>OZ025302.1:219845799-221261632 GCA_964019185.1 Maratus speculifer
AAGGGGAAATTTTGAAATTTAAATATCTTCTGTTATAAACCCGATGAATTTTAATTTGATTTACAAAATTTGATCTATACGTAATACAATATCAACAGTTTAATATCTGTTTCAGCTGATAGTATTCAGACTTCAAGTTTTGAATCAAAATGATCAAATTAAAATGCCAATTTTTTTCTGAAAAGGTGAATACAGATACGAAATATGCATTTGTAAATTTCGATATGATGAAAATGATGCCGGGTTTAGATTTCACGGGGAAAGGATTCTATGAGTCAAAGTGGAATGAAATTTGCTGTTTTTCATTTTGGAATACTAGCATAAGAACCTAATTTGATAACTTTACCATAATAACAGATCTTTATTGTTTTTTTACTGCTTACATGTAGGATTAAAGTTTAATTTTAGAAATTTCTACAACTGAGTTTTATAAAAATGGCATTTTGCTAATTTGACGTTAAATATCGTTTGTTTAAGAGTTAGACTTATCAATATAAAAATGTATTTTTTACTATAATTAATTTTGTAGGTTTATTATAAATCAATGAAATAATTCCTTTTTAAAAGTTTTCTTTCGTCGAAATTCGACGGGTTCTACCTTGTTATATTAATATAGAAAATTAATTTCGAAATAATTTATAAGCATTATTAACAATTTCCTACTAATTATTTTTGCTATTGTGCTCCTTTTGCCCCTGTCTTTAAATTGTCGGTTTCAAACTCCGACCAAAAAAAAAAAAAAAAAAAAAAAAAAAAACTTGTCTGCAAGGGCGGATCCAGCCTTCCTTTCAGAGGGGAGGGGGTCATGTGTCTTTTTTCTCTTTTTTGCCCTTTTTCAAGGGGGTCAAGTCTCATAATACGCAATTTTTATATAGAAGATTGTCCCCACATCCAAAATAGCTAAATTTCTGATACTTTTGGGAAGTTATTTTCATTCGTAACAAAAAAGTTCCATAACTATTTGTAAAAATATAAATATATACATTTTATTCAGATGCCAAAAAATTGAATATTTTTCGTTTGTATATAAAATTAAACAATTATTCAAGAAATTGAGCATTATATGCAAATTTTTAGAACTTGAAAGTTATAATAAAACGTCATGAGGGAGCAATTGGCTGTCAAGCCCTGAAATTCAGTTTAAAATTCTACAGTTTACGAAGATTTCGCGAAGGATTCTTTGGTTTTATTGAAAAATGGAAAACGTTAATCAATCACATTTGCTTTGAATAAATGCATCTTGCATCAAAAATTAAAAAAAATACTTCATGGATATATCAGAAATTACCTACTTTGGGTTTAAGTACGGTTTTAAAAGAATCAGAAAGATTCTGATTGTTAAGTAAGTGATCAATTTGAAAAAATTCAATATATATTCCATTTTTTAAATTTATTTTTAAAATTTTCTTCATTTAGAGGGAGGTTATGACCCCCATGATCTCCCCCCTTGGATCCGCCACTGCTCCTCTGCAGTAATAAAACCTCTTTAACTTATCTGAAACATAATGTAATGCATGATTTTAGTTACAACAATCAAAGATCGTTTCGTCGTTGTCTTTATGTGTGCTTCAAAACAATGCCGGATATAGTACCAGAGACCTATTATTGACATCATGATGAGGCTACACGCTCCTAAGATTAGCTTAAAAAGAAGTCAAGATTACGGTCATTAAGTCATGTTTATGCGGGTAACTTTAAATTGTTTCTTCTCTGGAGAAATTGCGCAGACTTTGGAAAACATATTAAGACCTCGTTCAGTGGTAAAAGTTCATGTTTTAAGACAAAAGAGTCTGAGGCCTGAAATTTAGCTTTTATTATTTCTTCCCTCTCCTTCAGAATTTATTGCTTTATTTATTTATTTTTAATTTATTTTTTTTTTAAATGAATTTTATTAATTTTATTTTATTAATTTATTTTTTAAATGAATTATTTAGCTTTATATAACTTTATATTACAGCTTATAACTATATAGCTAAAGTTACATAACTTTATCTTCAAAAATAACGTTACAATGCGCATTTATTGATTTTAAGCAACAAAATGATATAATAGATCACAGGAAAAAGAACTTTTCGGAAGTTGATATTCTAGAGCAGCGGTTCCCAAACTTTATTCGTACGCGACCCATCTTTAACCCTTTCGGGTCTGGTATATCATTAATAGTACGTGTCTTTTTATCGAGTATTACTTTGTCTTAACAATTACTTAGATACTTTTTACATATAGAAATGGTAGCATATGACTATGCCTTTTTTATTATGACTTCATGTTTTGATATTTAGTTGTAATAATAATAATAATAAATTTTTTCTTAATTCTCTTTGCGCCGTTAGCGATTCTTTTATTTTATGCATATAAATGTATGTGTTTATAAAAATATATCTTTAAATTTAAAATATAAGTTACTTTTCTTGTTGATTTCTGCCAATAGTTGAGTATAAATGAAATTCGCCTTTTTAAACAGTTTTTCAGAAACATGAATATCACGAAACGTTGTAATGAATTATTTTTTGGAATTAATACTTTTTTGTTGTTGTTGTTGTTAAAAGAGAATTTCAAATGAGAAAATCAATTTCGAAAAAATTTATAAGCATTATTAAAAAACGAACTTGCCTTTAGTAGTAAAACCTCTTTAACTTATCTGAAACACAATGTAATGCATGATTTTAGTTACAACAGTCAAAGATTATTTCGTCGTTATCTTTATGTGTGCTTCTAAACAATGCCGGATATAGTACCAGAGACCTATTATTGACATCATGATGAGGCTACACGCTCCTAAGATTAGCTTAAAAAGAAGTCAAGATTACGGTCATTAAGTCATGTTTATGCGGGTAACTTTAAATTGTTTCTTCTCTGGAGAAATTGCGCAGACTTTGAAAAACACATTAAGACCTCGTTCAGTGGTAAAAGTTCATGTTTTAAGACAAAAGAGTCTGAGGCCTGAAATTTAGCTTTTATTATTCCTTCCCTCTCCTTCAGAATTTATTGTTTTATTTATTTATTTTGTTATGATCTGTTTAGCTATGTATAACTTTATATTACAGCTTATAACTATATAGCAAAAGTTATGTAACTTTATGCTCAAAAATAATATTACAAATGCGCATTTATGGATTTTAAGCAAGCAAAATGACATAATAGATGACAGAAAAAAGAACTTTTCGGAAATTGATATTTTAGGGCAGCGGTTCCGAAACTTTATTCGTACGCGACCCATCTCTAACCCTTTCGGGTCTGGTGTATTATTAATAGTACGTGTCTTTTTATCGAGTATTACTTTGTCTTAACAAATACTTAGATACTTTCTACATATAGAAATGGTAGCATATGACTATGCCTTTTTTATTGACTTCATGTTTTGATATTTAGTAATAATAATCAATTTTTTCTTATTTCTCTTTGCGCCGTTAACTTTTCTTTTATTTTGTGCATATAAATGTATGTCTTTATAAAAATATATCTTTAAATTTAAAATATAAGTTACTTTTGTTGTTGATTTCTGCCAATAGTTGGGTATAAATGAAATTCGCCTTTTTAAACAGTTTTTCTGAAACATGAACATCACAAAACGTTGTAATGAGTTGTTATTAAATATTAATGCATTTCTTTCTTAGAAGAAAATTTCAAATGAGAATATTAATTTCGAAGTAATTTATAAGCATTATTAAAAATTTTCTACTACTTGCTTTCGCTATTGTCCTCCTTCGGCCCCTGTTTTCAAATCATCGGTTTTGGACTCCAAAAACAGACCCCGAACTCGTCTGCAGTAGTAAAAGCTCTTTAACTTATCTGAAGCGTAATGCAATGCATGATTTTAGTTACAACAGTCAAAAGTTATTTCGTCGTTGTCTTTATGTATATTTCAAAACAATGCCGGATATAATACCAGAGACCTATTATTGACATCATGTTGAGGCTACACGCTCCTAAGATTAGCTTAAAAAGAAGTCAAGATTATGGTCATTAAGTCATGTTTATGCGGATAACTTTAAATTGTTTCTTCTTTGGAGAAGTTGCGCAGACTTTGAAAAACATATTAAGACCTCGTTCAGTGGTAAAAGTTTACGTTTTAAGTCAAAAGAAGACAAAAGAGTCTGAGGCCTGAAATCTAGCTTTTATTATTTCTTTCCTTTTCTTCAGAATTTATTGTTTTATTTATTAATTTTACGATCTGTTTAGCTTTATGCAACTTTATATAAGGTAACCTGAGGTAATAACGCCACGTTAAGGTTCTACCAATTTTCACGGCTCAGTTTTAGATTGTATTTTTCAAACAAATATATGATTTGATACAGCAACTCATTGACTACCTATATAAAAAAAATAATTTAACAGATATGTATTCATAAAATGTAATGGCGTGATTTCTTGACCAATGCTATTTGGCGTTATTACCCACCTATATGGATAATAACGCCATGCAAACAAAACTATGAAATAAAATGGAATAATTGCATGTAGATTGCACAATTCTAAAAATACAAACTCTACAAACTTAGAAATTGACAAATTGCATTCTAAGCTATTGAAAATGTTCAATTTTTTGTGAAAGTGTAAGAAAAATAAAGGTGTGGTGTGTGTGTGTGGGGGGGGGGGGGGGATGAGGCAAAATAACATCAGACCGTGAGCTTCTTTTTGCTTAAAAAGGACCGCTTAAATAGAATTATTAGAAACATGGCACAGTTTTAACTGTGTTTATTTGAATCAGTATTTAGGATGTAGGGATGTTCACTGTAGGGAATCATCCGGGGTATTTATGCCAAGTATTGGCGTTATTACCCCGTTATAGTTATTGCGCTGTACATTTTAAATTAGAAATTATATCGAGAAGATATCCAAAATCTTCAACAACATTTTGAAAGTCCATGAAATGTACTACAAATTTATGTAATTAATAAAGTATTTCCGGATAAAAAAAATAGTCTTCACATCACAAAACGTATCTCGCAAATTTTAGATCTAGCGTTAATTTTAATTTTAGTTGCTTGTAAAAACAATCAGACCTAAAAATGAAACAAATTAACTTGAAGCTGTTTTTTGCTATTTATATGACTCAAAACCCTTCTGCGCAGAGCACATGGGTGTCATTTACCAGATTATTTCATAATTATGCATATTATTGGCACTTGGCGTTATTACCCCGCCTGGCGTTATTACACCAGACCACCTTACTATAGCTTAGAACTACAGAGAAAGTTATAAAGCATTATTAGTTTATTATAGTATGTATTATTATGTACATTATAGTTTCATAATGTGTAGTTATTATTTATTTTATAGTTTTATAATTGTAGTACCTATTATAGCTTTACATAACTATACTACTTTTCCAGATATTCAAAACATTTTCCATTTGTCTGATGTTTAAGACAGCGCATTAAATGAGCACTTTAGACTTTTTTTTAAAAAATTTCAAATTTGAAAGAAAAAATACATACTATAAGGAATTAATAAAATAATTTTACACTGAAAAAAAAAAAAAAAAAAAAAAAAAAAAAAAAAAAAAAAATTACACTGAAAAAAAAAAAAAAAAAAAAAAAAAAAAAAAAAAAAAAAAAACGGACGATTTTACGGAAGTATTACTGGTAATCTAGACACGCCAGTACAATTTACTGTTTTTTAACGGAAAATATTTCCGTTTTTTTTGCGAGTTTTTCCCTGAATTTACGGAAATTTTTAAGTTAAAAAACAGTAAATATTACTGGCGTCCAGATTACCAGTAATACTTCTGTAAAATCGTCCGGTTTTTTTTACAGTGTATATTTAGCAGTTTGTTCTTCACACCCTATTTTTTGTATAGTACTGTGTATTGTCAATTAATATTTCTTCTCTGAAATTGCCAAATCTAAATCTCTAATAAAGAAAAGCGACACAGTAAAAAAAGCAGAAAATAATAATAATAATAATAATAATAATAATAATTTAAAAAATTCTAACAACCATTTGGAAAATTAAATCCTAATCAATTTGACATGTTAGATTCAGATTCAGATAATGAAAATTTGGCTGATTTAAATTTATCGGATTCAGATTTGAGTTTATCCAATGCAAATGGTCATCTAATGGTTCAATAATAACGAGCTCAATGCAGCTGTGGTTGCTCAGCATCCTTATCTCTTGTATTTTTTTTTCTGTAAGACTCTATATATTAGAATTCAATTGTGTTGAAGAGTTACTACAAACATATTGTGTTACATAATTTAGTTAAAAGTAAATAGGCGCCAAATTTATAGAATTTTAATTTAAAAATTTCCGAAAATAATTAAACGTCTTCCTTTTTTAAAAAAATCCAATCTCGTTAGCATTTTATTATAGAAGCCCAGACCAATAAAATAATTTCTCCAATGTCTCATGTTGGATGTTAGTAAACAAAGTATCAAAAATAGAAAAGAATTGTTTCTATCCAATAATCTGAAACATTTAAGTTACAAAGAAAAGATAAAATATTATATTCCAATTATTCTAAATAAACCGATCAAATACGAGTATTATTCGCGTACAGATTGTTCCGTACAATGAATATATAAATTATTAAATAGGCATTGTATTAAATATGTATCATTAAAAGATATTATTACCTAGATTTTAAAAGCGAGTGCCGCATAGAGTACATCGGCCTTGTTTTTAATGTATGTACAACCAACTTTAAAGCAAAAACTGGATTCCCGGGGCTGTCATCCCTGTATGTCCAACCGAACGTGTCTTTAAATGTTAATATATCGGCTAATTACGAATATTTTTTTCTAAAATCATTATCAACACTTCTTTTATACATAATCAAAGATGGGTACCTCCAGCGCACCTCAACTCCCTTGTTGAACGCCCGTAAATCGAAATTTGTGTATAACAGAAGAATGCGATTTTCTCAAAAAATATGTGACCTCGGGTATAATTGCTATAATTTTCCTGCAAGGTTTAAAATTAAGTTCGACTTCCCATTTTTTTTTTTTTTTTTTTTTTTTTTTTTTTTTTTTTTTTTTCAGTAGATTCGGAAATACGGAAGGCTGGGGATTGCATTATATTTTTGATGACATTTCTAAAAATATAATACCTAAAATTAAAAAAATATGTACTTTTAAATTCTTTCACACGATAATAACAACAACAATAATAATAATATATTGTTTTTCAAGTAATTTAATTATTCCCTCTACATTTTTTATTAAACATATTTATGAATAGCTAGTGATCTATAAATATTTGGGTCATTAGACTTTATTACTTCAGCCAAATTGAACTATCCACGTTCCATAGTTTATGAGTAAAATGGCTCTGACAGACGGACAGACTCAGGAATGTTCTTATAATGGTTCCGTTTTACCTTTTAAGTAAAAATCCTTTAAAAAAATGTTTAAATTACACCAACGCGGTATCAAAATCAACGACGCTAAATTCTTTTGCAGAAATGTGAGGATGCCTCCCCGAAAATTAACAGTTGTCTTTAAAAGTTGTTTAATATTAAGAGTAATAAAATAATCAATGTGGTTTTGACACACAGTTGCATTTTAGCCTGGTTTCTTCCAGACGAAGTAAAGAAAATACAAAATGCAGATGTAAATGAAGCTGGATGTAATGAAACTGGAGCTTCTGGTTCGAAGCAGACTGGTACTATCGAAGCCAGAGAATCTTGTGAGTAGCTAGTATAAGATTAAAAATACAGTCGAGTCTCTATATAACGAAATCCACCGTTCCAGTAAAAAATTCGTTATATAGAGAAATTCGATGTATAGAGAATGATGTTAAAAATGGTATTTAATGTGTGAAATTTGAACAAATATTATTTTTGACCTTTTGAATTAAGAATTTGAAATGTTTAAAAGTAAATATTAACCTAGCATTTTATTTCTTAATTATTTAAGCTGTTTCAAAAAAGAGAACAGACATTTATTTGAAAGCTTAATGAAAATCAAATAAGGCATTAATTTCAGACGAAGAAATCTGTAATTTTTTTATGTTTTGATTTTAAAATTGTTACGCTCTCAAGAAAAAAAAAAAAAAAAAAAAAAAAAAAACGCTTAAATTTTACCAAGGAATTAAAAATTGTAGTTAACATTTTCCTCCATTTGAAGGCCTCTCTTATGTGCCCCTCATTGATTCCTCTCTTACACGCGTATTAATCCAATTGACACTGTTTTGAGAAGGATGTGGGAAGGTGTGAGGGAGGTGAGATGAATTCATTTTGGATTTAAAGAACAAGGTGCGAAGTAATATAAAAAAAAAAACTCAGCACTGACGATAAATCAAAAATAAGTGAAGGAAAATTGATTCCATATGATTTCGAAGCTTTTTAAAACTGAATAAATTAAGACAAATTTATGAAAAAATTCGTTATATGGAGATAGATATTTTGCTATATAGAGACTGTTTTTAATGCAATCATGCGAAAAGGGGACCGTTCCTACTAAAAATTCGTTATATAGAAAAATTCGATGTATGGAGTTTCGTTATAGAGAGACTCGACTGTGGTTCATCTGACGAAACCCTATTCGTCTCTGGCCTCTGTATGTCTGTCCAACACACAGTCGGTACACAAAAACTTTATAAATCAGAGACTTCAGATTTCCTTTACTTACAGCTGAATAGCTCGTGTTACACTAAAGATCATAACATTTTGAAATAAAGGTCTATTATTTTAATTAAATTAATTTTTTCAATGTCATTCGTTCATTTTTGCGATTTAAATTTTAAAAGAGAACTTTATTTTCAACGCTTTGCATGTAGACACCGTAGCTTGGACGTAAAGCATCTCGCTAGTAAACAGAAGACTCTGATATTTGAAATAATCTGATATGATTGCTGATATTTGAAATTCTCATATTAAGATGAATTTAATTAAAAGAAATTTCGTAATTTCTGCTAATTCGAAGGTTTATGTTATTTTTTACCACTGGCACTCATAATATTTTTTTTACATTCAATTTGCTTTCTATTTTAAAATCTATTGCGATTTATTAATGATTCAGCATTTTAAATTTCGTTTAAACATTTTTTTTTTTGGGGGGGGGGGGGGAGGGGGGTTAGAAATCTAATATTTCACTTATATCTCCGCCTTTTGGATTTTTAAAAAATTTTGAATTTTGGATTTTATTTAAATAATTTGATTTGAAAATTTTAATTTGATTAACATAAATAATTTCCTTTTATAATTATTTTAAAATTAAATTTACTGGTACTATCATTTGTGTGAAAATTTAATAATTATAAATGAACTAACTGGATTTATTAAATAAAGGATAAGATGTTTTAAAAGAAATATTAAACGAAACCCTCTGTGAGATCTGCAATCACACTTAACCATTTCCTTTGTATAGTGTTCTTTTTTGAAAAAAAAATTACCTTTCTTTTAGAATGGCGTCCCCTCTTTGAAAAATTTCCGCCTGGCGCCCTTTTATTCTAGAGTCCACACTAACCGATGTGAACATCAATATCGGTGTTAAAACTGGTTAACTTTAACCTTAAGCCACTTTCTACATACTGTTTATTTCTACAGTTGCTTTTCAAAATCAGAAAAAAAAAAATACTTTTACGAAAATATGCTGTGTTGAGCCCCATCAAAGAATTCAAAGTTGATTTAGATATTTCTGGATATTCTGCTAGTATATTCATCCATATCGAAATTAAGAATTTCCCATTGAAATATTATTTGCTGTTAAAATTGTTACTTTTTTTTTTTTTTTTTTTTTTTTTTTTTTTAACGAATGAAATGAAAGACATATTTGTGAAAGTCCTCGATTGTTCCACAACCCGTAGATTGGAAGTCGCTGCCATAAAGTATTTCGAAACATAGTCATATATTTCTTAAAAGTTTCAGCTGTTGCTGTTGAGGGAGAAAAAAAGAAAAGAGAGAGATTTTATTCTATCAGAAATAATTGATGGGTTGGAAATAAAAATGTTCTATACTGTTCCAATACCTCCATTAGAGAAAAAAAAAAAGTTATTTATTCTCGATTGACACAGATCAGGCTAAGCTTGCGAACATAACACTGTTGAAAGCTGATGCAACTCAGCTTCCTGTATGAACAGTTATTTCTTTATTTACAGAAAAGTGTAGTGTTTTCCTATTCCTTTTTGCTATTTATATTGTTTTTTACACTTTCCAACACAGTTGGAAAGGATTACATTTCGTTGGCCATCTGTACGTTTGATTTATTTGACTTGGAGACTGACTCCTGAAGAATACAGAAATGTTGTCATCTATGCTTTATATTTCCTACACTTGTCATTGTTTTTAATATCTTGCTCATTTTGTTAATTGGTTGTTTTTAGGTTATTCGTAATTGTATAAATATGTAGCACCTGTAGTCGTCATCCGGTCCGTCTGCCTGTCCGCATATAGCAGCTCAAAAACTACCCAGCCAAATGGTTTGAAATTTAATATATATAATCGTTGTCGAATTTTATTGAGTTATTTCAAATTTTATGAAAATCAAAATAAAACTTAAAAAGATATTAATAAAAGTTTTAGTTATTCTATTCAATCCAATCATACGGAAATAATTCGATGATATTCCATGATAAGTAATAATTCTACGTTACTATGATGTTTATGTCTTTTTTTAAGATGAAATTCTATTATTTCCGTATTACTGAATTTAATATATATAATCTTAATAAATTTTGTATTCATTATTATTATTATTATTATTATTATTTTGCATAAGAGTGCGACATCTATTGCATCGAGATCTGAATATTTATAAGGCTAGTTATAATGCGACACAAACGTATTTCCCTCTTTGACATAGAATTTATGATGTTTTTAAATTTTATCTTACCACCTTATACTGTGACTTTTTTCTTTCTTGTTTCTGCAAAATGAAATAAAATCTAAATTCCGTCAAAATAAATAATAATTCTTCTAGTTTTCGAAAGATGTGATTGGCAATTAATTTCTTTTTAAAATTCACCCGTAAAAGTATTAAACTTAGAGTATTCTTTTTTATCCATTTTGTGTTAAAATCCTTATATTTTATTTATTTATTTGTATTTTAAAACCCCTTTTATTCGCATTAATGTCTTGCTGCATTTCAATCCTTTTTGTTCTCATTCTTATCAATAAATTTCTTTCTTTACATCTTTCGCTCGAATTTTTTTGAAGTTCTCAAACATCGTGTTCTCAAGTAAATAGTTTCAACTGATTGACGAAATAGCTTCAGAGCACATCCACATGTATAGAGTATTTCCTCTCTTGTTCCAGCAAAGCAAAATAAAACAATTAAACTCCATCGGAAAAAGAAAAATCCACTAGCTTTTAAAAGACGTGATTAGTCACATATTTTTTTTTTTATTTGTTTTAAAATTCATGATTTTAAAAAAATAATAATAAATTTAGCGTATTCTCTGTATTCATTTTGTAGTTTTTCAGGTATTTATTAGAGTTTTTCACATATTTGTCAGAGTTTTAATTTCATCCCAATAATAAATGCTGTTCTTCTTTAAATTTTAAACTGATATAATCATTATTACTTTTTTAAAATCATTATTCAAAAATATTTCATTTACACAAGATTTGACTCTTTTCCCATTTAATAGTTTTTCTTATGCTTTTTTCAGTCTTTTATACTTTATTTATTAATTTTATATTTTAAAACCATTTTATTTTCAACACTGTCTTACTACATACATTCCATTTTTTTTTACACTCTTGTCTGTAAATTTCTTTCTTTACATCTTTCGCTCGTATTTTTTGAAGTTCTCAAACATCATGTTCTCAAGTAAATATTTTAAACTGGTTGACGAAATAGCTTCAGAGCACGTCCACATGTATAGAGTATTTCCTCTCTTGTTCCAGCAAAGCAAAATAAAACAATTAACCTCCATCGGAAAAAGAAAAATCCACTAGCTTTTAAAAGACGTGATTAACCACTTTTTTTTTGTTTTAATTCGTTTTAAAATTCATGATTTAAATAATAATAATAATAAATTTAGTGTATTCTTTGTATTCATTTTGTAGTTTTTCATGTATTTATCAGAGTTCTAATTTCACGCCAATAATAAATGTTCCTTTTTTTTCCTTTCCAAAATTTTAAACTGACATCTCATTATTACTTTTTTAAAATCATTATTCAAAAGTATTTCATTTGAACAAGACATGACTCTCTTCCCTTTTTATAGTTTTTCTTATGCTTTTCGCAGTTTTTTATATTTTATTTATTAATTTTATATTTTAAAACCATTTTATTTTCAACACTGTCTTACTACATACATTCCATTTTTTTTACACTCTTGTCTGTAAATTTCTTTCTTTACATCTTTCGCTCGTATTTTTTGAAGTTCTCAAACATCATGTTCTCAAGTAAATATTTTAAACTGGTTGACGAAATAGCTTCAGACCACGTCCACATGTATAGAGTATTTCCTCTCTTGTTCCAGCAAAGCAAAATAAAACAATTAACCTCCATCGGAAAAAGAAAAATCCACTAGCTTTTAAAAGACGTGATTAACCACTTATTTTTGTTTTAATTCGTTTTAAAATTCATGATTTAAATAATAATAATAATAAATTTAGTGTATTCTTTGTATTCATTTTGTAGTTTTTCATGTATTTATCAGAGTTCTAATTTCACGCCAATAATAAATGTTCCTTTTTTTTCCTTTCCAAAATTTTAAACTGACATCTCATTATTACTTTTTTAAAATCATTATTCAAAAGTATTTCATTTGAACAAGACATGACTCTCTTCCCTTTTTATAGTTTTTCTTATGCTTTTCGCAGTTTTTTATATTTTATTTATTAATTTTATATTTTAAAACCATTTTATTTTCAACACTGTCTTACTACATACATTCCATTTTTTTTACACTCTTGTCTGTAAATTTCTTTCTTTACATCTTTCGCTCGTATTTTTTGAAGTTCTCAAACATCATGTTCTCAAGTAAATATTTTAAACTGGTTGACGAAATAGCTTCAGACCACGTCCACATGTATAGAGTATTTCCTCTCTTGTTCCAGCAAAGCAAAATGAAACAATTAACCTCCATCGGAAAAAGAAAAATCCACTAGCTTTTAAAAGACGTGATTAACCACTTATTTTTGTTTTAATTCGTTTTAAAATTCATGATTTAAATAATAATAATAATAAATTTAGTGTATTCTTTGTATTCATTTTGTAGTTTTTCATGTATTTATCAGAGTTCTAATTTCACGCCAATAATAAATGTTCCTTTTTTTTCCTTTCCAAAATTTTAAACTGACATCTCATTATTACTTTTCTAAAATCATTATTCAAAAGTATTTCATTTGAACAAGACATGACTCTCTTCCCTTTTTATAGTTTTTCTTATGCTTTTCGCAGTTTTTTATATTTTATTTATTAATTTTATATTTTAAAACCATTTTATTTTCAACACTGTCTTACTACATACATTCCATTTTTTTTACACTCTTGTCTGTAAATTTCTTTCTTTACATCTTTCGCTCGTATTTTTTGAAGTTCTCAAACATCATGTTCTCAAGTAAATATTTTAAACTGGTTGACGAAATAGCTTCAGAGCACGTCCACATGTATAGAGTATTTCCTCTCTTGTTCCAGCAAAGCAAAATAAAACAATTAACCTCCATCGGAAAAAGAAAAATCCACTAGCTTTTAAAAGACGTGATTAACCACTTATTTTTGTTTTAATTCGTTTTAAAATTCATGATTTAAATAATAATAATAATAAATTTAGTGTATTCTTTGTATTCATTTTGTAGTTTTTCATGTATTTATCAGAGTTCTAATTTCACGCCAATAATAAATGTTCCTTTTTTTTCCTTTCTAAAATTTTAAACTGACATCTCATTATTACTTTTTTTAAATCATTATTCAAAAGTATTTCATTTGAACAAGACATGACTCTCTTCCCTTTTTATAGTTTTTCTTATGCTTTTCGCAGTTTTTTATATTTTATTTTTTTATTTTATATTTTAAAACCATTTTATTTTCAACACTGTCTTACTACATACATTCCATTCTTTTTTACATTCTTATCTGTAAGTTTCTTTCTTTACATCTTTCGCCAGTATTTCTCGAACCTCTCAAACATCATGTTCTCAAGTAAATATTTTCAACTGGTTGACGAAATAGCTTCAGGGCATGTCCGCATGTATATAGTATTTCCTCTCTTGTTCCAGCAAAATAAAATAAAACAACTAAACTCCATTGGAAAAAGAAAAATGCCATCAGCTTTCCGAGGACGTGATTGGCAAGTGAAACAAGTATCTAGTCTCGCATGTGTTTACTTTCTTTCGGTTGAGTTGTTCGAAGCACTTCCTTGACTGCTGTAAAATATTTAATAGTCAGAAATCGGTCAGTTTCTTGCTAATGAGAAATGTAAATGCAGCAGAGCCTGTTTTTTTTTCGTGATCTGGTTTAATTAATTTGATGAGGAAAATGAATTTATTCTGTAATCATATTTGCTTTCATTTTGTAATTCGTTGTAGATGTTATGAGACATATGAGCTGCAGTTGAAAACGGAGTTATTTATTTATTTATTTACTTTGATGCACAAGATTTTAAAAGATTAAAATTGCTTAATGTGACCCGTGGTTTCATATTACTTATTTATTCCCAAATTGAGAGATTTTCTAATTGAGATACATTTTCTAATTTAAAGTGTTTTCTAATAGTTATACATGAGGCAAAATTTGAGCATCGACCCTTTCACAAAAAATCATTTTCACAAAAATTTTCTTAATAAAATAGGTCCCTTTACGAAATTTCTTTTAATAAAACAATCTCCTTTACAAAATTTCTTTTAATAAAACAATCTCCTTCACAAAATTCCATTTCATAAAAATATACTCTTTATTTTATTTTATTTTTTATAAAGTTAGATTATAAAATGGGTAATTTTTAAAGGAAACAGATTCACCAGGAATGAAATCATTAGCAGGACTTAAAGAAGTTATTAATAAAAATGCTTGATGCAAATTTCCGTAACTAGATTTCATATTTTGTTGCAAAATGTTATTTTTCATAAAAGTATAATAAATTTTACAAAAATAACTTTTACTTTTCACAAAATGGTACCTAATAAAATAATCCCTGCATCGAAACCTGTTTCTAATTGAGATGTTTTATAAGAATAGAATCGTTTTCGAAGCTTTTGGAATGTTGAAAACGGTTAATGCATAAAGATAAGTGAAATCTATAAAATACAGCCAAATCCGCTTTTTTCTTTTCAATGAATGGTAAAATACAAAAATTGCCTGGATTCTCATTAGAAAGCATTGAGAAAAAATAAGTTGTTTTCCAAACAAATCAACGAAACTTAACAAAAACTGTACTGCTAAACCCAGTTTTTTTTTTTTTTTTTCATATTTAATACTATAATTAACCCCATGGGGACTGGTATACGTGCCGCAAAAGGTGTTCAGAACAGAATCCTTGATTATTTTCTCCGTTAAATTTTTATTGTATTTTTTTTAATCCGAGCATATATTATGTTTCATGCTATAACATATTATTTTTTATGCAACAACATTTTAAATATAAAATATTATAATTTTTTCTGCTCAGAATTACTGCTGCCGAGTGCTAAAAAAAAACTAATTCTCCTCTACTCCTTCCCAAACGAAATTAAAGAAAATGAATAAATATAACACTTTTAAGATCTTGAACAGCTTTTGAAAACCTTCGGAAAAACATTTAAAAACCTTTTTGAATTTACCTAAACAAATAGCGATGTATATAATACACCAGGCCTGTCCAACCTTTTATTAATCAGGGGCGCATTTCAGATCTTGGCAAACAATGAAGGGCGCCATCATTAATAGGGCTCAAAACATGCAAGAAAATCATCTTACAGTGTTAGTAACGATAAAAACATGCAAATGCATATCGCAGTTAAAAACATAAAGCCAATTCCCCTTATTAAAAAAGAAGAAAAATCAAAATAACTATAAATCGTAGTAAATTTCACATTGTACATATTTTTGTGTAAAGTGCCATGTCAAAAATTTTATAGGGAAAGCAGCCAGAAATTTTAGTTTCGCTTTTAATGGAAAAAAAAAATGGTAATGAGAGATATTGTTTATGGTTTTGAAAGATAGTTTTTTTTAAGATTTATTTCGGAGGCCCAAATACGCCGTTATAAAAAGTACAAAAACAAAGAGAGGCATACATTAGTGACCAATCTATGGATGGTTCGTAAGAGATAGCTTGGAAAAGCTTTCATTGATGGAAATCATTTCGCACGATTTTATAGATTTTTTTTAGCAAAATGTGAAAAATACTTAAAATTTTAAAGGCCTGGGAAAGAAAATGACACCCCTTTTCTCGCATTATAAAACTTCAATGGGCCAGTGTTAATAGCATCAATAACAATAAAAAAGCTTAACTTTCATGCACGAAAGGATAAAGGGGAATGGTGTACTTATTTTTCTACATTTCACATCCTAGCATATTAAAAAAGTTATTGTCGATTTTTACCAATTTCTATCGTCTTAATTTCCATAAAATTTTTCATAAAAAATGATTATAAATTAGTGACGAAACGAAATAACATATGATTAAATTTCTAAAATAGATATTCATTTTTCATGCCTAAAATACACTTTCAGAAGTTTTAAAAATATTTGCCAAGTAAATATCCAGGATTTTTAATAAAGCATTCTTTTAAGAGAGTTCGTACGAGTCAAGGATTTTCCTAGAAGAGTTACCAGTAATTTTTTATAGAAAAAGAAATCTAAGTTAAATGGACAAAATTTCACTTTCTTTAAGGCCTACCTTTAAAATGCAATTTTCGGTCAAAAATCCGATTTTCTATATTTGGTTTAATATTAAACCCTGATATTTTAGCTTTCTAAATCAGTTTGAATTGTGTTTCTATCTTGTTTAGAACTCGAGTTACAGGCATTTTAATATTAGTCATTTAATAGGTAAAATCTGGTTTTTAATTATATTTTGTGCTTTTTCTCAAAATGAGAATTTGCACATTTTGCTTTATCGCAAAACATCATAACTCGAAAAATCATGATTGTAACATTATGAAACTTTGCAAAAATACTCTTAAGGAGTTTATTTAGGTTTTGTGCCTCTACTATTATGATAGTTAATTATTTTTTTTATATTTTAGTTGATACAAGTTATGAATTGTCATATATTTTCTTGATTTTTCTGTGTGTAAAAACTTCAACTTCTATAATTTTTTAAATAACATAGTTATAGTTATGAAAATGCTTCAGTACCTCAAGAAAGTTTCATTAATCATAATAAAATTTACAGAATAAAAATATCTTCATTTAAACTTGAGTTTTGATGTTTTGCAAAAGTGCCATTTTATAGCAATTTTTATGTATGTTTTGAGCCTAAAAATCAAAATATTTAATAATATAAATATAACCATATGTAAACAATAATGTCCAACGCGGGCGCCGCGTTGGACAGCCCTGTAATACACCATTACAAACCTAATATCATTTGAGTTTGAAAAGACAAAAAACTTTTATTAACCAATCTTTTCACGGCTAGTAGTTTTTTTTTTTTTCCTTTCTTTTACATCTTATTCATAATTTTTAGCTATATTCTATAATATAATGCACAGAAGTAGGCAATTTTTCAAATATTAAAAAAAAAAAAAAAAATCCCTTCTGAAGGTAGGCAGGCACTTTAAAGGAGAGATTTTCTATGAGGAAATACTGGTGCCGAAGAAGTTTCTGGACTGCGAACTTCCAGGAGGTGTACGAACCCTGTTTTAAATGAAATTTACTTTTAAAAGATATTAGTAATAGGAAACCTTCTAAAGGGCGCCAAAAAAACTTCCAAAGGGCGCCATGGCGCCCGCGGGCGCCGCGTTGGACAGCCCTGTATACACCATTACAAACCTAATATCATTTGAGTTTGAAAAGACAAAAAACTTTTATTAACCAATCTTTTCACGGCTAGTAGTTTTTTTTTTTTTTTTTTTCCTTTCTTTTATGCCTTTTATCAATAAGAAACTTTTTGACTTCATCCAATTATCGTTTCTTTCCACGAACTTCCTGTCTATCTACTATATAGAAGTTATGCTTTTCTATTTAATGACTGGTGTAACATACTGAGAGAGCACGTTTTTGCCACAGAAATTAAAAACTGGAGCTTTTCTTAATTAACCATTATTGATTCCGGTAAAGCTTCTTAACTTCAATAATATGTTTAAATACTTTTTTTTTTTAAATATCTATTTTCAATAACAATTTTTCTCTTTTAATGTAAAGTTGTGGGAAAAAGAAAAAAGTAAACGCCTCCTACTAACTATAAAAAAAAATTTACTGGTATCAAACGATTGGAAATAAAGCCTAAATACACGGTTTTCCATCGAAATTACTAAGTTTTGCATTATCTCTGGTGACACTTTATACCCTGCGTGCTTTATTGCAGTTGTAAAGTCCTTGGTAGAAAAATACTAGCATTTATTTTTATGTACTTTTCGTGCTAGATGTCTCCACACCTTCTCCATGGGTTTCACGTGTGAACTAAGTGATGGGCAGTCCATGACATTGATATTATTCACATTAAACCCCATTTGTCGAATCAGATTCATGAGTTGGCGCCATGTCTTGTTCAAATACGCAGCTTGGCCCTCTCAGCAAATATTGTATTGGAATAAATGGTCCTCCAAGTCTTGCTGATAGTCATGTGAGTTCATTTCCTTGCTGCAAAATGTCAAAAATGCTTGTTTGTTAAATTTAAAACCACCCCAAGTCATTACTGATCCTCCACCTTACTTTCTACAGAATATATATACAGGGTGTATCTAAACTCTTGGGCAAAACTTTAAGGGGTGATAGTACACATTAAGACAAACAATATTAAATAGGAAACTAAGGGTCCCAAATATTTTCCGGAAAAGATAGGCGCCATTGGAGTTTAGGGTCCAAAATTTCAAATAAATATAAAAAACTGAAAAATTGCTCGATTGATTTGCGGTTTTCACTAAAACTATTCTTTATGTTATTATTTTCTTAAAAATAAATTATGATGGTAAATTTCAAAAAATGCCGATAGAGGAAGCTTTAGACTTAGGAGTAACAAACAACTATTTTTTGCCTTTATTTTTTGCATCTCATTAAATGTTTTCGGAAGCTTAGACTTAAACTTAAATTTTGAGCTCAAAATCTGAATAGTTGAGAGTGGTCAAGTAGCACAAACTGAACTGTGTTCAGAGGTTCAAATTTCAAATGATTATAAAATACGGAAAAATTTGTCGATTTGTTTGCGGTTTTAGCTAAAACTACTAATTAAATGAGTATTTTCTTGAAAATAAATTTTAAAGATAAATCTCAAAAAATGCCTACAGAGACTTTGGAGTAACGTACAACTATTTTTTTATGTTATTTTTGCATCTCATTAAATGTTTTCGGAAGCTTAGACTTGAACTTAAATTTTGAGCTCAAAATCTGAATAGTTGGGAATGGTTAAGTATCACAAACTGAATTGTGTTCAGAGGTTCAAATTTCAAATGATTATAAAAAACGGAAAAATTGGTCTATTGATTTGCAGTTTTCACTGAAACTATTCTTTATGTCGGTATTTTATTGAAAATAAATTATAAAGATAAATTTCAAAAAAATGCCGATAGAGGGCGTTATAGACTTTGGAGTAACGAACAACAATTTTTTGCCATTTTTTTTTTATATCTGATTAAATGTTATCTTAAGCTTAGACTTAAATTTTGAGCTCAAAATCTGAATAGTTGGGAGTGGTTAAGTAGCACAAACTGAACTGTGTTCACAGGATACAAATCTCAAATGATTATAAAAAAACGGAAAAATTGGTCGATTCGTTTGTGGTTTAAAATAAAACTATTCTTTAAATCAATATCTTCTTGAAAATAAATTTTAAAGGTAAATTTCAAAAAATTTCGTTAGATGGTGCCTTAAACTTCAGAGTAACCAACCACTAATTTTAACCGCTATTTTTTGTATCTAATTAAATGCTTGCAAAAGCTTATTAAATGTTTTCAAAATCTTAGATTTAAACTTAAATTTTGAACACAAGTTCTGAATCGTTGGGAGAGGTTAAGAAGCGCAAACTGAAGTGAGTTCAGGAGTTGAAATTTAACCTCCCCCCCCCCTCCCCTTCTCGAACACAGTTCAATTTTGCGCTACTTAAACACTCCCGACGATTCAGAATTTGAGCTCAAAATTTAAGTCTAAGCATTTGACAACATTTAATGAGATTTAAAAAAAGGTTAAAAATAGTTGTATGCTACTCCAAAGTCTAAGGCGTCCTCTATCGGCATTTTGTGAAATTTATCTTTAAAATTTATTTTCAAGAAAACTCTGATTGAAAGAGTAGTTTTAGAGAAAACCGCAAACAAATCGACCAATTTTTCAGTTTTTTGTAATCATTTGAAATTTGAACCCTCTGAGCACAGTTCAGTTTGTGCTATTTAACCACTCCCAATTATTCAGATTTTGAGCTCAAAAATTATGTTTACGTTTTAGCTTACGAAAACGTTTAATCAGATGCAAAAAAAATAACGGCCAAAAAAAAAAAAAAAAAAAAAAAAAAAAAAAAAAAAAAAGAAAAGAAAATTTCGTTACTCCAAAGTCTAAATTTATCTTTTTAATTTATTTTTAATGAAATACCGACATAAAGAATAGTTTAGTGAAAACCGCAAATCAATCGATCAGTTTTTCCGTTTTTTATAATCATTTGAAATTTGAACCCTCTGAACACAGTTCAGTTTGCGCTACTTAACCACTCCCAACTATTCAAATGTTGAGCTCAAAATTTAAGTCTAAGCTAAAGAAACCATTTAATGAGATGCAAAAAATAACGGCAAAAATTAGTTGTTCGTTACTCCAAAGTCGAAAGCGCCCTCTATCGGCATTTTTCAAAATTTATCTTTATAATTTATTTTCAAGAAAATAAAGACATAAAGAATAGTTTTAGTGAAAACCGCAAATCAATAGACCTATTTTTCCGATATGTATGTTTATTTGAAATTTTGGACCCTAAACTTTGATGGCTGCTACATCCTTCGGAAAACGTTTGGGACCCTTGGTTTCCTATTTAATATTGTCTGTCTTGATGTGTATCGCCCCTCTTTTATTGCAAAAACAATTTAGAATCACCCTGTATATATATGTATGTATTTATATCTTGTTTCGCTTCTTAAATCATACAACCAAAATTTATATTTATCTGGTTCATCCAAGTTCCACTTTTTCTCGTTACTAAATATTGTTTACAGACATTTATCACCATATGACATCATTTTTTTTAATTCCAGTTTAAACATACGGATTTGTGGTGTTTTCTTAAACACGATTTCTTCAAAAAAAATTTTTTTTTTTTTTTTTTTTTTTTTTCAGCATACCTCTGATTAGTAAATCTTATGGAAATTTGGCTGCAATTTTTCACAAAAAAATAAATAAATAAATAAATAGATGCTGTGTTTAGAATAGCTCTGTCATTACACATTGATGTAATTCTTTGCCGACTAGGTCTTTTCTGTCTACCACAACTTGTCGCCATTATGCACAATTCAGTAAACACTTTTTAAAGATCTCTTTAAAATATTGGATATTTCTTTTGGATATCTCTCTTTCATCTTATCGGATTTTTGCCTTTAAATTTTTAACCAAAACATTGATGATTCCTCTTTCATATCTCTTTTGAAATCTTTTTCCCTCTAGGCATTTTGTGAAATTTCTAAAAAAATCGATTAGTCAGTCAAAATCAAGCCGAAAAATGATTCCAAAACAGTAGAAGGCAGAAAGCAGACGATGCATACATCCAAGAAATGTAAATACGTAATCGTCGGCTGAACAAAATATTTTATTAATAATGTTTCGAATTAAAGCCAGACTCTCTATATTTTTGGAACAGCCGATATTACATTTTGTTTAAAAATTTATCACAGTTTTTCCGTTATTTTCTAATTCTTTTTGCAACAACTTTGAGCAATTAAAAAATGTATCTGAATCCTTTTTGAAAATACATGAAACATAATTGTAGCCTGAAATGTCATTTTTGATCTTTGTCTATATTTTCAGGATGATTTCGGCGATTATTTTGAAATTTTCCATTTTTTTTTTTTTTTAAATATTGGGCTAGTATTTTATTAACGTTTGAATGCGAACAATGTAAATAATTCGCTATATAACATTGATTTTTACCGTGCCAATACAAATCAACCATGCGAAGTTTTATAGATTCAGGAATATCACACCACGATCCATTTTAATTCGAAAAAGCAAACTGCAAAAATAATACTGATAAAATGAAATCTTTTAAATAAAATCGTATGAATTTAATCAGTAATGCCACCAGTTATGAATTGTTGATAATTAAAGCAGAATTAATGTGAAATGTTCTAATATTTCTAATCCCTTTAATAAATATTCTGATATTTTGATTTTTCAAAACCATTTTTTTTTCAATTAATCTTTTCAAAAATGATGTTAATTTTAAGATAATAAATAAGTTTAATAAACAATAAGTTCTTAATAAAAATATTGTTTGTATATTTGCATTAAACTACTAAACGATATTTTCAAATTGTAAAAAAAAAAAAAAAAAGTAATTATTCTAATATTTTGAATATGAGCTGTAGACATATCTTTTTTACCGAGTATTAAAAAAACTACCCCTCCCTTAAAATAAATAAATAAATACAGTGCCTGTATATATACCTTTTCAAGATCTTCAACTTTATAGCAGGGTTCTTGGCGTAATAGAAAGTCAGGGAAAATCTGGAAAGTCATGGAACTTCAAAGTAGTCAGGGAAAGTCATAGAAATTTCAAAATATATAGGAAAAGTCAGGGATTTTACAAATATTTTCTAAAAAGGCATGGAAAACTTTTAGAGAAAAAATTAAAAATGATTCGAAATTCATCAAATAGTCTAGGAGAAAAAAATCGCAAAACTCACCAAACAATCGCAAGGGGGAAAAGAACTAGAAATTTGAAGAATAATTGCAGAAAAAAAATTACTTTTGACAAAAGATTGTGAAAATAAATAGAAAATTTCATTGTATTCCCGTTTGGTTAAAGACATTTTTGAGATTTGGTCAGGGAATTTTTTGAGATTTGGTCATGGAAAATCAGGGAATTCGCGCTTCATGTTTTGCTGGGAACCCTGTATAGAAGATCTTCGAAAAATATTTTTATAAACTTTCAAAGTTATTCCTAATAAAACAGCGATGTAATACATCATTACAAATCTAATATTATTAGAGTTTGAAAAGACAAAAACTTTTATTAACCGTTAACTGGTATGGCAGAAATTATCACACAACTACTGTGAAGCTTTCAGTGAGACCGCTCCATCAAAAAATGAATTAAAATCGCGGATAACTCAAAGGATGGTGTTTTTGTATTAAAATTTTTGTACAGGACTTTTTATTACATATAATATAAAACATCACTTTAAAATATCAAATTATTTATAAATGCTATAACTGATCTATTAAAATAAAGTAATATGGCAAATAATACATTTTAACGTTTATCTGTTTCACAGCAACTTTTTCAAAACTTTTTCAAAATGATAAAAAGGAAAATTTCCAAATTAAAAATTTATTATTATTTTATTTTTAATTTAGAAAATTTCCTTTGTATCATTTATTGTTTTTGAAAAAGTTGCTGTGAAACATATAAAAATTAAAATGTATTATCTGCCATATTACTTTATTTTAATAGATCACTTATAGCATTTATAAATAATTTGATATTTTAAAGTGATGTTTTATTATATGTAATAAATCAGAGCAATAAAACATGTAAAAAAAAGGTACTACTAGGTTATCCCGTCGACCAAAAAATTATCGCCAAACTATAAGATTAAATGCCAATAATGGATGATCGTGAATGCCACATTCAATGACATTAAATACGATTCATGTGTTTAAAATGTCATTAAGTGATTTTTATTTCGATTTTTTATTAATATTTTTATTAATATTCTACTAATTATTTGTTTTTTCGTTATTTAAAATAAAAATGTCAATGTGTATTATTTGACTATTAGTTTGGCGATTTGTATAATTTGACGAAATTGGTCGACGGAATAATAAAACAGTAAAAAAAAAAAAAAATAAATAAATAAAAGGTATTATTTGCCATACTACTTCATTTTAATAGATCACTTATAGCATTTATAAATAATTAGGACTGTTATATTAAAATTCACTTATTCAAAAGTTTCTGCTGATTGTACGAAAGTTCCAAATGAAATCAAAATTTCGGTGCATCGATTTATTCTGATAAAGCGCTATCTTGATTAGATTTGGAGATTGTTTGGATAAGTATAAAGAGGATAAATAGAAAGCTAATCCCCTCCCCCTTTAATTTATTTTTCGAATGTCATTATTTTTTGAAAATAAAAGACTGTAATATATAATTTGTGTGAATAGTCTGAGAGCTCAATGCTATCAATTTAAAAGGGCAATATTCTTTTCATTATGTTCCTTACCAGTTCTTGATTTCATCCAGTTACCATTTTTTTGCACGAACGTCTTGTCTAACTACTAGATGGGTGATTCTACGATAAGAGGTAATTTGCACGGCAATCCGTTTAAAACAGATTTTTTATTCTATATGTTGCTATTTTTTGCTATGAATCGCATCATCTTAATATACTTTATTAAATAACATCACGATTGAATGCCTAATTAAAACACACTTTTCTGAAATTTCTTACAAAGTCTAAAAAAGTCTCTCCCCTGCCATGTCCCCTTGCCGGTTTCAATTTAACTTTCAAACAATACATATATTTTTTCCGTCAGATGTTTAGCTAAAGTATGTTTAATTGGAATTTAAGTAATTATACTTACGTATTATAAAATAAAAAATAAAATAATTTTGTTAATTTCAAATAATTTTTAAAATTAACTTTTGTCCCGCTTTTTTGTGTATCTACCCTGTCAAATTTCGTTCCGCTGAAACAAATATAAATTCAAGGATGGCTATATCGGAAGTAGCGTTTAAGGACATCGGCTTGAAGTTAGCAATGCTAAACGCGCAAGCCATTTAAGCGTCGCCATTTTTAGTTGTTTCGATTTGACCGTGCGGTGTAGTGGTTTCGCACGGTGATCACGTATCTCCCCTGGTAAGTCATAAAACTTATAATATTCATTTAATTCAATTGCATTTACTGCCCTAATTAAACAATACGGTAATAATTAAAGTGAAATACACAATTAACCCCAAAACTAATTCAGTCAGTTAAAAAATTTGAATTTACATGAAAATGTCTCTCTCCTGCCGTATTTCCCCTGGCAAGATAACTGCCAGGGGAGCGAATCACTGACCAGAAAAAGTTATAAAATATGTATAAAGTGACTTGCCCTTATATGAAAAAGTAAATAAACGGGAAAAAAATCATAATTTAAAGGTTTTTGATCAAACTCAAACTTTTCTCTTTGGCCGAATTCTCTATGTTTTTGAACCTCTAATCGTAGAATCACCCAGATAGAAGTTATGCTTATCTATTTAATGACTGGAATGACGTACCGAGAGAACACACTTTTCCCACTGAAATTATATCTCCAGCTTTTCTTAATTAACCATTATTGTTTCAGCTAGTGTTTCTTAACAGCAACGAGTGTAACGTAGCTTGCGTAATTAGATTTGACTAGCAAAAAACTGAAAAGATGCTACTAGCCTATGACATTTTCATTAAAGGATTAGTGTTATGAGTTTAGTAATGTCACGGAATTCGTAAGCGATGTTTTATTGCATGTACAACTGCTACATTGTTTTTAAAATTTCGAGCATGGAGGATAAATGGATATGTTTTCAAATTGTTTCTTATATATTTAAGGAGTTTGATAATATTCATAATAAAAGACATTCTATGTATTTTTATTTATTTATTTATATTTTGGAAGTGTTTCAGATACATAACTATTAAAGGATTCGTTTATCAAAAATATATTATACACGGCATGCCAAAATCGATAGGATGATATCGTTTTCAACTAAAAATATCTGCCTACTTCTACTACTATACATAAAATATATATATGTAGTAGAAATAAATCCTAATAGGAATTTCTTTCTGGCCACTTATACCTTGAGTCCTGCTGAAAGGATTTTGATAGGACTTGTACAGTTAATTAGATAATTTTTCAGAAGTTATTTTAGTATCCAATGAATCGTTCTATTTTGCACAGTTGTAGATATATGAGGGAAGGGAATTCCGTAATTAAGTGAACCCAATTATGAATGTTTAGCTCTTACTAAATGTTTAGTTAGTTCTGTTAAATAGATTTCGAGGAAAACCACACTGTTAGATATTCTTTAAGGAAAGGTTTTAATGTACAATATTATCATTCTACGTTGCTCAGTTAAACAGAATTATAGGGAATTCTATGTACCGCAATGACGTTTGTGCATCAAGGGGGGAGAATATTCCAAGTATAGATTAATATTTCTTTAAAACATTAAGTCAAATTTACTGATATCTTTCAAATAATTTAAGTTTGGAGAAACATTCGAGCGTCGCGAACAAAATATTGCAAATTACTCATAAAGGATATATGAACGTATGTTAATATATCATACGTAGTGTATCATACCGACGTATATATATCATACATAGTATTATACAGTCAAACCTCGTTAACATGAACCTCAAGGAGAATTAAATTTTGTTAATGTTATCGGTAGTTCATGTTATCAGTAGTAAAAAAAAATATTTTTTTAATGATAATTTATATTCAATAAATATTTTTTTGATAAACAATTAAATCTGTTTTTTTTTTTTTTTTAATAATAATAAAATTTATTATGAAACTTATATACTATACTTATTTTTAATTTTTATTTCGTACCAAACAGTTAATTTACAATAAGCTCAAATGCAATGATAAAGAATACAGGGACAAATGTGCATTTCAAATAGGGTCTAATGAGAGAAAACTTTGTCTCAATCTTATTTCTATTTGAATTCTACTTTGAACTGAGACTTATTTCTGTTTTAATAATTAGATTAATAAGTTATATATATTTTTATCCATTAATAGAAAACTGTTAAAAGTAATTAAGTAAATAAAATATGAATGCTATAAATTGCATTTTTTACAGCATAAATGGTAAAGTATATAACATAAACTTCAATAGATTTATATCAAATAATGAATCATACATTTGTAACTAAATTACGAGAAATTAATTCTATTTACACTCAAAAGAGTAAATAGTAACAAAAATAATAATTAGATCCTTACCTTATTTATTTATAACTTTATAGGTACCAGGAAAAAAAAATCAAAATTACACCTTAAAAAAATCTGTTATTTGCGATAGTTTTCGGTTTCTGTCAACAGTTCGTTTGCGGAAATCTTCTAGTTTATCTACAACATCCAGGTACTCGCTAGAATTTTCTGTTTGCATCACAAATCTTCGTACAATTTTTAATGCATTAAATGCTTCAATATTGGATACATCGTTGTATTCTGAACAGTCACTGCTATCATCTTCCTCTTCTATTTCAGAAGAATAGTGTAAATTATTGGCAGTGATTTCAGCACACTTAATTTCCTTAACTATTTCTTCATCCGTAACTGTGTCGGATGTCATTATTTCATCGTCCATTGTTACATAATCCTCAAATGTGACATTTTCTGGAAGTATGCCGCGTGCTTTTGCTTCTGAAGAATCAAATTTTATTGTTTCTTCTGTTTGTGAAGGAGTTTCTTCGGTAGAAAATCCAGCTTTTTGGAAACAATTTTGGATAGTAGTGACAGAAACTTCTTTCCAGGCAGATCGGAGTACGTTTAATGCATCCAACAAGTTTATAGAAAAGGATGTTCCTTGATCAAAACAAGAAACTGTTTGTAGGAGAATTTCTCTTCTATAGTATGCTTTTATGCCTTTAATTATCCCTTGATCACATGATTGTATTTTTGCAGTTGTATTTGGAGGTAAAAACTCAATATGGATTGCTTTGAGTCCGGAAATGGCGCAATGAGCGCTGCAATTATCTAAAATTAAACAAATATTTCTGCCATCTCTTTCAAATTTTCTGTCGAGTTTTTTAACTCACTTCTGGAATAACTCTATGGTAATCCACTCCTTTTTGCTCGACTCGTACGTCACTGGTAATGTTTTTATACCTTTAAAACAGCGAGGTTTTGCAGCCTTTCCAATGACCATCAATGGTAATTTTTCCGTTCCAGTCATGTTGCAAGCAATTAACACGGTTAATCTTTCTTTGCTGCATTTTCCACCTGAACATTTCATATTCTTTATCGTTAAAGTTCGCAAAGGAAGTGCTTGCCAGAATAATGATGTCTCGTCGGCATTAAAACTATCTTCTTCAGCATATTTGCTTAAAATTGATTGAAGTTTATTGATTACGAAATCATTCGCTAGTTCATCATTTACTGCAGCCGCTTCCCCACAAATTTTCTTGCAAACTATTCCGTGTCTATCCTTATCGTTGAAGCCATCCTGATGAGCCTAAAAAATCTTTTATACCCAAAGCATCGGCGAAAAAATGAGCCTTTTCAAGCAAAATCGCACCAGTGATGGGAAGATTCAGGTTTCTTGCTTTATTCATTCATTTGATTACTGCTGTTTCAACTTCTTCATTATTGTCTACTCATTCTTTTTCGACTTGATTCAAACTTGTTTAGTACATAAGCTGTTTCAATTTTGTCTCTACCTTTTAAAATCATTGATATCATACTTTTAACTATTCCATATTTCTTAGCAATATCAGATTTTTTTTTTAATTTCTCGAATCTAAGTCATGTAATATATCGAGCTTATTTTGCAAACTTAATGATTGCTGAACTTTGCTAATCATTTTGAGAAACTATACTGTACACGTGAAAATCCTTATGAATTAATACGGGTAAACGAAAAAAAAAAAAAAAAAAAAAAAAAAAAAAAAAAAAGACTGAATACATGACCTTTTATATGGAAGTTACAACACCAATCTGTAAATTTTCTATGTTTGAATACAGAAACAATGCATAAAAATACTCCTTTTAAATAGTAACTATCTCTAGTCCTGGTGACATGTAGATGACGACGGATATTCTACTTTCCATGTGGGATATTTCACAAACTTCTTTCTCATTCGAACAGACAGGAGGCGTCATGTCACGTGACCTAGTAAATAATTGACATTAAAACCATTTTTTCTTGTTCTTTTAGTTATATTATGTAACGTAAAACTGCGTTATTTCTTGATCTTCCAAAAGTGGAAGAAATTAAAATATTGTTTTAAATTTTGAAAAGGAAAGAGTTGCTGAAATATTAACTGTATTTAGAATATTTCGTTCAAGTTAACCGCCTAAATCTCTCACGGGGCATCGAGAATTGTTCATCTGAAGCGAATTTTCATGTTAAACGTGTTCATGTTAAAAGGAGAAAAAACACTGGAATCCCTATTCATTTTGACGGGGACAGTAGGAACTATTCATATTAAAAGTAATTCACGTTACGCGTGTTCACGGTTAACCAGGTTCGACTGTATTATAATTTTATAAAGTGCAGGTTTTAATTATAAATTTTATTCTTTGTTCTATCCTCTCTTCCTAAATTATGTATATTAAATTTTAAGAACGTTTGTAGACACATTAAATGAAATTAATTTCAAAATTATAATTGATTTTTTAAAAAAAATACTTGAGCATAATATTTTTTTTATTTAACTATATTTAATATTTTTTTGATTTAATTTTATTTAAATATATTTAATTTATTTATTTGATTATGCATTGTTGTAACAGTGTTTTAAATATTGATATGTTATAGTATGATACGTTTGTTCATGTGAAAAAATAATTATCCATATCACCTTTTTACATATTTTTATTATTTAATAAATCATTTACTTATTTTTTTTATCCTAGAATATTAATTTATTAACATATTTTAAATCGTCATTTATATATCTAGAAAGTATATGCTTTAAAGCTTCATCCAGTAATTATATATATAAAACCCCTCCATGTATAACGTTTCCGGGGTTCACCGATCCACGAGAAAAAGAAACTTATTGCGGTTCGGCGTCCACGTTAGGCTTATGTATTCCAAGGCCTTTACAAATATTTTAATTGTTCAACTTATGGAAATATACATGTAAAATATTTATTCATCACTCATTTTCTTTAAAACCTACAAAAACTATCTAATTATAATGTTTAAGTTCTAAATAAAACAACCAGCAATTGCGAGATAAACAAACGATTTAAGCAAGTTAATGCTGTTGCCATTTAAGAATGACAAATTCCAAACCTATAAAAAATATTGTGAAAAGTTACCTCCAATTTTAAAGGCTATCTATTTCCTGACCAATGAAAACGTTCCACAGTCGTAATGGAGCGTTCTCATTGGTCAGATTTACAGTAGGAGCTGTAAATGACGTCATTACATTTTAATGCATTTTGAAATCTTTTCAGGATTTCAAAAACAATATTTAATTAAAACTGATTATTTAAGGAAAGCGAAGGTGTGTTTTAATGCAAGATTGTAAAATTTTTTATATTCGGGTTGCTTTAATTTTTTTTTCTGCCGTGAATGATTCTTGAGAATGACTCCTTTGTCACATCACGTTTCACATGCGTATATTTACTCTTCACTGTGTTGATATTTGTTTTCGATAGCGTACAGTGTTTTCTATTAAGTATTGGTTATAAGACACATTTCTCGGGGTGGGACATTCGTGGTTCTGGGGGTACATTATAGAGTTCCAGGAGGGATAGATTGCACTTTTTGACCATTGAAAACACAATCTTAAATTTTCCTGGGGAGGGGGGGGCATATTCCATCCGGTCACCCCTACATTCAGAAATAGGACATTTGTCCTTAAGTTCTGCAGACTGTTTTTAAAGTTTCTGCTTGCATTGCAGATTACAGAAAAAAAATTCTGCTTCTAGACCTTTTAAAAACGCAAACACGTCATTTTGACGGGCTATCTTCTAGTAGTTAATATTTATTTAAATATATATATATATATATATTTTTTCCAAAACAATCTATTTTATTAATAATAACCATTTCAGATGGCAGCACTTTATTGATTCCTTAGATAACAAAATGGAATTCATTTTTCAATTTTCTAGAGCGGGAGCTCTTTCCATTTATTAATAATTGTATCTGACTGTAGTGTACATTATTATTCCTTGGTCCATCACATTTAAAAAACCTTTTTGGCAACAAGTGCAAATAATCCCCTTTTTTCTGCATTATTGTAGGTAAGAATTAAGCTTATAAGCAGGTATATATATTTTTTTAATCCATTTTAATCAAAATTTATTTTTAATAATTTAATTGTTTTCCAATATTTTAGTAATCAAGGTATTTAGGGTCTGGTGAATCTGCCTTGGTTCTACAAATTTTCATCATGTTCCTTTTATCCTATCTTTTTATAATCCATGTTGAAGGGATCATATTTTAAAGGGATCATTCTTTATTATTTATAATTTTTTAATTTTTGTTGATAATATGCACTAGTTATTAATGGTTTTATAGATATATAATACCTTAGAATCAAAATTTATTTTATAATTTGTACTTAATATACAATAACTTTCTATAACGGATGCCCCCGAATAGTGTATCTCTATTTAGCAAACTAATCCAAATACAAATCTTATCTACTTCTTTCATTTCTGTTTCTAAATTATGCCAAGGTTTTATGCGACACCCTGAGCAAATAAAAATTTGAAAGTAGAATCTTTACGCTTCAAAACAACCATAAAGTCATAACATTTCTATAAAAAGGTTTAGTTAGTTTTATTCCTTATCTTCTTTTGTTGCGAGAAAATTGATTTTTCGAATGATGTCACTAAAATATTTGTAAGAGTTGGAAAACAGCAGCAAACGCTTCTTCAATAATTGTGTGTGAAGCATTAACCCCATTCGAAATTCCCACGCAGGTGTTGTCATACCTCTGTTTCATCTTTTAAAACCCTCCCAAGATTCAAGGAAAGCCTCTGACGCCATTTGGTCGTGTAAACTGTTGAGTCATTTTCCCAGTGGCGTAGCAATTCAAAAATTATGGTAGTGGCCAGGATTCGTAAACATCTTTCGAAAATATACAAAAAAATCCGATATTTTTATATATGTCCGATATTTTATATGTATATATGTTGGATATTTCCAAAAAAATGAACTAACCGCTGATAATTAGTATTTTCAAACGTAAATAAAAATAACTAAAGAAGATATAAAAAAGATTAATAATGTTATGAGCGTGATATAAATATATCATGATAATTATACTAATCATGATATATTTATATCATGATTATTAAAAATTAAGAATCATGAATTAATCCTTAATAATAATTAGAAAATAAAGCATATAAAATAGATTTGAAATGTAGAATCTATAAAATAGAATAATTGAATACTTAATCAAGAAAACAATTTGAAGAAGTCTGAAGAACTTTTTATTACTGGTGTACATTTACTTATTATATACATATATTATTATAGGTTATACTTAGAAAAACTTATTTTGAAACGAAAAAAAATATATATTAATATTAATAATAATAATAATAATAATTTTGTGAGTAAAAATTGAAAATTTACCCTTTTTTGTTTTAATTTAAAAAATTTTAAAGTTTTCTGATTTTTGATACATAACTGTTTTTAAAAAAACGAACTTTGTACAAAAAATTGTCAAATCACTCCATTACTTTTTTGTATCCACAATATGGTGTACTTAATGAAATTAAGGTGTTTATGTTTTTGCTTATGTTTCTGTATATTTTTTTTCTTATAAACTAATTCATTAATTTTAAAATCAATTCCTAGTTTTATTAATTACACTATATTGAGGAAACAAAGAAATAATGGAGTGATTTCACTAATTTTTGTAGAAGTTTTAGAGTTTTAAACACAGTAATATATAAAAAAAAGGCAAACTTTAAAATTCTTTAACTAAATAAATAAATAAAACTCTCAATTTTTACCCACAAAAATGTTTTAAATAAGGTAAAGAAGTATTTTTAAAGCAATTTTTACTGAAGGTGCTGCTACCGTATAAGATTTACGGTAGTGTTAATTTTTATTAATTATTTTCTTGATTGGTTAAAATAATTGAAAACGTGAGTTTCAAAATTATCTTTATCGTAAAAATCAAATTTTGGGAAATCGCAAAAAACTTTTTTTTTTTTTTTTGGGGGGGGGGGGCTAAATCGATTAAAAAATACTTCTTTACCTTTTTTAAAACATTTTTGCTATTGGAACTATATGTCTATGACTAACGGTTTAGAAATTAGCCATTGGCCACCATTGAGAGTGGAACACTGTATAGTAGTACGTACAATATTGTGTATGCTATATTAACACTAATCAAATGATATATTGATACAGTCCAGGGTTGGGTTTCTGACGTCAGAAACTGGTTTTTGACATGACAAGCGTCAAAAACCGGTTTAAACCGTCAAAAACTGGTTTAAACCGTCAAAAACTGGTTTAAACCGTCAGGAACTGGCTTAAACCGTCAAAAACATGTAATGTGCCTTAAAACATTTTAAGAACAAGAGTGAAACATTGAATAAGTCTTAATGATTTAAGTAATTTTTTATTTAACATTAATTACTGTAATATAATAATTACAAAAAATTAAATTATTTTAAATGCAATAAAACATTTTTGTTTTTTAGAATGTTCATACAGAAGAAAAGGATTTTATACAGTTAATAATCTGGATCAGTTTTATCCCCCAGTATCCTATAGCACATAACCAATTTAGCTTATTTATTTACACCCAAACGATTTCTGAGTTTAGAGTGTATGATGCCAATGTTAGAAAATACTCTCTCAGTTGATGCTGAGCCAGCAGGGCTTGATAGCAGAAGCATTGCTAGTTGAACAAGTTTTCAGAATTATGAGTGTTTTTTTTTGGGGGGGGGAGGGGGGTTTCCCCCCGGGAAATATTTTACAGTACAATGGTGAATTTTTAATATTACATCTAATGTTGTTTATGTGTGACAGATATTTAATGTGAAATTTTACAGATCAGTGTACAGTCACAGCAAACGAAATCATGATATTTGCGATTTCAGACGTTTTGTTAAATATCTAGAAATATACATGAAGAAAGACTCTTAAACTCCAGATGTATAAACAAAATAGTTCAAGTCATACATTTTAGAAAAGATGTTTTTCCAAAATCCAATAGGGGACCGTAAATAAATTGAAAAAGAACGAATACCTTTTGAATAACCCTGTCAAAAAAACCCTTAATTTCTCTTTGAGTATACATGCTATCTTCATAAAAATTAACACAGTTTATTACCATAAGCCACTTAATCATAATCTGCAGTTTGAACGCTTTTGGTACATTAGTTTTGACAGGCTTATTCAAAAGATATCCGTTCTTTTTCAAATTGTTGACAGTCCCCTATTGGATTTTGGAAAAAAATCTTCTCGAAAATAAATGACCTCTACTATTTTGTTTATACATCTGGAGATTCAGAGTCATTCCTCATCTATATTTCTTGATATTTGAGAAAATGTCTAAAATCGAAATGTCAAGATTTTTTTTTTTTTTTTTTTTTTTTTTGCTGTGACTGTACTATTTGAGGTTTCTGACAAAGTTTTTGACAAGAGGTTTTTGACATGACGGTTTAAACCATGGTTTAAACCGGATAAAACCGCACACTGTCAAAAACTTGCCAACTCTGATACAGTCCCATCGTTTTGCTTCCTTTTGGGAACAACGAATCACTTATTCTATCGACGATCACATTCAGAATTTTTAAGCTATGTTTTTAAGACTTTCATAAAAATTGCTTTATACATTTAGCTAATACATTATACAAATTCTATTTTGATTGCATTCGTGCAAGCGCAGTGAAACATTATTGAGTGAGCCTGCTTATTTTTCATCCAATATTTATTATTTTTAAATTCTGATTAGTGGCTGTTGTGTACAATGTCGTTTGTCGTGATTCCTGAAAAGAACTTTCTTTTATATGAAGAACTCTGCAAGTTGTAAGCAAAACATTTCGTTAAGTTTGGGATTGCTTTTATAAAAACCTCAATTTTTCTACCAATATGCGTGCTGTCCTCATAAAAATGAACACTGTCTATTATAAGAAGCCTCCTAAATCTTGTGCTACAATTTAAACATTTACACGACATTAATTTTTACTGGATTATTCAAAAGATATTTGTTTTTCGTCACTTTATTGAAACTCCCCTATGAGATTTTGGAAAAATATCTTCACGAAAATATACGACGTTTACTATGCTGTTTACACTCATGAAGTTTCAGGATAATTACCCTTGTATTTTTCTAGATATTTAACAAAACGTCTAAAATCGCAAGTGACATCATTGGCCATATGATCTATTATAATTATAATAATAATAATGATAACGATATTAATAAAAATAATAATAATGCGTTTGAAAAAAAATCTTATTTGACAAGTCATACATGCAAGTTCATTTATTTACATTAAGACTATAGTTTTAAATTATTAAAGTCAAGACCACACAAATTACTGAAATAATCGTACGAAAATAGAATATGTAAATTATTGATATATATAAAATATAAATATAAAATACATAAATTATTGGTATATCTCGATGCACTTTATTTGTATTTGTTTTTAAATTTATTTATTTATTTGCAAGATCATAATATGCTTAAATACAAGCCTGTAAAAATAAAGCATTTTCCTGCTTCATTTATAGAATTACATTGCGTCGGATCAGGGGATATGAAATTTCATTAGAAAAAATAATTAAGAAAAAGGATTTACAAGGAAGAAAGGTTATTCATTATTTATGAATTACAGTGAGCTTTCCAGCCTAATTAATATACGGTGAAAAGCCAAACGTAAATTAAGTGCGTGCATGAACTGAATGTGTGTAGAACGGGGAAATAATAAGTGAGAAAAACAGTAACAAAATTGGCACATTGTACGTTAATCCGAGGGACAAACATGCAACAGAAACTCGCGGTGTTTACTTTCACTCAAAATGTTTATTTGTCAGTTTTTTTTTTTTTTTTTTTTTTTTTTTTTTTTGGTCATTTTGGATTAGAGGTTGGAAGTATGTACATGAAGAAAAATTACAGTAGCGCCACTTTTTACAGTAGTTTGTAGTGTAGCGTGCTACATTTTGAACAATGTAGAAGGTAGCGCAATGCAAAAAGTCAGTAAGTTTTTCGCGAGAGCCGACGCTATTTCAGGAGTAAGGGGATGTGCATTCAAAGGAATCAATTTTCTTGCCGGCAATAGTTGTCTCTTTACTTTTCATAAGCTCTTTTTGTTTGAATGTCTTTCCCCTTATTATTTGGATCTACTTTATTTATCGATATCTTTACTGATTTACTTTCAGATATGCTTTTCTATAATTGTCTAGATTCTAGATTATAGACAACTCAATATTAATTAAATTCTCAGTTGAGCTCGATATTATTCCAAATTAAGAATGTTTTGCAGAATGAAGTAAACAAATCAAGATAAAATACATGTCAATGGTCATTTTATATCCTACGCAATATTTTAAAAATAGTAAATAAAATTTATTCAAAGGTATGACTGTGTTTGAATATGTTATATACAGGAGTAGCCGTTTATTATAATCACTCATTAACATATGTGGTTCTTTTTTCGTGCATCCCGAAAAAAAAAAAAAAAAAAAAAATCCTTGCTGTTTATGTTAAATTACATTTTTAATTTTCATACGCATACAATTGTAAGGAAAAATATTGTAATTATGATAAAATTTGAATAAATCTATATTGGTATTAAGCAGAGTTCCCCCCCCCCCAGAAGGTTTAAAGGGGGCGCTCCGCCCCTCCTGCCCTTTAGTTTAAAAAAAAGCGCCCCTCTTGTCATTCATTCAAAAAAATAGCGCCCTTCTTACCCCACATTTGAAAAAACGCAGCCCTCCAATGATGATCCGAACGTGCTATAGCGTGTAAATTACGCAAAAAATCGGCGACGGAACGCAAAAAATAGCCTCATACGCGTCCCGTGGGACGGGTAATTTCGACAAAAAATCGCTAAAAAAAACAGCAAGTTTCGTTAAAAATCGCAAAATAACGACTAATTTCCGGCACGATTCCCCCCAAAAATGGCTAATTTCGTCACAAAACAGCAGATTTCCTCAAAAGATCATGGGAAAACGACAAATTTCTTCCAATAAGCGCGATAAAACAGAAAATTTTGTCAAATGAGTCCCATAAAATGGCAATTTTCGTCAAAAAATAGCGATACGGCAGATTTTGTTAAAAGATTTGCAAAAAAACGGCAAGTTTCATCCAAAAATTTTTCGCGATATTTTCATGATATTTGTAGTTTTTTCGCGATTTTTTTAGCAAAATATGCCATTTCTTACGATCTTTAAACCAAAACTGCTTTTTTGCGAGCTTTTAATAAAATTTGCCGTTTTTTCGCGAATTTTTTCACAAAATTTGACGTTTTTTCACTATTTTTTAACAAAATTTACCTTTTTCTTCTTTTTTTCAGTTTTTTCATGAAATTTCTGTTATTTCACGACTTTTTTAACCGCTAGATACCAGATTCAACTCTATAAAAGAGCCTTTAAAAATGAAAAAGTGCCCTGAAAAGTGTAAAAAGTGCCCTGAAAAATGTAAAAAGGGCCCATTTCAGAACAATAGCGCCCTGCCCTTTTTTAAACCTGGGGGAAACTCTGTATTAAGGTTATATCCTAAGGTTCTCTGAATCCGTTTTTGCTTTTTTTTTTTTTTTTTTTTTTTTTTTACAGTGATTGCATATGTATGCATGGATGCTTGCGTATATATTAAAATTTCCTCACATTTTCAGGTTCCCAGAGCTCACATCTCTAAATTTATTTGCTGGTATATTTTGGCATTATTTGAATCCCCTGTAAAGTATTCAAGATAAGAAACATGTTTAATGGCATTTTAAGTAACCACATGTAACATTTTGTATTACCGCATTGCATATCTGCAACATTACCAAAAGTTAATATTTCTTGTAACTTACTTACTTTAAAATGATTTTGTTTAATGCTGCTCCCAACATAGCAATTAATATAAATTGTTCATTGAATTTTCAGCAGATAGCTTTACTGGAGTTAATTTTGCATGCTAAAGTTTTATTTATGTTTTGAGCAGTTTCGCATCGTTATAGCTCAAATGAACTTTGTAAATTTCGTGAAATTAAAAAGGTGGGATATTCGAAAATAATTTTTACAAACGTGAGTTCATGTCCTTCTGAATTTTCGATTAGAAAATCGACACTATTTGTGAGAAATATGTAATTTTTTACTTATTGCAGATGTAAAAAAAATTACATTTTAAACACATATATATATATGTGTATATAATAAAACTGAAAACACAACTGTAAACATAAACGAATGAGGATAATAATAAATGGATAAATAGAAAAACAGGATGAATAATAGTGTGGAAGCCTTAAATCTATGAGTAGTTGCATATGGATTCATCAGAGGTGCGCTATGCATGCTAGTTCATAGAAAATATATGTAATTTCGTCGAATTTTGTCAGCAATATGCTTAAAAAGACAGAGTTAAGCACCTTATAACATATTAGAATCCAAAAATATAGAAAGAATTATAGAAATATATGTATATATATATATATATATATATTTATTTTCAAATTATTTTTTTACATCTTTAAACTATATATTAAACGGTATATTCTAACATCTGTATAAATATTTTTCATGTCGGCTTTGTTGAGTCACAAAGGATTAAATATTGATTATATTATGTATCTCTCTTAATTTCGCCAAGAAATTTGTAATTTTGTCTATAAACAAAGACACTTATATTTTGAAGACACTCACAAAACATTTTCTTAATTAAATTTTAATTTTCTCTGTTATATTGCACTTATTTATTTGTATCCCGATAGACGCTATTTAATCAGGAGTCACTGTATATCCGTCTCCTTTAAGTTTCAAGTGTAAGACCGATCCCTATAAAGACCTTATTTAAATTTTTCAATTGTGTTTATTTTTTATTTTTATTTTATTTTATTTTATTTTTTTATTTTTTTATTTTTTTTATTTTTTTTTTTTTATTAAAATACTTTTACTTTAGAAACTAGTTTCGAAAATAAAAGTATCCTTATAAAAAAAAAAAATAATAAAATAAAAAAATGAAAAAGTAAAAAAAGTGCTTTTGAAAAAAATTAAACCCAGTTATTTAATAATACAAAAAATCGTTTAAAAATATTGACCATTTATTTATTTATTTATTTATTCAACGGTCCGGCCGACCCATTAAGTTGGCTTTGATTCTCCGGCCCGGATCGTCGAAAAGTGTTTCATTTTGACAGCCCGATTCGCAAGCCAGGCCTTATACAGGCCTTGGATCAAGCTCAAGTCCGTGCAGACCTCTAAAACACAAGCCTTAGCAAATTTTCACAATCATTTATGTTAACGGTCACGATCACCAAAAGTTTAAAACAATAAAAATGAAAGGAACGCAAAAACACGATGCCGCAGACATATTCCTTTGCATTTTATGTTAACCAATATGGTTACTAATCCTCATATTTGTTAGAAGCACAAAGAGACAAAAGGCTCTGCGACAATGCGAAGAAACGGACACGTCTAAATAAGCGATACACTCATTATGTAAACAAATGGCAAGGTCAGGAAAAAGCGTGACAGATCGATAAGGTTAAAACGACGGAGAAACTTTGTTTAGTCAAGCCTTTTATTTGTCTCATACAAGACTCATTTTACTTTGATTTTTTTTTTTTTTTTTTTTTTTTTTTTTTGAAAAATGTAGACTTAAAGGCGCGTGCTGCTTAACTGTCAAAACTTTTTAAAAAAAGAAAAGAAAACTTTATATTAAAAAAAATTATTAGATTGTAATACATATTTTTTAAATGAATGATTAACCCTTTCGGATCCGAATTTTTTTCCAGTTTTTAGAAAAAATTACTTTTACGTTAATAACATTAACACTAGCCATCCTTATAGATTAATGAGTGTTTAAAAAATATTTCATTGTCTGAAAGATAACGAATATTGTTGTTTTGCGTACTATTCAATTCATATTCATATGACAATAGGCTAAGGAAGAATTTTTGGAGGTGTTTAGGAAATATTGTATTAGAATAAGATTTAACTTATATAACAACTTTCTAATACTTTTTGTGCTTTATTACATATGATTCTTTCAGGAAAGTAGCTTTTATTTAAAATTTAATAAATAAAATATATGTTTAAAATAAAAGAATCGCAAACGATGCAAAGAGAATTAAGTAAATAATAATAATAATTATTATTACTAAAAGCTTAAACATAAATGAAGTCATATAGTAAATGCATAGACACATACTAACATTACTACATGTAAATAATAGCAGAAGTGTTCTTTAAAACAAAATAATACTTCATTAAAAGACATGTACTATTAATAGTACACCAGACCCGAAAGGGTTAAGTAATTTAACATTAATGAGTAAAAAAAGGGGGAAGGGGATAAAGCCTGTATCATTGGCTTCATTGCACCATTTTATTACATTATTATTATTATTACTATTATTATTATTATTATTGTTATTATTATTATTATTATTATATTCAAAACTTAGAAAGACATGAGAGAAATATTTTGCACTATAAATAAAAGTTGTCAATTTTCTAAAATTATTACTATAAAAACAGTTTCTTTACATAAAATAAAATAAAATAAAATAAAAACACTAGAACTACCAGAAATTCGCGCCAAGTTTTATAAAAAAAATATTTCACTCCAGAATTTTGATTTAAAACAGCTGAACTTTATTATTTAGCGTTTTTTAAACTTATTTCATAATCAAATTTCGACTTTGAACCGAAACATATTTATATGGTATCCGTCAAAATGAAGGTTGCGGTAGTTCTAGTGTTAATGCCTGATTTAAAGGGAAAGAAAAGAAAAGAACTTTGGATGTATTTATAAAAATAAATAAATAAATATATATATATATATATATATACATATAATAAAACAGTAGGACCCGGTGTGTCTGTACATTGAAGATAATTGACAAAAATGGAGTCAGGGCGATAAAAGAAAACCAATGAAACACAAAAAAAAAATTTTTGAATTTTTTGTCTGTCTGTCTGTCTGTCTGTTTGTTCGAGGTTATCTTCGTAACTACTGAATGGATTTTTATGCGGTTTTCACTAATGAAGAATGCACACTCCCGGGCAGTGTATAGGCTTTGTTTCATCAAAATCGGACAACAGACAAAAAAGTAACAAAAAGAAACAAAAGAAACTATTAGGTGCGCTGCTCACGTTTTTTAGTACATAACGTTTTTTAGTACATATAAAATCCAATAGATGTCACTGTGCGATTTTAAAACGCGCTATCGTTATGTTTTCGCCAGTCTACTTAAGTATGAGAAAGTTTCAAGCTGGCTGTCGTTCCATGTGGTTTAGTCGGTAGAACGTCAGTGCGCCATACTGATGGCCCGGGTTCGATTCCCAGCATGGAATTTTTTTTCACTATGTTGGCATTAACGCCTATAAGCAATTAAAAGAATTTGAAATATTGTATTCAAGGCGAATTTTCTCTCTGGGAAAATTTCCTTGCATTAATATGTCAGTGTAATTTTTTTTTCGATTTAATTTTTTTTTTCGAAACTTTGTTTTTCTTAAAAAATTACAGTAAATATTTGATATTTCCCAACGTTTTTTGAATGATCGACTTGCTTTTTTTTTTTTTTAATGTATGTCTGAACCTTATCTAACTACTTCTTCAAGATTTCTTTAGATAAACCGACCAGCGTAGCGGGCGAAGGCCGCTAGTATATATATATATATATATATATATATATATATTATATTGTATATATATGTATGTGTGTGTATGTATGTATGTAAACAAAATTGAAATATAAATTATTCAATTTTGAAGATTTTTATAAAAATATCAATAAAAAGAGGGTTGGGTCCTAAATCACCACAGTGAGTAATTTATTGGGTATATTCGACGTAATATGTCAACCCCTTCAGGTGTTGAATCCATTTACTCGAATTTTGTGCATTTAACAGAGATAAAGAATGTTTAGATTTTCTAGAAAAATGATTTGCTCGATGTATGGGGCTATGCAAATATAACGTTATCAATATTTTCGTAATTCTGGACCCCCTCCCCTCCTTCCGATATCATTTGTTATCATTCCTCGAACCCTTCTCCCCATTTCCCGGCAGTGATATCGTTATCAAAGTTTAATTTTGTTTTCTGATTTTTAGAATTTATTTCTTTGTTGGAGATACACAAAACTGGTAACATTTATTTTTCGCTTACTCTATTGTTGAAGTCAATAAAAGATAATTTTTTATCAAATAACACATAAAAGACAGTTACTATTTAAAAATATTTTATAATAGCTTTTTGTTACATAATACATTTAACAGTAATAAAATCTTGTTGAACTTGCCCCAAATTGAGGAGGGGTAAGGGGCAGATAGAAATTCTTATCAACAAAACAAGTAAACAACATTCTTTTTCTGTTATTTATTAATAAACACAAGTTTCACTTCATATATACTTCACATATGGTTTCTCGAACTGTGATTATATAAGCAAACACATATGAAAAAGAATAGAATGTCAAACGTTGGAGTATTTCGTGTTATAGAATTAAATTAATTTTATAACGATTTTATGATTTTAATAATAACTTTGTATTTTCATAAAAATAGATAAGAGACTAAAAAGAATACAATATACTTTTTTTAATCAATGACCATGTTACAAAAAAGTAAGTAGAAAATTTCGATTGGATCAAAAATGGTATCGATATCAAAAGACAACCAACCATCTCCCCCCACTAGAGATGCCTTACGATATTATACGTCAAATCTCCCCCCCCCCTAAAATGATAACGTTGTATATGCACAGCCCCTTCCACTGTAATTTAAATAAATAAATAAAATAAAATAAAAAGTTGCACTCCAGGAGCGCCGACAGAATTGAGAACTTGAACAATTACGAAGAAGTTTGAGAAATTTAAATTTTAACCTATTATGGATCTGTTAACGTTAATGACGGGAGAAAATTTTTATGCTAGATTTGTAATGTATGAAGCAAAAGCTTTCAATAGACATATTACATCAAAAAAGGAGAAACGCCCCTCCCCCGATGCCCCCCCCCCCCACAAAAATGTTCCTGTGGGAAAAACCGGAAAATTGAAATAGCAAAAAGAAAGTCGAGGAAAAGTTAGCTATGCTAAAATTTTTATCCCGCTGTAACTTCCTTAGACGCAAAGTTATAGCCTTTTAAAAATTGAAATGAAGTGAAGAAATGAGTAAAATTAGGTGAGAAGCCGACAAGGGGGGGGGGGGGGAGAGATCCACAGTCCTCGGGCTGTGATCTAGCTTAAATTTTTAAGTTAAAAATGGTAAGGAATTAAATGAGCGAGATTTTAAGGTGTATGTTCGGGGGCGATGCAATCCCCTCCCACTGGAAGAGGCCCTCAAAGTTATAGATACTTATATACAGAGATGTCGGTTACGGTAACAATGTCGCGAGTTCAATGGTTTTTTCTATCTCAAAAAATTCCCAACACATCTAAAAAAGTTTTCACTTAAAAAAAAAAAAAAAATGCTACGTTATTTTAGAAAATTGATGGCTGCATGCTGCCTCCAATTTTAGTCATTTAACTTATATAATCGTGTAATTTTAACTCATATCGGTTAACTTACTTAATAAAATAGAGGCAGCTAATATTGGTGGTAGAATCGGCCTCCAATTTAAGTCATTTAACATATAATGGTGTAATTTAAAATGATGTAATTTAATATATGTTGTATAGTAATGGTGTAATTTAATATCGGTTAAATTACTCTATAAAATGGAGGCAGCAAAGCTGCCACCAGTTTTATGGTGTAATGTTGCATATTTTTTTTTTTTTTACAGTGTAGCTATTCTAGAGGTCTGCACGGGCCGGGCCGCGGCCCGAAGCCCGAGCCCGGCCCGGCCCGCGGGCCGGGTTCGGGCCGATTTCCAATAATGGCATTCGGGCCGGGCTCGGGCCTTACTTCTGAAGACTCGGGCCGGGCCGGGCTCGGGCCTTATTTTTTTTGCTGGACGGGCCAGGCCTAACTTTTTTTTCTGTACGAAGCCCAGACTGATTCCATTCTTCCTAGTTTTCATGGACCAAAATAATCAGTTCCTAATGAATCTTCCTATATTAAAATCCTTTTCTCGACTTTTTATAAATCAGTAATATTTGGCTTTGTCCAAAAATGTTTGCAAAAAAGGCATATACTTTTAAGCCGTCATTATTCTACAATTAAACATTAGAATTTATTCCTTTTAAAGAATCGTAGATTACTAGCGTTTTAAAATAGAATTAAACACACACACACACACACACACACACACACACAAAAAAAAAAAAAAACACATGATTATGACGGAATTTTTTTAAAACTGAAAACTGAAAGTTTCTTTTAAAATGTTCATCCATGCAAAATGAATACAACAATACGGGAGAAAAAAATATATTAAACATTTACATCTGTTAAGAAGGGAATGTATTTTTTTTTTTTTTTTTTTTTTCCCGTTCCAAAGCGATTTTGTCTTTGGAAATTTTACCATATACCGCTTTTTTGATTTTTTGTCTCCATTACAGGGGATATGGATTAATAATACTAGTGATAACTGAAACATTTACATACAACAAACAAAGATTCATTTAAAAGCGTAAATATCGCAGCCTGGCACTTCTGCATAAATGGAGATTATAAACATGAAAAAAAAAGACTAATATAATTTTTTTTGGTCAGAATTCTTCCATAAGATTAAAGATCAATGTTGTGTAGAAATTCACTTGAGCCGGGCCGGGTTCGGGCCGAAATTTTAACTTTCGGGCCGGGCCGGGTCGGGCCAATATTTTTTTCGTTCGGGCCGGGCCGGGCTCGGGCCGAAATTTTAACTTTCGGGCCGGGCCGGATCGGGCCAACATTTCTTTCGTTCGGGCCGGGCTCGGGCCTGGAAATTTCGGCCCGTGCAGACCTCTAAGCTATTCAATGAAAAAAAAATTTTTTTTTAAATGTTGATATGCAAATGACGATATATTTAAAGAGCTCCACAAGTTTACATTAGTAAGTATATATTTTCGGGTTAGTGTAGTAGCAGTTTAACACACAAAACTTATATGGCAAACCGAATATATTTATGAGAGTTACAGCACAGCTATACAGACGAATGGCCAAACAAATCGAATTCATAAACACTTTTAAACTTTGCTGAAAATTGTTTAAGCAGAAAAAAAAAATCCATATGCCAGTTGGAATGAAGAAATCTGCCTTAAAAAATATTTAAAATTGCGCATTCTCGCCACGGATCGAGTTGAGTAACTGAAATGAAATATTTCAAACATCCCATTACACCCAACTCCCCTTCAACTTGAACTGAGAGTTAATTGAGAGATGTATATTTGCAATGATAACAAGGTCTTGGTTATTGTTAATCTACTATCCTACCTCAAGATCCTGTTGCTGTTACATATACTTGTCGGTAGAGCAACTTCAGAAGAAGAAAAAAATGAAAATGAAAAAGTAAAAAAAAAAATACTTTCATTCCCGGCATACTTTCACGTTTTTACGTGAACCAGAACGTATATCAAGTTATTGCTTTTCACTTCGCTTGTACGGACTTCTTCTTATAAAGATGCCTCCGGATATAATTTCTCTCCCTCTCCCTCTCCGTCTTTCTCTCCCTATTTTATTTTTATGCGCATTTTTCTTTCTTCCTTTCTTTTTTTAGGTGCGTTCGTAATTATGTAAAAACGTAGCACCTATAGTTGTCGTTCAGTCAGTCCGTCCGTCCGCATATAACAACGTAAAAACTACCCAACCGAATCGTTCGAAATATAAAATATATAATTATTACATAATTTTGTCGAGTCATTTCAAATTTTATGGAAATCGGATGCATAGATCGATTACAGGGACAATCAAAAATATTCCGTTACATTACGGTCAATGGGTCAAATGCATTTTAATGGTGTTACACTCATTCGAATATAATAGAATACATGAACCTATTAAATATATATATATTAAAATATACATTATGTACAATCTGTGATGCAAAGAATATTTATTATTAAATTACAGGGCCACACAAAAGTATTCCACTACATAATGCTATACGGGAAAACATTGTTTGGATCGTGTGTTAATTATATTAAACTGTTTCACATTTTGCAATGCTATCTCAGCAATGATATACGTTGCTGAGGTGTAATAAAAGTTTCTTTTTGTATATTTAAAGGAACACAAACAAGATTTCAACCACTATTACTATATCTGAAGTACTGTCATAACAGCAAGATCTGAATATTTTTAAAACTTCGTTATCGTGCGAACGCACCTTATTTGCTACGCTTCACGTGGAATTTCCAACTTGTTTCCTATCGCTTTTACTATCTACTATTCGTGATCGAACTGTATGTTACAAAAATGTTTGTTTTTATAATTTTTAATGGATATGCCGTGTTAATACAGTAATGCTTAGTGTATTAAATTTCTAATTACGCATTATATGTATCTAAAAGATCATTTCCTTAAGTTTATATCAAATAGGTTATCTTTCTTCCGCTCTATAATGAAATAAATTTCACACCAGTATTTAAATTGACAATTTCCTTTTCATTTTTTATTTTCAGAATTTGTTAGTCACCGGGAAAATTATGCAATCTCATGTATTTATCGTTGAATTAAATAACACAAATCTGCAAAATTGGGATTGTGTCGTGTTTAAGCTTTTGATAATCGATTATTATGTACTTTCTAGCACTGAATCCGAAAATTATCTTCATTTCTAACTATCACGTCATGATTTTCACAAACGGTAAATTAAAAAAAATAAATAAAGTTAATATATATATATTTTTTTTTCCATGTGAGTGAAAAAAGTACATGCCATGATGCCAAAAGCCATATTCGGACATTTTCACCCATTTTGGAAATTAACAACTGTTATGATACATTTACCGATTTAATAATTGTGTTTAACACCCTTTCCAATCTAGTGTACTATTCATAGTACATGTCTTTTAATTGAGTATTATTTTGTTTAAACAAATATTTTTGTTACTGTTTACATGTAAGTGATAGTATGTGTTTATGCATTTACTACATCACTTCAATAATGTTTAAGTACTTAGTAATAATCATTAAAAAAATTGTAATTTAACAAATTACAACGACTATTTGGAAAATGATATTTTCAAAGACTTTCAAATTTTAAAGACTTATAAATAAATTCTAGATTTAAATTAATAATAATAATGATAATAAACATAATTTTTAGGATGATTATAACGAGTCATATATTACGTATGCCATGCATTAAACATTAATCTCCCTAGACCAATGATAAAAAGACAGCAATTTATAGATAGACAACTTTAACTGTTTAAAATGCGCATTTTTATTTGATGGAGTTAATCAGACTGACTTCTTAACGCCTCATATTACGTGCGACATGGATTAAACATTAATATTCCTGGACACATCGCAAACAAATTTTAAATGAAATTTCAGATTTACAATTTTCGGAACTGCAAATTTTTAAATTTCTAAATATCGCACATTTTAAATTTTTACACCGTTGCGTAGAAAAAAAAAATGCACTTTTTAATGAAATTTGTTTGAAATCTCTATCGCAATTTGTTTTTAAATTATGATTTTTTTTTTTTTTTTTAAGTTTTTATCAATCTTTTTGTCATTGTGGCAATAGAAGTATTCAGTTTTTGGACATAAACTTCGACCAATTAGAAAACGAATAAAATAAAAAACAGAAGTATTCCATTTTTGAACATTAAACTTGAACCAATAAGGAAACGAAAAAAATTAAATTAGTTGCGGAATTCAACCACTAAAAAGATTCAGATATACTTTAGATTTCCCAATTTTCTGCTGAGAACAACAACTATTTTTTCCAAATAGTTTAAAAAAAAAAAGCGAAAAATCTTTTAATATAAAATTGTTGTTATGTTGTGTTCTTTAACTTTTAAAAATTGATTTTTAGGTATTTTTTAATGCTGAATCCGAAATGATTTTCATTTTAAACAATTACGTCATCATTTTTCGTAAATTGTAAAAAACGGAAATCCGATGTTATGAAACAGATGTGTTATTTGTGTTTTTTAATTTTTAATAACTGTTTTTTTATGTGTTTTTTCGCGCTAAATTCCTTGGCGCCTTCTTTTAAGTAAAATGGGTCTTCCTTTTTTACCACCACATGAGAAACTTTCGTAACTCACAAACTTAATTTTTTAAAAGTCGAAATATTGCTAAAATTTGATACTGTAAAATAAACGTAATTTTTTTTCATAATAATTTTATTTTTAAACATTTGATTTGGAATTTAAAAAAATCATAAAAAAATATTTTATATTTTTAAGTGTTGCATGTATTACTTTTATTTTCAGTCAAAAACATAGCTTTTATAAACAAGTCAGGAAATGCAAATTATTCGTAGCAAATGAGGTATGCTCTGATTATAACAAAAATTTAAAAATATTCACAATAATTAAAAATTCACAATAATAAAAAACTAAAAATATTCATAGTGTAATAGTATACAGTATTTCGAATACAGTATAGTAGTCGAAATCTTTTGTGAGTCCCTGTAAATACTATCTGCTTTTTATTACACAAGAATTAGCTTGTAATAAATCTCGGCAACTTACATCAGTTTTATAAAATGTGAAATAGTTTAATATTATTAAAAAGTGCACCAAACAATATTTCCCCTTATAACATTATGTAATAGAATACTTTTGTGTGGCCCTGTAAATTAAAAACAAATATTCTTTACGCCACACATTGTTCAGAAAGTACATTTTAGTATATACTTCATAGACGCATATCAGTTTTATTATTTTCGAAAGCGTGTAACTTTATTAAAATGCATTAGAAACTATTTTTCTCCATTTGGCCGTAATGGAACAGAATACTTTTGATTGCCACTGTAATTAAACTCTATGTCCTAATATAACTGTATATATTTTTATAAAATTTGAAATGGCACGACAAAATTATGCAACAATTATATATTTTAAATTTCAAACGATTCGGCTGGGTAAATTTTGCTTTATTATATGCGGACGGATGGACTGACTGAATGACGACTGTAGATAGTACCATATTTACGAATGCACTTAAAAAGGGAGAGGGCCAATAGAAATTTAATATTGTCCTCTAAAAAGGCAAATTGGCCCTTCGATGGGCATAAGCCTCACACTGGGAAGTACTGGTTTAATGTATTAAATTTCGTATTGCATATTAAATACTTAAAAGAAATTTTCCTTTAATTTGTTTTACTATATCAGATACTTAAAGATTCCCTTCGTTTGTATTAATATGCCCCCTCTCTTCCGTTTTCCAATAAAATAAAATTCACTAGTACATATTTAATTTTTTTTTTCTCTCCCATTATCTTTTATGTAGAATTTTCCTAAAAAATTGTACATTTAAAAAATTAATGTTACTTTATTAAATATTTTTTCTATTGCATCATTAATACTAATTAGTATTCAAAAGTATTTATTAGTTCGACAAGTTTTTATTCGTTGGAATTTTATTGGATTTTTTATTTGCATTATATATTCTTACCTTTTCTCATTTAATTATGTCAAGTATTCTCTCAAATTTCTAGATTTATTATTTGTTATTCTTAAATAGCATTCAATAATTGTAATCTCCCTCCTTTAACTATAGGATTCTATTAAATTAATCAGCCATGGTTTTAACAAAGGAAAACCGACTTTAATAGGTTAAACTAGCGAGCTACGCTCGCTAGCTGGGCCACTTTTTCCAAACGAACCTCGATATTAAGCAATATATAATAAACAAAAAAATTCATTTAATAAGCAAGTCTTGGTGTTCGAATCCTCAGCACAAAAAAAGTAAATTAAAGAGCTATGGTTGTTATGCGCCCATTATCCCGTTAAAATATGTGATTTCGCACAGTGGGCGGTACGGGCCCATCGTGCGAAGCCGGCCCACCGGCGCTACGCGCCATGGTCGCCATTGTCCCGTTAAAAATAATTGGTTTTGTACGGTTGGCGCTGCGCGTCCATAATACATTTTCTCGTATTTTTTGGATCATCAGAAGCAGACTTTTACGCAGATTCTGAATATGTAATCAGTTTTTTTCTACTTTAAAAACTGTCTGCATGATGGTTTAAGAAAAAACGCGCAAAAAAAGTTTGTTTATTAAAAACTGCAAAAGACTGCTATTAAAAAAAATAAGTAATTTCATTAATATCACAAAGAACATAACTAACAAATAATTTTGGCAGCTCGTTTTCCGTTTGTACTAACAGAAATTAGTATTAATCGCGTAAATCTTAGGTTACACAATATTCGTGTATGCTACCAAAAAGAAAAAGTATGAAAATGAGCTAAAACGATTAATACTCACATACAGAATAAATATATGAATAGCCAGTTACATCTGAGGTCCTCAAAATATTAATTAGCAACACTATTACCTCTTAGTGAACATATCTTGCTGTGCTTAAATAGTTGTACTTATTATATTAATTAAACAGTGTTTAATATTTTTTACCAATTACTTCTTTTTCTCTTATACATTCTTTGACAAATTGACGGGAGAAAAATAGGTTTTCGGCTGCTTCTTCTTTTAGCCAAAGGGGAAAAGTTCCTGTTCTTCACCGCAAGGTAGCGCAGTGTTCTGCCTCAGAGCTCCGTTTGAGACCTGTTTGGGAAATAAGACGTTTTCCGTTCCGATTCCCGACCGGTTTTTAATTCATAACTTTTTTAATTTTGGTCCCACGGTCTCGAAAATGCCCGAAATGACTTTCCCGGAATTTTTCGAATCGAAAGACACCTCTCGCGACTTCCTACTCGCCCGCGTTGCGAACTGTAATCGGCTTCAAGCAGACAGACAGACAGACAGAGGCGCACGGATTTTATTAGTATAGATAAACTATAGAACTTCGTGTTTTATTTCATTTTCCCATTGGGGATGATAAGTAATAGTTATGATATTATAAACAGTATGAATGGTGGTAATAGTTATACATCCTATAGTTTAATAGATATACTAAGTATTTCAAAAGTTCAGTGCGATAATAATAATAATAATAATATCTATGGGTCGAAGAGATATGCGGTTTGCAGATAAATACTCAGCGTAGTCTGAGATTTTGTACCACTGTTGAATTCAGTCACTTTTCTCCGGGAGGGATTTCTGTAACTCTGTGCAGGACACTGCAGAATTCCGGGATGGGGGGGGGGGGCAGAGAAATTGCACTTTTGAAAACACAAAATCTCAAATCTTCCTGAGTGGGATACCTCATTGTTCTGCTGAGAAATGTCCCTGCCGGTCTACCCCTGAAATAAACACCTGTTTTATACACCCCCCCCCCCAAAAAAAAAAGTTCAAAATTTTGATAATAGGGGTGCTAATGGTGATAATTCCATAAAATTATTCCATATTGCTTTCACAACGCAAAATTTGGGTACAAGAGAATATTGCATGTCCACTTTTTTCTATATCCAAATCCACATTTTTATATCACTGTTTTTATATCCAGATATATACGATTTGAGTACTTAACGTGTCAAGCTAAAGTAATTTAATACAGTTTGTCCCTTTTTGAATGGTTAAAAACCAATCTGGGGTCGTCGATAAATGATCTCACACTTGGTGTATGTGTATGGGGGGGGGGGGGGGGGTCGTGAAATTGTGACAATTTGTGACAAGAGAATGGGAGAGGGTTAGAAAAAATATGACATTATACATTTTGGTTAAAAAAATGCATTAAAATTAGCAAAATAAATTTTGAAGTTATTTTGAAATTAAAGTATTTTGTGTATTTATAAAGTAAAGACAACATTTAAAGCCTAATTTATTAAATTTCATTTCAGATTCCAAAATAAGAATTCCTGTTTTTAACTGCCCTTTCATATTAATATTTTATTAATATTGTATATTAATCTTATTTTAGTTTAAACCATAATTTTTATTTTATACAAAAAAAAGTGCATGAATTTTCTCTATTGTTATGTTTACAAATATCGTCAAAACACATAGTTAAAGTTTGAAAATAAAATTTGAAATTCTTTGTTTCTGAACTGCAAATATATGTTTGTGCTTTATAAATAGCGACATGTGACAAGCAGGAGGGGGTAGGGTGAAGTGTGACGTTTTGTGACAAAGTGGGGGGAGGGGGGCGGGAGAGCAGTCAAAAATATAGAAAAAAATGCAGGATTGCAAAAAAGCCGGCTAAAATTAAAAAAAGCCAGCCGGTTGGCTTTTATTGATTTTAGCCGGCTTTTTTTTGGCCAAAATTGGCCTTTTTTTGGCCAAAATTGGCCTTTTTTTGGCCATAATTGGCTTTTATACAGTGAAGCCTTTTTATTATAAGCAACACATTTTTAAGTGTCTTTTAACTAATTTTAATGATGTTTAATTTACTTTGAGTTTAATAAATTTATTTATTAATATGAAAAATTAGGATTTTAATTAAGATTCATTATGAGAAATTGGGTTATAGCCCAAATTTTCAATAATGAAGACCGTTAATACTAGAATAACACATTGATGGAGTTGCTAATGGTTTATAGTCAAAATTGCATACATGTCAGCTAAATTATAAAATGGCCATACCAAATGCTGTTTCTGATTTACATTGACCTTTAATCCTACCTTTGTTTTTCCATTTTTACTGCTTTATAAAATTAAAGGTTACTTAGTTACATGTTTTATTACTTAGCTAATTTTAAAAGTTATTAAAATGTCATGTTTTATTCGCTATAAACATTTAAAATCATACATATAAAAAAAACCATTTCTCACTATTGAAAACAGTATTTCGAATTATGCAGATTTCATAATATATTATATTTCACAATTTATTTCAGTATTCTCAATTAGCATATGCATGCGGCTATTTCCATAAGCACTTGTAGTGTAAGTCACAGGCTACGATTTTTGGCTACCAGTATTATAGAACGAAAAAATTTTTATTAATTTTATTGGCACATTCTCATTAATTGAATAAGGCCAAGCAGGCTTTTCGAAAATAACGGTGGCTAACAAGCATAGCAATTAATAGGTTATGTGACTTACACTACAGAACCCATGGAATTAGCCATGCATGAATATATTCATTCATGCAAGTGGGCATATATGCACTTTTAAATAACAAAGAGTTATTCAAAATTTTAATTCAACAAATTTTATTAGAACATTTTTTGTTGTTTAAGTTTATGTAATTATGTATTAAACTTTCCTCAAATATTGAATCCTTCCTAATTTATCTTTCAACATTTTTCATTTTATGACTTAATCTTTACATATTGAACTGTAACAATGTTTCCATGAATGCTTTGATCTTTGACGTGTTTCATTTTGTTAGTGTTCATTCTAGGCCATTTTTGAAGGGTGCAGCACCCTGTCCTTTTTAAAAGTAGTAAAATGCACCTCTGATTTTACCCAGAGATTTTTGATAATATTTTTTTTTATTCTGTAGTATTTCTAAATTTGTGTGCCCAAAAATGATAGATTTTTTTCATTTCTTTAAGAAAAAACATGAAAATATTCAATCATGTTTTAATTTAATTGTATTTCTAATTTTTATATCATAAAATCATTCGAAATTAATGTTACTTGATTTATCATATTTAAAAATTATGTATTTTGCTACTTTCTTTTTTCCCTTTCTAAAGGCAATAACAATTTTTTTTTCTTGCAAAAGTGCCCTTTTATGATGCAGTAGTGCCCTTTTTAGTGAATAGCACCATGCCTTTTTTATATCTATAGGGAACACTAATTTTGTCATAATTCCATTAAATATAATTCTTAAGTTTAAAACACATTTTTTGAGTATATTTTCTTTTTTCCAAGATTTATATTTTTCAGACATAATGCCTTCATAGTTGACTCCTAGCAGTTATAAATACTTATTTATTTGAAAAATTAAATAGAAATTTGTAACTTTTTTAGTAGTAAATTATTAAAAATGTATTAAAAATAAATCAATTCAACTTTAGTATGGATTCAATACAAATTAACACCTTAAAAATAAAAGCCGGCTTTTTTCAATTTTAGCCGGCTTTTTTTAAGTGGATAAAACCAAAAAAAGCCGGCCGGCTTTTTTTGGCCCGGCTAAAAGCCGGCAACCCTGAAAAAATGTGACATCATTTATGGATAGCCTTTCTATATAGTTAAAACTAGTTTTGTACACTGTCCTGGCTAAAATTAGTTTTGATTAGTCAAAATTACAGCCTACCCCTTTTCACTTTTTTAGATCTTCAAGTATTTTCCTTACGCTAAAATGTTTTTTGGCAACTAGCCAGGAGCAGCTTAAGAATAAATACAAAAAGATTGATAATTTAGACATATAACGACAAGCTACATATTTTGCTTGGGATGTTTTTCTGAAACAGAGCATTGAATCTGGAAAAAAGAATTATTTTATTTCTTCTTCACGAAGCAAATGGATTCCGAAATGTTCAAAGGAAAATGGGACTTCCATGTCATTTCGCTTTTAAAAAATAACTTTATAACTTCTAGAAAGGTTAATTGATTTTCCTAAATCTTTATTCTCAACTTCAAAAATATGTTATTTTTAGCAGACCTTTTAAGTAGATGGATAATAAAACACTTTTTTTTCTCCTGTTGAACATTTGTTAATAGTTAGTTCAAGAAAAAAATATTTGAACTTATTTAAACTATTAATGTTTCTTTGAAAATAAAATCAATTTTTTTTATCACACATTTTGGTTATAAAAAAGCATTAAAAATTGGCAGATTAAATTTTGAAGTTATTTTGAAATCAAAGTATTTTGTGTTCATAAAATATGACAAGATTTAAAATCAAATCCATTAAATTCTATTTCAAATTCCAAAATACGTACTACTACTGTATTTACTCGTGTATAAGGCGCACTTCTTTTTCAAAAAATTAGGGCAAAACTCCTAGGTGCGCCTTATACACGGAATAAATTTTACTGTTGGATGCAGTCGAACGATATACATATGAAACAAGAAATTATTCAAAGAAGATATTAAAACTCAGAAAATGTTACTTAATTGAAGTATTACTGCATATTTATTTCACTCCTTGCAGTTTTTTTATACAACAGAGCTAGTGACATTATCTAAACACAAATTAGCAATTCTGTTTACCGTCACTCATTCCTATTTCCCGTCGTTCTCTCACAACCCGAAGTCTAAAAATGCATTTTCGTCTTGTTTTCAGGTCTGGTGTAATGTTTGTTTCGACTTTTTTTTTACTGAAATTCATTTAGTCATTCTTCATTAGCGTATCAAATTTATTGTGCACGTTATACACGAGATTTTAAGAAATCGCCATTTTTACTTGTAAAGTGGGGGTGCGCCTTATACACGCGTGCGTTCTATACACGAGTAAATACGGTATTTTCAACTTCCCTTTCATATTAGTATTTTATTACTATTGTATATAAATCATGTTTTTGATTAAACCTTAATCTTATTTTACACACAAAAAAGTACATGAATAATTTTTAATTTTATAATCACAAACTTCATTAAAACAGTAGCTAAAGTTTAAAAATAAAATTTGAAATATGCTCTATAATGCAATGCTTTGTTTCTAAACCATAAACATGAGTTTACGTAATACATCTCGTGACATGTGACAAGAAGGGAGGGTGGGGGGCGAGGTCAAAATATTTTTAAAAAGTGATATCATTTATGGATAGCTCCCTTTCATACAGTTAAAACTAGTTTTGACCACTGTCTTACATAAAATTAGTTTTTACTGATCAAAATTGCAACCCTATCACCTTCTCACATTTTTAGGTCTTCAACAATTTACAGACGCTAAAATGTTTTTTGGCAACAAGCCTGAAGTAGCCTAAGAATAAATACAAAAAGATTGATAATTAAACCATGTAACGACAAGCTACATATTTTGCTTGGGATGTTTTTCTGAAACAGAGCGTTGAATCTGGAAAAAAGAATTATTTTTATTTCTTCTTCACGAAGCAAATGGATTCCGAAATGTTCAAAGGGAAATGGGATTTCCGTGTCATTTCGCTTTTAACAAATAACTTTATAACTTTTAGAAAGGTTAATCGATTTTCCTAAATCTTTATTCTCAACTTCAATAATACGTTATTTTTAGCAGAACTTTTGAATAAATGGATAATATTTTTTTTTTTTTTTTCCTGTTGGATATTTGTTAATAGTTATTTCAAGAAAAAATTATTTGAATTTATTTAAACTATTAATGTTTCTCTGAAATAAAAATCAAAATTTTTGGGATCACAAAAAATATGTGACATCACACATTTTGATTGTAATAAAAACCACTAAAAATTAGCAAATTAAATTTTGAAACTATTTTGAAAATAAAGTATTTTGTGTTCATAAAGTAAAGACAAGATTTAACGCCAAATTTATTAAATTTCATTTCAAATTCCAAATGCGAACTACTGTTTTCAATTGCCCTTTTATATTAATATATAATTACTATTGTATATTAATCATGTTTATGTTTAAACCTTAATCTTATTTTATACACACACACACACACACACACACACAAAAAAAAAAAAAAAATATCATTTCTATGGTTATGATTACAAATGCCACTAAAACTCATAGTTAAAATTTTAAAATAGAATCTGAAGCAAGCTTTAGAATGAAGTGCTTTGTTACTGAACTGCAAATTTATGTTTATGCAATATATATCATGACATGTGACAAGGAAGAGATAGGTCTATGGTGAAGTCTGACTCTTTCTGACAAAAGTGAGGAGGTGGGAGGAGAGGGAAGTGAAAAATATTGAAAAAAAAATGTAAGATCATTTATGGATAGTCTCTGTTATATTGTTAAAACTAGTTTTGACCACTGTTCCTTGTTAAAATTAATTTTGATTGATCGAAATTACAACCCTGTTTCCTCCTCATTAGGTCTTAAACAATTTTCAGACACTAAAATGCTTCTTGGAAACAAGCCTGTAGTAGCTTAAGAATAAATACAAAAAGATTGATAATTTAGCCGTAAAACGACAAGCTACATATTTTGCTTGGATGTATTTTCTGAAACAGAGCGTTGAATCTGGAAAAAAGAATTATGTTCTTTCTTCTTCACGAAGCAAATGGATTCCGAAATGTTCGAAGGGAAATGGGACTTCCATGTCATTTCGCTTTTAGCAAATAACTTTATAGCTTCAAGAAAGGTTAATCGATTTTCCAAAATCTTTATTCTCAACTTCAAAAATATATGTTATTTTTAGCAGAACTTTTGAGTAAATGGATAATAAAACATTTTTTTTTTCTTTTGCTGGAACATTTGTTAATAGTTATTTAAAGTAAAAAATATTTGAATTTATTTAAACTATTAATATTTCTCTGGAACAAAAATCATTTTCTAATCACAAAGGTAAACTTAATCTATAATAATAAAGAGAGAAGTTTGTGAGTGTGTCAGCGCTATTCTGAAGAGACTGCTGCACGTAGAGTTACAAAATTTAAAGGAAAGGTACCTCTGTATATGAAGTTTTACACCTCGAAGCCCGATTCTCGATTTTTTATTTAATTTTTTAGGCGATTTTTAGCGTTCTTTTTATTTTTCGAGGCGATTTTTCCTCATTAGTGAATGAAATACGGTTTCATTCTTTTAAACCGACATAGTGAATTTAGTTCTCTTTTCACTAAAGAATTCGTGCAGTGATTTTTAAATTTTTAACTAATTTTTTAATGTGATTTTTAGTATTTTTTCGCAATTTGCGGCTATTTTTTGACATTGATAACAGGAAAAATATTTCAACATTTAGCCTAATTTGTCTAAATTTTGTCTGCAACGATTTTTGAATTTCATCGATTTTCAAAGTAATTTTTAACGGTTTTTCAAGTTTTTGTGGTTTTAGAATATTTTTTTTTTTTTTTTTTTTGTCAATATTATAGGTTTTTTTTATGAATCATCGTTATTACGGACCGGGCAACGCCGGGCAGGTCAGCTAGTTCAAAATAAATAAGAAAACCAAAGGTTTTTTCTTCTTTTTAGTTAACACTTGTAATCCCAATTATATATTCATGTATATTTACCAATTATTCCTGGTATTATAGCAGTTCAAAATGGGGTCATTTATGTATGCCATTTAAAAAGAGTCTTATAAAAAAGAATAAAACTTTATATTTTTAAATTTAGTGCATAAAAATAAATTAAAATTTCAGATGCTTTATAGTAAATTTATTTACATTTTCAATCTGTAACAATAGTACTTCGTTCAGTTTTATTTAAAATCAATGATTCTAGTACTATTTCATAAAACATATTCATTCTATGAAACATTTAAAAGTTCAAAAAATAATTATTCTTTATATGAATCCAAAAAATTGCATAATTCTTCTTAAAATACATCTGTGTTACTGGATATATAAGAGTTCAAATAATAAAACTTTAAAATGTTTCTCCAAATTCAAATGAATATGATATGTTATTATTAAAGTACAAAGTAATATATTTCATTTGAACTCTTACTGGGTGTCCCTGTAAATGAACTATGAATCGTACATACTTCATATGCAATAGCAAACACGCTTTGGTGACCCTAAATAAGCTACATCAATTATATGAAATCCGGAGTATATTTACTGGAATTAGAGCGTAGACATACGGACAGAATGCATAAGCACTTTTCAACTTTGTTGGAAAATGCTAAAAAAAAATAAAGTTAACAAAAATTTGAATTTTTTTAAAAATTCCTGCTATTTGATACCCCCCCCCTTTTTTTCAGATTTTCAAATATGTATCACACAAGACTGCATATGGATTTTTAGATAGATCTAATATTAGACTTATTTAATTTGTTTTACTGATTTATGTAATGTAAAACGATGAAATTATAAGATCTTCATATACTTAAAAAAAAAAGGTTTATTTTATGCGCAGATTTATCACATACATAATAAAGTACATATACATATATACAGGGTGAGTCATAAATATCGAAACAATAGGCTATCTCCTTAAATATTGCCCCTAGACCCATACTTCCAATTGCAAAGTTTCATAAAAAAAAAGGTGAATTTTTTGATAAGATAAGTTGCAACTCCATGGGGGGTCTATTTTAAAAAATACGAAAATTAAATTTTTATATGGCCCCCAGAGGATAAAACATCCAATTAGAAAATTTTTCCCTATTCATTCCTGAACTGAACAAAAAAAATTTCATCTTGATATCTCCAAAACTCAGAGAGTTATGACAATTTTAATAAATCGTGAGGTTTCAAGGGATCAGACACAAATTGAAATGCGTATAATTGAAGAAACAATGTTGCTGTAATGGGTCCAGGAAACATTTATTTTATTTATTTATTTATAAAGTTGGAATTTTGAATGTTTTGTGATGGTTAACCATATAATTTGTAAGCATTATCACTCATAAGACTTCTTAATATTTTTTTTCAAAAAAAAAAAAAAAAAAAAAAAAAAAAAGATTAAAAAAAATGAGTAAATTAAAATGTTATAACTCAAAATATTATTTGTCGCGTTGAATTTTTTTCTTTTGATTAAACGAAAATGTCTAATTTTCAATTTTAATTCAGCATTTTAAATAATATGTATTTTAAAAAAATAAAAGTATTTAAAATAGCAATATTAAAAAAAAAGTATTTCTTGTAAACAAATCATATTTTTAAAAGTAAATTTTCTGAGCTGAAAAGTTACCGTAACCGACGATTATTGACGTATGTCAGTTTAAAATTGAGAAATACTGAAATAAGAACATTTGATGCAGTAAAGTGCATTTAGTTTTAAGATGGGCAAAGACGGACTCCTAACGTTTAAATGCTGTATAGTTTCGATTTCAGATTTTGTTTAAGTTTTGCCATTTTCATCTTCTTTAATTACTGTTTAAATGCATCAGTTGATTTAAACTTTATTTTTTTATCACGTCGATTTCAAATTTTTTCATTGTGCTGTGACTCACAGACAGACATTTCATAAAAACATGTTTTTCGGTATCTCTGAGCCCTAAAACGTGTGAATCCATCGAAAACCGGAATTCAAAATTTTCATGAATCCAATACTTTCTTCTTGTAAAAATAGAAGAAAGCAAAAATAGGTTTAAAACCTTCATAAATTTTGAAACTGAATACAGTAAAACCTCTAAATAACGGACACCTCAGGAACGCAGAAATTGTCCGCTATTCGGAGGTGTCCGCTATTGGGAAAATCAAAGATATTCAAAAAGTGCTAAGAAACGTTTAACATTTTATTAATTGACTTTTATGTATCCTAAAACCTCTTTTATATGATTAATCAGAAATTAAAATTATTTTTTAAGCAATGGGGCTAAATAAAACTGTACACACCTTTACCCACTGTTCATTACATGCTTGTGAAAAAACCCTGTTACAAAAGTTAACTTTTGCTTGCGATTACATGTAATTTGTTTTTCAAAGTGACATTATTGGACATTATAGAGTTCCGGTCGGGGAGGGGGATTGCACTTTTTGGCTGTTAAAAGCATAAAATCTCAATTTTCCGAGGGGATATTTCAATGCTCTGGAAGATGTCCCTCCTTGGCAACCCCTTCAATTCAACTCTGAACGTGGGGGGGAAGGATTTTCCCCAGCTCATTTATCACAAAATTCCCTGATAAATTTAGAGGCCTTTTTACTTTTTTTCATTTTTTTGTCCTTAAAAAATACTTTTTCATCCTTTATCGCCTTAAATAGTGTCCACGATTCGGAATGTTCGTTATTCAGAGGTTAAACATACACAAACTTAGGTTTTGAGAATGGGGATTGGAAAATAGTCCGTTAAACAGAGGTGTCTACTATTCGGGAGTGTCCGTTATAGCGGTTTAACTGTAGTATAAAGTAGATTTTTTGAAATATTTCTATGTAATTTATTAAAATATATTTCCATTGATTCCGCTAATAGAAGAGTCATTTTTGCTATTACTATATTTACTAAACTTATTGCCTGCGCCAATAAGTTTTTAAGACACTCTTAATGAGAGTTTAATTAATATCACTTAATTTGATAACACTTTTAATAAGTGTTTAAGAAGACGGTCCGTTCAATGAGTCGTGCCAGTTACGAAGTTGGCGGCAAGATCGAAATATTGCAGACATCTAGCATATTTCATCGAAGTTTAAAGCAAAAACCTATACGCTTTTATTTTATATCTAAAAGTTTAAGTGTTGTCTTGGATCGACATTTAACAATACGTAAATTTATGGTCGATCCCTTAATTGTACTTCAAATGAACTGATTTTGCTGCGCTCAGAGGCATGCTTAAGTGGTGTAAGTCAGGAATTTCGGAAAATTTTGGGTATTAATATCTTTCGAGGATTTGCAGACATCGAGATGAAATTTTTTTTTGTTCAATTCAGGAAGGGATAAAGAAATTTTTTCTAATTGGAAGTTTTATCCTCTGGGGGCCGTATAAAAATTTAATTTTCGTATTTTTTAAAACAGACCCCCCATGGAGTTGCAACTTATCTTATTAAAAAATTCATCTTTTTTTATGAATTTTTGCAATTGGAAGCATGGGTCTAGGGGCAATATTTAAGGAGATAGCCTATTGTTTCGATATTTATGACTCACCCTGTATAATAAAGTACAGTATGTATGATAAAGTAAAGTATATATAATAAGATACATATACAAAATGTTTGTCTCTATCTCAAAAAAATAAAAATAAAATAAATAAAATAAAATAAAATAAAATAAAAAGAACTTAGCATTTTTAAAAAAGGAAAGTAGAGAAAAAGCCATTTAAAGTTTCCATTTGTGTGGGTAATTGCGCTGAGTGTATTAACGAAATTTACAATATTTCGCGATTTAATTAACGTTTGGATAAAAATAAGGTGCCGAAATATTCACAATTAAACAGACTTTCATTTCATTTTTAAAAACAAAAATCGATTTTTTAATTAATTTTGAAGTAAACTATAACTTAAATATGAAAAATAATATCTTTGTTTCTTTTTCACGTTACAAATAAATTCCAGAAAGGTTCGGAAGGAAATGGGGCAGCTATGTCATTTAACTTTAAAACTTCCTGGAACGTTAATCGATTATTTTAAATCATTGTTCCTAACTTGAAAAATATGTTATTTTTGACGGTACTTCGAGTAATGGGCAATAAAACTTTTACTCCCATCGGGAATTCGCTAATGATTATGTTAAGAAAAAAAGATTATTTTAATTTATTTAAACTATTAAAATTTCTTCTGAAAAAAAATTGTAAATTTTTGTTATTGAAAAGATCATTTTAATTTATTTTGAGCGCGGAGAAAATTTTCTGTATTTCTTTTCACAACTTTTTAGTATCGTTACAAAATCAGGTGTTTAAAAATATTCAAAACTTAGAAAGAAAAACGAAATTAACCTGTCCATAGAATTAACATTACGAAGCTGATGTTTTCAAGCGAGTGAAGGCCCTTAACAACAGTGTTCATTCTAGAAATATAACAAGTTGGAAATCGCACGTGAAGCGTAGCAAATGAGGTGCGTTCGTACGATAATGAAGTTTTAAAAATACCACTCTCATATATCAATCTCATAAAATTGTAAATAGTTAATTACAATTAAAATGCGCAACAAACAATGTTCTCTCTATACTCATTATGTAATGGAATACTTTTGTGTGGCCTTGTAAATCAATAAGAAAAGTTCTTTGCAAACAGATTATGCAAGATCTATATTATAATATGTACTTTATGATGCATATTAATATTATTATGTTCGAATGAGTGTAATATTATTATGCATTTGAAACTTTTTTTTTTTTTCCATTGACTGTAATGTAACGGAGTACTTTTGATTATCCCTGTATTTGATCTATGCATCCTATTTTCAAAAAAAGACTTGACAAAATTATGTAATAAGTATGTAATTTAAATTTCAAACGATTAAAATGCATTTGCAACATTTTTCCCCATTGACCGTAATGTAACGTAATATTTTTGATCGTTCCTGTAATTGATCTATCCATCCGATTCTCGTAAAATTTGAAATGACTCGACAAAATTATGTAATAATTATATTTTTTAAATTTCAAAAGATTCGGTTGGTTAGTTTTTGCGTTGTTATATGCGGACAGACAGACAGACGGACGGACTGAACGACAACTATAGGTACTACGTATCTACATAATTACGAACGCACCTAAAAAGGGCATGGTGCTATTCCCTAAAAAGAGCACTGCTGTAGCAGAAAAGGGCACTTTTGCAAGAAAAAAATTTGTTATTGCCTTTACAAGGGGGAAAAAGGAAGCGGAAAAATACATAATTTTTAAGTATAATAAATCAAATAACATTAATTTTGAATGTTTTTATGATTTAAAAATAAAAATACAATTAAATTTAAACATGATTGAATAGTTTCATGTTCTTTTTCTTAAAGAAATAAAAAAAAAACTATCATTTTGGGGCACACAAATTTAGAAATACAATGCAATAAAAAAATATTTATTTAAAATCTCTGGGTAAAACCAGGAGTGCATTTTACTACTTTTAAAAAGGGCAGGGTGCATTTTGTAAACTTGAAAAAGGGCAGGGTGCTGCACCCTTCAAAAATGGCCTAGAAGGAACTCTACTTAACAAGAGGAATTCGGAAATTTAATGACGAGCAGCCTTAGCTCTGAAAATGAATTTACTTTTATTGCTTCGGATGGAATTCTTAATTGTTCGAACCAAGTACTTCCATGTCGTTTCCCTTTTATCTAATAACCACGTAACTTCTAGACAGGTTAATCGATTTTTCTCGCTCTTTTTTTTTCTCAACTTCGGAACTATGTTATTTTTAGCAGCACTCTGAGTAAAAAGTTGATGAAAACTTTTGCTTCCGGTGGGAATTTGTTTATGGACATTTCAAGAGGGGTGCGGGGGGGGGGGGAGATCTGAAATCAATAATATTTTCCAAAATTCAGTACAGAAATTTTCTAATTCAGAAATTATTTTTAATAAAATAATATATTTTTTTCTTTTCTTTTTTTTTTTAACTGTATGATATCTACCAAAACTTGCACTGCGATTTAATTATGTCTTAAACCATGCTAAACAAGAAAGGCGAACTGGTTTTGAAGCTGCAAATAATGTAAATACGAAAAATTAGAAAGTATAAATATGATTATAAGTTGAAGAATATATTTATAAATCCAGAATAAAATGTTTAAATAATATTTTTGTTATTTTTCCTGTTGCCAAATCTTAAAAAATAAAATCGATTTTTTAAAAAATAAATTTAGTAGCTTGCGCTTCCAAGTCTAAAAAAAATGGTGAATTGTGCGTAATCGGATTCAATGTCCATGCCAAACAATGTACTATAATGGACATTTTTTAGAAAAATCGTGAATTACAGTCATGAAATTAGGCGTAATTTTCGAGAAAAAAAAATGAATGCTTATAGAAGTGTATATTTAATTTTTATTAATATAACTGTGATTATCTAAATGCACTATCGAATTAAAATATTTGGTGTTTGAACCTGCATTTCTTCCATCTATGGATCTATTCTACTACTTAATAATGTTAATTATAATTAAAGGGACAGTTTACCTTAACCTCTTCAATTTCGAAGCTAAAATAATAATGCAAATATTTATTCATTTTGACTTTTTATAATCAAAACTCCATCATAAATGACAGAAAAGATATCTTTTCTGAAATGAATCCTTTAAGCGCTTAGTAATTTAGGTTCAAAAATATGGATCTAAAACTACAAACCCCCTTAAAACATCAATTTAATAATCATTAACCTAAATTGACGTCCCTCATAGTATGCATGGTCAGTGACATCACTGTGAGTCACTTTGGGGTCATTCCATGTCAATTCAACCAGACCTTGTAACCCGACCCCCAGGGATTTTGATGAAACTTTGTGTACACACTAATTCTATCATGAAATGATTCCATCAGAAATTTTTCCTTCCTAGACCTCATAGTTTGGGAGATATGGGGGCTCCAATTCTTGGGGTTTTCTCAAATCGCACATTTCTGAGTCTGTATTTTGAGATTGCAGTTCCATCTTCAAAAAATTGTTTCTCTGGATCTAAAATATGAATCATCTTAAAAATTTCACTGTAAAAATATAAATAGATGCAGATTTTAATAAAAAAATATTTAAAAAATTTACTTGTAATATTTAGGATAAAAAAGTTGCCAAAGTAGAGAGTTATGGTTATTTTTCCAAATTTTTGTGGCTTGACAAAAAAGGTTGTACACAAAAAGGCAAATTAAATTTCCAATTTCTTTTTGTTTTAAATAAAAGTTTACACTTTGGGCTTTCTGTCTATGAAATAAAAATGATGTGTTTCGCATGGCTTATGCAAAAATTTTGGGTACTTTCCAATTACCCGGATGAGTGCTTTATTTTTATATATTACATATGCACACAAAAAAGCAAATGAAATTTCCCATTTCTTTTTGTTTTAAATAAAAGTTTATACTTTTTGCTTTCTATCTGTGAAATAAAAATGATGTCTTTCGCATTGCTTATGCAAAAATTTTGGGTACTTTCCAATTAGCCGGATGCGTGTTTTATTTTTTACATATGTACATATGAATAGATCTATATAAATGCAGATGTATTATACATGTATATATGTATGTATATATACAGTATATTGATAGATATATGTATAACACTGGTGCTCGTCTAACCGAAAAGTACCAAATTTTGCCTTGTTTTGAGAATCTGCACCAATTAAGAGGAAAAAAATCTGACTAAGTTTAGCTGTGGTACTTAAATAATTACTGGAATTTCTATGAGTTATTGAATTTAATGTTATTTGATGCATGTTTTTTTTTTAATTCTCAAAGTAAAGTTTAGGCTTTGTTTTTTCTGATTAAAAAAAATCTGACTGTAATATGTTTCCCCATTAAATTTAGTGAATGGTCCATATATTTCATTTAGTTATTTAATAATGGGCATTTTTTGACAATCTAAAGAATCTCTTACTTTTATTTTCAATAATTAAACTCAAAACAGATTTTTTTTGTACAGTATAAAATAGAAATTTTTTTCTCTTCACATTTCCATTCTTTCTTTCGAATGCTTATATATTAATTATTTGTGTTTAAAAAATGTTCATAACCTTGTAATTCCTTTCCTTCGTTAATTTTAATCAGTTTAAATATTTATATTGGCAAGTTTAAATACACAAATGTTTAACAGAACTTAAATTTGTTTCTATAGTCTGACAGATTTAATTGCACCTGCCTTGTATAAACACCTTCTGATAAAGGCAGGGTAATGTTCGTTAGTATGAAAGCAGATGTTTTGAAATCAAGTTAATCAAATTATTGTCATTCTGTTGTTTCTTATCATAGAAGAATGATTTAACTTTTACTGTGCTACAAAAAATACATTCTGATTGTTACATATTTTATAGTTTATGATATGTATAAATATTTTTTTTGCTTTATTGTTTTAATATGAAGCCTGATATTAAACCTTCTACTAGTCTTCAGGCTTGCAGTATTGTAATATTAACTGGTTTAGAATGTCACAAAACTAGCTATACAAATAACAGAGAAATAGACTACATTGATAATCTCTGTGATTCAGAAAAAGAACTTTTATTAGTTAGGACTATTGCATTTATAAAACAAAAATTAAGTGAAAACCGTTTGATTAATATATGTGAGCATCACAGAATTTCGCTCTTAATGAAATATGAATTATATAAATGTGGAGATCCATTTAAGCGGCATAAAAAGCAAGTGAAAAAAGCAATTAGGGCAATTAATAGAGATTTATATACGGACGAAAAAGAAAACCAAAGTTGAAAGTCACGATTATTTTTCCGAAATTTTGTGACTTTATGAAAAAGTCTCTACATGAAAAGGAAAATGAAATTTCCAATTTGTTTTTGCATCAAATAACATTAAATTCAATAACTCATAGAAACTCCAGTAATTATTTAAGTACTAAACTTAGTCAGATTTCCCCCCCCCCCCTTAATTGGTGCAGATTTTCAAAACGAGGCAAAATTTGGTGCTTTTCGGTTAGACGGGCACCAGTGTTATATATATCAATATACTGTCTATATACATACATATGTACATGTATAATACATCTGTATTTATATAGATGTATACATATGTGCATATGTAAAAATAAACACGCATCCGGCTAATTGGAAAGTACCCAAAATTTTTGTATAAGCCATGTGAAAGACATAATTTTTATTGCACAGATAGAAAGCCCAAAGTGCAAACTTTTATTTTAAACAAAAAGAAATTGGAAATTTCATTTGCTTTTTTGTGTGCATATGTAAAATGTAAAAATAAAGCACATATCCGGCTAATTGGAAAGTACCCAAAATTTTTGTATAAGCCATGCGAAAGACATCATTTTTATTTCATAGATAGAAAGCCCAAAGTGTAAACTTTTATTTAAAACAAAAAGAAATGGGAAATTTCATTTGCTTTTTTGTGTGCATATGTAATATATAAAAAAAAAGCACTCATCCGGGTAATTGGAAAGTACCCAAAATTTTTGCATAAGCCATGCGAAACACATCATTTTTATTTCATAGATAGAAAGCCCAAAGTGTAAAATTTTATTTAAAACAAAAAGAAATTGGAAATTTAATTTGCCTTTTTGTGTACAGCCTTTTTCGTGAAGTCACAAAAATTTGGAAAAATAACCATAATTCTCAACTTTGGCTGACTTTTTTTTATCCTAAATATTAAAAGTAAATTTTTTAAATATTTTTTATTAAAATCTGCATCTTTTTATCTTTTTATAGTGATATTTTTAGGATGATTCATGTTTTAGATCCAGAGAAATAATTTTTTGAAGATGGAACTGCAATCTCAGAATACACACTCATAAATGTGCGATTTGAGAAAAACCTATAAATTGGACCCCCCATATCTTTCAAACTATGAGGTCTGGGAAGGAAAAATTTCTGATGGAATCATTTCATGATAGAATTAATGCGCACACAAAGTTTCATCCAAATCCCTGGGGGTCGGGTTACAAATGGGGGAAAAATTGGTTGAATTGACATGGAATGACCCTTTGGTCAAATCACATCTGTGACGAAAATGCAACCACTCAGTGACGTCACATTGTGACTGAGATGTGACTTCTTTAAAATTTTTTAGAAAATTACAAATATTCTTCAAAACAAGTTATTTACTTTAAAAAACATGTTTCTGGCAATTTAGATATCGTCGCTTTTGTCACAGTTTCGTTACAATGTTAATGTCAAAGTTGTCACAAATGACACACTTTTCACAAATTGGTCACATTGTGACGTCACAAATTGGTCACAATGTGACGTCACATAAAAGCTCTAAAACAGCCATAACGACTTCACATTTTAGTCACTGTGACTTCACATCGACGTCACGTGACGTCACATCGACAATCGATAGTCACAAAGTCACAATGTGACTTCATAACGACGTTGCAGTGACGTCACCATGTCTTACGGGTTAATTATAAATTTCAGAGCTTTAAACGAGCAAGTAATCTACAAATCCTCAAAAATTTTTATTGAAAAAGATTTAAGTTAAATACTAATGAAAATGTATCACTTTCTTGGTCACACTGTCTTTTGGGCATTTTTAAACATTTCGTAAACTCTGATGAAAATAACACTTATTTTATGAGGAATTCAGCTTTAGATGCTGTCATTTATTCGTTTGTTTTCATTGCAAAAAGGCATTCAGCTATTATAAGAACTGATGTGAAAATTTAAAAAAATCGGACATTTTAGTTGTTATATAGGAAAAGAATAGAATCCTCGAATGGGGAGCTCTGCTATGAAAAATAATGCGTTTTCAGCTGTAATACGAATTTTTAAATATAACTGATTTTCTGCATATTACTTTCTGTTATTTCTATCGATTCTGTACAGGGCTGTACAAAATATATCGAGTACATTTTCATCTAATAATGATTATAGTTGAAAGGAAATTTTCAACTGCGTTGTGCGTTTCTAAACTAAATTAAATTTCAGTATATTACGGAGTATATATACAAATCTATAGGACACATACAGAGCTGCGAAAAGATGGATAACATATCAACTATGAATAGGAATTGCTAAGTTGGGTTTTCATATGTTTTATGTGTTTTCCAAATTGTTTACTTAGACATAATTTTTTTACCTTTTTAGACCGTGAAGTATTGTTTCAGTATTCTGAATATATTGGAACTAATTTATGCTTGACGCATGATTTTTGGCTTTTGTATTCTGGTTCAAAACATGAAAACTCCATAACAAATCGAAAGAAAACAAAAATAATAATGAAATCCTAAAACACATCAGTGGTATACTAGGAGAGTTAAATAAATATTAGTTCTTTATAAAAAAAAAAAAAAAAAAAAAAAAAAAAAAAAAAAAAATGAAATTACAAACATAAATATATATGAATAAGGACGATAATAAATAGATTAACAAGAAAAACAGGAGAACAAAAATGCAGAAGCCTTAATACTCTGAGTAGCAGACAGATTCATCAGAGGTGTTATGCATGCTAGTTCATAGAAAATATATATATATTATTTCGTCGAAATTCGCCAGAAACATAAGACAAAATTACGAACTTTATAAACATACCAGAAGATAAAAACAGTTGAAAGAATTGTAGAATAAAGAGATAAATTAATGAACAATAAATTCATGAAATAGAAAATACAAAATCCAATACTTAAAAACTGACCAGAAAGAACAATGTCATCCAAATGATAATGAAAATTATACACAAACTATCATGAATATTTTGTATTTTTTTCTAGATTACTCTTTATATTCTGGCATTTTTAATGGTACTTTATATCAAGTAAAGGGTTTCTTTTGCTTGATTTATATCTATATATAACTTTATTTTAGCTGCTAGATTCTTCCTCATTCATTTTAATTCTTTGGTATATACTTTTTTTTTTTTTTACAAGAGATTGTAATTTTTAAGGTAGCAGGCATTAAAATACAGGCATTAAATTTTAGGAGTACATAAGTAAAATAATAATAATAATAATAATGAAAGCAAATAAAAAAAGTAAAAAGTTTGACAACCAATATCGAAATTTAATATTTTTTCATTCAGAGATTGTAATTTTTAAGGTAGCAGGCATTAAAATTGCACGAACTTTTAACGTTTTAGGAGTACATAAGTAAAATAATAATAATAATAATAATGAAAGCAAATAAAAAAAGTTTGACAACCAGTATCGAAATTTAATATTTTTTCATTCAGAGATTGTAATTTTTAAGGTAGCAGGCATTAAAATTGCACGAACTTTTAACGTTTTAGGAGTACATAAGTAAAATAATAATAATAATAATAATGAAAGCAAATAAAAAAAGTTTGACAACCTGTATCGAAATTAAATATTTTTTCATATAACATATCGTAACAAATTGCAAATGAATTAATACTCTCCAACCATAAAATCAATTATGTTTAAAAATGTTTCCTATAACCGTTGTGTTACATGAGCACGCGCTTGTATTATGAACATCAGTGTCGTAAAAATAGCATTTCCTTTGCATTTTTACATTTCAAATAGTGTAATCTTCCCAAGTAACATTAAAGTGGCTCATTATAGAAATGCTTTAGCTTCAGGCGAAAACCTCATGTCTGCCGTCTCAATGGAAACGGGGTATTGCTCCTGGAAGCAATGAACCACGAATCATTAAAATGATTTATTAATGAACTGAAACTCATCATTTTTCGAAGCTGTTTTATGTTTAATATAAATAGTTGCGTCATTTATTTTAGCCGGTCATTTACGTAACCATATAATCTAAATTCCGTGATACTTTTTCTGTTGTATACACAGGGATGAGATTCTTCAGACTTTAGTCTGAATTTCAGACTTTTCTTCAATTTTTAAAAAATTTTCACCAATTAAATTTTTGGGAAAATTTAATTTTTTTTCCTTAGTTTTTTTACTTTTGTTTTTGTACTTTGATATAATAGTCCATTTTTTCTGAATTCCTTTTAACGTTCTGAAATTTTAATGTTTTCCGTAGCATTACTAATTTGTCTTTTAAAGAACACTTTAAAAAATTTTATTTTTTATTAATTTTCCAAAAATTTTTATTCTTAGTGGTTGGCTTGCTGCATCTTTAACGATCAATTATATAATCAATTTAATTCCTTAAAAACTTATTTTTGTTTTTAAAAAAAGAGTAGGAACTCTGTTCTATCATATACTTAATGTGGTTGCAATTATTTTGATTTGCTGTTTCAAGAAAAGTATCTACTATTTTTAAAATTACAATTAAAAAATATTCATGTCAGTAGTTTTATTAATGTTCTGTATCTTGGTAAAATAGACTTTTCACTGCAGTACTTAAATAATTTCTGCCTAATTCTTTCTAACAGTTTCTTTATAATTTGCTTAAAGCTAAATTATATGTAATATATAAATTTTAATAGCAATTATAATATTTATTCCACTTGAAATTCATAAGTATTATTGCTCAAATGTCGTTCGCACAGTTTTCAGATTATTTACTTTTTTGGCTACCTCATCCCTGTATATAATACTAACAACCAACAAGGTACATTATAACGAAATCAAAAGTTAGAGTCAGGTGGGGTAGTTATGACCAGGAGGTAATTATGACCATCCCTATAATGGAGAAAATTGTGTATGGTAAAATTTTATTTCACGCATCAATATTAATCTCATAATGTATTTTTAATTTTTATCACTAGTCTAAAGCATTTTTGAGATCCAAATAGCAATTTGAAAAAAGCCTATCAAAATGTTTAATAAACGGATTTGTCAGTTTAAAGTTCTAATGGTCTTAATTACCCAAACAAAGTTGTGTAGACAAGTATAAAAAGGAAATGGTACTACTTGGTTATCCCGTCGACTAAAAAACCATCACCAAACTATAAGATTAAATGCCAATAATGGAGGATCGTGCATGTCACATTCAGTGACATTAAAGACGATACACGTGTTTAAAACATCATTTTTATTTCGACTTTTTATTTATATTTTTAATTATATTCTACTAATTATTTGTTTTTACTTTATTTAAAATAAAAATTACGCCAATATGTATAATTTGGCTATTAGTTTGGCGATTGGTATAATTTGGCGAAATTGGTCAACGGGATAACCAAGTAGTACCGAGGAAATATAGTGGTCATAATTTCCCCACTAGTGGTCTTAATTACCCCATAACTTTTGTGATACTGTGTTTTTGATGGGGTAATTATAACCATCCTTTTAATAAAAAAGGAGGGGCTATGAGAATTAAAACTTTTAAAAAGTGTTCTTAAACGGTCAAAGTTACTTCCTACGTTCTAAAAAGACCATTTTTCTAAATACAGACAAGTAAAAATAAAAATTTTTATAACAAAGTTGAAAACGTAAAATGTGGTCATAATTACTCCTTCTGACCCTATTAATATATACAGGGTGATTCCAAATTTTTTTTACAATAAAAGTGGGGTGATAGTACACATCAAGACTAACAATATTAAATAGGAGACCAAGGGTCCAAAACGTTTTCCTAAGTAGATAGCCGCCATTAAAGTTTAGGGACCAAAATTTCAAATAAACATAAAAAACGGAAAAATCGGTCGATTGATTTGCGGTTTTCACTAAAATTATTCTTTATGTCGGCATTTTCTTGAAATTAAATTATAAAGATAAATTTCAAAAAATGCGGATAGAGGGCGCTTTAGACTTTGAAGTAACGAACAACTATTTTTTGCCGGTATGTTTTGCATCTAATTAAATGTTTTCGTAAGTTTACACTCAAACTTAAATTTTGAGCTCAAAATCTGTTGTTGGGAGTGATTAAGTAACACAAATTGAGCTGTGTTCAGAGGGTTCAAATTTCAAATGATTAAAAAAAACCGGAAAATTTGGTCGATTAAGTTGCGGTTTTAACTAAAACTATTCTTTATTTAGGTATTTTCGCGAAAATAAATTATAAAGATAAATTTCAAAAAATGCCGATAGAGGGCGCTTTAGACTTTGGAGTAACGAACAACTATTTTTTGCCGTTATTGTTTGCATCTCTTTAAATGATTTAGGAAGGTTAGACTTAAACTTAAATTTTGAGCTGAAAATCTGAATAGTAGGGAGTGGTTAAGTAGCACAAATTGAACTGTGTTCAAGGGGGAGGGGGAGGTTCAAATTTAAAGTAATTATAGAAAATGGAAAATTTGGTCGATCCGTTTGCGGTTTAAAATAAAACTATTCTTTAAGTCAGTATCTTCTTGAAAATAATTTTTAAAGATAAATCTCAAAAAATTCCGTCAGAGGGCGCCTTAAACTTCAGAGTAACCAACAATTCATTTTAACCATTATTTTTTTGTTCTAATTAAATGCTTGCAAAAGTATTTTAAATGTTCTCGGAAGCTTAGATTTAAACTTAAATTTTGAGCTCAAATCCTGAATCGTTATGAGGAGTTAAGAAGCGCAAACTGAAGTGTGTTCAGGAGTTAAAATTTAACCCTCTTTCCTCCTCGAGCACAATTCAATTTTTCGCTACTTAAACACTCACAACGATTCAGAATTTCAGCCCAAAATTTAAGTCTATGCATTTGAAAACATTTAATCCTTCTATAGTAAAAAAAAACTAGCCTTAAAAGGAATGACTCCTGGAATGATGCTGATGTGGAAGATTTCCGGAACTAACGAATCCGGGTTGTCCACTCCTTCCATGAGTCGAATAGACCAATCAGGAAAGGACTCCGTCTATGCATCGCCGTATGGGTTACCATAAAGAGAGAAAAGGTTACCATCGCCAAAAATCGCCAAGTTTGTCGCCAACTTGGCGATATATCGCCAAATTTGGCGACCAAAATTAGTTGTCAAAAGTGACGCCAACTTGGCGATAACTGTAATATTTCGCCAAATTTTTAATTTCTTTGCAAGACCAGTCGTTTGATACATCATTTGAGAGGTTTGCAACTGCTTATTCATATAATGGATGTCTTGTGTGTTATCCCCCATTCTGCTCCCCAGGGGGGACACATTTTTAATTTCTTTACAACACCAGTCGTGTTACACAAGATTTGAAAGGTCTGCAACTGCTTATTCATATTATGGATGTCTTGTGTGTCACCCCCACACTCTGCTCTCCCCAGGGGGGGGTCACATTTTTAATTTCTTTACAACACCAGTTGTGTGACACATCATTTGAAAGGTCTGCAACTGCTTATTCATATTATGGATGTGTTGTGTGTCATCCCCCACTCTGCCCCCCGGGGGGGCACATTTTTAATTTCTTTACAACACCAATTGTGTGACACATCATTTGAGAGATCGGCAACTGCTTATTCATATTATGTATATCTTGTGTGTAACCCCCCCCCTCTGCCCTCAGAGGGGGCGCATTTTGTAATTTCTTTACAACACAAATTATGTGACACATCATTTGAAAGGTCTGCAACTGTTTATTCATTTTATGGATGTCTTGTGTGTCACCCCCACTCTGCCCCCCAGGGGGGCACATTTTTAATTTCTTTACAACACCAGTCGTGTGATACATCATTTGAGAGATCTGCAGCTGCTTATTCATATTATGGATGTCTTTTGTGTCGCCTCCCACTTTGCCCCCCAGGGGGGCACATTTTTAATTTCTTTACAATACCAGTCGTGTGACACATCATTTGAAAGGTCTGCAACTGCTTATTCATACCATGGGGTATTGGCGAGCGCAGCAAGCAGGGGTAGCCAATGATTTGGAATCGCGAAGCGATTACGCGGGGGGTTGGCGAGCATAGCGAGCAGGGGGGCGGGGCCCCCCTAGTGAGATTAAAAAAATAATAGTTAAAAATAGTTGTACGCTACTCCAAAGTCTAAGGCGCCCTCTATCGGCATTTTGTGAAATTTATCTTGAAAAATTATTTTCAAGAAAACACTGATTGATCAAGAAAACTGCTGATTTAAAAATTAGTTTTAGCAAAACCCCCAAACGAATCGACCAATTTTTTCCGTTTTTTACAATTATTTGAAATTTGAACCCTCTGAACACAGCTAAGTTTGTCTACTTAACCAGGCCCAGCTATTCAGATTTTGAGCTCAAAATTTAAGTTCAAGTCTAAGCTTATGAAAGCATTTAATAAGATGCAAAAAATAACGCAGAAAAACAGTGTTTCGTTACTCCAAAGTCTAAAGCGCCCTCTATCGGCATTTTTTGAAATTTATCTTTATAATTTATTTTCACGAAAATACCTAAATAAAGAATACTTTTAGTGAAAACCGCAAATCAATCGACCAATTTTTCCGTTTTTTATAATCATTTGAAATTTGAACCCTCTGAACACAGCTCAGTTTGTGTTACTTAACCACTCCCAACTACAGATTTTGAGCTCAAAATTTAAGTTTGAGTCTAAGCTTACGAAAACATTTAATGAGATGCAAAAAATACCGGCAAAAATAGTTGTTCGTTACTCCAAAGTCTAAAGCGCCCTCTATCGGCATTTTTTGAAATTTATCTTTATAATTTAATTTCAAGAAAATGCCGACATAAAGAATAATTTTAGTGAAAACCGCAAATCAATCGACCGATTTTTCCGTTTTTTATGTTTATTTGAAATTTTGGTCCCTAAACTTTAATGGCGGCTATCTACTTAGGAAAACGTTTTGGACCCTTGGTCTCCTATTTAATATTGTTTGTCTTGATGTGTACTATCACCCCTCTTTTATTGTAAAAAAAATACGGAATCACCCTGTATATATATATATATATATGCTCGTTATAACAATAGCAACAACTCGTTATAGCGCATGGACTAATAAAAAGGGCAAAACAGGGAAGTTACATCAGTGGCCAGTATGCTGATCTACGCATCTATGCTGATTTCTAAATAAAATAAATCTTATATTTTCATCTGACAAGGAAGATCTCCATACGAGCATACTCCGAAAAGTCTGAAAAAAAAATACAGAGGCTCATGGCTCTTCTCATGAGGCTATATATGTTTATAAAAAAAAATTTCGGTGGAACATCCATGCAGTGTCCGTAAAAAATTTTGTTATTTGGCGATTTATCATCGGTTGGCGATGGAATGCAATTTCAAAAAATACTTTTCCACGTCAAATACACTTAAAGGAAAAAAAAGTGTCATGTTGAACTTATTTCGATAAATTTAATTTAAATAATTTCAGTTTTGACAGTTTTTGTTTGTTTTAAGTATAATTTTGTTGTATTCATATTTATATGTATTTATATTCAAATTTAATCATCAAAATTTGCGATTTAAAGCGAAATTCATAGTTTAAATTAATTAAAATTGTTTCAAGTTCAAAGTCCAATTGAACATTGTTGATTCGATTTTGTTGCCATGGAAACATCTGGCTTCTATTTTTGAATATGCTTAAATGTATAAAAAATAAATTTTCTCTATGACTATTTTAATTTATTAAAATATTTTTTCTAATGATAGTTTAAATAACTACCCCAACTGGCAATTTATATATATATATATATATATAATGCAATATATATGCATATAATATATTAAACTCTCTCATTGTTTAAGTTTAAATTCATTAAATACCATTAACAAGCATTTCAAACATCCAAACATTTTCAGTTGCATTAAAATCGTTTGCTTTTGGCGAGGAAAAGTGCAAGGCGCCAAATCACTTGGCGCTTTCGTCTTTTTACGCCAAATATTCGAAAGTATTTTATTTTTTTTACATAATTTCAACTGTAATTCCGCCGCTAATTTTGACTAATCCTTTATTACTTACATAATTAGTTTAATTAGTATTTTTTTTTTCAAAAAATTCCGAGTATGCCCAGTATGGAGACCTTCCTTGCGAGTTTTTAAAATGACTTCAAGACAATGCGGCCAAGAAAGTGAAAAATTTTTCATACTTATTTAAATTAAAACTTTTAAAATAAAATTTTGTAATTTTGTATATTGCTGGTTGGTTTTTATTAATGAATGAATGATATTTTAATCATTAGAAAGCAGGGTTGGCACGGTTTACACCAATTGGTTTTAACCATGGTTAAACTACGGTTTAAACCAACTGGTTTTTTTTCTCAAAAAAACCAATTGGGTTTTTTTTTTCCGAAAAAATCTAATAATATTATCTCTTTTTTCTTTATAATTTAAGACTTACAAATTATTGTACATAAATATTTTCTACTTTTAACACTTTTTTTCAGCAATAGGTAGTAGATATAGTAGGTCTAGGCTATTTTTTTATGTATAGGATGAAAATCACGGGAGATAATCTTTAAAAATTAAAATCAAAACATTAAGTTGTATAAGAAAGCATTCAAAAATTGGGTGCTAGCTATAGTATTTTAACAATAACAAACTAATTTTCCCCCTTTGTTATCTGCAAAATCTAATGACAATAAACGTCGATTTCAAATTGTCTCTCAAAAAACAAAACCCCCAAAAAGTATCTCAATTTTTTTTTCTTTAATTGTGGAAAATAATATTTACATTCATCAAACTACATCAGATGTTTATTATAAGTAATCAAAAGATTGTTTATAAAGATTTTCAAAGTATCAATGTTTCACTGTGTAGAGTAGTTTATTGTTTGGACATAAGACTATTATGTTTATTAATAACTGTTTAAATTAAAATATGATTTTTTTTTCAATTTTGTACATAATTCACTGTAATTATTTAATTTAAATTATTTTCAAATGAATTTATACTGCTTATAATCCAACAGTGTCTATTTTTATTAATAAATATGCATATATATGTACTAAAAGAGGATGTTTAAAAAAAAAAAAAAAAAAAAACGGTTTAAACCAAAAAAACCTGATTTAAACCAAAAAACCGGTTTTTTTTTTTTTTTTTTTTTTTTTTTTTTTTCGAAAAAAACCTGGCTTTTTCCCAACTCTGTTAGAAAGCTTTCTATTTTCGAAAGAAAACAAGATAAAGTAAAAAAACTAAAACCCAACTACGACAAAAAATAGTAAATTTGGTGACAAACTTTATAGCTCACAACCAACAGAATATCAAGATCAAGACCCTTCTAATGGCACTGCAGTGGTCTTATTCTGATTACTAAGTACCAAAGAAATTAAGAACGAAAAGATGTGAATTATATGCAATTAGCCCATAAATGCAAGTAAAGTCACAAGCAAATGCTAGTAATATATATATATTCGAAATGTACAAGTGAAGCGCTTTAAAATGATACCAAACACGGCATATCTAGCTTAACTTTATTTTTTTACTCTGTATATTTTGTCCGCTAGAGGGCGCCACATTGAATTTGGTGAAAATCTATATAGCCTATAACCAGCGGACAATTAAGACGCTTCTAATGATATGTCATTTGTCGAATTCTGATTAGTGGTTTAGAAGTTACGAGGGAACAGATGAACATACATACATACATACATACATACATACATACATACATAGCCTGTCAAAATCATAACCCTCCTTTGGCTTTGCCGTAGTCGGGTAAAAAAAGTACACATTTAAGAAATTAGCAATTGAAAATTTCTTTGCAATTTTAATTACATCCTCATTGTGGTACTTATATACATTACATTAAGTTTGCAGCTCATGCATTTATACATCCATACCCGGATATTACAAACTATTAAATAACGAAAATGACTTCCTAGTCATTATTTCTTTTGTCGATTTGTTATATATTAATGACTCATTAAAGTAATTTATTAATGCATAGAAGTTCTTCATTTTATTTTTTTTCTGCAATATATTAAATAGATGCCTCGTTCCATCGTTTATATATGGGTACTACCTTCAAGAAAAGGAAAACACTTTTTTGGAAATTTTCTCTACGTAAAATCTAATGAAAAAAAGAAAATAAAGACGGCTAATTTTTTATAGATAGTTCTAAATAAAATTTTAATCTTAAACATCGACCAATTATGCGAAAAATTAAAAAAAAAAAGCAAAAAAGAGCATTAAAAAAAAATAACTCATGTTACTAAGATAATAGAGGGGTTTTTTTTTTCATTATCTTTTTTTAATCATAATTGTTATTTAAATTCCATTTTCCATTATATATTTTATACTGGTGAATAACATAAAAAATATATAAAATAAATAAATTAATTAATAAAAGATTAATGTTAAAAAAATTTTAAATTAACAAATTACAACGACTATTTGGAAAATGATATTTTCAGACTCAAATTTTAAAGACTTATAAATAAATTCTTCAATTTAAATTAATAATAATAGTAAACATCATTTTTAGAATAACGAGTTTTTATAGCGAGTCATATATTACGTACTCCGTGCATTAAACATTAACATTCATAGACCAACGATAATAAAACAGTAGATTAAAGATAGACAACTTTAACTGATAAAGTGTGCATTTTTATTTGATGGAATTAATCAAACTGACTTCTGAACGCCTCATATAACGTACGACATGGATTAAACATGAATATTCCTGGACCCATCACAAACAAATTTTAAATGAAACTTCAGTTTTAAAATTTTTATACCGTTGCGTAGAGAAAAAAATGCACTTTTTTAATGAAATTTGTTTGAAATCTCTATCACAATTTGTTTTTAAATTATTAATTTTTTTTTTTTTATCACTCTTTTTGTCATTGTGGCAACAGAAGTATTCAATTTTTGGGCATTAAACTTGGACCAATCAGAAAACGAATGAAATAAAAAACAGTAGTATTCCATTTTTGGAAATTAAAATTGGACCAATTAGGAAACGAATAAAAATTAAATAAGTTGCGAAATTCAGCCAATAAAAATATTAAGATATACTTTAGATTTCCCAATTTTCTACCGAAAACTACTATTTTTTTCCAAATAGTTAATAAAATAGGGTATAAAGTGTTCTTGCAAAGTGTTTTTTTTTTTCTTTCTTTTTTTTTTTTTTTTTGTTCTTCTTTTAATGACATACTGCTAAAAACAAGCTAGCATTATTTCAATACACATAAAGTTATCATAACTGAATGTTACTTTAGAATTAATATTTTTCAAATACTAGAGGGATCCGCCCTCCTGCTCGCCAACTCCCCGGCGTAATCGCTTCGCGATTCCAAGTTGTAGGCTACCCTTGCTTGCTGCGCTCGGCAATACCCCTTGGAATCGCTTCGCGATACCTTATTTTCCATACACTCAATTTTGGAATTCATCCCTCTCCTCATTGGTTGAAGCATAGACGAAGCCCTTTCCTGATTAGTCTATTCGACTCATGGAAGGTGTGGTCCACCCGGACGCGTTATTTCCGGAAACCTTACACATCAGCATCATTCCAGGAGTCATTCCTGGAGATTTGTTTAAGGCTAGTTTTTTTTTTTTTTTTTTTTTTTTTTACTATAGAAGGATATTTTATATATTCTATCGGGGGTTTTTTTTATATATGAAATTTTTGATTTTTTAGAAATTCAGCATATGTTTCTGTTGTTAGTGTTTTTTTACGAAAGTTTTTAAAGATCACCCATCTGATTCACACATAACATAATCAGCTGAAAACTAAGCATTTTATTTAATGACAGATCGACATCGTATATAATAAATAGCAGATCATTAACAAGAATAAATTAACTCATAACAAATCATTACTTTATTAAACAAGTATTATTAATTTTTCATTATTGATGATTTATTATTTTATTTTAAATTCAAACTCAGGAAAGTGGATTAAAATAATCAGTTTTATAGATTTAAACATTTCACAGACATCTTAGAGAGAAAGAGAGAAGAAAAAGTTTTTTTTTTTCTCCGTGTCTGCCAGTTTTTTATATCAAGACTTTGTTTGGATTGCTTTGTAAATTTATATTTTTTAGCAGACTTGGCAAGTCTCGAGGAAAATAAATCAGGAAGGTTGGAGAAAGGGAGGGGAGGGGATGTAGAGACGAAAAAGGAAAAAAATGTGAGTAAAAAGGTATTTTAAAAAAATCATGCACTTTAAATTGACAATTATCAGTGTTAAAAATCAACTATTTTTTCATTGCGATAACTAATATTAATATAGTGAAACCTCGATTATCCGAGCTAATTGGGACCACTATTACCTCGGATATCGGAAACCCCAGTTAATAACAAGTTGGAAATCGCACGTGAAGCGTAGCAAATGAGGTATGTTCGTACGATAACGAAGTTTTAAAAATATCACTCTCATATATCAATCTCATAAAACTGTAAATAATTACAATTAAAATGCGCACCAATGTTCTCCCTATACCATTATGCAATGGAATAGTTTTGTGTGGCTTTGTAAATTAATAACAAATATTCTTTGTACTCCAGATTATACAAAATGTATATTATAATATCTACTTTATAGATGCATATCAATTTTATTAAGTTCGAATGAGTGTAACACCATTAAAATGCATTTGAAACATTTTTCTCCATGAATACTTTTGATTGTCCCTGTAATTGAACTATGCATCCGATTTTGATAAAATTTGAAGTAACTCGACAAAATTATGTAATAAATATGCATTAAAAATTTCAAACGATTAAAATGCATTTGAAACTTTTCTCCCCATTGACCGTAATGTAACGGAATCCTTTTGATTGTCCCTGTAATTGATCTATGCATCCGATTTTCTTAAAATTTGAAATGACTCGACAAAATTATGTAATAATAATATATTTTAAATTTCAAACGATTCGGTTGGGTAGTTTTTGCGTTGTTATATGCGGACGGACAGACAGGCGGATGGATGGACGGACTGAACGACAACAATAGGTGCTACGTATTTACATAATTACGAACGCACCTAAAAATAGACCGGGAGGCGGCAGCACAGACAATCACCTTATCGAGTTCACGGATGAAACTGTAGGATTAGTTAAACCTCGATTCGCTTATTTTAACGCAGTCAGTCTGCCAAGTCAGATTTTGGTAGAAAACACCTAAAAACCTGATTTTAGCAGTTGAGTCATAGGTTTTCCCTTATGTTTTCCTGCTTCCAATCCTCTATGTTTTCATACTTTTGGGTGTAGGAAAGCACAATGGTAAACCAATGAGTCAACTTCTAAAATTGGGACTTTAGGTGTTTTTCACCAAGATATGACTTGGCTGATATATTGCGTTTTAATCTGCGAGTTGAGATTTGTTTAATCCTAGATTTTCATACATGAACTCCCGAATTTAACATCTCTTAGCATAAAAAGCAACAGAACGCTTTTTAAGGGGGCTCAGGGGTTGATCGATACGGAAAGATATGAAAACAGAGCTCTCGCTTCGAGTCCATATAAAAACAGAAGTATTCAATATATTTAATTTAAATTTTCTGATATTTTAAAGGTATGTTTGTAGTCTTATAAAATTATAAAATGAAGTACTTCAATGTAATATAATAAGAAATATAAAAAAAATTATGTAACACAATTTTCGAAAAAAAAAAATTATGTGTTATATCACCAACACCAAAGATATCTTAACGTTGAACTGACATAAGATCCTAATTTTTGCTTTAAAATGATCCGGAAACTTTACTCTATAGAATGAATTAAGGATATAACTATCACTCAAAAACAACATTTTAAAAAAAACTCTCAAATTTTAAAAATTTTAAAAACTCCAAAAAATATACCTTTTTTTCATTAAAAATACTCAAAATATTAAACTATCTAAACTATATTAATTCATTCTATAGATAATGATGTTATACGCATGCAAAAAAAAAAAAAAAAAAAAAAAAAAAAAAAAATTAAGCCATTCCATTAAATAGTTTTTTTTTTTTTTAATCTTGGTGTTAGTCGTCAAAAATTAAGTTTTTAGAAAACGCGACTTAAAGTTGAAATTATATGGGTGGGGCTATGAAAGTGTTGATACATAAATACTTATAACTCCGTTAAAAATGCAAATATTTTTATGCAGTTTTTTGCATTGAGTTCAGAATTAATTGAATAATAAAACTAGATCATTAAAAAAAAATCGATTTTTTGAAAATTTTTCAACTTCTGAGCCCCCTTAAATGATGAAAATAAACTTAAATTATGTTTTACAGGTCAACAAATTTAAAAATCAACTATTTGTGATAAATTTTAAAAGAAAAATTGAATTTTTAAATGTATACTAAATTGTACTAAATTATTATAACTATACTATTTTTTATTTTTGGTAATGTGTCTTCATTGCTTCAATCACATTTTGATCCATTGATTGTATCAATGATGTCACTTTTGCGAGAAGAGGAATCGCTCTTTTTTTTTTTCCTCCTGAAGTCAGCAATTCTTCTTCCGTATGACAAGGAGCATTGTCAATCAACAGAACTGCTTTAGATGGAACATTTAGCTGTGTTAAATGTTGTTTTATGTGTGGTAAAAAGTCATCATTAAACAAATTTTCATAAATTTTGGAGTTCATCGAACCAGAACTGTTATTTCTGTACTTCACGAGCAAGGAATTGGCATTGATGTTTTTAAACGCTGTCGGTCTTCTCAAGACTCATTCACCAAAAAAAAAAAAAAAGAAAGAAAAAGAAAAAAAAGAAAAAAAAAGAAAGACTTTGTTATTGGTTCGATTAATCGAAGTTCTGCTGTACATACATAAGCACAAGTCTCATGGAAAGTAAGTCAGAAAAGTTGGGGGAAGTGTGGAGGGGGCAGAGACTAGAAAGTAAAAATGTGAGTAAAGGTGCACTTAAAAAAAATCATGCACTTCTATTTGACAGTTATCAGTGTCAAAAATCAACTACTTTTTCATTGAGATAACTAATATTAATCCAATGAAACCTCGGTTATTCGAGCTAATTGGGGCCGCTAGTACCTCTAATATCGGAAATCTCGGTTAATAGAATATGTGTACAAAAATTTGCTGTGCTTCCGAATTTAACATCTGTTAGAATAAAAAAACAATAGAACACGTTTTAAAAGATAAAGTTATGTTTCACAGTTCAACAAATTTAAAAAAGAAATCAACTATCAGTAGTAAATTTTAAAAGGAAAATTGAAATTTTTTGAACTATACTTTTTTTTTATGTCTCTTCATTGCTTCAATCGCAACTTGATCCATTAGTTGTATCAATGATGTCACTTTTGCAAGAAGAAGAATTGCTCTTTTTTCTTCTGAAGTCAGCATTTCTTCTTCCAGATGACAAGGAGCATTGTCAATCAGCAGAAACTGCTTTAGGTATAGGACATTTAGCTGTGCCAAATGTTGCTTTACATCTAGTGGGTACAATGTCATCATTAAACAATTTTCATAAATTTTGGAGTTCATCGAACCAAAACTGTTATTTCTTAACTTCACGGGCGTGATTTTAAATGCTCTCCGTCTTTTTAAGATACATTCACAAAAAAAAAAAAAAAAAAAAAAAAAAAAAGACTTTGTTATTGGTTTGTTTAATCGAGGCTCTACTGTACATAAATTAACGCATAAGAAGAGTAAATATTGTTAATTAATAGGGTTAATTAAGTTCTGCATTAAACTTTCTTCAGTCGCATTTTAAAGTTCTAAATACTTCTTTTTTTGTGTGTCATAAGACATCATCTGCTTAGTATTTTTATTTTCTTCTACCATTAGAAGAAAAAAATATTAAATTCGTGAAAATTTTCGAATTCCAGTTTTCGACGTGTTTATTCGTTTTAGAGGTCCCGAAAAACTTGTTTTTTACAAAATGTCTGGCTGTAAGTCTGTGACTTTTTGTCTATCTGTCTGTGACACAAATTTTGTGAGCGATCTATCTCAAGAACTAATGAATGGAATTTAATAAAGCTTTAGATTTAATTAGTCCCTGATAGAAATTAGAGCTTATTACTTTTTGGCTTAAATGGTCCTGCAGGTGGCGCTGATATACTGAATTATTAACCATTCGCGCGATAGTTATATCTCAAGAACTAATGTACGGATTTTTATGAAATACCAGATTCAGTTAGTCCTTGATATTAATCAATGTTGATTGCTTTTTGCTGTAAATAATCCAACAGGTATTGTTGTTTTGCTGCATTATTTATGATTATCGCAGTAGTTCTATCATAAGAACTAATGCATGAATTTTCATCAAACTTCAGATTCAATTAATCTCCCATATAAATTAGTGTTATTTAGTCTTTGGTGTAAATCGCTCGGTAGGTGACGTTGCTATGCTGCATTTTTCTTGATTTCCGTAATCGCTGTATCTCACGAACTAATGCATGAATTTTCTTCAAACTTCATATTCAATTAGTCCCTGATATAAATTAATGCTGTTTAGTTTTTGGTGTAAACCTCCCAAAGGATGGCGCTGCTGTATTTTTCATGATTTCTGCAATTGCTGTATTTCAAAAATGAATGCACGGATTTTCCTAAAATTTTCGATTCAGTTTGAACTTGACATAGGTTGTTGCTGACTATATTTTGAAACAAATCAGTTAACTGGTGGCGCTACTGTGTTTCTTTTTTCAGGAAGTATTAACATGTATGAGATAGAAAAAAATTTAAAAATTGCCACATCCAACTAGTTTTAAATATTTTTATTAATGTTAGCTATTCTTTATTTCCTTGAAAGACGGTAGCTCATTTTTGGACTACTTAATTTTAATCCTTAAGTGTCACATTGGCACCAGAATTTTGGTATGAAAATTTTTCTTTTATTAAGTACACGAAGAAAAAGCTTTTACCTATTTCCAAATGAATTTGTATGTAAATTCTGGTGTCATTGAACCCTCTTGATCATTTTATAATTAGAACTTTGCCTCTGAAAGGGTTACACTTGCAATGTAGATTGAATTCTAACCTAGTTTCTTCCAATAACATCTTTAAACCTTAGCTTAAATATATTTTTTTATATATAAATACCATCAAAAATGAAAAGAAATTCTACACTTTGGAGGGAAGCCTATTGCAATAAACGTCATAACAACTTATAGATTTGACATTTTCCAGACTTCCTAAAAGAGCGAGAAAAAAAAAAAAAAAGGAAAAAAAATATATAGTTAGTCTTTTCATATCTTCTGCTTGTTTTTACTTCACGCCTGTGTTGTGAATAAAAGTACCTTCACCTACATCCTGTTATGGTAATGCTGTTCATCATTCACTCACCCCCTCTTGTGCAACTGACCTCCTCCCTAGTGAATGCCTCTTTAATTAGATAACTGCGGGAGAGTTCATTTATATGAGGGTATGCCGGAATAGCGAGATGCTACTGTGAACATCTAACGATTATGGATTGTCTTCTGGATGTGCCATGGAAAATCGTAAATCAAGAAGAAGCTCTTTTCAAGAAGCAGGGCAACGTGCCAGACAAAAATTGTCTCGTATTTATGTCCTTGGACGGAAGTTTTCTCCAAGTTTAATGTCAAATTCAAAAAATAAATTATGATGCTATATTTAGGCCAGATCGAAAGCAGATTGTTCCGCGTGGACTTAATTTGTTATCTTTATAACATATGAAGAAAATATTTTAGGAGAGAATTTATTCTACCGGATGAAAATTTCTTTTTCAACTTATCCGACAACTCTTTGACGTTATTGCAGAAATATATTATTCATTGGATACAGGGCCGAAACTAGCCTTTTTTACACCCTGGGCAAACATGGATTTTGTGCCCCCTCCCTTTCCTCCATAAAGTATATTTACAAAGATAATTTTATTAATTTTTTAATAGCCGACTTATTTTAAAATTTTAAATGTGTAATCATATAAAATGTAATACTGAATTACGTAATCTGCTTTGTCAAATATGGATTCATTAAAATCTTGTAAACGGAATCAAAAAGAATCGAAAAATAATTCAGCTTTTCACAGTATCATTGTTCCATATCATCTTTAGATTCTTCTGTGATTTAGCATACCTCAGACAGGCAGATTTTAACAATATCGTGCTTAACACAAATGTTAGAAAAATTGACACACAAAATACTCATTTGGCGCCCCTTTGTTCTGGCACCCGGAACACATGCCGCCTCTACCCCCTCTTATTTTCAGCCCTGATTAGCTAACTTGTGAAAGGATTCTTTGGGTTGTTACTCATTATTGATTATGTCATAATTTCTGAGTTGTTTTTATGTTGATCGATTATCTACACGAGAGATGTAGGCCCGGGGAGAGAGGAATTGCCTTCAGTGGGGTCTTTCTAAGGGAACCTAACCCGCATTTATGCAAAGATAAACAAAGTTCGAAGAAAACGAGGGAAAACTTTGAACGATGACGCCGACTGGCGCGATTGGTTTTCGAATCCAGCATTCCTGTCTACCAGCTTAACCCTTTCCGGCAAGGGCAAAATCTATTAGTAAAATGAGAAATTATCGTCTGACACCGGTATTCACAAACGAATTTTTTAGATATTTTGAATTCCTTAATTTAAGCTTTTATAGTAAAAGCAAAATTTTACTAAAATATTATTGGTGTCGTTTGCAAGTTTGGAATTAAAATTAGGTATCCCAGACCGGCCACAGTGTGCCGGAAAGGGTTAAGACATACTAATTTCTGAAAACAATCGACCTTTTCAATTATTCTAACTGAACGTTCGTAAGAGGAATTTATCAGACTAATTCAAGTTTTCTTTGCTATTTATATTAGTCAAATGTGTACTTTTAACCCTTTCGAACCCGAATTTTTTTTCAGTTTTTAGAAAAAAAATTACGTTAATAACATTAACACTAGCTATCCAAATAGATTAATTAGTGTTTAACGAACATTTCATTGTCTAGAAGATAACGAATGTTGTTGTTTTGCGTACTGTTCAATTAATATTCATATGACAATTGGCTAAAGAAATTTTTTTTGACATGCTTAGAAAACATAGTATTACAGTAAGATTTAACTTATATTACAACTTTCTAAAATTTTTTGCATTTTATTGCACATTATTTTTTCAGAAAAGTAACTTTTAATTTGAATGTATGTTTAAAAAAAAGAATCACAAAAAGTGCAAAGAAAATGAAGCAATTAATAATAATTATTGTTATTACTAAATTCCTAACCATAAATGAAGTCGTGTAGCAAATGCATAGACATATACTAACATTACTACATATAAATAGTAGCAGAAGTATTTCTTAAAACAAAATAACACTCCATTAAAATACGTGCATTTTTAATAGTACACAAGACCCAAAAGGGTTAAGTAGGTTTTCAGCTTCGTATTTATGTATGTCGTTGGCTGAAGATTTTCGCCGAGTTTAACGTAAAATTCAAGAAATAAATTAAGATGCTATATTTAGGCCAGATCGAAAGCAAATTGTTTCGCGGAGACTTAATTTGTTATATGAAGGAAATATTTTAGGATAGAATTTATTCTAGTGGATGGAAAACTCTTTTGAAATTATCTGACAGCTCGTTGAAGTTACTGCAGAAATATAATATTCATTAAATAACTTGTAGAGGGTTCTTTGGGTTGTTAATCATTATTGATTATGTCATAATTTCTGAAAATAATCGACTTTTCATATTATTTTAACTATATGACCGTAAGAGGAATTTGTCAGACAAACTGAAGTTTTCTTCGATATTTATATCAGTTAGATGCGTACTTTTAAATAGATTTTCAAGGCTAAATACATTATCCAAATCCAAGATCCCAAATTATCTGGAAGTGCTTCGACATTATTGGAAAAATATTATTCATCCGAAAAATTATGAAACAATTTATTAGATTGTTAATTATTATTGATCGTGGCGTGGATTCTGAAAAGAACCGAGTTTTTTATTTATTCTTAACTACATATTCACAAAAAGTTTTTTTAATAGTATCGGACCTTTGTGCATTTTTAAAATAGATTTTTTGAGAGTGAATACAATCTCAAAGATGATAGATTTCCCATGTTACCAGTCAGCTATAGCAATAGCCGGGTAATTGCAACAGCCCGGGACAGGGCTAGGGGCTGAGCCCATCTCATCTCCAGGGCCCAACTAGCAAATTTTTGTGCCCAGGACACTTTCAATTTTTCGTGCCCCCTTAATTTACTTGTACCTTGTGTTTATTTATTTATTTATTATATTATGTTGTTTGTTTTTTGACACGTTACATTTTTATTCAAAATGTGTCAACCTAAAAAATTAAATTTTCCAGAAAATTGAAAAACGGTTCTAGGAATAAAAATAAAGTATGATTTATTATTTATTGAAATGTTCTTTTAAACGTATATTGAGATATATTTTTGTCATTTCATGGCATTAATATCTCCAATATCACATTTTTTCACAATTATGATTTTTTTAAAAGTAAATTTAGATGAAATTTTGAAAAAAAAAATGTGCCTCTTAGAATATTTGTGCCCAGGGCAAGAGCCCCGGGTGCCCATGTGATAATCAGGGCCTGCTCATCTCTAATACAGATGTCTTCATTATTGAAAACATTTTATTCTCTAACCATGGATGCCTGTAAAACGAGTTTTTCAGCAACAAGTATAGTAACGCGGAAAAGAAGTTTTAAAAAATTCACAACAATAATATTCTTGGTCATTCTTAGATTCATATAGGCGTTCGCAAAATCGTTTATTTCATTTCATTTAATGTGTTGATTTTGAAACTTATTGTATGCGAAACAGTATCTTAAATAATAACTTCATTTTAAGTCTGAATTGATGGATACGAAAACGTTATCTGTGTTATACTGCAAACTTGATACTTTCAATAATTGAAATCTGTTCACATCCCCAGCTTGTTTTTATGTATATATTTATTTCCTCATAAAACTGTATGACAAACCAATAATACTTAAAGAAATTCAAGCTGATTTCAAATGTTTTTCAGAAACTTTATATGAATATCATTGTACGTAAGTCATAGTTATTAGTATTATTAATAATACATATATTTCTAAACTATGATCAAAAACGAAAACTGACATTGTTTTATAAAACTTTTTTTTTCTTAATCGTCATTTTATTATTATTATTATTATTATTATTATTATTATTGTCGAATTACATTATAAATGCTTTAAAGTAGCTGTAAGTTTCTGGTAACAGACTTGCATTTGTAATTCTTGATTTGGCAACATTTCCCGCCTTGTCTTTGTTTACATTCAACGTTGGGAGTTGGCGGTGGATGTTGTCTTCTTCAAAATACTTTTTTAATCCTTTTATGATTAAAAATAAATATATTTTTACTGAATAGCTTTGAGATGTAGATAGGCAGTTATTATATTTTTCAAAGATGCAACAATAATACTTAATTAGTGCTTTGAATGGCTACAATCTTAATCATAATTCCTAATTAGTGCACACGTTGGAGTTGAATCATTAGTTGTTTTATCTTCTTTGCTTTGAAGTAAATCGTTTTACTTTGTGTTTTTAATTAAAGGGATGTTAACTATCTTAGAGTAATAAGATAAAGTATGTTATGTCTTAGAGTAAAATGGAGTATGTTTTCTTTGAAATTTTGTTCATAGCCAGTATAAAAGATAAACTCGGGGCTTTTTGCGCTAGATTTATTAAAATGTAAACAGTCTCTATGAATTTTGGAATTTCCATTCGTATGACAGAAAGTATGTATATTCTCTCGGCTCATAATACCAAACATTTAGGAAGAGCAAAGTGATACGCCGTTAATTAACGTATTCAATTTATCATGACTTGGTGCAAATTTAATTTCATTAGTGTAATCTTATTTATTGTTCAGACAATCATATAATAAAATTGCAATATACGTAAAATAATGCGTGTTCGTAACGCAATTTAGTGGCTATTTTTGAAATGTATTTACTTTATGATATTTGACATTTTAGTGTGAGATATGACAATAAATAAATAAATGAATTTAAAAAAATCAAAAGCAGAAAAATAATTATTTTATTTTATTTTTGTTTGTTTCAGATATTTTTGTATAATTTATTTTTATAATATTTGATGAATTTAAATAATTTTCTTAACATTCTATAAATATACAAACATTTATTGATATCTCATACTCTTGCTACAATTAGAACAACTATATTTTGTTGCCACCATCGCTATTTCTTGATGCGAAGGTTGGCAATATGCAATTACAGAACTTTAGCTAATTTAGTTTTAAATGAGCATGATTGGCTAAATGGCAGTCATAAGAAAAAAACAGTAAGAAAGAAAAAATCATTCGTCAGGCATAGATTATGAAGCATTTTTCAACACATTCAGAATAATGTAACAAAACTGTACCTCTTAAAAAATTAAAATATTACATCTTATTCCACCATATGGAAATGTACAGTGTATTTCAAAACAGAATTTCAGCTGTTCCCATCTACAATTGGAAAATTATCCGATTTTCTTAGCAGTTTTGTATATAATACAAAGTTTTGTATCTGTTACAGGCCAAACCCGATTTTAGGCCAAACTAGTTTATCCTAACGCCCATCGGATAGACTAGTTTTTCCTAGGCCAAACCGGTCTATCCTAACGCCCATCGGATAAACTAGTTTTTCCTAGGCCAAACCGGTCTATCCTAAGGCCCATCGGATAAACTAGTTTTTCCTAGGCCAAACTAGTCTATCCTAAGGCCCATAGGACAATCTAGTTTTTCCTAGGCCAAACTAGTTTGGCCTAACTCTTATAGGATAAACTAGTTTAGCCTGCTGTTTATTGGTCTGAACTAGTTTATCCTAGGCCGATCTAGTTTATCCTAGGCCAATTAAATTTGGCGTGATTTTATTGAATTCAATGACCGCCACAGCGCCAACATTTTAGTTTGTCCTAGGCTGATCTAGTTTATCCAAGCCAATTTAATTTTACGAGTTTTTAGCTCGCAGGCGTCAAAGCCTGAGAAATAATGGGCTCGCAGGTTCTGTATGTATGAATGTACGTATGTATGTACGAATGTACGTATGTATGTACGAATGTACGTACATATGTACGTGCGTATGTACGTAACGCGATAACTCGTGATAGAAATATCCGATTTGCTTCAAATTTTGGATGCACGTTCATTGTTATAAGGTACTTTTCTGATTAATTTTGGGAATTCATTGGATAAGAATAAAGGGGAGCGAACGGGAGGCTAGTCCCCCACCGTTAATTTAGAGAAATGGATTTTTGATGCAGAATTATCAGTTTTCATTTAAAATTTTAGACATAGGATCATTCTAACAAGGCGCCTCCATGATTAGTTGTGGATGTTTATTGTTTAAGTGTAAAAAAAGGGCAATGTAGGTTAACCCCTCCCCATAATTTAGATAAATGACGCAGAATTTACGGATTTGCTTCACATTTGTATATAGGTTCTTTCTGATAAGGCGATTCCCTGAATAATTTTGGGGATTAATGGTTAAGTATGAAGGGAAAAATTACATCTCTTACATGGAAAAAACTAGTTTATCCTATGGGCATAAGTATAAAATAGTTTGGCCGACTCTAATCTAATTTAGCTCGAAAACGGGTTTGGCCAGTAAAAAACATATCTTTCACTAGAAAAAGTATAAATGTGTGTCAAGAGTCATTGCTTATAACACCAATACAGAAATTTAACATGTTCACCTTAGAGACATGATGCATTGGACATGGTGTTTGCTTTTTTTCTGCACACTCGTGCCAACTGAGATCTGACTTGCATTTATTATTATTATTATTATTATTATTGCATACTCGAGCCAGAATGAAGATGAACAAAATTTGCAATCGAGCAGCGTTTTCCATTTTTGATTAATTAAACTCCTGTCGACATATTAACTATTCTTGTCACGGCGTCAATTTTTTTTTTGTGAAGTCGTAACCAGAAATTCGATTCAAAACGTAGCTTTATTATCGTCTCAAAGATACATCGCTTTTATGAAAAAATGGTTTACGCCATTCGATTATATATTATCTGAATCTGTTAACCTTATGCATTTCCGAAAAGGAAGTAGTTCATAAATGTGTTAGGATATAGCTCTTTAGGATTTGAGAAAAGCCTTAAGGAATGACAGAGAAATATATTCACAAATCTACTTTTTACTGAACGGATTCAAAAGTTATGATATTTGTAACTGTCATATTTTTTCTTTTGTTCTAAAATACATTGATTATTTAATGAATCCGTATTTGAATATTGAAACTCTAAGAATCTAGATAATCATTAATACATTGTGTATTTTCCATTCTGTGAACAGAACATAATTTAAAAATACATTGTAAATTTATCCAATAAGTATATAAGCAGTATTTTTAAAGGAATCTTAATTGTATGTGAAGTAAAACCTGAATTTTTTTGCAGAAATTCAGTAGGGCCAGATCGAGCCGGACTAAGTCTTTTTTCGCTGATTTTTGTACAGACTCTCTGGAGAGCTCTGCCTGTACAAAAGTAAATAACATTAAAGTAAATAATAATAATTTGCTTGAATAAGCAAACACCATGTCCAATGCATCATGTCTCTAAGGTGAACATGTTCAATTTCTGTATTGGTGTTATAAGCAATGACTCTTGACACACATTTATACTTTTTCTAGTGAAAGATGTGTTTTTTACTGGCCAAACCCGTTTTCGAGCTAAATTAGATTAGCCTCGGCCAAACTATTTTATCCTTATGCCAATTGGATAAATCAGTTTTTTCTACACCAAACTTGTTTATCTAAATGCCCATAGGATAAACTAGTTTTTTTCTATGTAAGAGATGTAATTTTTCCCTTCATACTTAACCATTAATCCCCAAAACTATTCAGGGAATCGCCTTATCAGAAAGAACCTATATACAAATGTGAAGCAAATCCGTAAATTCTGCGTCAAAAATCATTTATCTAAATTATGGAGAGGGGTTAACCTACATTGCCCTTTTTTTACACTTAAACAATAAACATCCACAACTAATCATGGAGGCGCCTTGTCAGAATGATCCTATATCTAAAATTTTAAATGAAAACTGATAATTCTGCATCAAAAAACCATTTCTCTAAATTAACGGTGGGGAACTAGCCGACCGTTCGCTCCCCTTTATTCTTATCCAATGAATTCCCAAAATTATTCAGAAAAGTACCTTATATCAATGAACGTGCATCCAAAATTTGAAGCAAATCGGATATTTCTATCACGAGTTATCGCGTTACGTACATACGCACGTACATACATACGTACATACATACGTACATTCATACATACAGAACCTGCGAGCCCATTATTTCTCAGGTTTTGACGCCTGCGAGCCAAAAACTCGTAAAATTAAATTGGCCTAGGATAAACTAGATCAGCCTAGGACAAACTAGAATGTTGGCGCTGTTGCGGTCATTGAATTCAATAAAATCACGCCAAATTGAATTGGCCTAGGATAAACTAGATCGGCCTAGGCGAAACTAGTTCAGACCAATAAACAGCAGGCTAAACTAGTTTATCCTATAAGAGTTAGGCCAAACTAGTTTGGCCTAGGAAAAACTAGATTGTCCTATGGGCCTTAGGATAGACTAGTTTGGCCTAGGAAAAACTAGTTTATCCGATGGGCCTTAGGATAGACCGGTTTGGCCTAGGAAAAACTAGTTTATCCGATGGGCGTTAGGATAGACCGGTTTGGCCTAGGAAAAACTAGTCTATCCGATGGGCGTTAGGATAAACTAGTTTGGCCTAGACCAAACTAGTTTCGCCTAAAATCGGGTTTGGCCTGTAACATATCTATTAACAAAATGCATTCTAAAAATTAGTTTATTTAAGAGATACACATATTTCAGTTGAAAATTCTCTTCAATAAATTCCTCTAATAAGGATAATGGTATGCGAATACTTTTATGCAGGCCTGTAAATAGCATATGGAATTTATAGATAAAGAGTAATATGCAAACAACTAATTGAATTTAAAAATGCTTACCGAATTTTAAAACGCACTCTCCAGCAATTATTACGCAAAGACTGTAACCGATTTCTTTTGTGTGTTCCTGTAAATTAATTTTTAAAATGCTGTAATTGCTCTGTTTTAACGTGATCGTGGTTTGAAATAGCATAATATCCTTAAAATACTCTCTAAAAGACTTTTCTCAATATACCATAATATAATCGAATTCTTTTCATTGTCCCTGTAAATGAACCATTAATCGTACATACTTTATATGCAATACCAAACATGCTTTGGTGACCCTAAATAAGCCTTATCAATTGCATGAAAATCCGAGTATATTTACGGGAGTTAGAGCATCGACAGACGGGTAGACAAACCGAATGCATAAGCAATATTCAACTTTGTTGGAAAGTGTTAAAAAGATTTATTTTGAAACACTTTACCAAAAGTATTTTGTCATTAATAATAATCCATATTGTTCGTTCGTCGAACCCTGGTGTTTTTTCTTTTATCATTATAATTATCAGTTAACAAGATAATTTGATTAAAAATATGTTGCCAACGAGTTCTTATAATTTTATTTTTTATTTGCAGTCAGTCAGGGGTTAGACTCCATCTATTCGCCAGATTTCAAGCCCATTTTACACAACGGAGTATCGTACATCGTAGTCACAGTATTAATTAATGACAAAAATGAGGTCTTGATGATGCAAGAGGCAAAAAGTTCTTGTGCTGGCACATGGTACTTACCTGCTGGACGGGTGGAAGTTGGAGAAAACCTCATTGTAAGCGTTCAAGCATTCACATTCAATATTTAGACAGTTATTACAATTATTATTATTTGTAGATTTCTGATTTATTTTTTCATTGATTATACTTAGATCCCTAGTTTATATCCAGCCATAATTTACAATTTATTAAACTTTCTTTTAATGGTCCTGTATTATAATTAAAATATCGATTTTAATCCTTGCAAAGGTTGAGTTATACCTGATAATTCTATTTAATGTTGACGCTTTTTTTTTTTTTTTTTTTTTTTTTTTTTTTCTTGAGCCAATTTGCACATTGAATTTTATGTTATTAATTGTGAATAAATTAAGTTTTATAAATTATTATTTAGCTTATTAAAGTTACATTAATTAATCCATAATTGAAATGCATAACGATGTAATTCAATTCAAAACAAACTGTACAGAAAAAATATCGATGTTTACATATCTTTAGACTAGGGATGCACCACCTATGGCCCATGAGCCACAAAGATACCAATATTTTCATATAGAGTAATACTTTCCTTATAATAATGACAGAATCTTTGCTATTAAATAAATCAAAAGTCACTTTTCAAATATTCTGGTGGCAAACAATTTTCTGGCGAAAAAGTTGTGCATCACTATTTTAGAACTTCATGAAAAGCATGCAAATATGACATTTTATAAAAAAAACATTAACCAAAAGCAGAGACAATAGGAAGTAACAATTTTTTATTATTATAATTTTCAGCAAAATATGATTTTATTTATAAATAACTAAATTTGACATTTTTAAAAAATAATTTTAAGTGTAGTTACAAATATTCTCTGTGTTTTTTATCGGTTGAATTCATTTTACAAAAGTAAAATAAATTAATTCTTACTAAAACAATACACGTTTAAAAAAACATGTTTGCATTTCCATGTTTTAGTCATTAGAATATCATTCGAGCGCACGTTCACAATGAAATTCAGCCGCAGGTATCAAAGAAAATCTGCTCAATATTATGTTCTTCGGTTCCCGAAACATTCGTATACCTAACAAATAAAAATAATTTAATAGAAATTTTATCTTTCGACTTTTTCACCACGTTTTAAGTTAATTTGGTAACCATGTGTGGTGGGACATTGAAACATACTATGTTTTTGAAAGGCGGTACTTTTTATGTTCCCCAGTATCCAGAATTGCTTGTTTTATAGGAATATGGGATTCATTTTTTTTATGTATATCTGTACAAAAATACCTGCAAATTTAATTATTTTAAAAATAAATTTAACTTTGTGAATATGCCACTAACTAGGGAAGTGCAAGAAGTGTAAGTCACCGATTTTGACGAAAGTACTATCGTTAGAAAAATCTCATCATGAGCAGTAAAAAACTCAATGGAACTACCCGTCGCAAATGAGTCGTTTCCGAGATATTCGACAATTAATGTCACCTAGCTAGTGCACACTTAATGGGGGACCGCAAAAAATTTTAGTCGCGAACTTAACGAAACTGGTATTATTGAAAAGATATCATCGTAAGGATTAAAAGACTCAATGGAACCATCCGTCAGAAATGAGAAGCTTTCGAGATATCCGACAATTTGTGTCACATCGCTAATGCACACTTACTGAGAAACTGCATTAAGTGACATAATTTACCGGATATCTCGAAAACGGCTCATTTCCGATAGGTAATTCCATTGAGATTTTTACTTCTCACAATGATATCTTCCCAACAACACCATTTTCGTCAAAATTAAGAAAACAATTTTTTACGGTATCTCGTTAAGTGTGCACTAGCCCAGTATCCACTAGCTATGTGACATAAATAGGCTCGATGACGAAAACGGCTCATTTCCGACGGGTGGTTCCATTGAGTTTTTCAATCCTTGCGATGATATATTTTCAATAATACCAGTTTCGTTAAGATAGAGACTAAAATGTTTTTCAGTGGCCCATTAAGTGTTCACTAGCTACCTGACATAAATTGTCGAATATCTTGAAAACGACTCATTTGCGACGGGTAGTTCCATTGAGTTTTTTACTGCTCACAGTGAGATCTTTCTAACGATACCACTTTCGTCGAAATCGGTGACTTACACTTTTTGCAGTTCCCTAGTAAGTAACAAAATTAGATTTCAGTACATCCATACAAGACCTGACATTGGGCACCCCAATTATATCTGTTCCCTGGGTTGTCAGGTGTTCTGATTTAAGCAGAATATTCCTATTATCAGGTACTCCAAGATATATCCCACGTAATCACAGCGCGGGACGTTGTTTGTCCCGTGTCTTATGATACATAAAGTCTTTTACTTACTTCTTTTAGCACAATGCTATTCGTTAGCACACATCGAATGGGACATATGAAGATAGAACTTATATTTATAACGGAAGGTTTTTATAGACCCTTATAAAGGAATATCTTACAAATATCCATGTCTAAGCGCAAACTTGTATAAAACAGAGTTTTTTGAGGTTCTTAGCGATTTTGGTTACGAGTTTTTACTATACTTTGTCCAATAGATCCTGTGATAGCGGAACTTGTCTGTTACGAAATTCTGTTTTTATCCATAATTTCTTGTATTACCTTCATACCAATTTCTTTTAGCACAGTGCTATTCGTTATCTAATGCCTAATACATCGAATGGAAGTATAACGGGAAATTTTTATAGACCCTTAAGAATTTCTTACAAATACCCATGACTAGGCGCAAACCTGTGTAAAACAGAAGTTTTTGAAGTTCCTACCGATTCTGGTTTACGAGTTTTACTGTTAATTTGTTCAATAAACCTTGTGAAAACGAAACTGTCTGTAACGAAATTCTGTTTTATAAGTAAAAAATTCATTATCATAGAAATACAATACCGCTAAATGAGGATTTCGTTTAGTCCTTAGCTATTCTGCATTTACAGGTTTTACTGTATAAAATTATTTTTGTTTATTTAGTAAAGTAATATCTGCTAAGATTGAATTGCAATGTATAAAAGTAACAATTTCATTATCCATACCTTAGGAATCCTTTAGAATTGTACCAGGTAAATGAGAATTTCGTTTCAGTACTTTGATATTTCACTTTCAAAAGTTTCACTGTATAAGATCGTTGCATTTATTTAGTGTAATACAGTTCGGTTTTGTGAAATTACAAGACACAAAAAATAAAAGTATAGTTTCATTATCCATATTATAGAAATACTATACAAAATTATACCACGTAAATGAAGATTCCGCTTTCGCAAGTATAAGATTGTTGTATTTATTATAGTATAATAAAATCTGCTAAAGACAAAATGGCAAGAACCAAAAAGTAAAAGTATAGTTTCATTATTCATACATTAGGAATACTATATAGAATTATACCAGATAAATAAGAATTTCGCTTTAATACTTTGCTATTTCGCTTTCACAGGTTTTGCTGTGCAAGATTGTTACATTTATTTACTGAAATAAAATATACTAAAATGGAATCACAAGAGACAGAAAAAAAAAAAAAAATAATAATAATATGATTTTATTATTTATACTTTAGGAATACTATACAATTACCTTCAGCTAAATAAGATTTTCGTTTTAGTACTTTGCTCTTCCGCTTTTACAGGTTTTACTGCATAAGATTGCTGCATTTATCTAGTATAATAAAATCTGCGAAGACAGAATTGCAAGAGACAAAAAGTAAAAATATAGTTTCATTTCCCATACCTTAGGAATACTATAGAGCTATACCAGGTAAATGAGAATTTCATTTCAGTACTTTGATATTTCATTTTCAAAGGTTTTACTGTATAAGATCGTTCTATTTATTTAGTAATATCAAAGCTGCTAAGACGGAATTACAAGAGACAAAAACTAAAAGTATAATTTCATTATCCATACTTTAGAAATGCTATACAATTACACAGATAAATGGAAATTTCGTTTCAGTACTTAGTTATTTCGCCTTTTCAGAATATACTGTATAAGATTATTGCACTTATTTAAGTATAATAAAATCTGCTAAGCCTTAATCAAAAGAGACCAAAAAAAAAAAAAAAAAAGGCATAATTTCATTATCCCATACCTTAGGAATACTATACAATTACCCCCAGCTAAATGAGAATTTCGTTTCAGTGCTTTGCTCTTCCGCCTTTACGGGTTTTACTGTATAAGATTGTTGCGTTTATCTAGCATAATAAAATCTGCTAAGAAGAAATCACAAGAGGCAAAAAATAAAAGCATAATTTCACTATCCATATCATAGAAATACTATACAATTATGCTAGATAAATGGAAATTTCGTTTCAGTATTTAATTATTTCAGTTTCACAGATTATACTGTACAAGATTCTTGCATTTATTTTGTATAATAAAATCTGCTACAGACGGAATTGCAAGAGATAGGGCAAATATTCCGTTTTAAACAGTCTTCTATCTTAGCAAGTATAATTCTATGTTATTTTTGCCGTAGGGACAACGAAACTTTTACGATTACGACAGGCAAGTTACGTTTTCATAGGATATTTAATTTTATGTCCCGATTTAGGAAGCCACTGTCCCTCTTTTTTACGACAATAGAGACAACAGTAGTCCCGGGTCCCGGAAGTCATAACTTGTTCATTGATCACATCGATTCACGCCAGTAAATATCTGCTGATGTATGCATATATTTTTAAATGTTGTCATTTGCTTTTAACATGCTCATTAAAGTCCATTCAATCTCATCAAAAGGATGCTGCCAAAAGGGAAGTGAGAGAAGAAACTGGTTTAGAATGCGAACCTACCAATTTGCTCATGGTGGAAAGTGCTCAAGGTCATTGGTTCAGATATGTCTTCACAGGTCATGTAACTGGTATGTAAAAACATGGTGATTTATTGAAATTCTTTGAATTTATTTTGCATTAAGTAATGAGAAAATTTTCCTGTTAATTTACTATATTTGCCTCTTTCCTGTTTAGATTTTTAGACTATTAGTCATCAGTTTATGTTTATAATTAATGAATGTTTATCATCTTTATAATTATTATACACCAAAACATTTTAAGATGTTCGTACTTAATTTTTTTCCTTATTACTTTTTCAATGAATCTTCCGTCGTTCTGACACATTTACAAATTAATTTTTATATATAAAAAAAAATGTTCGAGTGTGCTACCATTGATAAAAGATCATGATCTTTATTACCAAACTTTGTTTTCATGACCATGGCTGCTGGAAGGCTTGCTATATATAGCATAACCGGTCAAGTGGTCAGCCTGACGCTGAACTCCAAGTTTCTAGTCCCCGAGAGCGCCTGGTACACATTTCATCAAGACTGGGAGGCGGTAGCAATTATAGAATTTCAGTCGTGAACTCGATGAGGTCATTGTCAGTGCTGCCACCTCTTGGTTTAATCAACTTTGAAAGGATGAAAGTTTGCGGGAATTTTAGCCACGTTCGGAAATGAACATCAGACCTGTGTTGTGGTGGTAGCACAATTCGGTAACCACTGAGTTACTGGAAGTGTATTCCTAGATTCGTGAATTCTTATAGGTATTTCTGTACCTCAGCAAAAGATCGATATATTTTTTTTTCTTCTGATTAGAGGATGCCTCAGATATCCAATTGTTGTGTGTCCGCCGCCTTTGACTAAATACTGATACAAATTATATTAGATCGGGAGGCGGCAGTACATCGAGTTCATAGATGAAAATCTAGGATTAGTTAAATCTTGGTTAACATATTAAAACGCAATCAGTCTGCCAAGTCATATCTTGATGGAAATCACCTAAACCCCCTTTTTAGCGGTTGACTCATAGGTTTATCATTATGGGTCCTGTTCCTGCCCGCGAAGGCACTCGCGAGCCAATGCTATTCCCATGGGGAGGCATTTTTCTAATAACTCTTTCGCATTTTGACATTTTTATTTATTTTTTTCTTTTTTGGCATTGGACAGCTGAGGCCCCTCTCAAGATTGCGCCTTGATTACTTTTAGATTTTGGTCACGAGTATTTTCTATAAAGTTACTTTCACTTCCAAAACTGGTTCAAAAAGTCGAAACTTGCGATTTTCGCGGTCTTTTGACGATTTTGCTTGATTTAGTTATCTTTTGACGAAATTTGTGTTTCTTAGCGATCTTTTGATGGAAATGTGAGGTTTTTTGCGATCTTTTGATGAGCTTTGTTGTTATAGCGCCTTCCTTTTGACGATTCTTAGTTTCACGATTCTTAGATGAAATTTGCGATTGTTTTGCAATCTTTTCATGAAATTCGCGTTTGTTTTGCGATCGTTTGACGAAATTTGCGGTTTTTTCGTGATCTTTTGACTCAATTTGCGGGATTTTTTGCGATTTTTAAACGAAATTTGCAGTTATTTAGCTTTTTTAACGAAACGCGCGGACGTTTCACGATCTTTTGATGAAATTTGTAGTTGTTTCGTGGTCTTTTGACGAAATTTACGTTCATTTCTCGATCTTTTGACAAAATTTGCATTTATTTTGCGACGAAGTTTGAGCTTATTTTGCGATTTAGTGACAAAATTCGCGTTTTTTCGCAAATCTCAAATAAAATTCGCGGTATTTTTATGTCCAAATTTTCAGCTCGATGATCGGTTTTTTTTTCTTTTTTCGCAGCCGAATGTTTTCAATTTTTGGAAAATTTGGAACAGAATCACCCCTAAAGAATACATATTATGCTGAGATCAATTTTATGAAGATCTCCAAACAAATATTTTTATTTGTAGTGAAATTTTTCTGTCTAAGGGAATTGTGGAATTCGCTGTTAAATTCAATTGTATATGTTTCTAAGAAATTTCCCTGAAGTGGTTAAAATTTCTCTCGATATCAGATTAGATCTAGATTATAACAAAAAAATTTTATTATAAATTATCTCATATTTATAATCTGTACTTAAAAAAGTACAGCTTTGATAGTGGGATATGGGGAGATCTGTCCTTTTCTGAATTTTGTTCTGCTCTCGTCCATGTAAATGAATTTTCTTACTTAACAGGAAGAACTCCATACGAGCATAATCCGAAAAATCTGAAAAAATTACAGAATGTTCTTCATATGATGATATATACATTTATATAAAAAAATTCGGCGGAACCTCAATACAACAACTGTAAAAAAAAAGATGAAAATTTCCTTATTTGGCGATTTATCACCGGTTGGCAATGAAAAAGAATTTTTAAAAATACACTTTCAAGTCGAATACTCTTTAACCTCTTCGCAACAAATGTTGTTTGCTTAATTTTTAATCTTTTATCACCGGTTTTTTAAAAAAGAAAAAAATTTCTAATTGTATCACTAGAATGCTCTTATTAAATAAAGTAAACTTTACACTAAAAAATAACTGGTGGGAGTAATGAATGCTTCTCAGTGACACTTAACAAGAAATTTTCAGATACATTAAAATCGTTTGTTTTTGGCAAGAAAAAATCCTGCTCGCCAAATCGCGTGTTGCATTCATATTTTCGCGCAAAATACTCAAAAAAATTTTATTTTTTTACAGATTTTCTACTGGGATTCCGCCGCTAAATTTAATTGATCCTTCATATGTAATAAATATAGCTAGCATTTTGTTTGACATATTCTGAGTATGCCCAGTATGGGGACCTTCCTTGTTAAACATTGCTATATAATAAATAACTAGTCCATTCCTATGCAGGTGGTATTTTAAAAACAGTTGCCAGAGCTGATGCAGAATCATTACAAGCCTGTTGGATAGATGACTTAAATCAACTAAGCCTTCGACATTGTGATATTGTACCTCTTATAGAAAGAGCCAAACTATACTATGCAAAACCAGAAGATTTTCACCGTCCTATTTTACCTGCTGTATACCCTCACACAAGACTTTTATTACGATTAGTAACACTAATAAAAAAGAAATCAAAGTATGTATTATTTTCGTATTCTCTTTTGATATTTTTTTTTTTCATTCTTTCACCTTTTTCTCATTGATCAGTTGTATACAGCCGTATGCTCAGTTACAAGCTTATAGACCGGGAGGTGGCAACACAGTCACCTCATAGAGTTCACAGATAAAAATCTAGGTTTAGTTAAGTCTTGATTTGATATTAAAATGCAATTGATCTAACCTTAGGTGCAATCTGCACCTAAAAACCTGATTTTAGGAATTGACTCCTAGGTTTACCATTGTGCTTAACTGCATCCAAAATATGAAAACATGCAGGATTGGGAGCAGGAAAACATAATAAGGTAAACCTATGAGTCAACTGCTAAAATTGGGTTTTTAGGTGTTTTCCACCAAGATATGACTTGACAGACCGATTTCATTTTAATATGTGAATTGAGATTTAACTAATCTTAGATTTTCACTCATGAACTCAATAAGGTGATTGTTTGTGCTGCTGCCTCCCGGTGTATTAGAGACTGAATATTCTCGACATTCAGATTTATCCAAAACAAAAATAGAAATTGATCAAGTGTTAATAAGACTTCTAAACTATTCAGAAACCACTTAAGGCAGTTCTCAAATTCCCAGTTCAACAAATTCAAAACTTGCTGATGCATTTTTAAATATAAAGACACAAAACTGGCAAACTTGGATATTGAAGCAATTTGGAATCCAATTGAGTTTTCCATTTTTTTGATAGATAAGTTACTTATGTAGTTATAAGCAATGTTTGCCACATGAAGACAGGTTTTTCTCCTTTCTTTTTCTGTCACATCTGTAAATTGGTTTCAAACAGGGCTTAATTTCTAACAAAAAAAGTACAGGAGCTCTAATATTTTGTAGTATAGTAACTACCGAAGCATATTTCTCCATCTTTTTCTCGTAGACCTTTTGCATTCCATGCATTATTTGCAGAGCTGCAGAAAAAAACGGCTCTAATTGGACTTTAAAAAAAAATTAAATATTTCAAAAATTACAAATTTAGACCTAATTCATAGATTGTTAGTATGTATAATAATCTTTGTTACCAATCATCAAGTTGAGTTAAGGAAGAATTTTTAGAAAGGAAAGAAACTTTAAAATAATCAATGATTTTTTTCCGCTTTCTCATATTTCAATTTAAAACTTAACAATAAATAAAACAAAACTTAACATTAAATAAGCAAAATTAACAATAAATCAGAAAACTACAAAATTAATCAGAAAAATAACTTGCACAAATCGACCGCGTGTAAATAAAAATGTGAGCAGTAGATACGGTTATAGTTTATTATTATTCTGGAGGTATTCAGTTTTTTGTCACCGTCGTTCGGAAACCATTGAGTCAATGCTTGGGGAAGGACACTAGATGCTCCTAAATATGCGATACGTTACTACGCTAATACGTCACAAACGTCGTTTTGGGAGGCAAAAACGCGACGTTTTAAGAAATGGGAAGAAAAGGAAAACATAATTTAGGGTTCGGATTTTCGGAAGCGCTGTTCCGAGGGCTCCGGAGCGCAATATTTATGAGGTCCGGTGAATTCTGAAAATATTTAAATATCCACCAAAAACAAAAAAGTACCGGAGCTGAGCTCCGGTGAGCTCCGGCGCAAATTAAGCACTGGTTTCAAAACATTCACATTGACAGTCTTTTCTGAAAGAACGTTTACGCTTATCAAAAAAATGGAAAATGGTTTTGATTATACGGTTTCTGAATAACATTTGACAATTTCATGCATTGCCAAACAAAGGAGAATTTAAAAAAATGGAAGAATATAGCTCAGAATATAGCCCATTTAAATTTGAGAACAGCTTTTGTAGTTAAAATTTAATACGATATTTGGCACTATACAATATAGGTTCATAAATAAAAGAACATTTTAAGCACCAGTACTTTTTAACTACAAACTAGTTTTGATAGCAGTTAGCACACCAGCATGTGTAAAAAATGAAGGGATCTTGTACTTATGATGGAGGATACATGGATTTGAGGGATAAGTTTATTGACCTGTAGAATTACAGGAAATAACCAATAGAAAATTGCTCAGGAAAAAGAATAAGTTATGTAGAAAAATGTTATATTAAATTAAGAATGGCGTTTTTAAGTGCTTGTCATTTTGAAATAAGATGGCAGATAAAGCTTGCAACACAATATTCCCAAAGTAATAAGCTTAGTAACTTTATGCTTTTCATCGTCTTTTTTTAAAAAAAATAGTATTGCAATCAGTGGTGTAATCGTAAAAAAAAAAAAAAAAAAAAAAAAAAAAAAAAAAGGAAGGTGTATTACATTCTAGGCAGAAGGTATCCACTAGATAGTATGTGCTCTAGCTCGTTTCAGAAACAGAGGGTACATGGAATTCCTTTTAAAAATTCAGGGTACATGATGTATACCATCATATACCTCCTGCTACATCCCTGATTGCAGCAGACATGAATTTAGTTATTTTGATCATTAGTGTGTTTTTATAATGAATAAAAGCAGAGTTGAAATAATATAAATGCATATTTTTTTCTCTTTTACAGTAATAGGCTTCATGTTTTAATATCTGAAAAAGATAAAGTTCATTTCCCAACATGTGAAATTCATCCTGGTAAAAGTATTATAGCAACATTTAAAAGATATATTCAGGTAAAGTTTCCTTAATTTAGCAAGTAAATTCTGAATTTTTCTGTTATATTCTGTATGTTAAAATTTGATTATATTTTATGTGTGGAAGTTTTTTATGTCAAAAATGCAGTTTAAACATAAGATCCATACCACATTGCACAACAGAAAAAATCTGAAAAACTTTATCAGAAACATTTTATTTTGCACCATAATTCTTTCCTATGGCAATTCAGGCAATTTTCAATTTTTCATTTGTTGAAAGAAAATGTCGTTTTTGATTAATGGATTTAAATGATAAATTATGGTTACTGAAATTTGCCAATATGGGTCTTAAATTATTCCTATTATTTTGAAATTTTGTCTATGCATTTGTCAGATTTTTTTTTTATTATTTCTGTAAATTTTGGTAATTTTTTATATGTGTGTTCCAATAATATAAAACATTTTGTTTTAGAAATTGTTTTATTTAAAATGTCATATTTAATTTTTTCTTTTTCTTTTATTAGTTGCCTAGCCAGAGGTGCCAAGTTTCAATAAAAGTTATCAGTAACCAAAGTTCAGAGAAGAGTTGGGGGGGGGGGGGCAAATTTTCAAAAATTCTTTCTTTTTCCGCAGTCTTTTGCGGGAAATTTGCAATGTTTGCACGGAATTTTCACATCTTTCGCGATTTTTTGACGAAATGTGCGCGTTTGTCGCGATCTTTTCACGAAATGAACGAGTTTTCCGCGATCTTTTGACAAAATAATCGCGTTTTAAGCGATTTTTTGACGAAATGAGCGCGTTTTAAGCGATTTTTTTGAAGAAATGAGCGCGTTTTCCGCGATCTTTTGACAAAATGTGCGCGTTTTTCGCGATCTTTTCACGAAAAGAACGAGTTTTCCGCGATCTTTTCACGAAAAGAACGAGTTTTCCGCGATCTTTTGACGAAATAATCGCGTTTTAAGCGCTTTTTTGACGAAATGAGCGCGTTTTCCGCGATCTTTTGGCGACATAAGCCTGTTTTAAGCGATTTTTGACGAAATGAGCGCGTTTTTCGAGATCTTATGATAAAATGAGCGCGTTTTCCGCGATCGTTTGACGAAATGAGCCCGTTTAAAGCGATTTTTTGACGAAATTTGCGCGTTTTAAGCGATTTTTTGACTAAATGAGCGCATTTTCCGCGATCTTTTGACAAAATGTGCGCGTTTTCCACGATCTGTTGACAAACTAAGCGCGTTTTCCACGATCTGTTGACGAAATGAACGCGTTTTCCGCGATCTTTTGACGAAATAATCGCGTTTTGAGCGATTTTTGACGGAATGAGCGCGTTTTTCGAGAACTTAAGATGAAATGAGCGCGTTTTCCGCGATCGTTTGATGAAATTTGCGCGTTTTAAGCGATTTTTTGACGAAATGAGTCCGTTTTTTCGATATCTTTTGACAAAATTTGCACGTTTTTCGTGACATTTTGACGAAATGCGCGTACTTTTACGCAATCTTTTCTGTTTTTTCCGAGATATTATATTGAAATTTGCATTTTTTCAAGCGATCCTTTGATGAAATTCGCGAATTTTTTATTCGTAATTTCTATCCGATACCCGTAACGCCGTAACTTCTGTTGCATATCCGTAATAATTATGGACAAATCGTAATACTTGGCACCTCTGCCTAGCAACACTAAACCATCCTAATAATATTATAAATGTGGCTAATGTGTGGGTGTAATGTTTAAGTCAAACAAACATCAAAACGGATGAATTAATTGTACAAATATTGTAATGTTTTTGCATTTTTGCATATATATGCATTTTATAACTCAGAATTGAATTTTGTTTTAGAAATATTCTTATTTCAAATGTCTTTATTTAGTTTTTTTTTCTTTTTCTTTTATTTGTTGCTTAGCAACAATAACTGATCCTAATAATATTTATACATGCATAATGTATGAGAATCATATTCCAAAATCTCGTTTGCTATTTAGTCAAATAGCATTGGACACGATGATAAATGATTACCAATTAGGTTTATGTCTTCAAACATGTTTTTTTTTTTTTTTTTTGGTGGGGGGTGATTTTAGTAAGGTAATGTTATAAAATTTATTAGGATTTGTATTTAGATAAGATTTTAAAACCAAGTACTACAGAATGGTAATAAAAGATACTTTTGGAAAGCAAAAATTGTAAAAAAATAAAATTCTGAATTAGATAACTCCTTTACATTTCAATAAGTTACTAATACATCAAATACACATGTTTGTGGATAGTAAGTAAAAAAATGCCTGCTAATTAGAAAAATATAAAAGGATTTTGCAAAAATCTTATAGTAAAACAATGAATTCCAATCATTCACACAATCAATAGAAAATTACTAATGTAAATTTAATGAGATCACAGGGAGTTCAGGGAGGGGAGGACAGAGCTCCCCTGGAGAAATGTGCTTTTTATCTAAAAATTTATCATAATATGCAGCTCATGAGAATTTGTGAATATTGTTGCATAACAACATGATTATTTTAACACATTTAATTTCAAAAACTTCCCTTTTTTTATTCTTAAAAATATTTATGTTATTTGAAAACTTTTAATTGCTGCTTGTATGAAGCTAAATATTATGCAAAATGTGGTAGAAAACAGTGATTTGCAGAGGTGATATTGAGGCTCCTGATCTGCAGATTTACTAAAGTGAACTTTAATAACAAGATGGAAGCATAATAGAACTTTAACAATAATTATTCCTTTCACATTTTTTAACTTTTCAAAGAGATTAATCTTTTTAACATAATTTGTAAATGAAATGATGTTATTTATATTCACCTTTGTGTCAAAAGAAATGTTGTTGTACTTTACAAACTTGCCTCAAGATTAAAGAAACCTGTTATTCGGTTTGCAGTTTTATCTTCACAAAATATTTTGAAGAGAGACTTACATTTAAAATTAAAATTGATTAATTTATATATAAAAGTTGGTGGAAAAGCTTTTGACACACAATATACAAGTAGCATTTCAAGATTCTCAACTTTATCAAATTAAAGTTGCCATTATTCCTCATAACAGCATATTTTCTCTGTTTTTCCTTTGCCGCTGTTGTAATTGTTTTCCATGTATTATCCTATTTTAATATTAAAATGTACATATCATCATATAAATTTATTTACTGTGTATGATGCTTACACTAGAGCCATTGATATTTACGATCTATTATAGGTGAAAACTGGGAAATTGAATTAGTAGCCATTCATTTCCAGAAATGATTTCTGATACACAAATTCTTTTCTCTGTCTGTTTAAATGAACTGCAAATGCAATGCATACCATACTTTTTAATAAGCAATTTATAGTATACCTCAGTAATGCATATCAATTTCATTATATTTGAAATAGTATAACATCATTAAAATATCCTGAAAGTACAGGCCAATGTGATCCTCTAAATGAATAACGTTTTTAGCCCCATGTTCTACAGAAAGCGCTTTAAATTAATTAGCACTTTTAATCTTTAATGCACTTTAGAAGTGCAAAGCAATTTCAGTATGTTTGAAATGATATAATATCACAAAATAAACTTGAAATGATTTTTTTTCCCCATTGGTCGTAATCAAGGGCGGCGCCAGAATTTGCCCGACGTGGGGGCACGGTATCCTCGACAGGGGGGCCACGTTCATAACATATATTAGAGGTCCTCGCGTGCTGGGCCAGGTCTTAAAAATTGCGTGGGCAAAAATTTCAAGGACCCAGTTCGTACAAAATAAATTAATGTTCCGGTCGGCATAAAATTTAGAAAGTTGTCCTGCTTATATGGTCTAGCAAGTATTATATATATTAGCCCCTTCCCCCTAACCCCCCAAAAAGTTAAAATCTCGACCCGACTTGACTCTGTTTCTACAAAACATGAATTTTTACTTCGATATGGTTATAAACTGTTTTACACGAAGAATTCTGATCAAAAAGAATTAATCTTTTTTTTTTTTTTTTTTTTTTTTTTTTTTTTTTTTTTTTTTATTATTATTTGGAAAATAGTTGTTGATCTCGGTGGAGAACTGGAAAATCTGAAGCAGATCTGAATCTTTTTATTGGTTGAATTCCGGAACTTATTTTATTTTATTCGTTTTGTGATTGGTCCATATTTAATGTCCAAAAATGGAATACTTCTGTTGACACGATGACAAAAAAAGTAATAAAAACTTTTAAAATATTAATAATTTGAAAACAAATTGTGATAAAGTTTGCAAACAAATTTCATTTAAAAGAGCATTTTTTTCTCTAAGTCACTGTGTAAAAATTTAAAATGTGCGCTATTTAGAAGTTTAAAAATTCGCAGTTCCGAAAATTGTAAAACTGAAATTTCATTTAAACCTTGTTTATGTTGGGCCCAGGAATATTAATGTTTAATCCATGTCGTACGTAATATATGAGGCGTAATAATCGGTGCTCTTCTGTATGTATTGCTGAATGCAAAAATACAAATGAAAAACTTACATAATTTTTTTAAAGTTAAATTATTATTATCAACAAAATTATGAATTCTGCGTATAAAGAAGTTTTTAAATTAAAGCACTCGGGTAAAAATATCAAATTACATACAAACGCAAAAAAATAAGAAATCATTTGGACTTACTCGTATGAAAGACTTGAAACTTTTTATGTACTGCAGAAAAATATTATAGTTCACACATTCGTAAAAAGATTGAACTCATAAAGTATTTATAATTAGTAGAAATAATAATTCAAATGCAAAATTTGCAAAGTCATAAATTTCATTGTTTTATAGTCAGATTCGTTCTTTAAAAGGTCATTGTAGCATTGTTCTTACGGTTACTGTATGATTAATTATATAATTTTTGTAAAAAAAAAAAGCATTAAATAGACAATTTCGATATTTTTAAATAAAAATACTAGATTAGGAAAAGAAAATGAACTCCTTATATCTGTGGTCAATGGACAAATGTCGATAATAGGGTACTGCACCTTATGTAACTCTGAAATATCCTTCAAGCCTATCAGAGCAGATGTTTTGCTAGTAATTCCCACAGCAACATTGAGATGTATAAAGGTTCTTTTTACAACCAATCAGCAAGAATACGTTTGCTGAAGCTAAACAACATATTCATCGATCTCTTTATCATTCTAGCAGTCGAAAAGTTTGTTTTATATTAACTTGCAGAACAGAATTTGAAAACTACTCAAAACTGATAGGCATGCATTTCCTTTTGGTGAACCGCAGCTGTTCTTTGCAGTTTAAACATCGTTAGATTGAAATCTAAATAAGAATATGAATATAAAGAAACAACATACTTGGCTAGAACAAAACCTGTATAAAATTGAAATTTCTTTCATATCCTTTTTCGTTAAATCTGAACACATTGCTGTACTAAATACTAATTTCCTTGAAATGAATGAGTGTATATTAGAGTGTATATTGATCAAGTGCACAAAGTGTGATGTTCCAAATTTTGATAAGATCAAAATTTAAATCTAAAACAAAAACTTTAACACAAAATTTCCAAGAGAAATGTAAATGAAGTGAAAAATTGTAAAATAGTTGGGAATCTAAAAGTGAATTATTTTAATATCAGCAAAAAGCGATCTGCAATTATAAATATATCGCTGATTCGAACTGCGGGTTATGCATGAGATCTAGCTGCGGGGTAGAGGTTTGCGAATACCAAAATTTCCCGCTCAACATTGTCGAAGCATTCCTTTGATTTTCATCTTTTCTATTATTTTAATTAATTTCTGCCTTCTGACATAAGATTTTTTTTTTTTTTTAATTTTGATCGTAGATTTCTCATTTTTACATATTTATAGATAAAAGGGATTTAAATTCCGTTTCTAACACGAATAGTACTAAGCAACACAGATGCCAGAATACCCATGTAATTTGGCGAACATGCTGCTTTAGGTGTGAGTATTTCAGGTATTTGGTGTTTTTTCTGTATTTTTTGCGGGAGGTGGAGTAGAAATGGCAAAATTAAAGTGCAATTTTTTCTGTTTTTACGGAATCTAATTAATTTGGGGGGGGGGGGGGTAGTTCAATTCACGGATTGTTTACCGAGCACGGAATCCTCTGCGGAATGGGTTATACCTGACCTGAGCTAATTAATTATATATCCATTCAACCTGAACCGGTTTTTAAAAAATAGATAACCCGAACTTGACAAAACTTCTATCTAAAATCAATAGTATTCATTCCGAACGCAATCCCAACTCAGTATGAAAAAACAAAATTCCATCTTGTAAAGCAATAATTGAAAAGTAGTCTAGTATCAATTATATTTTTTATGTAGAAAAATCAATATATCTGTATATTGACTCATTGACATTCAAATAATATAATTTTTAATTTTAAAATATATTTTGGGGATACTTTTGAGGAATCTGATAGAATCGAGCCCATACGCTAAAACAATTAAAATTACCCAACTCGAAAAATAGAAGTCAAACCTAAACTCTCCGAAAAAAAAATTAACTTTAGCCAGGTCCGACTAAAACCACCAGTCGAGTTGAGTTTAATTTTCCGAGGAGATGCAGGATCAGGTTTCTACCCGAAACCCGATTTGAGCTCGACATCTCTACATTTCGACCTGAACCCGAAATATTTCAACCCAACCAAACCCTAATTGTAACTGATGAAAAAATATATGCATGCTGTAATGCAGTTATGTAAGAATATGTTTACAATTATATATTCAGTAACAATTTTAGATTTTAAGTAAAGAAAAATCAGTATACATAAATTCATTGACATTCAAATACAGTTTTTCATCTTAAGATAAGTTTTGCAAATTCTTTTGAGAGATCGGTTCATCTCGAATCAAGAACCATAAGTATCAACATCCAACCCGAACCTGAAACAAAGTTAACCCGACTTTAATCCGACACTCAACGACAAAAATTTAGGCTCAACCCGATCCGGTCCAGACTGTGAGGCAAGTCAGGTGCAGTTTGCCCGACACGATGAAGCATTCTACTTGTTATCCAAGACAACTCCGACAAAATAATTTTCATTTTCGTATTTTAACTGAACTAAAAATTCTTCATTACCAAGCCGATCGTGAATCCAAAATAAGCGAAAATTGATCCACAAATTTAATGTAGTTAAAAAAAAAAAAAGTATAAAATTAATTTTAGTATAAATTTTATCTTTTTGTTGAAAAATAAACATGTATAGAGTCATTCATGCATCATCCTATGCTGTCATCCATTTAGATTTTTATTTTAAAAATTCAGATTTTTTTCGACAATTCAGGTTTATCTAAACTCAAATTGCAAGAATCAAACTTCAGTCAGAAACCGATGTACAAAAAAGAATTAGTTTAGACAATCCGACTTACAAGAAAAAAAAAAAAAAGCTCCATATTTCGACCCAATTTGAATGGGTCAAAATCGACTTTTGAAATCCAAAAGTCAAAATATTTTTCCCGACGAAATTGAATTTTGACCCCGATGGGGGGGCCAGGTATGGCCGACGGGGGGGCATATGCCCCCACGGACCCCCCCCCCCCCCCCTCTGGCGCTGCCTTTGGTCGTAATGTAACAGAATACTTTTGCCTGTTTTTATAAATAAGCTATAATTGTTAAACACTTTTTCAATAGCATGTGTATTATAATAAATATCTCTAACATATAAAATATACAAGGCAGAGAATAATTATGAGAATTAGAGCACAGACAGACAAATCAAATATGTTTCAATTAACTTAAATCCTGAACCTTTTACTTACATTGTAAATGCTCTGTCATTTGAGATTGCAACCTGGTCTAATTGGTCAGGGGTGTAGAGAGGGTACACAGAGGTATACACCATACACCTTTTTAAAACATCTCCGTATACCTTCTGTTTCTCAAATTTATTGCTTATTCAAGGTGTGATTTTAAGGATTTTAGCATATGCCTTCTGCCTCTAACATCTACCCTCTGATTTTTTTTTTTTTTACATCTATAACATTGAAACAGATTAGGTATATAGGTAACGTTAGGTACATAGCATTCAGATAGCCTTTTTGGCAACAGAATCTTGTCTGCCATTTTTATATAATTCGACAGAATAAGCTGCAGTTTACGGAACTTAATTTAAGCAATGAGTACATTGATACAATATTTTTTTTTAACTGTTATTTTGTGCTCAGTTTAAAAAATTGAATTTGTATGATAGTTTTATCAATCAGTATGAATGAGTTCAAAATAATAATATATCTACATATTCATTGTTTCAATGTGGTTCAATTATGTTGTGGCTTATTTTGTTGAATTGTCTAACGACAGACAGATATTATTGCTAATATCATCCGATAGAAATATGCCTGTTACTTGTCTATATAGCTCAAATGGTAGAGAAATGACACAAGGTAAGTCAAAAGTTCTAGCTTTGAGTCTTGGTTTTAGCATTTTTTTAATTGTTGGAAAAATTGAATTGTATGATAACTTAGGTTCTGGCTTCGAGTTCCGGTTTGGGCTCTTTTTTTTGCTCAGTTGGATAAATTTAATTTGTAATAACTTTACCAACCAATATGATTGAGTTTAAAATAATAATGTAACTAGATATGTATATTAACAAATTTATGCCAAACTCTTAACTATTTCTTTCTTTTTTGTAGTTGCTATTTGGACCGAATCCCCCACCTCACAAACCCCATGGTATCCTGTCTGTTGAACACAAAGGACATCCACCAGAAAAAAATGATGGAATGTGTCTTACTCTCCTAGTGTCTTTTAAATCAGCATTGGAAGATGTTTCTATAGCTGCAAACTATGCATGGTTTGAGATTCAAAAAGATCTTGCCGATCGTTTATTAAGAAGACTAGACAAAAACAAAACAGTATACTTGCATGTGCTCCGATAAAAGTTAATTGAAATTATTTTGTTTATTTTTAAGTGTAATATTATTTTACATTGTTAAACATGTGCCTCTCATTGGCTGTATTGAGTTTAACATTGTATTCTGTTATTAAATAGAATATTTTAATGTATATATATTACTTATATATATATATTTGTTGGAATTTATTAATATTTACGATTATGTGGTTAAAATTTTTAGACAATCTTAGTTTCATATGAATTGAAATTTTAATTTCTGTTTTAAATGTTAAAAATTGTTTTTATATACAGTAATTTAGATATTTTTGGAGCTTATTTTCAAAAGGACACTTGATCACGAGTTAAATAATATTTTACAATTTATGCTTTACTGATTTGTGATATAATTTTCTTCATTTAAAGGGACAATTAATCTCAAAATTGATATTTTTAAATATTAAATGAAAGCCTGTTTAATTGAGAATATTTTGACATCTCATTTTTACTCAGACTGCAAACACATTTGAAAATCTAAAAAAGTACCATAATTTCTGGCAAATAATCTACAGATCAAACAATCATTTTTTTGACCAAGAATTTTTTTTCAAATAAAATGGAACTTTTTAGATTGCAATAAATATTTGGCTTCAATAACTAAATAAAATTTCTGGGTCCAAACAGACTTGTTTGATCCATGGATTATACATTGTAAATTACGGTAGTAGAGATTTTTAAAAACTTGATTCTTCTTAAATTTTTAAAATAAATATGCAGTTAAAAGTATTTATTTATTTATTTGCAAAATGTACTTTTAACTGAACATTGAAATGCAATGAATTCACCATTTAAACCATATATATATATTTTTTATTATTAAAAAATAAACTGTCCCTTCAACAAGTTATGTCCTATTTTGACAATATTAAAGATTGGTAGAGTTGATGAAATTTCATATACCTTGATAGAAATAGTGCAATGTCTAAGAAAAGAAAACTGGTTTAAAGTTTTTATTATTATTTTTACAAATATTAGGTTCAATTTTTTTATTTTATTTTATTTTTTATTTATTTTTTTTTTTTTTTGGGTTTGAATTTTTGTAGTGGTTTGGAATCAACTTCATTTTGGTGGTGCAAATCCAACTGTCCTTACATGTTTAAAATTAATATAATGCCATAAATGAATCAATCATATTTAGTATAAATATTAGAGCAACATTGTAAAAAACATTGTGTGTGTAGGAACACATATAAAGTTAACTTTTAAAAATAAGCTCCTTAATGATAATATTAGCAATAATTTTTGCAGCAACATGTGATAGTTAAAAAAGTACAAATAAATGACAGCAGTTAAGGTAAATATAAAAAACTTTTTTTTTAATGAAATACTCTAAAAAGTTGGTTAAAGTAATTATTCAACTGCAATTGCCTGACTATAATCTGCATATGCACTTTTTTTTTTTCCAAATGCTATTAATAAGTAACAACTAGAAGTACTGATAAAGCACCTATCTGGATTGCTGGGTGGCATGTGTAATGCCCCACATCTCTTATTACAATTCTAGTTTACAGATATTTTGTGCTTGTTCATAAATGCAGATACAAATGTGTTAAACTATATTTATCAAAGTGGATGCATTTTACAATACCTTTAAAGTATCTCATGTGCATTTTTATGAAGTGACCTATAGGGTAAAAGTTAAAAGCAGTGCAGACATATATATGCACACATTTTTTTTTTTTTTTTTTTTTTTTCTGACAAATTTTGCAATGATTTAGTTTATTAATATATTTTTTTCAGGTAATGTATAATTAAGTAGTTATATCAGTCATGCAAAGACAATTGCAAGCTAATAAATTTAAAAGCAAAAAGTTAATAAAAGTAAAAAAAAAAACAGTGTAGATTTTTTTTTCTTTTTTTGACAAATTTTGCAATGATTCAGTTTATTAATATATTTTTTCAGGTAATGTATAATTAAGTAGTTATATCAGTCATGCAAAGACAATTGCAAGCTAATAAATTTATGAGAGGATTTTTTTAAAATATTTGTTTGCATTTCAGTACATTTACATATATTTGCATTGGATATTTAAGATTGATCTCTTTAAAAACTTTTTACACCTTTTTCAATTTTGATTGAAGTACTTTTAAAATGAAGACACTTTCACTTTTAAAATCAGCTCCAAAATTGAAAGTATCCTCATTAAAAGAAAAAAAAATAATAAATGCAACTTGGAAAAGTAAAAAACAGCCTTATTAGAGATTAATCAGAAAAAAAAATAATAATTATTAAAAATATGGAAATGTAACGAGATATTCTAATGACTGAAGTAGCCCCTTAATATCTTAGAATATTGTACTTTTTTAACAGATTATTGCCAAATCTTAAACATGAAATTATAGTAGTTATCGAAATTTTAAGTTTATAAGAAAATAAAACTGAGATTCATAAAATGAAAAACAAATATATAATTTATGAATTTTAAGAATGAACATCTAACCTAGAAAGTTGTATTTAATACATACATACACAATATATATGTTATATGCTTATTTACATTTAATAACTAAATTTTGACATAAGAATAAAAGATTATTCAATCTAAGCATTTTTATTTAAAAAAAGAAATGACTAACATTTAGCATAACACAGTTAATGCTAAAATTTAGTAAGATAAAAATATTATTGAAGAATTTGCTCTCATGACACTTTAATCATGCAGAAATACACTCTAACTTCAATATAAAGATTTCAAAAGATCTTTAAAAATATTTTTATTAACTCAAAATTACTGTTAAATTAGAAAAAAATTTGGTTAATTAAATTTACCAAAAAGAAAAGAAAAGATACCTATTATCAATATTTAAGTTTATTTTGGGTCAATGAATTTGAATATACACTGTTAAAAATTAAAAAATAATTGCTTTGATTCTTCTATAAATGTAGGCTGTGACTTAGCATTTTCAGTTGTTCCAGAAGCATTATATTGATATCTACCCACTTTAAAACTTTATTATCATTATTCTGTAATTCTCAACATTTGCTTCACTTGAAGTAACTGTTAAGGTTTTATTATATTTTGTATCAGAACCTAAACCAAACAAATTTTCTTTATTTTCTTTACAAGATTACTACATAACCTATAGTGCAGAAATGAATCATAGTTCTCCTAATTTATAAATGAAAAATTTTGACTAAAATGTTATAATAAACTGACATTTTAAAATCTTTTAAATCATCATCTCATATTGGGTAAACAACAGAGACAAAAACATTTATTGTAACAAACTAGACATTGTTTAAAATTCATCAAAATTGTCATTAAATAGGAAGAAAATAACACTAAGGCTTCTTTAAAATATATGAATTGATAAAACTCCAAATTTACTCAAAAAACTTTTTTATAATGTTTTGATTGTTTTAATTAAATTCAAGATCTGTATTTATTCTTTTTATTATCAATTTTTTTTATTATTTAGTAAATTTTAATATATTTTGACCTTTTTATACCAACTTGCTCTTTTAAATAGAAATGCCCATATAAATGACAGTCTGACTTCTTTTTATATGTTTTATTTCATAATTCGAATATCAACATTTGCAAAATTTAGAATGTTGTTGTAAGTAGCTCTTTTCAAAATAAATAAATGTAAAATTAACTTGACTAAATTGATTTTAAAATGTCAGAATACTCTTTTTTAACATCCTTTTTTTTTTTTTTTTTTTTTTTTTTTTTTTTTTTTTAAATCTTGTACAGAATATTTAAAAAAAAAAAAAAAAAAAAAATCCTCAAATAAAAACCAGTAAGAAAATTTATAAATATGGATCTTGAATTTTATTAAAACATCTTTTAAAAAATTAATAAATAAAAAAAATGACTCTGCTAAGCAAGGCCATAGCCAGTAAAGGAATCACCAGCATTTTATCCCCTTCCAAAATTTTACTGAGAATTACTACATAGGGTATTCCAAAATTCGAATAACAAATTAAGAAGGGTGATAGAAGGCATCAAGAAGATGAAAAATGACCGTTGACCATGGGATTACAAATCATGTATTTAATCAAAAATACAAGGTATTCTGCCCTAATTCAGTTTGTGTTGACGACATTACTTTTCAGAAAACTGAAGTATATCATAATAAAACTTTTAACAGATTGCCTTTAACAATCACCTTTGTTCTAAATGTCATAATATTAAAAAAAGTAAAAGTTTCCATTATGCATGCCAGCAGCATGCACATGACAATCCACATTTTGGATTGTAATTGCCAATTCATAAAATATCATGGACAGATTGAGCACCCATTTTTTTCACAACTTTTCTTGATGTTGTAACATTTCGCACAAAATAATATATACATCATTACATTTTCATTGCAATGGTTTAATCTTTCTCAAAATCATTACCATCAGCACAAGTTCAGTTAGATGAATTACCCTGTATTTATGAGTAATTATGTTCACTGATAAGAATCCCATGTTCTATGGTAATTTTTCATACTTTCTATCATCCCTCTTAATTTGTCAGTCAAATTTTGGAACATCTGTATTTTATTAAATATCAATCAAGATAAGATTCTACATTAGCAACTCTTTATTGTTTGATTCTGCCAGCATGTTGCAACAAAGAATATAATTTCCAGCAAATATTCATACAATTTTCCAAAATAAACTTTTGTAAAATTGCAATTTCATTGTTTTCAGCAGCTTGATATAAATCATCTGATTTGTTTAAAAGAAAATAGTGGAGATAACGGTGAGAATTATACTTTCTGAATAATCACAAACACAAAATTTTGAAATTGTCCATTGCAGCACATGCTCCTGCAATGACATTTTTTACAATAAAATGTTTGAAAATATAAGTTAAATAAACGTCATAAAACATTACTGGTTGACAGTAATCATTATTCAAAGGCAAAGCAGCATCAGCGCAAATGTGAATCTAAATCTATTTGCAATGAAGGAGCCTCAAAAAGTAAATTTTCTAGAATAATTACATTATTAAATTACTTCTATTCACAATGCAAGCTTTTACTATGTCAGTAATTAATAAATCTGTTAATATTTCTTCTGTTTAGTAAATAAGAAAAATTAATCAAAAATACAATAAAAATTAAATTTTGAGCTCCTGAATCAGTTTCTGAAATAATTTTCTGACTACAGCCGCACTGCTAAGTGTCAGAAATCTGTAACTCTTTGTTTTATATTGAATTTAAATTTTAAAAACTTAAGCGATTAGACCAGCTATTATCACATCTGTTATGATACTGTACTTGTATTACTTTTTAGTATAAGAAATATGTTTTTCTTATTCATCTTCAATGTTAATCAGTGGAAAGTACAATACTTTGAAAATCAGACATTTATTTATAAGTTACCAAATATTTCAACTATAGAGATATTTTATCATTATGAGATTGAATAATTGCAATAATTTATACCGGTAAGTATTGACTTCTTGAAATAATGTTTATAAATCTTTTTTATGTCACTGCTCTGGTCACTTTAAAAATAATGTTTATTGGTATATTTGGGCTGATTATGATATTAAGATTATGATTATTAACTTATTATAACATATTAATTTTTCTCACAGTAAGAGTAGCTTATGTTAATAACATTTTAAATTGAATGTAAAATGTTTGTCAATTGAGAAATTGACTGCATTCCACAATATTTTGCTGTTTTTGTCGTTTTATAGAATCATATTATCAAATTTGACTATTGAGATTTAAAAGAAATGCATATTTAAAATGATATGTTATAATAATTAGATTGTATTTTGAAAAGTAATTCTTAATATCCATTAATATTTAATTACACTTGAAACTAAGTAATTATAATATACATGATGTATTTTTTCTTCTTTCATGTAATGTTGAAAATATTTTAGAGTAACCACAAATATCTCTGTACTTATATATTTATTTCACTGTAAAAAAATTCATCTTGTCATACTATACACTTAAAATAGAATAAACATTTATTTGTACATTCCATAGAAAATGTTTACAAAATATGTGTTTAATAGCTTATAAATGTACTCTAACTTCATGCTGCATTTTTTTATGACATGACTTTCTAAGCTGTCTATGGCTTTAAAAAGTAATAAATAAATAATTAGTGTTGTTTATTTCTGTTTCTATACTAATTATTGAAATTTTTATCTTCACTTATAGGCTTTTTTAACTAAAATAATATGGTTAGTTGAAAATTATGGATTTTATATATTTGATATATATTTTTTATTATTAAAAAAAATAATAGTTAGTTAATTTCCATTGCATTATTTAGAGCTTCAAAAGATTTAAATTTTTGACAACTAAAATGTCATAATACCTTAATGTTATGGTTAATAAATTATTACAATATTAATTCTGCACCTAGAAGTATCATTATATATGTGTACACATATGTTCAACCTATGCCACCTAATAGTTCATTGAAACAGTTTAGAGCAAGATTTGTTGGAAAATATACTTGTTGTTAAATCTATATAAAATTATTCACCTGAAGTAGAAAATGCCTTGAATGGTTTTTTAGGAATAAGGTGGTATTAATAAATTATTAACATTATACTTTCTAATACAGTCCTGCATGGGTCAAGTTGTATCAGACTCAAACTTGGGAAAGAATTTTTTTTTTTTTTTTTTTTTTTTTTTTAACCACAAACTCAGTACACTTCATCCTGAATGCAAAATGAAAGAAAATTAATCCATATTTTAATACAATTAAGAAAAATAACCTACAAGTATATCTGTAAGATCAATTTCATCTTCTTTTTGTAAAAAACTGAACGCATATAAACTAAGTAATATTCAAATATACAGTTTTTTCATTTAAAACATGATCAGATTTTATTATTATTATTATTATTATTAGGTCAATTAAATTTGAAACTATTTCAAGTCAACCAAACACAGAAATATAAAAATGAATCAATCTGAAACGCAGGTCATATAAAATCAGATTACCTGACCTGAAGCAGGACTTGACATCCTCATAAACCTCCCAGTAGCAGAAATTTTTGTGTTTATTTGCAGCAAACCAAAATTTATCTGTCACCCAAAATTGCTGAACCAAGCCTACTATCATAAGAAATAATAACTTATAAAAATAGCAAAATTTGCATTTAAAAATAAAATACAATGAAAAAAGTTTAAAAATACAATAAATCTAGGGATTTAAAAATATAAAGATAGAAAAACAACGATTATAAATGTGTAAATAATGTATGAAAAGGTAGCAAATAGCTGTTTCAAATCTACTATCGAGATTCTTCATCAGTGCAAAACTCAGCGAGTTAGAAAAAGCAAAACTGAGCAAAGAGACAGAGAAACGCAGGCTTATATAGCCAGTACGGGAACAATCCTGCCTAAAGAAAAGCAACCAATGAAAAGAAAGCAGCTTGAACAACTGGGTGGACAAGTAGTGATATCTACCGGAGAACAAACAAAACAAAAACTAAAAAGTAAGGGAAAAAAAAAAAAGCTTTAAATTGAAATTAAAGATTTTCAAATGCTTGGAAAATAAGGAGTACTTGATAAGTCATTGACTAAGGAGTGAGAATTTTAAATAATGGGGTAAGCTTCTCAAAAATTAATATCAAGAATAGAAGGACACTTATGGATAATGGTGGCTTGAAGAAAAGTTGAACTTATGTTGTGAAGACCAACAATGTTGAGCAATAGATGAGCACTTAAGCTCTTGATTTTTTACATTTATTATTTGTGCCTGTCTTAAAGTTAAGTACTGAATAACAAAAATACAATTTTTCTGAATTAATTAATCTAAATAAGTCTTCAAGAAAATTTTCTTCTCACAGCAATAATGAACTGTTTTTTATAGATTATACATACAAGTTTATGCATATATAATGATTCAAAGGTACACAAATAAAATTTCATTTGTGGAGAATTAGACGGTCACAATTTATAAACTATTTTAATAGTTTAGAGTAGGTAATTCTGAAAAAATATTCATCCTATCATTATATATAACATTTATATGAAAATTATATCTTTACTTGTGATTTCTTTGCAAAGATAATTGTTTAGAACTTTCATAAGTATATGAAAATTTTACAAAATAGAAAAAAAAAGCATGTTTTGGAACTCACTGCATTGTAAAAAGGAAAAAAAAAATAGTTTCTCAAGTTTCTAGATACAGAATATATTTTCTAAAATTTTAGAATTAAAATAGTTGTAAAACTTTTGATTAATAAAATATAGATGAATACAATTAATATAGACACCAAACAGTTTTCTTCTGAGAGGAGTGTAATGTTCATAATTTCTGTCATTCATTATTGTTATATTTATTATAACCGATAGAACAAATCTGTGAAATGCTGTGATATATACTTTTACATCACAATGAAATAGATTACATATTTTAATTACTAGTGATCTTTCTCTTTTAGCTTTCAATTAGACAATTTTTCTTCATATTTATAACAATAATTAAAATCAACGTTTAACACACAATACATAAATACACACCACATACGTATACGTTTCACGAGCACCAGGGCTCGCTTCCTCAGTGTATAAAAGTTAAAATGTTTAAAAACTGAAAACCCCCCCAACTGACAGCAAGTCAGAGACCCAAATGATCGCAAACATAATACCAAAATACCAACAAGCTTCAGCAACCAATAAGATTAAACCGGAAATGAGGTGTTATGACATAATAAATCTAACCAGAAAGTTGAGATGTACGGTACACTTGAAAGATCATTAACCAAGGAGTTTTTTGCTTTATGTATATGGAGTGCTTCGAAAAAGTCTAAGTCTAGCGGAGTAGTGCATTTTTGGATAATAGTAGCAGAGGTAAAAATAAAATTATGGCCCTCCTCCCAACAATGAGAAGCAATAGAGGAATTCTTTAACTTTTTTCTTTTAACATAACCTGTATGTTCGGCGACTCTTTCTCTGAGTTTACATTTTGTTTGTCCAATATAGGACAAACCACACTGACATTGTATATTATAGTGTATTGTATCAGTTTAATCTTATTGGTTGCTGAAGCTTGTTGGTATTTTGGTATTATGTTTGCGATCATTTGGGTCTCTGACTTGCTGTCAGTTGGGGGGGGGGGGTTCTGTTTTTAAACATTTTTAAATTTTGTACACTGAGGAAGCGAGCCCTGGTGCTCGTGAAACATATATGTATGTGGTGTGTATTTGTGTATTGTGTGCTAAACGTTGATTTTAATTATTGTAATCTTCCACACAAGGTTTTAGCTATTATCTTTGGTTTCAACGGACCTATTTGTTTTTTCTAACTTATTTTATATTTATATTAAACTTTAAATATTCCTTTATAAAAATTATTTGAAGACAGAATAATTTTTCAGTTATACAGTAGACTCGCAATTTTATGACCCCCAATTACACGACTATTGGTTGAGGTCCCGACCATTTTCCAATGCTGACAATGTTTTTCCTCGCTCGCTTTTACAACCTGAAAATAAACCGAAGCTTGATTTAGCGACCTTTTCATATCCCCCAGAAATTAAAAATCTAGAAGTAAACACCATTTTTCTTTTCAACAAATGTTATATGTGTTTAGGAAATTGTAACGACATTTTTAACAAGTTTCCAATTGCTATTTAATGCAAAAAATTTGACATGAATATTCAAAATATGTTAACTAATCTAAGTCATTCTTTTATTTTGTAAAATGTTTAAATTCTTGAAAAATTATTTCATAATTTTTAATAATTTTTTTTATCTAAAAATTTAGATTAAATATTACAAATATATTTTTTAATTGTATAAGTCAGTAGTTTTTACTACATTAGAATGTTAGGTCTTTTTGAAGTGCATTAAATCAACCATTACTAGCAATATTTGATTTAACGACCACTTGATTTAATGTCCTATTTGCCGAGGTCCCGAGTAGGTCATTAAATCGTGAGTCTACTGTATTTCCATAATCAGGTCCAGAGCCAAGATTGCTGTCTAATGTGAATGATGTTGAGAACAACACAGTTTCCAGTATATAAAAACTACAATAACAAAAAAAAAAAAAAAAAAAAACTATAAGCAAAATCACGCTCACTACAATATACCAAAAGGCTGAGGACTAGAAGGAATGAAATGAGAATGAAATGAAAAGGACTATGAAATTTTCCAGAAAAAGTTTCCCCCCCTCCCCCCCCCCCCCAAAAAAAATTCAACTTAAAAATTTATTTTTAATTAATTAAGGTAACATATACAAAATACTTCAGCTGAACTACTTGCACTTCTTTTTTATGGTTAGATTTTGAAAAATAACTTCCTAATGAGATTAGCAGGCTATTTCTTTTATGGTATGTTTAAATTAAAAATTGCAGCTAACTTGTTTATAAAATTTTAAAACATGAATATAATACATAGATGCTTTTGTTATGTATATATATACTTTTTTTCAGTAACATTTTCATTAATTTATGATTCATTTGAAACATAATCACATATTATATTTCATTTTGTAATACATGTTTGAACTAGGAGTTTAAAATTTCTTTTCACAGTTTTGGCAATGAACTAAGTTTTAACTAAACTAAACACTACATATATACAGGGTGTCCCCTCTCAACGGTGGCCAATGGCTAATTTCTAAACCGTTGGCCATAGACATATAGTTCCAATTGCAAAAATGCTTTAAAAAAGGCAAAGAATTGTTTTTTAAGCGATTTTGGCCAAAAAAATGTTTTACTAAAATATTACGAAAATTAAATTTTTATACGGTCCCCCGGTCCTATAAGTGATATTTAGTAAAATGTTTTCAACACTCTAGCAAGTAATACAGAAAAGGTCCCATTCATGTAACATTAAAATTGACCGAGTTATGAAACTTTAAATTTCATGACTTAAACCACTTTTCTATAGCTGAAAACGGATGAGTTCGTGTGAGCTTTAAGGGAACGTACACTAAGTGCTTAAAGTATTATAAAGGGAATCGATTTCCAACGCTGTTTAAAGGCTACTTCCTAAACTATTTGTCACAGACATATAGTTTCAATTACAAAATGTTTTAAATGAGCTATTTAACTGAAGGCGCTGTCACCGTATAAGTTTTACGGTAGTGTTAATTATAATTAATTAACTTCTAGATTGGTTATTAAAATAACTGAAGACATGAATTTCAAAATTCTCTTTATCGAAAAAAATCAAATTTTGGGAAATAGCGAAAAAACTTCAAATGCATCTATTGGTTATCATTATAAATTTTGAGATTGCATTGTTACAATAGTGGAAGTTTGTATAGGCTGATAGAGAAATCAAAAAGTGATAAAACGAGTTTTGAAATTCATATCCTCAAATGTATTTTTACGAATGTTTTATTTTGCAAGCAAATGCAGCTGATTCTTTTCGTGATTTTATTTTAAAAAGGCATGTTATTTTGATAAGCTTTTATTTTATTCATAGTTTTCGTATGTAAATTTTCCTAGTTCAAAACTTATATTCAAATTTTAACTCACTTTCAAATATCTGATTGAGGTTCAAATCCCATACTTATTTAAGCCCGATGACAATGTAATATTAATACGATTTTAGATGCGTTCCATTTATTTATTTTATAGGAATATATCAAATTTTATTAGGATGGGTAATCTAATAGAGCTTTAAATATGTATCATTTTGTAACGATTTGTGGCTGTTGCTTTTCATAGTTTAATTTAACAAAATTTCTGTTATTTTTTTACTTATATTTTTTGCACAGATTGCATATTTTACTTTAACATGTAAATGTTAACATAAATCCAGAAACAACATTGTAAAAAATTTTTTTTACTCTCAATGTTTAAAGTTAAATTTTCTATCTGATGTTTATTTTTATTTCCAGTAAATTTGTGACTGACCCCTATTTTGCAGCAAAAAATATGCTTCAACTTTGAACAGCTATAACTCGGTCAATTTTGATCGCAGAGGAATGGGACTTTTTTTGTCTTACTTGTAAGAGTAGTGGTAAAAATTTTCTAAATATCAATTATAGGACCGGGGGACCGTATAAAAATTTAATTTTCGTAATTTTTTAGTAAAACATTTTTTTGACCTAAATCGCTTAAAAAATAATTCTTTACCTTTTTTAAAGCATTTTTGCAATTGAAACTATATGTCTATGACAACGGTTTAAAAATTAGCCATTGGCCACCGTTGAGAGGGGACACCCTGTATATGTCTTTCTTATATTTTCAACTTAAATAAAAGCTTTTGCTTGAATACATAAGAAACTTTATAAACATTGTTAAATACATTTCATTATGGTATATATTTTCACACAATAACATTTGCCTAAAATATATGGTATTTTCTAAAGCTTTTCAATAAATTTAATGGAAACACAAATACTTTGTGTAACTTACTTAAAAAAAAACTCCTACTATACTTGGAGTTTCATATAGTACATAATAATAACACTTTGGCAGTCTTTTATTTTGGGAAGTGGATATTAATTTAATTATAATATTTAAAAAAATCAAATTGAATTATCTTTTTTTTTTTTTTTTTTTTTTTTTTGGTTAATTTGAGTAGAATGAAAATTTTAATATTTTCTTCAATAATAGTAATAATAAATATATACATATATGTAGCTTATTTATGCAGATGAACAATGCAGAATTTTTCAGAAAATACATTTAAATAGAAAAATAAAATCTTGAAGACATTTAATTTTGAATGATTAGATTTTTAAGAAATTTTATTAAATAACAATTACTAACAATGTGTTGAAAAAAATTTTTTTTTTCAAGTTGTAACCTCATAAATTTGATGACTACCATGGTATAGTTTAATTTAACATTCTAGTTCAAGCAATTTCATTATTTGTTGTGTATTTTTAATTGCTCAATGTTTCTTTTTTAAATCTTATTTAACATCATTTAACACACAAACGTATACACACAATGTGTTTTGTGTTTAATTGAAAAATATAACGCTTGCATGTTCATATGTATAAATTTTATGTAAGAGTATGTTGGTGTATGGGTATACATTTATGTTGCCCTATTTGTCTGAATATTATATTTTGTATGAAAGCAAATTTATATTTATGTATGCTTGTTTTTTATATTCATGTTTTATTGTATAATAAAAATTATTATACTCTTCTCATAATTTTGTATTGTTATTTCACTAAAATCACTGACAGTTAAATGAGATTTTGTGTTCAGATCTCAATTTTAAAATTTAATTTTTATCAGATTTAAATTATCTTTGATTGTGCTTCATTTAATTTGTGGGACTTCCTCCATGTTGGATGGACATATTTGCAGACATTTACTTATAGAAAATTTTGGAATTTTATTTACTTATTGTCAACTTTTTTTTTATTATTCCATGGCACATTTAAAGTTAACTTCCATTCACTTTATTTACAGGAGAATTATAAGCGCTCTTAAATATTTATTATTATTATTATAAATTATTATTATTATTATTTTATAATTTCAAAACATTTTAAAGTTTTAAAAGTAAACTAAGAAATAAATTGGAATGCTATCCAACATTAATGAGGAAAATTTAATAATTTCTTCCATTTGTTCAATGAAATATGCATGACCATAACCAACAGATTTAAAAAATATGACAAGTTGGAAATTGCACATGAAGTGTAGCAGTTGAGGTGCATTTGTACGATAACGAAGTTTTAAAAATATTCAGATCTTACTGTTATAGTATACAGTACTTTGAATACAGTATAGTGGTTGAAATCTTTTTTGTGTTCCTGTAAATATACAGGAAGTAACTTTTATTACACCTCAGCAACGTATTTCATATTCATAAAATGTGAAATAGTTTTGTTAGTGATATAATTAAAACACGGCCGAAACAATGTTTGCCCGTATAGCATTATGCAGTGAAATACTTTTTTGTGGCCCTGTAATTTGATAATAAATATTCTTTGCACCACAGATTGCGCAATATGTATATTATAATATGTACTTTATAGATGCATATCAATTTTATTATGTCCGAATGAGTGTAACACCATTAAAATGCATTTGAAACTTTTTTCCCCATTGACCGTAATGTAACGGAATACTTTTGATTGTCCCTGTAATTGATCTATGCATCCGATTTTCATAAAATTTGAAATGACTCAACAAAATTATGTAGTAATTATATATTTTAAATTTCAAACGATTAAAATGCATTTGAAACTTTTTTCCCCATTGACTGTAATGCAATGGAATACTTTTGGTTGTCTCTGTAATTGATCTATGCATCTGATTTTCATAAAATTTGAAATGACTCAACAAAATTATGTAATTATTATGCATAATATTATACATTATATTGCGAACGATTTGGTTGGGTAATTTTTGCATTGTTATATGCAGATAGATGGACGGACTGAACAACAACTATAAATGCTCCGTGTTTACATAATTACGAATGCACCTAAAGAGCAGAAAAGAATATAATTTGAGCTACAAAAAATAATTCATACAAGTTAATACAAGGTGGTGCAAAATGAATGGAATTTCCTATTCATTTTGTATCACACTGCACTTTATATTGTTCATCTTTATGAATCAAATTTGATTTTCTGTAATGAAAAATATAAATCGTATTTTTCAAAAATAATGAAAAATTGATACTTAAAATGTAAGTTAAACACAAGACATATGTATTTAAATACAGTAAACTCCTGATTATCTACAGAATTCAGGGGCGTATATCATGAATAATCCACAAAATTATGATAAAAGGGGACAAATCAACATAAATATGCACTTGAACAGTTTATACACACAATAGGTAACATAAACATATAATTGAACAATTTATATGCATTTCATATGGTATATAGTAACATAAACATATTTATTATTTAAGGAATAATAAAATTATTCTCTTCTTATGAATTTGTAGATTTCCTTCTTTGAGAAATCAGTCAAAAGTTTTTTCCTTCTTTTTGTATTGAAACACTTCTTTATTTAAGATTGAAGTCTTTTAAAACTATTTTATCATAAAGTGACACGTCATAGTCTTCCTCTAAATACTGTATAAGGCCTTCACCATAAACTAAAGCTGTGTCGTGGTTTACTTTCTTTTGTTTCTTACCATATTCTTCATCATTCTTTTCAAAATTCATATCTAACACTTCTTTCACAATTTCTTCATCAGTTACATGCTCAAATTCTGGATCTAATACTGAAAAAATCAGTTCAAATTTATCCTGAATTGTTAATACAACTCTTTTCCTTTTTTGCAACATTTTTCAAAAGTTGAAATTTAGACCCGCGGATAATCAGGAGTTTACTGTAGCGGAAATTACACACAGGATTCATACTAGGAAGGGGGGGGGGGGGGGATTTCAGATTCTAATCAAAATTTTAAGTACAATATTTAGAAAAGAGAATTATTTTATGCAGGATTCTTAACGCGTTAATTCCATGCTAGTTAGTGTGAATTTATGCTGACAAAAATTTCAAATCTGTGCTGGTTATAGAATTGTAGGGAAGAATATCTCCACAATTTTAAAAATGATTTATATGTTTATAATTGTGGATTTGTGATGATCATCACACAGGGTATCAGTGTGTGTATAAGTGTGAAATAACATGCAAAAGCTCCTATAGAACCCAATCCTTTTCTTGAAGTTTATTATAGTGTCTTATATTATTTTTAAAAAATAATAATAATAACAGTAAATGTCTCTAAAACTTAAATTTCAGTGTTTTGAATATAATGGTACCTATAATTATCATAGTTTGGGAGCACCATAAAATATTTAATGTTATTAATCCCTTTGTAATTATTAAAGCTTTGAAAGAACACCTATTCAAAAAACTTTCACATTAAAACATATAAATTGCTAAATATTTTATAACAACATTTAAGAAATAAAAATATTTTCTTTAAAAAAAATAAAGAAAGAAGAAAGAAACATTCTTCCATTAATTTACATTTTGCCTTAAGGCTCTGCTGCAGTGAAATACCAAATCACAAAATCCCATCTTAGCCTATGGGAAAACTTTGAAGCGCAATAATTCATTATCTAATATAATTATTAAAATACCATTTTCATCATCAGAAAGTAGACGCCAGATGCTGATGATATGGATTTTTAAAAATTGTCTCCATAAATTTTAAATGCATAAAAAATCCCTATAAACTTTGAAACTTTCATTTGATTGAATTTTATCATCTTCTTAAATATACTTAATTATTAAAATACCATTTTCATCATCAGAAAGTAGACGCCAGATGCTGATGATATGCATTTTTAAAAATTGTCTCCATAAATTTTAAATGCATAAAAAATCCCTATAAACTTTGAAACTTTCATTTGATTGAATTTTATCATCTTCTTAAATATACTTAATTATTAAAATACCATTTTCATCATCAGAAAGTAGACGCCAGATGCTGATGATATGCATTTTTAAAAATTGTCTCCATAAATTTTAAATGCATAAAAAATCCCTATAAACTTTGAAACTTTCATTTGATTGAATTTTATCATCTTCTTAAATATACTTAATTATTAAAATACCATTTTCATCATCAGAAAGTAGACGCCAGATGCTGATGATATGCATTTTTAAAAATTGTCTCCATAAATTTTAAATGCATAAAAAATCCCTATAAACTTTGAAACTTTCATTTGATTGAATTTTATCATCTTCTTAAATATACTTAATTATTAAAATACCATTTTCATCATCAGAAAGTGGACGCCAGATGCTGGTGATATGCATAAAAAATCCCTATAAACTTTGAAACTTTCATTTGATAGAATTTTATCATCTTCTTAAATATACTTAAAAATTACAGAGACAATTTTTAAAAATGGATATCATCAGTATCTGATGTCTACCTTCAGATGGTTAAAACGGTATTTTAATAATTATATTAGGTAATGAGCCATCTTGCTTTAAAGTTTTCCCATTGGTTAACAGGGGATTTCGCAATTGGGCAGTTTCACTGCAGTGGCCTCTTAACAAAATGAAACTTTTGGTAAAAATAAATATCATAGCTTCTCATTAAATTTCATATATGAATCATGTATTACATTTCATTATCACTACATTGCCAGCAGAGTTACATACAGTTAAATTTACATAACTGCAAATTGCACTTCCATTAAGTGCAAAGGTGCTGAATTGAAGTGTTGAGTCTATGGCTTGTAAAAAAAATTAGCATAATTCTTCATTCTAATAAGAATATAGTTACATAGCTCATCCATTTTAAAACTAATTAATCTGTAACTGCAATTAAAATAAAATAATTGTAAGTTATGCGTAAAATATTTATGTAAGATGAAGTTTTGGTAAAAGGCAAATTCCATTAAAACAGAAAATATTTTCTATTAGATTTTCTTCCATGAAATTTCACCATCATGGTGCCCTCTAAAAATTGTGCAATTACCTAAATATTTGTACTATTATAAACTTGATTAATTAAAATAAAAAATTTTATGGAAGATATTTCCTTTGAAGAAGATTCAATACTGAGGTTTTCATTTTTTTTAATCAATTAAAAAAAAAAAAAAAAAAAGATAAATAATTATTTACACACACAAAAAAAAAAGTGTTTTCTGTGAGTAATTTTTTCATATCAACAACCGATGGCAAAGCATGCAGAATAGCAGTGATTGCTGGTTAACATGAATTAGTGTGGAGATTTTTTTTTCTCCTAAAGGAGCTAAGCAGTTTTCTAGGTTTTGAGAGAAATAAGACTTTTTCCTGTTATATTAAGGCCAAAACAATTTCCTTGAGTTTTTAAATGTAGACTTGATAATACATACCATTTGAGGTAACATAGTTTGAGAAAATATAAGATGTTTTTGTTGTATCTATATTTCCCCATATTTTGAAATAAAAATAGGTATTAAAATAGTTCTAAAAGTATAATGACAAAAGTTTTGAGGTTAGTTTATCTAGACTGTGAGGGAAAATGCCCATTTTTTATTATGTACAAATAATTAATGTATTTCCTTTCTTCTGCTAAAATAGCTAAAAATAAGAAAACAGAATCTGCTTTAAATGAGCTATCAAGGTAAATCGAAAGTCCTTCTGGTCTGTAATGAGAAAAAAGGATAGCTTTCCTTTTCCTAGATTTTAAAAATTCACCTAATTTTACTCCAACACAAACTGTTAAAATCCACAAAACCTGATTATAAAGGATTCCCCATTTCTGTCAATACTAAATTTGAATAGGAATTTTAAAAAATTAGTCAACTATCACCAGCCAAATTGGCTTCATTTATAGCCGAGCTTGATGAGAATTTGATGTTAGCAGATATGAAACTATGTACTTTTATGTGTATGGAATTAGCAACAATGGTTACAACAATGAAAGAAAATTTGCAAGAAACCACATTTGCAAAAACTCATTCACTAAACCTGATAATGGAAAAATAATTCAATGTCTTGTTTCAAAATGGTAGTGACCCCAAAATTTCAAAATGTTAAATCCCAGCCATTTTTTAAGACAAAATTTGAAATCTTTAAAGAGCAGCCATTTTGAAACAAGATAACAGATCAAATTGGAACATATTTTAAATTGGAAAATATATCATTGGATAAATATTTTCACTACAGTTGTGCATCCTGTGACACACACATTGCTTTATTCTCAATTTTTATGGACCTATTCTCTTCCCTTGTACAATTAAGATGATAATTATAAATTATCATAATTAAATCAAATAATATCAAATTGATTAACATCAAATTGATGATTAATAGTAAAACAAAAAATTTTCTAAGATATATAGAAAACAAATCAACATACATTTAATAAATATTTATTAACAAAACAAAATGCTTTAGTTGTTAAATGTGCACAAATATACATTACAAAGGGAGTTCATATTTTCTAATAATACCATCTCTTGAACCGGTATATACAGCATTTCCTTTATAAGCCATGCAATACACAGGGTCAAATACTGGCCCAGTTAACTGTAAACTTTGATCTGAGTCTAATGACGTAAAAATGCAGAAGCCGTCAGCTAAAAATGAAGGAAAATGTTACCAGAAATAATATCGAAATAACTTACATAATACATATTTCATTCACAGTCATTTTTATAAAAGAATGAAATGAAAGATTTTTTAATAAGAAATAGCAATGTTTTTCAATGGTGCTGGTTTACTTTAGCATTGACCAATTAAAGATGAACATATTTTTTTTTATAAACAATGTGATTTCATGCCAAGAATGAATAAGAGTGACATCATGTTTGTTGTTGTCAATTGAAACACTAAATGTCATTCACTATTAGTGCTGTCAAGTGTCCCACATAAATCAGGGTTCCAAATGCTTTGGCAATATTAAGCAATTTTATTTGCCTTATCTAATGGCAGAATTATCTGTGATTAAAGTTTGCGAAATAAAATGCAAGAAATTAGTGGTGTCCAAAGTATTTGAAGCTCTGATTTACATAGAAGGGACATCTGGAAGCCCTACACATGTACAACCACTGGCAATTTGGCAAGTGTGATTGTTTATTTATTCGCCAAATGAAGAATTTTGTCATATTTTGGCACAATGGCTAGCGACAGCAAGAACCCAGTGAGGTCCAATAAGGATAAGTAAATAAATACCATTAAATGTTTCAGAAATGAGCTGGCAGTCTTCGATTAAATAGTGGCATTATTGGTAAATGCACCATTTTTCAGTTCCATACATGATGTGAATGAATATGTGTTTGATTCTCATTTGGAAACATTCATATTTTTCATTTGTCAAGAAGCTGTATTTAAAATTGTAAATCCTTTTTATTTTATTTTTAAGCTAAATGGTAAAAAAAAATAACTAGCAATTTCTTTTTAGCACATTATAATAACAGCCTGTCTTTAAAACATTTTTTTACCACTTATAATTTATATAAAATTTTACTTTACTGTATTTTTATTTATTTTTTATTTATTTTTTTTATTTTTTATTTTTCTAAAGGTGTAAATGAAAAAAGAAATAACAAAATAATAAGTAAAAAGCATAAGGAGGAAAAAACACACCTCTTCCAGAGAAAAGACCATTTTTCACTTTAATTAAACATAAAACAGGTGAACAACTTTCTTCCCAAACTGTAACAGGCAACCTAAAACAAAAATTGTCATCCATATTAAATAACTGATAATTCACACAAACATGCAAGTTAATGAAAACAAAAATATATTCTGTGAGTAATTTATTTGTATTAACAATACGAAGAAAGTTTAAGTTTTTAAAGAAACTGAACTAAACTAAAAACATATAACTTACAGCAGAAAATTATAAACAAAAGGGTTGATATTTCATACATTAGGTGAGCAAACTTAAGTACAAGTGAATAGTTTCCACGTAATGAACAATTAAAAAAAAAAGTGAATTGAAAAGTTGCACAGATATTTCACTAAACATCACTGTGCTTGAAAACAAAAAAATTAAATTGCAGTACATTATCACAAATCAGCATTATTCCTATTTGGCATATGTCTAAGTTCTTCCTGTTTTAACATATTCAAACTTTGCTCATAGACAATTAAAATTATTATTATATTATTATTATCTAACAGTTTTAAAATATTTTATTAATTAATTTCAAAATGTATTTTATCATTAAATTTTAATATGCCATATTAATTTATAATTCACATGTTTTCTTACAAAATACTCTTTACATCATAAACAAAATGTTTGGATTTCAAAGAATTTCAGATTGTAAACTTTACTTTAAATTAAAACAGAATACGTTTATAACACTATTCGAAATGTAAATTTATAATATTTTAAATTTCAATATTATTACTAATTAAAACATTTATACATCTTAATTAACTTTTCTTTATTACTAAGAGATGATAATATTTTATTTAATTATGTTTACATACGTATGATTGGCCATTAGAAGACACACAGTTGGCATTTAAGCATATAAGCAGTTGTTCTTGGATGTTGTATGCTAAAGTCATGCAATATAAATATATATATTTTTGTTAATAATTTTGCTTTATAAAAGTTATAACATTTCTAAATTGTTTTAAAATGCATTTACAATTCATAGCTTAAATGCAAAACTTTGCCATCATCAATATGCAGTATGTGATTGGTTTATGAACAAATCAGTTAATGAATATTTTTGCGAGAGATTTTTATGTTTATGAACAAATCAGTTAATGAATACTTTTGCGAGAGATTTTTATGTTTAGATAACGAACACCACACAATACAAAGCCAAGAATAAGAAATGCTGTATTTCAGATTTCCAGAGCAGTAAGAACTTTTTTTTTTTTTTTTTTTTGTCAGACTGCATTTAATTGCATCTATTCTTGTCTTAGAGAATATTTTAACATTTGTATACTTATGGGGTAATTAATCCATGGATTATCAGAGGTTTGTGCTTCCAAATTGAAAAATACATTAAAAACATTAATTTTTATATTTTGTGTATCTTTTTAAGCTTTTCAGGGATCCACAAGCAATTAATTTTAATATCCAAATTTCAAATAGCACCAGTATTTTTTTTAGTATAACATCCTCAGTGCTGATGTCACTTGTAAGAGACACTAAATAGAATCCTTTAAATTAATGTAAATGCTTCTAGAATTGTTAAAATTAGTTCTAGATTTTTTTATTAAATGCATACATATTATAAGAAATGATATAGAGACTGATAAATCTTTGGACATATTGCATAGTATTTTTAAAAGGGTTTTTGTGGTCTCTCGTAATATTTGTCTCAGGACTGAGGAGGTTAATACTGATCTCATAATATATGGAAAAGGAGCTTCTGATTATTTTCAAATAAATTTGTACATAAATTGCAGTATGAATTAATTATTTAAATATTTTTGGAGTAGAAATGCCTTGTCCCTGAAAGGGTTAAAAATATATTTTTAATTGGAAATTATTTTAATTTATTTAGTTCTTAAATTATTATCAAGTTCTAGGCTTTATTTGAGCTTTTACAGAGTCTTGCAATAAACACAGTAAGAGAGGTTGTATCCAAATATAGTAGTACATGCCCTATTGTGTATTCTATATTGACACTAATCATTAAAAAAATGGATACAGCCCTTCATCTTTTTGCTTCATTTTGGGAATAACTGATTTTCAGCTTATTCTACCAACTATCACTTTCAGAATTTTCAAGCTATGTTTCTGAGACTTTCGCAAAAGTTGTTCTATACATTTAGCTAATATAGTATACAAATGAAATTTTGATAGAGATCACACATGCACAATGAAAAATTCTTTAGTAAAGCTGCTCAATTTTCATTATTTTTTATTTCTAATTACAGGGTATTGTGTACAATGTTGTATATCATATTTTCAGAAATGAACATTATTTTATATTAATAACTCTGCAAACTATAAGCAAAAAACTCAGGACTGTTTTTATAAAAACCTTAATTTCTCTACAAGTATACATGCTATTTACATAAAAATGAACACCATTTATTATAATAAGCCACTTAATCATAATCTACAGTTTGAACAGTTTTGCTACACTGGTTTTGACAGGGTTATCCAAAAGATATTCGTTCTTTTTCAATTTACTGTTGGCCCCTTATGGAGTTTTGGGAAAAAATCTTCACAGAAATGTATGACCTGTTCTGTTTTGTTTACACACTTAAGTGTTTCAGGTTAATTCCTCATGCATTTTTCTAAATGTTTAACAAAATGTCTAAAATCACAAGTGGCCAGTCACCTTTGGCCATATAATGTATCCTAGAGTTTAATTTTGTCAATGATGTGGACATTAGTCTAAAAGAATTGTCACTTAAAGCAACTTATGTCCCAACTTTATGTATTACGTTTTAGGATTAAAGGAAGTTCTCATTAAAGCACTTTTCGATAATGAAAGACTAAACAAATTAGAATGATGGGAGTGCTTGATCATAGATTAGCATTTTAGCATTATCTGGGGCAACTGATGTCAGAAATAAACACTTGAAAATGAAGATTCAACGGCTGCTATATCAAACTTACTTTTATACCATTAAACAATAATCATAAAAAAAAATATATATATATATTTAATTTTAAAAAATTATGTTTTCTATTTATGTTACTATGATATCAATATATCATATATCATTGAATATGACGATGTTAGGTAACAAATTGATAAACTTATCTTGTCCTCCATTAAAAGAAAAAAGAAAAAAAATCCTTTCTTTTAAAGTAACTAAAATCATGATCACAACAGGATCTACATTACAGTTGAAGTTATAAATATATCGCCCCTTTTCTCATTTTAGTAATACTTAAACCAATCCCTTAATGTAACGGTCACCGAAATCCCAGCACATGTATTTCACTTTTTCCATACCTTATATGGTCATGAAAACCGAATGTGGTTTCCTTATACCAGCTGCTCTACAATAAAAATGCTGCATAAGATGTTTTGCGCGTCGTACATATTCGAATATATCTCCTTCTCATGCTACCGTTCCTTATATGGTATCCATTCGCGAATTTTAGACCGCATCAGGAGCCCCATAGCCTATCCCACAAAATTCCTTTGCTTTTTCAAATTCCAATAGCAAAGTTTAAACTCTTTTCTCGCCAATTAGCGATTATCTTGTTAATATGCTAAGTACAAAATCTCTCTCTCAGAAGAAAAATATTGCACGTATATTTTGGGCCAAATATCATATATATGCCAAACATTGTAACCTTTGGCGATATCTGACAACTGATGTTATCTTGGTTCTGACTAAAAGAACGGTCACTTGGACTTTTTCTCTTGGCCTGGCTCTGCTGTAACCACCAATAATTCACGCGGAGCCTCCTACTCTCTCGAAAGGGCTAAAATAAAACTTTACTCTAAAGAACCTGGCTGCATACTTGTCTTTTTGTCGATCTCCTTTTCACGGCATTGATGGTAATTCGTAATAAACAATATTAAATCTACTAGATACAATAATCATCCAAGATTTCCATTACAAACTTTGGTGCTATAAGACCGTACTTAGCCCGACTAGAGGAGTATGGGCGCTCATAAAATCCAGAGAAATCGCTGATGTCTCTAGCAGTTTCGCATCTTCTCTGCATGGCATGCGGTGTTTTCGAACAACTCAAGATTTATTGCTCCGTCTGTGCATCGCAGGATTCAAGACTTATTCCTTCTTCTGTGGGTCGCAGGGTGTTGGATGCGGCAAAAGAGGCTCGTCCCTCCCAGTATGACAGTTACTCAAGCCTTAGCCAGCTGGAAAAGTGATGTCAAAATCAAAAGTTTTTTTCGACCCTGATCGCTCCGTCCGCTGTTCTACATGAAGCAGTAGTTTCGTTATCTCGCCGTGCTGAAGAATTCGGTGTGACGCAGCGTTATCGGCGGCAGTGCACATAGAAAAGTTTGTGAAAATGCAGGTGACATTTTTGTGAGAAATTATCAATCGTAAATACAGAATTCTTCATGTGTGAAATATGCTCCGGTCATCTCAGTGTTGTCATTTGCGTGTATCAGCTGCAATGCGTGTTATAAATGTGTGAAGATATCCAAATATGTGATAAAAACGAAAGTTATTTTTATTGTTATTGTCTCAGCAGAATTTTCAACATACACAAAAAAAATAACAAATCCAAAAAAATTAGTGGCGATTAATGTGGCAACAAGTCGAGCACAAAAAAGAATTAGTGTTGTGAAGTGTTTGTGATAAATAAGTCATCAATCTCACATACAGAATTTTTCATTGAGAAATACGCAAAAATATTTAAAAAAAGTGTGTGCCAATTATCTTTATTCCTTGAGTGCTTTCCGAAATGATTATCAATGGTACGCACACAAGTTTTGAATGTGAAATATGCTTCTGATCCCTGTTGACAGGGGTCCTAAAACATACACACACACAAAAAAAAAAAAAAAAAAAAAAAAAAAAAATTAAAATTAAATTTGTGCTCAAGCGAAATTTCATTACATCAACAATGCCACAATACTTAGATTTATGTTTTGCTATTATTATTGTTATTGTTTTATTTGGATACATGATTATTTAAATAACACTTTCTTGTTCAGAGTATTTCACAAAAAATATAGTAAGAATGTTTTTTTTAATACTTATTTGATTAAACTTTGTCTTATGGTATTGAAGCATCTCAATTATAATCCTGTATCCAAGCATTAATAAGATACCCTTTAGATTTTTATTATGCATACATACATTTTCTTACTCTTTAATCTAAAAAAAAAGTGATTTTTTTCATAAAAAAAATTTTTTTTGGATACAAAGTAAGTAATTTTCAAAGTGATATTTTGTTGAGAGTCATGTGAGAACAAATAGATGTTTTCAGTAATAGATAAAAAATATAAGAGTAAGACATTTATAATACTATCTCATTTACGAGATAGATTTTTTTCAAATAAGTGCTTTAACAATTTTTATTATGGTATCTATTTTTATTATTTAAGTGATATTTTGTGTTTTTATTAGTATTTTATTTGACTTTAAATGATTGTGAGTGCCTTTGAAATCTTTAGAATTTAGTCAAAGGAATACGTGTGCAATTAAATAGTAGCCCTACACCTACCAATTAACATTTACAAATAGTTTTAAACCTTTTTTTTAGTATTTGTTTCATTAGATCAGCTACATATTTAACTGATATGGCTAATTCTAAGATTACTTTCAAAACCATCACTTTTGATGGCGATGCTAATTTGGTTGACTTTTTCTTCAACCAAATCAAAACATTAGCCAAAGCGCACGGATGGAAGGATCAGGACACCATCCAATTTATAAGTAGTAAGTTATCCGGACCTGCGCTTACTTTCTTTACTCAGAACCCATCCATTTATAAAGCTGACAAATTAAAATTTGTAGAAAAAGAATTCAAAAAATTCTTTGCCCCCCCCCCCCCCCCTAGTAAAACAACTGCACTTGTGGAATTTAACAATTTAATAATGCTACCTCAAGAAACGATTAGAAACCTTGCACACCGAATAAATATTCTAACTACTCGAGTACATGATAACATAAAAGATAAAGAAGCCTTAGACAATATTAAATACACAAAACTAATCTCGTGCATCCCACCCCCACTGAGAATTAAATTGCAAGAGGAAAACATTCTCGATTATGACACTGCTGTTGATAGAGCACAAATGTTGCAGGATATAATGCAAAATGAGAATGTGCTACAAACATGTAACACAACAAATCCTGTAACAGACTCTATTGCTAATCAGTTAAAAATTTTAACTGAAAGAGTCAATGCATTAACACTAACAAGCATTCCAAATGAACAAAACATAGACGCAATTCACAGTATAACCCCACAAAATTCAAAACAGCGTGAACAGTATGCGAACAAGGACTTTAAAAGGAAGCATACTGTTTCACCTAAACATAACACACGTAAAAATAAATCTACATCACCACCTGCTTGCCAGCTATGTGCGAAGCGTGGCCACACAGCAAAACATTGTTTTAAATGGCGTAGAGCAAATTCAAATAGAAATAAACATAATTATAAATACGACAATAATTATAGAAGAAATGATAACAGAAATGGTAATTTAAACTACTAATGAGATGTACTTCAGCTGATGGCTTTACATCTCAAAAGAAGTCTAACACATCAGCAACTTCAGACGAATTTCCATGGACTCATGACCCAACACTGCCTACACTCTGTCCAGACAGAAGGGTTAAATCCGTTGCTTCGCAAACAAAATGTGAAGTTAAATTGTCCAAAAATTCTGCATCACAGACAGTCGAAAACAATAATGAAGTAGCTTCACAAACTGTTAACATATGTGATGACAAAGTTGCAGTTATTTGCAATGTAAATAATTCATCCCCAACACTCCCCCTCATAAAGGCCTCCATTGCAAGACATAAAACTAACTTTTTGCTCGATACTGGTTCATCCATTTCAATTATATCACAAGATTTGTTTGAAAAAATTAAAGACAAACTCAAATATAAAAGATTAGGAACAGGCGTCACTATTAAAACAGTTAATTCAGATGTTCAGTTCACTGCATGCATTAAAACTTCTATTCGCATACACCAAAAGTCATTCTCGCATAATTTCTACATTGTTGACATATCGAATTCCGCTAACTTCCAGGGAATTTTAGGCTTTGATTTTATTCACAAAAACAGAATTGTGATAGATATTCATAAGAATAAAATGTCAACAAATGAATTTAGCATACCATTACTTGATTCTGCCTTATGTGAGAATGAAACACATCATCTTGAAACACATGAAATACATCAATCGGAAAAATTCCCAAAAGAAATTCGATTGGAGAATAAACTTAAACTAGAACCACAGGAAAAGAGGTGGATCTCCATAAAAACTGATTCAATTGACCCAAGAAAACATTACTATTTTCAATGTGAAACAAAAAAGAATATAATTTCTTACGATAGTATTGTAGGTGGTCAGAGTTATGAATCAGATGAGGAAGGAACTGAAAACACAACTAGATCCCCACAAAAATTCCAGTTTTATGTTTTTATACAAAATTCATCTACTAAACCTGTACACATAAACAAAAATGCACGAATAGGAACTTTATTTGAAACAATGGACATTATGGACCCGTCACAAAACACAAATTTTCATCAAATGATGAATTCATGTGAAAATGTTTCGAATTTTAATCTTAAATCTCAGGATAACTTAAAGGGTTACATTTGTAATTATATTCAGGCATCAAATGAAACATTAAATCAACGTAAAGAAGAACTAAAAATTAGTGACTTTAATTTAAATTATTTACAGGAAGAGAATGCAAAAAGGTTAGGAAAATTATTGCTTGATAATTATGCATCATTTTCCAAGTCCATAAAGACACTAGGCCACACAGACAAGGTAGTCCCAAATTTAAAGTTTATAAATGACTATCCCATAAAAACATTACCATTTCCCCTCCCACAATCATTACATAACGAAATGAAAGAGCAAATTCATCAACTTCTTGAAGCAGATATTATAGAACGAAATTGTTCTGAGTGGGCATGTCCCATTTTGCTTGTAAAAAAGAAGACTGATCAGTCTGGAAAACAGAAATACAGACTCGCTCTAGACTTACGTATGTTAAATTCCGTGTTACAAGGCTCATCATACCCCCTACCAAAAATACAAACCATAATTTCAAATTTATCCGCATACAAATTTTTCACTTCACTAGACTTCAAAATGGCGTATCATCAAATAGACCTTCCGGAACAATTTCAAGACCCACTAACCTTTACATGTATCTATGGGACTTTTAAATATAAACGCCTAGTATTTGGTCTAAAGTCATCAAGTGGATTCTTTCAACATTTAATGGATTCTTTAATTGATGAATTGCAAATTGATGGAGTATACTCATATCAAGATGATCTAATATTTGGGTCAAACTCATTTGAGGAAACTTGTTCAAAGTTAGATAAAATACTTAAAATCTTAACTAAGTATAATTTAACATTGACTCCAAACAAATGTACATTTCATACATCTGCAGTTGACTACTTAGGGTTCCATATTGAAAACCACTCTATTGCACCTATTCATGCAAACATTGTTAAAATTAACTCGTTTCCCACACCAAAAACTAAGAGACAATTAAAAAAATTTATTGGTTTAGTAACATTTTATAAATCATTGGTGCCATCATTTTCGGAAATTATTCAACCTCTCATTGATTTGACCACACCTAAAGCTACATTTAAATGGACACAAAAACACCAAGAATTGTTCAACAAAATGCAACAAGTGTTCTTTAGTTCACCTATGGTTCGCTTACCAGATTGGTCAAAAACCTTTTACATTAACACTGACGCATTCAAGGTAGCGATAGCTGGTGCATTATTACAGGAACATGAAGGACAATTACTTCCTATTGCATATTTTTCTAAATCTCTTAAACACTCAGAAAAACGTTACCCGGCTTTAAAACTTGAATTAATGGCCATTTATAAATCAGTAATCGCATTTAAGTACTATTTATACAACAGGAAATTTGTAATTTTGTCAGATAGTGCTCCCTTAAAAAAATACAAAAACACATGTAACCCTGCGGATTTAACTACACGTTGGTTAACTGAACTTTCTGAATACACCTTTTCCTTCAAACATGTACCGGGATCATCTAATGTACTTGCTGATTATCTATCAAGATGTACATTTGAAAACAATACCCAAGATCTTAAATCAAATCCTGAACTCCTTAATGACCCTCATGCTTTACCAATTGTAGATAATGACACTTCGGACAATATCGAAGAATCCAATAACAACAAACCCAACTCAGTAAATTATTTAATTTCAGGCAGAGATACAAACAAGGATCCATTACTTGAAATATCAAACGACACATTTGTCAGTGAGCAAAGAAAGGACCCAAAATTGGCCGAAGTTTACAATGATATTTTAAGAAATGGATCATCTAAAAAATTTCCGATGTACTTCATCCATCCTGACAATAAGGTTCTCATGACAAAAAAAGAAAACGTATATAATAACACATTTTCGTACCACATTATTGTACCAGACTCACTTAAGGCTAAAGTTTTAACAATTTGTCATCTGTCACACTTTGGGTTAACTAAAACGTATGCATTTGTAATAGCTAGATATTTTTGGAAAGGAATGTATACCGACACGTTAAACTTTGTGGCATCTTGTACTAAGTGTATTCAAACAAAACATCACATAACACCACCTGCTCCGCTTCAGCCCACTTACACACCAACCCACCCAGGACATACCATTGGGATTGACTTACTAGGACCATTTAAAAACGGACAATCAGTTTTAACGGTAACAGATCATTTTTCCCGGCACCTCGAACTATTTGCCTTGCATACAACAACAACTGACAAAATTGCTAAATGTTTATTTGATTACATAACTACCTTTGGCAGACCTGCCACTATTCTCAGCGATTTAGGTAAGCAACTGACTTCTGACATGTACAACAGATTCAACGATACATTGGGCATAAAAATACTCCATTCTTCAGTATGTCACCCCCAAAGTAATGCAATTTCAGAGAGAGTAAATAAATCAATAAAATATTCAATTACCACTTTACTTGAAGAAGGCCATTCTTTTGAAAATGCATTACGTATACATAAATCACTATACAACGGTTCCACACATTCTTCCACTAAATATTCCCCCAACTTATTACACTTTGGAAGAGAACTATCTTTATTATTTGATACTTTTGATCAAACTATTAATCAGCCAATCCTTGATAAGGGCATAGAAACTTACCAGTTGCTAAATGATTTGAATTCAATTTACAAAAAAGCATATACTAACATCAAAAATTCACAAGAAAAGAGAAATCAACACTTCCAGAAACGAGCGAAACTAAGAGTAATCTTAGAAAAGGATATAGTGTACCTCAAATCCGTGGATAAATTTAAACCAAAATACACCGGACCTTTTATTGTGGTACATAAATATTCGCCAGTTTCTGTTTCCATTAAGCGTTTACACTCGCCCGATGAATCGGCATTCAGAGTATACACTGACAGCATTGACAGGCTAATTATAGCCCCCCCTAGAAATGATCATTTATTTGTGCATCATGAGGAAAATATAAGTCACCCAGGAAACAGCTCCATAAAATACAACCTAAGATCTCGTTTTTAACACAGCCCATCACAATATTAGGTTAACATAGATTTACAGTAAATGCAGTACATCACACTGATACACATGTGTGTTGGAGTTTCCTTTGAGGGAGTTCATGGCTGGTCCAGGTTCTCCATCACAGGGGGCTTCCACATAACAGATATGTCTCTTAATTGCTGGGTTGTCGCCAATATTGTTACTTTTCCATTTCAGTAGTTTTTTCTTCATACATAATAATAGTAATAATAAAAATAACATACAACATTGCACATACATTAAATTTTAGTCATATCAAACATAATCATGATGCACAATAAATCTCTAACCGATTATGACAAAGCTGTTTCTCACTACTCTAGGATTGACATTCCCTTTCAGATATATATATAAATACCATATGTATAAGATTTTTATTATTTTTTATTTTTAATTATGCCCCTTCGAAGTGAAGGCCCGTTCAAAAGTCGCCCAAAGGACCTGTAACTTCATTGTGGTGAGAAACAAATTTCGGATTGGTGCAGTTCACACCAATTTTACCTAAACTCCCTGTTTTTTTTTATATAATGCGACGTGCGCTCCTCTGAGAAAGCAAAAGATTTCGGGAGGAGCAGAGGGTCCATGTAATGTGGACTCTCGCCAATATTCCCACTTCCCATAGGGCTAGGCCATAAGTCGATGCCATCACCTTGTCATTTGACAAGATTTAGGGCAGCACCTTTTTTATGGATCGCGTGTCGCTTTCCTTTTTTTTTTGCTTGTCCTGTGTGGATACACGAATTTTTTTCATTTTTTTTAAACATACTTATTAGTCACAAAATACACTTCATCCATAACATTTCATTAATTTTTCACATCATTATGTTACACTTACATGGTTGCAACCTCCATTTCATATTTTTTAACCTCCATTTCATATTTTTAACCTACATTTCATATTTTTACTATCCATTTCGTATTCTTTTAGTATAGATTTTCATATTTGTACCACATAATTCATACTTTTATTATATACTTCATATTCGTCATATTTTATTCGAGATTTTATTTTATCCATAACCTATGTTTTTATATTATTCGTGACCTATAGCTAACATTCTTGATAAACATATATATTATAAACAATTGATGATACGAACTTCATGACTATTTTACATATTAAACATGCTTCCTTGCATTCGGTGCCTTATCTTTGATTTAAAAAAAAAGATAACCTCTGTAAAGGAACAATATATGGTATACCTATAAAAAAAAACAGGAAGAATGTCTTGTTGTGTGCAAAGTGCTAGAAAAAGCACAAATAAGGCCTGAACTCTAAGCAATAAAAGGCCAATGTGTTCCGGAACGACAACAACATCAAAATAAATGAGCATTAAAAAAAAAAAAAAGAGAGAGAGAGACTCTGAAGATGCATAATCATATGTCGACATAGTGTATAACTGTATAAATTCAAATATAGATATGTAATCAATTCTTAATATTTAACCAGCATAATCTTACACTTTCGTATGTAATTCTGAGAGAGACATTTTCGTACCTGATCCAAAATTTTTCAAACCCAAACCAGCGGGGGAGATATATGATATCAATATATCATATATCATTGAATATGACGATGTTAGGTAACAAATTGATAAACTTATCTTGTCCTCCATTAAAAGAAAAAAGAAAAAAAATCCTTTCTTTTAAAGTAACTAAAATCATGATCACAACAGGATCTACATTACAGTTGAAGTTATAAATATATCGCCCCTTTTCTCATTTTAGTAATACTTAAACCAATCCCTTAATGTAACGGTCACCGAAATCCCAGCACATGTATTTCACTTTTTCCATACCTTATATGGTCATGAAAACCGAATGTGGTTTCCTTATACCAGCTGCTCTACAATAAAAATGCTGCATAAGATGTTTTGCGCGTCGTACATATTCGAATATATCTCCTTCTCATGCTACCGTTCCTTATATGGTATCCATTCGCGAATTTTAGACCGCATCAGGAGCCCCATAGCCTATCCCACAAAATTCCTTTGCTTTTTCAAATTCCAATAGCAAAGTTTAAACTCTTTTCTCGCCAATTAGCGATTATCTTGTTAATATGCTAAGTACAAAATCTCTCTCTCAGAAGAAAAATATTGCACGTATATTTTGGGCCAAATATCATATATATGCCAAACATTGTAACCTTTGGCGATATCTGACAACTGATGTTATCTTGGTTCTGACTAAAAGAACGGTCACTTGGACTTTTTCTCTTGGCCTGGCTCTGCTGTAACCACCAATAATTCACGCGGAGCGTCCTACTCTCTCGAAAGGGCTAAAATAAAACTTTACTCTAAAGAACCTGGCTGCATACTTGTCTTTTTGTCGATCTCTTTTTCACGGCATTGATGGTAATTCGTAATAAACAATATTAAATCTACTAGATACAATAATCATCCAAGATTTCCATTACAGTTACAATATGTTCCAACATTTCGGCTTGATAGATTGTAAAAATATATACAGTAGACTCCCTCAAATCCGCACAGCTTGGGACCAGAGGTTTTGCGGATTTTAGAATTTTGTGGATTTCTGGTCATTGCTTTGTTTACATTTTTTAAAAGTAATTTTAATGTAATTAATAATGAAATCAAAAGTATAATGAATGTTTACAATATGCTAAAATATTAAAATAGGTAATAAACTAAAATAATAAAATTTAGATAGTTTTTAAAATTATAAAAATACTAAAAGCAAAGGTCAAATTAATAATCAATAATGTACAATTAAATATTCATTATCATCATGGTGAAATGTGTTTTTCCTAAATTATTCAATGAAACTTTCCTCATAAAAGTACATTACTATTTCGTATTAAGATCATAAAATAATGAAGCTTTATTTCAGGTTTAGCCAGACTTAATAACTAAAAAAGTTTGATTAATACATAAATGTATTTGGTAAGATTGTGATTACCAATGATATCACCAATATCTTTATTTTTTCAGAAATAAATTATTCTTTCTTTATGAAAAATCATGAATTCAATAATCTTAACAAAAATTACAAATTAAAAAATATATGGAATTGATATAAAACTAAAAAAAGTCAAATTTTGCACCTACATCTGAACTGAATGTTTCATTGTTTACATCCGTAAAATATGTGCGGATTTTAGAGAGTTGCGGATTTTAGGAGTGCGGATTTGAGGGAGTCTTTTGTATCTTAAGAAAATTTTTCCATAGGATTAACATTATCAAATGGGTAGTTTTGCCTGACTGAAGTAGCCTCATATTTGGAGATTTCAAGATGTCTGATATTGTCTTTGAAGTCCCTGATCTGAAGATTTACTAATATATATACTAATTCAACAAAAGTTTCATGATTATACATTGACAAATGAAAAACATAATAAATTACACTTTTTTAAATTTTTTGATTTTCAAATAAAAATTTTTAATTGCATCTTGAAAATCTTATAAATGTAACAAGGTTTATTTAATATTCAATATATGGTATGAAAATCAAAGATAAATTTCTGATATGAATTTCAATAACTCTTTTATCCAAGCTCAATAAAATAAAATCTATTGTACAAAACACATTGCATATAAGTAAACAGAAGGTTCAATCTTAACAAATCAGCAGTTTTAGAGGAAGTAATGACAGTAGTTTTCCTTGTGTTTTTCTTTAGAAAACTTACTTCAAGATCTTGAAACTTGCTTTTTCTTAGTTATAAAGTTTTACACTCTAGCATTTCAAATGTAAATTAAAATATGAATAAATAAATTATTAGTTAATAATTAATAAAATATATATTATTAAAATATGCATAAAAGAAAATTGAAAACAACCGCTGAATAAATGATTGCGGATGAAACATAAAACTGCATTCTATTTACCTAGCTCGAAGATCAAACAAATAAATCTTCCCATCTTGGGTTCCAAACGCAGCAGTGGTTGAGGACACAAAACAGCAGCAATTTATTGCCGAATCACATTTGTAATCAAAAATCTGTGTAAGAATGTATAAAAGAAATACATCACATAAAGCAATTTAAAAAAGAACTGTAACATAGTCATTAAATATCATTCTGATAGCTTTATAGATATAACTATATGGAACTTCAAATAATTATTTAAATATAAAGATTTCAAATTAATATAAAACAACCCTGTAAAATGTGCAGTAAATACGCCCTACTAAATCTTCAACAAATTATTGTAGAAAAACATTACTGGCACCAACGACTGAAAATAGAGTATATTTTTGAATGGTGTATATAAAATATTCTTAGGGGGCCATCTACATATTAAAGCAAACCCAAATTTAATTTTTTTCAATGGCAGTACCCTATTTTAGTAAGATAATTCAAATCTTCATTGCACACTATGCCTAGATACCAAATTTCATGTCATTTGAATTATAAACATCCAAACATAATTTAAAACAATTTAATCTGGAAATTGTACTAGAAAAAAAAAAGTATGCACAGATTTTTGTGAGTTTGATCTGATTTCATCAGCTACTCAGACCCTTTTTTTTTCTACTTACTGCACATTCAATGCCAGAAATCCCTGCATTCAGAATTATTTGTAGGCATGCCAGATTCTGTTTGCATTGACGTCACAAACACATTACGAGACATGCGGTAAAAGGAGTACTTGGCATGGCATATGCAAACGCATTGCATTTATACAGTGGCACATATTACAGCAGCAAATATTTTGTTTTTGTTTTGTATTGTTTCAAAGTTTAGCAATTTCATCATCTAATTTGACGAATTGAAATGCCAACATAGAACCAAAATTTCAGGAATTTTGGGACAGATTATCATATTTCAGGAATTTCTTAATACTACAATTTTAGGATCAGTATGACCCTTGTATTAACTATTTCCATAAAAAAATTTCACTCGCCGGTTTTCACTGTGATATACTTTATTTTATAGTAGGAGTAAAATGGCTAAAATTAATTGTTACAATGTCTCACAGAACATTTCACAGCCCTTAACTACATTTCACAAAACATGCCTTGCTTCAATAATGGCTAAGTACGCCAAATAAAACAAATAAATAAACAATAAATCTTTACATATTGAAATCAAAGCAAGAACTAAATTTGGCTACAGGTAGCACATAAGTGCTTTGAACTATACAGTTTGTTTCACTGCTTGTATTTGCAAATATCTGACATTCTCTCGAGTGGGGGGGGAGGGGGGACGTATTTCTAACATGATCAAACATTTATTTAAGTTTTATAGGGTTGAAAAAATTAGAAAAACGTTTTAACTTTTACCCCCACAATCGAAGCTCTTCCTGAATTAATATAAAACATAAGTTTTACCTAATTTAAAACATCACTTAAAAAGCATTCAAACAGCAATCTAATTATGCATTTATTTATATATTCCACTTAAAGATTGGCATTACTCCAAATTATTCATTCATATCTGTCATTATTCCACATTTCCAACTAAGAAAATAAAAAAATCAATCCATATTTATAAAAAAAATAAAAAATAAATAATTAAAATAAATAAATAAATATCAACTAATAGTCTATTTATTTTATATGCTTATTGCACACGAGTAGGCAACAGAGTGTTTTTTGTGCAGTAATTGATCATGAATTATTTGTGTGTGTGTGTCTCTACAACAAACAAAATATGCAATTCAATGATTCTTTATAAAACTTTAAATAATGGACATTTCGAAAATATATTGAGATTTTAAAATGCCCGGTAAATTTTTATAAAAGGTACACAAATATACAATTTTTGGATTCTGATTAAATAATTCATATGTGACCATCTTAAAACAAAATCTCTTTACAGAGAGGAAAAAAAAAAAAAAAAAAAGATTATCAAAATCAAAACAAAAGTTATGCCTGAACATGCATAAAAAAATAAATAAACCTACAAACAAATTATATAACCTCTTTGTTTAGAATTGGTTAGACTCTTAAAGGGCAGTGGTTCATTTTTGCACTGCTTAACTTCTTATTCCTAAATTCCACATTGACACCAGAGTTCTAGAATGAAAGATTTTTTTTTTTATTAAATATGCAAAGAAAAGCTTTTACTGATTTTCAAATAAATTTTTTTGTAAATTCTGGTGTCATTCAATCATTTCAGTATTTTATGAAATTTAAAGAGTTAAAAAAAAAAAAAAAAAAAAAAAAAAAAGATAAAAATATAGGTTTTTTTTTTGGGGGGGGGGGGCTAAAATTATTGTGTTAAATATACACAATAAATTAATTTAAGGGAGAAATATTATTACACATGCATGCAAATATGTATTTTTCTTCTTCTTCTTTAATTAGTTTTTTTTTTTTTTTTTTTTTTGTAGAAAGTAAATTGATATACAGAATTTTTTTTTAAAGTATCTAACAGAAATAAAACCATATTTCTCTTCTAATTTATGTATTTATCTATTTTCAAGACATTGACAATGACATTTAAAACAAATAAATGTAATAAATAAGATTTCAAATAACATAAAATATTTAGTGAATCATACAACAATTAAAATATAAAATTAAATAAATAAATAAATTTGTATAATAAATTGTTAACTACTTGTTTACGACTTTGAAGTCCAACACCTTTAAAAGCCCCACTTTCACATCCTAAAAGTAATAATTTTCCTTCAGTCCCTATTTCCCTGTCACCTACGCTGGGAAAAATAGATGCACATATTGTAAAAAGGACATTATACTAGAAACAGAATAACAATAAAAGTTAAGCATAGTATAAAAAAATAATTAAAACATATTTACAAATATTTTAATAATATAACTGCAAAAGTTTTCCATAAACTTTGTTAAATGGTTGAGATGATAAGCCTATAATATTTTTACGATACAAACTATAAAAGTATTTTTTTACAATAAAACTAAAATTATAAATATATTTAAAAGAATATACAGTATGGAACCATTTATCTGGAAACCAATTAACTGGAAAGCCAGTTATCCAGAATATTTCTTATAGACTGATGTTCGAATCTTTGTAAAAAAAAAAAAAAAAAAAAAAAAAAAAAAAAAAAGTGTCATACGCTGCCAGTTTGAGATATACATTGCTTGAAACAATTTTACATTTTGATATAACAGCATCTAGTATTTGAAATAGAGGCATGAATGGTTATATTATAGATGTTTTCATTTTTATGCAGAGAAAACAGAAGAATTTTTGTTCTCAAGGAATTCCCATAAATTACTTCTTTCAAACTCTAACATTTGATCTTAGTTCAAGTAATCTAATAATTAATTTAAAATTAGAACTAATATCATAACCACGTGCATTCCATAAAACTTATCAAATAGATGCTGCTTTAATACCCAACCAGTTAACCGGAAAAACCAGCTATCTGGAATACATCTGATCCCAACCATTTCAGATAAATGGCTCTATACTGTATATTTTTCATGTACCCAAATTATTATTATTTTTTTTAAATGTACTATATCATATTATGGAAAAGTGAAATCATACTGATGAAAATGCCTTGTTTTCATTGTGAAAAAATATTTTATAACCAATAGAATCATCTTTAAACAAATTTTAAAAAACAATCTCTGTAAGGATGAACTGACCAAAAGAATTACTGAAAAAGAAAAAAAACATTTGTGACAAAAATTTAGAAATATTTTCTCTATCTACAAAATTTACTATACACCTCTTTTATAATTTACATAATTTTACTTGAAATTATTAAGATAAAGCATAAATATTTCATTACTATTATTGTTCATTATCAATCTAATTAACAAATATCTTTTAAAGAAACAACATAATTAATGAGCAACAATTTACTTAGGCAAAATTAGACATTTAAACAGCATCAAATATGGGACAATAAACACTAAAATGAAACCAGCACCAATTTCTGTGAAAATCAAACTAGATACAATACAGTAGCAGCAACTGTGCTAATGATGATTCAATGGTACATGATGATTGAAGATTGCATAATGACTGAACAGTATTTATTCTGTTTAAAAATCAAAAGCATGTAATGTTATCACCTGTAATTTAATGAAAAAGTTTGAAATATTTCCTTGCTAAATGGATATCTGGAAATAAAAAAGCTCCTTATCAAGTATAACACACTGCTTCCATCTTCTGGCACATTTGAGAGAATTTCTTTTTTCTACTATAACAAATATACCAAAGTTTAACAAGCTTTCAGATGGAATGTTTGAAAAGAGAAATGTACTCAAATCTAACTTAAACTACAAAACAAGTAAACACTTTCAAGATAATTTATGTTTAATGTGTTAACTTTTACAATTTTTAGACAAATGGGTGATTTAAAAGAAAGAGAAATCTCTTTAATTGTATGATCTTATACTTTTATTCCTTCTAAGCTTCTGGATTCATTTATTGTGTAAGCTGTCAATATAGCAGTTTTGATGTGCTTAATGATTGATGGAAGAAGAAAGTAAGCATAAGCACATAATAATAATATAAAAATTAAACAAAATTGTCCTGTATTTTCCAAAAACTTTATATAAGCCCCCTCCAATCTCATTTTCAGCTAATTTCTTTTTTACAAATACAGGGTGATTCATAAAAGATGGGCAGAACTTTAAGGGGTTATAGTACACTTAAAGACAAATAATATTAAATAGGAGACTAAGGGTCCCAGACGTATTCCCAAGGAGATAGGGGGCATTAAAGTTTAGGGTCCAAAATTTCAAATGATTATAAAAAATGGAAAAATTGGTCGATTCGTTTGCGGTTTTTGCAAAAAATTTTCTTTATGCCAGTATTTTCTTGAAATAAAATTTTAAAGTTCAATTTCAAAAAATGCCGATAGGGGGCGTTTTAGACTTTGGAGTAACAAACAACTATTTTTTAACGTTATTTTTTGTATTTCTTTAAATGATTTCGAAAGCTTAGACTTAAACTTAAATTTTGATCTAAAAATCTGAGTCCTAACGAGTAGTTAAGTAGCGTAAATTGAAATTTGAAACCCTTCTCCCCCCAGAGCAAAAATCAGTTATTCCCGACCTTTGTGTCGTAGATTAGGCTCTAACTACTGCCGCGTTTTGCTAAAATTATTCTTTATGTCAGTATTTTCTTGAAAATAAATTTTAAAGAAAAGTTTCAAAAAATTCCGATAGAGGGCGCTTTAGACTTTGGAGTAACGAACAACTATTTTATACCGTTATTTTTTGTGTCTCATTAAATGCTTTCTAAAGCTTAGACTTGAATTTTCAGCCCAAAATCTGAATCGTTAGACGTGGTTAAGTTTCTGGGGAGAGGGGTTTGAAATTTCTACTCCTGAGCACAGTTGAGTTTACCATGTCCACACATTGTGTGCTGTGATACGAGGTAAAAAGACACAAATTAGGATTATGCTACCAAAGCATATTTATTGACATGTAATTACAATAAATGTTCAAAATTGTGACCACCAGAGGTTATGCACGCAGAACAACGGCGAAGAATGGAACGGCGAACATTTGCGAAAACATCAGGCTTTTCGAGCACTTCCCCTACAGCGGCGGAAAGTCTGGCGACCAGTTCCTCGGGGGATTCAATGGGTGTCTCATACATAAGAGCCTTCAATTGTCCCCAAAAAAAGAAATCGAGGGGTGAAAGATCTGGCGAGCGAGCAGGCGAAGCAACAGGACCACCTCGACCAATCCATCTATTCGGAAATGTGATGTCCAGATAGTTGTGGACGTCTCGTATGTAATGGGCTGGCGCTCCATCGTGCTGGAACCACATGACCCGCCGGGTGCGTGGAGGAACAACGTTTAACAGGTCTGGCAGCACATGTTGCAGAAATGTGAGGTATGTTTTACCGTTGAGGCGTTCAGGAAGAAGGTACGGTCCGATTAGGTGGTCTCCGAGGATTCCTGCCCAAACATTGATGGAAAAGCGTCTCTGATGAGCATGTGGATACGTAGCATGTGGATTGACATCCGCCCATACATGTGCATTGTGTGTGTTAAATGTACCTTCACGTGTGAAGGTACCTTCATCGGTGAAAAGCACAGTTTGTCCAAAATGTGGATTTAGTGCGTTCTGCTGCAGAAACCAGCGGGCGAATTCAATACGATTTGGATAATCCCCTGGAGACAGTTTCTGGACTCGTTGCACATGAAACGGGAGCAAATGTTCATCCTTCAGTACCCTCCAAGTCATGGACTGTGAGGTATCCACCTGCCTAGCCACTGTTCGTGTACTTGTACTTGGCTGCGCTGCTACTACATCCAGAATGGCTTCTGCAACAACTACTGATTCGTCCTTTTTTGCACGACCTGCATTCGACCAGGAAGCGAGAAATGATCCCGTCTCACACAACTGTCTGTGCAAGCACTCGAAAATTTTGCAGTTAGGCAACCGCCTGTTGGGAAATCGCTCTCCGTACATTCGTTGTGCCTTTGCACCATTTCCATCTGCCGCTCCATAAATTAAATGCATCTCAGCCTTTTCCTTATTCGTGAAGGGCACCATCTTCCGATTCATTACTACAGCGACTTACACTTGACTCACCGTTCAGTGGTTTTTATGCCTGAATCGTGTCGAAATTTTGCATACGTGTTCTTCTTCTTCCCCATTTGACATTTGCATACTTTCTGTCTCCTTCTTCACCCGGTGACTAGCGTCAGGAATGGAGCTTTAACGTTTGCATGAGCAACGTTTCCAACTGTGCCAGTGCCTGTATGAGTGAATTCCGACTATGCAGTCCTTGACGAAAGTTGTATTTTTGCCTCGTATCACAGCACAGAATCGTTGGGCATGTTTAAGTAGTGCAAACTGAACTATGTTCAGAAGTTGAAATTTGAACCCCCTCCCCTCGCTACTAAACCACGCTCAGCGATTCAGATTTTGAGCTGAAAATTTAAGTTTAAGTCTAAGCTTTAGAAAGCATTTAATGAGACACAAAAAATAACGGTATAAAATAGTTGTTCATTACTCCAAAGTCTAAAGCGCCCTCTATCGGAATTTTTTGAAACTTTTCTTTAAAATTTATTTTCAAGAAAATACTGACATAAAGAATAATTTTAGCAAAACGCAGCAGTAGTTAGAGCCTAATCTACGACACAAAGATCGGGAATAACTGATTTTTGCTCTGGGGGGAGAAGGGTTTCAAATTTCAAATTTCAGTTTACGCTACTTAACTACTCGTTAGGACTCAGATTTTTAGATCAAAATTTAAGTTTAAGTCTAAGCTTTCGAAATCATTTAAAGAAATACAAAAAATAACTGAATATTAATAGAAAATTTTAGAAATTAGTCATCTTTTATTCAACCTGGTTTTATTTTAAGCGATTTGGAGAGTCGCCAAATTCCATATCATGAAGTGTATGCCATTTTAAAGCAACATGATGGATAAAACAAACCAATGAGCTTGGTCGAAATCTTAATTCCTGTGCACATGCACACTCATATTGAAATCGATTGATGTATACGAGTGCTGTCGCGGGCAAATTGATTTTTTTTAAAAATCTCACCCACATTAGTAATTCAAAATGCTATATATCTCAGGCCATTTTTAAGGTAAAGACAAATCAAAAAATACTCCGGAATACTGTGACCACTGTGTACTGGTGTAAGCTGGGTGTGTCAACCATAATTGAAGATAACCAAATTGTAGAATGCGAACAAATTTATTAATTCAATAACAAAGTAACAAATGGTTAATAAAAACAATTAAAATAATCCTTTAACTTCAAATACTGCATGGGATGGCTGGCATCATGGCTAAAAAGGTGACTAAAAAGTAAAAACATGACTGTGCCTGACAGCATAACAATATCATTAAACATCAGCCAAATCAGAGCTATTAAAGACTAATAAGTGCATTCTCTATTGCACCCACTTCCCATGCTGCTTATTCAATGCATTACAAGTGACTGCCTACCTAGAAAACAATCTCCTGGCTTAAATACAAAAGAAAAGAGGTTAAAATATACAGTTAAATATTAATATGCAAATTTAATTGGCAAGGGAGAAGCTGCAAAACCAATTAACTGCAGGTTAACTGACTTGAAAAGAGTTTCATATTACTCACCCATTCAACCAACCAACCATTTTCACAATGTCAACACAGCAAACTGTGATATTGCATGACAGGTTTAGTTAAAGTACACACTTTGTACCATAGCAAATAAAGTCCAGCTTCCTTTTAGTAAGTAATTAACATTCAAAAACAATATATTGTAACTTTAAATACATATTTAAATAAATTTCAAAACATTTTGACAACTTTAAACAACTCATTGAAACTTTACAGTTTCTTTGAAAAATATTAAGTGTTATTGATTGAGCAGAGAAACTGGGAAAATATTTAAATACTTTTTATACTAATAAACTTAATTGAAACTTTATATATCTTAAACTTAAGCCAACAGCCCTTTTACCGCCGGTCATCCGCAGATTGTCCGAGACACCGGCTTGGTTTCGGCCTAGAATGACGCACGGGAATATATGTGCTTTTCTTAAACTCTGGTAAAATTGTACGCTTCGTGTATTCTAGTTTAACGAAATTTAATAAAATCTTTTACTTTAATCATATTAGTGTTAAACAATATTCATTTTATCTATTACTATTGTTTTCAATTTATTATTTACATTAAAATATACCATGATCCATATAACAATATTCGTTGAAAAAAGAAGTTCTTTAATATTTTTTTTAACTATGATAACGCTCGAAACAGTCACCTTTGTATAATGGGACGTTGCAGTATTTAAAGCGAAACCTGTTCTGCTTAGTTTTTTTTTTACTTGCACAAACTCTGCATTATCGTAGGGGTTTTTTACATTGACCGCTGGTCAGTATATTTACTAGTTTATGCTTTCCGAAATTTGCCAGTCTTCCAGGATTATCAAATCGGGATGTGGTTCTTGTGGGTTCAGAATTAGGTATCTTGTTTTTCAGTTTCACTGTCTTCTATCAATGAAAGTGCCGCTTTGTGCAGAAAATTTTTATATGTAATCTTCTGTCCGTTCAGAATTGTATATACAGTAGACTCCCTCAAATCCGCACAGCTTGGGACCAGAGGTTTTGCGGATTTCTGGTCATTGCTTTGTTTACATTTTTTAAACAGTAATTTGAGTGTAATTAATAATGAAATCAAAAGTATAATGAATGCTTACAATATAATAAAGTATTAAAATAAGTAATAAACTAAAATAATAAAAATTTAGATATTTTTTAAAATGATTAAAATACTAAAAGGAAAGGTCAAGTTAATAATCAATAATGTACATTTAAATCAGAGGAAATGTGTTTTTCATAAATTATTCAATGAAACTTGCCTCATAAAGCTACATTACTAATTCAAATCAGAATCATAAAATAATGAAATTTTATTTCAGCTTTAGCCAGATTTAATAATTAAAAAAGCTTGATTAATACATAAATATATTTGGTAAGATTGTGATTACCAATGATATTAGCAATATCTTTATTTTTTCAGAAATAAATTATTCTTTCTTCATGAAAAAACATGAATTCAATAACCTTAACAAAAATTATAAATTAAAAAAATGTATGGAATTGATATGAAACTGTAAAAATCAATTTTTGCATCTACATCTGAACTGAATGTTTCATTGTTTACATCCGTAAAATATGTGCGGATTTTAGAGAGTTGCAGATTTCAGGAGTGCGGATTTGAGGGAGTCTACTGTACTTTAAAGGAGTTAAAAAGTGCACAACTGATGAAGAACATTACGACACGTTTCGTCCATTTTCTTTCCTAAAAAATGGAGTAATAGGACAGATATTGATCTGTGCGATCTACGCCCTTCATATATTTATTATAATCTATTATTGAAATAGGTTTCTGTATGGGGCAATCTGATGTCCTGCTTCTGTTTCTAGATTCTGTCATTTGTGCAGAATGTACTGTCGATATCATGTTTACATTCTTTTTGCCTTTATTCCATACTGTAATAAAATATGGCCATTTCTAAGAAATTGATGTTGGCCTCTTGAAAGCTTGACCGTTTGAAATATTTGAGGAAGACCTCTGTTCTTTGGAATCATCCCGCACACTCGCATTTTTTTTTTTTTTTTTTTTTTTTTTTAGCTATGTTGACAGTATTATAATAGTTATCTTGATATATATAGTACCACATGTTCTTATACGGTCCAATGACCGATAATACTGTCTCTTCTAATTTTTTTCCATCAGTGGCATACACACAAAAGTTGGATACGTATCCTGTACGAGCTTCTTGTCATCTTCAGACAGTACTCTAACCAGTATTCCATATTTTTCTTTCTTTTTTTGCCGGATTATATGTTTTGATTGACAATCTACCTCTCCATGGAATTAAACATTCATCAAGAGACAATTGTTGATCTGGTTTATATACGTTGTTAAATTTTTCCTTGAAATAATCAATGACAGGCTGGACCTTCACCAGCCTATGCGAATTGGGAGAAATATCGTTATTATTACAGAAATGCCAGCTTTGCATTATTTGTAAAAATCTGTTGCTGCTCATAACCTTCGAGAAGAACGGCATTTCTATAGATGGATCTGTAGACCAATAATCGTAGAGAACGTCCTTCTTTACTAGTTCCATGAGAATGATCAGGCCCAAAAATCTCTTCATTTCAGTCACCGTGACGTCTTTCCATTTTTTCGTTTTTGATGTAATTCTATATTTTTCCACAATTTGATAATGATACCTATTAGACTCCCTCATGAAGTGCTCAATCAGGTCACTTCCAATGAATAAATTCACAATATCCATTACGCTTTCGGAGGAACTTGGCATAATTTTTACGCCAGAGCTGCCCTCGAAAGGTTCCAAAGTTATACTCATGTCGTTCGTTGACCATGTATCATTGTTGTCTTCAACATTATTATTCATGTCCTCGTCTTCTGAATAATTGTATATTAGCGGTACAGGGCGTCGCTTTCAAATGGCTATACTACTGCTATTACTTTCGTCATCAGTACTACTTGCTGAACAGCAGTCAAGACAATCTGACAGGTCGTCGAGATAAATCTTGCCGAGACTATCCTTTCCATTCATTTCTAAGGGCTAAAGCTTATAAAAAAGCACCGATTATCTGAATAAAGAATACGAAATGCTTGCTACTTGTCAATCTAACCTAACCAAATCTAACAGAAAGATCAAAAGTCGATTAATCGACGACCTGTCTGTAAGAACTGGGGAGCAAACGTCGAATAATCGACGGCCGGTTGGTAAGCGCTGGGGAGCAAACGTTGATTAATTGATGGCCGGTCAGTAAAGTATTAAATGTATTTTTAGTTATCTTTCTAGTTTGTGTGTTGGGCTAATTATTATTCCACTTACACACATTATAATTATGAATTGTTGTTTTTTTTTATAACTTATACAGATTATGCAACAATTTCTATACTGATATACACAATTATATTAGATAGGTCACAAAAAAATTTTTTAGTTAAAGGTGGATCATCTAACAATAAAGTTTGGGAACCGCTGTGCTTAAATATTAAGTTATATACAGTTCATACAAATACTTAAGAAAAGGTTTATGCAGAACTTCCCTTATCACAAACTATGTTTCTAAACTTATAAAACAAATAAGTGCACAACTTTAACTATTCATACAATGTGTGCCAGCAATTATGAGCAACAGTTAAAGAGGACAAAATGTGAGTATGACACATCAAAAAAGAAAAACCTTTTAGTTTTTTAGGTTAGTAGCAAGCAAGAAAAAGTATTCTGTTCTTACAACACAAAATTTGTTCGTGTAAAGCAATAGATAGAATGAAATTAATGAAAACAAGTTGGAAATTGTTTGTCAAATGTGACAAATTCATATTAAGACTGGTTGAGACTTGAAAAGAACTTGGTGCAATAGCTATTACATTCTTTTGCAAAAATGCCTGAATACATTTATTATGATTACAAGCTGCCCCGCCCGGCATTGCCCAGACCCATAATGCTCTAGGTAATTCCAATTGGTTTCTCAAAGACACCTGTCCCTTCCATTTCATTTATTTCAAATGTTGGATGCAAGTCCACAGTATTTTTCCACTCCTATAATCAAACAAAGAATTAAGCTTTAAACTGATCTACAGTAGAGTGAAAATTAAGAAACACCCAGTCAGGCAAATGTCTGACCTAAGTACCAAAATCTGACTTCGAGAAATGAATTGAAATTACATATAGTATAATGAATTATCACATTTCTTCAGATATATATTTAAAAAAGGCTTCTTACTACATATATTAAGTAAATTACCTCAACTTGTACATAGTAATAGATAATTGATTTCTGTAAGTTAAATAAATTGTGTGAGGTTGCAAGATAATACACGTGAATTTATTTTCCATTACCAGGGCTAGTGTCTCAATCTTGTCAAAAGCCTTTATAAAATGAGGCTATCAATAAAATATTTAAAAAAAAATTAAACCAATAAAAATTAAAAATTATACACATAATTATATTGATTCAAATTATTAATACTAACTTGGAGGATTATCAGGCATGCCAATATCTATGTCAACAGAAGATAAATCACATGAATTTATGTTGCCATTCTCTCGTGAAACAACATCAAGACATGAAGATTGACCACAGTCCCAAAGGCGAGCAGTGCCATCTTTAGAAACAGAAACTATATTTCGACCCCGTTCTACAATAGCTGTGTCAACTATGGCTGCAATGAAACCAAAGTAAATATTAATAGAGCAATAGTGGCTAGTAATTTCAGTTATATCAATCATTTTGTTATTTCAAACAGGTGTTACACCAAAACAAGTTTAATATTATATAAGCTATAATGGTATTGATTACATTGACAAATAACTTTTAACCCTCTCACACATGGTAACCACATATGCAGCTGAACGGAAAAATAAACACAAGAGAACTGTATGTATTTTACTTTCACAACTTTACCACACATATACCTCTTTTGAAATTCTGTAATGTTTCAGAATAACAACAATAGAGAACAGAACCACTTTCATTTTAAATATTTAGATTAAAAACATGCTTTTAAAATTGTTCATTGCATGAAAAAAAGTCAATAAGTATGATTGCAGATCGCACAAAAGATTTCGTTTAATATTTCTTTCAAAACAACTAAACATTTAATTAATAAATCCAAACTGTAATTTATAATTATTAAAATCTTACATAGAGGGTAGCACCAAAAAATTTAATTTTAAAATAATTAAAAAGGAAGTTATTTATTTTAATCAAATTAAAAATGTTCAAATCAAATTATCTATCTATCTATCTATATTATAAAGGCCAAACATATCTGTGCATAATGCATACATCATTTTGCGAATGGCGAAACTTTGAAATTTGAAATGAAATTTTGTTTTGCAATTTTTGCTACTACAAATTTTTAAACTTCTCAACATCGCATAATTTCAATTTTTACACCATCCTATAGGGAAAAAAATGCACTTTTAAATGCAATTTGATTGAAAACTGTATCTTAATTTATTTCTAAGATATTAATTTTTTTGTAGTTTTAAATACAGCTTTTGTAATAGTGACAACAGAAGTACTCCATTTCTATTAAATGTGAAGGGAAATAAAAAAAATATATGTATATATTTCACTTTGCATATCAAAATAAATTATAAATATGACATAATATGATGAAATAAAAACAAATAAGCGAGTTTTCCATGTGATTTATTTAATCCATTATTTTATGTTACATACATAATTTTTATATTTATTTAAACATTCATGCAACAGTTAAAAGAAAAACAACAACAACAAAATGAACTGATGATATTTAAAAAATTTAACTAAAATAATAGTCTTTTTCAAAATTTTATGATTTGTTGTGTGACAAGAGGTATTCAGCTGTAAGTACACAAAATTTGAACTCTCTGACTTATATAATTTTTGTGTACGGATTCTGTGACGGTCAGACAGACAGAGTACAGAGATTAATAGAGTTTTGTCATTGAACGAAACCCTAAAAATGCAAAAATCTATCTAATAATACTTGATTTTTATTAATTTTTAAGTCTTAAAAACTTATATAAGGTTCATTTAACACTTTTGCAAAAAATGTAGAATTTTTGAAAATTTGTCACAGTTCAGTCTGAATAATCCACTTTACACATTGTTTAAACAAAAAATAAAACAGCCTGTTTTCTAATGACTGTTCCTTCTTTACCCAAAACAATACTAAGACTAGCAATACTATGCTTTGATTTGCAAAAAATGATGACAACTCCACATATAACCAATTCTAAGACTTATTACCTATGCCAACATTGGATGTACAACTAAAATATTCATAACCTAGAAAGTGGGACTGCCCACATATACATGTGGCATGAAGACCAGGCTTTTCGTGGTTGTCAAGAGATCCCATGTTGATTTTTAAAGCTCATAAAGACTCTTCCCTCTCAAATCAGGAATATTACAGCTTTTAGTGACAATTGTAGAGGGGACAATAAAAGCCTCTCAATTGTGAAGTTCTTGGCTGTACATCATAAGAAATACACACATAGAAACAGTTGATCATCGCTTTTTGATTTCAGGACTCATACAATGAATGTGACCAAGACTTTGGACTCATAGAAATAAGAAAGAAGAGAAATAAAAGGGATGTTCCAGAACACTGGGCTCAACTTGTAAATGGTTCCAGGAAAAGCATCATTGTAGAAATGCTAAGAGATGAAGATTTATTAATTTTGAGCCACTTAAATCATTCTTTATAAAATCAGTGAAAAATATCCAAACTATGTAATCATTACATTTTGATGAAAAAAAAAACCTCTTCATATTATTCTACAAAGAAGCTGCTGGTGGTAAATTAGAACCTTTCCATGAGCTAAAGATGAACTCCAGATGTGCCTTAAACTGCAGTAGGGTTGCCTAAATGCCTGAGTTTCCCGTAACACAAAAAAAAAAAAAAAAAAACTAAGTACCTTAAGTTTAAAACCTTGTTGAAGCACTGCATTATGTACCTACATTGTACCACTTTCTCTATTAAGATCTCACTCACCAAGTGGCACTAGGACAGATTGAAGCCCTGCTTGAAGATCAGGCTGAAAAGACTAGTCGTGCTTACGAAACTGACGAGGATGAGAGAATGTAGATGTGTTGTTTTGTTCTAATGTCATCACTTGAAGAATATTGTTCCATAATTTCAAAATGTTTTTGTCATTTTTTTCCTTTTTAGAATTTGCTTTTTTATACATTAAATAAATGCATTTTAACGGTTGAAAATTATGAAATTTCAATGTTTCAAAACTTATAATAAAATTCTAAAACTTATATTAAAACAAAACTTTGTTCTTTCACTCATTTGTGTCAATATTCTTCTAAATTTTTTTGTAAATTCATTTTTTTTTCTTTCATAATTTCCCCTTTTTACAATTTATATTTAAACAAAATTTTCTTTTTTCCTCTATTTGTATCAACATTGTTCTTGAATTTTTCGTAAGTTCATGTTTTAGTTTCATAATTTTTCCTTTTTATCACTTATATTAAAACAAAATTTTGTCCTTTAACTTATTTGTATCAACATTGTTCTTACTTTTTTCATAAATTCATTTCTTCATTTCATAATTTTTTATTTCTCATGTTCATTCAGCACTTGTATCCTCTGGCTTCCAGGTGGTTTTCATTATTGCTTAGAAGCCAAAGTGTACAAGTGGCGTATGATGATCAACATTGCTTAGTTATAAATTTAAAACAAATTCTACTTCACTTTTGTTTCAACAATTATTGAAATAAGAGTTCAAAGTTCACTAAGAAATAAGCAAAAGTTTCTTATCTCAATTCATTCAAAAGCTTCTTAGCTTGATTCATTCAATTACAACAGATATTTAACTTTGAACTCAATTTACACAAAATTTAAATTTTGTCACTTGTTCCCCTTGGCTTCTGGGGTCCTCATATCTTCTGCACTGTTTAAGAACATCCATATACTCTCCATTTCTCCCATACTTACCCTTACCCACTTTTTAGCATGTATATTCTACTAATAGTGTACACAAACTGGTTATTTTACTACAATGCTGGCTAAAAGCAATATCAAATACATTAATTGAACAGATTTAACTTTATCATTGTAAATAAAAATAACAATAATGCATGCTTTACCTGCTGTGTGTCCTTTTAAAGTTACAGGACATATCCCAGTGTCTGCAGCCCAAATTTTGAGTTGCATGTCTGCACCTGCCGATAATACAACAATACCTGAAGGAAAAAATCGACAACTATAGATATCCCAAACATGGCCTTCAAGATTTCTCTGGAGAAAAAAAGAATTACAAGTACAGATTTATTTTTTTACAGAATTAATCTACAAACTTAAAGTTAATCATGAAATGCAAGTTTTTTTTTAAATTTTATACGCTTTATTAAAAGGGGAATGGAAAGTGAGATTGCATTAATATTCCTATAATAACAATACCAATGTTTCAGGACAACAGTGTAACTTTGTTTAAATCAAAACTGTGATAAATAATGAAGCTGTTTCAAAATTTTATGAATGATTTTTATGAACTAAAAGAAAAAATAAATAAAAGCCATTCTCCCATAATTTTGACTTTAAAAATCCCTGAATATTTTTTTAGCGCATATCTTTAAAGGTGTTTTATTTCTTATATTGGAAAAAACATGCCATTCCATGATTGTACAGAAATATTAAAGAAATAAATGAATAAATTTAGGACAATGTTGAAAGCTTAAATAAAGCATGAAATTCCTTGCCATGCCATGTTTCTGATGCTTATCTTTTAGTTTGGAGCTGCCTGGATAAAACTGCTTTGATAAAAATAAATTGACGTAACTTTTTACGAAACTGTATGTAATGTTTTATATAAAAAAGTTACAAAAAATTAATCTGTATATATGTTACAGGCCAAACCCGATTTTAGGCCAAACTAGATTAGCCTAGGCCAAACTAGTCTATCCTAACGCCCATCGGATAAACTAGTTTTTCCTAGGCCAAACTAGTCTGTCCTAACGTCCATCGGATAAACTAGTTTTTCCTAGGCCAAACTAGTCTATCCGAAAGCCCATCGGATAAACTAATTTTTCCTAGGCCAAACTAGTCTATCCGAACGCCCATCGGATAAACTAGATTTTCCTAGGCCAAACTAGTTTGGCCGAACGGTCATTAGGATGAACTAGTTTAGCCTGCTATTCATTGGTTTGAACTAGTTTATCCTAGGCCGAACTAGACTGTTCTAGGCCAATTCAATTTGGCGTGATTTTATTGAATCTAAAGACCGCCACGGCGCCAATTTTCTAATTTTGATCTATTTTATCCTAGGCCGATGCAGTTTGACGCGATTTTAGCTCACAGACTATCAAAGCCTGAGAGCTAATGTGCTCGCAGATTCTGTGTATGTGTATGTAACAATTTACGTACGTATGGCCGTATGTACGTACGTATGTACGTACGTGTGTACGTAATGCGATAACTCCTGATAGAAATATCCAATTTGCTTCAAATTTTGGACATAGATTTATCCTGATAATGAATTTTCCTGATTAGTTTCAGGGGTTCATTGAATAAGAATAAGGGGAGGAGAACAATCTAATCAATTCTAATCCGCACCCCCCCACACACACACACACAACTCCTTAATTTAGTTAAGTCAGTTTTCCATGCAAAATGAACACATTTTATTAAAATTTTAGGTATAATATCATTTTGATGAGGTACATCCATGATCAGTTGTGGGTATTCATTGTTTACGTATACAGAAAGGAGCAATGGGAGGTAACATTCTTAATTTATGTAAATAGGTTTTTCACAGAGAATTTACCGATTTGTTTCAAATTTTGGATGTATGTTCCTTCTGATAAGGCGTTTACCTGATTAATTTGGGGGGTTCTGAGATATAAACGTAGAACGGTTTTTTTTTTCAATCGGATAGAGACTTTCGGTTTTATGAAAATATTTTTAACTCGTAACAGATATTGGTTTTTGCGCACATCACTTCAGGCGAAATTGTTCATATTAAGAAACTAAATATCCGAATCCTTTTAAAAATAAGAAAAAGGTTAAATAAAGCATGACACTTGAAATTTAGGATGGGGGTGAGGGGTGTAGAGTAAAAAGACGCTAGATTTTTTTTTTTTTTTTTTTTTTTTTTTTTTTTTTAATCACAGCACTTTTTAAGGTTTTAGCTGATAATTAAATATTACCATTATTTGAAACTTTTAGAAACGTAATAAAACATGATGTTAAATATTTAAGGAAAAAGATGGCGCGTCAAATACCACTATTTTCTATTAGTAATTTTTGTAAAAATGTTAAATTCTTGTTGGAACTGTTTGAAACTTTGTAATAATTTATAACACATGATAAAAATTGTAAAAAAAGTCCCATTACGAAAGAGAAAGAGGGGGGGGGCGAAGAAAATCAGGAAATATAACGGAAATTCTAGGTTGATCTAGTTGAAACTTTAAGTTAGTTTATGACACATGATATAAATTTATAAAAATATGTTCCGCGTTTAATGCCACTATTGATAAATAGTGATTTTTGAACGATTTACATAAAAATGTAATCAGAATCAATTTATATCAGAGACTATCTGAATATAAATTTATATTAAATTCCGTTCATTAGTTTTTGAGATACAGCTATTGTAAAAATTGTTAAAAATGCAGCATAGCATAGCCATGTTGAGTGATTTACTTCAAAATAGAAACAACACCAACTCATCTCATGGACGAACTGATTCTGATGTTTGATGAAAATTCGTGTATTAGTTAAGATAAAGCTAATGCGTAAATCATAAAAAATGCAAAACAGCAGCTCCACTTGATAAGCGATTTACACCAATAACTAATCAACATCAATTTAGATCAAAGACTACCTAAATGTAAATTTTTATTAAATTTCGTGCATTAGTTCTCCAGCCACATCCCTACAGCTTGCGACAGCGTGTAGCAGGTGTGCTGCACACGTACTGCCGAATGCCCTCTTCCTTTTCGAACGAACTTCGAAGTGAACGAAATTCAAATCGTAGCAAGCGTGCTGAGTACGCACCGCCGAATGTAATCCTCCTTTTCGAAAGAGCCTCGAAGCGAACGAATTTCCAACCATATCCCCGCTGCATAGGCCAGTCAGATAGGGGGCGAAGCCAGCAAGATTTAACTAAGCCACGTTATATTAGTTTCTCATTCCAACACCAAGGAGTGCACTCTATTATTAACAAAACTGTATCTGAATGAAACTTCGTTAAACAACCTAATAGTGTTACTTGAGGTCGCGGTGCTTTAAAAGCTAGAATTTCCGTTATATTTCGCGATTTTGTTCGCATTCACACCCTCTTTCACGCCGAAATGTGACTCTTTTTTTATAAATTCATATCAAATGCCATAAATTTTCAGTTTCAAAACTGTAAGTTTCATAAACTGTAAGTTTCAAAATGTTCCAACAAGAATATAACATTTTTACAAAAATTACTATTAGGAAATAGTGGTATTTCGATGCGGAATCTTTTTTCTTAAAAATTTATCATCATGTTTTTTCTCTTCGAGATTCATTCGCTTCAACATACGCCCGTTTCGAGATTTTATATAAAACAAGGGGCCCGATAGCGGGCGAAGCCGGCTGATTTAAACTAAATCGCATCCAAATTCCAAATTCCAACACTTGGGTGCTTGTGTTATATTAATTCCACATTAGTCCGTTATATTAGTCGCTATATATTAGTCCGACGTACGTACGTACGTACATAAGTATGTACATACGTACATGGTTACATACACATACACAGAATCTACGAGCATTTATAGCTCTCAGGCTTTGATAGTATGTGAGCTAAAAGCGAGTCAAATTGCATCGGCCTAGGATAAATTAGATCAAAACTAGAAAGTTGGCGCCGTGGCGATCTCTAGATTCAATAAAATCACGCCAAATTGAATTGGCCTAGAACAGTCTAGTTCGCCCTAGGATAAACTAGTTCAAACCAATGAATAGCAGGCTAAACTAGTTCATCCTAATGACCATTCGGCCAAACTAGTTTGGCCTAGGAAAATCTAGTTTATCCGATGGGCGTTCGGATAGACTAGTTTGGCCTAGGAAAAACTAGTTTATCCGATGGGCGTTCGGATAGACTAGTTTGGCCTAGGAAAAACTAGTTTATCCTATGAGCATTAGGATAGACTAGTTTGGCCTAGGAAAAACTAGTCTATCCGATGGGCATTAGGATAGACTAGTTTGGACTAGGCCAATCTAGTTTGGCCTAAAATCGGGTTTGGCCTGTAACATATATATTTTATGGTTGTTTAAGCGCTGTTCCCAGGTTATAGATTTTTAATGTTACTCTTGCTAATTTATGCAAAAAATCACTTCAGCCACAGGTTTTCTTTTCTTTTCTTTTTTATTCCTGAAATTTTAGATGTAAATTAAAAGATTTTTGTTTTTTAGTTCAATTTAAATAACAATTGATAAAAATCAATGAACAATGACAATAAACAACCACAATAAACAATGTGGTTATCGCATAGGTTTAACAGGACTTGCCATAACTGGTGATTTTGCTCACTGTCCCTTCCTTATTAACCCTGTTCTATTTCACTATTAAATGGATGGCAATGGTCTCACTATCATAGTACAGTATTAAACACTAATGCTGTACACGAACATTTCCTGATCATACGAACAACAATGTGAAAGTTTAAAAAAGCTATTTTAATAAATTGAATTTCACATGTTTCTTCTTCATGAAAGTTAAAGTTATCAAAAATTGGCTCACATGTATGTGTATATTGTTGAAAGCCATCGTTTCTAGAACTTTTACGTACTGAAAACCTCTAAACATTCATAAAAATGTAAACAGCATTATTATACTGCTTTAATGAAATCTCAGTAACAGATGCTTTTAAAACAATGATCCTGTATTTTTTTTTTTTTTTCTTATGCGTGCAAAAAGAATTTTTTTTTTTAATAATAGAATCATAAACTGGACTAGTTCAAAATAATTTACTTCTATGCGTTCAAATGTAAATCCACATATAGTAAAGCTTTAAGGTGATAAATAAATGCAACTCTATATTAATTTATTACAATTAAAATACAAATTTACTTAAATATATATAGGACAGTTGCACCATAAAATTTAACTAATGATAACACATTGCTCAGTGGTGCACAAAACAGAAATTTTAATATACATTAGTACATATTAAAATAAAATAAAACTTTCAATGTTTCGCGCCGTCTTCAGGAAAATATGAGATGGAAGGACTACGTTTGCATCTTGTTCGAGAGATAATATTTCTACTAAATTAAAAACTAAATGAATTAAAATTTTAAAAATGTTGCCAATTACACGTGAGTAAAAAATTAAAATATTGAAAGGAAATATATTTCCTTGCAATATAAAAGTTTAAGGTTAAAAGTTACAGTACAAAAGGTATTACGGTAATAAAGTACAGTATAAAGGCTTACGGTATAAAAGTTTAAGGTTAAAAATTTATACACAGAGTGAACCTATACGCAAGATTTGATTAAAAATAACACTTACTTTTATTAAATAGCTCTGAAATTATAGTACTATATACCAACCTTTTGGCTACCATCATGTATCGATTTCATTCATGGTATAGTCGGATTTAAGAGTGATATAATTAGTTTGAAATTCAAAATATTTCACTTGGGATTTGTATGTGAAAATAATAATTAGTTACGTGACTTAACAGTGATTTTTACGGGTAAATATCAACTTTTTTACATGAAAATCATGCAATCGTTGGATACATATTCCCTCCCGCGTTTTTCATTGCTCATTTTGAGTATTTTTAGAGCTTAATATTAGTTGTTTTTAAAACCGATTTTTCACACAGTCAGTGGCTACGTATTTCAGACAATGCATTTCTGCATGTAACGAGTTAATGATAAAATCATACAAATTTCAAGTTCGTTTAATATTGTTAATACGGACCCGGGCAACGCCGGGCGGGTCAGCTAGTATATAATAAATTAATATGTCTCGAATATGTGTATAATGATAAAATAAAATAATTTAGCATAAACATAAACTGCTAAATTTCAGCCTTTAAGACAATGATGTACCAAATTTTTGTACTAAAAATACTGCACTGTTTGTATTTCTTACTAAACATTTTATGGTTACTATGCAAAATCAGTTAAAGTTCAGATGAAAATAAAAATTTAGAAAAGTAAAATGTCAAAAAGACATTGAGGAAAATTAAATATGCAGGTTCAACTTAGTTGACTCGATTAAATAAAATTTTATTAACAAAAGTCTCTGCTGACTAATTTTTTATACAGTGGTGGCCAAAATTGTGGACATTTTTAGGTAGCTTTCATTTCAAAAAGTACAAAACTATCTTTTGCAGCAGTCCAGAGGAAAGCACTTCAGGATATTTTGCTATATTTTTGTCGATCGTGACCCCTAGATCCCAAAACCACCCTCCGTTGAAATGTTGACTTACATACATGCATATATATATAAATAGATAGATAGATAGATATCTGAATTTTTTCGTGCTGTAACTCTCATATTTATGGACCGATTTGGATGAAATTCTTTATATGCATAGTTGAAGTGCTAATGTCTCGACTGAGTTCAATGCCCAGCTTTAACCACCACCTTGTTTCAAAATGGAGGCTATTTGAATTTGTAGACACTTATGGAAATTTTTATGTTTTCTAACCTTTTTCTTTAAAATGAACTATGTTTTTAACTTACATTGTGTGACTGTTTAAAATGTCTTTTGATGTTTCTAACATTCTGTTTAAAATGATATATAAGAGTTTGCATTTTGTGAAACAGAACTTTTTCTATAAGTATACAAAAGTTAAAAAACATAAAAATTTCAAAAGAATCATATAGCCGCCATTTTGAAACAAGATGGTGGATAAAGCTGGCCAACAAACTCAGTTGAGACATTAGTACTCCTATTATGCACATAAAAAATTTCATTCAAATTGCTTCATAAATTCGAGAGTTACAGTATGAAAAAATTCAAATATCTATATCTATATGTAAATTGATATATTTATACATATAGTACATATATGTAAGTCAACATTTCAACGGAGGGTGGTTTTGGGATCTAGGTGTTACAATTGACGCAAATATAGCAAAATTTACCGATGGACTTTCCCCAGACGGCTGCAATAGGAAGTTTTTTTACTTTTTGTAAAGAAAGCTACCTAAAAGTGTTCACAATTTTGGCCACCACTGTATATATATATAACCATTAATTGTAAAGCAATTTATAAAGCATTGAATTTAATACTAAATTTCCACACTGAAGCATGCAACAAATAATAATAAATAAATAAAAGTGTAATATGTACATATATATTTAATTTTTCAAGACATTTATTCCTTATAGTTAAATTTATGGGAGAATGCTTTATATACAGTATGACACTTTTTAGTTTTGCAGCAGTTAATTTAGGAAAATATACAAGACTGTGTTGTATAACAGTCTTGTTTACAAAATAGCATTTTAAAATTTAAGAAAAGATAATACATTAGCTCAAGCCAGTATTTATGATATGTGATACCCTTGTGAAGTAATTTATTATATGTTCTTTTTTTTTTCCCCACATCATTATCTGTTTGTAAATTCTGAACAAAAGTTTAGTTCCAAGTTGAGGAATTTATTATCTACCTCATTTTCAAACAGTATGTATTTAAACCTAACTGAATATCAATGGAAAAACATATATGCAAGTTAAAAAAATTCATACAATTATTCTTAAGAGAAAATTATATGATAAATATCAGATTACAAAACATATTTTTTTCTTCCACATTTGAAAATTTTCAGATATTCTCATTTAGATTCTATAAAATGAAATAACTTGTTTTATTTTCTTATTTTACTTTTGATTGATAATAGCATTGTCTATGTAGAAACATCTAGCTTAAAATATTACATTATGCCATTTTCCGTCAAATGACTTTGGACATAATAAAATTCATATAACAAGGAAGATTATTCATATGAGCATACTACAAAAAATCCGAAAAGATTACAGAATATTTTTCTCTAGATATATATATTTATGAAAAAAATTTCCGCGGAAACCTCATAGAATGTCCATAAAAGAAAATAATAATAATGAAAATTTTGTCATTTGTCATTTAAGTCTAACTCACTTTAAGAAAAAAATGCTTAAGATTGAACTTGTTTAGATAAATTTAATTTAAATAACTTCAGTTTTGTCAGCATTAGTTTATTTTAGATATAATTTTGTCTTATCAATATTTATATGTATTTTTATCAAAATTTATCTATCAAAAAAATTATGATTTAAAATGAAATTCAAAATTTAAATGAATTAAAATTGCTTCAAGCTGGAAATAAGTCCAACTAAACATTGTGAATTTAATTTTGTTGCTACGAAAAAAACTTCCACAGCATTCTTCATCCGGCTTTTATTTTTGAGTACGCTTAAATTTATGAAAATATTTTTTCAGTAAATAACTGCATCAAAAGACAATATAAATGTGTAATACAATATATATATATATATAGATAGACAGTATTAATTTCCTTCTTCAAATATCCTTTGAGTTTAAATTCATTAAATACCACTGTCATGTACTATAAAAAGCCATCAACAAACAACATTCAGTTATATTAAAATCACTTGCTTTTGTTGAGAAAAAATGCAATCAAATTGCCAAATCATATGTTGCTTTCATTTTTTTACACAAAATATTCGAAAGTTTGTTATGTTTTACAGATTTTCTATTGTATTTCCACCACTAAATTTGACTGATCCTTTATTACATACATAAGTAGTTTAATCAGTATTTTTTTTTTTTTCAAAATATTCAGAGTATGCCCTGTCTTGTAAGTAATAATACAGAATAAAAATAAATAATAGTTTGGGTATTTTAAAGGAATTTTATGTAATTTTACACAAATTAAAAAAGTAAGAATAAATCCAATTATTCATATTAATATTCAATGATCTATACTCACAAGAACAGTTCCATTGTTAGAATCCCAGATACGAAGAACATTATCGCCACAAACAGATACTCCTAATCCAGCATCAGAAACATCAAGACTTGAAATCTATAAACAGAAAATATATTATACATTAAAATTTAATTAAACTAACTAAATTAATTAAAAAAACAGCAATTCTGTAAAAGATAAACAAAATAATGAACAATTTATTGCAATAAAACAGAACACATTAATAATAATTAAAAAAACTACGATATTAGAGCAGGATTTTCCAAACTTTTACATAAAATGGTTGTCAGCTGTGTTTTTTAAATAAAACATTTTTCACATAAACCTCCATTCAGATGTTTCTTCCTACCATTAGACAGCAAAGAAAGAAAAAAAAAAAAAACCATGAAGAACACTGCTGAATTTTTTTATATCACCCGGAGAACATGATTTTTTAAAACTTATAATCTTTTTATTATAAGAAAAGTTAGTTCATAATACTCATTTTTATATACACATAATAATTAAAGTGTGGCTTTAAACATGGATTTTTACTTAAAATGGAAATTTTACATTTTTTAAAACTAATAAAATACTCAAAAAACTAATACTGAAATATAATGTTGAAATATCAGGTTAAGAGGGAAAAAAAAAAATAAAGAACTGGTAGCTCTAAAATAGATTTTTTTTTTTTTAATTCTTTTTTTTTTTCTTTCAGAAATTAATAATAATAATAATAAAGATTATGGATGATTGAATCATAATTAAATGACTAATAAGGATCATCTGTAATCCAGTTGCAATTTATTTCCATATTGAATGAGGTATTTTTTTATTCTTAAGCCTGAATCAAGTGCTGAAGTGTTAGTTAATGGCTATTTTCTTGTTAAAGCAATGGTTACAAGTTACAAAAGATGAATTAAGCATTTGAAAATCAGCTTATATAAAATGGCTAAGTCAGTAATTTTGGTGCTTCTTATAATTTTTATTTAAATAAGATGTTTAAAATGCATCATTTTAAATAAGATGTAATTTTCACCAAAGTTTTCTTTCATTTTGCAATATTCACATGAAGATACATACTTTTTATAATTAAAAGCAAACGTTATTATTTGAGAAAAAAAGGTAAAAAGACTTTTTTGAAACAAGCAATAAATCTCACATTAATTTTTGGTAGTATTATTATAATTAAACATCCATAATAATTTTAGAAAATTAAGAAAAAACAAATTAATTTCATAATGCTTGAAATATAGAACAGGACTCACTTTTGCAAATCCCAATAATACAAAATTCTAAACAAATCAAATAAAAAATACATATGAAAAATTCTTACACTTTTATGGTGAATATTGGAAAACACTTTCGATGGAGCAAAAAATTCACATTTGCAGTTTGGATCTGTATGATATAAGGTCAAGGAACTCTACATAGGAAGAATAAGTACAACAAATATAAATATATTTTTAAATAAATATTATTTTTTATTACAATATCACATTACAATATATAAAAAACATACAGTATTTTAAGTATTAACCCCTTTGCAACAAGAGGCCCTTTGCTTAATTTTTAATCTTTTACCACCGAGTTTAATAAACAGAAAATTTTCTGTAACTGATTTGCAAAAGTGTTATGATTAAATAAGGTAAACATTACAATAAAAAACAACTAGTGAAAATTATAAAGGATTCTGAGCACCTTAAATGGCATGTACACCGGTCACTCGTCCTCAAGGGGTTAATAACACTGTTAATAAATAAACTTCCCCATATCAGCTGTAAATTGTATTTTTTTTTTTTTTTTTTTTGCTCTTTCTGCAAAGGAAAAAAAATACCTGCACATTACAAATGATTAAATAAAGTATTACAACAATATTAATTCCATTTCTACAAAATTTGTAGTAGAAATCTATCATGAAGATTATTATTTGGCAGTAGTACAGTAAACTACAGACTTTCAAGTTCCTGGCTATCTGGCCCTCCATATTATCCGGCCTAGTAAAAAAAAAAAAAAGGAATGATGCCAGCGTCTGAGACAATACCGACTGTAGAAAAGTGTCTAAAGACAACAATTTGCAGAGAAAGCTGTGCTAATTCTTGACAAAGCCCCTTTGCATCCACCGATTGATGATCACGCAGATGGAGACATCAAAGCTGAATTTACCACCCAATGTGACTCTTGAAATGATAAAGAAAAAGTGTTGCTGGCATCTTCTCTGTTCCTTGATATCAGTGATTGATAATAATGAAGATCACATAACCATTTTGAAAAAGACTGACATGCAAGCTGTCATAAGTTGAATGATAGAAGCATGGGAATAAACTCCAAAATAATGATTGCAAGGTTTTGGAACATTCTGGACCTTAAAGATCAACATAAACACATGTGGGAAATTAAGGTGATGAGAGCAATAAACTTCTTTCATTGCTGAAAAGTATACTGGGTATGAGAATATCCATGGAGAGGACATTTCTTGAATGTCCCTGAAAGAATGGCAAATGAAGAAGGCAATGAATTAACTGGCAATAATATTGTAGAAATGGAACATAGGGAGAAGTAACAAAAGAAAAATCTTACTGCACATTTGGAAGAGTTCAAATGATTGAAGCAGTATTGTAGTACATTAGTTAGCAATAAGAGGCAATGTCAGCTGCTATTGTGTGCTTGCATAAGTGGAGGGACATTGCATTGTGCAAGAAGGCTAACAGGGAGAAGCAGTCATTTTCAAAAATGACAAACAGTAAGTACTGTCTCTTTTATCTTATGCATAACTTTATACATTTGTGCAATCATTTATTGATAAACAGTGAAATAAGATTTATTCTTCTTTTTTTTCTTACAAATGAGGCTTACATTTTACATTAATGTTTTGCTTATTTTGAAACTGTATGTACTATATAAATAAAATTTATGAGTTTTTAATATCATGACAGGGGAAAAGCAGTAAATGAGTAAATATTCATGGAGTTACGGTCTATCTGGCTTTTTTGTCAATAAGCCTACTCTAATGCCAAATTAGGCTGAATAATCGGGAATTCACAGTAATAATAAACATTATAAATTTATTACTAATAAAAAAGTCTAAAGCTAATTAAATGGTTTTTGCATCAATTACCATGGGGCATATATACTAACAGATAGGCAGACACCAAAAACTTTTTGTTTTTACGGTAAACATTCAGTTGACATTTTGGCAATAAACAGAGAAATTAGAATGAAACATAATTTGAAATACACAGTAAAGCATTGTTTATACGCCGATCACTTATACGACGTTTACATTTATACGACGTTTTAATGTGGTCCTGATTCATTCCTATTCATTTTAATGTAAAAATATATCTTTTATACGACACCCAAAATCATTTATACGTCGATTTTTCGATTTTGTATTGGTTTATTTTTGTTAATTTTTCTTGTGTATTTTACGAATGAGCGGAAGTTGGCAGCTATGAATGACACCAAAAAAGCGTGTTTAAATGCACTCCGCATTATAAAAATGTGGTTTGATATTCGATTAGTCTGAAAAATCAGCATACGTGTAACAGATTACATTGGGAGGGATCATTCTTTTTTCGGGGATGGTCAGCTTTCCCGACTTGTTTTAAGTTGCAAACAGGCTATCCTTCTAACTGTTATCAGTATTGGCGACTTTTAGTTTGCACGCAGGGTTTTGATCTTTAACTTTAAATGGAAAGGAAATGATGTACTGCAAATGAGGAACCTTTCGGTGAAACATAAATAAAGGTACGCATATTTAAATTGCTTACTAATCCCCCCCTCCCTGTTTTTTAAGATTCTTTGTTTATTTTGGTTTGTTTAATTAAAAAAATCATGCAAATCATCATGTTAAGGCCCCTGTCCTCGCTCCAGGAAACGTTCACGAGCTAATGATATTCCTATGGGGAAGCATTTTTCTAATAACTCTTTCGCATTTTGACATTTTTGAATAATTTTTTTTGCACTGGATAGTTGAGGTGCATGCCGACAGCGCACCTTTTTTACTTTTTCGATTTTGGTTGCAGATATTTTTTTAAAAAGCACTTTCAGTTTCGAAACCGGTTTTGAAAGTGAAACTAACTTTGTAAAAAATATCTGCAACCAAAATCGAAAAAGTAAAAAAGGTGCACTGTCGGCATGCACCTCAGCTATCCAATGCAAAAAAAATTATTCAAAAATATCAAAATGCGAAAGAGTTATTAGAAAAATGCTTCCCCATAGGAATAGCATTAGCTCGCGAGCGTTTCTTCGAGCGAGGACAGGGGCCTTAAACACTAAAATTAAGTGAAAGCAAAATTAATTCTAGTTTTGGAAGTGAAAATCGATTATACGTCGTTATCGAATATACGACGTTTTTCGGTAGTCCCTTCGGCGTCGTATAACCGATGCTCCACTGTATATATATATATGTTCAAAAAAATGTAACAATAAATAATAATAATACATACCTGAGTAACATTTTCTATTTTAAAACCATCAGTGGCCAATACAGTGCACATGTTATTGTCACCATTACCTGCCTCTAAAATACATAGCTTTCCATGTTTGCTTGTGCTACCTAGATATGAAATTTATATTAAAAAAATATTAGTATTTGAGAAAAATACAATGATTAAAACATCACTGTGAACAACAGACATAAAATACCAACCTAACTCTTTACATGAGACCCATGCAGTGCCATCTTTTTCTCTAAAAATAAATAAATAATAATAATTAAAAATATATTAGTATTTTTAAATATATATATATATTGGTAGTTTCACAATATTCTATTTTTTGAGAAAGATTAAGAGCAGATAAATTAGTTGCCTGAATGTTAAATAAAATCTTGCCAAAGTGTGTGCCAATTTTTCTAATTAATTGGGATAACACAATAATGCTATCACTTTTATTATTACCATACTTTTTTCTATAGAATAGGAAGAGAATATGTTTAAAGAATAGTTAACTAAAAAGAACAGAACACACATATCTAGCCAACAATGAGGTTTAATCCAGATAGCTTAATTGCAACCACTTTTTTTGAAACAACTGTTCATTCACATGCTGTTTATTTATTTATTTATTTTTTAAGTTGTAGCAGTAAAGCAATTGGAGTTTTTGTTGTTGTTGTTGTTGTTTTATGCTTAAATGGCAACATTGCTTATCAGAGATAGCATTTGTCATGGATTCACAGTTATAATTATGTTTTTTAAAAAGTTTTTGTAATTTGTAGCAATAGTCACTGTCACTGCAACACGATAAGTAGTCATTAAAAAATGTAACAATTACAGAGAATCAAATGGCGTACATGTTGAGTTATGGAGATTTGGGAATTGCTATATAACACATAGATCTGATCAGATTTTGAAAAACATTTTTGAACATTTCAATGATACCCCCCCCCCCCCCTCTTCAATCCCACACACACTTTCTTTGGTGTTGAATAAAAACAAAAATTTTATTTGTAAAGATGCATGAAAGAACTTGCTTTGACAATGACACAATAAAAATTTTGCAGATCAACAAAAATTTACATCTGGAAACACATTATACTGTTTGGAAAATCTGAAAAAAAAAAAAAAATTCTCCAGAAAAGTTCAATGTTCATTCTACAAATTCTATAACAAAGAGTTTGGCTATTTGATTTCAATGGATTTCAATATTTTAACCTCTTGAGAACGAGCGACTGATATTTGTGTTGCAAAAAGTGTTCAGAATAATTGATTATTCTCATCAAAATTTTCCTGAAAATTTTGCCTTATTTAATCTGAGCATTTTCGTGTTTCAAGTAGGAAAAAATGTTTATTTTTAAGAAACATTGATAAAGGATTAAAATATATGTTAAAGTTGCTCGTCCCGAAGGGGTTGAACATTTTATTTATATTTTCTTTTAATGAAATTTATGCCTCCCGCTTTTGGTGCACTTGTGCACTAAACTTACCATTTTTTTTTTAATATTCTTATCTTATTTGTCACTTTGAAGTACAGTAGACTCCCTCAAATCCGCAAAGCTTGGGACCAGGGGTTGTGCGAATTTTAGAATTTTGCAGATTTCTGGTCATTGATTTGTTTATATCTTTGAAAGATTAATTTGATTGGTAGTTAAGCATTGTAATCAATGCATATAATAAACTGGAACATTAAAATAATTAAGTAAAATATTTAAATAAATAAATAGTTAAAAAGCAAGGTATTATTGCAAAAAAAAAAAAAAAAATTAAGTAAATTAAAATTTTAGAAAAATATTAAAATAAAGTAAATAATTAAGATGCAATACTACATATAAATAATGATGACAAAAAATCAATCTTTTTTATAAAGAAAAATATTTGCCTTTGTTAATAAACAAAAAAGTATGATTAGTTAAAAAATATTCATTTTATATAGCAAGAAATTATCCTGCTCCTTGAATTAGTTATAAATATCGATCATCGTAACTAGTAAACTGGATGTAGATCCCAAATTCGTTTTGTAACTAGCAGGGATATGAAAATAGTAATAGAGCAATTAAAATAATAATTTTATATAGCAAAAATTATCCTGCCATGCGAATTGCAAACACTACCAAACGGCCAATGAAGTTATACTGCGCTGCAATTACGATACGATAATGATTAATTCGATTAAATATCGATCATCTTACACCTAAGAAACACATTATTTACTTAATTTAACACTGCAGAATTTAAATTGAAAGGCATTTAAAAAAAGGAAGAAGTTGAAAAGGATTTAAAAATATACATATATAAAGAATTATTTGTACTGCGTTAGCCGCTGACTTCAGCATCATCTTCAATTACATTGTTTACATCTGAAAAAAAAAAAATGTGAGAATTTCTGGCGTTCGCGGATTTTAAGGACGCGGATTTCAGGGAGTCTACTGTAATAATAAATAAATAATCAATGAATCATCAGACTCTTCTTATACTTATCCACCTCATCCTGTACAGCAAATGAGGCTTTATCTTCTAGATTTAAAATTTTTTAAACATTTTTGGTTATCTTTATTTTTGAAGCAATAATAAATTTAAAAAAATTACGTCATATCACTCACCTGAAAGAACAATGACGCAACATACTATCCAGAAAATCACTTTATCACACTATATGTCCATTCATAACCACATAATGGGGGCAAATTGTAAAGGGAGGTAACATTATTCAACTCTCTAAACATCATATCTACATCGTTCTTGAAGATTATTATTGGTTATGAACTTGAGCTTTGCTTTTAGTATTTTAATCATTTTAATAATTATCTAATTTTTTATTATTTTAATACTTTTATTATATTGTAAGCATTCATTATAGTTTTGATTGCATCATTAATTACATTCAAATGACTGTTTTAAAAAATTTAAACAAAGCAATGACCAGAAATCCGTAAAATTCTAATATCTGCACAACTCCTGGCCCCAAGCTTTGTGGATTTGAAAGTGTCTACTGTAAGCGTATCTTCTTTTAATTATCTTCCATTAACACATTAAGAACCAAGCCTGTTTTCTCAGTCTTTCCGTTTGGCCCAGGACATAAGATGCCGTTGAAATTCACTTACTGTTGTGGATCTGTTTAGATTATGACAAAGCAGTACAAATTATTTAGAAATGTTTTACATTTGTACTTATTCAATTTTCAGCAATTCTTGATAAATTGCAGACAAAAATCTTTCTTTAGCTTTAAATGTTAAAAAGTCAGTTAACGACAGTGTGGAAATAATAGTAGCAAAATTATTTTTGCTAAAACACAATGACACAATCTCTCCCTTCCCCCCAAATAAACCTGTAAAAGTCTCTAATACCTGAAACTATGCTACAAAAATGTGACACAATTTGGAAGAGAAATGGCCAGTAAATCCATTAAAGAAGTGTCAATATTTTGTAATACACTCAATAAAATTCTTTAAAATGCATTAATAATATAATCCTATAATAAATATAAGTTAAGTAAATTTTAAATAAATTTTTGGTAATTACTTAAAACAATATAATTTTTTTTAGTTTTATATCATATTTTACATTGTCCGTCACTGGTGACTAATGTGGCCTAAATGGACAGTTTAGTGTCAGTCACTAATGACTCAGGTGGCATTCAATGTGTTACAATGCCACACTAGTCACTGAAAAAGACCCGGATGATTATGTTAAGTCTATGGGGACGTTATTTTCAAATATCTAGCTCAAATTTTAATATTTTTTTCCATAGCATAGCTGAGGACTATCTACAACCGGGCAAGCTTTTACTTTTTTTTATTTTAGTTTCAAATTTTTAAAAAAGAAATACTTTAACTTTCAGAACTGGTTTGAACTGGTTGTGAAATTGAAACAATCCTAATATAAAAACAGGGTTTGATGTAAGCGATATCGCATCGCAATTTGCGATTCAAATTTAACTAAAATGCGATCCGAGAAATGCATTAAATCGCAATCATTGCGATGCATATTTGCCACACCCTTTGTTATGTCATGTACACTTAAAGTTAAAATTTAAAGATGTTTTTACACGACATACGTTGTGTGTTCATTCTCCCCAAGTGTTTATTTACAATGGAAGTACAGCGAGACGCCATTGCTGGGCACAGTTTTCCCAGTAAGTGCATGATTTGTTCCCGCCCTGACGCTGTGATTGATTACTGAATCACTGTTACTCGCTAATCACGGCATTTGCTCATAGAAGTTTGACATGTGTGTTGTAGTAGTTCTAAAATGAACACCCACTGTTACGATCCTTTTACTTTATTTATGCATCAAAACAGACAGCGCAGATTCTGACCCCACTTTTTCGCTTTGACCGTACTTTGCTTACCATACGAGTTTGTTTCTCTCTCGCTTAAAAAAATTCTTAACTCCTTAAAAAAAAATTTGTAAATTTTTAAGATTTAAAAATTACGTTAGCTATTTTTTACTTGCTATACAAAAGTGTCTAATTGCTATTCAAAACTGACTTTGTATAGCAGTTACTGCTCTGCAACTTTATTTTTCTAAATCGACCCCTGTATAAAAAAAATATAACCAAAACCGAGAAAGTAAAAACTAGCCTGGTTGTAAATAGTCCTCAGCTATCCTATGCAAAAAATATTAAAATTTGATATACTAAAATTTGAGCGAGATATTTGAAAATAATCTCCCCATAGATTTAACATTATCACCCGAGTGTTTTTCAGCAACTAGTGTGAAATTCATTTTTGTCAAAATACGTCACTTTTCTTGTGGGTGAGCGATACAAACCTCTCAACCTGAAATTTCTGCTATTCTCTAGTAAATTTTTATAATTCTTAAAATTCATTAATTTTTGAAAAATCTTTGCCCCATCCAGGGCCTGATTACCGCACAGGCCAATTAGGCCGTGGCCTAGGGCCCACTGCTGAGAGGGCCCAAATTTAAAATAATGATTTTGAAAAAATTCTTAATATTGTTATTATTTTCTAGAAAATCAAAAATAACTTTGCTTAACTTGATAACTGTATGATAATCTAATGATAACCCTTCGAATACTCCTCAGGGGCAGTGGCGCAGCTAAGGGGGGCGTCTGCCCGGGCGCCGAGGCCTATGGGCGCCAAATTGAGAGAAATTGTTATATATCTATATTGGGGTGGGGGCGCAAAATTTCCTCCTGGCCCCGGGCGCCAAAAAACATAGCTACGCTACTGCTTAGGGGGGGGGGGTTCGGGGGAGAGGAATCTAGCTGCTATTTTAGATTGAAGGGGCCCCAAAAAAGTGCTAGGCCTAGGGCCTTCTATAACCTTAATCGGGCTCTGGCCCCATCTGTAATCAACAGTTGCTTTTTTATTGGTCCCATTTTGCAAAGGAGTTGGGGGAGGGGGGATGTTATTTCTAAAAAAATAATATTTATTTATTTATTTAAATTCAAACAAAATATTTATTAATACAGTGGATTCTCTCTATTCTGAACACTCATGGGACTGACTAAAAATGTTCAGATTATTGGGGTGTTCATATTAGAGGGACAGTGATGCTGCTGGACTTGAAAAATCCTGGGTCCCAGGGACCCAGGACTTCTAAAATTCTGGGTCCCTTTTTCACAAAAGCAGGTCCCCACTAATAAGTCATATTTTTAGACGCAAAAATTAAACTTGTTCATTTGCATAAGAAAAATTAAATGCAGTAATTATTGTTTTAATAATAATTAGGGATGCAACGGATACTGATTTTGCCGGATATTGGATACCGGATATCCGGTATCCGATTTGCCAGCCGCATTCGGATATCCGGTACTGAATATGTTTTTAGTTATGGTGAATGTTTGTTTATTTCTTTATGCAATGCCATCTCAAATAATAAATTGCAAACATGTTTCACACACCATTGCAACTTTTAAACGTATTGGAACATAATTTACAGAAACTATATATCTTTGACTATCAGGGCTTGAAATTCAGGTTTTCCCAGGCAGAGAGTTTTCCTCATAAGTCATAACATTTGTAAATGCAGGGGTGTTAAACTATATAAGAAGGAAGAAATTAAAAAAAAAAAAAAACTATTATTTTTTACATGCCATTTAAATATTTAATTTATACCAGCATGACATAATTCCATTAAAATAATTTAAATCAACAACTCAAGATAATTATCCAAAATGTCTATTTTAATTAAAACAAATGAAAAGAATCAAGCCTTATATATGAGGACCCCAGAAGCCAAGGGGTAGAAGTGACAAAATTGAAAAAAATAAACTAAATACACAGACGACCTAAAAATATGCTTTTTTCATTTCAGGTAAAGAAATATAAGTAATTTTCTTATTATTTGCTGAGTTATAGAGGCAAACCACTTTTTTCGATAAACAAACAATATTGATTAATTATACATTTAAAGAAAATTGTACTTTATTTTTTAACAGTTATTGAAATAAGAGTTCAAAGACCAGAATGCAGCAAGCAGAAATTTCCTATTTCAATTTACTCAATTGTTACTGATGTTCCAATTTAACATCAATTATCTTTAAACTCAATTTACTCCAAATCGAAATTTTGTCACTTGTACCCCTTGGCTTCTGGGATCCTCATATATCATATCTATTTTTTCAATTGTCATTCAGTGTTATGAACAATTAATAATTGAGTTGCTAAATGAATATTTTAATTTAGATTTTATTCGATTTTGTGTGGTTTAGAATCTTTTGTAAGTTACACTTTTTTATTTTTATTTTATTTATTTATTTTTATTTATTTATTTATTTTTTGTAAAATCTGATAGGGATTCATTTTTAATTTACTTGCAAGAATAATACATTTAGATGATTGTATTGTCAATATCCTGCGGTGATTGCATACCACTTAGTGGAGGGTCATTCCACATGAATTCAACCAATGGGTGTTGCATCATAGTCACAGATTTTTTTTAATTTTTTATCATAGACAGACATAGTAATGAAACTCTCAAATCTGAAATTTAAAAGTAATATTCGCAATATTGGCTGAGATATAGACATTTGAAAACTGACCATTTTTACGATGAAGATAGATACAGTAGAAGGAGAACAAAGACGGCGCTTCCACTTTCGTCCCTAAAGTCTTTCCGAGTCTGGCTGGCATTTCCGGCAGTTTGGGAGCAGATGAAGTCTAGCGCCCCCTATGTCCCGCTAGCAGACCAATCGAGAGACCAGTCAAACAAGTCATGTGATCGAAAGTCAGTGCAGCATCACTAGCGCCACGTCATGCACCGGGAAATACTTTGGGGCTAAGTTCTGTTGGGCAAAGCCTATCTTCTCGGTTCTCCTTCTATTATTCTATCTTCATGATTTTTACTAAATGGCGGCCATCTTGGAATTTCATCAGTGTCTAAAAGTGCCTATAACTTCACAACTAATGGCTCAAATTTTATATATCTGGTACCAGTTTGAAGCTATTTGCACAAAGAATGCATATTTTACATCAAAACAATAGTAAATTTTCATTTATTTACTTTTTATTATGTGCAAACTGAAAATATCACCCAAAAAAGGGGCCGATTGTAATTGCCCATAAAAAAATGAATCATCATGAATTTTTTTTAAACTTGGTAAAAACATTGCTCTATGTGTGTGCTTTAAATAATAAAAAATTTGGAGAGGTAAAATCTGTTGTTTAAAAATAAATGATTTTTTACACTTAAGGTGTCATTAACCAAATAATGATCATTTTAGAATCTGTAAGTATTCCTAATTTAAAAAATAATGGTTAAAATAAAATTTTCTAAAATCTAAATTAATGTAAATGTATATTCAAAAATTCTTTTGCACTAATTTTGTAGGAATTCTCCCTCAACCTCACTCTCCTCCTCAAAAAATGTATACTATTAGAAAAACTTTTACACTGAAAAATATAAGGAAATAATTAAGGAATATAATGTATAATTATAAAATACTTGTAAATGCAATACATATAAATGAGGTTTTACGTTACATATAGATAGGAGTGGGGTGGAATGGGACAGTAGGTTTTTCTCTTTATGTATAATTCAGAAAATTTCATCAATCACACATTAAATGAAGCAATAGTGTCGCAATCTTCAGTTGAAAAAAGTAGCTGGTTGACGTAAGCTTGCAGTTGTATAAAGAAAAGATTATTTCAAGAATCAAAAGTAAATTTACTTCATAAACTTTTTTTGCTTTCTGTATATTAATGATTTGTTTATACATAAATGTAATAGTTCTCCTATTTATAGAACATTATATTGTATATTAACTATAATTTAAATTATGCCTAAAAGCAGTATTTCTGTTTATAATAAAAGAAGGTAGAGAATAATGGGACATGCCAGGAAAGGGGGGGGGGGGGATTGGAACATGTCTAATTCTTAGTTTTTAATAAGATGAGTATAAATTGCTAATATGCAAATACTTTTAAAGAGTAGTATATTAATTATAGCATTGAAAATATATTAATTTACTTCAAAATATAAATAAATTGAACGAGTGATTATAATCTCTAACAATCCTGAATTAAAATTCCATTCATGAAGATACTGGAATTTGATGTTGTAGCACAGACTTTATCAACCTATAATCTTTGTTAGATTGTAAATATAGCCAACTCTAGAATTATTTGTTTTGTTGTTTCGTATAATATATTGTTTTATAGTTGTCTCATTCCTGCCTGTTAGTGGGGAAGTATGGGACACATTTTGAAATTTACAATTTCTTTAATTATAAAATTGTTTAGCTATATTGCTCAAGAACATTAAAAAGTGTTTTATTATGTATTCAAAACGAAATTTTTGTTTTTGTGTCAAACAAAAATGATTTACAAATTTTTGTAAAAAGTATACCATTTCTCCCCACTCTCCTTTATACATAGAGCCTATTTAAGACATTTTTTTCACTTAAAAAATGAAATTTATGTGGTCAAATTTATATATATATATTATATATTTTTTATTTTATTTCATTTAAATTACATAAGTGGATGAATTCAACTGTGATTTAGAGCTAGTATTTCTCCAATATTTCAGGGGAAAATATTAGATGGCCTTTTTTTTTAAATGTAGTTCATTATAGTAAAGTAAGGTATTTAATATTTATGTAAATATGTTTTGAGAATTATATTCTCATATTTTAAATGAAATAAAAAATATTGTAGAAGTGAAAATTTACTTGTATTTTAATATATGAATATTTAGCATAAATAGCTGCAAATTGATATTATTTTATTGAATTATATAATATACTCACAATATATTAATTTAAATGTTAGAAAATTTTATTTTAACCATTATTTGTTAAATTAGGAATACTTACAAATTCTAAAATGATCATTATTTGGTTAGTGACACCTTAAGTGTAAAAAATCATTTATTTTTAAACAACAGATTTTACCTCTCCAATTTTTTTATTATTTAAAGCACACACATGGAGTAATGTTTTTACCTAGTTTCAGAAAAATTCATGATGATTCATTTTTTTATGGGCAATTACAATCAGCCCTTTTTTTGCTTGATATTTTCAGTTTGCACATAATAAAAAGTAAATAAATAAAAATTTACTATTGTTTTAATGTAAAATATGCATTCTTTGTACAAATAGCTTCAAATTGGTCTACCAGATATATAAAATTTGAGCCATTAGTTATCAAGTTATGGGCATTTTTAGACACTGATGAAATTCCAAGATGGCCGCCATTTAGTAAAAATGGTCAGTTTTCAAATGTCTGTATCTCAGCCAATATTGCGAATATTACTTTTAAATTTCAAATTTGAGGGTTTCACTACTATGTCTGTCTATGATAAAAATTTAAAAAAAATCTGTGACTATGATGCAACAAGTTTTCTTTAAAGTGGTTGATTTCACGTGGAATGACCCTGGAGTTATCGTCAATACTGTAATTTCTGACATTTTAGCTAATTGAATTATGTTCTTCTATGCAATGGAATTTTAAACCCATATGAAATTCTGAAAAGGGCATAATCAGTAGGTTTCTTCTATTCCATGAGAAATGGTTTATTTAAAAAGGTCGTGTCCTAATTTCTGTGAACTATGCACATAAACTATTTATTGTTTCTAAATGTGTTTCCTTAAAGTTTGCCTTTTTTTTTTCCAATCATTTGGAAAGCGGTTGATGTTATCGGTTGAGAATGGACCTTGTGGTGTCTGCATTTTATTTTGTTTATTATTGGTCCAGGAAATCCATGACATATGTAGTATGTGACTCTTATTACATGAGTCATGTTTTGATCATCATAAAAATAATGTTTTTACTGATTTCAGGGGTTTGTCCAGACTTTTCAGACAGGGTCCTGTTTTTGTGAAATTGCGAAAAATGTATTATTAATTTTGTGAATTTAAAAATAACGTTAAATTCAGGTCCCTTCGGACTTCAGTGACATGGTCCTGTTTTTGTAAAAAAATTGTGAAAACAAAATTTTGCAAAACTAGTATTAATGTTCCCGTTTGGATGAACCACACATAATATATATATATATATATATATATATATATATGTAAAAACATTATATAATTCATTTCAACTTTTAATTAAGTTCTTTAAAATGTACATAAAAGATTTTTATTTTAATAATAATTTTTGGTTTTCAAATTCTTAACTAGATAACAAGAAACAATCTTAGTAGCAGAATTTTTTGTATCAATCTGCAGCAAAACAAAATTTATCTGCAACCCAAAAATGGGATTTTTTCTGCAGTAAGAATTTCACCTACAGATGATTCAGAATCCTCTTCAGTTGAAATGGATGCACAACTGGTGCTTGGATTAGCACGTGACTCAATTCCAACTGGAATTATCGGAGAATTCAATTGTACAGAGCAATGTGCGCCCTCGTTGACATGCAAGCTTGCTTCATAATCCTTATTTAAATCAATTTTTGATCGGATTTTCGGATCCTCCTGAGTCGAGCCGAAACTTTTGTCACAGGAATTTGTTTCAGCACGAGACACATCAACAATAGATTTTTTTTCGGCGTCATTTTTTGAAACACATGACGCATCATCAACAGTTTCTTTTTCGGCATCATTTTTTGAAACATGTGACGCATCATCAACAGGTTCTTTTTCGGCATCATTTGAATCTTTTTTTTTTTTTTTTTTTAAACGACTGAATTTCGGGGCATCTCCTAGCATCTGACTTCTTAATCTTTTTAACGTAGTAATCAGCGTTTCTCGTACCACCTAAATTCTGATTTGGACGCTTCATGCCCTTCATGGTAGTTCAACACACTAATACATCAAAGAACTATACACGACCACGAGACGAGTACACGATACGATAGCTTTAGGAAATAAATAAGGTGACGTGTTGCCAAACAAGAGAAAGAATTTTTACTCCCAAAAAATGCTGAATCACTTTTCGTCTCTGCACTGTACCGCTCATTGTCAGATTGTATCTCTCATTGGCTGCGATCGGCGCTTGCTCAATACGTCACTGAAAGCTCTTTTCGGCGCAGGTGCTAGTTGGCTGTTTTGTGAAAGAGAAAAATCCAATTTCCGCCGTTGCGTTTCTATCTGACTGAAGGCGAAGGCGATTGAAAGGTTTTACTTTTAAGGGGAAAAAATTTATGAAGGGTCCATTTTTAAGATAAAATATTTTGTGAAGGGTCCGTTTTTAACCTAATAAAAATTGTGAAGGGTCCGTTTTTACCGTAATATAAATTGTGAAGGGTCCGTTTTTACCGTAATATAAATTGTGAAGGGTCCGTTTTTACCGTAATAAAAATTGTGAAGAGTCCGTTAACGGACCCAAATTTTTCCTAAACAGATCCCTGGATTTTCATTAACTGAATGGGAAACATTTAAACATCTTGCTTTGGACAATGGATGTCCTCATTTTATTTATTTATTTATTTATTATTTTTTTTTACAAAATTCTTTAAATTTAGAAGAATTTTTATTTGAATAGGAAATAAATGTCATTTTTAATAAAGAAGAAAATAAAAAGTTACAAAATGGGCAGATGCAAATTATCAGACATGGAAAAAAAAAACGAATCCAAACAGAAACATCGTATGAAAGATTATCTTTTAAATGAAAAAGAAGTATGATTATCAAGCCCATTGATTACAAAATGTGCGATGATTTCGAAAAATGAAAAAAAATCTAATGCCGAACCATTGATTGTAAAAAAAAACATGTTTTTTTTTTTTTTTCCAATGTGCAGCACAAGATCCAATCTCATTTTGTTTAATGCTGATTCCAGGCTAATTAGATAGAGCTCAGACTCTAGTGACCATTACTGCCCTTTTAGAAATTTCTTGTTTCGGCAAAAGAGACAAAATAAATTAGAAAAAAAAATTTCCAAAATACGGAAATCGGCCATAGAAAAAATATTGCTGATTTTGTCCACCATGGCAAAAATAAATTTTTAAAAATAGTCAATCGGTCTGAAAAAATTTTAAGTTTGAGGGAACTTGGGCAGTGGGAAAATATAGCGAAATTCATCAGTCATTTACAGTAAAATATTGTGAAATCTGTTAGTCTGTCACAAGCAAATATCATGAAAATCATCAGCAGGTAACAGAGAAAAAACACAAATTTTTCAGCTAGACACAGGAAAATAAATATTAATTTCAGCAGAATGTCACTAAAACAAAAAGGGAAATTTTCCAATCAGTCACAGAATAAAATAGCTAAGTTTGTCACATTCAGTTGAGAGAAAAAAATTGTGAAATTTGGCAATCGGTCTCGAGAAAAAAGTTGCAAAAGTTTGCGAGGCGAGCAAGCGAGAAAATTGTGAGAAAAATTGCAAAGTTTTTCAATCAAATGCAAAAAACCAATCATGAATTTTGTATAATTGCCGTAAGAGAAAACTGTGAGATTTGCCAATTGATAGCGGAAAATATCACAAAAATAGTCAGTCAGTCCTGAGATTTGATCGCCATTTAACAAAAAAAAAAAAAAAAAATTCAAAAAGGGATTTTTTTTTTTTTTTTTTTTTTTGGTAACAGGAATGTCTTGGCCATAAGATTTTTTAAGGCATGAATCCAGCCATCCCATGCCAAAGTTCAAGCCCTGTATGTGTATATTAATAATATTGAATAAAAAAATGTACTTCAAACATTTAAATATTCTGCTTATTTGTCAATGAAATGCTGATAATTGCTAATAATTTGTACAATGAAATGCAGATAATTTATAGAACAAATTTTACACGTTTATAAATATGTTTATTTTATAACTGTAAAGTAATTTCACAAAGAAATACATAGCTTCCATTTATAATGTAAACAAAAAGGCTTACGAATATACCAATGGTTGAAGAGTTATTTCCAAACATGTGTTTACTTAATGATTTTTTTCATGTTTTAATTATTTAATACTGTTTTACCTTAAGCTACATTTAATTTTACTTTAAGTTAAATCACTTTCAAATTTATAAGCAAAAAAAACCTTTTAATTTTAAATATTTATAATGAAATCATGAAAATAACTAGTTTGATGCACCAATCCCAAAACTCTCTTCTATTCCATATATCTGAATGTTACAAAAAATATTTACAAATACAGTCGAGTCTCTATATAACAAAATCCATCGTTCAGTCAAAAAATTCGTTGAATAGAAAACAGCAAAAAATTTTGTACTTTATAAGAAAGCATTATGCTTATCCCAAAGGAGTTTTTATGCAGATGCAGTAGAAGATAACACCAGCATAGATGATGTTTAGTAACAATTCTTCATTCAAATGATCTCTCACAACAAAAAATATTCCAAGTCGCCACAAGCAACAAACATAAACTCTAAAAGTAATGAGAGTTAGTTTAGATAGATGAAAACCTGCTGAAAAAAAACAATCTTTTCTGCAATTGCCCCCTCACCCCTTCCTTATTGCTGACTTACTATCCTAACCAAGAGATAAACACCATTTTCAAGACGATAATGAAATAGTTTTATCTTTTAGGATGCTTTGTGATTATTGCAAATCGTTCTAATAGCAAGCAAATGTTTCACTCTTTTCCAAGAACGCAAGCTCACCTTGGCTAAAACAAAGTCAAGTATAACCATGCAAAAATAATGTTTTTTTTTTTTGGGGGGGGGGGTTGAATGCCTTTTTTTAGACATAAGAAATAAGGTAGAGGATGCTATGTAGCTATGACTTATAAACGAGAAATCAATGAAAAAAATTTACTCTACAAATAATTTGAAGCATTTTCAGAACATATAAAAAAACATTTTTGAAAAAATTCGTTAAATGGAGATATATATTTCGCTATATGTAGATTATTTTTAATGTAATCATGAAAAAAATTGACCATTCCTACAAAAAATTCGTTAAATAGAGAAATTCGCTGGATAGAGTTTCGTTGTAGAGAGAGTCAACTGTATTAATACTACTTCAATATTGTTAGTTCAGTACTATACCAACTTTTATTTTCATCTAGAATTTTTGCTGCAGTTAGTTAATTAGATTAAGAATGAGTTAATCTCGATCATGATATTTATTAAAATCAATATTCTTTTCTGTTCTGCTATACACCAGTAGTTTGCAAATAGCCAATTTTAGAAAGATACGAGCTGCAAGAACCACCAATTCTCTGTAAGAATTATGAAAAATCAAAATTATTTTACAAAAATCATTATTACAGTACCATCTTTAGGCAAACTATTTTCAAACTGAAGGAAGACCAGACAGTCATTCCCAGAAATGTATCCAAAGAAATTTGGTTCAATTCTATGCATAACTTCATACAGTATTTGATGGTAGAACAATGAAAATGGCACAAAAATTGCAATTACAGCACCGCCTTACAGCGAAATGTTTCCATATTGAAGAAGAACCTGCTGGTTACTGTCAAAAATATGCACAAAATATTTGGATCATTCTATGCATAACTTCATACACTTTTTGATAGTATGATGGCAACACTGGGACAGACAGATGTTTTGAATAAACATGTTTTTGGGGATATTTGATCCCTAAAACATGCAAATTCGTCAAAAAAATTTATTACAATAATTTCTTCTTTGAAAGATAGAAGAAATTAAAAATAGGTTTGTTTAGTTGTGTAACTTAAAAACCAATTAACCCATTGTTTAAGTTAAAAGAAAGAAAGAAAAGTAGTAAAATCACAGTTTAATAAACAACTTCAAATTTTGTGAAGATAGAAAACCAACATTTAGAAATGCATGTAAGGTAGCAAACAGCTGTTTCGAATCTATTACCATTCGATCTCGTAATAGGCATATAAGACTGTGCTTCCCTGTCGCTTTGCTCAGCTTAGCTTTTTCTAGCATGCTGAGTCTTATACTGATGAAGAATCTCTATAGTAGATTCGAAACGGCTGTTTTCTATTCTTTTCATGCATTATTTGTGCATTTCTCAATGTTGGTGTTTTATCTTTATACATTTTTGCACAAAAGCTTCATTTGCTATTTTAACTTCAAATTTTGTTTTACAATCTGAAAGTAGATACAATTTTTTAAAAGATGTAAACGTAAACTTTTAAATTTGTTACAGAGTTTAAATATAAATAATTAGAAAGCTGGCAATTCTTTAAACTTTTGAGAATTACCTTTTATTCATCGATAGGGAACTTATAATAATATTTCATCTTTTGCATTATAAACAAAAGTTTTTCGCATTGTTTGGGATCAAACGATTACTGTTATTAATATATATTTGGTTTGTTGCATTTTGCCAGATATCCGATAGAGAAGTCGGATATCCGGTGATTGTGATTCGGATATCCGATGATATTTCGGATATTGAAACATCAGCTGGATATCGGATATTGGCCGGATATCCGTTGCATCCCTAATAATAATGTATAAATAATTAAAAGAAATATTACTTTTTAACTATTAAGAAAATTTTTCTTTACTTAAAAAAAAAAAATAAATAAATGTGCAAGATACAAATTAAATTATAAAATAATGCTTATTTGAGTGTAGAAGATAACAAGTATCACTATTGTTCACATTTCTTTTTAAAAAAGGGTAAAACTGATTTATTGAAAAAGACATTCTTCTTGAAAAAAGAATACTTTTAAAAACAATCAAAAACAGATTGTGATGAAAGAAAATCTGTTTTTGGAGCAGCAAAAATTAAAAAAAAACTATTTGGAAGCAGGGAAGTTAGTATTTGGAACAGAAAAATCCTATCCTGTCATTAACTTTTTTTTTTCCATGCCCCTTTGACGAAAACTGCGTTTATCAGCGATTTTTTGACGAAATTTGTCTTTTTTTCGCGATTTTTTGGCGAATTTTGCCGTTTTTTCGCGATCTTTTAACGAAATGTGCCGGATTTTCGCGATCTTTTGACGAAAGCTACTGTTTTATCCCGATTTTTTTATGAAAATTGCTGTTTTTCGCGATTTTTTAATGAAATTTGTCGTTTTTTCGCGATTTTTTCAGGAAATCTGCCTTTTTTTCGAGATTTTGTTAATAAATTAGCCATTTTTTTCGTGAATCTTTTGACGAAATTTACCGGAAATTCTACGTTATTTCGCGACTTTTTAACGAAATTTGCCCTTTTTGCGCTTTTTTTGACGAAATGTGTCATTTTTTCGCGATCTTTTGACGAAATGTGCCGGTTTTTCCGATCTTTTGACGAAATGTGCCGTTTTATCATGATTTTTTGATGAAAATTGTCGTTTTTCGCGAATTCTTAGACAAAATTTGCCGTTTCACCACGATTTTGGGACGAAATTTGTCGTTTTTTCGCGATTTTTTGAAGAAATCTGCCTTTTTTTCGGGATTTTGTTTCAAAATTAGCCATTTTTTCATGAATCTTTTGTCGAAATTTGCCGGAAATTATTCATTTTTTCGTGATTTTTTAAGGAAATGTGCGCTTTTTGCGAATTTTTGACGAAAATTACGCGTCCCGTCGCCGAATTTTTGCGTATTTTACGCGCTATAGCGCATCCACGACATCCCTGGAGGGAGATTAGAAATACATTACTATTATTACTACTACTACTACTATGTAGGGTGACCGAGCCAGTATTTGATCAAATATGGTCGGTACTAGAGGGGTTTTATTATATTTCTTTCTTTTTAAGTTTTAGAAGTAAACTAATACGGTTGCTACTACCCTTAATGAATGTCCAATCATGGGCGAAAATAAAACCTGCTCAAATCAAACAGCAACATAATTATAAGCAAAAAGTTTCTTTAATTGCTATTTTCCAGTAGTTGATCAATCGAAGTAATGAATCGAAAATTCAAAATTAATCTTTAAAAGATCATACTTTAGATATGATCAACAATAATTCATATAAAACTATTGTATAAAATGTTTATGAAAGTGGATTATTTTAGCTTAAAGTGTCTCCAACTAATCAAAACATAAATGTTTATATCTTCTAATAAAAAACTAGTTGGATGTGACAATCCCAAAACTTTCTTCTCTCTCATACACATTAATACTTCCAGAAAAATGAAACATAGTAGCATCACCGGTTAGGTAATTTACACCAAAATCTAATCTGCAACAACTTATTTCAAGTTCTAACTTAATTTGAAAATTGGTTATATTCCTTGTATTAGTATTTGAGATAGAATTATCACAAAAATCGTAAAAACTGGATAGAAGCACGAAATGTTGAGCCATTTATTCTAAAAACTAAAAAAAACTAATTTATATCAGGGATTAAATGAATTTGAAGTTTGATGAAAATCCATGCATTAGTACCTGAGATAGAGCTATTGTGATAATTATGAATAATACCAGATAGCAGAGCTACCTGTTGAGCGAATTACACCAGAACATAATCAGAACCATATTATATTAAGGACTAACGGAATCTGAAGTTTTATGAAAATACGTCCATTAGTTCTTGAGATATAGCTACTGTGGAAAATGTGAAAAAGGCAGAATAGCAGCGCTACCTGTCTGGCGATATGCACCAAACAATAATCAGATCCAGTTTGTATTAAGGTCTACTGAGTCGAAAGTTTTGTGAAATTCTGTGCTTTAGTTCTTGAAATAGAACATCCACAAAATTTTACAGACAGACTCACAAAGAAGTCATTTTGTAAAAACATGTTTTTTAGAATATCTGTCCCTTGAAACGTGTAAATTTGTTGAAAACATGAATTTAAAAATTTGCAAGTAATGCAAATCTGTGTAGATAATGAGAAACTGTAGTGAGATTAATATCAAGAAAACGAGTGTTTTTGTTGCCATCTTGGCGATATATTGCCAATTCTGGTGACCAAAATTACTCGCAAAAAGTGATGCCACCATGGCGCTATTTCCAGTATTTCGCCAAACTAATATTCTACTAATAACTTTAAACTAATACAAATATTAGTTTAGATTTGTTAGCTGAAGTCAGTTGATCAAGTTCCAGAAAAGATCTGAAAAAGTTATGGAATCATAAAAACTGGTAGAACAGAACCAAACAGAAAAGTAGAGCCAGATCTAAAAACTTCTACAGTAAAAATTGGCAAATATTTTCAAACTAAAAAAATGCATAGAAAAGAAATGGAGTCAGATTATCTATAAAGCTGATGAAATTAGTCAAATTTTTGTTAGCTGAAAATGTGGACTGAGTTTTATTGTTGCCTTATATTCAAAATCATACTATAATCCACTCAAAATTATTACTGGGTAAGTTAATAGAATGTATAGTTATATTGTCTTACATCAACTAAGCTCCACAACGCTAAAAAAATAAAAACCATGAAATGAAAATTAAAATATAACATTACCTAATAAGGTCAGGTTATTGAGGGATTGATCTAGATAAATATTTCTGAACACAAATATTTAGCATATGGTTAAATCGTATATGTTTAAAGTTTTGGGTTTACTTGGAACTTTCGATCATCCACTTATCAAAAACCACTAGATTGGAATTTTGTCACACTTTGTACCGAATGGACCATTCAGGTTCTCGTTCTTTATTAGATAAGCTTGTAACTTATAGTTATGAACCCAAATTTTTAAACACATTATGAATGATTGGGATATACAGTGTGTTAAAAATGCCTCTTTTTCCCTGGCTGATTTAATGGCATCAGTAAAGCTCAGTCCACATATTCAACTAACAAAAATTTGGATAATTTCATGTTCTTTTATAAATAATCTGATTCCATTTCATTTTTACGCACTTTTTAGATTGAAAATATTTCCCAATTTTTACTGTAATATTTTTTTTAGATCGAGCTCTACTTTTCTCTCTGGTTCCACCAGTTTTTCATATGTTTACAAAAAGAATATTATTTACATAAGACTATTTACAAGAAATTACAGGCACTTCAAACATCTTAATTTATCGTTCGTCGTTCCATCATATATGAATTCATCATCCAGCGACGTTCTCTCCAAAAATTGAAAATATTTGCTAATTTTTACTGAAACATTTCTTATAGTCTAAGAGCTAGCAACGTTTTCGTCACCTGATTTTATCAAGGCTCATTTTTTAATATGTTTTTCCATTTTATGATAGAATATGTTTGCTAGCGGTCTGGCAGTCGGGAGACGTTGGGTTTACCTGTGGCAGAAGGGGTTATGCAGGTCAAAAAGCTTCAAAATCACGTCATTTTATCAAGGCTCATTTTCTTATATGTTTTTTCCCTTTATGGTAGAATACGTTTGCAAGCGGTCTGGCAGTCGGGAGACGTTGCGTTTACCTGTGGCGGAAGGGGTTGTGCTGGTCAAAAAGCTTCAAAATCACGTCATTTTATCAAGGCCCATTTTTTAATATGTTTTTCCTTTTTATGGTAGAATACGTTTGCAAACGGTCTGGCAGTCGGATGACGTTGCGTTTACCTGTGGCAGAAGAGGTTATGCAGGTAAAAAAACTTCAAAAATCTGCCATTTTATAAAGGCTCATTTTCTTATATGTCTTTATCAAGCTTAAAAATTACAAGATATTACTCTTTGGATAGCAGACAACCTATAATTAATTTTCCAGACACAAATTCGGTTGCAAAGTTAATGCCAGACGTCTTTAAATATGGCAACGAAAGTGCCTGTTCCAAGAGTGATTTATAATTTAAATTTTATAAGACCTCTTTACGTCATTTTATCAAGCTTAAAAATTACAAGATATTACTCTTTGGTGGGCAGACAACCTATAATTAATTGGCCAGATACAAATTCGGTTGCAAAGTTTATGCCAGACGGCTTTAAATATGGCAACGAAAGTGCCTGTTCCAAGAGTTGTTCATATTTCAAACAATTATAAGATCTCTTTACGTCATTTTATCAAGCTTAAAAATTACAAGATATTACTCTTTGAATAGCAAACAACCTATAATTAATTTGCCAGACAAAAATTCGGTTGCAAAGTTAAAGCCAGACGGCTTTAAATATGGCAACGAAAATGCCTGTTCCAAGAGTTGTTTATATTTCAAAAAATTATAAGATCTCTTTACGTCATTTTATCAAGATTAAAAATTACAAGATATTACACATTGGATAGCAGACAACCTATAATAAATTAGCCAGACACAAATTCGGTTGCAAAGTTAATGCCAGACGGCTTTCAATATGGCAACGAAAGTGCATGTTCCAGGAGCAGTTTATAATTTAAAATTTATAAGACCTCTTTACGTCATTTTATCAAGCTTAAAAATTGCAAGATATTACACATTGGATAGCAGACAACCTATAATTAATTTGCCAGACACAAATTCGGTTGCAAAGTTAATGCCAGACAGCCTTAAATATGGCATTGAAAATGCCTGTTCCAAGAGTTGTTTATAATTCAAAAAATTATAAGAACTCTTTACGTCATTTTATCAAGCAAAAAAATTACACGATATTAGTCTTTTGTAGGCAGACAACCTGTAATTAATTTGCCAGACACAAATTCGGTTGCAAAGATAATGCTAGATGTCTTTAAATACGGCAACGAAAGAGCCTGTTCCATAAGCGGTTTATAATTTAAAAATTATAAGACCTCTTTACGTCATTTTATCAAGCTTAAAAATTACAAGATATTACCCATTGGATAGCAGACAACCTATAATTAGTTTACCAGACACAAAGTCGGTTGCAAAGTTAATGCCAGACGGCTTTAAATATGGCAACAAAAATGCCTGTTCCAAGAGTTGTTTATAATTCAAAAAATTATAAGACCTCTTTACGTCATTTTATAAGCTTAAAAATTATAAGATATTACTCTTTGGATAGCAAGCAACCTATAATGAATTTGCCAGACACAAATTCGGCTGCATTCGGCAATTTTTTTTTTCATATAAAGTTTACTTAAAAAAAGCTCTTGTTTATCAAAATATAAGTTTCTTTTTTTAAATATTAGGGTGGGTGCCCCGGTTTTGGCCACACTGGAATTTATTTGTCCAATATTTAAGCGGTGAGTTGATGTTAACAAATTATATGAATTCTTACACCTTAACCTTCCTAAGGGTGCAAAAATTTTCATCACATGAAAAGGCTTGTCAGTAAGACCTAAAAAAATTCAACTTTCCTCAATCAATCACAAAGTATCCCAAATTTACTCAATCAGGCTCTGAAAAAGTGTCGTGCAAAAAATCAGGTGCAGAAAAATAGTGAATCTAATCAATACGACTCAGAAAAATCCAGGGTTTCAAATTCGGTTCAATGACGTAAAGAGGTCTTATAATTTGTTGAATTATAAACCGCTCTTGGAACAGGCACTTTCGTTGCCATATTTAAAGCCGTCTTGCATTAACTTTGCAACCGAGTATGTGTCTGGCAAATTAATTACAGGTTGTCTTCTATCCATAAAGTAATATCTTGTAATTTTTAAGCTTGATAAATGACGTAAAGAGATCTCATAATTTTTAAATTATAAACAACTCTTGGAACAGGCACTTTCGTTGCCATATTTAAAGCCGTCTGGCATTAACTTTGCAACCGAATTTATGTCTGGCAAATTAATTATAGGTTGTCTTCTATTCAAAGAGTAATATCTTGCAATTTTTAAGCTTGATAAAATGACGTAAAGAGGTCTTATAAAATTTAAATTATAAACCACTCTTGGAACAGGCACTTTCGTTGCCATATTTAAAGCCGTCTGGCATTAACTTTGCAAACGAATTTGTGTCTGGCAAATTAATTATAGGTTGTCTGCTATCCAATGTGTAATATCTTGCAATTTTTAAGCTTGATAAAATGACGTAAAGAGGTCGTAATTTTTTTTGAAATATAAACAACTCTTGGAACAAGCACTTTTGTTGCCATATTTAAAGCCGCCTGGCATTAACTTTGCAACCGAATTTGTGTCTGGCAAATTAATTATAGGTTGTCTGCTATCCAAAGAGTAATATCTTGTGATTTTTAAGCTTGATAAAATGACGTAAAGAGGTCTTATAAAATTTAAATTATAAACCACTCTTGGAACAGGCACTTTCGTTGCCATATTTAAAGCCGTCTGGCATTAACTTTGCAACCGAATTTGTGTCTGGCAAATTAATTATATATTGTCTGCTATCCAGAGTAATATCTTGCATTTTTTAAACTTGATAAAATGACGTAAAGAGGTCTTTTTTTTTTTTTTTTTGAAATATAAACAACTCTTGGAACACGTACTTTCGTTGAAATATTTAAAGCCGCCTGGCATTAACTTTGCAACCGAATTTGTGTCTGGCAAATTAATTATAGGTTGTCTGCTATCCAAAGAGTAATATCTTGTGATTTTTAAGCTTGATAAAATGACGTAAAGATGTCTTATAAAATTTAAATTATAAACCACTCTTGGAAGAGGCACTTTCGTTGCCATATTTAAAGCCGTCTGGCATTAACTTTGCAACCGAATTTGTGTCTGGCAAATTAATTATAGGTTGTCTGTTATCCTAAGAGTAATATCCTGTAATTTTTAAGAATGATAAAATGATGGAAAGAGGTCTTATAATTTTTTGATTATAAACCGCTTATGGAACAGGCACTTTTGTTGCCATATTTAAAGATGTCTGGCATTAACTTTGCAACCGAATTTGTGTCTGGCAAATTAATTATAGGTTGTCTGCTATCCAAAGAGTAATATCTTGCAAATTTTAAGCTTGATAAAATGACGTAAAGAGGTGTTATAATTTTTTAAAATATAAACAACTCTTGGAACATGCACTTTCGTTGCCATATTTAAAGCGGTTTGGTATTAACTTTGCAACCGAATTTGTGTCTGGCAAATTAACTATAGGTTGTCTGCTATCCAAAGAGTAATATCTTGTAATTCTTAAGCTTGATAAAATGACGTAAAGAGGTCTTATAAAATTTAAATTATAAACCACTCTTGGAACAGGAACTTTCGTTGCCATATTTAAAGACGTCTGGCATTAACTTTGCAACCGAATTTGTGTCTGGAAAATTAATTATAGGTTGTCTGCTATCCAATGAGTAATATCTTGCAATTTTTAAGCTTCATAAAAACATATAAGAAAATGAGCCTTTATAAAATGGCGGATTTTTGAAGTTGTTTCACCTGCATAACCCCTTCGACCACAGGTAAACGCAACGTCACCCGACTGCCAGACTGCTTGCAAACGTATTCTACCATAAAAGGGAAGAACATATTAAAAAATGAGCCTTGATAAAATGACGTGATTTTGAAGCTTTTTGACCTGCATAACCCCTTCTGCCACAGGTAAACGCAACGTCTCCCGACTGCCAGACCGCTTGCAAACGTATTCTACCATAAAAGGGAAAAACATATAAAAAAATGAGCCTTGATAAAATGACGTGATTTTTGACGTTTCTAGCTCTTAGACTATTAGATTGGGTTCTACTTTTTTCTCCGGTTCCACCAGTTTTCATAGGATTTTTTAAATATGGAACCTTAAAAAATGTATTTTCAAGTTTTTTTAGCATGCTGAATTGAAATGTAAGTTATGAAGTTGCTACTTCATTGAATTCAACTTTCACCTCTGAATTTCAATTAACTCAGACAATGAGTAATAATATAGCAAGCAGGGCTTGAATTTCAGGGTGGAATGGCGGGATTTGCGCCCAAAATTATGAAATCCCGCCCAAAAGAATAATGCGTGCGGGAGACTCCCGTTACTCCTAAACGTTACGTTCCGTTAACCCGTTACGTTCCCGAGACTCCTAAAAATTTAGCATTTTGAAACTACGATCAACTCTAATGACCATTTTGCGATATTTTCGTGCGACTAATTGACACATTTTGCTAGTTTTTTAGCTCACAGGCTATCATAGCCTGAGAGCTTATGTGCACGTCCGTTCTGTATGTACGTGCGTTCGTGCGTAATGCGATAACTCATGATAAAAATATCGGATCCACTTGAAATTTTGTATATAGGTATATCCTGATAAGGCGCTTCCCTGATTAGTTTTTGGAGTTCGTTCGATATGTATAAGAGGGGGAACGGGGGGCTCACTCCCCTCCCCTTAATGGATATAAATAGGTTTTTCATGCAGAATTAACAGTTTTTGTCCAAAATTTAGATATAGGATCATTCTGATGAGGCGATTCCGTGACTGTTATTATGTGTTCATTGAATAAGTATAAACAGGGGGAAAGGGGGGCTCATGCCCCTCCCCCCTTAATTGATATAAACAAGATTTTCATGCAGAATCAACAGTTTTCGTTCAAAATTTAGATATAGGATCATTCGGATGAGGCGATACCATGGCTGTTATTAGGTGTTCATTGAATAAGTATAAACAGGGGGAACAGGGGGCTCATGCCCCTCCCCTTAACTGATATAAACGGGATTTTCATGCAGAATTAACAGTTTTCATTCAAAATTTAGATATAGGATCATTCTGATGAGGTGAGTCCATGGCTGTTATTAGGTGTTCATTGAATAAGTATAAACAGGGAGAACGGGGGTTCTAATGCCCCCCCTCCTTAACTTGCATAAATGGGTTTTTGAAGCAGAATTGTCAGATTTTGTTCAAATCTCTGAATAGTTTTGGAAGTTTAATGGTTAAGTATAAAAGAGGGGAATAACTCCTCTTAAATTATATAAATGCTAAATGGGTTTTTATTAAGAATTATCCGATTTGCTCTGAATTTTGGATATAGATTTTTTAATATGATAAAGCATGTACTTGATAGTTTAGGAAGTTCAATGATTAAGTATAAAAAAGGAGAAAGGGGAGAGCTATTTCCCCTTCTTAATTTTTTTTTTTTTTTTAATGGAATTAACAAAAATACAAGGCTGTAATGTACAATTAGTATGCGTAGCCTTTGAGCTCAATGCCATCAGTTTAACTGGGCAATATTCTTTTTATTTATTTTTCTTTACCGCGAAAGATTGTTGAAATTCACAATTTTTTCCGCGACAGATCGACAAATTTCCCAATTTTTTACCTGTGATCGATTGACACGTTTCATACTATTTTCCAAAGCAAAACAAAGTGATTCTGTTTCTAAATTAAAACAATTAACGCATTGAATTCCAAAAAATATGAAAAATTAGTTATGAGGCCGGAAATTTGAACATACAGATTTCGCAAATTTCGACAGTTGATTCCTGAAAAAATCAATTTCATCAATCGTTCGTAAAAAATGGCCAATTTCGTCTAAGGATCACGGTGAAAATGCCAAATTTGTCAAGCAGTCGCTTCAGAGGTGATTCTGAGTGGGGAAAAAATCTAAAAAATCAAAGCAAATTTTCTGAAAATTTGAGTGTGTGTATGTATGGGGGGATTCAGTTTAGACACTATATCAGAGTTTCCCCCAGAGGGTTTCAGGGGGGCGCTCTGCCCCTCCTGCCCTTTAGTTTAAAAACTAGCGCCCCTCTTGCCCCGTCATCCAAAAATTGGTGCCCCTCTTGTCGTTCATAAAAAAAAAAAAAAAAAAAGGCGTTCTTCTTGCCCTACATTTCAAAAAACGCAGCCCTCCAGCGATGATCCGAATGCGCTATAGCGGGTAAACTATGCGAAAAATTGGCGATGGAATGCAAAAAACAGCCTCATACTCGTCCCGTGGGACGAGAAATTTCATCAAAAAATTGCTAAAAAACAGCAAGTTTCGTTAAAAATCGTGAAATAACGACTAATTTCCGGCAAATTTCGCAAAAAATGGCTAATTTCATCTCAAAATTTCACAAAACGGCAGATTTTCTCAAAAGATCGCGCAAAAACAACAAATTTCTTTCAAAAGTCGCAATAAAACAGAATTTTTTTTTTAATGAGTCGCAAAAAACACAAATTTCACCCAAAAATCGCAATAAAACGGAAAATTCTGTGAAAAATTCCTTTTTCGCGATATTTTCACGAGATTTATTTTTGATTTTCGTTTTTTCGCGATTTTTAGCAAAACATGTAGTTTTCTATGATCTTTTAAGAAAAAATGCTGTTTTTGCGATCTTTCAATAAAATTTGCCGTTTTTTGGCAATTTTTTCCACAAAATTTGATGTTTTTTCGCGATTTTTTAGCAAAATATGCCGTTATTTGCGATCTTTTAACAAAATCTGCTATTTTTCGTGATCTTTTAGCAATATTTGCCTTTTTTTTGCAATCTTTTAACAAAATTTACTTTTTTCTTTGCAATTTTTAGATGAAATTTCTGTTTTTTCATGACTCATTGAACCGCTAGATTCTAGATTCAACTCTATAAAAAAGCTCTTAAAAATGAAAACTGCCCTAAAAATGTAAAAAGTGCTCTGAAAAATGTTAAAAATGCCCTTTTCAGAACAGTAGCGCCCTGCCCTTTTTAGGTGCGTTCGTAATTATGTAAATACGTAGCACCTATTGTTGTCGCTCAGTCCGTCCGTCTGTCTGTCTGTCCGTCTGTCTGTCTGTCTGTCCGTCCGCATATAACAACGCAAAAACTATCCAACCGAATCGTTTGAAATTTAAAATACATAATTATTACATAATTTTGTAGAGTCATTTCAAATTTTATGAAAATCGGATGGATAGATCAATTACAGGGACAATCAAAAGGATTCCGTTACATTACGGTCAATGGGGAAAAAAGTTTCAAATGCATTTTAATCGTTTGAAATTTAAAACGTATATTTATTGCATAATTTTGTCGAGTCATTTCAAATTTTATGAAAATCGTATGGATAGATCAATTACAGGGACAATCAAAAGGATTCCGTTACATTACGGTCAATGGGGAAAAAAGTTTCAAATGCATTTTAATGGTGTTATACTCATTTGAATATAATAGAATCAACATGAATCTATGAAATATGTACTAAAAATACATTTTGTATAATCTGTGATGCAAATAATATTTATTATTAAATTACAGGGCCACACAAATGTATTCCACTAAATAATGTTATACGGGGAAACATTGTTTGGGGGGTGTTTTAATTATATTAAACTACTTCACATTTTATGAATAAGATATACCTTAATGAAGTATAATAAGAATTTCTCCCTGCATATTTACAGGAACACAAAGATTTCGACCTCTATACTGTATCCAAAGTACGCTCTACTATATCAGCAAGATCTGAATATTTTAAAACTTCGTTATTAACGAACGCACCTCATTTGCTACGCTTTACGTGCCATTTCCAACTTGTTTAAACCTGGGGGAAAGTCTGCTACAGTTGAACCTCGAAAATCCGGAACCGTCGGGACCGCAGGGATTCCGGATTTTCGAATTTTCCAGATTTTGGAGGTTTATTAAAAAATCTTTTTTTATGGCTATATACCGTAAAATCCCGTTAATCCGCTCTTCCCGATCAAACGCCCCCTCCCCACTTTATAAAGAATTTGAAATTTTCAAAAAATCCCGAGAAAGCGCCCTCCCTCCCGATTCTCAAAGGCGATTGAGAGTGAGACGAATCATTATGAAATGAACGAATCATGAATCTTTGATGAAATGTGTGTTTTCTCAAGATTTTTTAATTGATTTCATGCTTGTTTTGGCTTTCTTTTTTTTTACAAATTTCTCCGTTTTTTCTGCATTTTTTCGACAGAATTTACGTTTTTTTTTTTTTTTTTAACCCAAATTTTTTCAAGTATCAAAATTCATGATTAATTCAACGATTCTTTCATTTCAACATGATTCATTACTGTAAATTTTGTTGAACGCTTTTTAACTTTTTAATTTTTGTAATAATAAAGTTTTTAATTAAAGGCAAGTCATTACAATATTAACCAGAATATAGCTATATATATTTTTTTAGTATAGTTATCAGAATTTAACTGCAGTTGATGAAAATTACAGCTATGTCTTATTTTAAAAAGTAATAAAACTGAAATCGGAAAAATGTCCGGATTTTAGAGATTTCCGGAATTTGGAGGTCTGGATTTTCGAGGTTCAACTGTATATGTTGACAAAATTTGTGGATTTTTCACAATCTTTCATGAAAATTTACAGATTTTTCAAATTTTTAACGAATTTTTCAATTTTTTAACGAATTTTTCAAATATTACGCGATTCTTGAAGAAGTTTGTGGTTTATTCGCGATTTTATGACGAAATTTGTAATTTTTTGCAATTTTTTTTTAATTTGCAGTATTTTTGTGATTTTTTGACGAAATTAACGTTTATTTCAGGACTGTTAGCATTTTTCTACGACTCTTTAAACATTTTTGTGTTTTTTCTGTGTTTCCCAAACAGAATTCACTTTTTTTTTCCTTGATCCTTTGATAAATTTTCAGTTTTTCGCTATTCTTTGACGAAATTATTATATTTTTTTCGGAATTTTCTGACGAAATTTGCATTTTATTCAGTCTTCTGACAAAGTTTTGTTTTTCCAGCTCTCTTTTGATAAAATTCACGTTTTTTCCCACGGTCTTCTGGCAAAATTTGCAATTTTTCTGCGAGCGATTTACAAAATTGATTTTTTTCGGCGACCATTTGTGGAAATTTGTTTTTTTTTTTTGGTCCGAATTTTTGGATTGATGATAGATTTTTTTAAAAAAATGTGAATTTCGTTGGAGGGTTGCGGAATAAATGCGAATTTAGTCAAATGGCGACTAAAAAAAATGCAAATTTCGTCAAAGAATCACAAAAAAATCTTGAATTTCTTTAGAGGGTCAAGAAAAATGCAGCTGCTTTCTTAGAAAACAGTACACACACAAACATATATTTATTATTATATGTATAGTTTTTAATCAGAAATAATACTAAACTGACTTTTGTAAAGTTGGGTTTGACTCGAACCCAACTTACAGCAATCTACACTCAATCTAAATCAATTGTTTTAAAAAGTAACATTTTAATATCTTTAAACTTCAAATCATAAAAAGTATTTGGAAAGCTGAATATTCGGCCCCACAAATACTATTCGGCTAGCCAAATATTCAGTTCACCTATCGGTCGAATATTTAGCATTCAGTATTCGGCCAAAATCACTATTCGGTGCAGCCCTAATAAAAAATGAAATGCTGTTATTGCAAGCAATTTGTAACTTATATTCAAAAACAAAATTTCAGCCAAATTGGTGTGCGAAAAACATGTGCAAATGTGGTGCATATATGGCATTTATGCCCTATGCTTTATTAGCATTGTGTTAAATCAGGTATTAAATATTACAGCACAAAGTCCAAAATCCAGAATCCTCCAGACCTCGGCAATTCCAAATTTCAGACTTTTCTGAATTTCAGATCATTTTCAGTTTATTTGTCCAAAACAAAAAGAAAAGAATCTCAAAAGAAAAAAAAAAAAGAGAAAAAAATATATAGGCTTGAATCATTGCGGCAAGGAGAAGATCGTGTGATAATTTTGCCGCTAGACTTATGAAATAAAAAGAATACGGGTATCTTAGTTTTTCTTTCTTTCTTTTTTTTTTTTAAAATTTTAGAAGAGTGCAGAGGTTTTTGAACCGGTTTTAAGAATTCCAAATTTATATATCTTTAAAATATATATATATTTATTTATGTACATTTAAAAAATGTCAGTTAGCAAAATGTCTCTTGATTTTGGAGAATTTCGAATTTCGGATGTCCAGATTTGAGAATTTGTACTGTATTCAATTAACTGTCCAATGTTTTCAATTTCTTTTATAAAAGCAAAGAATCTAACAGAAAATATCCTCAAAAGTTGTATTTTAAGATAATTTTTGAAGCTCAACCATCATAAAAATGTTGTGTGCAGGGTGCATTGAATAATCTAAGATGAATCATATTTATAAGAAAATAAAAAATGCTATTTAATTCGTTGGTGTTTAAGGCCTAAAATATCTATGCATCACTGTATATAAGTAAATCTGATATGAATGTAAAAAGAGATTAGCATTTCTAAACAGAATGGGAGGGGAGGGGAGATGAGAGGGAAGAGTAAAACTCCTGTAATGAATAGTTCAGGGCTGGATGGCAAGATTCACGGCCAAAATTTTGAAATCCCACCCAAATGAAAAATGTGGGCAAGAAGCTCCTGCCCAAAAAAATTTTGCATTTTGAAACTACGATCAATTTTCATGATGTTTTTGTGTGACTGATTGACACATTTTGTGAGTTTTTTTTACTGTGAAGGATCGTTGAAATTCACGATTTTTTCTGCGACTGATCAACAAACTTTTCAATTTTTTTTTCCTGCGACCGATTGACAAATTTCGTACTATTTTCCGCAGTGAAAAAAAAAGGTGATTCTGTCCTAAATTCTCCCCCTCCCTCCCCCCCCCCCCCCAAAAAAAAAAAAACACATTCAATTCCAAAATTTATGAAATATCAGTTATCAGATCGAAAATTCATACATACAGAAATCGCGTATTTTGTAAAATGGTCGCTGAAAAAATCTATTTTGCCAATTATCAGTTGAAAATGACCAATTTCGTTAAATGATCTCAGAAAAAAAAAAAAAAAAAAAAAAAAAAACATCAATTTTGTTAAAAAAGCATAGAAAAAACACAAATTCGATCAAACGATTTAAAAAAAACACACAATTTTTTAAAAGAATCGTGGGAAAACACCAAATTTATCAAAGATTCCTTCAAAGATAATTCTAAGTGAATTTTTAAAAAAAAGAAAATATCTGAAATTCACAGCATTTTCTGAAAGATTTCAGCAGCGTGTGTGTGAGAGGAGGAGGAAATCTAGTTAAGACAAGACACTGTTTTTTTCCGTGGCCCTTTGACAAAATTTGTGGATTTTCGATATGTTTGAGGAAATTTGCAGATTTTTTACAATTTTGGGCAAAATGTTCAGATTTATAGCTATTATTTGACGAAATTTGTGGATTTTTTAACGAAATTTGCCGTTTTTCAAGATCTCTTGACGAAATAAGTGGTTTTTTCATGATTCTTTAAAGATTTTTGTGTTTTTTCTGTGAAACTTGAACAAAATTTGCATTTTTTCTGGATCCTTTGATGAAATATGCAGATTTTTTTTCACACTATTCTTTGACAAAATTTGTGTTTTTTTTTTCACAATTTTTTGATGAAAGTTGCAGGGTTTTTTTTCACAATCTTCTGATGAAATATGCGTTTTTATTTTTATTTTTTTTCACAATCTTCTGACAAAATTACGTTTTTCAAGCGATCTTCTGGAAAAATGTAAGTTTTTCCTGCGATACTCTGACGAAATTCGCGATTTTTCTGTGATCGATTTACAAAACTCATTTTTTTACAACAACCATTTGTGAAAAGCCTCATTTTTTTTTTTTTTTTTTTTTTCAGATAGACAACAATTTTTTTTCTTTTCATTTTCGCAACCAAATACATTAATTTTTTTTTTTTTTTTTTAAAAATCAGAACAGAATCACTCCTGAGTCGCTTAATAAATGTGAATTTTGTCTCAGGACCATGAAAAAAAAGCAAATTTTGCCAGTGTTGCAAAATAAAAATGTGGATATCATCAAAAAGTTGCAAAAAACGTGAATTTCTTCAAAGGATCGTGGATTAAATGCAAATTTATTGAAAGAGCCACTAAAAAATGTGAATTTCGTCAAAGAATTGTGAAGGCTTGAATTTTGTCAAAAGGTTGCGGAATAAATGTGAATTTAGTCAAAAACCTGCTAAAAATCGCAAATTTCTTCAAAAAAAATGTGAATTTTGTCAGAAGGTCGCGGAAAATGCGGCCATCTCCTTAGAAAACAGCAAATATACAAACCTATATGTAGAGCCGTCCTTATGGAGGGTATTTTAAAGTGAGGCCCGGAGCAAGGATTTTGTGAGGCCCTTTTCTTTGAGACTCTTAACATTTTCTTATCTATACTAATAATGAAAAGAATAGTTTTCACCCATACACTGTGATTCGAGGGGAAGGGGCAGGGTTCGATCTTCTAGCAATTATAAAGGAGTAGCGTTTCTGTGTTTGTAGGGGGTACTTTCTGGAAGTACTGAATCAATTTCAAAAGTAATGGTGGCAAATTGATGGTGAAAGTCCCTCTTCCAATATAGGCTATATTTTATGCCAATACCACTATTTTTTCTTAATTAAATCATAAATTCATATTAAATTTTTTCTATTATACCCTCTTCATTTTATTAAAGAATAGATATTTTGTATTGCACATCTCTAGGCGCAAGGTCCTGTGCGGCCGCACCCGTTGCACACCCCTAAGTACGGCTCTGCCTATATGTTTATTATTGTATGTATAGTTCTTAATCAGAAATAATATTAAACTAACTTTTGTAAAATTGGATTTAACCCTCCAAGCGTCTTGCAAATGGGTAAAACTGTAATGTTGTTTTCTCTGTATTTTGTTTTAAATGCTAATAAAGTATGATTCTTTCAATATTACATAAAAAATCTTATTTAGGAATATAAATGTAATCCTTGAGAGTCTTAATCATTCTTCAATGATTTGAAAATTCATTAAATTTATAGAATTTTAATATCTTAAACATTGCTTATATTGCAGTGAAACCTGGAGCTTAGTGTACGGAATATTACAGGCCAAACGCTTAGAGGGTTAACCTGAATCCAACTTGCAGGAATCTACTTTCAATCTAAAACCATGCCGAACCAAAAACAGTTTACTAAACCTGTAACAAAAATAATTAGCACTAGATTTCACAATCTGTAAAGACTAAACTGTATAAAAGTTTGACTTAAACACACATTTTGCATAATTATTCTGAGTTGTTGATAAAAATTGCTTCAGTGGCATTTTATCATGTCTGTATTCTTGTAATTCTTTAAATAGCACATAAAATAATAGTGGGTTTTAAAGATTTTTTCTCCCTCCAGGGCTTGAAATTCAATTTTCCAAAGGAAGGGAGTCTCCCTCCCAACATTTATAAATGGAGGGGAGTTTAGCTGTTTGGGAGGGAGAAAAATATCTTTAAAACCTATTGTTATATTATGTGCTATTTAAAGAATTACATGAATACAGACATGACAAAATACCTCTAAAGCAATTTTTATCAAAAACTCAGAGTAATTATGCAAAATGTTTTTTTTTTTAATTTTAAAAAGAAAATAAGTGAAACTTTTATATAATCTAATTTAGTCTTTACAGGGGATAAATTTCTTCCCTGTGCTAATTACTTTTGTTACAGGTCTAGTAAACACTGTTTTCGGTTCAGGTTGAGTTTGATTTTAGGTATTCCTGCAAGTAGAGTTCGGGTAAATCAAATTTTTCAAAAGTTAGTTCAGCCAGGGCTCGAAAATTTGAAAAATGTTGAACCTACATGAAAAGAATAGGTTTCCAGATGAAAAATGTAGGTTCCCAATAAAATTTATGTGCGAGTTTTTTGACAAAATTTGCCGTTTTTTCATAATCTTTTGACAAAATCTGCCATTTTATTGCGATGTTTTAACGAAACCTGCCGATTTATCGCGCTATTTTAACAAAACCTGTCATTTTTCGTTATTCTTTTAACGACATTTGCCGTTTTTTCAAGATTTTTTAATGAAATCTGCCGTTTTTTTCGCGATTTTATGTTGAAATCTGTTGTTTTCTCGGTATTTTTTGAGGAATTTTGCCGTTTTAGCGCGATTTTTTGACGAAATTTGCCTTTTTTTCCTAATTTTTGTAAACGAAATTTGCCGTTTTTTCGCACTTTTTTAACGAAATTTGCCGTTTTTCCGATCTTTTGACAAAAGTCGAGCTTTTCTGAATTATTTTGACAATATTACGTATACCACGGACCACTCAAAAGCTATATTATTGCGTAATTTACACGATATAACGCGTGCGCGTCATCGTTGGCGACCATGATGATTTTTTAAGTTCCCAGCCGGGAACCTGAGTGAAAAAATATACGTTACCAGAAATGATGGATTTCATAGAATTCGCGTTTTTTTAGCGGCATTTTGATAAATTCGGATTCATATGCAGGGGCGTGCAAAGAGAAAACTGCGCTCAGGACAATGTTTCAATTTAGTGTTCTTTTTCTTCTAACAGGCCAAAAATGATGTTGGTAGTAAAAAAATCGGCGTCCCCTAAATTTCTGCGCCCTTGGCGACCGCCCACCTTCCGTACGGCGCTATTTATATGACGATCTTTCACGAAATTCACATTTTTTCTGCGATGTTTTCACGAAATATTCGTTTATTTCGCAATCGTTTCACGAAATTTGAGTTCATTCTACGATCTTTTTACAAAATTCGCGTTTATTCCACGATCCTATCATGAAATTCCCATTTGTTTTACTATTTTTTTTTAAAGAAATTCGCGTTTTATTGCTTTTTTTTAAGGAAAATAGTTTTTTCCGCGATACTTTGGCAAAATTGGAGTTTCTATCGCGATAATCTAACAAATTTTTCTGCAAACGCTTGATCAAATTGATTGTGAAAACATGCAATTCGGCTTAAAAGATATGAAAAATCAGTTATCAAGCCGGAAATTCGGAATAACTATCCGAACTTCCGGGCTGATAAACGATGTTTCATAACTTTTGGAATCAAATGCGGTTTGTTTTTTTTTGTTTTTTCTTTTGGGGGGGGGGGGGGGATTTGAAACGGAATTACTCCGTTCTCGTGGCGGAAAAACGCACGAAACTTGCCAATCGATTGCCGGAAAAAAAAATGCAAAATTTGACGATCAGATTGCGGAAAAAAACGTGAATTTCAACAATATTTTGCAATTAAAAAACTCGCAAAATATGTCATTCAGTCGCACGAAAATATCACAACATTTGCAAGATCGTGGGAGTTAATTGTAGTTTCAAAATGCAAAAATTTTCGGAAAATTCGTAACTTTTTTTTGGGCGGGAGCCTCCCGCCCACGATATTTTTTTGGGCGGGATTACAAAATTTCGGGCGCGAATCCCGCCATCCCGCCCTGAAATTCAAGCCCTGCCCTCCCAAACAACTAAACTCCCCTCCATTTATAAATGTTGGTAGGGAAGACTCCCTTTCTCGGAAAATTTGAATTTCAAGCCGTGTAGTTATTTATAATTTTTTTTTTTTTAAATATTGATCTTTACAAGTATTCATTGTTTCATGATCATGATAACATGGATTTGCACTTGATATCAGATTATGAATTAGCCATGTACTTCTCTCCCCCCAAAATTCATCAATAAAAAGAAAGGCAAAGACACATAATTTTAATCAAACTTAAAAATCCAGAAATTATATAAAATAAGAAAAGAATGGAAGATTTGATTAAAATTTTATAGATTAACTTTGTGGGGATTTATTTTTATTATAATTTAATATTTAATTCAAGAAATTTCTAAAATTCCCATTATTCATTATCTGTTGAAAACTATTCAAAAACAATTTTAAACATTTTCCTGAAATCAGGAAACAGATTAACTAAAAATCGGGCTAAATTCTTATGAACATTCTGAATATAAATAACTTAATTTTTATCAAAAAAAAAAAAAAAAAAAAAAAAACAATATTTGATACCGTTTAAAAAAAAAAGGATGATGCACATTATTATTTAAAAATACATTTGACTACTGCAAATCAAGAACACAGAAAAAGAGTTGATCGTTTAAAACGTATTACAGCATCGCCCAATTGCATAAAAATTACTTTCCTGTTTTAATTTTTTATTAGAAATCATAAAAAAATGATCAATTACACATTTCAAGAAAATATAAACACAATATCAACGTATATCATATTTTCGTAGAAGATTTTGAATTTCCCTATGGAGTCTTTTTTCTTCTCTTCTTAGACTAGAAATTATCATTCGTTCTTGAGTCAGGAAATCACTGGTTTTACCCAAAATCATCTCTTTAGTCGATTTTAATACAAGCAGTTTTCGTTCACACTTATCAACTTTAAATTCGCTTAAAATGCTATTGAAAAATAATATATTTTGATTTACATCATCAATTTCTTCTTTTAATAAATACCACTCCTTTTTAAAAAAGTCGTCCATTTCCTGTGCATAATTAAATAATTCTTCAGATTGCACTTCTAAAATAGAAGTCAAAGGAGATTTAAAAACTTCTTCCACAGATTTCTGGCGATTCATTGTCATTTACCATACATAAGTTGAAAATAAATTAATACATAATAAAATGATCAGAAAATTTTTATAGCAAAAATTACTCTTCTTCAACAGCTACCTTATACTATAATTATATTAATTACCTCAAAGCTTCATCCCAATCGCACTGAATAGATAAAAGAGGTTTTCGAATAATAGTTGGCGTAATAGGCGCCATATTTAAAATTATTCAGCAAAAATCAAATGTAAATAGAAGGATTTTTCGATTCAAGAAAATGTATCAAAAAATTATCGATAATAGAAATATTTCGATTTATAGATCAGCTGGCTTTTTCGCAGTCGCAATTGGTGGGAACCACAGCCAATAGGGGAAGACTCGCTGCTTGACGTCATTGCATTAGAAACGCACTATTTTTAATTGAAAAATATCAATAGAAATTTTAATGTGAAAAGAAGTTTAATGATTAAAATAAATTCTTTATACATAGGAGAAACATCACATCTAAAATTTAAACTATTATCTCTTTTTAACTCTTTTAAATTTGCCTATTAAATTTGCTATCTTTCACATTAGTTTCGTTTACAATTCAATGTGAAAAAGTTAATTTGCATTAAATGAATGTAAAATAGTAATTTTTATAAGTAAAAAGACCTATAAAAGCAGCAAATTTGATTTTTACATGACTGCAGTGAATGTTTTGTTAATAATTTTTATATTTATAAAAAATTTATCGGTAATTAATTTGAAATCTGAGATAATTGAATTCTAATGTTATTATTTCGGTATGTTTTTCGTAAATATTAAATGTTCATAAAAAATGTTTAAGAAATAATACTAACTTTTGCTTTACCCTTCCTCACACGCCAGTTTGAGCTTTGCATAATAAGATTACAGAGGCAAATTAAATAGAAATTTTCATATGTAAATAATTGAATTTATAATATTATTAAACTAAAACGTTTATTCTATATAATTATATCATTTGTTGAAGATAAAATTTGAAATTCAGAGTAATATATTTTACAAAAACATTCCGAAAAGATTATTGGAAACAACGTTTTAATATTGTATAATGATAATTAATATAAATATACACACAAGAGAATTTAACATTTTAATATTTTTCACGTTCAAATAATGTGTCATATTTAAATTTTAAAATAATGTATCTTTTCAGCTTTTTAGCTCACAGGCCATCACAGCCTGAGAGCTTATGTGCCCGCCCGTTCTGTATGTATTTTCGTACGTAACGCGATAACTTATGATAAAAATATCAGATCCACTTGAAATTTTGTATATATGTATATCCTGACAAATCGCTTCCCTGATTAGTTTTTGGAGATCATTCGATATGTATAAGAGGGGGAATGGGAAGCTCATGCCCCTCCCCTTAATAGAAATAAGTGGGTTTTTCATGCAGAGTGACTGTTATTAGGTGTTCATTGAATAAACATGTATAAACAGGGGGAAGGGGGTTCTAATGCCAATCCCCTTAATTTATATAAATGGGTTTTTGAAGCAGAATTGTCAGATTTCGTTCAAATCTCCGAATAGTTTGGGAAGTTTAATGGTTAAGTATAAAAGAGGGGGATAACTCCTCTTAAATTATACAAATGCTAAATGGGTTTTTATTAAGAATTATCCAATTTGCTCTGAATTTTGGATATAGATTTTTTATATGATAAAGCATGTCCTTGATAGTTTAGGAGGTTTAATGATTAAGTATAAAAAAGGGGAAAGGGGAGAGCTGTTTCCCCTTCTTAATTTCTTTTTCGAACGGAATGAATCCTTGAAAATATAAGGCTATAGCGTACAATTAGTATGCTTAGCCTGTGAGCTCAATGCCATCAGTTTAACTGGGCAGTATTCTTTTTATTAAAATTTATTGTTGTTTTCATTCGGCTCCCATTTAGGCGTTTGATGCGATTGAATATAACGTTGAATTATTTTATAGAAGAAAAATTAAGCCAAGCAGTTTTTATAAAAGAGATTTAAAATACAAATAAAATAAAATTTTTAATTATTACAGTGGCGAATTCTTAAAACTGAAGGATTTATATGCTATAAAAAAAATTTAATTTCATATTCAGAATAAAAAATGACGTCCGAAAGGTTATTTAAAATTAATTACATTTTAATGGTGCATTATCACAAAATTATTCAAATATATTTAATAATTAATCTATGTAAGGTTTTTATCCTCAGACTATATTTTAATTTCAAGCATATGATTTCATCAGGAGATACGCTTTGTAGATGTTTTACAGATCTGAGCTCCACTATTTGACATTTTATCATGCAGTTACAGTTGATTTACGCCAATTTTTCCTTTGTTTGGCAGCGTATCTTTTTTTTTTTTTTTTTTTTTTTTTTTTTCAGGTGAACATATTTTGTTTAGGGGTTACATCACTCACATGAAAATTTTCGCTTGCAAAGGTTAATTCTATAGGTGAAATTTTTTTAAATATCTCGTTTGCATTCGGAAGCCATTAATATTTTTTTTTTTATATTGGATAATTGATATATATATCTACAAAGACAGTTTTTATTTTTCGATTTTAGTTGTTATTTTTATGAGGATTATGATACTTTACATTGGCAAAAATATCATAATAAAAATACTGCAAACAAAACTTTTTTTTAAAGTAAAAAACAGCCTTTGTAGAGTTCGTCCTCAGCTATCTAATGTTAAAAGAAAAAAAAAACAAAAAAAAATGAGATATTTTTAAAAATTTCTCCCAAGACCTAACATTAGCGAGCGGGTGTTTTCACGTAAGTGAAGTAGCTTTTTAATCTGTCTCCAATGAATGGAAGTTCTGATTTTCACAAACGTTTTTATTATATTTTTGTGAAAAATATAATGTTCACAAATGTTTGCATTATATTTTTGTATATTTTGTTTGAAAAAACAATTTTGCATTTTTGCACGAATTTTCAATAACATTAAATTCCTATAAAAATGAGCTGCCTTGAATTTCATTAAGAATATTTTCTAATAGATTTACATCTTCGACGCATTTATCATAGTGTAAGTTTATTCGTTCGGAGGAATTAACTGTAACATGTTTAATTTATTCTTCTATTGAATAGTCAAACTGTCATGCAATTTATAAAGCTTTTTTTTTCCTTTTTATTTTCTTTCTTTCTTTTTTCAATATAATCAGCAAAATATCAAAGTTTTTGAAAAAAAGCAGTTCATGGAAGAAAAAAAGCAAGCAAAATTCTTTGCCTTCAGTGTTCTTTTCATACTGCTTCAGATTTCTCGATTTTTTAGATACATAGTAATTACTATTTTCACTGTGTTATGTACATGTTAATATTTATATTTACATAATTTAAATTACTACAGTTTTCAATGACTTCATTTACAATATTCACTCGATTGAAAGTGATCTGAATAAATTCGGAAATTTCAGCATTGTGCACGTTTGCATGCAATTATTTATTCATTTTTAAAATCAGATTTCTTCAGCAATGTTTGATGCGAAACATTTTTCGTTTTATCCGAATTATTAATACATGTTGCAATAGCATAAACACTAGACATTTTTAAACAAAGCACTACAAATAATATGCTATTTTAAAACTTTTCCAAATGATATTTCTTTGACGAAGTCTGAGAAATATCTGCGCCGTAATATTTAGGAAAAGTGATTGGAAATCGCTCTTAGGAAAAATCAATTTAAGCTTTGTGGGACAAACAAATTGTCCTGTGTGTCAAAAGAAATCACTATAAATATCCTACCCCCCCTCTCTCTCTACATACACGCATCCATTTTTAATGAACAACTACTTCCAAAATTTAAAAACATTAACTTTTCTAATTTTCTGGTTACTGTAATTTTTTTTTAATGAAATATTTGTAAATAAAATTTTCTTCCTGAAAAAAAAAAAAAAAAAAAAAAAAAAAAAAAGTGCCGAACGAAAAAAACATAGAAATCATTAATTTTAAATATGTATTTTCATTAAAAAAAAAAAAAAAAAAGCGGATTTTTATGAGTTTTTAAAGTGAATATTTGTAAATAAATTTCTCTCGGGGCTTCAGTTTAACGATCACTTTCGAAAACAGCAACTTGCGACGAAAAAGATTGGCAAGTTTATGGTGCAGACCATAAACTCTAGAGGTCTGCGCGCGCCGAAATTTTCAGGTCCGGGCCGGCCTCGTGCAAAAATTAAAATTTCAGCCCGACGTACAAAAAATATTGTTCCGGCCCGATAAAAAAAGTTAAAAGTCTAGCTCGAGCCCGACCCGACCAGAAAAAAGTCCGGCCCGGAAAAAAGTTAAATCTCGGCCCGAATGAATTTCTACAAAATGTTGATTTTTACATACATTTGGTTAAAAGATTGCCTTGTACGAAAAATTTTGACCAAAAATATTTATCTTAACTTTTTTTTTTTTTTTTTTTCATGTTCATAATTTTCAGTTTTGCCACAGGCTGCGATATTGGCTTTTTTAACGATTTTCTATTTTTTGTATGCAAATTTTTCACTTATTATTAATATTATTAATTCATGTTCCATGCATTGAAGTATAAAAAATCTGAATAGGGTATATAGTAAAATCCTCTAAGACGGAATTGCATAGAAAAGAAAAAAAAATGTGTTATAGACAAGTTCCTTTTTTAGCAAGTATAAATGTATTAAATATCTTTTCTTGCGTATTAGTACATTAATTTTGCATGATCAACACGTTTGTTGCTTAAAACAAGATTCATTGGTAGGTTTCTTTTTTTCATTTTTTTTTTTACAATTTTTTAACTTAGCTATAATTTAGTAAGCGTAGAAATCTACAATTACTAAGAAAAATATTAATAATTTTTAATTATAGAATAATGGCGATTTAAAAATGTATACATTATTTGCGAAAATGTTTTGGACCCGGTCTTATTTTACCGCCCTTTAAACGGACCAGGCCACGAGGAGAGAATGATTTTCATATGAGCTGTGTCAAAAACAGAAATGAAAAATTTAGATCGTAAAGTTCACGAATGAAACCAGCTCCGTATAGAAAAAAAAAGTTGGGCCAGAGCCTTCAGAAAAAAGGCTGCCCGAGCCTCGCCCGACTCGAGAAGAGTGGAGATCAGGCCCGGTCCGGCCCGAGAGTCATGAATGAAAATAGGCCCGAGCCGGCCCGGGGGCCGGGCTGGAGCTTCGGGCCTCGGGCCAAGATCTTTTTTGTAGCTAAAGTCTGCCCACTGCAAGTGCAATAAACATTGTCGGACGTTCCTCTCAGTCCGCACAACTTTGGTAGTTAAGAAAGTCCGTGGTAGTTATAGCTGCCACCACCGATATTATTAGGTGATATCGGTCACCCACTGTGAGGATTGTGTAAAAGAACACTGACGCTGTCAATTAACTGAATCAACAGTTTATTTAAAATATATGTACACACTAAATACACTATTTACAATTATATACAATTACAACTCGGATATAGGTGATCCGGTTCAACATTAAATTAAATACAGTAAAGGTTGGCTGTGTACTGTTCAAATTACACCTTCTTCCTCACACTCAATGCACGTTAGATTCACTTTACTGGAGATCAATTTCGAATCTCCCAACACAAGGATACTCGGCCTATGCTATCTGGCCCAGAACACAACACCAGGACGTCTGTGTCCTTTGCTCTCCAGATGCGAACTGCCTACGCTCTACAACACAGAGCACTCTCTACCAGGACCTCTGTCCCACACACTCTCTAGGTACGAACCCCAGATACCAACTGCTCCAATCTGAGACAAGACTTGCTCTTCTCAAATCACTGTGTTTCCCCAATGTCAACCCCCTTTGGAGCTTATTCATTGGACACATTCCACATTCCTTTCTTGATTAGTGACATGTTCCTTGTCAGCTCATCATCCACATACCTCCCTGACGGATGAACACGCCTCTCAGCAATCTCCTCTTTCTCTTAACACCACCTGTACACGATTACCTGTCAATTCTCCCTTCAACAAAGAAAGAATGTCACCTTGAAAATTCTAGTACACAGCCAGTACAATACACAAAATATTAAGATAGAGAAATAACAGAAATTCCAATCTTCAGCAGAGGTGGTCTCAGAACCTGACAAACATTTATATGTAAAAACGGAAATTTAATCGTATAAGCGGAGCATTGTCTCTAGATTGTGTTAAAATATGATAAGATATGTGCTTACCCTCAAAATGATATCTTTGCAAAAATTTTCATATTGTTATTATTTTAAATTGGATTTCAAATATGTACAATACACAAAATATTAAGATAGAGAAATAACAGAAATTCCAATCTTCAGCAGAGGTGGTCTCAGAACCTGACAAACATTTATATGTAAAAACGGAAATTTAATCGTATAAGCGGAACATTGTCTCTAGATTGTGTTAAAATATGATAAGATATGTGCTTACCCTCAAAATGATATCTTTGCAAAAATTTTCATATTGTTATTATTTTAAATTGGATTTCAAATATGTAAGTTTTCAAAATTGCTTATTTTTTGATTCAGCGGTAATTAGAAGCAAAGTTATAGCTCAAAATATATAAACATGATATTTTCGAAATCGGAAATGATTATTTGAAGAGCCACAGAAAGGTAAACAATACATTTTAATTCACAAATATATAAGCATATACAAAATATAATAGATTGTATGATTCTAATCTTTAGTCATACTTTTTTAGGCTACATCGAGATCTTAATTTGTGTTTTCTGAAAAATTGAGTTTTTCTCTGTGTACGTTACGAGAAACATCATTTCTTAAAATGTTTTTAAGTTGTTGAAACAAAATTTTGTAACAATATTCTGCTAATCTATTGGTATGTTATCAAGCAAAATATATCTTGTAATTTAAAATATATATTATGAACTTTAAAAAGCTCGCTGTTTTATTTAAAAGGTACTGATTTTATATTATAACCACGTATATCATAGTAGAAATAATGAAAGATAAGACAGCTCTTATTATTATTTTATTTAAACATGTTTAAAATTAGATATGATCTATAAAAATATGACAAAACTAGTCGTTTGGGGGCCACGTTAACACTTACCCATCATGGATATGCATTTTATGAATATGAAAATAAAACATGTATAAAATATTTATAAAATGCATTGCAGTTCCAAAATGAAATTTAAATGGATATTTAAGTATTTGAATACATAGTAATGCTCTATTACGGAATTGCGGGTACACTTGAAAACCGTAAACCCATTTCGACAAATTGTTTAAATCGCCAAATTACTCGTAAATTGTACAAATTGACATAATTTATAGTTTAAATAAGAACAATAACAAAAAATAATTAAATAAAAAATAAATTAGTTAAGCATTAATTAAAATACAAATACAACGTCGAATTTAAAACCCCTTGATGACGTAACAAATACGTTTTTAATTTTTTTAAATTTTAATTACGACGCATTTAAATTTTTATTTTAAATAGCGGAAAAACAGATAAATTATTAAAAGATTAATATAAATTAAAAAAAATGTCGAATTAAAAATCCCTTGGTGACGTAATAGACACATTACACCTGTTTAGTGTCCATTACGGTAAGCCATTATTGGCATTTAATTGCATAGTTTGGCGATAGCATTTTGTTCCATGGCATAATCAGATGCTACTAAATTGTGTAAAAAAAAAAAAAAAAAAAAAAAAAAAAATATATATATATATATATATATATATATACATAACTTTAAAAATAACAATTATATTAACAAACAGTTTATTGCAACGGATTAAGCGTCACATTTCCATTTAAAATATATATTTAAATGAAAGACAGAGTCATAAAAAATCGAAGAATGTAAAAGATATGATTAGAAATATCTCGGACACTTATTATAGGATCGATTATTTATGCAAAATTTATGTTTTTTATTGTCTTTTCTATTCACTCCTTAAAATATAAAATTTTGCAATTTTTTATATACTTTCATTAGAACGAATATTTCGAGTATACGAAAAAAAAACTTCGGATAATCGAGGTTACTGATATTCAATAGGCTTCTTACCATTATCACTTGCTAAGTACACGCAAAATTTCAAGTCTCTATCTCCTTTTACTCGAGAGATAGGACGTTTATAGACGGACGGCAATTTTTTTTTTCTAAAAATATGTTTTTCAGAATCTCCTGTGTTTAAAATGTGTAAATCTGTCATTTACTTTTAAATTTTTTCGATTTTTAAAACGATTGCAAAATTTACATGTACTATGTGTACATGTAAACATATGTGTACATGTACCTATTGTATAATAGGTATGTAAAAACAATAGTTAGAAATGCTATTAAAATAATCTTCCCACACCACAAATTAAAATGAAACTAACTTAATGTAATAATTTATTCCTTTTGTATCTTAATAATATCACATTGATTACTATTAATTAATGCGGATGAACGCTATTTTAGCAGATCACCGCAGTGAATTTTATTTATTTTAATTTTTAATATTATTTAAATCTTTATTTTAATATTATTTAAACTAGGTCGGCACCACAGACAATACCCCTATTATTCTGTGGTCGGCACTAAATCGCACAACGCTCAGGGAAAACTGTAGGCTCCGCCCACACCAGAAACAAGTGCCAGCTAATCGAATGGCTAATTGTATAATAAGTTATGCAGTGAAATTTAATTTATTTTTACCTTTTTTTTTGTTTGTTTTAATGAATTGAAACATTTTTCATTGTATTCTTAAAATAATCATAATAATAAAAAAATTATAATATGTTCTTTCTATGACTATTCATGACATTTTCATTTTATGAAATGACATCATAAACTAGTAAATTTACATTAAAATTTCTTTAATGTAAAATTAATAACAATAAAAAGGGACAGAGAGAAGTGGGGGTGTGTTTTAATACCAAATAGTTATTTTATGTGCTTTAACATTGAAGTTATGTTTTGCATCTTGACGAAGAAAAAGCCTCTGTTATTATTAGCATGTTTTATTTATTATTATTATTATTATTTTTTACTTGTCTCTAGTTTGTGTTAAAATATGATAAGGTATGTGCTTACCCTCAAAATGGTGTCGTTGCAAAAATTTTCATTTTATTATTATTATTATTACTTTAAATTAAAGTTCAAATATGTAGGTTTTCAAAAATGCTTACTTGCAGTTCAGGGATAATTAGAAGCAAAGTTACAGCCCAAAATATAAGCATGATCTTTTTGAAACCGGAAATGATCATTTGAAAAGCCACAGAAAGGTAAACAATACATTTATTTTAATACCCAAATATATAAACATACACAAAATATGATAGATTTTAAGATTCTAAACTTTAGAAATACTTTTTTTAGGCTACATCGAGATCTTAATTTGTGTTTTCTGGAAAATTGAGATTTTCATTGTGTGCATTACCAGAAACATCATTTCTTAAAATGTTTTTATGCTATTGAAACAAAATTTTGAAACAATGTTCTGCTTATCTATTGGTATATTATAAGGCAAAATATAGCTTGTAATTTAAAATATATGCTATTAATTTTAAAAAGTTCATTGTTTCACTTAAAAGATACCGATTCTATCCTATGACAATGTATATCGATATACATAGTAAAAAGTCATATAAAAGTCATAGTAAAAAAAAAAAAAAAAAAAAAAAAAAAAAAGGGGGTAAGACAGTTCTTATCAGTGACGTAGCAAGCGGGTGGCGGAGGGGGCGGTCCGCCATCTATTTTTGCAAATATATGTATACATTATCTTATAGGATTTTGGAAAAAAATTCTGAAAAAAAAAAAAAAATTAAAATTCCAGCGCATGACGCAACAGAATTAATTTTCTTTTCTTTGAGAATGTGAGTTTTTTTTTAAATAAGATATGAACTAGGATAAAAAAAAAAAAAAAAAAAAAAAAAAAAAAACCAACCTATCCAAAGGGGTAGCGAAAACAAACTTTAATGAAAGACCTATCTTCTACATATAGACACCGCATTGACTTATGCAGATTCTGGGTTGAGTTATGAGTTCCTGTGGTTCTTTTTTTATGCAGGAGAACGAAAGGCAAATAAGGAAATGGTATAGTCATTTGTTGTAATAACATAGAATTGTGATTGAAAAAATATGACGGATGGGCCGGGAGGGTGACACCATTTACATCCGCCCCGGGTGTCACCCATTGTATTTACGCCACTGGCTCTCATTATTATTTTATTGAAACATGTTTAAATTAGATACGATCTATAAAAAATATAACAAAACTAATCGTTTGGGGGCCACCGTAATACTTACCCATCATGGATACGCATAATATAATATATGAAAATAAAACCTGTGTAAAATATTTATAAAATGCAATGAAATTCCAAAATAAAATTTAAATGGATATTTAAATATTTAAATACATAGTAGTGCTCTATTAAAGAATCGGGGGTACACTTGATTATCCCGTACACCCATTTCGACAAACTGTTTAAATCGCCAAATTACTCGTAAATTGTACAAATTTACATAATTTATATTTTAAATAACAACAATAACAAAAAATAATTAAATAAAAAATAAATTAGTTAAGCATTAATAAAAATATAAATACAACGTCGAATTTAAAACCATTGATGACGTAGCAAATACGTTTTTTAATTTAAATTACGACGTATTTAAATTTTTATAGCGGAAAAACAGATATATTATTAAAACATTAATAAAAATAAATAAAACATCGAATTAAAAATCCCTTGGTGACGTAATAGACACATTACACATGTTTAGTGTCCATTACGGTAAGCCATTATTGGCATTTAATCGTATAGTTTGGAGATAGCATTTTGTTCCATGAGATAATCAAACGCTACCAAATTGTGTGGAAAAAAAAAAAAAAAAAAAAAAAAAAAAAAAAAATCTTTATAACTCCAAAATAATAATCTTATTAACTACCAGTTTACTGCGACGGATTAAGCGTCTCATTTTCATTTAAAATATATATTTAGATGAAATACAGGGTCATAAAAAATCGAGGAGTATAAAAGATATGATTACAAATATCTCGGCAGCTCATTATAGGATCGATTATATTATTTATGCAAAATTCATGTTTTTTTATTGTCTTTTTTTATTCACTCCTTAAAATATAAAATTTTGAAATTTTTTATATACCTCATTAGAACGAATATTTCGGAATACGAAAAAATAATTTCGGATAATCGAGGTTACTGATATTCAATAGGCTTTTTGCCATTATTACATGCTATATAAAGACAAAATTTCAAGTCTCTATCTCCTTTTATTCGAGAGATAGAGCGTTTACAGACGGACGGCAATTTTTTTTTCTAAAAATATGTTTTTCAGAATCTTTTGTGTTTAAAATGTGTAAATCTGTCATTTTTTTTTTTTTTTTCGATTTTCAAAACTACTGCAAAATTTACCTGTACTATGTATAATAGATATGTAAATACAGTAGTTACAAATGCTATTAAAGTAATCTGTGGAAAGATTACTTTAATAGCATTTGTAACTACTGTATTTACATATCTATTATACATAGTACAGGTAAATTTTGCAGTAGTTTTGAAAATCGAAAAAAAAAAAAATGACAGATTTAATTTAGCACAAATTAAAATGAAACTAATTTAATGTAATAATTTATTCCCTACCGCCTCAATTTTTACCCATTTCTACTCCGATCATATTATAATGCGGATGAACGCTATTTTAAACCTTATATAACCCCTGTCTCCAACCGTTAAGTAACCAGGAGTGCACCTTGGCACTCAGTGAAGGGCGTCATTATTAGCATGACTGAAAACGCGTGGCAATATTATCGTATAGTATTAGTATACACCCATGTCTTACTATAAAGCAAAAGAATCGTACAGTTTTGGAGTTATACATATTAAATTTCAAATTATACATTTTTTTAAAAAATTTTAAAACTATATCGAAAACGTTTGTAGGGTAAGGCGCCGGAAACTTTAACCGCATCTATAATTACAAAAATACCAAATGAATAAATATAAAAATCAGAGATATTGCAAGTTTTTTTTTTTTTTTTTTTTTTTCTGGATATTAAAAGACGGTTCTATTTATTTCGAAGACATGGATTAGTTTTATAAAAAAGTACAAAAACATTCATGATAGGGACCAAAACAGGGCCGTAACTACCGCCGGGGCAGCCGGGTCCCCCAAGCCTGAGGTGCCCCAAACTGGTGGTTAAAAAAACTATTGATTTTAGTTTCTCGTCTAACTTCCTATAAAAAGCCCAGCACCTAGCTAAAAGTTTGCAATAAAAAAAATCAAAGTGCTAGAGTAAATGTTTCTGTGTGTCCACCATCGATATACTCCATACACTTCGCATGCAAAAGCAGCTCTAGAGCAGACAGCAGAATGTCGAGTCGAATGTGTCATGTAGCGCCAGTATGTTTGCCAATACCACCAAAGCTAGTATAAGGAAGAAAATATTGGCCTCTGATCGGTTGAATAACATAAAAAACATCTAAAAAATTCTGGAATATCTTTCTTCTTTTCTATTAATAAATACACAAAATCGAAAAAAAAAAAAAAAATCAAAATCCATCTTTTATCTTTTTAGGCTTATCATACTGTGTACGTTTAAATAAACGGAAAAATACGCGGAAAAAAACTGCGCCCGGGGCAACGTTTTAATTTGCCCCGGGCGCGAGGGGCCTCACTAGTTTGCCCCGGGGCCCCCAAGTTTATTGTTACGGCCCTGGACCAAAACATGTAGATGGCTCCAAAGGGATAGTCTAGAAGGGCTTCCATAGATAAAAATCATTCTGCACTATTTAATATTTTTTCTAATCAAAATTATAGAAAAAAAATAAAGAAAAAAGCCCTCTAAAATTTTAAAAGTCAAGAAAGGAAAATTAAGTCATTTTACACTTACTTTAAAAATTTGATTCTTTTGCTGCACCGTCACTCCACCGCTTTTATAGAAAATGATTATTTCAGCCTGTTATGGAGCATTCTCATGGGTCAAAAGAAAGATATTAGAAAAGTAAAGAATTAGTAAAGAAACAGTCTATGGGCCAGTGTGGCAACAGCTAAAAGAAACTAGTCGTTGGAGACCACCGTAATACTTACCCATTATACATATGCATAATATAAAATATGAAAATAAAATATGTGTAACTTATTTATAAAATACATTGCAATTCCAAAATAAAATTTTAACGCATATTTAAAAATTTTTAATATACATAGTAATGATTTATTAATGAATTGCTGATGAGCCAATTTCGACAAATTATATAAAACGCCAAAATACTCAAATAATACCGGATTGCGTAAAAGAAACATCCTTATAACTCAAAAAATAATAATCATATTAACTAGCAATTTACTGCGTCGGATGAAGCGTCTCATTTCCAATTAAAATATATCTTTGAATTCAAATTTGAATGAAATACATGGTCATGAAAAATCAAAGAATGTGAAAAACAGGATTACACGTATCTCAGCAACTAATAATCCGATCGACTTCGTTCTTTATGTAAAATTTGTGTTATTATATTGCCTTTTATATCCATTTCTTAAAATAAAAAATTTCGAAAATTTTTATATAGTACGTTTCATCAGAATGAATTTTTCGAGAGTCCGAAAAAAATAGTTCCGGGTAATCGAGGTTACTGATATTAAATAGGCTTCGTCCCATTCTTACATACTAAGTACATACAAAATTTCAAGTCTCTATCTCAACTTGTTCGGGAGATAGAGCGCATACAGACAGACAGACGGACAGACAGACAGACAAACAGACGGACGGACGGCAATTTGTTTTTTTTCTAAAAATATGTTTTTCGGAATCTCCAGTATCTGAAACGTGTAAATCTGTCAAATTTTTTTTTTCGATTTTCCAAACGATTGCAAGATTTACCCTATACTACGTATGATGGGTAAGTAAATAGAGCTGAGATTTCATGCACATGTATCTTGACACAGGTAAAAACGCTTATTTTTCTCTTATTTCTTGAATATTAAAAATAGCTATTTTCCAACTGTTACGAAATTTAACTATCATAATTATACTATATAAAGAATAATTCAAAATCGCAAAACTATGCATAATAGGGTGGTCCTTAAAAGTTGCCAAATTTTTTTTTTCACGATTTACACCGGGTACCCTGCCATTTTGTTCTATTCACTAAAAAAGAACTACGGTAATTTTTTCAAAATTTTTAACATGATTTTAGGGGTCGCTACAACTATTTAAAGTTTAGACTTATTCAAAAATATTGAATGAAAATTTATAATTATTCTTAATAACAAGTAAACATATTTTCATTGAACATTTCAGTAAATTCTACTGCAACTACATTGTTATAGACATTTACAAAAGAAGAAAAAAAGCTATCATTATTATAAAATCCTTACATTTACTTTTTTAAAGACATCAATGTAGACTTTTTTAGTCTGAATATTTGCTTCGAAACTTCTTGACTAGCAACAATAAGTACTGTTTTTGTTCTTCATCTTTTGTATGAAGTATATTGTATTCCTCAATAAGTGCTACCCCACGTTGGGCTATATCATTAATAGCTTTGAATGAAGCCCCAAAAGTCTTACAAGTTTTGTTAGATTCATTTTTATTCTAATTTATCACATCTGTTTCAAAAAATTCTTAAGATAATTTCATAGTTTTAAAGAACTTCACAGTGTTAATTGTTACAAAATATTGCAAGTTCTTTTAGAGAATGTCATTTGGATCAATCGATGCTCGTTTCAATGGTTTCTCATTTTCACATTTTCAAAGCACGCACCATTTTTTTCTTTTAATTTCAAATGAAATATTGTCATCGAAAAATGTAAAAGCAACTAGTTCTTCTAACAAGTACCACAAATGTTTTAGGAATTTCTTCATAGCACACAAAGAAATGTCTTTATTTACATTTTTCATACTCTTTCTAGTCTAGGAGCAATAAATCATTTCTAGGCGCAGAACAAGCAGATGGTGCTTGATACCAACTGTTAATTGTCTGAGCGAAGCGAAGTCTTTATACTCAGAGATACGTAACGATATTAAAATTCAAAAAAAGTCTTTCGTCAAGCAAATCTCAAAAAGTACTTGTCGGATTTTGATTCTGTTTGTACCAATAGGTACCTATGAAGGTAATCTGGTGAATGCACCTACTTTTAAAAATTAATTCCAAATAGTTTAAAAGTTATATTAAAAAAACTGATAAAAAAGCACAATTTATGTGCATACGTCACAGAAATTTGGTGAGCGTGATTTTCACCGGCTGGACATTTTCGTAGATAACCGAATCAGTACATGGAGTAAATAGTAATCATTTACGCACTCAGAAATATTGAATGCAATAAAACATTTTAAAATTTACTGATGCAGGAAAATAAACTTGTTATTTTTTTATATTAAAAAATGTCATAAAAACTTTGATTCTGAGATTTTGTGATAATCTCTTAACAGCACTTTTTGATCGCTAAAAGAAGGTTTTACATATTTCGCATGTGAAAATTAGAAACAATTACGTTTTTAAATAAAAAGTTTCTTTTATGAAATCATTTTCCCTTTATATTTATTTTCATTGCATGTTTTCTTTTAACTTATATTTTGTTTGTGTATGGAAGTCAATTCTGGTCACTAATTTTTCGGCATGGATACCACAAGCGCATCAGATTTGGCGCAATTTTTTTCAAAGCCCATTTGGCGAAAACTCCCTTTTCAAATAACGCTTACATACACATTTTTAAATTATTTTCTATTTTCAAAAAGAACTTACAGTAAATAAAATAATAATAATAATTAATAACTATAAAAAGAAATATTTCATATAATTAAAAGAAGGAAGTGAAAGTAAATAAACATTTTATGAGTAAATAAACAAATAATAAATAAATAAAGCGGGGTTACCATCTCAGGTAAAATAATGCTATTTTGACGCCAATTATGTACCCTGGTGCATATGTGACATCTTTTCCCATTTTTCATCCATTTCCTGTTGGCATACAACTTTGAAATTTGGAGTATGTATGCATACCTGGGAGCAATACAGGAATTAGACATTGATTTTTTTTAAATTCGATCCAAAAAGGGGCAACGGGGTTATTTTTAAAGTTATTTACAATTTATACTGCATAAAGGAGCCACTTACCTATTTCTATATACCAGAAGAAGTAAGTGGTATGTAAAAACAATTATAGTATACATAAATAAAATACTTGAGATAATATACTAGAGATATAAGCACCGGGTTTGGCGAGATTTTTTATGCCAATTAGGCGAAAACATCGTTTTGATTACTAGATGCATATAGCATGCTATAACAACACGTTATTTATTTATTTCAAAATGAAAAAAAAGGAATAAACGAAACATTTTCTGTTATTAAAAAAGATATAACAATCAATAAATGATAATATTTTTAGAACAAACAATTTATTATAACATTTATATGATAACCAGCATGTTAGGCAACTAAACGCCATTTTGGCACCAATTAGGTACCTCGGTGTATATAGGGCATATATGTGCCATATTTATTTGTAAAACTGAGCATGAACGTTTACCAGGTGTATTTTCATAGGCGCTTATATCTTTTTGCAACATAGCGCACCTTTCGAAGCCAAAACTGCACAAAAGAAAAAATAATCAATATTTGCAGCATTTTTTTTTAAACATTTTGTAATCGGTAGGCTCGATAATCAGACCTCGTTTTTTTGCTTTAAAAGATGATATTTCATACGACGTCTTTTTTGGATTCGTCGTTTTTCAATATTTGATAGTATGTGTCTACTCGTTTTGTACCCTTTTTTGTAACTTTCTTCTTTATTAACAGCGACATCTGGATTTCCTATTTATATAAAAATTCTTCTAAATACAAAGAATTTTGTTAAAATAAATAAATAAAGGAAATGCGGACATCTATTGCTCAAAACACAAAATTTTTCCTGTTGATTTAATAAAAATCAGTAAAAACATAATTTTTATGATAATAAAAAGGTGACTTTTGTAATAATAGAGTCATATATTATGTATGTTATGGATGATTAAGTATGAATATTTCTCCACCATTTATAAATAATAATAATAATAAAATAAAATGTGGACAGACCAAAGTCTATATTTGACTGAAAACAACAACCACTTTCTAAATGCTTTAAAAAATGGCCAATGAAAAGTGATATTTCAAAAGTATTATGAAATTAGTTAAAAACCATTTATTTTAAACTAAATGAATAAAAGATTTATATTTTTAATGAAATAAATGGGATTTGAAAAATTATTGGAAATTTATCACCATAGATGTATCAATATTACAATCAGTACCTTGTATGCAAAATGGAACAATTAGCAATACTTTTTGTACCCGAAAAATGGTCGTTGCTTTTTTTAAGGTTAAAAAGTAGATTACGAAATATTCCTATACAGAGATGCCAAACCCTCGCTTATTGCATAGTAAATTTTCTTATAGGAAAAGTTATTTTTTAAATCCGCAGAATGTTCCAATTTAATAAAACATTTTCTGTATTAAAATACCGGTACCCAAAATGCCGGAGACTTGGCAGCTCTGCCTATAACATTTTAATTAATCACGGTACTTTTTTAAATCGGATTCAAATTTAGTGAAGACAGCGTTTTTTGGCCAAAAGCAGCTTTTTTCCACATGTGTAACTACGGTACAATTCCTTGATGTTGACTTATGAATGTTTTGACTTATGCTATTATTGCTTCCTCTCATTTATTTATTTGAATTTTAAATTAGATGACTCAAAATCGTGTTTTTTCAAGATACGAAAAAAAATGCATTTCGAGAAAGGGCGAAAAGGACAATATTTGGCGATTTATTACCTGCGTTTGGCAAAGTGTCTTACTACCTTGTATTTAATACTCTTCACAATACTTATCTGTTATATGGACTTAGGAGCTTTTATAAAAAGTTTGACGTAATTCGGGCTTAAGAAAGTGAGTTTTTTACTGAATAATACAAATAAATGAAAAATGAATACTAAGAAATACTAATAAAAGAATTGTGTGTTTTTTGTTAGCATTGGGAGTACCTAGCCGATTTAAAAAATAATGTGGGCAAAAAATGTTGGTAACCATCTTTGCTGCAAAATATACTATATTTTGCGTAGGAACAATAATCACCATCAATGCACGAGCAAAAAATGTTCTAAAATTGAGAATTCTTTGATGTTGATATGACTAAAAATTTAAAATCTTTTTTTTTTTTTTTTTTTTGGTGGCAACTTTTAAGATATAATATTCTCGTTATGAACGATTTCTAAAACATTCGACAATTTAATTTCACAAATTAAACATTTTTTTTCTAGAAAAAGTTTTAAACCCAATTTATTGAGAATATTGCAATTTCTAGGATACTGTTGGGGTCAGAAATTATAACTTTGGCATCACAGTAACTTATACGATGTAAGTGCTCGTTTAGGACAAATTTTTAAAAAAGGATTCCTTAACTCTTATCGACAACCTCATTGCATCCGTGGAAAACAGATATTCAACATTATAAACTATTCGGACGGATTTCACACCATATACTCCATTTCTCTTCAAACATAATAGTTTATGATATTTATAGTTTCTCAAATCGGTGCGAAGCTTCTGTTTATGCTCATGACATCATTTCAAAGAGCTATATTTCCAATATAGGAAAATTTGGTGTTTTATTTTTTGTATTACTTTTAACATTTTGCATACTTCCAATTTTATATCCATGCATGGTTTTCTTTTCTTTTATAAAAATAGTATATATAACAAGATTTTGTAGTTCTACGATTCGATATGCTTATTTTCATCATTATATTTTATCACAATGAATGACCAATTAAAGGTAACATCTCATTTTCTTTACTTATCGCAAGTTATTAAATGTGTATTCTCAGCAATATCGCTCAGACTAATCCCTCTGAGGGAAGTCCTAGTGTAGATTTTTACCCCAAACGAGCAAACTTGACGAACTCTAGATTCTTCGTGCTTAGAGAATTTAAACTGATCTCTAAATAAGTAAATCTTGAGCGAGTGCATGGCCTTTGTCATTCATCGTGCTCGATGGAAGCCACTAGGGGCTCTAAAGTGAACACCTTTTTTTGGGGGGTACTTCTTCTAGGAAAATCCTGGCAAGCTCTAACAGTTCTTTGTAATCGTCCCTTGGTTGAAAATCGTAGTGTTGATTTTGTGCAAATTCTATGATTTCTGATGCAATTTCTGTTGTGTTTTCATTGATAAAATTATAACTTACGGAAATCTGAGAGATGTCATGATCAATAGAGTTCCATGAAATTTTAAATCGTTTAAATAAGAGTATGTCTGGCCCGTTTGGAACTCCCAGTGACTTAACAACAACTGTCTCCAGCATAATCTCCAAGATGTGATGACAGCAAGCCAACCAAAGCATTTCTTACTTCATTTTCTGTTCCAACAGAACACAAACACCTCTTGATAACCCGAAATTTACGTAGGTTGTATTAAAACACATAAATTTTGCTTGCTCTGTAATTCTTCTAAGGCGCCGAATAGAGAATTTGTTAACATTATATAGTAGGCAGGGTTACAACCAGGGTTGGCAAGTTTCTGCCGGGGTGGTTAAAACCAGTGGTTATAACAGGTAAAAACCGGCATGGCAGAAACTAGTTTCTGCCAGTAAGTGGCAAAAACTGGCACAAACTAAGAGATAATACTAATAAATGCAATTATTCATAAAAAACAGATGTATTTAATATGTAGAGAATTTAGTTTAAAAATTAAAATAAATATTTTGAATGTTATTCAAATTAGCGAAAATTTTCAAATGAATCAGACAAACATATTTTGTTAATATTTTTTTTGCCATTTGAAAAACAGAAATTTTCATAATGGTAATCTGATTACTGTTTACAGTTGAATTTCTAATTAAATTAAAAAAAGAGAAACCTACGAAAAATTCTGTAATCTTTTAACATTATAACTTAAAAATTATCTACTACTACATATACAAAGAAAAATGGATCTTGTAAAAACATATAAGTAGATAATTGTAGCGCAAAAATAAAAGAAAAAAATGGATAAAATTTTTTATGCTGTTATTTTAAAATATTGAAAGAACAAATTTGTTTTTCTGGAATAATTAATATATTAAGAACATTCCATATTATAGTATTAATTTTGCTAATCTTTCTTAACCTTGACAGTTTTTTTAATTTGTTCTGAATGAAAATTTTTTTTTGAAAATATTCTTTCAAGACCAGCATTACTTGCGGGTGATATCATTATTGATGATGTAAATTTTGAAAAATTCTCATTTTCACCGTTATTTATTTTTAAAAGCGACTACCCATAGAAGGCAAGACATTTTCTAGGATTTCCTTGGTGAAATATGTTTCTGAGAAAAAAAAAGTATTTTCTTGCCCTTTCTTTATGCTTAAATATCAATTTTGATCCCAAATATTTAGGATGAAGTAAATAAGCTAGCATAAAAACTAATGCTGCAATAAATATGATTTGAATCTTGCATTTGTAAGTTTCTATGATATTTCCATCATTAAATAAGGTTAAGCAAATTTTATGAGCAGCTGCAATAGAACAGTCATGTTGTTTAATTTTATCTAAAGCAAGAACAATAGATTTTAGCATTTGTTACAAGTATTTAACTTTTTTATAAATCATGATATTTATTTACAATTTGTTACAACTGCAGTGTCCTTAATGTCATTTTCATAATTTTTAATTTTCTACAAATAATATGTTTGATTCTATTTTCTTGAAAGATTCAAAACTATCAAATTATAATACAAATTTATTTATATTTTAATTTAAACTATTTACAATATTTTATTTGCAATTTATTCTGAATAAAATGTTTATAAGCAATTTAATATTACTAAAAAAGTCTCAGATTATGTCATGAAATTAGTTTATGCCAGTTGTTGCAGTTTCTGCCGGTTAAAACCGGTTATAACCACTTTATGCCACTGGCAGGGCAGAAACTATTTTCTGCCGGCAAAAACCCAACCCTGGTTACAACCAACACGTTTTAGTGTTGTAGTCAAAACAATAGTTGCCTTTCTATCACTAAACTTTGCTGCATCAAGGTTCACAGTTACGCTATTATCCAAAAGGTCCATTTTACCTCTTTTTTTCGGTTCATCATCTTTTTTTTAGGTTCAATCGTTCACGTTGCAGAGTAACATTCTGCATCTACTCATTTCACTAGCTAGCAACACACTGAGAAAGAGGCGGGAAACGATACGAAAGAATATTGTCTAAATTTCGCATAGAATTATACAAAAACATTACAAAAACATTTCTTTTTTGTCGACTCATTAGCCGAATTGCAGCTGTTGCCGTAGCAAGCAAGGGTTACACTAAGAGTAGAGGATTATGGACTACTAATGCTCAAGAAAAGCACTACTTTGGCGAAAAAAAAAATGCTGAGCACACAAAAGTCAACAATTTTAAAAATAAATATTTATTTAATGCTTATGAAACATATTTTATTACATAATCATATATTAAAATTAAAGTTAAATTATTATTCTTTACTTATTTTTTTTTATTATTATTATTTTTTTTTTTTTTTTTTTTTTTAAATTGATTCAAGCAATTTTTTTATGTTAAATTTGCTGACCCGTCGAAATTGCTCTGGCCCATTAAAAAAGTGCACAAAAGCTCGATTATATATAAAATTGCTGAAAATTTTAAAAACTAAGCTTGAATTTTTGAAAAAATTGAAGCATTCGACAGTCTATACAGCCTAATGTCATACTATGACTCAATTTCGGGATGACTATGGATATGTATTAATAACTTAAAAATTAGACCAAAAAGATGTCAAATTTTCTAATTTTTAAAATATTCAAACCTTGGTAGCGACCCTTAAAATTTGTTTTAAAATTCTGAAATTTTTGGGGAGGTCTTTTTTTTATACGTAGTACAAAATAAAGGGGTGCTCCATGCAAATTTTAAAAGTTCATTTTTAAGGACCACCCTAATGCATAACTAAATTTTTAAAGTATGTTTCTGGTCTTTGATGTACAACACCAAGCTAAAAGCATGCCAAACAGGTTTTAAAAATATCTCTGATGAAATATTAATGATTTTGAAGAAAGCAGTCTTTATAATCGAATTTTACTTCTAAAATGTTTAATAACAGTAAATCTTCAAAATGGCGCCAAGAAAAACTCCAAATGGCGCCATGGCGCCCGCGGACATCGAGTTGGACTGCCCTGATATAAGGATACTAAGACAAAAAATCTTTAACCAGCGACAATAAAGAAAAACCTCTTGCAACTAAAGTTCTTCTCGTTGAATTATATAAGAATCTTTAACCCAGAAGAACGCGCGCTTACCCTGGGCATGAATAGTTTTAACTTTATCACCAATAAAATCAAATTATAACAGTCACTTTATTTAGACGAAGACAATTCCTACAAATTTTGCGTTAAAATAAGTTGTAGATAACTTAAAAAAATTAGTGGTTGCAATTGTAAAAAACCATGCGCACACCGGGTCTTTTAGGCCCTGCCCGCGTCCTCCCGGGTTAATCATAGGCAATACAGACAAAACTCTAACCCGTACACATTGCCACGATTTAAATATTTCTTATCTTCTACGAGCTATATTTTGAAAATTAAAGATACACAAATATTTTAACGCAGTAATAACATAGGTTAAAATCACATAAAGGTATTTTTAGCCTGTAACTTTAAATTATTGCATTAAAATATCTGTTTCTTTTTAATTATTAAAATATGGAACTTATTAGTATTACTAATATTAAAAAACTAATATCAGAAAATAAATCTTAGTGTCATTAAAAAAAGATAATCTATACTAATATTATAAAGAGGAAAGATTTGATTGTTTGTTTGTTGGTTTGTTTGTTTGAATTGAATAGGCTCCGAAACTACTTGACGGTTTCGAAAAATTCTTTCACCGTTGGAAAGCTACACTATTTCCTTAGAACATAGGCTAATTTTTAATTGATTTATTCAAATAATTTCCTTAATAATTCAAAATTTCATTATTTTTCATACAGAATCAATTAAAATTTTTCCGATAAAAAATAACCATTTTCTTTCCCGTTGCCAAAAAAATCAAAATATGGAAAATAATTTCTCCTCGGCAATTAATTTTTAGTTGAACAGTATCCACATGAAAAATTAAAATAAAAAAAAATTCAAAGGAAAATAAATATGACGTCATTTATTATATTATCGGAAGTTTCGTTTGCACAGATATCATATACACATCGAGGTAACTAATGGACACTAAATTGATGTTATTTTGCCTGGCATGGCAACCCGACTATTGTTATTTAATTATTAATAAAATGTTTTTTTATTTCCTTTCTCTTCTTTAAAATTATGTAAACTGTTTTGTTCTATACTTATTATTTAAATACTAATTGTTATTATTTTTTAAATAATAGAAAATAATTTAAATATATATATGAAACTGGTATTCGAAAACGATTTTTCCGCCAAATTAGTGTAAAATATTATCAGTACATGACAACTGCACTGTTTTGTTTATGTATTAAGGATACTTTTATCCGATATACAACATATCCGATACAACATAAATCCGATTACAGAAAATTAGTCAGATTATTTAATTAGAAGTTATTAAATTTATGTTTTTTTTTTTATTATGAAACAGGCGAAGAAAAGAAAATTTACTATTGCTGCCCGACTGGAGAATTAACCTTGATGTTATTTTAAAAAACTATCGAAATGGCGAATTTTTAATTATTTGTTTACGTTTTTTTATTTATGTTATTGCAAACATTTTTCCACTTTTATACACGCATCACTTTGGCGTGATTTTTTTTTTATGATGCCAATTTGGAGAACACTGTGTTTTCAAATACCAATTACATTTATATTACTTTTATTTATTTTCTATTATTTTAAAAAGGAAATAATAATTATGAACTAAGTCAATAAATAATTATGGAACAAAACAATTTATATAATTTTAAAAGAGAAAAGAAAAATAATGAAATAATTTACTCAAAAATAATCAACTATTACCGGATTACCACGTGAGGCATAAAATCGCAATTTGCTGCAATCGCGCCAACGGGATCCTTAGATGACACCTGCACCTACATATTATTGGCAATATTATTGTTTATACAATTTGTTTATATAATTTGGTAATACTTGATAATCCCATCGACCAAAAAACTATTGCCAAAGTATAAGGTTAAATGTCAATGGATGATCGTAAATGTCATATTCATTTGACATTAAATTTGTTATACGTAATTGTTACTTCATCAACCAATTTTAATTCGATGTTTATTTGTATTTCTATTAACATTTTAGTAATTTATTGATTATTTGGTTATTTAAAATAAAAATTATGTCCATTTGTATAATTTGGCGAAATTGATCGACGGAATAATCAAGTAGTCGAACAAAAAACTATCATCAAGCTATAACATTAAATGCCAATAATGGATGATCGTAAATTTCACATTTATTTGAGGACAAACATGAAATAAGTCTGGTACATTTGTAACAATATCGTTTCTAGCAATTCTAATGTTTGACACTAAAAATCATAATGGAATCGATTACAGAAGGTAGAAAGATGCAAACTAAAGACTTATTTTTCTACAAAATTTAGTCATCAAGATTATTCTGATTTAACGGCTACATGTTAGCAACTGTTTTATAAAAGGAAGAAGCAGTGAAACTGATGTAATTTTAATGTTATTCAAATAATACAGCTTTAAAACACACTTTTTATGCTTCATTGTCCTACTAAATATATAAGTGAAACACCCTTCTTCGTCTGACACCCCCACGGAGGGCATCCTTTTCTTAGGGCCTATATCCCACGTGTAGATAAATGGCCGTCATAAATACAAACAAACAAAAACTCTTCTTTATCTGTCAATAATTCTTTAAATTTTTTACTCTATGTATTCTTGCTGGAACAGATTAAGGTAGATAGGAATCTACAGTAGACCTGTTAAAAGAGGACGTTTATTAAAAAATGTAACGTGAAATGACATTGTATGTAGACTATCAGAACTACACATAGTGCAAGTTCAGATGTCGGGATTTTAAGAACTAAGAAATGATAATGTACAATCCGAAAGTTAATAGAGTTTGATAATCAATCTCACTAATCATTGCAATGCCCTCTAATGTAATAGTGTGATGACTCGAGAGCATTTTGATTCCTGTTGTCATAACGGTCTCATGTTCATACGAAACTCTACTATAAATGATAAAATAAAAGAGAGGGTGCTTAATTGCCCAAATTTTCGCCAAGACTTACAATAGTACAATATTGCAATGGCGTTGACATGATTTTCAGCAATACGGAAGAACATTCCAGGGTGGTCTATACTGCTTTAAAATAAAAATTATAAATTTTTAAATCACCATTTTTTTTTAGTCAAGGTTCGTTTGGAAATATGGACCAGCGAAGCGGGCATAGCCTGCTAGTATTTTATTAATTGATAGTAAATTATCTATACTAATAAAGTAACAAATCACTCTGTGTGTGTGTGTGTGTGTGTCTGCGATGGCTAGCAAAATCTACGGGACGTACGAGGCTCAAAATTTTTATGAGAGTAGCCCAATACCTCTCCTGATGCACCTGAAGCTCAGAATTTTAATATTTTGATTAATTTCAAATACATTAATTACAAAGTGAAACTCACTTTCATAAAAAAAGCCATTTTTTTATGTTCGGCGAAAGAAACCGAACGTTGGTTTGCACATCGCACAAACTCTTTTATGCACCTAAACGAAAGAAGAAGCATTTTTCGGCGTTTATTTCTGTTTTTGGATCATTTTTTAACAATCCAAATCAACCAAACTGCTCAACGCAGTTAAACGTAACAGAACATATTTCGAAAGATCGTACTTTTAGGTCTCAAATGCTATTATTAATTCGAAATAATGTTGCAGTTAACCCTTTAAAAAGAAATATTCAAAAAGAGTCGTTTCTCCCATTTGTCAATGCTCTTCCAGGGCATATTTTTTAAGATGTAAACAAACAAAATAAAAGATCTTACAGTTGAAACTTTCTTCTAACCGATGGTGTAATTGGTTTTAAAATATTTGGATTTTAACCCTTTCAAATACACTGGCAAAAGAAGGTCATTCTGCGATTCGCAGAGAGGATATTTTTTTCCATGCTAAAATTATCTTAACGTGCATATTTCAACTCAATCTTTTAAAATCTTCTCAATAGACCAAATTTATACTCCCTACAAAAAATTCGACACGTTCGGGCGGATAGAAATATTTTTTAGAAAATGTGAAAAATTTGATGAGAAATCAATAAAAAACAGATCGTTTTCATGTGGTTTTGACTTAGCAAACTATAGGTACCGAAAAAAAAAAACATATTCTTTAAGCTTAAAAACATTTTTATAATCTATGATGCAATCGGTTTTTAAAATATAAGATTTAACCGTTTCAAATACACCGGCAAAAGGAGGCACTTTGCGACTCACATATAGATTTTTTTTTCTACGCTTAAAGTATCTAAGCGTACATATTTCAGTCCAATCTTTTAAAAGCTACTCAATAGACTAAATTACCTTCTTAAAATTTTTTGAAACGTTCGGACGAGTTGAAATAATTTTTACAAAATTAAAAGTGCGAAAAATTTGACGAAATCAATAAAAACCAGATCGTTTCATTGCGGTTTTGTCTTTGCAGGGCGCAATTCTATATACACTGTAAAAAAAATCTGTAAAGGTACTACACTTTATCTAGGAAACTGGGATTCCAAGAACTTTTCCTGTAACGGTAACAACAAAAACTCAAGTTTTAGAATCGGTTACATGGATTTTTCCTGTTATCGTCACATGAAAAGTGCTTGGAATCCCAGTTTCCTAGAAAATGTTTAGTACCTTTACAGATTTTTTTTTACAGTGTACATCCTGACAAACCGAAAATATTTTCTTAAAGCTAAAACATTCTCATAATTTATGTTGCAGTTTGTTTAAAAAATATATGAGATTTAACCCGTTCAAATACACCGAGAAACACGAATTACATCCCGGCTCATGAAAAATGCATTTTTGCTACGCTAAAAGTAACTACACTGTAAAAAAAAAATCTGTAAAGGTACTAAACTTATTCTAGGAAACTGGGATTCCAAGAACTTTTCCTGTAACGGTAACAGCAAAAATTCAAGTTTTAAAATCGGTTACATGGATTTTTCTTGTTAACGTTACATGAAAAGTACTTGGAATCCCAGTTTCCAAGAAAATGTTTAGTACCTTTACAGAATTTTTTTTACAGTATAGATGTCCGTATTTTAGCACAATATTTTTAGAGTCTTTCAATAAACCAAATTTACATTACTTTCAAAAACTTTGGAACTTTCGTATGGATAGAATTCTTTTTTTACAAAAAAAAAAAATAAATAAAAAAAATAAATAAATAAATAAATAAAAAATAAATAAATAAATAAAATAAAATAAATAAAAAATGTGTGAAAATTTTTATGAATTCAGTAAAAACCCGAGTGTTCCGTCGCAGTTTCGTTCGCTTTCGGTTCGCACACTGTTAAAAAAAAAAAAAAAAAAAAAAAAAAAATCTGTAAAGGTACTATACTTTATCTAGGAAACTGGGATTCCAAGAACTTTTCCTGTAACGGTAACAACAAAAACTCAAGTTTTAGAATCGGTTACATGGATTTTTCCTGTTATCGTTACATGAAAAGTTCTTGAAATCCCAGTTTCCTAGAAAATGTTTAGTACCTTTACAAAATTCTTTTTTTACAGTGCATAGTTTCCAAAAAAATTAAATTACATAGAAAATAAAATACCAAACAGCATGTGCTTTCAATTCAATATCTTTTCGCGATTATTCCGTTTAAAAATATAAATTTTGACAAAATGGACTTAAAGATATAAAATCATAGAAATTTGAGTTTAATTTAAGAGTCATTAGAAAGCAAATAACACATTTGAAAACTAAATAATATCACGGGCCCGGGCAACGCCGGGCAGAACATCTAGTTAAAAAAAAAAAAAAAAAAAAAAATGATAAATTTTAGTTTCCTTAACATGCATAGAATTAAGAAAAAGTCAGAGTAACTGACAGAAAATCAATAAAGATAATAAATAAAATAGAGACAGTAAAGAAAGTAAATAAAATTAAATATTAAAGCTTATATTCAATAACAAAAACTGATTTTAAAAATATACAGGATAAGTAATAATAGATACTGAAAATAGAAACAAAAATCTTAAAATGTCTAAAACAATGTGAATACAACTCGCAAACTTATTCTATAAGATTATAACGAAACAACTCCGTAATACACAGGTTTTTAGGTTATTGTTACATTAAAATTGTCTTTCATTTATTTTTTAAAATGTAATCCTTAGATTATATAAGATATTAAAAAACTTGATTCATTAAGAAGAAGTGATTTAAAAAAAGATAATGTTTTATTTATTTATGATAAATTGATAAAAATAAATGTATAGATAAATAAAATTAAGTATTAAAAATTAGCTTCATTAACATCAATCGGTTAAAATTATATTTCTAAAAAATACTTTTAAAATATTATATTTGTGTAAGGTATTTAACAAATCAAAGCAACTCACACTATAAATCAGTAAGGATAGAAACGAAATTCTGAAAAACTCTAAGCCAACCCACATACAGGGGTTTTGTAAATGGATACTGTAACCATTACACCATAACATTTCTGCAATAACAACCAAACTACTTTATTACTCTCAGGGGCGTCGGGATGGGGGTTTGAAGGGGGGAGTATTACCCTTTAATTTATATAAACTTGAAATATTTGAGCTTAGAGGTGGGAAACTACATTTTTTTAACACTTTTTCTTTTTTAAAAATAAAATTATTTTTTTATAGTTTGCAGACTACATTTCTAATTTCTGTAACAATAAACTAATTAAATTTTCAAAAGAAATACAAACAGGTAAGAAAAATCATGCGTTAAGCATAGATTATGAAGAACTTTCTAACACTTTATGAAATCTTTAACAAAATTTCGTTATTTCGGGAAATAATAGTGTACAGCCAAATATACCTAAATATGTATTTCAGTACTTTAGAACAGCCCTGTATTTTATCTGTCAGTTAATATAATGGGAAAATTTAGTTTAGCAAGAAAATGTCAGTAGCTTGAAAGTTCTTTATACTATTTTATACTATTTATACTATTTATACTATTTATACTATTTATACTATTAGATGGAAACATACTTGAATACTTTTGTTTGGCCCTATAGTTTACCTTGTACCTTTATTGCACGTCAGCATTAACTAAAATTTATTGTAAACTAAAAGACTTTTAAAACAACTGAAATCACATTCTCATAAATTATCATTCATAGGCGTTCATGTACCGCATTCTTTGCGTGGCCCTGTATATCCTTTTCGAATATTCTGCTATATTCTGCAAACATTTCTCAGTAAATTAAATGCAGTTTAGCAAAAAATGCACAACTTATTAAAGAACCAGGTTTAAGTAATTCACGCTCATATTCAGTAACGTTGGCGAGCTCTTTTGGGTAGCCCTGTATATCAACTATAACATTTATACTCACCATATAATGTGAATATATTTAGTGAAACCAAAATGCGCATATCATAATTAAAATGCATTACATCCCTCCATCAGCCATCATCGTACACATATACGGTACTTCGGAAAGAATATACTATTTGAAATCTTTTGTATGGCCCTGTAAATGCTATGTATTTCATATTATGCAAGGCAGTATTGTATAATTTATATTAAGCTTCAGTGAAATATATCAATTTTAATACACATGAGACAGTTTAATATATTTAAAATATGCCGCACACAATTCCCCCTTTAGATTATCTAATGAAATTCTTTTGTGCGGCCCTGTAAATGTATAATAATTGCTATATTTTCACTACATACATTACAGAATGCATTTTTAGTGCACTTTGCGAATCCATATGAATATGAGTATGTTTGACAGGGTGTAAACACCTTTAAAATTCATTTGAACGATTTTTTCCCATAGGCCGTAATGTAATCGAAAACTTTTGACTCTCCCTGTAAATAAACTAATCATGGTAGAAACTTCATTTTCAATAGGGTTCGTGCTAGGGTAAGCATCAATAACGTACAAAAATTTCATAGCAATCCGAGTATATTTACGGGAGTTAGAGCGCGGACAGACGGACAGACGGACAGACGGACAGACAAACCGAATGCATAAGCATTTTTCAACTTTGTTGGAAAGTGCTAAAAACAGCCAAACTCAATGCAACACTGTATTTCTCTGTGCTACGAAAATACCATGCATCTACCAGACCCAAATTCCATTCAGCATTTTCACCGAACACGAATTTTCGACGAAAGTCTGATTTTGACCCAAAAAGGAAAACAAAACCAAAACTTCGGTCGATCTCTAATTCTAACCATTCGCACAACTAACAGGAAACTACGAACGAAAATTTTATGAGATTACAAAGAGTTAGAGGGGGCAGACATGTACTATCTAAAAATTTACCATAATATGCAATTCAACAGGATTGTAGAAAGCCATCACATAACAATGAGATTAATTTAAAACTTCTAATATCTAAAACCTTATAAGTATTTTTTATTCTTTATTTATACAATTTGAAAACTTTCAATTGCTGCTTGTAGGAAGTTAAATATTAGGTGTTAAAAAGCAGTGACTTTCAGAGCTGACATTAAGGCTACAAATCTGCAAATTTACTACATCATATTGCATTGTAATGCAACCAAAAAACAAATATGGAAAGCTAAAAAAAATTCAATTTACATCAATAAAAGTAAATTTATTAATTTTATATTAATACAGTCGAGTCTCTCTATAACGAAACTCCATACATCGAATTTCTCAATATAACGAATTTTTAGTAGGAACGGTCCCCTTTTCGCATGATTACATTGAAAACAGTCTCTATGTAGCGAAATTTCTATCTCAATATAACGAATTTTTTCATAAATTGGTCTTAATTTATTCAGTTTTAAAAAAGCTTCGAAATCATATGGAATCAATTTTCCATCACTTATTTTTGATTTATCGTTCAATGCTGAGTTTTTTTTTTTTTTTTTTTTTTTTTTTTTTTTTTTTTAATAAATATTACTTTTCTCCTTATTATTTAAATCCAACGAGTTCATCCCACCTCTCACAAACCTTTCAACATCCTTCTTAAAACAGAGTCAATCGGATTGTTACACATTTAAGAGAGGAATCAATGAGAGGCACATAAGTGAGGCCTTCAAATGGAGGAAAATGTTAACTATAATTTTTTCATTCCTTGCTAAAATTTGAGCATTTTTTTTTTTTTTTTTTTTTTTTTTTTTTTTTTTTTTTTTGAGAGCGTAACAGTTTTAAAATCTAAACAACAAAAAATTACAGATTCTTCTACTGAACTTAATGCAAGTCTTCCTTGTTTTATTTTCTTTAAGCTTTCAAATAAATGTCTGTTCTCTTTTTTTAAACTGCTTAAATAATTAAAAAATAAAATGTTAGGTTAATATATAATTTTAATCATTTCAAATTTTTAATTAAAAAGATCAAAAATAATATTTGTTCAAGTTTTACGCATTAAATACGATTTTTAACATCATTCTCTATACATCGGATTTCTCTATATAACGAATTTTTTACTGGAACGATGGATTTCGTTATATAGAGACTCGACTGTACTTAAGAAAACCATAACTATGATTATCATTTAAAAAAAATTCACTAAAGTTCACAATTTTCAAATTATACCAGTAAAATTTAAAAATAAATTTTTTTATATATATAAAAAAATATATATAATTTTATTTATATATAAAAAATATATATAATAATAATTTATAAAAAATATATATAATTTTATTTATAATTTTATTTAATTATTATTTTTATATATATAAAAAAAAATAAAAATAAAATCCCAGTTCTCGTCTCTCTTGGTTTGAATAGTCCAATTTAAATAACGAGTGAGTACGTGCAAGGCATTAAGTTCTCGTTGAATTATGTAAAGATCTTATAACACAAAGATTTAAGAACACCCTTAATCAATGACACTGACAATGCATTAGCAAGAATTTTAGCAGATCTCCGCGATCACTTTACAGTGGGCTCTCGTTAATTCGAACTCCTCGGGACCACGAAAATTGTTCGAATTATAGAATGCATGACAGGAAAACGTGTTTAAAGGGGTACTATTATTACAAAGGAATTAATCTTGTAATATTTTTAAAATTTATTTCGGCCGTTATCATCAGAATATGACTCGATTAAAAGTTATAAAAACATAAGTTCACAATAAAATATGATAAGGTATGTGCTTACCCTCAAAATGGTGTCGTTGCAAAAATTTTCATTTTATTATTATTATTATTACTTTAAATTAAAGTTCAAATATGTAGGTTTTCAAAAATGCTTACTTGCAGTTCAGGGATAATTAGAAGCAAAGTTACAGCCCAAAATATAAGCATGATCTTTTTGAAACCGGAAATGATCATTTGAAAAGCCACAGAAAGGTAAACAATACATTTATTTTAATACCCAAATATATAAACATACACAAAATATGATAGATTTTAAGATTCTAAACTTTAGAAATACTTTTTTTAGGCTACATCGAGATCTTAATTTGTGTTTTCTGGAAAATTGAGATTTTCATTGTGTGCATTACCAGAAACATCATTTCTTAAAATGTTTTTATGCTATTGAAACAAAATTTTGAAACAATGTTCTGCTTATCTATTGGTATATTATAAGGCAAAATATAGCTTGTAATTTAAAATATATGCTATTAATTTTAAAAAGTTCATTGTTTCACTTAAAAGATACCGATTCTATCCTATGACAATGTATATCGATATACATAGTAAAAAGTCATATAAAAGTCATAGTAAAAAAAAAAAAAAAAAAAAAAAAAAAAAGGGGGTAAGACAGTTCTTATCAGTGACGTAGCAAGCGGGTGGCGGAGGGGGCGGTCCGCCATCTATTTTTGCAAATATATGTATACATTATCTTATAGGATTTTGGAAAAAAATTCTGAAAAAAAAAAAAAAATTAAAATTCCAGCGCATGACGCAACAGAATTAATTTTCTTTTCTTTGAGAATGTGAGTTTTTTTTTAAATAAGATATGAACTAGGATAAAAAAAAAAAAAAAAAAAAAAAAAAAAAAAAAAAAAACCAACCTATCCAAAGGGGTAGCGAAAACAAACTTTAATGAAAGACCTATCTTCTACATATAGACACCGCATTGACTTATGCAGATTCTGGGTTGAGTTATGAGTTCCTGTGGTTCTTTTTTTATGCAGGAGAACGAAAGGCAAATAAGGAAATGGTATAGTCATTTGTTGTAATAACATAGAATTGTGATTGAAAAAATATGACGGATGGGCCGGGAGGGTGACACCATTTACATCCGCCCCGGGTGTCACCCATTGTATTTACGCCACTGGCTCTCATTATTATTTTATTGAAACATGTTTAAATTAGATACGATCTATAAAAAATATAACAAAACTAATCGTTTGGGGGCCACCGTAATACTTACCCATCATGGATACGCATAATATAATATATGAAAATAAAACCTGTGTAAAATATTTATAAAATGCAATGAAATTCCAAAATAAAATTTAAATGGATATTTAAATATTTAAATACATAGTAGTGCTCTATTAAAGAATCGGGGGTACACTTGATTATCCCGTACACCCATTTCGACAAACTGTTTAAATCGCCAAATTACTCGTAAATTGTACAAATTTACATAATTTATATTTTAAATAACAACAATAACAAAAAATAATTAAATAAAAAATAAATTAGTTAAGCATTAATAAAAATATAAATACAACGTCGAATTTAAAACCATTGATGACGTAGCAAATACGTTTTTTAATTTAAATTACGACGTATTTAAATTTTTATAGCGGAAAAACAGATATATTATTAAAACATTAATAAAAATAAATAAAACATCGAATTAAAAATCCCTTGGTGACGTAATAGACACATTACACATGTTTAGTGTCCATTACGGTAAGCCATTATTGGCATTTAATCGTATAGTTTGGAGATAGCATTTTGTTCCATGAGATAATCAAACGCTACCAAATTGTGTGGAAAAAAAAAAAAAAAAAAAAAAATCTTTATAACTCCAAAATAATAATCTTATTAACTACCAGTTTACTGCGACGGATTAAGCGTCTCATTTTCATTTAAAATATATATTTAGATGAAATACAGGGTCATAAAAAATCGAGGAGTATAAAAGATATGATTACAAATATCTCGGCAGCTCATTATAGGATCGATTATATTATTTATGCAAAATTCATGTTTTTTTATTGTCTTTTTTTATTCACTCCTTAAAATATAAAATTTTGAAATTTTTTATATACCTCATTAGAACGAATATTTCGGAATACGAAAAAATAATTTCGGATAATCGAGGTTACTGATATTCAATAGGCTTTTTGCCATTATTACATGCTATATAAAGACAAAATTTCAAGTCTCTATCTCCTTTTATTCGAGAGATAGAGCGTTTACAGACGGACGGCAATTTTTTTTTCTAAAAATATGTTTTTCAGAATCTTTTGTGTTTAAAATGTGTAAATCTGTCATTTTTTTTTTTTTCGATTTTCAAAACTACTGCAAAATTTACCTGTACTATGTATAATAGATATGTAAATACAGTAGTTACAAATGCTATTAAAGTAATCTGTGGAAAGATTACTTTAATAGCATTTGTAACTACTGTATTTACATATCTATTATACATAGTACAGGTAAATTTTGCAGTAGTTTTGAAAATCGAAAAAAAAAAAAATGACAGATTTAATTTAGCACAAATTAAAATGAAACTAATTTAATGTAATAATTTATTCCCTACCGCCTCAATTTTTACCCATTTCTACTCCGATCATATTATAATGCGGATGAACGCTATTTTAAACCTTATATAACCCCTGTCTCCAACCGTTAAGTAACCAGGAGTGCACCTTGGCACTCAGTGAAGGGCGTCATTATTAGCATGACTGAAAACGCGTGGCAATATTATCGTATAGTATTAGTATACACCCATGTCTTACTATAAAGCAAAAGAATCGTACAGTTTTGGAGTTATACATATTAAATTTCAAATTATACATTTTTTTAAAAAATTTTAAAACTATATCGAAAACGTTTGTAGGGTAAGGCGCCGGAAACTTTAACCGCATCTATAATTACAAAAATACCAAATGAATAAATATAAAAATCAGAGATATTGCAAGTTTTTTTTTTTTTTTTTTTTTTTTTTTCTGGATATTAAAAGACGGTTCTATTTATTTCGAAGACATGGATTAGTTTTATAAAAAAGTACAAAAACATTCATGATAGGGACCAAAACAGGGCCGTAACTACCGCCGGGGCAGCCGGGTCCCCCAAGCCTGAGGTGCCCCAAACTGGTGGTTAAAAAAACTATTGATTTTAGTTTCTCGTCTAACTTCCTATAAAAAGCCCAGCACCTAGCTAAAAGTTTGCAATAAAAAAAATCAAAGTGCTAGAGTAAATGTTTCTGTGTGTCCACCATCGATATACTCCATACACTTCGCATGCAAAAGCAGCTCTAGAGCAGACAGCAGAATGTCGAGTCGAATGTGTCATGTAGCGCCAGTATGTTTGCCAATACCACCAAAGCTAGTATAAGGAAGAAAATATTGGCCTCTGATCGGTTGAATAACATAAAAAACATCTAAAAAATTCTGGAATATCTTTCTTCTTTTCTATTAATAAATACACAAAATCGAAAAAAAAAAAAAAAAAATCAAAATCCATCTTTTATCTTTTTAGGCTTATCATACTGTGTACGTTTAAATAAACGGAAAAATACGCGGAAAAAAACTGCGCCCGGGGCAACGTTTTAATTTGCCCCGGGCGCGAGGGGCCTCACTAGTTTGCCCCGGGGCCCCCAAGTTTATTGTTACGGCCCTGGACCAAAACATGTAGATGGCTCCAAAGGGATAGTCTAGAAGGGCTTCCATAGATAAAAATCATTCTGCACTATTTAATATTTTTTCTAATCAAAATTATAGAAAAAAAATAAAGAAAAAAGCCCTCTAAAATTTTAAAAGTCAAGAAAGGAAAATTAAGTCATTTTACACTTACTTTAAAAATTTGATTCTTTTGCTGCACCGTCACTCCACCGCTTTTATAGAAAATGATTATTTCAGCCTGTTATGGAGCATTCTCATGGGTCAAAAGAAAGATATTAGAAAAGTAAAGAATTAGTAAAGAAACAGTCTATGGGCCAGTGTGGCAACTGCTAAAAGAAACTAGTCGTTGGAGACCACCGTAATACTTACCCATTATACATATGCATAATATAAAATATGAAAATAAAATATGTGTAACTTATTTATAAAATACATTGCAATTCCAAAATAAAATTTTAACGCATATTTAAAAATTTTTAATATACATAGTAATGATTTATTAATGAATTGCTGATGAGCCAATTTCGACAAATTATATAAAACGCCAAAATACTCAAATAATACCGGATTGCGTAAAAGAAACATCCTTATAACTCAAAAAATAATAATCATATTAACTAGCAATTTACTGCGTCGGATGAAGCGTCTCATTTCCAATTAAAATATATCTTTGAATTCAAATTTGAATGAAATACATGGTCATGAAAAATCAAAGAATGTGAAAAACAGGATTACACGTATCTCAGCAACTAATAATCCGATCGACTTCGTTCTTTATGTAAAATTTGTGTTATTATATTGCCTTTTATATCCATTTCTTAAAATAAAAAATTTCGAAAATTTTTATATAGTACGTTTCATCAGAATGAATTTTTCGAGAGTCCGAAAAAAATAGTTCCGGGTAATCGAGGTTACTGATATTAAATAGGCTTCGTCCCATTCTTACATACTAAGTACATACAAAATTTCAAGTCTCTATCTCAACTTGTTCGGGAGATAGGACGCATACAGACAGACAGACGGACAGACAGACAGACAGACAAACAGACGGACGGACGGCAATTTGTTTTTTTTCTAAAAATATGTTTTTCGGAATCTCCAGTATCTGAAACGTGTAAATCTGTCAAATTTTTTTTTTCGATTTTCCAAACGATTGCAAGATTTACCCTATACTACGTATGATGGGTAAGTAAATAGAGCTGAGATTTCATGCACATGTATCTTGACACAGGTAAAAACGCTTATTTTTCTCTTATTTCTTGAATATTAAAAATAGCTATTTTCCAACTGTTACGAAATTTAACTATCATAATTATACTATATAAAGAATAATTCAAAATCGCAAAACTATGCATAATAGGGTGGTCCTTAAAAGTTGCCAAATTTTTTTTTTTCACGATTTACACCGGGTACCCTGCCATTTTGTTCTATTCACTAAAAAAGAACTACGGTAATTTTTTCAAAATTTTTAACATGATTTTAGGGGTCGCTACAGTTATTTAAAGTTTAGACTTATTCAAAAATATTGAATGAAAATTTATAATTATTCTTAATAACAAGTAAACATATTTTCATTGAACATTTCAGTAAATTCTACTGCAACTACATTGTTATAGACATTTACAAAAGAAGAAAAAAAGCTATCATTATTATAAAATCCTTACATTTACTTTTTTAAAGACATCAATGTAGACTTTTTTAGTCTGAATATTTGCTTCGAAACTGCTTGACTAGCAACAATAAGTACTGTTTTTGTTCTTCATCTTTTGTATGAAGTATATTGTATTCCTCAATAAGTGCTACCCCACGTTGGGCTATATCATTAATAGCTTTGAATGAAGCCCCAAAAGTCTTACAAGTTTTGTTAGATTCATTTTTATTCTAATTTATCACATCTGTTTCAAAAAATTCTTAAGATAATTTCATAGTTTTAAAGAACTTCACAGTGTTAATTGTTACAAAATATTGCAAGTTCTTTTAGAGAATGTCATTTGGATCAATCGATGCTCGTTTCAATGGTTTCTCATTTTCACATTTTCAAAGCACGCACCATTTTTTTCTTTTAATTTCAAATGAAATATTGTCATCGAAAAATGTAAAAGCAACTAGTTCTTCTAACAAGTACCACAAATGTTTTAGGAATTTCTTCATAGCACACAAAGAAATGTCTTTATTTACATTTTTCATACTCTTTCTAGTCTAGGAGCAATAAATCATTTCTAGGCGCAGAACAAGCAGATGGTGCTTGATACCAACTGTTAATTGTCTGAGCGAAGCGAAGTCTTTATACTCAGAGATACGTAACGATATTAAAATTCAAAAAAAGTCTTTCGTCAAGCAAATCTCAAAAAGTACTTGTCGGATTTTGATTCTGTTTGTACCAATAGGTACCTATGAAGGTAATCTGGTGAATGCACCTACTTTTAAAAATTAATTCCAAATAGTTTAAAAGTTATATTAAAAAAACTGATAAAAAAGCACAATTTATGTGCATACGTCACAGAAATTTGGTGAGCGTGATTTTCACCGGCTGGACATTTTCGTAGATAACCGAATCAGTACATGGAGTAAATAGTAATCATTTACGCACTCAGAAATATTGAATGCAATAAAACATTTTAAAATTTACTGATGCAGGAAAATAAACTTGTTATTTTTTTATATTAAAAAATGTCATAAAAACTTTGATTCTGAGATTTTGTGATAATCTCTTAACAGCACTTTTTGATCGCTAAAAGAAGGTTTTACATATTTCGCATGTGAAAATTAGAAACAATTACGTTTTTAAATAAAAAGTTTCTTTTATGAAATCATTTTCCCTTTATATTTATTTTCATTGCATGTTTTCTTTTAACTTATATTTTGTTTGTGTATGGAAGTCAATTCTGGTCACTAATTTTTCGGCATGGATACCACAAGCGCATCAGATTTGGCGCAATTTTTTTCAAAGCCCATTTGGCGAAAACTCCCTTTTCAAATAACGCTTACATACACATTTTTAAATTATTTTCTATTTTCAAAAAGAACTTACAGTAAATAAAATAATAATAATAATTAATAACTATAAAAAGAAATATTTCATATAATTAAAAGAAGGAAGTGAAAGTAAATAAACATTTTATGAGTAAATAAACAAATAATAAATAAATAAAGCGGGGTTACCATCTCAGGTAAAATAATGCTATTTTGACGCCAATTATGTACCCTGGTGCATATGTGACATCTTTTCCCATTTTTCATCCATTTCCTGTTGGCATACAACTTTGAAATTTGGAGTATGTATGCATACCTGGGAGCAATACAGGAATTAGACATTGATTTTTTTTTAATTCGATCCAAAAAGGGGCAACGGGGTTATTTTTAAAGTTATTTACAATTTATACTGCATAAAGGAGCCACTTACCTATTTCTATATACCAGAAGAAGTAAGTGGTATGTAAAAACAATTATAGTATACATAAATAAAATACTTGAGATAATATACTAGAGATATAAGCACCGGGTTTGGCGAGATTTTTTATGCCAATTAGGCGAAAACATCGTTTTGATTACTAGATGCATATAGCATGCTATAACAACACGTTATTTATTTATTTCAAAATGAAAAAAAAGGAATAAACGAAACATTTTCTGTTATTAAAAAAGATATAACAATCAATAAATGATAATATTTTTAGAACAAACAATTTATTATAACATTTATATGATAACCAGCATGTTAGGCAACTAAACGCCATTTTGGCACCAATTAGGTACCTCGGTGTATATAGGGCATATATGTGCCATATTTATTTGTAAAACTGAGCATGAACGTTTACCAGGTGTATTTTCATAGGCGCTTATATCTTTTTGCAACATAGCGCACCTTTCGAAGCCAAAACTGCACAAAAGAAAAAATAATCAATATTTGCAGCATTTTTTTTTAAACATTTTGTAATCGGTAGGCTCGATAATCAGACCTCGTTTTTTTGCTTTAAAAGATGATATTTCATACGACGTCTTTTTTGGATTCGTCGTTTTTCAATATTTGATAGTATGTGTCTACTCGTTTTGTACCCTTTTTTGTAACTTTCTTCTTTATTAACAGCGACATCTGGATTTCCTATTTATATAAAAATTCTTCTAAATACAAAGAATTTTGTTAAAATAAATAAATAAAGGAAATGCGGACATCTATTGCTCAAAACACAAAATTTTTCCTGTTGATTTAATAAAAATCAGTAAAAACATAATTTTTATGATAATAAAAAGGTGACTTTTGTAATAATAGAGTCATATATTATGTATGTTATGGATGATTAAGTATGAATATTTCTCCACCATTTATAAATAATAATAATAATAAAATAAAATGTGGACAGACCAAAGTCTATATTTGACTGAAAACAACAACCACTTTCTAAATGCTTTAAAAAATGGCCAATGAAAAGTGATATTTCAAAAGTATTATGAAATTAGTTAAAAACCATTTATTTTAAACTAAATGAATAAAAGATTTATATTTTTAATGAAATAAATGGGATTTGAAAAATTATTGGAAATTTATCACCATAGATGTATCAATATTACAATCAGTACCTTGTATGCAAAATGGAACAATTAGCAATACTTTTTGTACCCGAAAAATGGTCGTTGCTTTTTTTAAGGTTAAAAAGTAGATTACGAAATATTCCTATACAGAGATGCCAAACCCTCGCTTATTGCATAGTAAATTTTCTTATAGGAAAAGTTATTTTTTAAATCCGCAGAATGTTCCAATTTAATAAAACATTTTCTGTATTAAAATACCGGTACCCAAAATGCCGGAGACTTGGCAGCTCTGCCTATAACATTTTAATTAATCACGGTACTTTTTTAAATCGGATTCAAATTTAGTGAAGACAGCGTTTTTTGGCCAAAAGCAGCTTTTTTCCACATGTGTAACTACGGTACAATTCCTTGATGTTGACTTATGAATGTTTTGACTTATGCTATTATTGCTTCCTCTCATTTATTTATTTGAATTTTAAATTAGATGACTCAAAATCGTGTTTTTTCAAGATACGAAAAAAAATGCATTTCGAGAAAGGGCGAAAAGGACAATATTTGGCGATTTATTACCTGCGTTTGGCAAAGTGTCTTACTACCTTGTATTTAATACTCTTCACAATACTTATCTGTTATATGGACTTAGGAGCTTTTATAAAAAGTTTGACGTAATTCGGGCTTAAGAAAGTGAGTTTTTTACTGAATAATACAAATAAATGAAAAATGAATACTAAGAAATACTAATAAAAGAATTGTGTGTTTTTTGTTAGCATTGGGAGTACCTAGCCGATTTAAAAAATAATGTGGGCAAAAAATGTTGGTAACCATCTTTGCTGCAAAATATACTATATTTTGCGTAGGAACAATAATCACCATCAATGCACGAGCAAAAAATGTTCTAAAATTGAGAATTCTTTGATGTTGATATGACTAAAAATTTAAAATCTTTTTTTTTTTTTTTTTTTTTTTTTTGGTGGCAACTTTTAAGATATAATATTCTCGTTATGAACGATTTCTAAAACATTCGACAATTTAATTTCACAAATTAAACATTTTTTTTCTAGAAAAAGTTTTAAACCCAATTTATTGAGAATATTGCAATTTCTAGGATACTGTTGGGGTCAGAAATTATAACTTTGGCATCACAGTAACTTATACGATGTAAGTGCTCGTTTAGGACAAATTTTTAAAAAAGGATTCCTTAACTCTTATCGACAACCTCATTGCATCCGTGGAAAACAGATATTCAACATTATAAACTATTCGGACGGATTTCACACCATATACTCCATTTCTCTTCAAACATAATAGTTTATGATATTTATAGTTTCTCAAATCGGTGCGAAGCTTCTGTTTATGCTCATGACATCATTTTAAAGAGCTATATTTCCAATATAGGAAAATTTGGTGTTTTATTTTTTGTATTACTTTTAACATTTTGCATACTTCCAATTTTATATCCATGCATGGTTTTCTTTTCTTTTATAAAAATAGTATATATAACAAGATTTTGTAGTTCTACGATTCGATATGCTTATTTTCATCATTATATTTTATCACAATGAATGACCAATTAAAGGTAACATCTCATTTTCTTTACTTATCGCAAGTTATTAAATGTGTATTCTCAGCAATATCGCTCAGACTAATCCCTCTGAGGGAAGTCCTAGTGTAGATTTTTACCCCAAACGAGCAAACTTGACGAACTCTAGATTCTTCGTGCTTAGAGAATTTAAACTGATCTCTAAATAAGTAAATCTTGAGCGAGTGCATGGCCTTTGTCATTCATCGTGCTCGATGGAAGCCACTAGGGGCTCTAAAGTGAACACCTTTTTTTGGGGGGTACTTCTTCTAGGAAAATCCTGGCAAGCTCTAACAGTTCTTTGTAATCGTCCCTTGGTTGAAAATCGTAGTGTTGATTTTGTGCAAATTCTATGATTTCTGATGCAATTTCTGTTGTGTTTTCATTGATAAAATTATAACTTACGGAAATCTGAGAGATGTCATGATCAATAGAGTTCCATGAAATTTTAAATCGTTTAAATAAGAGTATGTCTGGCCCGTTTGGAACTCCCAGTGACTTAACAACAACTGTCTCCAGCATAATCTCCAAGATGTGATGACAGCAAGCCAACCAAAGCATTTCTTACTTCATTTTCTGTTCCAACAGAACACAAACACCTCTTGATAACCCGAAATTTACGTAGGTTGTATTAAAACACATAAATTTTGCTTGCTCTGTAATTCTTCTAAGGCGCCGAATAGAGAATTTGTTAACATTATATAGTAGGCAGGGTTACAACCAGGGTTGGCAAGTTTCTGCCGGGGTGGTTAAAACCAGTGGTTATAACAGGTAAAAACCGGCATGGCAGAAACTAGTTTCTGCCAGTAAGTGGCAAAAACTGGCACAAACTAAGAGATAATACTAATAAATGCAATTATTCATAAAAAACAGATGTATTTAATATGTAGAGAATTTAGTTTAAAAATTAAAATAAATATTTTGAATGTTATTCAAATTAGCGAAAATTTTCAAATGAATCAGACAAACATATTTTGTTAATATTTTTTTTGCCATTTGAAAAACAGAAATTTTCATAATGGTAATCTGATTACTGTTTACAGTTGAATTTCTAATTAAATTAAAAAAAGAGAAACCTACGAAAAATTCTGTAATCTTTTAACATTATAACTTAAAAATTATCTACTACTACATATACAAAGAAAAATGGATCTTGTAAAAACATATAAGTAGATAATTGTAGCGCAAAAATAAAAGAAAAAAATGGATAAAATTTTTTATGCTGTTATTTTAAAATATTGAAAGAACAAATTTGTTTTTCTGGAATAATTAATATATTAAGAACATTCCATATTATAGTATTAATTTTGCTAATCTTTCTTAACCTTGACAGTTTTTTTAATTTGTTCTGAATGAAAATTTTTTTTTGAAAATATTCTTTCAAGACCAGCATTACTTGCGGGTGATATCATTATTGATGATGTAAATTTTGAAAAATTCTCATTTTCACCGTTATTTATTTTTAAAAGCGACTACCCATAGAAGGCAAGACATTTTCTAGGATTTCCTTGGTGAAATATGTTTCTGAGAAAAAAAAAGTATTTTCTTGCCCTTTCTTTATGCTTAAATATCAATTTTGATCCCAAATATTTAGGATGAAGTAAATAAGCTAGCATAAAAACTAATGCTGCAATAAATATGATTTGAATCTTGCATTTGTAAGTTTCTATGATATTTCCATCATTAAATAAGGTTAAGCAAATTTTATGAGCAGCTGCAATAGAACAGTCATGTTGTTTAATTTTATCTAAAGCAAGAACAATAGATTTTAGCATTTGTTACAAGTATTTAACTTTTTTATAAATCATGATATTTATTTACAATTTGTTACAACTGCAGTGTCCTTAATGTCATTTTCATAATTTTTAATTTTCTACAAATAATATGTTTGATTCTATTTTCTTGAAAGATTCAAAACTATCAAATTATAATACAAATTTATTTATATTTTAATTTAAACTATTTACAATATTTTATTTGCAATTTATTCTGAATAAAATGTTTATAAGCAATTTAATATTACTAAAAAAGTCTCAGATTATGTCATGAAATTAGTTTATGCCAGTTGTTGCAGTTTCTGCCGGTTAAAACCGGTTATAACCACTTTATGCCACTGGCAGGGCAGAAACTATTTTCTGCCGGCAAAAACCCAACCCTGGTTACAACCAACACGTTTTAGTGTTGTAGTCAAAACAATAGTTGCCTTTCTATCACTAAACTTTGCTGCATCAAGGTTCACAGTTACGCTATTATCCAAAAGGTCCATTTTACCTCTTTTTTTCGGTTCATCATCTTTTTTTTAGGTTCAATCGTTCACGTTGCAGAGTAACATTCTGCATCTACTCATTTCACTAGCTAGCAACACACTGAGAAAGAGGCGGGAAACGATACGAAAGAATATTGTCTAAATTTCGCATAGAATTATACAAAAACATTACAAAAACATTTCTTTTTTGTCGACTCATTAGCCGAATTGCAGCTGTTGCCGTAGCAAGCAAGGGTTACACTAAGAGTAGAGGATTATGGACTACTAATGCTCAAGAAAAGCACTACTTTGGCGAAAAAAAAAATGCTGAGCACACAAAAGTCAACAATTTTAAAAATAAATATTTATTTAATGCTTATGAAACATATTTTATTACATAATCATATATTAAAATTAAAGTTAAATTATTATTCTTTACTTATTTTTTTTTATTATTTTTTTTTTTTATTTTTTTTTATTTATTTTTTTTTTTTAAATTGATTCAAGCAATTTTTTTATGTTAAATTTGCTGACCCGTCGAAATTGCTCTGGCCCATTAAAAAAGTGCACAAAAGCTCGATTATATATAAAATTGCTGAAAATTTTAAAAACTAAGCTTGAATTTTTGAAAAAATTGAAGCATTCGACAGTCTATACAGCCTAATGTCATACTATGACTCAATTTCGGGATGACTATGGATATGTATTAATAACTTAAAAATTAGACCAAAAAGATGTCAAATTTTCTAATTTTTAAAATATTCAAACCTTGGTAGCGACCCTTAAAATTTGTTTTAAAATTCTGAAATTTTTGGGGAGGTCTTTTTTTTATACGTAGTACAAAATAAAGGGGTGCTCCATGCAAATTTTAAAAGTTCATTTTTAAGGACCACCCTAATGCATAACTAAATTTTTAAAGTATGTTTCTGGTCTTTGATGTACAACACCAAGCTAAAAGCATGCCAAACAGGTTTTAAAAATATCTCTGATGAAATATTAATGATTTTGAAGAAAGCAGTCTTTATAATCGAATTTTACTTCTAAAATGTTTAATAACAGTAAATCTTCAAAATGGCGCCAAGAAAAACTCCAAATGGCGCCATGGCGCCCGCGGACATCGAGTTGGACAGCCCTGATATAAGGATACTAAGACAAAAAATCTTTAACCAGCGACAATAAAGAAAAACCTCTTGCAACTAAAGTTCTTCTCGTTGAATTATATAAGAATCTTTAACCCAGAAGAACGCGCGCTTACCCTGGGCATGAATAGTTTTAACTTTATCACCAATAAAATCAAATTATAACAGTCACTTTATTTAGACGAAGACAATTCCTACAAATTTTGCGTTAAAATAAGTTGTAGATAACTTAAAAAAATTAGTGGTTGCAATTGTAAAAAACCATGCGCACACCGGGTCTTTTAGGCCCTGCCCGCGTCCTCCCGGGTTAATCATAGGCAATACAGACAAAACTCTAACCCGTACACATTGCCACGATTTAAATATTTCTTATCTTCTACGAGCTATATTTTGAAAATTAAAGATACACAAATATTTTAACGCAGTAATAACATAGGTTAAAATCACATAAAGGTATTTTTAGCCTGTAACTTTAAATTATTGCATTAAAATATCTGTTTCTTTTTAATTATTAAAATATGGAACTTATTAGTATTACTAATATTAAAAAACTAATATCAGAAAATAAATCTTAGTGTCATTAAAAAAAGATAATCTATACTAATATTATAAAGAGGAAAGATTTGATTGTTTGTTTGTTGGTTTGTTTGTTTGAATTGAATAGGCTCCGAAACTACTTGACGGTTTCGAAAAATTCTTTCACCGTTGGAAAGCTACACTATTTCCTTAGAACATAGGCTAATTTTTAATTGATTTATTCAAATAATTTCCTTAATAATTCAAAATTTCATTATTTTTCATACAGAATCAATTAAAATTTTTCCGATAAAAAATAACCATTTTCTTTCCCGTTGCCAAAAAAATCAAAATATGGAAAATAATTTCTCCTCGGCAATTAATTTTTAGTTGAACAGTATCCACATGAAAAATTAAAATAAAAAAAAATTCAAAGGAAAATAAATATGACGTCATTTATTATATTATCGGAAGTTTCGTTTGCACAGATATCATATACACATCGAGGTAACTAATGGACACTAAATTGATGTTATTTTGCCTGGCATGGCAACCCGACTATTGTTATTTAATTATTAATAAAATGTTTTTTTATTTCCTTTCTCTTCTTTAAAATTATGTAAACTGTTTTGTTCTATACTTATTATTTAAATACTAATTGTTATTATTTTTTAAATAATAGAAAATAATTTAAATATGAAACTGGTATTCGAAAACGATTTTTCCGCCAAATTAGTGTAAAATATTATCAGTACATGACAACTGCACTGTTTTGTTTATGTATTAAGGATACTTTTATCCGATATACAACATATCCGATACAACATAAATCCGATTACAGAAAATTAGTCAGATTATTTAATTAGAAGTTATTAAATTTATGTTTTTTTTTTATTATGAAACAGGCGAAGAAAAGAAAATTTACTATTGCTGCCCGACTGGAGAATTAACCTTGATGTTATTTTAAAAAACTATCGAAATGGCGAATTTTTAATTATTTGTTTACGTTTTTTTATTTATGTTATTGCAAACATTTTTCCACTTTTATACACGCATCACTTTGGCGTGATTTTTTTTTTATGATGCCAATTTGGAGAACACTGTGTTTTCAAATACCAATTACATTTATATTACTTTTATTTATTTTCTATTATTTTAAAAAGGAAATAATAATTATGAACTAAGTCAATAAATAATTATGGAACAAAACAATTTATATAGTTTTAAAAGAGAAAAGAAAAATAATGAAATAATTTACTCAAAAATAATCAACTATTACCGGATTACCACGTGAGGCATAAAATCGCAATTTGCTGCAATCGCGCCAACGGGATCCTTAGATGACACCTGCACCTACATATTATTGGCAATATTATTGTTTATACAATTTGTTTATATAATTTGGTAATACTTGATAATCCCATCGACCAAAAAACTATTGCCAAAGTATAAGGTTAAATGTCAATGGATGATCGTAAATGTCATATTCATTTGACATTAAATTTGTTATACGTAATTGTTACTTCATCAACCAATTTTAATTCGATGTTTATTTGTATTTCTATTAACATTTTAGTAATTTATTGATTATTTGGTTATTTAAAATAAAAATTATGTCCATTTGTATAATTTGGCGAAATTGATCGACGGAATAATCAAGTAGTCGAACAAAAAACTATCATCAAGCTATAACATTAAATGCCAATAATGGATGATCGTAAATTTCACATTTATTTGAGGACAAACATGAAATAAGTCTGGTACATTTGTAACAATATCGTTTCTAGCAATTCTAATGTTTGACACTAAAAATCATAATGGAATCGATTACAGAAGGTAGAAAGATGCAAACTAAAGACTTATTTTTCTACAAAATTTAGTCATCAAGATTATTCTGATTTAACGGCTACATGTTAGCAACTGTTTTATAAAAGGAAGAAGCAGTGAAACTGATGTAATTTTAATGTTATTCAAATAATACAGCTTTAAAACACACTTTTTATGCTTCATTGTCCTACTAAATATATAAGTGAAACACCCTTCTTCGTCTGACACCCCCACGGAGGGCATCCTTTTCTTAGGGCCTATATCCCACGTGTAGATAAATGGCCGTCATAAATACAAACAAACAAAAACTCTTCTTTATCTGTCAATAATTCTTTAAATTTTTTACTCTATGTATTCTTGCTGGAACAGATTAAGGTAGATAGGAATCTACAGTAGACCTGTTAAAAGAGGACGTTTATTAAAAAATGTAACGTGAAATGACATTGTATGTAGACTATCAGAACTACACATAGTGCAAGTTCAGATGTCGGGATTTTAAGAACTAAGAAATGATAATGTACAATCCGAAAGTTAATAGAGTTTGATAATCAATCTCACTAATCATTGCAATGCCCTCTAATGTAATAGTGTGATGACTCGAGAGCATTTTGATTCCTGTTGTCATAACGGTCTCATGTTCATACGAAACTCTACTATAAATGATAAAATAAAAGAGAGGGTGCTTAATTGCCCAAATTTTCGCCAAGACTTACAATAGTACAATATTGCAATGGCGTTGACATGATTTTCAGCAATACGGAAGAACATTCCAGGGTGGTCTATACTGCTTTAAAATAAAAATTATAAATTTTTAAATCACCATTTTTTTTTAGTCAAGGTTCGTTTGGAAATATGGACCAGCGAAGCGGGCATAGCCTGCTAGTATTTTATTAATTGATAGTAAATTATCTATACTAATAAAGTAACAAATCACTCTGTGTGTGTGTGTGTGTGTGTCTGCGATGGCTAGCAAAATCTACGGGACGTACGAGGCTCAAAATTTTTATGAGAGTAGCCCAATACCTCTCCTGATGCACCTGAAGCTCAGAATTTTAATATTTTGATTAATTTCAAATACATTAATTACAAAGTGAAACTCACTTTCATAAAAAAAGCCATTTTTTTATGTTCGGCGAAAGAAACCGAACGTTGGTTTGCACATCGCACAAACTCTTTTATGCACCTAAACGAAAGAAGAAGCATTTTTCGGCGTTTATTTCTGTTTTTGGATCATTTTTTAACAATCCAAATCAACCAAACTGCTCAACGCAGTTAAACGTAACAGAACATATTTCGAAAGATCGTACTTTTAGGTCTCAAATGCTATTATTAATTCGAAATAATGTTGCAGTTAACCCTTTAAAAAGAAATATTCAAAAAGAGTCGTTTCTCCCATTTGTCAATGCTCTTCCAGGGCATATTTTTTAAGATGTAAACAAACAAAATAAAAGATCTTACAGTTGAAACTTTCTTCTAACCGATGGTGTAATTGGTTTTAAAATATTTGGATTTTAACCCTTTCAAATACACTGGCAAAAGAAGGTCATTCTGCGATTCGCAGAGAGGATATTTTTTTCCATGCTAAAATTATCTTAACGTGCATATTTCAACTCAATCTTTTAAAATCTTCTCAATAGACCAAATTTATACTCCCTACAAAAAATTCGACACGTTCGGGCGGATAGAAATATTTTTTAGAAAATGTGAAAAATTTGATGAGAAATCAATAAAAAACAGATCGTTTTCATGTGGTTTTGACTTAGCAAACTATAGGTACCGAAAAAAAAAACATATTCTTTAAGCTTAAAAACATTTTTATAATCTATGATGCAATCGGTTTTTAAAATATAAGATTTAACCGTTTCAAATACACCGGCAAAAGGAGGCACTTTGCGACTCACATATAGATTTTTTTTTCTACGCTAAAAGTATCTAAGCGTACATATTTCAGTCCAATCTTTTAAAAGCTACTCAATAGACTAAATTACCTTCTTAAAATTTTTTGAAACGTTCGGACGAGTTGAAATAATTTTTACAAAATTAAAAGTGCGAAAAATTTGACGAAATCAATAAAAACCAGATCGTTTCATTGCGGTTTTGTCTTTGCAGGGCGCAATTCTATATACACTGTAAAAAAAATCTGTAAAGGTACTACACTTTATCTAGGAAACTGGGATTCCAAGAACTTTTCCTGTAACGGTAACAACAAAAACTCAAGTTTTAGAATCGGTTACATGGATTTTTCCTGTTATCGTCACATGAAAAGTGCTTGGAATCCCAGTTTCCTAGAAAATGTTTAGTACCTTTACAGATTTTTTTTTACAGTGTACATCCTGACAAACCGAAAATATTTTCTTAAAGCTAAAACATTCTCATAATTTATGTTGCAGTTTGTTTAAAAAATATATGAGATTTAACCCGTTCAAATACACCGAGAAACACGAATTACATCCCGGCTCATGAAAAATGCATTTTTGCTACGCTAAAAGTAACTACACTGTAAAAAAAAAATCTGTAAAGGTACTAAACTTATTCTAGGAAACTGGGATTCCAAGAACTTTTCCTGTAACGGTAACAGCAAAAATTCAAGTTTTAAAATCGGTTACATGGATTTTTCTTGTTAACGTTACATGAAAAGTACTTGGAATCCCAGTTTCCAAGAAAATGTTTAGTACCTTTACAGAATTTTTTTTACAGTATAGATGTCCGTATTTTAGCACAATATTTTTAGAGTCTTTCAATAAACCAAATTTACATTACTTTCAAAAACTTTGGAACTTTCGTATGGATAGAATTCTTTTTTTACAAAAAAAAAAAAAAATAAATAAAAAAAAAAATAAATAAATAAATAAAAAATAAATAAATAAATAAAATAAAATAAATAAAAAATGTGTGAAAATTTTTATGAATTCAGTAAAAACCCGAGTGTTCCGTCGCAGTTTCGTTCGCTTTCGGTTCGCACACTGTTAAAAAAAAAAAAAAAAAAAAAAAAAAAAAAAAATCTGTAAAGGTACTATACTTTATCTAGGAAACTGGGATTCCAAGAACTTTTCCTGTAACGGTAACAACAAAAACTCAAGTTTTAGAATCGGTTACATGGATTTTTCCTGTTATCGTTACATGAAAAGTTCTTGAAATCCCAGTTTCCTAGAAAATGTTTAGTACCTTTACAAAATTCTTTTTTTACAGTGCATAGTTTCCAAAAAAATTAAATTACATAGAAAATAAAATACCAAACAGCATGTGCTTTCAATTCAATATCTTTTCGCGATTATTCCGTTTAAAAATATAAATTTTGACAAAATGGACTTAAAGATATAAAATCATAGAAATTTGAGTTTAATTTAAGAGTCATTAGAAAGCAAATAACACATTTGAAAACTAAATAATATCACGGGCCCGGGCAACGCCGGGCAGAACATCTAATTAAAAAAAAAAAAAAAAAATGATAAATTTTAGTTTCCTTAACATGCATAGAATTAAGAAAAAGTCAGAGTAACTGACAGAAAATCAATAAAGATAATAAATAAAATAGAGACAGTAAAGAAAGTAAATAAAATTAAATATTAAAGCTTATATTCAATAACAAAAACTGATTTTAAAAATATACAGGATAAGTAATAATAGATACTGAAAATAGAAACAAAAATCTTAAAATGTCTAAAACAATGTGAATACAACTCGCAAACTTATTCTATAAGATTATAACGAAACAACTCCGTAATACACAGGTTTTTAGGTTATTGTTACATTAAAATTGTCTTTCATTTATTTTTTAAAATGTAATCCTTAGATTATATAAGATATTAAAAAACTTGATTCATTAAGAAGAAGTGATTTAAAAAAAGATAATGTTTTATTTATTTATGATAAATTGATAAAAATAAATGTATAGATAAATAAAATTAAGTATTAAAAATTAGCTTCATTAACATCAATCGGTTAAAATTATATTTCTAAAAAATACTTTTAAAATATTATATTTGTGTAAGGTATTTAACAAATCAAAGCAACTCACACTATAAATCAGTAAGGATAGAAACGAAATTCTGAAAAACTCTAAGCCAACCCACATACAGGGGTTTTGTAAATGGATACTGTAACCATTACACCATAACATTTCTGCAATAACAACCAAACTACTTTATTACTCTCAGGGGCGTCGGGATGGGGGTTTGAAGGGGGGAGTATTACCCTTTAATTTATATAAACTTGAAATATTTGAGCTTAGAGGTGGGAAACTACATTTTTTTAACACTTTTTCTTTTTTAAAAATAAAATTATTTTTTTATAGTTTGCAGACTACATTTCTAATTTCTGTAACAATAAACTAATTAAATTTTCAAAAGAAATACAAACAGGTAAGAAAAATCATGCGTTAAGCATAGATTATGAAGAACTTTCTAACACTTTATGAAATCTTTAACAAAATTTCGTTATTTCGGGAAATAATAGTGTACAGCCAAATATACCTAAATATGTATTTCAGTACTTTAGAACAGCCCTGTATTTTATCTGTCAGTTAATATAATGGGAAAATTTAGTTTAGCAAGAAAATGTCAGTAGCTTGAAAGTTCTTTATACTATTTTATACTATTTATACTATTTATACTATTTATACTATTTATACTATTAGATGGAAACATACTTGAATACTTTTGTTTGGCCCTATAGTTTACCTTGTACCTTTATTGCACGTCAGCATTAACTAAAATTTATTGTAAACTAAAAGACTTTTAAAACAACTGAAATCACATTCTCATAAATTATCATTCATAGGCGTCCATGTACCGCATTCTTTGCGTGGCCCTGTATATCCTTTTCGAATATTCTGCTATATTCTGCAAACATTTCTCAGTAAATTAAATGCAGTTTAGCAAAAAATGCACAACTTATTAAAGAACCAGGTTTAAGTAATTCACGCTCATATTCAGTAACGTTGGCGAGCTCTTTTGGGTAGCCCTGTATATCAACTATAACATTTATACTCACCATATAATGTGAATATATTTAGTGAAACCAAAATGCGCATATCATAATTAAAATGCATTACATCCCTCCATCAGCCATCATCGTACACATATACGGTACTTCGGAAAGAATATACTATTTGAAATCTTTTGTATGGCCCTGTAAATGCTATGTATTTCATATTATGCAAGGCAGTATTGTATAATTTATATTAAGCTTCAGTGAAATATATCAATTTTAATACACATGAGACAGTTTAATATATTTAAAATATGCCGCACACAATTCCCCCTTTAGATTATCTAATGAAATTCTTTTGTGCGGCCCTGTAAATGTATAATAATTGCTATATTTTCACTACATACATTACAGAATGCATTTTTAGTGCACTTTGCGAATCCATATGAATATGAGTATGTTTGACAGGGTGTAAACACCTTTAAAATTCATTTGAACGATTTTTTCCCATAGGCCGTAATGTAATCGAAAACTTTTGACTCTCCCTGTAAATAAACTAATCATGGTAGAAACTTCATTTTCAATAGGGTTCGTGCTAGGGTAAGCATCAATAACGTACAAAAATTTCATAGCAATCCGAGTATATTTACGGGAGTTAGACAGGGGCGTAAACCACTCTAGTCGCGTAGGGGGGTGTAGGCTCATAAATTTCCGACTTTCAAGAAGGAAAATTTCCGAGTACTATGGCCAACATGAGGACTAATATATATACTATATATATATATACAGGGCTCGAAAAATAGCGTTCCCGGGATCCCGGGGAACCCAGAAATCATTTGTGGGAACGTATATTTTTTCACTCAGGTTCCCAGCTGGGAACCTAAAAAATCGTGATGGTCGCCAACGATGCCGCGCACACGTTATATCGCATAAAATATGCAAAAATATAGCTCTTGAGCGGTCCGTGAGCTGCGTAATTTCGTCAAAATATTATGGAAAAAGCCGGAATTTCGTCAAAAAATTGGAAAAAACGGCAAATTTCGTAAAAAAAATCGCGCTAAAACAGCAAATTTCGTAAAAAAAAATACCGAGAAAACAGCAAATTTCGACAAAAAAATCGCGAAAAAAAGCCTGAATTTCGTCAAAAGATCGCGGAAAGCAACGCAAATTTCATTAAAAATCGCGAAAAAACGGCAGATTTCGTTAAAAAAATAGTGAAAAAACGGCAAATGTCGTTAAAACATCCCAATAAAACGGCAGATTTCGTCAAAAGATCGCGAAAAAACGGCAAATTTTGTCAAAAGATCGCGGAAAAATGGCAAATTTCGTCAAAATACTCACACATAAATTTTATTGGGAACTTACATTTTTCATCCGGGAACCTATACTTTTCATGTAGGTTCCCAGCTGGGAACCTCAACATTTTTTGAATTTTCGAGCCCTGATATATATATATATATATATATTATAATTCTCAAGATAATTATGACTTAGTGTATCGAGATAGTCAAATAATCTTATATTATGCTATTATTAGTCTTATAAAACACAATATTTTCCCCATTAGTAGACGATCTCCTGATGGAATAATCGTACCACCCGAGAGGGACATGGGTAGTGCATTATATGAATAAGCAGTCGCAGGGCTTTCCAACGATATATCACACGAAAGGTGTCGGCTAAATTTAGAAAAGCGGTGACTTGTGAGGACTAAGTGGGTATCCAACGATATATCACAAGAGAGATGTAGGCCAAATTTAGGAAATATTTCCCCTCCCAAAGTAGACTCTTCCTCTAACTGTGATTTTTTCATATATCATAAATAATATTTATCGGAGGGCCCTGTAAAAAAAATCCGATCTTAAATGATAAAACGCTACAGTTTAAAAAAATATCGAAAATTGTCCACGGTAGGGAAATTGGTGGGGGTCAGGGGGAGGGGAGAAAGGTTTATAATATGAAAGAGTGATAGAGTGAAAAAGTGAGAGGCTCTCTTATGATACGCCACATGGTCCAAAAAGTATGGAATTTTCCACCCCCACTTTAATCCCCTCGAGAGTGGAAATTTATAAATATTGCTGAAACACTTATTTAATTAGTTTTTAATAATTTTATTTTCTGCCGTTTCATGCTATTATTAAAAAAGACTGCTAAGATGTGCTAAATGTCCTAAATTTTTCGACCCCCCCAACTTTTAACCCCTTGAGGGGGGATTTCGAAAATCGTTGGATTATGTGTTTAATAATATTTTTAGTAGATTTATTTTCTGGAATTTCACGTTCCTATCTTAAATGTTTGCTGAGATATGGTAAGTTGTTCCAAAATTTTTGACCCCTTCCCCCCTCTTGTCCTTCTTAGGGGGGGGGGGGTGATAATTTCAAAAGTTCCATCTTAGTGGACACGTACATCATAAGAAGTATTTTCTCTCCAATTTTCATGGTTCTACATTCAATATTTTGGGCCGAACGTTGATTATCAGTCAGTCAGGACAAACTATTATATATATATATATATATAGATATCTCTACTAGCTGACCCGCCAGCCGTTGCCCAGCCATTAGATAAAATATATACTAGATATATCATATAAATATATTAGATGCATTATATAGATAAATAACAAATTATTAAATAAAGTATGTAAGTTTTAGGTGCGAATTCATTGTGTTTTCAAATTATACTCAAATTATTCTTAAAAAAATAATAATAAATAAATAAATAAGGCAATTAAACAGAGCCAACAGTTTTGCTGTCGCCGTATGAAAACATGCACACAATACAAAACAAAAAAAACGAAATGCATAAGTCAAAAGCAAAATTCTTGTTTCTCTACAACCCCCCTTCCCCTACACACACACACAGGCACAACAGGCTTAAAAAAAAAAGTATCAGTAAAAAATTTTAAATTGCAAAAGAGGTTTAAAGATCGATTTAATCATCAATTAGTTTTAAACAATCAAAAGTTGCGCCATTTTATCTTCTCCCAAGACCGAAATTATTTTCAAGTTTCAAGTGATTAAATTTTGTTTCTTATCTATACACACACACACACACACAAAAGAAAAATCTATGTATGAAATAATAATCAAATTATTGTTATGCAGTGAGACAAAATTATTATATCTGGTACTATAACAAAGTTTTAAAAATATAGAATATTTGACATATATTGACATTTGAACTTCAAAAAATAAATTAACTTTCTTAGTATTAATGAAATAATATTGATAAAATATAAAAAGATCCATAGTACAGTTTTAACTTCATGCACAATACTGAATTGTAAAATGGTTGGCAAAAAAGAAAGCAAATATATTGAAAGAAAAAATTTAGTTAAAAATAATAATAACTTCATGAAATTTAAATAATAACTAGCTTGTCATCTCCAGTTTGAAACAAACCTAGCAAATAGTTCGGGAATTGCGATACTAACTGTTAAAAAGAAGTTAATATATATCGAATAGCAGTACATTTTTACAAGTTATTAAATAATTTATCTCTCCCCTCAATAAATAAATAAATATATTATTAAATATGAAAACAATAGTTATTTACATATTTTATATATCTAAAATATTCTGTAATAAAATAGCTTACTTACTTCAAAAGGTTTTTTTGGAACTCCAGCAATTCAAAACGGTATATGTATATGGGCTGAAATTTTATCAGGATGTTTTTGTTTATTATGTGTGTTCCTGTAATCATTATCGAAAATGGAATTACGTAACGCAGATTGTACTTTTTGTCTCTTACATTTAGGTGAGGACATAACAGATTCAAAAATATTCAATTGTTAACCAAATACCAAAATATTCTTGCATCAACATTTTGTAATTGAATGATTTCGTACTATGAGCTTGAATACTAACGGTTTACACAAAGAGTTAATGCAGGTGCTGCTTGTTTTGTAATTGACACATAGGACAGGACAGGAAGTTCAGCGCCCAGTTGTCTAGGTGCCCAAGCTTTAACTTTGAAGGGAAAAAAAATGTTCTATCTTTCTATTTTTCAGAAGTCAGTTAAAATCTCTAGCTGTTATTTATTTATTTATTTATTTATTTACTTAAGGAATATTTTAGAGACAAAAATTTGTCAAAAATACGGGATTTCTTAATATAAGTTTATAATATAAAAAAAAAAAAAAAAAAAAAAAAAAAAAAAAAAACGACCGTATTATTTCTGGGAGAAATATACTCGTATATTGTAAAATATTCATATTATTTCGAGATAAAAATTCAAAGTATTTGGGTATTTTCAATTTTCATACTATATCATATATATTTCTTAAGCACTTTTTTAAATCAATCCAAAATTACGTAAAAAGGTAAATGAAAACAGTTTCACATTTTTAATTATATATATTTTTTAATAAAATAAAAAGAAAACACAATATTAGTTAGTAGGAAAAAATAAAACCATAATTATTTTCAATTAAAGGTAAAATTTGTATAGAGTGGAAAACATCCAGATTTCGAAATGGAAAAATATTAAATATTTGTATTTCAGTTTTGAATTTTCATCGGATATCATTTAAATTCCGTGATACATAGTTCTAACTAAATTTAAAGTTTAGATAAAAAAAAAAAAAAATAGGAGTTTCTTCACTTCAATCAGTATAGCTTAAAATTTCAAGACTAAACTAAAAACTATCCTATAGTAAACAAATACAGGTAGATTTCGATATTTCGAAGTCAAAAAGCACAGAAAAAAAAAAATCGGAATATTAAGGTTTTACTCAAAATACCACAGTTACAAATAACATTAACATTGCTACAATATGTACATAAATATTTTTTTTTTTCGTCATATCGAGGTTTCCGAGTACACATTATTTGACAAATCAAAATTTTTCTGAATAGTTTTATCAAAAAAAAAAAAAAAATCCTATATATTGATAAGTTATATTAATTAGTAAATTAAACTAATTAATAAATTACCAATTAGTTAAATTAATTAGTTCCGGTTAAGAATAAGTTTATGTTTTCTTCGTTATAAATTTTTTTTCTTATTAGAAACTACAAGGGGAAATAAATCCGACTAAGAAGAAAATTTTATAGGTTTTCTTCGATCTAACTTGTTTTTCTTATTTAATTAAAGACTACAAAAATATTTCTCCAATTCATAAATATTTGTAGATTAATACCTTTTTTTTCGGCTAAACATACTTTTTTTCCGATCGAACAAGAATTTTTCCGTCTGACTTTTCCGTTTTTCCAATTTATAAATTTTTATGGGTTAATACGTAATATTATTTTTTCCGACTAAACATGCCTTTTCTGATGGAACGGAAAAATTTCCGAATGATATTTTTGTTTTTTCAATTTATAAGTTTTTATAGGTTAATACCATTTTTTTCCGATCGGACAAGAAATTTTCCGACTGATTTTTCCGCTTTTCCAATTTATAAGCTTTTAGAGGTTAATACGTAATACTGTTTTTTCCGACTAAACATGCCTTTTCCGATGGAACGGGACATTTTCCGAATGATATTTTTGTTTTTCCAATTTAGAAGTTTTTATAGGTTAACACCAGTTTTTCCTATTGACTTTTCCGTTTTTCCAATTTATAAATTTTTATAGGTTAATACGTAATACTGTTTTTTCCGACTAAACATGCTTTTTTCCGATGGAAACGAAAAATTTTCCGAATGCTATTTTAGTTTTTCCAATTTATAAGTTTTTATAAGTTAATGCGATTTTTTTCAATCGAACAAGAGTTTTTCCGACTAATTTTTCCATTTTTCTAATTTATAAGTTTTTATAGGGTAATACATAATACTATTTTTCCGACTTTTCCATTAAACGGTATGCCTTTTCCGATTAAACGGTAAATTTCCCGAATGATATTTCCGTTTTACCAGTTTATAAGTTTTTATAGGTTAATACTATTTTTTTCCGACTAAAGATACTTTTTCCGAGCGATCTGGTAATTTTCCGACTGATTTCTTCTGGGGGGGTGCTGCACCCCCCCAAACCCCCCCGGGATTTACGCCCCTGGAGTTAGAGCGCGGACAGACGGACAGACGGACAGACGGACAGACAAACCGAATGCATAAGCATTTTTCAACTTTGTTGGAAAGTGCTAAAAACAGCCAAACTCAATGCAACACTGTATTTCTCTGTGCTACGAAAATACCATGCATCTACCAGACCCAAATTCCATTCAGCATTTTCACCGAACACGAATTTTCGACGAAAGTCTGATTTTGACCCAAAAAGGAAAACAAAACCAAAACTTCGGTCGATCTCTAATTCTAACCATTCGCACAACTAACAGGAAACTACGAACGAAAATTTTATGAGATTACAAAGAGTTAGAGGGGGCAGACATGTACTATCTAAAAATTTACCATAATATGCAATTCAACAGGATTGTAGAAAGCCATCACATAACAATGAGATTAATTTAAAACTTCTAATATCTAAAACCTTATAAGTATTTTTTATTCTTTATTTATACAATTTGAAAACTTTCAATTGCTACTTGTAGGAAGTTAAATATTAGGTGTTAAAAAGCAGTGACTTTCAGAGCTGACATTAAGGCTACAAATCTGCAAATTTACTACATCATATTGCATTGTAATGCAACCAAAAAACAAATATGGAAAGCTAAAAAAAATTCAATTTACATCAATAAAAGTAAATTTATTAATTTTATATTAATACAGTCGAGTCTCTCTATAACGAAACTCCATACATCGAATTTCTCAATATAACGAATTTTTAGTAGGAACGGTCCCCTTTTCGCATGATTACATTGAAAACAGTCTCTATGTAGCGAAATTTCTATCTCAATATAACGAATTTTTTCATAAATTGGTCTTAATTTATTCAGTTTTAAAAAAGCTTCGAAATCATATGGAATCAATTTTCCATCACTTATTTTTGATTTATCGTTCAATGCTGAGTTTTTTTTTTTTTTTTTTTTTTTTTTTTTTAATAAATATTACTTTTCTCCTTATTATTTAAATCCAACGAGTTCATCCCACCTCTCACAAACCTTTCAACATCCTTCTTAAAACAGAGTCAATCGGATTGTTACACATTTAAGAGAGGAATCAATGAGAGGCACATAAGTGAGGCCTTCAAATGGAGGAAAATGTTAACTATAATTTTTTCATTCCTTGCTAAAATTTGAGCATTTTTTTTTTTTTTTTTTTTTTTTTTTTTTTTTTTTTTTTGAGAGCGTAACAGTTTTAAAATCTAAACAACAAAAAATTACAGATTCTTCTACTGAACTTAATGCAAGTCTTCCTTGTTTTATTTTCTTTAAGCTTTCAAATAAATGTCTGTTCTCTTTTTTTAAACTGCTTAAATAATTAAAAAATAAAATGTTAGGTTAATATATAATTTTAATCATTTCAAATTTTTAATTAAAAAGATCAAAAATAATATTTGTTCAAGTTTTACGCATTAAATACGATTTTTAACATCATTCTCTATACATCGGATTTCTCTATATAACGAATTTTTTACTGGAACGATGGATTTCGTTATATAGAGACTCGACTGTACTTAAGAAAACCATAACTATGATTATCATTTAAAAAAAATTCACTAAAGTTCACAATTTTCAAATTATACCAGTAAAATTTAAAAATATTTTTTTATATATATAAAAAAAAATAAAAATAAAATCCCAGTTCTCGTCTCTCTTGGTTTGAATAGTCCAATTTAAATAACGAGTGAGTACGTGCAAGGCATTAAGTTCTCGTTGAATTATGTAAAGATCTTATAACACAAAGATTTAAGAACACCCTTAATCAATGACACTGACAATGCATTAGCAAGAATTTTAGCAGATCTCCGCGATCACTTTACAGTGGGCTCTCGTTAATTCGAACTCCTCGGGACCACGAAAATTGTTCGAATTATAGAATGCATGACAGGAAAACGTGTTTAAAGGGGTACTATTATTACAAAGGAATTAATCTTGTAATATTTTTAAAATTTATTTCGGCCGTTATCATCAGAATATGACTCGATTAAAAGTTATAAAAACATAAGATAACTAAGAGATTACGAACAAACACGATGGAAGAAGGGTTGGAGATGGTATTAAAGGATAGACGGGGCATTACGAAAGCGGCTATCAAGTGAATGGGATTATGTGTATACTCGTTTCAGAACAATTCTGACAAAAATGAAAGAAAGTAAGTAATTTTAAAGATCTAAAGTCCGTGAGAAAGTAAGGAAAAATGAAAAATTGGAATTCTTGTTCGTTCGAATTAAACGAAGTCAAGAGAAAATGAGTTCGAATAAAAGAAAAATTTTAACGTTATTCTGCCCTTGAAAATTTCGGAACTTCATGTTTAGTTCGAATTAAGCGAAGATTCGATTTATCCGATTTTAAATTAACGAGAGTCGACTGTATTTAGTTTAACATGGTGGAAATCTTAAGATTTTAAACAAGATCGGCGTTAAATCATACAACGCTCAGGGAGCAAACTGTAGGCTCCGCCCACACCAGAAACGAGTGTCATCTAATGGTTAATTCTATAATACGTTATGCAGTGCTCTTTAAATTATTTTTACCTTTTTTTTTTTTGTTTTAATGAATTGAAACATTTTTTATTGTATTCTTAAAAGAATCATAATATTAAAAAATTATAATATGTTGTCTCTGGTATGGTGTCTTTGCAAAATTTATTATTATTATTATTATTATTATTTTAAATTAAAGTTCAAATATCTAGGTTTACAAAAATGCTTACTTTTGGTTCAACGATAATTAGAAGCAAAGTTACAGCCCAAAATATAAACATGACATTTTCATTTTATGAAATTTTATCATAAGCTAGTAAATTTACATTAAAATTTCTTTAATTTAAAAATTATAAAAATAAAAAGGGAGAGAGAGAAACGGGAATATGTTTTAATACCAAATATTTATTTTATGTGCTTTAACATCGAAGTTGTGTTTTGCATCTTCACGTAGGAATAGCCTCTGTTATTATTATCATGTTTTATTTATTGTTTTTTTTTTTTACTTGGCTCTAGTTTGTGCTAAAATATGTTAAGGTAAGTAAGTGCTTTGCCTTAAAATGGTGTCTTTGCAAAATTTATTATTATTATTATTATTATTTTTATTTTAAATTAAAGTTCAAATATCTAGGTTTACAAAAATGCTTACTTTTGGTTCAACGATAATTAGAAGCAAAGTTACAGCCCAAAATATAAACATGACATTTTTGAAACCGGAAATGATCATTTGAAGAGCCACAGAAAGGTAAACAATACATTTTAATACACAAATAATGTAAACATACAAAAAATGTGATAGATTTTAAGATCCTAGACTTTAGAAATACTTTTTTTAGCCTACATCGAGATCTTAATTTGTGTTTTCTGCAAAATTTAGATTTTCATTGTGTACGTTACGAGAAACATCCTTTCTTAAAATGTTTTTAAGCTATTTTTAAGCTATTGAAACAAAATTTTGTTACCATGTTCTGCTAATCTATTGGAATGTTATAAAGCAAAATATATCTTGTAATTTAAAACATGTTTAAATAAAATAATAATGAGAGTTGTCTCATCTTTTATTGTTTCTACTATGATATACGTGGTCATAGGATAGAATCAATATATTTTAAGTACAACAGTGAGCTTTTAAAAGTTAATAGTATATATTTTAAATTACAAGATATATTTTGCTTTATAACATTCCAATAGATTAGCGGAACATGGTAACAAAATTTTGTTTCAATAGCTTAAAAATAGCTTAAAAACATTTTAAGAAAGGACGTTTTTCCTAACGTACACAATGAAAAACTAAATTTTGCTGAAAACACAAATTAAGATCTCGATGTAGGCTAAAAAATGTATTTCTAAAGTTTAGAATCTTAAAATCTATCGCATTTTTTGTATGTTTATATTATTTGTGTATTAAAATGTATTGTTTACCTTTCTGTGGCTCTTCAAATGATCATTTCCGGTTTCAAAAATGTCATTATTATATTTTGGGCTGTAACTTTGCTTCTAATTATCGTTGAATCAAAAGTAAGCATTTTTGTAAACCTAGATATTTGAACTTTAATTTAAAATAATAATAATAATAATAATAATAATAAATTTCGCAAAGACACCATTTTGAGGCAAAGCACTTACCTTAACATATTTTAAACAAACTAGAGCCAAGTAAAAAAATAACAATAAATAAAACATAATAATAACAGAGACTATTCCTACGTGAAGATGCAAAATATAACTTCAATGTTAAAGCACATAAAATAAATATTTGGTATTAAAACATACCTCCATTTCTCTCTCTCCCTTTTTATTTTTATTAATTTTAAATTAAAGAAATTTTAATGTAAATTTACTAGCTTATGATGAAATTTCATAAAATGCAAATGTCATGGATAGTCACAGAGACAACATATTATAATTTTTTAATATTATGATTATTTTAAGAATACAATAAAAAATGTTTCAATTCATTAAAAAAAAAAAAAAAAAAAAAAAAAAAAAAGGTAAAAATAATTTAAAGAGCACTGCATAACGTATTATAGAATTAACCATTAGATGACACTCGTTTCTGGTGTGGGCGGAGCCTACAGTTTGCTCCCTGAGCGTTGTCGATTTAAAGCCGACCTTGTTTAAAATCTTAAGATTTCCACTATATTAAACTAAATACAGTCGACTCTCGTTAATTTGATATCGGATAAATCGAATCTTCGCTTAATTCGAACTAAACATGAAGTTCCGAAATTTTCAAGGGCAGAATAACGTTAAAATTTTTCTTTTATTCGAACTCATTTTCTCTTGTCTTCGTTTAATTCGAACGAACAAGAATTCCGATTTTTCATTTTTCCTTACTTTCTCCCGGACTTTAGATAATTAAAATAACTTACTTTCTTTCATTTTTGTCAGAATTGTTCTGAAATGAGTATACATATAATCCCATTCACTTGATAGCCGCTTTCGTAATGCCCCGTCTATCCTTTAATACCATCTCCAACCCTTCTTCCATCGTGTTTGTTCGTAATCCCTTACTTATCTTATGTTTTTATAACTTTTAATCGAGTCATATTCTGATGATAACGGCCGAAATAAATTTTAAAAATATTACAACATTAATTCCTTTGTAATAATTGTACCCCTTTAAACACATTTTCCTGTCATGCATTCTATAATTCGGACAATTTTCGTGGTCCCGAGGAGTTCGAATTAACGAGAGCCGACTGTAAAGTGATCGCGGAGATCTGCTAAAATTCTTGCTAATGCATTGTCAGTGTCACTGATTAAGGGTGTTCTTAAATCAAAAAGGGCAACTTTGTGACACATGCATTAATTTATTTTTGTTCGGAAATCCATGAAAATAGCAGGTGTTGTTATTCAGAAACTGTCTAATTGCACTCATTCTTTTGTTTTTAAAAAAACACAATAGATTTTTCATAACAAGCCTTCAAAGTTGACACTTTTGAGCGTATTTCCCGACGAAAGCAGAAAAACCGGTCGAAAAGGAGGAGAAAAACGGGTGATTGCGTCATCGAAATAGCTTATAACTCGATAAGTAATTTAATTATCATAAAATGGAAAAATAAGTTCAATTCGGAATCGCTTTCATAGTCAGGCATTAACATTTTATAGCTTTCTGTTAAAAAATGAATTTGTAAATGTGTCAAAACGTTTTTCGCTTGTTGAGCGGATCAGTTAAGAGCACCCTTATGGTTTCTTTGTGTTGTAAGATCTTTATATAATTCAACGAGGATAACTTAATGCCTTGCAGGCGCTCACACGTTATTTAATTTGAACTATTGGAGCTCCGACATGACGCAAATTGGTATTTTTTATATAAAAAAATTTATTTTTAAATTTTACTGGTATGATCTATAGAAATATAACAAAACTAGTCGTTTGGGGCCCACCGTAATACTTACCCATAATGGATATGCATTTTATAAATATGAAAATAAAATTTGTGTAAAATATTTATAAAATGCATGGCATTTCCAAAATAAAATTTAATTGGATATTCAAGTATTTGAATACATAGTAATGCTCCATTACAAAATTGTGGGTACACTTGATTATCCCGTAAACCCATTTCGACAAATTGTTTATCGCCAAATTACTCGTAAATTGTACAAATTGACATAATTTATACTTTAAATAAGAACAATAACAAAAACATAATTAAATAAAAAATAAATCAGTCAAACATTAATAAAAATACATATACAAATACAACGTCGAATTTAAAACCGCTTGATGACGTAACAAATACGTTTTTAAATTTAAATTACGACGCATTTAAATTTTTCTTTTAAATAGCGGAAAAACAGATAAATTATTAAAATTTTAATAAAAATAAATAAAATGTCGAATTAAAAATGCCTTGGTGACGTAACAAACACATTAGACCTGTTTAGTGTCCATAACGGTAAGCCGTTATTGGCATTTAATCGTATAGTTTGGCGATAGCATTTTGTTCAATGACATATCAAATGCTACCAAAATGTGTAAAAAAAAAAAAAAAAAAAAAAAAAAAAAAAAAAAAAAATCTTTATAACTCTAAATATAATAATCATATTAACTAACAGCTTACTGCGACGGATTAAGCGTCTCATTTCCATTTAAAATATTAAAATATATATTTAAATGAAATACAGGGTCATAAAAAATCGAGGAGTATAAAAGATATGATTACAAATATCTCGGTAACTCATTATAGGATCGATTATATTATTTGTGCAAAATTTATGATTTTTATTGTCTTTTTTGTTCACTCCTTAAAATATAAAATTTTGAAATTTTTTATATACCTTTCATTAGAACGAATATTTCGAGAATACGAAAAAAATAATTTCGGATAATCGAGGTTACTGATATTCAATAGGCTTCTTCCCATTATTACATGCTAAGTGCACACAAAATTTAAAGTCTCCGTCTCCTTTTATTCGAGAGACAGGGCGTTTTTAGACAGGCGGCATCCCCCCCCCCCCCCCCCCTAAAAATATGTTTTTTCAGAATATCTTGTGTTTAATGTGTAAACCTGTAATTTATTACTTAACCATCATACGTAGTATAGGGTAAATTTTGCAATCGTTTTGAAAATCGGAATTTTTTTTTTTTGACGGATTTACATGTTTTAGATAGTGGAGATTCCGAAAAACACAATTTTAGAAAAAAAAAAAAATTCCCGTCTGTCTGCCTGTCTGTCTGTGTGTCTGTAAACTCTCTATCTCACGAATAAATTGCGAAAGAGACTTGAAATTTTGTATGTACTTAGTATGTAAGAATGGAATGAAGCCTATTTAATATCAGTAACCTCGATTATCCGGAGCTATTTTTTTCGGACTCACGAAAAATTCGTTTTGATGAAAGGCATATAAAAATTTTCGAAACTTTTTATTTTAAGAAGTGGACGTAAAAGGTAAAAAATAAACATAAATTTAGCATAAAGAAAAAGTTGACCGGATTATTAGTTGCCGAGACATTTGTAATTCTATTTTCCACATTTTGCGATTTTTCATTACCTTGTATTTTATTCAAATTTCAATTCAGAGATATATTTTAATTGAAAATGAGACGTTTAATCGGACGCAGTAAACTGTTACTTAATATGATTATTATTTTTGGAGTTATAAGGATGTTTCTTTTATGCAGTTTGATACTACTTGAGTAGTTCGGCATTTTATATAATTTGTCGAAATTGGTTCATTAGCAATTCATTTAATAAAGCATTACTACGTATATTAACAATACTTAAATATACTATTGAATATATCCCTGTTTATAAAATTCTTCAATATTATTTAATACTGATGTTTAAATTATCAGTATTCATGTTCAAAAATTAAAATATCTTAACTACAGCATGAATGTATTAATCTTACCTTATCATGTATCGGGAGATCAAGCTAATTCTATATCTTAAGTAAATAAATTTTCATGTCTTCGGAGTAAATTCAAGCACAGATGTATAAAAAAAACATCTATTAACATTCACATTACAAACAATAATATTATTGTGCACATATCATATCTTTTCATCAATATAATACCTTAATACAATACATACTGCATTTTTCAGTTCAAAGAAAATTCCATTTAAAAAAGTTCTAACAAATTCATAATGTAAACAACAGCAAAAAATCGTTTGCGCGAGGCGCAAAGTAAAAACGATTAAATTAAACCATGGAAGCAGCGATAGTACGCAACACACTCCCACCTTTGAGTTTCGAATTCAATGAAACTCAAACTTTACTTTGGGTTTATATAAACGACCATATTTAGTTCGTTTTTCAGGAACAGTCACTACAGGAGAGTCACTAACACAGTCTTTAACAAAATGCTGGTTCATCGGCTTACTCGCAGAAGGATCTAAATAACAGTTTTTCCCATTCAGCTTTACCGTCGGTTTAGAAGGAACAGGATCTAAAGGGAGTTCTTTATTATATGGTTGAACAGTCTGTTCGGAAGATGTTGAGTTTTGAGCTATAGAATGCAGTTCTGTACCTTTTTCTTGAGTTATTTCTAGAGGAATCAATCTCAGAACAGGACGTAGAAACTCACCACCTTTCATTTTAACCTTCACTAATCGCACATTTCCATCTTTGGAAGGATACAGTTCAATAACTTTGGCAAGCGGCCATTCAAGTTTTCTAACATTCTCGCTGGACACTAGAACAACATCACCAATTTGGGTAGGTCTCGGATTTTTATCAAATTTCGAGGATTGTCTCAAAAATCCCAAATATTCAGTACGGAATCTTTTTCGCAAATCTTGTTTTAGTCGTTGTCTATAAGCATGTCTTTTATTTATAGACGATGAATCCAAAAAGTCAAGATCAGGAATACCTGATTCTCTGATGTCTTGTAAAAACATAGAAGGAGTAAGTGGTGTTAAATCATCAATTTCCTCTGAAACATAGGTCAAAGGTCGCTGATTAACAATACTTTCAGTATCGCAAATAACAGTTTGCATTTCTTCTAAATTTAAAGAGCTTCGTCCTAAGACTTTTCGAAGGATCCCTTTTATTATGCCTATCAAACGCTCCCACCATCCACCCCACCACGGCGCAGATGGAGGATTAAATTTCCAAATGATCTTCTGAGCTGCGCTGTACTGGGAAATGACATCCCTTCGCCATTTTTCAAATTTCTTGGCAATAGATTCAGGTAATTCAGCATCCCACGAAACTTTCAATTTCCAACATTCTTGAAGAAGAATCTTTGGACCCAAGGTGACAGGACATGTGAAGCCAATGGGATCGAAAATTCTATGAACAGCACTGAGAATATTTCTTTTCGTTAAAACAGTGGAATCTTCAAAACATTTTTGTAAATCTATTTTCAAAGTATCAACTTTTAAATTCCACATTAGTTCCAAAACTGGAATAATCTTTTCTTCTGGGAAGTTTTCTACTACTGTTTCATGGATATTATATTCCCATCCTCGAAGATCAAACTTAGCACTCTGGAGAATAAGTTTGGATTCTTCAATAAATTTTTCAAGCTGCTCATGATTATCAACACTAGTGACGCAGTTATCTACGTAAAAAGACTTCATCAATTTCTCAGCTGTTTCTTTAAATCTAGAAGGTGCGTTCTTCAGATGATATCGGATAGTTGCGCCAAGCAAATAAGGTGAACATGTAAGACCGAAAACAACACTTTTATGCTGGAAAATTTTCAACTTTTCGGGATCGCCTTCCTCCCACCATAAAAACTTCAGAAATGGTCTATCTCGCTCATTTAAACTTATTTGCAGAAATGCTCTTCGAATATCCGCAATCACGCCTATTTTCTTCTGTCGAAATTTATTCAATATAGTCGGAATGAGTTCTACTATATTGGGACCTTTTTCTAAACAGTCATTGATTGAAGGTGAATCTTTTTGTCTTGCTGAACCATCAAAGACTGGTCTAACTCTGTGGTCGAATTTTCTTTAATCACAGCTCTATGTGGCAAGTAGTGTTCACTTTCATCATTACAAGTATTCTTAACTTCTTCAATAACACCCTCTTCTATCCATTCTTTTAATATATCTTCATACTCTTCTAAAGTTCTTGTTTTCTTTAGTGATTCAACACAACTTCTTAATCGTCTTTCAGCAATTTTTCGACCAGTTGGTAACGGAGGATGGTTTTCAATCCATGGGAGGGATACTTCATACCTTCCTTCTGCATCTATTATTATATTTCTATTGAAATGCTCTTCAATTACTTTTTCGATTTCTTGTCTGTTTCCGCTTTCACCAGGATCGAGAATTCCAAGCGTGTCTAGCCTCCACAAATCTGTAATTTTTGCATCATTTACATGAAGTGACATGACGCTGTTTGTCCTATCTGATGTGTTAAAAATGTCTGTTTTTCCCATCAAAGTCCAACCAAGACGTGTCTCCATTACTACTAATCCAGAATTCAATTGTTTTATTTTACCGGTGTACAATTTGCCTGCTATATCAGCTCCTATAAGCCCATGAATTTCGTTAGGTGAAAATTCATACAGCAATTCAACCTGGTTATTCAAATCAGATAGAAAAATTTTATGCTTCTTTATTTCACTCATAAAAGAGCCACGAGGAATTTTTGGAATGTCCGAACAAATTTTTTCTTGATCTAACACTTCGAAACAACAGCGATAATTATCAAAGAAGTCACTCAGACTAATCAAAAATTTCTTATGTGATGATACAGCTTCTGTGCCTCCAAATAAACTATGTGTCAAATTTTCTTCCCCTATGCATTCATATCCCATTTCGGCCAGTGCAAAAGATGACAAATAGGATTTACTGCTACCTGAGTCAATTAATATTCTTATATATTTCATCTTACTATTACATCTAAGTCGGACAATAAGCGTTTGTAAAAGTACATGGCGAGTACTTGTTTTATTGGATAAAGCAGTGTCGTTTTTAATTTCGATAGCTGACTTTTCTGTAATCGGGTTTTCCTTATCATTTTTCGTTGGACACATTATTTTAAAATGTAATTTACCGCAATCACAGGGTGGTATTTTCGTTCTACAAAAACGTGATATGTGTTTTCATGTTTCTAAACATTTAAAGCAAGCACCCTTTTTCATCAATATTTGTTTTCTATCTTCATGAGATAAACTATTAGCATATCTACATTCGGTACTTAAATGTGACTTGTTACAAAAAATACACATTTCCCTTTTCATTTTCGATGAATTATGTAATTCCGTGGCCGTTGGAAGATCCCTTTCTCGCCTACTTGGCGCAGTATGAATATTATGGTTTACATTTTCTAGATTAAACCCACTTCTAGCCAAACGGACTTTTTCTTCGCTTTCGATTTCGTGCTGCAAAAATTTCATCAAAGAATCTAATTTATTTTTACTTTCATCTTTTGAATTCAAGGTAATGGAATTTAAATTTCTTTCCCAAATTCTCAATATTTCAACAGGCAAACACGACTCAATCAATGGATAAAGAATTGCAGAATAATGTTCGCTTGAAACACCTAACATTTTTAATGACCTTAAATACGTTTCAATTTTGTCGTATAATTTAAAAAGAGGAATTCTCGAGCCTTTTCCTGTTGTGTTATTCATCATTAAAGCAAGTAGTTCTCGTATGTATACTTCAATTAACATATCAGTGCGACCAAAACGAGCCTTTAAACATTCAATAACATTTTCATAACTATCACCAGTAGCGGGGTACGACTCGACAATTTCTCTTGCCCTAGAACCCTTTAGCGTCGCTTGCAACAAGTACTGATATTTATCTTCCTTCGCGATATCAGAATCGTTATGTATCTTTTCAAACTGAGCCCAAAAGGCCAACCACTCCTTAATATCTCCCCCGAATAATTTAAATTCTATCTTAGGAAGTTTAAACTTCCGTTTCGTAATATTTTCAGTTTCAGAAACTTTCAAAAATTTTTGAACTTTCGTTTTTAACTTAATAAATTTTTCTTCATACACGCTAAAACTTTCATATTCTGTATCATAATTTTCTTGCGTACATGATTTATCGTTTAAAAGAAGATCTAACATTTCTTTTTCTTTTGGTTCTAGATTTACCCATTTTTCTTCTAATTGAGCGTATAAAATCTCAATTTCTTCAATATTTTTATTTTCATCACTTAATTTATTCTCAAGTAAATTAGCGATTCGCGTAAAAGCATTTCTTAATGGCGTGCGTAATCGTTTAATTTGTTCCATTATCTTATATCACTTCTTAAATAATAAAATATCCCAGCAGTTGGATGCCAAAATAATATTGAATCTATCCCTGTTTATAAAATTCTTCAATATTATTTAATACTGATGTTTAAATTATCAGTATTCATGTTCAAAAATTAAAATATCTTAACTACAGCATGAATGTATTAATCTTACCTTATCATGTATCGGGAGATCAAGCTAATTCTATATCTTAAGTAAATAAATTTTCATGTCTTCGGAGTAAATTCAAGCACAGATGTATAAAAAAAACATCTATTAACATTCACATTACAAACAATAATATTATTGTGCACATATCATATCTTTTCATCAATATAATACCTTAATACAATACATACTGCATTTTTCAGTTCAAAGAAAATTCCATTTAAAAAAGTTCTAACAAATTCATAATGTAAACAACAGCAAAAAATCGTTTGCGCGAGGCGCAAAGTAAAAACGATTAAATTAAACCATGGAAGCAGCGATAGTACGCAACATATACGTTTAATTTTGTTTTGGAATTGCAATGCATTTTATAAATAGTTTTCACATGTTTTGTTTTCATACATTATATTATGCATATCAATGATTGGTAAGTATTACGGTGGCCCCCAACGACTAGTTTTTTTTTTTTTTTTTTCCATTTTCAAAACATTTGCAAAATTTAACTATAGGTACTATGTACAGGTAGGTAAAAACAATAGTTACAACTGCTATTAAAATATTCTTCCCACACCACAAATTAAAATGAGACTAATTTAATGTAATAATTTATTCCTTTGCACCATTACTACTTCTCATGGTCTTTTCATATTATAATGCGGATGAGCGCTATTTTAGCAGATCTCCGCGATGATAAAAGGCATAGCCGGATAAGCATTGGAAACATGCCTTGCAATCAAATTTCTTGATTTTTTCTCTATGTGCGGCTGCTTATCTGACAATGTATTTCCCTTATTATCACCTTATAAATATTGATATTTTATGAGATAAAAATGTTTTTTCGATTTTTTAAAAACCTCATTTTCACAAAAACTACCAAACCGAATTATATGCTATTAATTAAGTTTATACAGATGTCAAAGATGAATATCTGGAAATTTTTGTATAATTTTCTGATCGTAAAAAGTGTGTGAAAAAGTGATTAAAAAATTTACAAAAATAAAAATTATATCTTATAGTTGTCCAAAAATTACCATTTTCTTGTAAAAAATTCCTCATTTGTGCCCGCATATTATATAAAAATTTCAAAAATTATTAAAATTCATTTAAAGGCGTTATTTGGGGCGGAGCTATTTAACTTCGACATCCGAAGACTTTTTGGTACAATGTCATCAGAGAATGAGTCAACTAATAAATTATAGATTTCATTAAGCATATAAATCATAATTTTCAATACTATCGATACTATTTCGATATTGAAAACTTACAGTGTTAAATATTTTGCTTTGGAAACAATAAAGAAAAAAAGTTTTGTCTAGAAAACAACAACATTCTTTGATATCGAAATGTAACGACTGTTATATTATGATTTTTATTCAAACATTTTCACCACTTTTAAGGAAGGACAATAAGAATAAGTAGTTATTCTTTTTACTGCGTTAATATGGGTGATTCATAGCTGGATTTAAAATTTAATCAGTTCTTAAAATTCTGACATATTATCTGGAATGTGTAGTAAACTACGATTTTTTATTTAAGATTTATGCTACTAGAATTTTTTTGTTTATCCTTATGGTAGATTACTGAGGCTGTTTAATTCGAAGATAAATATTAGCGAAATATACATAATTTGAGTTAAAAGAAAAAATAGAAAGCTGATAACATTGGATGATATTTTGTACTGAAAAATATATTTCTGTAATTTTGAACTGTTTAATATTTAATTAATTTTTTTTAAATAAATAAATATTAGTTTAAAAAACAACGAAAAATTTACCAGGAGATTAAAATATTGTAAAGACATAGATAATTTTTTGTGAAATTTTATATGCAAATACATTGTCGTGTTCAGAGATTTAGGCCACACTTTAAAGAACAGTTACTTTTTATGGGAAAAAAAAAAGCTGACACTTGATAATGTATTACAATATTTTATGCATAAAAATAAATAGTTTTTTTTCTCTGTAACCCCTTTTTCCCCAAGAAACTTCCACAATAATCATTATTTCGTATTATCATTCTTAGATGACATTGTATCAAATAAAAATCATTCACTAAAACGAATTTGTTTCCGGTCGCAGAGTTTAGCATTAACATACTCATGCGCGTCTACACGATGTAAAACAGAGCACATCATTCATGAAGCAGCTTGAAATTATTAACTATAATTTCTGTTTATAAAAACTGGTGAGAAACTTTTTTAATTAAATTGTTTCTGATCACTGTCGTTACATTTTGATATCGAAGAATGTAGCTTTGTTTCTATACCAAAAATATTCTTTCCAGTTCTTGTATACCACGACAACAACAAATTTTGAAATTGAAACTGCATTGCCAGCGTTGAGAATGATGCCCATGTGCTCATTAAAATTTAAAAACCAGCAATTCTGTAAGTTTATATTCCCAGAATTCTTCAGACATCGAAGATGAGTAGCTCCGCTCCAAATAACGCCTTTAAATGAATTTTAATAATTTTTATACATATTTTCGTAAATATTTATATGAAGTATCCAACGCAAACTTTTGAAATTTTTATGTAATATGCGGGCACAAATGAGGAATTTTTTACAAGAAAATGGTAATTTTCGGACTACTATAAGATATAATTTTTATTTTTGTAAATTTTTTAATAACTTTTTCACACAATTTTTATGATCAGAAATTTATACAAAAATTTCCAGATTTCATCTTTGACATCTGTATAAACTCAATTAATAGCATATAATTCGGTTTGGTAGCTTTTGAGAAAATGAGGTTTTTAAAAAATCGAAAAAACATTTTTATCTCATAAAATATCAATATTTTTATAAGGTGATAATAAGGGAAATACATTGTCAGATAAGCAGCCACACATGGGGAAAAATCAAGAAAATTGATTGAAAGGCATGTTTCCAATACTTATCCGGCTATGCCCTTTTTTTAGTTTATGTGTGGAGAATCATGTTTTAACACCAAAAGGGCGATGCCCCACCAGTGGCCGAGAGGTACTGACCTCTCAACTGGTAGACGGCAGGTGCTGGGTTCGAACCCAATCGCGGCCGTCGGCCTAACCGTTCGGAGTTTTCGTGATTTTCTTCGAACCTTGCGTAAATACGGGTTAGGTTCCCTTAGAAAGACCCCCACGAAGGGCACTCCCCCTGGTCCTATATCCCTAGAGTAGATAATCGGACGACATCAAACAAACCAAACCAACAAAAAGGGCGATGAAAGTCTTAGCTGTACGCGTGGCAACCCTCCTGGGCTCAAGATATTTTTTGTTTTGTTTATGTTTCAGAGGGAGAAAAAAATACGAGATGTGATGACAAGTGTGGATAGAAGAAATATTCTAAAGTATATCGAATTTCATGTAAATATTGTAACACATGTGTATATAAGATGTACACATTTTCTTCCAATTAAAAAGAAGTAAAGAAGATGCCCGTTTTGAAATTATTGAATAAGTATAGAATTGAAGCTGGCGTAATACACAATTGAAATGAAAAAAACTTCTTTAAACACCATAAAATAAGTTAACTGCGCAAGGCCTTTCGAAAGAACTTAGTCTTTCTTCGTCAGGCGCAAAAAAGACGTGCGTCCACAATGAATGTAGCGGCACGACTGAAGGGGAATGCGGGAGGGAGAGGGAGCAAGCAGAAGGAACAGCCAATAGGAAAGAAGAAGGCAACAGCCAATCACGGAAGAGCATAAACAAAACTAGATAGACAATGAAGGAGAGGAAAGGAAGAAGGGGGGAAGGGAAATGGGAAAAAAGCGGGGTAAATTAAAAAATTAACTAAAAGGAGAGATTAAAATGAAATAAAATGTACGCAAAAAATATATAAATTAATAATAATAATAATAAAAAAAAAAAAAAATTAAATTAAAATACATAAAAATAAAAAATAGTTTACAATTAAAACACACATGAATAAAAATTGTATACATAATATATATATATATATAAAATAATTATAATAATAATTAAATAATAAACTTAATTATGAAGCAGTGCTGAAAAGATTCTTCCAGGCAACGGAGAGGGTTTTAGAATCAGATTTATCATTAACAATAATATCACGATTAATATAAATAGCTAAATTTTCAAGAAAGTCTAACTCAGAGGAACTATTGGCATTAAAAATAATTTTAGCAGTTTGAAAATTGAAACTATGGCCGGAATCCCAAGAGTGTTTAGCAACAGAAGATTTAGAAATTTCTTGATTAATGACATACCGAGAGTGTTCTTTTAGGCGTTTTTCGAGATTTCTTTTAGTTTGACCAATATACGATAAATCACAGCCATTACAAGGAACATTATAAATACCCCATTTTTGGAGGTCAGGGACAGGACATTTCATAGAAGGAAATTTTAATTTATTGACTGGTTTAAAGATAACATTAAAATTGAAACGTCTTAAAACTTTAGCTAATTTAAAACATAAAGGAGGATAAAAAGGGAGGACGACCAAATTATCAGGTTTACTTTTATCAATATTAGAAAGAGTGGAATTGTTAGGGGATCTATTGAATTTGCTCACAGCAGTATTAATGATAGAAGGATTGAATCCACGTTTTACAGCAACAGATTTTAAGTAATTGAGTTCATTCTTAAGAGATGCAAAATCGGAACAAATTTTGAGAGCACGATAAACATAAGTATAAAAAACACTGACCTTTTGATTGACAGGATGATTTGAGAGAGCATGGGGTGGATTAGAGACAGAAAAAGGTTTTCTATAAACACAAGTTTTGAAAGAAGAATCACATTTGGTAACTAAAACATCAAGGAAAGGAAGTTTATTATAATTTTCTAACTCAAAAGTAAACTGAATATGAGGATCAATAGAATTGACAGTTTGAAGAATTGTAGAAAAATCAAATGGATTATCCAATAGGACGAAAGTATTATCAACATAACGTATCCAACATTTAAAATTGATCAGATTTAATAATTTATCTTCAAAGTAATGCATATAAATATCACAAAGAATGGGAGATAAAGGATTACCCATACTTAAGCCTTCTAACTGTTTGAAAAATTTATTATCGAATTGAAAAGTAGTAAGAGTTAAGCAAATTTTAGTTAAATTAACATAATCTTTGACCTCAATATCCGAGAAATGAAATTCACGTAATCTTTTTTCCAAGCAAGAAAGAGCGCCTTCAATCGGGACATTAGTAAATCAAGATTTGACATCAAGAGAAAGCATAGAACAATTCGATGGATTAATACTTTTTAATTTATTAACGAAATCATAAGAATTTTTTACAGTATGAGAATTAGCAATGCATAAAGGCGAGAATATGGAAGCTAAAAATTTGGCAAGAGGATAAGTAACAGTACCAATATTAGAGACAATAGGTCTTAAGGGAATATTGGTTATGTGAACTTTGGGTAAAGCATAAAAACGAGCACAAATGGGTGCAGAAGGAATAACACAATGTTTAGTGTTGTCATTTAGAACAACAGAATTCTTAACAGCTTTAGTGAGAGTGGCAAGATGCGAATTAGTGGGATCTTTTTTAACTTCAATATAAGGACCTTCAGATAAGAGAGCATGAACTTTATCAGAATAATCATTTTTATCCATAAGAACAATTTGACCCCCCTTATCAGCTTTAGTAATAATAAGATTATCATTGGACTTAAGCTCATTCAGAGCAATATGCTGAGGACGTGAGAGATTAGGTTTATATTTAGAAACATTAGAAGAAATAGTATCAGCAAGAATGTGACGAAGGGTTTCTTTTTGAAAAGGAGAAACTTTACTATGTTTAAAGGAAGACTCAATAGGAGCAATCAATTTGGTGAGAGAAGGTTTGCAAGATTGAGAAAAATTTAAACCAAGATCTAAAATGCTTTTTTGCTCAGGAGTTAATGTATGAGAAGATAAATTTACAATATTGTTTTCATTAGAAAGATCCTTATTCAAAAATTGATACTTGGAATTCTTATTTTAATTCTTATTCTTAAACTTGATAAAAAGTTCTCTTTATTATGTAATAAGAATTCCAAGTATCAATTTTTGAATAAGGATCTTTCTAATGAAAACTATATTGTAAATTTATCTTCTCATACATTAACTCCTGAGCAAAAAAGCATTTTAGATCTTGGTTTAAATTTTTCTCAATCTTGTAAACCTTCTCTCACCAAATTGATTGCTCCTATTGAGTCTTCCTTTAAACATAGTAAAGTTTCTCCTTTTCAAAAAGAAACCCTTCGTCACATTCTTGCTGATACTATTTCTTCTAATGTTTCTAAATATAAACCTAATCTCTCACGTCCTCAGCATATTGCTCTGAATGAGCTTAAGTCCAATGATAATTTTATTATTATTAAAGCTGATAAGGGGGGTCAAATTGTTCTTATGGATAAAAATGATTATTCTGATAAAGTTCATGCTCTCTTATCTGAAGGTCCTTATATTGAAGTTAAAAAAGATCCCACTAATTCGCATCTTGCCACTCTCACTAAAGCTGTTAAGAATTCTGTTGTTCTAAATGACAACACTAAACATTGTGTTATTCCTTCTGCACCCATTTGTGCTCGTTTTTATGCTTTACCCAAAGTTCACAAAACCAATATTCCCTTAAGACCTATTGTCTCTAATATTGGTACTGTTACTTATCCTCTTGCCAAATTTTTAGCTTCCATATTCTCGCCTTTATGCATTGCTAATTCTCATACTGTAAAAAAATTCTTATGATTTCGTTAATAAATTAAAAAGTATTAATCCATCGAATTGTTCTATGCTTTCTCTTGATGTCAAATCTTTATTTACTAATGTCCCGATTGAATTCTCTCGAATTGAACCCGAGCTCTTTCTTGCTTGGAAAAAAGATTACGTGAATTTCATTTCTCGGATATTGAGGTCAAAGATTATGTTAATTTAACTAAAATTTGCTTAACTCTTACTACTTTTCAATTCGATAATAAATTTTTCAAACAGTTAGAAGGCTTAAGTATGGGTAATCCTTTATCTCCCATTCTTTGTGATATTTATATGCATTACTTTGAAGATAAATTATTAAATCTGATCAATTTTAAATGTTGGATACGTTATGTTGATGATACTTTCGTCCTATTGGATAATCCATTTGATTTTTCTACAATTCTTCAAACTGTCAATTCTATTGATCCTCATATTCAGTCTACTTTTGAGTTAGAAAATTGTAATAAACTTCCTTTCCTTGATGTTTTAGTTACCAAATGTGATTCTTCTTTCAAAACTTGTGTTTATAGAAAACCTTTTTCTGTCTCTAATCCACCCCATGGTCTCTCAAATCATCCTGTCAATCAAAAGGTCGGTGTTTTTTATACTTATGTTTATCGTGCTCTCAAAATTTGTTCCGATTTTGCATCTCTTAAGAATGAACTCAATTACTTAAAATCTGTTGCTGTAAAACGTGGATTCAATCCTTCTATCATTAATACTGCTGTGAGCAAATTCAATAGATCCCCTAACAATTCCACTCTTTCTAATATTGATAAAAGTAAACCTGATAATTTGGTCGTCCTCCCTTTTTATCCTCCTTTATGTTTTAAATTAGCTAAAGTTTTAAGACGCTTCAATTTTAATGTTATCTTTAAACCAGTCAATAAATATAAATTTCCTTCTATGAAATGTCCTGTCCCTGACCTCCAAAAATGGGGTATTTATAATGTTCCTTGTAATGGCTGTGATTTATCGTATATTGGTCAAACTAAAAGAAATCTCGAAAAACGCCTAAAAGAACACTCTCGGTATGTCATTAATCAAGAAATTTCTAAATCTTCTGTTGCTAAACACTTTTGGGATTCCGGCCATAGTTTCAATTTTCAAACTGCTAAAATTATTTTTAATGCCAATAGTTCCTCTGAGTTAGACTTTCTTGAAAATTTAGCTATTTATATTAATCGTGATATTATTGTTAATGATAAATCTGATTCTAAAACTCTCTCCGTTGCCTGGAAGAATCTTTTCAGCACTGCTTCATAATTAAGTTTATTATTTAATTATTATTATTATTATTATTATTATTATTATTTTTTATATATATATTATGTATACAATTTTTATTCATGTCTGTTTTAATTGTAAACTATTTTTTATTTTTATGTATTTTAATTTTAATTTTTTTTTTTTCTTTTTTTACTAATTTATATATTTTTTGCGTACATTTTATTTCATTTTAATCTCTCCTTTTAGTTAATTTTTTAATTTACCCCGCTTTTTTCCCATTTCCCTTCCCCCCTTCTTCCTTTCCTCTCCTTCATTGTCTATCTAGTTTTGTTTATGCTCTTCCGTGATTGGCTGTTGCCTTCTTCTTTCCTATTGGCTGTTCCTTCTGCTTGCTCCCTCTCCCTCCCGCATTCCCCTTCAGTCGTGCCGCTACATTCATTGTGGACGCACGTCTTTTTTGCGCCTGACGAAGAAAGACTAAGTTCTTTCGAAAGGCCTTGCGCAGTTAACTTATTTTATGGTGTTTAAAGAAGTTTTTTTCATTTCAATTATTGAATAAGTGTCAATCGCCTAAATTAAATTTGTGTTCGAATACAGCCACTGAACCAGACGACGCGACAATGGTGCATCGTATGCCGAAAATAAAAGAATGACATAAGAATTACGACGATTGACATTTTACTAAACGGGTAAGTTTTTTATTGTTATTTCTCTTGATTTTATGAATGATTAATTAGAAGAAACATTACTATTAAAAATGAATAGTGGTGAAATTTTGAAGCGAAATATTACTAAACGCGGATCAATCAGATCGACAATAACAAAATTTATTAAAAAAATTGATAACGAAATTCTGAAAGAAAGTGATTTAAAACTGGAAATTGTGGAGGATTGTTTAGCAACACTGCTTGAACACAAGATAACTCTAGAAAATTTAGACAATTTGATTCAATCTGAAATTGAAAGTTCTAATTTAGAAGCTGAAGTTGAAACTTGTATAGAATATAAAGAGTCGATTATTACATGTAAATCGAGAACAAATAGATTTTTGCATAGTTCAAAGAAAACTTCTAATACTACGAGTGAACCAAAAATAACTACGCCCCCCATATCAGATACTCAGTTAAAGTGTAACACCAAATTGCCGGAATTTCTTTAAACAAATTCACCGGCGACATTTGCGAATTCCAAGAATTTTGGCCGCAATTTAAAGTCGCTGTTCACGAAAACGAAGCCCTTCAAGAGATAGAAAAATTTACTTATTTGAAATCTTTGATAGCTGGATCAGCAGCTGCTGTTATTAACGGGCTTCCATTAACTGGTGAAAATTACGCAACGGCAACAAATATATTAAAGGATCGTTTTGGAAAAAGAGAGGTTTCAATATCTGCACACACTAATAAATTATTAAATTTAGAAGCAGTGCGAAGATCAAATGATATACACTGCTCAAAACAATTAAAGGATATTGCAGTTTTAGGTGGATTTTGTATCTGGGAAACTTTTTAGCTGATTGATACATGGTCGACAGACATAGTAGGTTATATGAGAATAAATTACACATGTTTGGCAGAAAAAAATGCATTTTATTGCTCATTTGTGTACAAAAGGAAAAAAAAAACACAATTTGTGCATATGAGAAAAAAAAAGAATAAGAAAAGGTGTTTTCTTCAAAGAAAATCATTTTCAGTAGGGGGTATGGTTTCCACGGGCTCCCAGCAACGTTGAACACCTTTGAGGCATGGACTCAATGAGGCTATTAATGACGAGTTGGGGTATTCTGCCCCACTCTTCCAGAAGAGCGCTTTCCAGTTCTTGGAGAGTTTGTGGGAGTTGTTGGCGGCCAGAAACTCGTCTTCCTAGAGCGTCCCAAACGTGCTCGATTGGATTCATGTCTGGAGAACACGCTGGCCATTCCATTCGAACGATTCCTTCCTCGGAAAGGAAATCCTCCACCAGGTTTGCACGATGTGGCCTGCAGTTATCGTCCATTAAAATTAAGTTATCTCCAATTGCTGCAGCGTAAGGGACTACAATAGGTCTGAGGATCTCATCGCTATATCGGCGACCAGTCAGAGCTCCATCTCGAATGATGTAGAGGTCAGTGCGCCCGTCAATGGAGATGCCACCATACACCAACACTCCTCCACCGCCAAATCTGACACTTTAGTGCACGAACGCAGGATTATTCCTACTGCCACGGTCCCTCCAGATGAACATACGCCTATTATCCGGATGCACAGAAAAACGGGACCTGTCAGAAAACAGAATATTGCTCCATTCATTTCTCCTCCAGTTGACATGCTTGGTTGCCCACTCCCTGCGGTCGCGACGATGCCTTGATGTTAATCTAACACATACCATCGGTCGGTGAGCATACAGACCTACAGCATGGAGCCGGTTTCGGACACTCTGAGTTGAAATCGTGGTGCCTGTAGCCGAGCGAAGGTGTTGTTGGAGAAGAGTAGCGTTCATGTTTCGGTGTCTCCGAGCTGTTAACGCTAAATACCGATCTTCATTGGGCGTTGTTGCCCGTCTACGACCTTGCCCTGGTCTTTGGCCTGCACATCCACTCTCCAAAAAACGGTTCCAGATCCTGGAAATGACACTTTGTGACACTCCAATGGCTTGCGCTACTTCGGCTTGAGTTTTGCCCCCTTCTAACCTACCAACAATTCTCCAAGCTTCTGAATCTGTCAAATGACTTCGCTGAGACATCGTACTCATCGAAACAAAGCAATCACTGAATGCCGATCATCCTTGTCTTCATTCTCTTTTATCCAGTTGAAAGTCAAATTTCATTCGCTGCCGCTGAAGCGACGTTTTTGACGCCGAACTCAAAATTTGCATACTCCACAGTTTGAAAACCAGAAAAATTTGCATTTGTGATTTTCTTCTTCTATTTTCGGCAAAAACAATTTCGTTTATATCTTTATTTTATATAAAACTTCAAATATCCTTTAATTGTTTTGAGCAGTGTATATTCGTTAAGAAAACTGTACGATGAAATAGCGATACAGATAAGGAGTTTAGAATCATTGGATGTGAAATGAGACCAATATGGTTGTTTATTACTACCTATTATTTATAAATGCTAACAAATGATCTTTTATTACAATTTCATAGAGAACAGTGCGAGAAAAAAGATGTTTGCGTAAATGATTTATTATTGTTCCTTAAGCGCGAAATCGAAGCGCGGGAAAAGGTTGTTAATGTTACATATGTCAATTTTGAGATTAAATCCCATGAAAATAAATTTAAACAAAATTCTTCTAAACATTTTCTTCAAGGAAAATATAGAAATCCTTCAGCATTTATATTAAATACAATTACAGAAAATCTTTGCCCTTTTTGTTCTCAGAAACATGAAGCAAATTTGTGTAACTTAAATTTGGAAGAAAGAAAACAATCTTTATCGAAACAAGCGAAATGTTTCCGATGCTACAAACGATTTCATAAGAGTAAATTTTGTAAAAATTCTAATATTCGTTGCACTCTTTGCAATTCAAAAGCTCATCAAAATTCTCTTTGTAATAAAAAAGTAAAAGAAAGATCATCAAAGGAAAATAAAATTGACCTTGTTTCAACTGAAGGGGATGAAATAGGGGGAAAGCAAAATACGCAGTATGAAAAAATAACTGTTTCTTCCCTTTGTTGTAAACCAGATGAATTTGTTTATTTTCAAACTTTAAAGGGAAATGCTCGTATCTTGTTAGACAGTGCGTCGCAACGTACGTTTGTCGGAAAGAATTTGTCAAAGCATTTAAATTTAGAAGTGACAGGACAGGAATCATTAAAAATCCATACCTTTGCTGGTATGAAACCAATTGTTAATAATCATAATAGAGTTAAGATTTTCTTAAAGATAAATTTTCTGACAATGTAATATGTCTGGAAGCATTAGAAACAGAGAAAATTTGTTCGGATATAATACGCCCCCAAGTTAGAGTTAAATGAAAAAATAAAAGAAATGGGTATACAGTTATCAGATGTCTCAAATGAATTAAGTGATGGGGAGAATAAAGTAGATTTGTTGATTGGTAGCGACTACTATTGGTCAATTATGACAGGGAAATATAAACGCATTTCACCAACTCTTGTTTTGAATGAAACTAAACTAGGTTGGACACTTCATGGTAAGTTCTCAGATGAAGTTAATGTAAATAATTTAGTGGGTGCTATGTATATATCTATTTGGGATAATAATGAAGATGATAAAATGTCCATTCAGTTTGAAAAATTTTGGACTATAGAAGGGTTAGGGATTCAGGAAGATAATACAAATAAAAATTTGTGTGATTTAGAACAATTTGAAACTTCTATTCAATTTAAGAACAAAAGATATGAAGCTAAATTACCTATGAAATATTACAATGTTGATCTTCCGAATAATTATGATGTTGCCAAAAAGAGATTTGATAGTCTAATTAAACGATTTGTAAAGAATCCTGCATTATTTAAGGAATATAAAGAAATTATTGATGAATATAAGGCTTTAGGAATAGTAGAAATTGTTGAACCACAAGAAATAAATTCACCGAATGGTAATTTGACCTATTACTTACCCCACTACCCTGTAATTCGAAGGGACAAACAAACAACCAAATTGCGCATTGTTTTCGATGCCTCATCTCATGCTCCTTCTGAACTTTCTCTAATTGATGTACTCTTCCGAGGTCCCAATTTGAACTCAGATTTATTTGATTTAATTTTACAATTTCGAAGCAATAAAATTGCCAGACATTGAAAAGCTTTCTTACAAAAAAGTCTTGCTGAAACTGACAGAGATATGACGCGTTTCCTGTGGATCCAAGAACTCCCTCAAGATAAAAATTCCCCAATAAACATTATAATTATGAAAATGTGCCGCGTATTGTTTGGAGTAACATCGAGTACATTTCTGTTAGGAGCTGTAATTAAATATCATTTGAAGAGGTATGCAACTTTATATCCGGAAACTTGCTCTAAAATGAACTCTTCCATGTACGTGGACGATTTGTTGTTAGGAGCACATACGGTTAATGAAGCTTTAAAAATTTCAAAGGAATCTTTAGCTATTTTCAACAAACAAATATGTTCCTAAGGAAATGGCAAAGTAATTCTACCATTTTAAAGGAAAATTTAAAATCTTTCGATATGAATGTTTGCGCTGATACATCAACTGACACAACTCCATTTAAAATTTTAGGGTTAATATGGGACACTGAAGAAGACATTTTTAGATTAGATAATCAAAGTCTGTTAGAATTTGTTCATTGTCAAGATAAGACCAAAAGAGCCATAATTCGAGCAGCTGGAAGAATTTTTGACCCTGTTGGGTTTTTATCACCATTTACGATTTTAATTAAAATGATTTTTCAATCATTATGGGAACATGGTATCGATTGGGATCAGAATTTGCCAGAACATTTAGAGAAAAAATGGGATAACTGGTGTGCACAGATTCCATTCTTAGTAAAATAAAAATTCCAAGATATTATTTTCAGGAAATATACAGTTATGACAATGTAGAAATTCACTGTTTTAGTGATGCAAGTATTAAGGCCTATGGAAGTGTTATATATCTTAGATATAACAATAATAATAGTATAAAGACAAGTTTTGTTACAATCAAAAAGCAGATTAGCTCCCATAAAGAAGTTAACCTTGCCGCGCCTAGAACTAATGGGTGCTCTGATTGGAGCTGGACTTGAAAAGCGAGTAATGTCTGTTCTCAAGATAAGTGAAGACAAAGCACACTATTGGAGTGATTCAAACATCGTGCTTCACTGGATCAAAAGTTCGTCAAGTACTTGGAAGCCATTCGTAAGCAACAGAACATCAGAAATACAAAGTTTAACAGATCCGAAGAACTGGCGACATTGTCCCGGTAGCTCAAATCCTGCTGATCGACTCACAAGAGGACTCTCACTTCTCGACCTCGAGAAAGATAATCTGTGGTGGTTAGGGCCTCCATGGTTAGTTAAAGATTCAAAATTATGGCCCAAAGAAGACAGAGAAGTAGATGAAGATATGAAACAACTAGAAGCTAAAAGAAATGTGATTTTCCAAAATGTGTGTTCATCAGAACATCAGAAGCCACTTATAGAGATTGAGCGTTTTAGCTCTTTTTTGAAGGCAGTTAGAACATTGGGAAGAGTTAAAAGATTTATTTTCAATTTAAGAAATCCAATTAAGCGTAAAGATACATTATCTGCTGAAGAATTGAAAGAAGCTGAAGAATTATTAATCAAAGAAGTACAAATGAAGAATTATATGGAAGAATATGAGTTATTAGAAAAAGGAAATTCTGTTAAGAAAACATCACGAATTTATTCCCTGTGTCCACATTTGGATGAAAATAAAATTTTGCGAATAAAAACCAGATTTAATGAAGGTTCATTTGATTCAAATGAGACCAATCCATTCATACTGCCGAAGAATGAAAAATTAACAGAATTGCTAATTATGCAAGAACACAGAAAATTGCTGTATAGTGGAGTTTCTTTAACGCTTGCACAAATCCGGAAAAAATTTTGGAATGCACAAGGAAGACAATCTATCAGAAAAAATTCTAAGAAAATGTCTAATTTGTAGAAGATACAATGCAAAGGCAGCTGACCAACTAACTGGGCAACTTCCGAAAGAAAGGATCTCACAATCCCCTGCGTTTACCGTTATAGGATTGGATTTTGCCGGCCCAATAATCATCAAAACAGATAATAAAGAGGCGTCAAAATCATACATTGTATTGTTCAGATGTGCAGCAACAAGAGCCATACACTTAGAAGCAGTCAGGGATATGACTACAAAGTCCTTTATGATGTGTTTTCGTCGATTTATTTCGAGACGCGGAAACTGTAAAATAATTTTTTTTGATAATGCATTAAGTTTTAAAGCTGCCGACGAAGAACTACAACAATTTGAAAAAATCATTAAAGATCAAGAACTTCAGGACTTTATATCAAATAAAGGCATTATATGGAAATTTATCATCGAGCGTGCCCTATGGTGGGGAGGGTTCTACGAAAGACTCGTAAAAAGTGTAAAAGAACCCCTAAGAAAAATTTTGGGAAGAGCTCTCATCACATCTGAAGAATTGACAACAATTTTGACAGAAACAGAAGCCGTAATAAACATGAGACCCCTTACGTATACAACAAGTGATTTCGGCGAGCCAGAGCCACTTACACCGGCTCACTTTCTTCAACTTGGAAGAGAAAATATTAGTTTTCCACTATATTTTCCCGAATTAGAGAATAAAATCTCTACCCGAGAGACATTGTTAAGGAGAAAAAGATACCAAACTACCTTGTTGAAACAGCAATGGACTAAATGGAAGGAACAATACTTGCTGGACTTAAGATCGATCCATCAATTTAAAACTCCTGAGAGACACAAAAATCTAAAGGTTGGAGATGTTATCTTAGTGGACGGTAGTGCTAAATCTAAACTGTTGTGGGACTTAGGAGTAGTTAAGGAAGTGATTCTTGGCAGAGATCAGCTTATTCGAGCTTGCGTGGTAAAGACTGCTAAAGGACTTCTAAGAAAACCAGTACAACTTTTGTATCCTTTGGAACTTGATTGTTGAATTTTAAATGATTTCAATATTTGAAATTTAAATTTATTACTTTTTCCTACTATTGTTTGAATATATAAATGTGATTTATTTCTTATTAAAAATTCATAGTTGAAATATGTTTTTTTAATGTGTGTATTTTGCAATTGTTAATTTATTCATTTAGGAAAAAATGTTTCATTTGTGTATAATTATGCTTTATTTCAAATTGAAAGGATTATTGAAGCATTAACAATAGTATTCAATTTGTTTATATTATGTATATACATTTAGTTCATTTTATTCAGGTAAAATATCTGGCCAGATACATTCATGTAGCTACATGTTATTGAAGTGTCATTTTTATTTATATTAATCATGATGTTATTTTATTGTTTAATGTTTTATATGTCAACATCTGAAGATTGAAATTCTTTTTCTGTTTTATTATTTGAGTTATGATTTAAATTAATGTTAATTGTAAGAATTTAGTTTTATTGATTTATCATTATGTACTTTCATGAGTCCAGGTGGGGAGTGTGTGGAGAATCATGTTTTAACGCCAAAAGGGCGATGAAAGTCTTAGCTGTACGCGTGGCAATTCTCCTGGGCTCAAGATATTTTTTGTTTTGTTTATGTTTCAGAGAGAGAAAAAAAATACGAGATGTGATGACAAGTGTGGATAGAAGAAATATTCTAAAATATATCGAATTTCATGTAAATAGTGTAACATATATGTATATAAGATGTACATATTTTCTTCCTATTAAAAAGAAGTAAAGAAGATGCCCGTTTTGAAATTATTGAATAAGTGTCAATCGCCTAAATTAAATTTGTGTTCGAATACAGCCACTGAACCAGACGACGCGACAGTTTAATATGGTTCAGGGGGGTGCCATATCCCTCTAGTTTCGGGATCAAGGTTTCGGTGCTTATGACGTCACTGCGAATACTAAGAGGAGTTCTCGCAACAGAAAAAAGCCTATTTTTCCATTTATAATTAAATTTCTGCTTGAAAACTTTTTGGTCAGAGCAGAACATATTTCTTCAAAGCAGAATATTTTTCACTAGCGAAAATATTTTTTTCGAAGAATAAAGCGATTCTACAGGATTTTTTCCCTTTAAATGAAATAGTTGTGTTATTATTATTAGTATTGTGCTAAGATAAGACTTTTTATTGCTTGTTGTCTTTAATTGTTCATTAAAAATGGAGTGAATCAACTATAACTGCATGAAAAAATATCAAATAATAGAGTGCAGATTTGTAAAACATCTACAAAACGTATCTCCTGATGAAATCATATGCTTGTAATTAAAATATAGTCTGAGGATAAAAACCTAAAATACATTAATTATTAAATATTTTTATGATTATATGTCATTAAAATACAGGATTATTACAAATGATACATCGGGTTTTGATACGTTCCTACATGCAAACTAGGAAACGTATATGTTTCCATGACAACTCAAATGAGAGGGCATTAACTACAGTTTTGCGCTGCATATGTTTCATGCGCGTGTGGTTGCCATGACTGCTGCGCGAAAGTCATATTCAAAATGGAAACGGGACAGCAGAAAACATTTTGTGTATTAAAATTTTCAGTGTGAATCGCTTATAACCGTTCAGAGAGCATCCGGAAGACGTACAAACAGACCACCAAGCCACAATGATGGATTGGTCGATGTCACTTTGACTGACAAGGGAGGTCTCCATACCGGGCATACCCATAAATTTATGAAAAAAATACTAGTTAAAGTATTTATATATGTAATAAAGGATTAGTCAAAATTAGCGGCGGAATCACATTAGATATTGTGTAAAAAAATAAAATATTTTCGAATATTTGGCGTGAAAAGACTAAAGAGTCACTCGATTTGGCGAGCAGCCCTTTTCCTCGGCTAAAGCAAACGATTATAATGAAACTCAAAATTGTTGGCTATTTAGTTTGCGTGTAAATGGTATTTAATGAATTTAAACATAAACAATGAGAGACTTTAATATATTATATACATCTATATACATAATGTATTACATATATATATATTACTCATTGAAATAGTTATTTAATTAATAGCTGGAAAAAAGTTTTCATAACTAAAAAAATCATATTGATAAAATTATCTTCATACATTTAAGCATATTAAAAAATAAACGTCATATGTTTCCATAGCAACAAAATCTAATCGACAATTCTCAATTGGACTTTGAGCTTGAAACAAATTTAATTAAATTTAAATTATGAATTTCGTTTTAAATCTCAAATTTTGATGATTAAATTTGAATATAAATACATATAAATTTCGATATAACGAAATTATACTTAAAACAAACTAAAACTTACAAAACTAAAGTTATTTAAATTAAACTTATCAAAAAAAAGTTCAACATGAATTTTTTTTCCCCTTGAAGTGTATTTGACATAAAGTATTTTTTTTTATTACATTCCATTGCCAACCGGCGATAAATCGCCAAATAACGAAATTTTCATTATTTTTTTACGGTTACTGAATGGGAGTTCCGCCGAAATTTTTTTATAAACGTATATATCCACACGAGAAGAACATTCTGTAATTTTCTTCAGATTTTTCGGGATATGCCCGTATGGAGACCTTCCTTGTGAGTTGCGAAATCTCATCACGACTGCATTCGCGACCATCGAGGTGACCATGCTGAGTAATGTGTGGAGCGAACTGAATTATCGCCTTGACATCTGCCGTATTTCTCGAGGAGCACATATTGAACATTTGTAGTAGGGACGTCAATTTTGTATACTTTCGGTTTATTTTCATGTATATCTCATTGTTGTAATCCAATTATGTTCCAAAATAAACGCTTCAGACACCCGATGATTCTTTTGTAATAACCCTGTATAATTAATTTTAAATAACCCTTTCGGATGGCATTTTTGATTTTGAATGTAAAATTAATTTTTTTATAGCATATAAATCCTTCAAAATTAAGAATTCGGCAATTTAATAATTAAAATTTTTTATTTATTTGTATTTCAAATCTCTTTATGATAAATTCTGCTTGGTTAATTTTTCTTCTATAAAAAAATTAGCATGATATTCAATCGCATTAAATGCCTAAATGGAACCCGAATGAAAACAACAATAAATTTTAAAAAGCTGAAAAGATACGTTACCTTAAAATTTAAATATGGCATATTATTTGGATGTGAAAAATCTTAAAATGTTAAACTCTGTTTCGCGCAAAAATTTACTTTAATTTCTTTCACTTATGTGTGTACTTTTATATTAATTATACAATATTAAAATGTTGTTTTCAATAACCTTTTCGGAATGTTTTTGTAAAATATATTACTCTGAATTTCAAATGTTATTTTCAACAAATGATAAAATTATGTAGTATAAACGTTTTATTTAATAATATAAAAAAATCAACTATTTACACATAAAAATTTCAATTTAATTTGCTTCTGTAATTTTATTATGTAAAGCTCAAACTGGCGTGAAGGAAAAGTAAAGCAAAAGTTAGTATTATTTTTTAGACATTTTTTTTATAAACATTTAGTATTTACGAAAAACGTACCAAAATAATGACATTGGAATTCAGTTATCTCAGATTTCAAATTCATTACCTATAAATTATTATAAATATAAAAATTATTAACAAAACATTCACTGCAGTCATGTAAAAATTAAATTCGTTGCTCTTTTTACTTATAAAAATTACTATTTTACATTTATTTAATGTAAATTAACTTTTTCATATCGAATTGTAAACGAAACTTAAGGTAAAAAACAGTAAATTTAAAAGAGTTAAAAAGAGATAATAGTTTAAATTTTAGATGTGATGTTTCTCCTATGTCTTCCGTACAACGCTCAGGGAGCAAACTGTAGGCTCCGCCCACACCAGAAACGAGTGCCATCTAATGGATAATTCTAAAATACGCCATGCAAGAGCTCTTTAAATTATTCCCCCCCCCCTTTTTTTTACTTTTAATGAATTGAAACATTTTTCATTGTATTCTTAAAATAATCATAATAATAAAAGAATTATAATATGTTGTCTCTATGACTATCCATGATATTTTCATTTTATGAAATGACATTATAAGCTAGTAAATTTAAATTAAAATTTCTTTAAAGTCAAATTAATTAAAATAAAAAGGAAGAGAGAGAAGTGAGGGTATGTTTTAATACCAAATATTTATTTTATGTGCTTTAACATTGAAGCTATGTTTTGCATCTTGACGAAGGAATAGCCTCTGTTATTATTAGCATGTTTATTATTATTATTATTTATTAGTATATATATATATTTTTTTTACTTAAAATAAATTTATTTCCGTTTTACTAGTTTATGATGTCATGCAGTAAAGAAAACAATTTACGGCTAGTCACACATAAATCCATTTTTAAATATTATTATTATTTCAGAATTCAAAGAAGAGCTTTATTTTATTCGTTTTTTTCCATCTCTTTAAGAAACAAGAAAAGTTTATTTGAAAAGAAACCCCTAGAACTTTATTTTTCATTGTGATATTTTGACTTTAAATTAATAAAAGAGAAATGGAGAGGGAAAAAATAATGTTAACAAATAAATTCTAATAATTTTAGCTACTTTCAGTTACTTTCAAATACCTTTATCCAAATCTTACTTAATTATGTAAATGACTTTTTCGCTCGCTGCCGAAATATTTAATTCGTATGATAACTTTACCAATCAGATTGATTGTGTTAAAAAAATGCAATTTATCTACGTACCCATCGTTCTATGTAGTTCCTTTACTTATGGTCTATTCTGTTGAGCTGTCTAAATGACAGACCAAATGTTATGATCTACATGATTATCACCTACATGATTATCTGAGCGGAAAATCTCACCGATTATCGTCCCAGTTAGCTTAAACGGTAAAGCATTGGCCTTGCAAGCCAAGTCTCTGGGTTCGATTCCCGGCCTAGGCAATTTTTCGCTCGTAATACTAATAATATATATTCTACATAAAAATATGAGCATTTATATCATAAAACATTTTGCTTCTAAGACGTTGTATAATAACAAAAACATTTAAAATGTATTAAAACATTTTTATTTACATGTTTCAACTCAAAAATTAATAGAGTCATCCTCAGAATATAAATAGAAAAATAAAAATTACAAATACAATGAACGTGAAAATCAGAAAGAGTTAATAACTCTTTATTCTGATTTTCACGTTCATTGTATTTGTAATTTTTATTTTTCTATTTATATTCTGAGGATGACTCTATTAATTTTTGAGTTGAAACATGTAAATAAAAATGTTTTAATACATTTTAAATGTTTTTGTTATTATACAACGTCTTAGAAGCAAAATGTTTTATGATAAAAATTCTCATATTTTTATGTAGAATATATATTATTAGTATTACGAGTTAGTGGAAGTAATCAAGACTTATTTAGTGTTATTTTTCACATTCAATTTTTCGCTCATTTGGATATATTTAAATAGTATGATAACTTTACAAATCAGTTTGATTGTGTTAAAAAAAATGCAATGTAAATGACTTTTTATAAGTAAAAAACAACAACAAAGATGCACAATTTGTTAAATTTATTTTTTGTAAATAACTATTTAAGAGCGTGTCACATAAAAAATATACATATACTCTTACATTTGGTCTTTAAAAAAAAAAGGTAGAACCCGTCGAATTTCGATGATAGAAAATGTTTCAAAAGGAGCAGTTTCCATGATTCATAATAAACTTACAGAAACAATAAAAAAGTTACAATAAAAAATGCATATTATATTGGTAAGTCTATGATATTTAACCTAGAGTTATTTTTCTCCCGTGAAATCTAAAGCCGACATCGTTTTCAGCATCTCAAAATTTACATATGCATCTCTCATATAAGGTAATCAACTTTTCTTAAAAGTTGATATTTTAATTTTATCATTTTAAAATCATTTTAATTCAAAACTTGAAGTCTCAATTACTATTAGCTGGAAACATATACTACACTATTCATATTCCATAAGTGCAAATCAAATTTTCTGAAATAATCTGTATGCAATAAATACGATAGAAAATATTCCCGTGACACTGCATAAGGTAAAATGGCGATTTTTAAAGTATTGAAGTCGAATTATCGTGGAGATTTTCTTTATCTGCTTGCCTAACTCTGCTAAGTGAAATCATCTATTCGAAAAGCATAAAGTTCTCTAATATAAGTCGCTATTTTTTGAATAAAGACTTCCGTAAAAAGTACAAAAAAGTTAATATCTTAAAAATAAATTAAGACACAGTTTTCAAACAAATTGCATTTAAAAGTACATTTTTTCCTTTATACGATGGTGTAATATTGAAAATGTGCTATGTTTAGGAGTTAAAAATCTACAGAAGCAAAAATTGCAAATCCGAAATTTCAGAGTGTTGCCATTCGCAAAATGACGTATGGATTATACGCAAAATACGTTTGTCCTTTATAATGCTAAATGTAATTAAAATTAAAATTTAAAATAATTTTACATTTTTTTCTCTTTAGTAATTTACTAAAAACATTTTTAAAAAATTTCAAATATTCTTAAAATAATAATGATAATGATATAATTATTTCAGTGACTACCCACAAAATTTTCATTTTATGATATGACATCATAAGCTAGTGAATTTGTATAAAAATTCTTTAAAGTTAAAAAAAAAAAAAAAAAAAAAAAAAAAGAAGAGAGAGAGAGAGAGAGAGAGAGAGAGGAAATATACTTTAATATAAAATATTTCATTTATATGCTTTACGTAGAAGTTATATTCAAGTTTATTTGTGTACATGTACTGCAATATAATGTAGGCATAAATAGTGTTTTCCCTAAAAACTTGGGGAAAAAGAAAGAAAAAAAAACCCACCTTTACATTTTACCTTGATTTAAGTTACGTTTTATGTTGGCATCTGTTAATATAAGCATGTTTCATTTATTTGTTATTTATTTCTTTTAATTTGAGATTTACTAATTTATGATGTCATGCATTAATAGAAAAATTTCATTCAATTATTATTATTATTTAAAAAGTCAAAAAAGATATTTTTTTCAACTTATTATTTTTACATCTTGTTAATAAACAAGAGAATTTCAATTTCGAGAATTCCCTAGAATCTTTTTTTTCACAGTAATTGTTTGAATTTATGCCTAATAAAAAAGAAAGAGAGAGGGTGAGAAAAATATATAATATTTACTTTCCAATAATTTTAGCTAAATCTTATTTAAATTTTGGGCTATACAAAATTGGAGTTTAAATTTTTAACTATATCTAAAAACAAACCTTTTTAATGTTTTTGAAACCCAAATATTAGAGTAATTATCTTTTTTAATGTAATGCGCATTTAAATACATTTATCAGGAATAAGTTAAATAAATTGTACATTTTTGTAGCTGTTTTTTGCATGAAAAATAATTTATTTTTTTCTGGTAAATTATCAAAAATGGTTAAGATAATTCTTTTATAAATACTTTTATATAAATCTGCTTATTTAATTTCTAAAAATCATTTGCATATTTAAATAATATTTAGCTAAAAGTATTGGAAGGTAATTGATAGCTAAAATTATTAGAAAGTAATTGTTACTTTTATTAATTTTTTCTCTCCTATTCTCTTTTATTAAATATCAATTCAAAATATTAGTATGAAGAATAAAATTCTATGGGTTTCTTCAAATAAACTTTTCTTGTTTCTTAAGAGCCCTTATTTTGAAATTCAGACAATAAAGTGATGTTTTGATAGTTGTATTTTTTAATTGCCTTGATATTTTTTTATGTTGAAGTAAATCACATTTAATAAATAATCTGCAATTTTGAAGCCCTGAAAAAATTTCCTCTTTTCTATAGAAAACGTCAAAGTTCAAGGTTGTGAAGGCCATTTTTCATGAAAAGTAAAATGCTGGTATATTTAGAGAACTATATCTCTCGCAAGCAACAACATTCTAAAATTCTTTTGGCATAAACTATTAGTATAATCCTACCTGCTTATTAAAATGTATTTGTTTCCATGGGGCATTGTTACATTACATCGTTATGTTGCCACAAAGTATAGTCAAAATGACGTTTTTGTCCATTTTCCGCACTTAATATCTTATTTAAGCAATAGTATCCCAATCTTTCTATTATAGAATATTAAAGTACACTACTAGGACAAACTAAATAATATAGTACTGCACGGATATATTGTTGCTGTAAGTAGATATTATCTGTTAAATATGCAAAATTTTAAAAATATTTAACATTTCAATTAGCGTTATCTAAAAAAAGCGTCATGTCTGAATAAAACAAATTATCTCACACGATAGTTAAACATATGTACAAAAACATGGAAAATAAAAACAGGTTGGGCCTCGCGATTTTTTAAGGCAAAAAAATGATAAAAATGAGATGAAAAGCAATGTCCATTATCACATTTTCCCCCTAAGAGAAAATGAAAAATCTTATTTTGCTTACGGAAGCTTAGTTATGGGCTGTTCGATAAAAATCGTAATCGTAAAAAAGCGCATTCGATAAAGTCATCGATTAATTTCCAGAATCTACAATCGAGATGTTTTTACAATCGATTATTAAAATCTTTATTATTACATGTTTAAAAAGCATAATTTAATAAATACATGGAAACTGAAAACAAATGAATTTAAAAAACAACAACAAACCTAAAGGATGTTATAATGGAGCCGCAATAGTAGAAAAGTCATGTAACGGCGTTCCTTGGTTTCAAAAAGTTGTAAAGTCGCGAGTAGCAAAATGGCCAAAGAAAAAATAATCAAAAGTACTCCTAGTGAAAGAACATGAACTAAAAGGATATTAAAAGTGATCAAAATCTTTTATTGATTTTTGTACATATATTGAGATACGATCTACAATTCTCCCATTATTAGAAGACTCTCTATTGAAATTCATTAAACGGACCACTCGGGGGGGGGGGGGGCAAAGTAGTGCAGGAGCAATGAAAATGCATAATATGAGTAAATGGTCATTAGGCTTTCCAACAATACTTCGCATGATGGGTGTCGGTTGAATTTATTAAAGAGTTTCCCGCGGGGGCAAAGTGAGGCGGGATGAGCGCGGGAGGTATATAAAATAAAATGGTAATTACAGAGCTTTCTAATGATATATCACGAAAGAGGAGTCAACAAAAGATATAAAAACACTACCCTTATAATTCCAACTATTGCAACACCCGGAATACAGCCTGTCCTCACAGTTTGTGAATTTTTCATACATTATAAATTATATATTGGAAGTCTCTATAAAAAAAAAAATCAGATCTGAATTCACAAAAACGAAATGATTTCAAAAAAGTTTGAAAAGCGCTTTAAGGAGGCCAAATTGAGGAAAAGAGAAGAAAGATTCATAATATGAAAGAGTGGTTTGAAAACTTCCGTTGATTTATCATATGACGGGTCCATAAAAAGCTTCATATTTACTCCTCACTATTCCACTATTTTTTTACTTCCTTGAATACATCCGGAAATCACGCAGCCTCGCTTTTAAATGTTTATATTTAATAAAATGTTTTTACCAAAGGGCTCCATCAAAAAATCACATTTAAAATGAAATTTCTTCTCAAAATAGCTACGATTTAAAATATTCACCCCTCATTGCTCCCCTCCCCCCTGGGGAAATTCAACCCCAGGAGGAGAAACGTTCATAATGTGAAAGAGTGATTCGAAAAACATTCCAATAATCAATCACATGAAAGGTCCAAAAAAAGTTTGGAATTTACTCCTCACCCGCAGGTTTAATTTTTCTTAACAGAATACACCCGGAAATCACGTATCCCCCACTTTAAGATGTTTATAATTAGTAATTTTTATTAGAAGGTTCCATCAAGAAACCACTTCTAAAATGATAGTTATTCTCGAAATAACTACGATTAAAAAAAATTCACTCCCCGTCGCCCCCCCCCCGTCCTGAAATTAAACTGCAGGAAGAGAAAGGTCCATAATATTTTCATATTATGGTATTCCGAAACCTTTCCTATGACATATCACATAACGGATCCAAAAAAGTTTGAAATTTACTCCTCACCCGTGGCCGTAATGTTACTTTTTCTTCCCAGAATGCACCAGGAAATCACGCAGTCCCCATTTTAAACTTTTGTATTTATGAAATAATATTTACCGGAGCGCTCCTCTGAAAACCACATCTAAAATGATATTCATTGTCAAAATAGCTTTAAAAAAAAAAAAAAAAAATACTTTTTTATTGTTTTCCCTCTCCCTCCTGAAATTCAACTCCAGGAGGAGAAATATTTGTAAAATGAAAGAGAGGTTCGAAAAAATTCCGATGATATATATATAACATGACGGGTCCAAAAAAGAGGTTGAAATTTACATGTCACCTGTGGGTTCACTCATTTTTCCCAGAACACACCTAAAAATGACGTACCCCCCCACTTTAAAATCTTTATATTTAATAAGTTATATTTACCGAAGAGTTCCATAAAAGAAACCTCCACATCTAAAATGATATTTATTGTCGAAATAGCAACGGTTTAAAAAATTCACCCTCTTATCGGTTTCTCCCCCCCCCCCTTCCTCCTGAAATTCAACCGGAGAGTTCCATAAAAAAAATCCACACCAAAATTAACATTTATTGTCGAAATAGCTAAGATTTAAAAAATTCGCCCCCTCATCACTCCCCCCTCCCCTACCCTACCCCTTCCCTCCTCCCGTCTCCAAAAGTAGAAAGATTCATAATATGAAAGAATGATTAAAAGAGCTTTCGTATATGCCTCTCATTTCGGCAAATTTTATCCCGATGAAGTCAGGCATAACGAGAAAATCATTTCATCGCGATGAAAATTAACCTCGATTGAAATAGGTTTATCGAAGGACTTGTAATTTCCAGATGAAATTTAACCTTGATAAAAGCGGCACTCCGAGAATCTTGTGGGTTGCTGATGGATGCCTTTTTCGATAAGGATGATTTTCGTTCTCGCTGAGAATAGAGATGACGAGCTTTATCGAGGCGTTTTGTCGAGGAAGCTTTGTGAAATGAAAGTTTTAACAAAAAACGAAGTACAGAAAGAAGCATGACAATATGACAATAACTTGTGAAATGAAGACCTAATTTTCAAAGTTTCTGGTATTTTAGTCTTACCATGCTGTCACGTACTTGGTACCCCCAATAAATATTATTTATTTAAAAAAAATTTTCAAAGAGGGAGCTGGAGAGGGGACGAACATATGTTTAAAGCTGTAGCGATTTCTACAATACCTATCAATTTAAGTGTTTTTTTTTTTTCATCGAATCATTCGGTAAATATTATTTATCAAATGTAAAAAAAAATTAAATGTCTGCTGCAGGAAATTGGGGGCGAAAGGGTTGGACTGACGGGGGGCAGGGGAGGGGGACAATTTTCACTTTTTAAACCCATCATATTGTATATCATCTTAAAGATCTCGAATTACTCTTTCATATTATGATGCTTTCTTACCCCCCCCCTTCCGAATTTGGTTCCCACGGCGGGAGGGGGGGAGGGTTGGCATTTTTCGAAGCTTTTTGTGTTTTTATCATTTTAGATCGAATTTTTTAATTGAAAACGTCCTTAGCCGTATTGGAATTTTTTTTGAGATGGAAAAAAACCATTGAACTAGCCACATTGTTACTGTAACCTAGGCACATTGTTTTAAAGTTCCCTCTTAGAGGACCTCTTCCAAAGGTGAGGGGCTTGACCCCCCCCCCCCCCCCCCCCTCCAACATACACTTTAAAATATTGCTCATTTTTTTCTCTACCAATTTTAACTTAAAAGTTTAAGCTATATGGCACAAGCGGGGCTATTGACCCCCCTCCCCCTGTTGGTTATTCACCAACATAATTTTGCTCATTTCTTTACTTCATTTCAATATTTAAAAGGCTATAACTTTGCTAGTATGGGAGCTACAGCGGCGAGAAAAATTATAGCATAGCTAACTTTTCGTCGCTGCTCTTTTTGCAGTTTTACGGTTTTCCCCATAGCACCGGTTTTTTTGGGGGGGGAGGGGCCAGGGGGGGCATTTTTCATTTTTTGATGTAATATGTTTATTGAAAGCTTATGCTTCATACATTACCAATTTAGCATAAAAAAGTTTCTCCCGTCATTCTGGGTCACGTTATGGACCCATAATGGGTTGAAATTTAAATTTCTCAAACTTCTTCGAAGTTTTCGCTAAATCGACATCTGGAAAACATCGTGCCAATGTGGTGCGTGTATGATATCTGTATCATATAAATATTGTTCACCACTGCTGGGCTCTGGCCTCCTCTCGCGTGTAGGCGTTAATTTACCGCGGTTACTTGGTCCTTGTATTTCCTGCACAATAAAATATTTCCTGACGATAAAAAAAATACACAAGTAATTGTTCAAGTTTTGACTTCTGTCGGCAATTCCAAAATGTTTTTTTTTTTTTTTTTTTTTTTTTTTAAGGATTTTGCAATAAATAATATTTATAATATACATGGAATTTAAAAAAGCAGGAAGTGTTTGTTTGGCATGTGACCACTTATTGATCTTATGCACCTCGATTTTATATATCCCCCCCCCCCACACACACACACACACACTCCGTTACCTTGGGGAGGGCAGATTTCAAAATTTAACGTTCAGTTCGAGATTACGTTCGGTTGTTCGTTCAATTCGAGATTTTTTTATTTTTGTTGTTTACAAGATTTTGCTGTGCGTGCACACTGCGTTTGGTATATGATGCCTTATACAGCGAGGACCCAGTTCGAGATTTCATATTACAAGATTACGTATAAGTTAGAGACACCAATGAAAGGAGGGGCTCACTAGCGAGTGAATCCGTCGTGTCTTTATTAACACCGACTCATTCACCTGTAGTACACTCTTGATAAAATTGAATCCTGTATGGTATAAAAGCAATTGCAAACTGGAGTCATCGAGAAAAATTTTACACAATCGAAAGTTATCGAGATGTTCATACAATCGAGAAAATCGAGAAAAACTTCTCGTTATCGCCCATCACTACGGAAGCTGCGGCAAAAACATAGAAAGAGGAAATAAAACTATCACACTTTGTCTGATTTTTAAAATAATGGCTCTTAACGAGATGCAAAAATAATGAATAAAACTGTCTTCTTTGAATTCTTCAATAAATATAGGTATCTCTTTATAATATAGGTATAAATTAACCCCTAACCATGTAAAAAATAAAATAATAATAATAATAATAATAATAATAATAATAATAATAATAATAATAATAATAATAAAACGATAACGATAACCAATTTTACAATGACTTATAAAGCAAAAATTAATAAATTAATGCAAACATTTTAACTTTATTAACAAACATATCTCAACAAATATAAAAATAAAGTTTATCATCAAATCAATATAATGCAAAATTTTTTCAGCAGTTATTTTTTATTCAAATGTCAAATAAACTTACAGGTTGTCGATATATGCTAAAAACGGAAATCCTTTTAAAATAATAACTTTAAAAAAGAGAGCTATATAATTCTGTTTTGAAATGTGAATGATGTGTAATTTTTTTAATGGAGTATAATCTTTTTAAAAGTTTACCAATGTTTTCAAATTGATTCGAAACCGATCTATGTATTACATTTGAAATTGCTGTATAAAACATAAACACAGATTTGTGTTGTAGAAAAACACGCAACTGCTTTCATTTAAATGTATTACATATATATTTATCATTATAAGTTTATTATTATTTTTTACAGATTATATTTTGTCATGCAGAAAACACAACATATTTAAAAATAAAATAAAAACTGAATCATTTAAAAGGAAGACTTAAACTTGTTGACTGGCAACAAATATATTTCCCATGGTGTAACCTATTTACTATTGAGTATTAATGCAATATTATTGTATATTATTACCGAAATATTTCTTCTCCCACACTGTTAAAAATAAACTGAAATCCTCAGATATACTTTTCCCGAATTTCACAGAAAAAAATCCTTTTCACGACAAAAGGAGATTTTTCGTTAAAAGTCGAAAATTTTTATCATATTTCACGAAGATAACGAAACGGACGAAGATGGAAAGAAATAACGGAGATAATCCGCTATCCAACGTAAATTTATTTTGAATGTTTATAAAACTCACATGTTTTTGCACAGAAATGAAAAACTCAATGAAAGAATCCTGGCTCTTTTGTAAGATTTGTATCATGCTGCTGAAGTGCAACTGTACTGATATCAACAAATTTCTGAGCAACAAATTAACCAGACCATATTTTAACCATTCACTGAGCAAAGAAAATTTTCCTAATTAATTATTTAATAAAGCCATATTAAAATTATTCATTAACCATAAGAAAATCATAATAGTAAATTAGCCTTACTAATTATAACTTGTAAGAATTATAAACGCATCGATAAAATTACAATCCACATTATAAAAACATAAATACACCGTTCAATCCACTATTTGCCTTTAGAATCACTTGCATTTGAGATGCTATGGTGTGATTGCTAGAGCAACGGGCCTCCAGGCTAAAGCTCGTGAGTTCGAATCACCCCGACGACATTATTTTTTTTTTCTCGGTGAATAAATATAGAAGTTTCTAAACTGTTCGATAGATGGCACCACCAGCCAGTTTTGTACCAACTTTATAATGGAGAGTTACGGAGTTTTTCCTTCTTTTATTTCCCAGAACGGAAAACCTACTTACGGAACGGAGAAAGCCTGGCAACTTTGCTGCCAGTAGTTTTATCATAAATTCAGATTTATTTTTAACAGTGCACTTGAGTTCAGAGCAAGATTTTTATTTTATTTGGATTAGATAGAATCTTAGACTTCGAAACAAATCATTCAGATATCGAAATTGTAATTATGTTCGAGTATTATTCATAAAATACGGAAAAACGGGGTCCACAAATGTAGGCCCAGGGAGTGAAGAGGATAATCTGAAATTGCTATAATTAAATAATTGTTCTATCATAATTGAAACTCATGTTATGATTTAATGTTTGCTGTATGTTTATTATCTGTATGCGTATATTCGAAATAATATAATATGATAAAATGACGAAAATTTGGAAAGAATTTGCCTGAACTAACAGGTAAAAAGTGTTTGATCTTTGAAGTGTTTGAAACTCGAAAGAAGTTACTGAAGAAACAATAAAGTCTTTGAACTCCAAAATGAGAAGATTTGGATAATCCATATAAATAAGTTTTGGACACAGAAGGTCTTGACACTGTCTTTAAGTATAAAAATTATAAAAAAATTCTTGCGATAATTTCACAATAGAGTTTTTTTTCCTATAAAATTTATTTCGAGCAACTGGCAAGTTGTTATGGCCAGTCTGTAACGTAATTGTAATACGTGAAAGCTCGTGAAAATAGAACATCTCTTTAACGGAATTTTGACTTAAACGCAATATTTGCCATAATCTTGACAAAAAGGCTTTATATTTATTATCTGTATACGCATATTTGAAGCGAAAAAATATGATAAAATGAAAAACATCTGGAAAAAAATTGCCTGAACTATCAAGTTAAAAGCGTTTGATTTCAAAAGGTTGTTACCTACTTTTTTTTTCTTTTTTTTATTCTTACATCTAGTTGTAAGTCTCAAACTCTAAAGAAGTTACCATAGAAATGAGATTATCTCTGAACCCCCAAAAATGAGAAGAATTGTAATCAATGTAAATGGTTTGGATTCTGAAGGTCTTGAAACTGTCTTACAGTGTAAAAAAAGTAAAAAGCTTTCTAGTGTTAATTGCACAATCGAGCTTTTTCCAATACAATTTATTTCAAACAATTGGCGGATTGTTATGAGCAGTCTGTAACGTAATTGTAATACAGTAATGTTCATGAAAATAAAACCTCTCTATAACGGAATTTGGACTTAAACACAGAATTTGCCATGATCTTGACGAAAATAATATCCTGCAACTTGTTAAGAATGTGTACAGTAATCCCTTAACATTCTCAAGGGTTAGTTTCGTGGGAAGTCCGCGAATCTCAAAATTACGAATATTGAGACTATCTTCCAGTGCATAAAGGAGGATAGGTTTTAAATTTTTGTTTTAACGGAAAAAAAATTGAAGCATAAAAATTCATTTATTAAGCATTAAAATATGCATGCTATAAAAAAATTTGAATCGTTATACCATATTGTACAAAGTTTAGTTCTTAGTTGATAGTTGAAAAAAATTTATTGACATACGATAGTTTGTAAGAACAGATCTTAAGTTTACGAATTTCCCATGTATGAAGAAGTTGATGTTTTGATTTTTCTTTTAAATTTGAGATTCCTCACCAATTAACTACTTAACTGATTCTTTTTTTTTTTTTTTTTTTTTTTTTTTTTTTTTTTTTTTACATGCAATAAATTGAAAATATGGAAATATGGGATAAGCACCATTTTTTAAGCTAAAATATTTATAAAATATAGTCTAAATATTTCTGCAATTAAATAGCATGAAATTGCAATAAAAAAATAGTGGTTTCGAAACGCTTTAAGTGGGATCAAATGAAACCTTCTTGTCCGTACGTCATACGGGCAAATCAGTCAAGTAATGTCAGTCAATAATATTCTATATTCTGTTGGGGTTTTTAAAATATTCTATTGATTTTTCAACAAGTTTTTGTTGAAGTTTCAATTTTTGCCATACAATTTTTCCATAAAAAAAAAAAAAAAAAAAAAAAAAAAAAAATGCAATAAATTTTGTGTTTTAATCAATTTAGAATTTTTTCGTTTTAGTTCAGTTTAAGCTTCTTGTTTCTTAGAATTGTTGATCTGTATTTTAACTATACATAAGGGTTGAAGTTCTCGGAACTTACACTATACAGAGCAATACAGCTGTCTAGTGTCAAATATTTTTATGTAATTATTAAAACAAAGCAAATTTACTTTGTATGGAAAAATGTTCTTTATGAAACAAATTTACGAATAATCGAGTTTAGCATTCGCGAATATTGAAATGGTTTTCATTTTTGTTTCACAAATAATCAAAACTCGCGAATGTAAAATCAGCGAATGTTAATGGATTATTACTTTTCTAAAACAGAATTTTTCTTCGATTTCGTCTTAGCAAGATTTACTGCATGAATGCCTATTCCAGAAGAAAGTTTCTCCTGTCAGGAATTAGTTTCCATTTTAAAATCCAATTGAATTTACGTATATATTAGACGATGAAATTTGTCAGCTGAAAACATTTGAGATCTGTTAGTCTTATTTAGGAGTTTCTAAAAATTATATCTTTAATTTTTGAGATTTCCTCTTGTTATCCTACTAATGAACTACACTATTATCCATTTCTTATAATGGTATTTACTTTAAGACTTTTAAAAAATATATAAAAATTATAGCAATTATCCTGAAATAATTTTTTAAAGAGAAAAATAGTCAAAATTCTGTCAAAAATTGACATTTCTTCAAAACGTGATAACGCAAAAATAAAACAGTGTATTGATATTTTGTAAATTACATAATAAACGAAATAATTTTCTCTACGACTTAGGCTACACATATTATAATCGCATCTCTATCTCTGATGATATGGCAGTTAAAGTACTAATGCAATGAAATATTCGCAAAAGTTGTCTCAAGTTTGTCCTTTATACCAGTGTAAATATGAAACTATTTAATATATTATCATCATGAGTGTAGTCTATTCCCTTAAAATACATTTGTAAAAGAAGTACAGATAATTTCGTGGATTTCATGCATAATTTTTTGTTTTAGGATATTTTGCGAATAGTAAAAATCTGAAAAACTTCATTTTGAGAAGAAGCTAAAAACAACTTTTAACGTAATCCAAAAGCTGTAGTAGCTGTAACTTTAAACGGCTGTAACTTTGGTTATAATTAAGATATAGACAAAATCTAAGCAGAATTCGACAGATAAAAACGTCAATTTTAATGTTATTGCATAAGTGAAAAGTTGATATTTTTATCGAAAATTACGTTTCAAAAGTGCTCCTTAAAAGTTTAAATATTGAAAATGGAAAATTTATTTTATTATTCAAACATACAACAAATTACACCTCGAAGAAATAAAAAAACTCATAATAATGAAAATAGTTTTGCTCCATTCAACATCTATTTATGGGCTCATGGATTTGCTTTTATACCTAAATGTACTTTAAAATTTAAACGTTTCGCTACACTAGTGATAATAATGTTGCTCTTTATTGTATTTGAAGGTAATCTAATTTATATTATAACTGAACGTTTCAAATATTTACACTCCAATGCAAACAGAGATTTTTTCGTTGTTACATTCGGTATATTGCTTGAAGTTTTTCTGAGAATACTGCTTCACGTAAATAGAGGAAAGTTAAATGCATTAACCAACCAAATGCTGAAAATTTATTACAGTCAAACATACAGGAGTTTATTGTCATTCAAATATACAATATTTATAATTTTGATTTTCAATGATTTTAGCGTCACTATGGTGAGTCTAAAGTATAATTCCAGAGATAAAGATGGCAAATATTTTACATTATTCGATTTAGAAGTATTCGATCATAAGGGAGATAGTTATTATTTTCGATACATACCACATCCTTATTCCACCCCAGCATTTTTCATGTCTTTAACTATTGCTATGTGGAGCTTTATGACAAACTTTCTCCCCATTTATTTTTGTAGTTTTTGTTTTATTCTGAGGAAAATATTACAAGAATTCAAGAAAAAAGTAGCTAACATAAATAGAATAGATTTACACTATTTTCACCATACTTATCGTGATATTTTCAATTTGGTATCGTCCCTTAACCAAACATTGCATACTATGATATTAATAACTTTTATAGTTTTGTTCGGGAAAATATTCCATTCTTGTTACGCAATTATGTTTTATTCACAAACAAGTTCTTCTAAATTTGTCTATTTTATTTTACAACTTGTACACTCTTCAGTTTGTTTTGCTGCAATGTGTTTATTTTCGTCTGCTGTTACTAATAGCGCGCAGGAATTGAAACAGACTGCAAATTATGTTGGGATAAACAGTAGCAGAAAGACGGAAATTCTTCTCCTCATTAACAAATTGAATACGGATATAATTGGTTTTAAACTTCTTGATAGTTTGCTGATTGACAAAAGCTTAATCCTTGCCGCTATCGGTAATCTGTTAACGTACGGTATTCTTATCGCTACATTTAACACAAATTCGAATTAGTTTTTTTAATGAAATTCGTACAGACTTCAAATACATAATAATAATAAATACTAGTCTGTTATCCCGTCGACCAATTTCGCCAAATTATACAAAACGCCAAACTAATAGCCAAATTATACATATTGACATAATTTTTATTTTAAATAACGAAAAAACAAATAATTAGTAGAATATTAATAAAAATATTAATAAAAAGTCGAAATAACAATCACTTAGTGACGTTTTAAACACGTGAATCGTATTTAATGTCATTGAATGTGACATTCACGATCAACCATTATTGGCATTTAATCTTATAGTTTGGCGATAATTTTTTTGGTTGACGGGATAACCTAGTAGTGCATAATAACAATAATAATAATAATAATACATATATTCTACAACAAAAAGGTAAGAACTTATGTTATAAATAATTATTTTGCTCGTAAGACGTCACTTTAATAATAAAACATTTAAAACATATTAAATGTTTGCATGTTTCAACTCATTTTCAACGAGTCATCTTATAAACAGAAAATTAGAAACACAATGAATGTGAAAACTGAAAGTTTCCTGTTTTTCACGTTCATTGTTTATGTAATTTATATTCTGAAGATGACTCAATGAAAATGAGTTGAAACCAGGGATATAGTGTAGGGTATATGGAGGTATACGCCTTATACCCGCTTATCGTTTTAGAGAAGCTCAGTATGCCCTTTGTTTTTCAAATAAAGCGTTAGCGTATACTTTGTCCATGACCTGTCATGACTCTAAATATCTCTGCCAATAGCGTAGACCTTCTGACAATTTTACGACTACAACACTGGTTGAAACATGTAAATTTTTAATATGTTTTAAATGTTTTACTATTAAAATTACATCTTATAAGCAAAATAATTGTTTATAATATAAGTTCTTACTCTTTTGTTGTAGAATATATATTATTATTATGATATATTTATTAATGTACGTAATCAAGATTTACTGCTTTTATATTTCATATTGATAGTCTCCTATTAGTTTGGGTCAAATATGTGCTTATTTTTCTCTGGTGGAAGAAACAGTGCTCACAAACTGGAACATGCTGCAGCTGATGTTGCCATAAACAGGAAGAGAAAGGCAGAAATTGTTCTCTTTATTAACAAATTAAATACGAACATTTAAAGACACATCAAAATATCAAACAGGCATACATAAATAAACTCATCAAACCCATCTACAGATGGAAAATTAATCAGAACCAGGAATCGAACCTGGGTCCACAGGTTCGATTCCTGGTCATTAGCTACTGTGGACACAGGCTCTGGATAATTTTTCACTCAAGTTGGGTTTAAAGTATTTGTTGTATGCATGTCTGTATGATATTTGTACGTCTTTATAAGTTGAATGCAGGCGTTATTTATGTGTGTATCTGTGTTTAAATAAATACAAGTATCATCGGTTTTAAACTTCTCTATATTTTGGGAATTGACAAAAGCTGAATTATAGCTTTTATCGATAATATATCAACGTATGGTATTTGTATTGCTAAAATTAGTAGAAAATTGCATAACTACAATACTCAATCAGTTTGATTGAAATATATGCTTATTCTTATCTGATGTGAGAAACAGTGCGCAGAAATTGGAGAATGCTGCAATTGATGTTCGCATAACCAGGAATAGTAAGGCAAATTTTTTTCCTTTATTAACAAATTAAGTACGGACGTCATTGGTTTGAAACTTTTGGGCATTTGGTGATTGACAAAAGCTTGATTTTTATCACTATCGGTAATGTAGTATTAACGTATGGTATTCTTATTGCTAAATTTAGTACAAACTTGCATTATTGTATTCATATGAAAGTAGTATATCCTTCAATCAGTTTGGCTGCAAAATGTTTAATTTCATCTACTGCAGAATAAACGGAAAGGAATTGAAACATACTGCAGCTGACGTTGCGATAAAAATGAGTAGAAACACAGATATTCTTACTGTCATTAACTATCTGGTTATAAACTTCTTCATAGTTTGGTGACTGACTAAAGGTTAATCCTTGTCGCTATCAGTAATCTATTCACGTATGGTATTGTGAATGCTGCATTCAGTGTAAACTTGCATAAGTACATTTTTATGAAAGTTGTACAATCTTCAATCAGTTGGGCTAAAAAGTATTTATCTTCATCTGCTGCAACAAGAAACGCCCAGGAACTGAAACATACTGCAACTGATGTTGTGATAAATATGATTAGAAAGACAAAAATTTCTATTACTATTAATAAACTTGTTTTAAACTTTGTGTTAATTTGGAGACTGAAAAAAGTTTAACCCATCTAGCAGATTTAGTTTGCAGAAAATTTGCAGTCTTGCAAATCTGCAAAGTTACAAGTTCGGTATGACAAGACAAATTTATAACAAGATTGCAGCAAGATAACGCAAACGCTGAAGTCACCAAACATTGAACTTGCATTTAAATTACTTGTCATGCAAATTAAGCTCTTGCTGTGTCAAATTTATTGAAAATTAACGGCAAATAAGTAGAAAATTTAGTTCTGTCATGACCAAAGTATTGCAAATTCTTTGCAAGCTAAAAGAAAATTTAGCCTTGCTTTGTCAAAAATACTGCAAAGTTTTTACAAAGTAGTAATCTTGTCAAGTCACACTGTAAGTTTAAGATTTTGGGTCTATTGTGCGCACTGAAAACGAAAGAGTGGATTTTGCTTATCAGGAAAGGGCTGTAAATTATTAGATCGTGAATGAGTTATTTTTTAAATGTTTTACTCATCTAGGTTTAAATTACTTATTTAAATTACTCAACTTGATTAAAATTGCCTAAAAACAACTCATTCAGTCGAATTGTTTCAATTCTTCTACGAGAAGCTGATTTTCATATCGTGAGATGAGTGGATTTTGACTCAACTTGAGTTATTTTGTGGCTGAGGTTTTAACAGAGTACGCAGCGGCGTATACGTGCCGTCGGAAAGTGCATGTATCGCTTTTATCACCATCAACAAATAAAGATATTTTTATTGGTGTTTGATAAATAAATCGTTTAAAAAAAGCGGTACCAAACGAATAAAACTTGTGTAAGGAATGCAGTCCGGAAAGATCTTCTCATCAGAGAGATTTTTTGGTTTCGTCAGTTCCGTGAATTAAAGGCAGTCTTGCCTCTATTTAACAACAGACTACTCATGCAAGTGGGTTAGGTCTATCTGTCGTGAGATTGGCTGTGAATTTGTCATGGCAAGATAATATCAGAAAAAAATCAAATTTGCTGCTAATATGCATACTATCTGAGAATCCTTGCGTTATCTATTAACGTGCTGGTATTGTGAATCTTACCCTAAGTATAAACTTGCATAACTACATTTTTATGAAAGTAGTACAGTCTTCAATAAGTTTGGCTGAAAAGTGTTTATTTTAATCTGTTGTAACAAAGAGTACGCAGAAACTGAAACATACTGCAACTGATGTTCTGATAAATATAAGTAGAAAAAACAAATATTAATATTGTTATTAACAAACTAGTTATAAACCTTTTGATAGTTTGGTTATTGTCAAAAGATTTTTCCTTGTCGGTATCAGTAATCTACTAACATGGTGGTATTGTGAATCCTATATTCAGTATAAACTGGTATAACTACATTTTTATGAAAGTGGTACAATCTTCAATCAGTTTGGCTGAAAAGTGTTTATTTTCATTTGTTGTAACAAACAGTATGTAGCAGTTGAAACATGCTGCAACTGATGTTCTGATAAATATAAGTAGAAAGACAGATATTATTATTATTACTAGCGAGCTACGCCCGCTAGCTGGGCCACTTTTTCCAAACGAACCTCGGTATTAAGCAGTATATAATAAGCAAAAAATTCATTTAATAAGCAAGTCTTTGTGTTCGAATCCTCAGACACAAAAAAAAGTAAATTAAAGAGCCATGGTTCCATTAAAAATGTGTGATTTCGCACGGTGGGCCACGTGCACTTGAAAAAAAAAGATAGTGGATCGGAGCTATGGTCGCTTCGCGCCCATAGTCCCTTTAAAAATATTTGGTTTTGCACAGTGGGCGCTAAGCGCGCATAAGACTTTTTTTCGTATTTTTCAGTTCATCAGAAGCAGATTTTTACGCAGATTCTGAATATGTAATCAGTTTTTTTCTACTTTAAAAACTGTCTGCATGATAGTTTAAGAAAAAACGCGCAAAAAAAGTTTCGATAGTCCTGTTTTATTTCTAAGTTCAATATTTTAGCGAAAACTACGGTAAATATTCTACGGCAAATCAAAAAAATTGATGCGGAAAAAAACGCAATTAGCGCCGGTAGAAAAAGGAGGTTTTCGGCTGTTTCTTCTTTTAGCCAAAGGGGAAAAATTCATTACCTTCACCGCAAGGTGGCGCAGTGTTCTGCTTCGGAGCTCCGTTTGGGAATTGACACACTTTTCGTTCCGATTCCCAAGGGGTTTTTAATTCATAACTTTTTTAATTTTCGTCCCACGGTCTCGAAAATGCCCGAAATGACTTCCCCGGAATTTTTCCAATCGAAAGACACCTCTCGCGACTTCCAACTCGCCCGCGTTGCGAACTGTAATCGGCTTCAAGCAGACAGACAGACAGACAGAGGCGCACGGATTTTATTAGTATAGATTAACAACTGGATATAAACTTCTTGATAGTTTGGTTATTGCCAAAAGATTTTGCCTTGTCGGTATCAGTAATCTATTAACGTGGTGATATTGTGAATCCCACATTCAGTATATACTTGCATAACTACATTTTTATGAAAGTTGTACAGTCTTCAATCCGTTTTGCTAGAAATTGTTTATTTTCATCTGCTGTAACAAACAGATCACAGGAACTAAAACATGCTGCAATTGATGTTGTGGTAAATATAAGTAGAAAAACAGTTATTATTATTATTATTATCATTAACAAACTTGTTTTAAACTTTTTGATGGTTTGGTTATTGCCAAAAACTTTTTCCTTGTCGGTATGAGTAATCTATTAACGTGCTGATATTGTGAATCCTACATTCAGTATATACTTGCATAACTGCATTTTTATGAAAGTTGTAGTCTTCAATCACTTTGGCTGAAAAGTGTTTACTTTCATCTGCTATAATAAAAAACATACTGCAATTGGTGTTGTGATAAATAAGAATAGAAAGAAAGAAAATATTATTATTATTATTATTAACAAACTGATCTTAAATTTCTTCATACTTTAGTCATTGACAAAAACTGTTTTTTTTTTTTTTTTTTTTTTTTTTTTGTCGGCATCAGTAATCTATTAACGTGGTGGTATTGCGAATCCTACCTTCAGAATAAACTTGCATATCTACATTTTTATGAAAGTTGTACAGTCTTCAATCAGTTTAGCAGAAAAGTGTTTATTTTCATATGTTCTACAACAAACAGCACGCAGGAACTGAAACATGCTGCAATTGATGTTGTGATAAATATGAGTGTGTGTATTCAATATGTTGCATACAAAAGAAAGAAAAATAAATGCAACATTGAAATACGTAGAAATTTATTTATGGAAACTCTCGGCTTATTTTATTATGCATTATAATTGATATGTGCATATTCAATATATTGAATACAAAAGAAAGAAATAAAATGCATCATTGAAATACTTAGAATTTTATTTATAATAATGCTTGGCTTATTTTCTCATCCATTATAATTTATATGTGGTTATTTAATATGTTTTATACAAAAGACAGAAAAATAAATGCGTCAATGAAATACGTAGAAATTTATTTACGAGAACTCTGGGCTTATTTCGTCATCCATTTTAATTGATATGTGTTTATACAAAATGTTGCATACAAAAGAAAGTAAAAGAAATGCATCATTGGAGTGCGTAAAAATTTATTTACGAGAACACTCGGCTTATTTTGTCATGCATTATAATTGATATGTGTGTATTTAATGTGTTGCATACAAAAGAAAAAAAAAGAAATATATCATTGAAATACGTAGAAATGTATTTATGAAAACACTCGGCTTATTTTATCATGCATTATAATTGATATGTGTGTATTTAATATATTGTAAACAAAGCAAAGAAAAAAATGCATTTTTGAAATACTTAGAAATTTATTTATGATAATGCTTGGCTTATTTTGTCATTCATTATAATTGATATGTAGTTATCCAATATGTTTTATACAAAAGAAAGAAAAAGAAATGCGTCATTGAAATACGTAGAAATTTATTTACGAGAACTCTAGGTTTATTTCGTCATCCATTTTAATTAATATGTGTTTATACAAAATATTTTGATTACAAAAGAAAGAAAAAGAAATATGTTTATACAAAATGTTTCATACAAAAGAAAGAAAAAGAAATATGTTTATACAAAATGTTGCATACAAATGAAAGAAAAGGAAATGCGTCATTGAAATACGTAGACATTTATTTACGAGAACTATAGGCTTATTTCGTCATCCATTTTAATTAATATGTGTTTATACAAAATGTTGCATACAAAAGAAAGGAAAAGAAATGCATCATTGGAGTATGTAGAAATTTATTTACGAGAAAACTCGGCTTACCCGTAAGGCATGGTGACGTCACTGCGACGTCGTTGTGAAGTCACACTGTGACTTTGTGATCATCGATCGTCGATGTGAAGTCACAGTGACTAAAATATGAAGTCATTATGGCCGTTTTAGAGCTCGTTTGTGACCACTTTGTGAAGTCACGGAAGTGACAAATTTGTGAAAAATGTGACGTTTGTGACCACTTTGACACTAACATCGTGACGAAACTGTGACAAAAGCGACGTTGTGACAAAAGTGTTTTTAAAAGTAAATAACATGTTTTGAAGAATTTTTGTAATTTTCTAAAGATTTTTAAGAAAGTCACATCTCAGTCACAATGTGACGTCACTAAGTGGTGGCATTTTGGTCACAGATGTGATGTGATCACAGTGATTCACAATGACGTCATTGTGACGTCACTGTGACCATGCATGCTATAATGGTATTTTGTCATGCATTACAATTGATATGTGTGTATTTAATGTGTCGTATATTAAAGAAAGAAAAATAAATATATCATTGAAATACGTAGAAATTTATTTATGAGAACATACCGCTTATTTTGTCATGCATTATAATTGATATGTGTGTATCCAATATAATGTATAATACATTGTATACATTCTATCTCCGTAGAGATTTACAAAACCTTTGAGTATTATCTTTTCAGCATTTTGTCAAACCCGACCCTGATTTAAAACTGGCCTTTCATTATGTATAAGATAAATATCAAAAGTTATAAGAGTTTCTATATCTCTTAACACAAAACAGCCAAATTTCCGGGATTTTGAATATTAGTATTTTCGTATAGAAAATTTTGATTTATTTAATTGCAGAATTTTCCGATTATTAACAGTAAAGTAAAATTTTCGATACGTAAGTACTACTAGCATTCTAAAACACAGAGATTTGACAACACTAACAAGATGAAAAATTTTAACATAGAGTGTATTCTACATAATCATAATATGCACATGAAATAAGCTCGATACATTATATACAATATATGTATTCAGTATATATCGATATATCATATCACAAAAATTTGTAAAAACATTAAAAAACAAACATGTATACAAAATTCGACATGAAACACAATAAAATCTCTATAAAACAATGTTTTCTGACATAGTCAATTTAATAAAGCATTCTTTTAAAATTTCTCTTTTTCCTCAAGTATTATCCCTCCTTCAACTTTATTCCTTATTCTTCATTATACAAAATTTAAATTTAAAAAGTTTTAAGTAATTTTTTACTCAAAGTTTACTTTTATCATTCCTATAAACTTTCAATTTATCTACAAATGTATCTGTAAGTTATACTAGTATTATGTATGCTATTTGGGTATTCATTTTAATTTACATCAGTTATAAATGAAATTGAGATTGTTTTAGCAAATTTGATTAGTTTTCTACATTTTTTATTCTTCTAAGAGCCTACATTCGACAGCTTATAACATTTACTAACTAACGTTAAACAAATCGCAGCGTACTCTACAAATGCCTCATTTACATTTGAATATCTTTAATTATTCTATTTTGCATAGCAAATCTTCAACTTATTCAAAAGCAAATAAGAAAAAAAAAGAATAATACATAAAAAAAAAAATTTTATGTTCATATTTAAGTCATGAATAAACTATGAAAAATACCACCTACTCAGCTGCCATTTTTGTATTCTCCTATAGTCTAATATTCGATGTACTTTAAAATTTATAAGAGCGCGCAGATGCAGTATTTAGATGACTGTGTTCTACGGTATACTTTAAAAACTATATGAGAGCTTAGGTCTAGAATTCAGAGGCTATATTCTACACTAAACTTTAAAAATTATATTAGCGCGTAAGTCTAAAATTCAGAGGGCTGTGTTCTATGATATACTTTAAAATTTAAATGAGTGCATACTCTTATAATTCAGAGGGCTATGTTCTATATGATATACTTTAAAAAGTATCTGAGCGCGTAAGTCTAAAATCCAGAGGACTGTGTCCTATGACATACTTAAAAATTCATATGAGCCCCTATGTCTAGAATTCAGAGGATTGTGCTCTGTATGGCGGTTTACTTTAAAAAATTTATGATCGCGTAAATATAAAATTCAGAAGGCTGTGTTCAATGATATAGTACTTTAAAAATTATATGAGCGCGTAAATTTAGAATTCAAAGGGCCATTTCTACGATATACTTTGAAATTTATATGAGCGTGCAAGTCTAAAATTTAGAGAGCTGTGTTCTATGATATATTTTAAAATTTATATGAGCGCATAAGTCTAGAATTTAGAGAGTTGTGTTCTATGATATACTACTTTAAAATTCATACGAGCGCATAAGCCCAAGGCCGTAGCCAGAAGTGAACAATAGGGGGCGCTCAAGAGAATGTAGGGGGGGGGGGGTTCAAGAGGATGTAAGGGGGCTCATAATTTTTTCCCTCTCTTTTTGACGCAGAAAGATAAATTAGTGCATATTCACATTGTAGGTACTATGTTTCTTATTAAACTTCATTTTATTCTAAGAAAAGTATATAATGATGAAAAATTTGAGTGTATAACTAGTTCAAAATTAAACATCATGTTAGCTTCCAATATGCAAATAAGAAAGCGAGTGTTGAAAGACTTATTTTAACTACAATTTAGTATTTCTGCAAAACTGGAAAGGGTTTCAAAACTAATTTATATTTTTGAACATGATTTCCTTTGAATTTTTGGAATATAAATTCATTTAGTGATCTTGAAATCTTTTCCAGGGTAGGATCAAAATATTTCAGGGGGGAGGGGGGCTCAGCCGCCCTTAGCAGCCCCTTAGCTACTGCCCTGCATAAGCCTAGAATTAAAAGGACTGTATTCCATGATATATTTTAAAAATTGTGTGAGTGCGTAGTCTAGAATTCAGAGGGCTGCGTTCCATGATATACACTGGTGTCCAAAAGTTAAGCATAATTGGTAATTAAGTAATTATTTTTAAGTAATGAAAGAAATATGAATCGGAATGTGCTGAAACTCCAGGTGTGTAAACAAAATAGTACGCGTCACATATTTTCGCGAAGAGTTTTCCCCGAAATCGAACAGGGGACCGTCAACAAATTGAAAAAGAACGAAGATCTTTTGGATAACCCTGTCAAAACTAATGTAGCAAAAGCGTTCAAACTCCACATTATGATTAATTGGCTTATTGTAATGTACTGTGTTAATTTTTACAAGGATAGAATGTATACTCGTAGAGAAATTAAGGTTTTTATAAAAACAGTCCTAAGTTTTTTGCTTATAATTTGCAGAGTTCTTAATATAAAATAATGCTCTTTTTTGAAAAAAATGACAAACATCATTGTACACAATACCCTGTCATCAGAATTAAAAAATAATAAAAATTATATGACAAATGAGCAGGTTTACTAAATATTTTTTTACTGCGCATGCGTGAACGCTATTAAAATTTCATTTGCATATTATGTTAGTTAAATGTATAGAGCAACTTTTGTGAAAGTCTCAAAAACATAGCTTAAAAATTCTGAAAATTATCGTTGATAGAATGAGATCAAAATCCTTTATTCCTTAAATGAAGCAAAAAGATGAGGGGCTGTATCCATATTCCATTGTTTAGTGCCTACACAATATTGCACGTACAACTATATTTTGGTAAAACCCCTGATTTTTTTGCTTCCTTTAGGAATAACGGATTTTGAGTTGATTCTATAGGCGACTATTTTCAGAATTTTCAAGCTATGTTTTTGAAACTTTTACAGAAGTTGCTCTTACATTAGCTAACACAATATGCAAATGACTTTTGATATCGTTGACGCATGCGCAATGAAAAATTATTTACTAAACATACTCATTTTTCATACAATTTTTATTATTTTTAAATTCTGATGACAGGGTATTGTGTATATTTAGGTGATGTTTGTCATATTTTCAGAAAAGAACATTATTTTATAATAAGAACTCTGCAAATTATAAGCAAAAAACTTGGAAAAATTTAGAACTGTTTTTATAAAAAGCTTAATTTCTCTACGAGTGTACATGCTATCCTTATAAAAATAAACACAGTACATTACAATAAGTCAATTAATCATAATGTGCAGTTTGAACACTTTTGCTATATTAGTTTTGACAGGGTTATCCAAAAGATCTTCGTTCTTTTTCAATTTCTTGACGGTCCCCTGTTTGATTTCGGGGAAAACTCTTCGTGAAAATATATGACGCGTACTATTTTGTTTACACACCTGGAGTTTCACCACATTTCGATTTATATTTCTTTCATTACTTAAAAATAATTACTTAATTACCAATTATGCTTAACTTTTGGACACCAGTGTACTTTAAAATTTACATGACTGTCGCAGGGTCACTTTTATAGTTTTATGCCATACCTGCCAAACCATCTCAATACTTCCGCAAAATGTGAATTATTTTGATTCAAGTTAAATCTTTCAATAAAGAGTTAACTTGGGGAAACAATTCTCTTTTGAGGGATAAAGTAATTCTCTTTACTTAAGGGATAAAGTAATTCTCTCTTTTTAAAATGTTGAAATGACTAAATGCCACCAGAATTTAAAAAAGTAATATTTAATTCTTTAATTCCCATGATAGAACACGTTTTAAAAATTATGTAGTTCAGAAAATCTGACTTTACACAAGAAAGTTTCAATGGCTAATTTTGGTTTATTTAAATCCTGAATGTCTATTATGAATTAAAGCCAATATTGCTATTTTAATTTTCTGGTGGGAATTAGAATATACGAATTAAAATATCTCAAAATATCTCGGGCGGTTTGGGATCTAAAGGGTTAAAATAAATTATGTTCTTCACATACTTTATATATATAAAAAATCTATACATAAAAAAAATCTACGTGCTTTTTGGCATATTGGAATTGCAATTAAGTGGTATACATACATATTATATTACCGCCTTTGGTACTTCTAGGTTATCCCGTCGACCAAAAAATTATCACCAAACTATAAGATTAAATGCCAATAATGGATGATCGTGAATGTCACATTCAATGACATTAAATGCGATTCACGTGTTTAAAATGTCATTAAGTGATTTTTATTTCGACTTTTTATTAATATTTTTAATAATATTCTACTAATTATTTGTTTTTTCGTTATTTAAAATAAAAATTATGTCAACATGTATAATTTGGCTATTAGTTTGGCGATTTGTATAATTTGGCGAAATAGGTCGACGGGATAACTTAGAAGTACCCCGCCTTTCAAGGTGTTAGACGCGCTTCGAATGAGATTAAAAAAAAAATAATAATAAGTTTTATGTAGAAATAAGAAATTACATTTTAAACACTCATCAATTAAAATTTCTGATTCGAAACGCATTTAAGAATTAATTAATCTGCGTTTTACGGGAAAATAGTTGATGGTTGACACGTAGATAATTGACTCTATTTTTTATTCTTATTATTATTTTACTCATTGTCAGAGTCTATCGTTTCTATAGAATCCGTTTATGTTATAGCTTCGATTAATTTAATTTCCTGCAAATATTGTTTACGATCAGAATGTCTGTTTTTAGGAGATTTCTAAATACTTTAAAAAATGATGTACAAAAGAATGCATAAGTACAAAATATAAGTACAAAATATACAGCTTCACTATAAAACATTCTTTCCATGGAATTGTTATTTTATCTTCACGAAACCGTATTGAAGTTGTTTGAATAGTGTCGCTTTCTTAAAGATCTCGTCGGTAAGGTCTATTAAATCTGTTTTATTATATGTTAAATTTATCGTATTTTACGGAAAAACAGTTGAAGGTTGACAAGAACATTATCAATTCTATTTTTATGTTTACTTACCCATTATACGAGGGTACGTCTTGCAATCGTTTTGAAAATCGGGGGGGGGGGGGAAATGACGGATTTACACGTTTCAGATACTGGAGATTTTGAAAAACATATTTTTAGAAAAAAAAAAAAAATGCCGTCCGTCTGTCTATGTGCTGTCTTTCCACATTCTTCGATTTTTCATGACCCTGTATTTCATTCAAATTTCAATTCAAAGATATACTTTAATTGGAAATGACACGCTTAATCCGACGCAGTAAACTGTTGGTTATTATTATTATTATTTTTGGAGCTATAAGGATGTCTCTTTTACGATATTTGGTACTACTTGAGTAGTTTGGCTTTTTATACAATTTTCTCGAAATGGTTTCATCAGCAATTCATTAATAGAGCATTACTATGTATGTTAAAAATATTTAAATATACGTTAAAATTTTGTTTTGGCATTGCAATGCATTTTACAAATAGTTTACACATGTTTTGGTTTATTTTATTTTTGTTATATTATGCATATCCATGATGGCTAAGTATTACGGTGCCCCCCCCCCCCCTCAACGACTAGTTTTGCTTTCGCTCATTTTCAAACACCACCTATAAGGTTCCGTTTATGTTATAATTTCAATTATTTAATTTTATAAAAATCTTGTTTTCGATCAGGAAGATTTTTAAATACTTTTTAAAAACTTATGTACAAAAAAATACATAGGAACAAAATATACAGCAATGGACATCACTATGAAACGTTCTTTCCATGGAATTTTCATGTTTTCTTGACGAACCCGTACTGAAGCTGCTCTTTGAAATATGCTTCCTTCGTAATGATCTCCTCTGTGAGGTCTATTAAGTCTGTTTTTGGAATGGTGCCACCATACTCTATTGGTAAAATGTCTGGTGGTAATATAGAATGTAAACTTTTCCAGTCATTGTCTTTATGTAAAAATATCTGAAATGGAAGACAAAGTTATGTTAGTAATGGAATAATGCACTCAATAAAATAATCACCAATGAAGATTAAGGGGACACAGTATCTCGAAATTAGTCAAAATATTGATTTTCTTTTTTTAATACTAACTGAAAGTGTCTTTAATTGTAAATATTTTGAAACCTCATTTTTACCTATACGGTATGTATATCGCGAGTTATTGTAAATTTTGTTAATAGATCCAGCGCAATTACCCATACAAATGAAAACTTTAAATTGATTTTTCTCCCTGTTCATATTTTTAAAACTTGCTTGTTCAATAAATACAAAGGCTTTTTTGCTCATTTAGATAGAGATTTGAATTTTTATCTACTTGTGCTACATGGAGTATTTAATATTTTTGTGCATGGATTTAATATTCAAATTTTTATTTATTTATTTTTTAAATATTTAAATTGAGAGTTTGTCGAATTTCCTTCATTTTTTAACAAACACGAGAGGGAAAAAATCATATTAAATGTAAAATTCCATATATCTAAAAATCCATACACAATTTTATGTTGTATATTCTAATGTATGTGAACAAAAAAATCGAAGCAAAAGTATTCATATTTATAAAAGTAGTAGGGACTTTCAAAAAAGTTAAATTTTAAAAAAGTTAGTAAAATAGGCTGTTCTACAAGACTTTCTTTCGGTATTAAGTATTGTGCCAATCCATATTATTCAAAATTTAGGAGGTTGTTTCAAAGATACGGTGATCCTTTAATGATAGGAAAAAAAACTCCCTTTTTCTATCAACATAGAAGCAAATAAATCAAGTAATGATATTAACTCACGGAAAGAAATTCAAGGATTTCATTCATTAACCCTTTATCCACTCATGTTACTTTTAACTACCATTGAAGAACAATTAATGCAAACTTTATTTACTCTGTCAATTAATGAAAGTTTATTTTTCTTTTCACACTTTAAACTCTGCTTGATCAAATTTAGATATCATAGAGAAATAGTCGAAGCTAAAGATTTCCAAAAAGTGGTAATATTTTTAATCATCCTCATAAATATAACTTAAAAAAAAAAGTTACAGGAAATATTTTAATTAAATTTCTCAAAAACGAAGATCCTAAACGAAGAACCTAACTAAAAAGTTAATATCGTAAAATGTTTTTTTAAATTTTTTATGGCAATGAAATACTAACATGAATCATGTCACATACAAAAGGATTAAATCTCTTATCTACATCTAGCCTTAATCTAAATGCCGGATATGCTGCCAAGATTGTTCATCGATTAAGGGTGTTTTCGAATTATGCGGTAAACGGTTTGTTCATTGGGTAAACTGTAAAAATGTTATACAGAAGTTTCGAACGGTAAATATTTTGAAAAGATTGTGTTCTAATAACAAAATAAATAAATAAATAAATAAATAAAAATTGAAAAAAAATGACTTTACATTTTTTTGATTTAGATTGCTTGCAGCGAACGAGTTTTTCGGCATACAGTGCCATATTTGAACGATTTTTGGAGTAAAATTTTTGAAGTTTTAGAATTAAAAAAAAATTAGTTCGAAAAATCGTTAAAATGTGGCACTGTATGCCGAAAATCTCGTTATTTGCAAGCAATCTAAAACAAGAAAAATGTAAAATCAAGTATTCTTTGCAAGCAGAAGACAATCTTTTAAAAATATTTACCATTCGAAACTTCTGTATAAGATTTTTATAGCTTACCTAACAAACAAACCGTTTACCGCGTAACTCTACCGATCTTTGATTTTGAGAAATTTATTTTTGGTATCGGGGTCTTATTTGCTGGACACCCTGTATCTATAGAAGTCAGTGAAATTGCATCAAGATTTTTTTTTCACTCATAAGTATGAAAATTATTGAGACTAAATAACTCTACTCTTAATTATAATAATTGTATTTCATTCATTCTCAAAAATGTAATTACGTAATGAAGGATCTAAATATATTCGCCCTTCTTGGTTGTTATATTTTGAACCTAACTAAAAAGTTAATATCGTAAAATGGTTTATTTAATTTTTACAGGCAATTAAATACTAGCATGAATTGTGTCATTACATAAAAAAGATTAGAGCTCTATCTATATCTAGCCTTAATCTAAATGCCGGATATATTGCCAAGATTATTCAAGGATTAAGGGTGTTTTCAAATCCAAAGGAACAACTTTATGACATAAATTTTAATTAATTTTGTTTGGAAACGAATGAAAAGGGCAGGAGTCGTTATTCAGAAACAATATAATCGAAAGACGTTTTCTGTTTATTATTATTATTATTATTACTATTACTATTATTATTATTACTATTATTATTATTATTATTATTATTATTATTATTATTATTATTATTATTACTATTATTATTGTAACTACAATCAATTTTTCAACATATACTATCAAAGTGGGCGTTTTAAACCGAATTCCCGAATGAAAAAAGAAAAAGCAGTCACAGGAGGGAGAAAAACGCTTTGTCACGTGATTAAACCCGTTTATAATTCTATAGATAATTTATTTATCAAAAACTGAAATATCTTTTCGATTTCAAATCGCTCCCATAGTCAGTCCTGCCAATTTTATAAAATTATACGTTTAAAAAGGAGTTGGTCATTGTGTCTGAAAGTTTCGTGCTTGTTGTGCAGCGAACTTGAAAACAGTTTTAAAAAGTGACGTGGATCACTAGAAAAGGATAAGAATAAAAGTTAAGCAACTTTACTTACTTGTATTTTTGAATAAAGATTAAAGAATAAAAAGGTACGGGAACTTACGAAATTCAATTAGAATGTCATATTTAGTTATCTAATAACAAGTATTATAGGGACATTACAATATACTCCCTCAAATCCACAAGCATAAAATCTGCAAATGCCTAAAATCCGCGCATTAGTACAGAAGTAAACAATGAAACTTTGAGCTCAGATGTAAGAATTAAATTGCATTTTGTTTGGTTTTAAATAATTCTGTATGCATTGAGATATTTAATAATATATATGGGGTTTTCTTGCTCTCTCTTCTTTTTTTTTAATTTTTTTAAATTAATATTGAATTTTGCCACATGCTAAGCAATAACTTATAACTTACACTTAATAATATACCGGGTGATCCAAAAGTCAAGACGAACCTTATAAATGAATAACTCGAAAACGAATCAAGATACAAAGATACGGTTTGCACCAAACGGATGGGAAAGAAACCGGGTTTTATGTGGCAGTGAAAAAAAATAGTTCTGCTGGCGACCAACGGCATCACTAGCAGCACTGAAAGATGCCGTCCGCTGTCCGCCAAAATGTGTCTGCCATGAAACAAGAAATGCTATTAAATGCTGTGAATGGTGTGGTGTCTAGTCTCACAGCTGCACTTATGAATGACGGACAATACATTGAACATTTACTGTAGTACTAATTAACTGTAATTAAGCTGACTTGTAAGTTGTCAAAAATTTTTTCATTTGTCAATCATCTTTTTGTGCAATAAAACACTAAGCGCCATTTGTTGGTCACCAATAAAACTATTTTTTTTTTCGTTGTTACACAAAACCCAGTTTCTTCTCCATCTGTTAGATGCAAACCGTATCTTTGTACAGTAAAACTTCCATAACGGACACTCCCGAATTGCGGACACCTCTATTTAACGGACAGTTTTCAAATCCCCACTCCCAAAACTTAAATTTTTGTATGTTTAACCTCTGAATAACGGACATTCCGAATAGTGGACACTAATTTTAGCAAAAAAGAATAAAAAATTATTTTTTAACGAGGAAAAAAAATAAAAATCCTCTACATTTATTAGGGCAATGTGTCACAAATTTTGTGATCACAGATAAATGTGGGGATGAGCTGGAGAAAATCCTCTCCCCCCCCCCTCGGATGATTTGAGATTGTATGCTTTTAAGAAGAAGAAAAATACAATAAACAGTTATACAATTTTTTTTTTTTTTTTTTTTTTTTTTTTAGAAAAAGATGATTTAAAAGGATTAAAACTACTGATAGAGTTAAAACTTCACATTGAAAAACAAATTACATGTAATCGCAAATAAAAGCAAACTTTTGCAAAAAAAAAAAAAAAAAAAAAAAAAAAAAAAATGTAAGAATATAATAAACAAAGGATAAAGGTATGCCCAATTTTATTTCAGTTTTATTGCTTTAAAAATTATTTAATTTCTGGTTAATCATATAATAGAGGTTTTAGGACCTATTAAAATTGACTAATGAAGCATTCAATAGCAATTTTTCTATCTCTGATGTTTTCCCAATAGCGGACACCTCCGAATAGCGGACAATTTCTGCGCTCCCAAGGTGTCCGTTATTTAGAGGTTTTACTGTATCTTGATTCGTTTTCGATTTATTCATTTTTAAAGTTCGGCATGACTTTTGGATGACCCAATATTTAACAAAAAATGCTGCTATTTAATGTCCTAATTTTTTGTACGAGATGATGAAATTATAGGTTATTTTTCCACTTAGGGAGCAAAATAATAATAATATTAATAACAAACGCTGATTATTAGTAGTTAAATCACAGAAAGCATGCTACTCTTATTGTTCACAGTTAAAAAAGGAAGATTAAATGTAATGGCATTGTAAATTCTATTTCATTACAGTTTGTATTAAGAAATAAGCATTTTTACTTACCCTTTTTCTGATTTTCGCTGTCAGAAATGGAAAACATAAATTATATAATAATGAAAATATTCGTGGAGCATTGACAACGTGAATTGACTTGTACCTGATCGGGAAAGAGTTCTGCAAATGAAGCATGAATAATTATTCTGAAAATATACGTACATTTTCACGTCCGAATTGTTAACCCGTCGACCAAAAAACTATCTCCAAATTACAAAGTTAAATGCCAATAATGGTTGACACATTCATGTCACATTCAATGATTATTAGACACGAAATGCCTAAAAGACATGCCTAGACATGCCTAAAACGTCATCAAATGATTTTTATTTCGACTTTTTATTTGTATTTTTATTAATGTTTTACTAATTTATTTTTTCTTTTGTTATTTAAAATAAAAATTATGTCAATATGCATAATTTGGCTATTAGTTTGGCGACTTTTATAATTTGACGAAATTGGTCGACGGAATAACTATGTAGTGCCAAAATATTACTTAAACTAACTATGAAATTTTAGACAGACCTGAATACATTTATAAAGCAATTAAATTTAAAATGTATATAAAAAATATAATCAAAATCAAAATCGTACTAAGTATACGTTTCGCATAGCCTCATCAGTACTAATATCAAGTACTGATCATCATCAGTAACTTGAGTTCTGTTAAGAAAAAGGGGGGACGATTTTACGAAAATTGCACTGGTAATCGGGATGCCAGTAACCCCGAAAAATGGAAAGATTTCTGGAATTTACGGGAATTTTTTCCGTTAAAAAACAGTAAATTGTGCTAGCGTCTTGATTACCAGTACAATTTACGTAAAATCGCCCCGCCCCCTTTTTTAGAGTGACTAACTTGAGTAACATCAGTAAGTACTAACATTGCTAGCAGTGTAAAAGAGACAGATGTTTCTTAATCAACGAAAAATTGCCATAATCACAAACGAAAATACTCGATAACCGCTCTTAAGTCACCCAATATTCCGAAATATGTTCCTATATTTTAAGAAAACTCAGAAAACAATTTATTTTCAAAATTTAATTTCTTCAGTAAAAAAACATCCTAAACACTGGCGATAATTAATAAATAAAGTAAAACACTTTGTAAAATCATCATAAAATAAAAAATAAAGTAGGACGCGTTTCGAGCTACAACAATAACAACTCGTCATCATCTAAACCAACACGTGTCCGTAGGGGCACAGAGTCGAGATAAAGCAGGGCTGGCAAGTTTCTACCGGGGTGGTTAAAACCAGCGGTTATAACCGATTGAAACCGGCATGGCAGTAAGTGGCAAAAACTGGCAGAAACCAAGAAATATTGCTAATAGAAACTTTCACCTACAATGATTCATACTTCCCACATATATTTAATATATAAAGAATTTAGTTAAAAAATTAAAATAAAGATTATGAATGTTATTCAAAGTAACAGAAAGCTTCAAAATGTTTATTTAATAATTTTCTGTCACTTGAAAAACAGAAATTTTTATAATAGTAATCTGATGATGTAAAAGTTTCACTATTGATATTATTGTTTACGGTTGAATTTCTATTTTAAAAGTTTAAAAAGAAAGAAATTTACAAAAAACTATGATATTTTTTAAGAACACTTTTCAGAGTATTTTTAAATAATCTACTGCTACCTACAAAGAGAAATGATTCTTTTGAAAATATATAAGTAAATAATTGTAGCTCAAAAAAAAAAGATAAATAAATAAAAAAAATAATGATATCTTATAAATAAATTATCTTATAATATTAAAAAGAAAAAAATTATTTTTGTGGAAAAAGTAATAATATACTGAGAATATAGGATTAATTTTACTTAACCTTTCTTAACTTAGACTGCTTTTTAATTTGTTCTGAATGAAAGAAAAGTTTGAAAATATTCTTTCACAATAATATTCACAATATTTTATTTGTTATTTTTCCTGAATCATAAAATGTATATAAGCAATTTAATATTACTTAAAAAGTCTCAGATCATGTCATAAAATGAGTTTATGCAGTTGTTGCCATTTTATGCCGGTAAAAACAGGTTATAACCACTTTTTGCCACTGGCACGGGAGAAACCATTTTCTGCCGGCAAAAAATCAACCCTGAGATAAAGTGAAAGAAATATTTTTATTTTATTTTATTTTACTTTTTATTTTATTTATTTTATTTTTTATTTTACTTATTTATTTATTTTTATTTTATTTTATTTATTTTCGTTATTATTTTTATTGTTTTTCCACCTTTCTCTCTCTTTTTTATTATTTTGGCATCATTTTCCCCTTCCACCTGTGCTCTTTCAGATAGCGCAGCCTGTCGCATTCTTTGTAATCTCCCCCTGTTTCTTTCCCTTTATCTCGACTCCGTGCCCTCACGGACACGTGTTGGTTTATCTGATGACGAGCTGTTATTGTTATAGCTCGAAACGCGACCTACTTTATTTTTCATTTTATGGTGATTTTACAAAGTGTTTTACTTCATTTTTTAATCTCTTCAGTTCCAAAGCTAAAATAATAATACAACTACACTTATTCATCGTTTTTTCCGAAAAAAATGACATTGTAAACAACAGAAAAAATATCTATTCTGAAATTAATCCTTTAGGCGCTTAGTAAATTAGGTTCAAAAATATATATCTAAAACTACAAACTCCCTTAAAACATTAATTTAATAACCATTAACTTAAATTAATGCAATTCCAAATTTAAGACCTTTAAACAATTAAATAATCTACAAATTCTCAAAAATTCTACATATCCTCCTCTTAGTTGAAAATTTTTTTTGTTAAAATTTATCAAAATTTATTACATTAAAATCGTTTGCTTTTGGCGAGGAAAAGTGCTGCTCGCCAAATCGCGTGACGCTGTCGTCTTTTCCTGCCAAATATTCGAAAGTTTTTTATTTTTTTTACAGACTTTTCTAATTCTGCCGCTAAATTAGACTGATCCTTCATTACATACACGAATAGCTTAATTAGTAATTTCTTCAAAATATTCTGAATATGCCCAGTATAGAGACCTACCTTGTAAGTTAAACGTTTTTAAGGGCACATGGAAAGTAAAATGTTTCAAATTTTTGAGTTTTTAATTGTAAGCCTAAAAAAATAGAGCTAAAAGATTATGGCGCTAAATGATATATTAACTTAAAAAATTATGGTGCTGTGAGGTTTACCCGGACCTCCTTAAGTAATATTTTCATTCTCTATTGTACCATACCTGTATTGTATCCACGGCCATTTTGACTCTCCCTGGAGTATCTTGGAAAAAATGTTCAAAACTATAACCAGCAAAGTCCAGAATAGCGTGCACACCACACACTTGAGTAAAGGGATTTTCGCTGATAGAGTCCATAATTAAACAGTCCATTAAAAATACTTCTTCATAAACCATTCTTTTAGGATCATACATGGCTGAAAACGAATTACAAATTATAAAAGGCAATATTTTGATTACTAGAACTAAAAGCAACATTTATTATAACAGTAGATTATGCTCGAAATACACTACATGGCCAAAGATGACTGCCCACTTGCGATTTTTGACATTTTGTTAAATATTTAGAAAAATACTTGAGAAATCATCCTGAAATTTTAAGTGAGTAAACATAATAGTACAGGTCATACATTTCCGTAAAGATTTTCTCCCGAAACTCCATAGGGGACCGTCAACAAATTGAAAAAGAACGAAAATCTTTTGGATAACCCTGTAAAAACTAATGTAGCAATATCGTTCAAACAGTAGATAATGATTAAGTGGCCTAGTGTAATAAACAATTTTCATTTTTACGCGGATAGCATGCATACTCATAGAGATATTAAGGTTTTTATAAAAAGAGTCCCAATTTTTTTTCAAGTTTTTTGCTTATAATTTGCAGAGTTCTTAATATATAATAACGTTTTTTTTTTCCCCGAAAATAGGACAAGAAACATTGTACACAATACCCTCTAATCAGAATTACAAAATAATAAAAATTGTATGAAAAATGAGCAGGTTTACTAAATATTTTTTCATTACGCATGCGTCAACTTTATCGAAATTTCATTTGCATATTGTGTTAGCTAAATGTATAGAGCAACTTTTGTGAAAGTCTTAAAAGCATAGCTTGCAGGGGTCGATTTAGAAAAAGAAAGTTGTATAGCAGTAACATTGTACACAATACCCTCTAATCAGAATTACAAAATAACAAAAATTGTATGCAAAATGAGCAGGTTTGCTAAATATTTTTTCATTGGGCATGCGTCAGCATTCTCAAAATTTTATTTGTATATTGTGTAAGTTAAATGTAAAGAGCAACTTTTGTAAAAGTCTCAAAAACGTAGCTTGAAAGTTCTGAAAGTGTCCGTCGATAGAATAAGCACAAAATCCGTCGTTATATAAGTATAGCAGTTACTGCTATACAAAGTCAGTTTTGAATAGCAGTTAGACACTTTTGTATAGCAGTTACTGCTATACAAAGTCAGTTTTGAATAGCAGTTAGACACTTTTGTATAGCAAATAAAAAATAGCTAAGAATCTGCGCTGTCTGTTTCGATGCATAAATAAAGTAAAAGGATCGTAACAGTGAGTGTTCATTCTAGAACCACCACAACACGCACGTCAAACTTCTATGAGCAAACGCCGTGATTAGCGAGTAATAGTGATTCAGTAATCAATCACAGAGTCAGGGCGGGAACAAATCATGTGTTTACTGGGAAAACTGCGCCCAGCAATGGCGTCTCGCTGTACTTCCGTTGTAAATAAACACTTGGGGAGAGTGAAAACACAACGTATGGCATGTTAAAACATCTTTAAATTTTAACTTTAAGTGTACATGACATAACAAAGGGTGTGGAAAATATGCATCGCAATGATTGCGATTTAATGTATTTCTTGGATCGCATTTTAGTTAAATTTGAATCGCAAATTGCGATGCGATACCGCTTAAATCGAACCCTGATAGCTTGAAAATTTTGAAAGTGTTCGTCGATTGAATAAGCTCCTAATCCATTATTCCAAAACTGAATCAAAAAATATGAGGAGTTGTATTCCTTTCTCCATTGATTAGCGCCAATAAATTATACACAATGTGGCACGTACTACTATATTTGTATACAACCCCTGATTTTTTTGTTTCATTTTGGGAACGACGGATTTTGTGCTTATTCTATCGATGGACACTTTCAGAACTTTCAAGCTACGTTTTTGAGACTTTTACAAAAGTTGCTCTATACATTTAACTTACACAATATGCAAATAAAATTTTGAGAATGCTGACGCATGCCCAATGAAAAAATATTTAGCAAACCTGCTCATTTTGCATACAATTTTTGTTATTTTGTAATTCTGATTAGAGGGTATTGTGTACAATGTTTGTTGTCATATTTTCGGGAAAGAACATTATTATATATTAAGAACTCTGCAAATTATAAGCAAAAAACTTGAAAAAAATGGGACTATCTATATTATAAAGGACAAACGTATCTGTGTGTAACGCATACGTTATTTTTCGAATGGCAACAATTTCTGATGAAATTTCCCTTTTGCAATTTTCATTACTGCACATTTTTTTAACTCCTAGACATTTTCAATCTTTACACCGTTGTGTAGGGAAAAATATGTTCTTTTAAATGCAATTTGTTTGAAAACTGTATCTTAATTTGTTTTTGAGATATTAATTTTTTTGTAGTTTTTAATTTAATTTTCCTGAGGATGGCAATTTAAATACTCTCTTTCTGTGCAAAGTAAAAGAAAAATCGCCATAAAGTAAAAAGAAGAAATAGAGGGACTTATGGTGGTTGGGAGTGATGCAAAAAATGTAACACTGAAATCTGCTACATTAAGCCCAAACACAACCGCGTGTTTTCGCAAAAAAGAAGGAAACTTTTAATACTATAATTTTTAGTTCATAATAAAATAAAATGCTACTTTAGAATGCTTAAATTTAAGCAGATTATTTTTATTTAGAGCAAAAAAATGCACGGCTGATGTCAAAGGATTTAGTATTATGCCTGTTTAATGTCATTCGTTCCCCCCCCCCCCTCCCTCCTCCGGGTTGAATTTTTTTCGCCGAGTTAGACAACCAAATAAAGATGATCTTGGCAATAATTCCAGGTTTAAAGTAATGTCCGGTTCTCCAAGTTTTTGTCCAATTGTTTAAGGCATTCAATTGTAATTATATTAAAATGACATTATTCCCTTAATGTAATTTTTTATAAATATCAGTTAAAATTGCTAGAGCAGACGATTTTTAGCTCACAGGCTATCATAGCCTGAGAGCTTATGTGCCCATCCGTTCTGTATGTACGTTCGTGCGTAACGCGATAACTCATGATAAAAATATCGGATCCACTTGAAATTTTGTATATAGGTATATCCTGATAAGGCGCTTCCCTGATTAGTTTTTGGAGTTCATTCGATATGTATAAGAGGGGGAACGGGGGGCTCATGCCCCTCCCCTTAATTGATATAAACGAGATTTTCATGCAGAATTAACAGTTTTCGTTCAAAATTTAGATATAGGATCATTCTGATGAGGCGATTCCGTGACTGTTATTAGAAATTCATTGAATAAGTATAAACAGGGGAAACGGGGGGCTCATGCCCCTCCCCTTAATTGATATAAACGAGATTTTCATGCAAAATTAACAGTTTTCGTTCAAACTTTAGATATAGGATCATTCTGATGAGGCGAGTCCGTGGCTGTTATTAGGTATTCATTGAATAAGTATAAACAGGGGGAACGGGGGTTCTAATGCCCCTCCCCTTAACTTGTATAAATGGATTTTTCAATCAGAATTGTCAGATTTCGTTCAAATCTCTGAATAGTTTTGGAAGTTTAATGGTTAAGTATAAAAGAGGACAATAACTCCTCTTGAATTTAAATGCTAAATGGGTTTTTATTAAGAATTATCCGATTTGCTCTGAATTTTGGATATAGATTTTTTAATATGATAAAGCATGTACTTGATAGTTTAGTAGGTTCAATGATTAAGTATAAAAAAGGAGAAAGGGGAGAGCTGTTTCCCCTTCTTAATTTTTTTTTCGAACGGAATTAACGGAAATACAAGGCTGTAATGTACAATTAGTATGCGTAGCCTGTGAGCTCAATGCCATCAATTTAACTGGGCAATATTCTTTTTTATTTTAGTTCTTGTTTGTTACCTGTCATTTTACCAGAAGAAAAATGCAAAACAAAATTATTCAATTTTTCTTTCTTTTTGGAATAATTATATTTTTATGTTATTTATTTTCTACTTTATTTTTAGCACCATTTTATTTTCCAAATATATTTTAGGAAAAGAAAAAAGTACATTTTTCACATAGAAAATTGATCTGAAATAGAATTAGAACGATGTAAATGACGAAATGAGGTTTCATAATTCGCAATATCCAATGTTTAAAATGTAATTGAACATTTTGTTTGGCAGGATATATAAAAATCAAGATTCGCGTGTTTCACGAAAAATACGGCATCTTTTTTGCACATTGAAGTGACAGAATGCAATGTTTGTGTATTTTAATGTTTATTTTTTAAATTTGTGTTGTGTATTTTAATTTATAAAACGAATTTTAAATTTGTCATAGAGTTAACTTTGGAGCAAACTTTTTTGAAAAAAAAAAAAAAAAAAAAAAAAAAAGTACGTGCATTCATTTCTTTACTTTTAGCATTTTAGTATGTGCGTAAGATTTTTCATATGCTCAAAATCTATATTGTAACGAACTACGAACAAATGTGTTTGTGCGTAGCACTGACGTTATTTTGCGAATGACAACATTTCAGGATAAAATGACTTTTTGCAATTTTTTAATCTTCTAACCATCGTACATTTTCAATTTTTATTTCGTCATATGGGAAAAGAAATTTACTTTCGAATGCAATTTGATTAAAACTGTATCTCATTTGACTCATTTATTGCGAGCTTATATTTTTCAAGCATTTGTTTTAAATCTCTATCATCTCCATTAAGAAATAATGATACACAGTTTATTCATAAATCTATAAATATTGTTCCTGATAATTTTCCATGATAAAATTAAAGTTGCATGAGTAATAAAATAAAAGAATGGTTAAAAACGCAGATTAAATTATTAAAAATTACAAATTCAATATGTAATCAAACAACTTAAATTTTTACACTGCAAATAAGAAAAAAAATGCTTTGAAAATACTTTGAATTTGTTTGAAAACTGTATTTCAATTTACTGATGGGCTGTGGTTTAAAAAATAAAAAATCAGGTACGAGTTATTTTTAAATTTATCCCTACCGAGTGAAACTCGATTACGATAGATTAATCTATTTGTCCTTAGAAAAATATGAAGTATTCGGAATTTGTTTCCGGCTAATATACTATAGCAAAATTAAAATTTCCTTTATAAATAATAAAATAAAATAAAATAAATACAAATTTAACAGACATGTAATTGAATTATGCGCTCGAAGCACTGAAATGACCAGAAACAAATTTGCTGCCGTAAGGAAGTAAATCTTTGGCTAATAACTTCTGGCATGCGTCTAATACGGAAATGTGACTTTTGATAAACTTCATACCTTTCTTTGATTCCATAATCAATATTTTTCATTTAATCCTTTAAGCGGTCTAACCATGTTTTTCCGCTATGTAATATTTTAATTCAAAGATTGATTTAATATAGTATTGAGATTAATGTTATTTTTTTTTTATTGTATAAGATAAAAAAATATGTAAAGTTATCAAATACAAATCTTCATACCAATACTTTTCACAGTTATTATTTCATGAATGAAACATGAATGAAATAATCCGCAAAATGTTTAACCCTTTGAGGGGAAAAGCACTTCAATTCTTAAAATGCTGAAATGATTGATTGACACCAGAATTTAAAAACAAATTTGTTCAAAATATTTAAAAGCATTTCTTCACGTATTTAAAAAAAAAATGCTATTTCAAAATACTGGCGTCAATCTGGCGTTTAACAATTAAAATTAAGTGAAATATATTTTATTCGACCCTCTTCAAGGCGTTAAAGGGTTAAAGAATGCTTTTTTGGAGTTAGTTAGCAATTTAAAACATATATTACATGTAGAAAGTTCATTAGAGTTTTCAAAAAAAAAAAAAAAAAAATGGTTTTTATCTTTGTTATGTAACCCGAGAAGCCCGCGTTCGATCTACTAGTTTTTATAAAAAAACCTTAATAACTCTACGAAAAAATGCATGCTATCCGCGTAAAAATGAAAACCGTTTTATGACTCTTATCTACAGTTTGAACGATATTGCTACAATAGTTTTGACAGGGTTATCCAAAAGATTTTCGTTCTTTTTAAATTTGTTGACGGTCCCCTCTGGAATTTCGGGAGAAAATCTTCATGAAAATGTATGACCTGTACTATTATGTTTACTCACTTAAAATTTCAGGATGATTTCTCAAGTATTTTTCTAAATATTTAACAAAATGTCGAAAATCGCAAGTGGACGGTCATCTTTGGCCATGTAGTGTATAACAACCTCACTGAAAAAAATGGAGTACTTAATCCTTTCGCGTCCGATTTTTTTTTTTTTTTTTTTTTTTTTTTTTTTTTTTTTTTAACAATTTTAAGAAAAAAATCATTGTACGTTAATAGCATTAACTCTAGCTGTCCAAATAAATTAATTAGTGTTAAATGAATATTTCATCGCCTGAAAGATAACGAATGTTGTTGTTTTGCGTACTATTCAATTAGTATTCATATGACAATAGAATAAGGAAGAATTTTTGGAGACGTTTAGAAAATATTGTATTACAATAAGATTTAACTGATATTACAACTTTCTAATACTTTTTGCGTTTTATTACACATGATTTTTTCAGGAAAATAATTTTTATTTTAAATTTAAAGAGTGAAATATATGTTTAAAATAAAAGAATGGCAAATAACGCAAAGAGAATGAAGCAAATAATAATAATCATTATTATTACTAAATGCCTAAACATAAATGAAGTCATATAATAAATGGATACACATATGCTGACATTGCTATGCATATAAATACAGTAGCAAAAGTATTTCTTAAAACAAAATAACCCTCCATTGAAAGACATGTACTGTTACTAGTACACTAGATCTGAAAGGGTTAAATAAAACAGAAAGAATAAAAACATGTTTAAAATAAATTTACCCACCTTTTTTTAATATAACTATAATACTATGATCTGCAGTTCTGAATGGAGAAGCTAAAAAATGTCCCATCTTCACAGCCGTTTTTGCTGCACTTGGATAGAAGTCCTTAAAAATATGATTGTACGTCCTTCTTACGCTGTAATACTTTCGAATGCGTTCATACGCTTTTTTCACATCAAATTTTGCGACTCGTAAAAACCTTAAAAGGAATTCATCATCTAACCGGGATCTGAAATCCTGGACTTCTATAAAAGAAAATTTCACACATTAAGAGCTTACACGAGTAACTGAAAAAGACCCGGATGATAATGTTAAGTCTACGTTAAGTCTAATGTTAGTCTATGGTTAGTTTTTAAATTTTTGATTTTGGTTATATATATATATTTTTATTGGAATAATTTTAATCTCAGAGCAGGTTCAAACCGGTTCCGAAGGTTGATTTTTTAAAAATCTGAATCCAAAATCGAAAAAATAAAAACTAGACTTAAAACTAGCCGTCCTCAGCTATCCTATGCCAAAAAAAAAAAAAAAAAAAATCGTTTAAAAATGTTTAAAATTGAGCGAAATATTTGAAAATAACGACTCCATAGATTTAACATTATTCGGGTCTTTTTCAGTGACTCGTGTAGGCTCTTAAGTTACAAGTTAAGAACCAACACGAGAGAAACATAAATTGCTTCAAATTTTGGAATTTTCGATTATGCACTTAACCCCTTATTCACCGATGTTATTTTAAAGTAGAGGTTTTAGGAAATTTCCAGGCCCGGGCCCGGCCCGAAAGATAAAATTTTGGCCCGAGCCTGGCCCGGCCTGTAAGTTAAAATTTCGGCCCGAGCTCGGCCTGGCCCGGAAAAAAGTTTAAAATTCGGCGCGAACATGGCCCGGCCAGAGTGAATTTCTATCGAACATTGATCCTTACTCTTACGGAAGTGTTCAAACCAAAAAACTTATCTTAGTCTTTATTTTTTCATGTTTATAATCTCCATTTATGCAGAAGTGCCGTTAGCTGCGATATTTATACTTTTAATGAACCTCTGTTAGTTGTATATAAATGTTTCAGTTATCATCAGTTTTGTTAATCCATAATCCATGTAATGAATCCATAAAATGGCATAAAAATCTAAAAAATGGTATATGCATGGTAAAAGTAAAATCTTCTAAGACGGAATCGCATTGGAAAGAAAAAAAATATGTTCTTTTCTTAGCGGATGTAAATGTTTAATATGTTTTTTCCTCGCGTTTTATTGTATTTTGCATGGATGAATAGTTTAAAAGAAATTTGCAATTTTCAGTTTAAAAAAAAAATTCCGTTATAATCATATTTTTTTTTTTTTTTTATAATGTGTTTAATTCTGTTTTAAAATGCGTAGTAATCTACGATTCTTTAAAAAGAATAAATTCTAATGTTTAATTGTAGAATAATGATGACTTAAAAGTATTATGCCTTTTTTACAAAAATTTTTGGACCAAGTCAAATTCTACTGATTTATGAACAGAGGGAAGACTGATACTCAGACTTTCAGACTACGTCGAGAAAAGGATTTTCGTACGAGATGATTCAACAGCAGAGCCATATTTCCAATTGCTTTGTTCAACAGGAACTGATTATTTTGGCTCGTGAAGACTAGGAAGAATCAAATCAGTCTCGGCATGGTACGGAAAAAAGTAAGTTTAGCCCGGCCGGATACTCCAGGAAAAAAATTATGGCCCGAATCATCAGAAGTAAGGCCCGAGCCCGGCCCGAATCCCGTAATGGAAATTGGTCCGAACCCGGCCCGCGCAGATCGCCACTTTAAAGTACAGTGAAACCTCCCTGTGCGACGACCTCCTGGAACGACCTTTTATTCATGGAACGAAATTAATTCCCATAGGTTCAATGCTAATTTTATCTCTATTCAGAGACCATCCCATTAAACTCCCTTCATGACATGACATCGCGGTGCTTAAGGAGTGCCAACACAATGTGGGTCCATTGCGCGTAACCTCCAACTAAATATGGAAAAAGAAACATAAAAAGATGAATTTCGAAACAAAGCACGGTCAGGTAGAACGACCAATTTCTTTGAAGAAAATGAAAAATTCTGATTTTTCCTGGTCACTTGAAGAAGGTTTTATTAGAAAAATAATTCAGGAGAGCACATTACACATCAAATTTCCAAAATAAGTTTAGTGGGTTTTTTATTATTCCGATAATTTTTAAGTATTCAAACCCCTTTGTAACTTTTTAGGCAATGAATATAACTTTGATGACAAATTAAGAATTAAGGTCAATAAATCCCCCTATCCTATTTTGTAAGGGAACAGTCAATGAAATAAAAAAGTAATGAAATCGTCCTTATTTGATCCGGGCCAAAAAAATTTTCATTTTTTTTTTTTTTTTTTTACTAAAGTTCAAAAAGAATTAAAAATTGTAAAAGACAAAACCATAACATCAAAGCATACGTAAATGTATTCAATTTTTAAAGTCTGCAGTAATTAACTTTTGTTTTGATACTTAGACTAATACATTTTTTTCCTAATATGAAAAATAAATTTTAGTAATATTAGTTATCTTTGTTTTAACAATTAAAATCTAGTTTAAAACATGACCTCCGTTCAGAGACCACCTCTCGAAGCGACCAATTATTATTGAAACGGACTGTGGTCGATTTAAGGAGGTTTTACTGCGCATTAAAATAACTTGTTATAAAAGTAATTTGAAATATCGATTAATCATAATCGAGTTTATAATGTCTTATCTACTTCGCTATTTGGGCCCACATATATGTGGAATTCTATTCCTTTCCTTATAAAAGATGAACTGATTGATTTATGTAGATTCTGACTTTTTTTCTTAGAAGGAAACCGCTTTTGATGTTGCGCGCCAGGATCGAGACCTGGTGCATTTTGTAGCTCTATACATAAAAGTTAGAGAACTGATAAAAATTTTCTGTTAAATACTTATTATGTACATTTTTTATAATTTGAAACGTAAAAATACATTTAACTGTACATAGATTACTTAAAAGGTGCATAATAAAACATATAAAAACTTAAAAATGCATTTAAAGAGACCACCAGATTTGTTTATGAGTTTTTTAATGTGAATTTTATGCAAAAATACTTTTTTTTTTTTTTTGAGAATGTTGCCATAAGAAGCAATGAAACCCATCAAAATGGGAATAAAAAAAGTTTTTTTTTTCCTTAATGCTTTTTTAAAATTTATTTTATTACTCATAGCAAATTGTGAAAACAGTAATCCCTTACATTTGCGACAGTTAAGTTCCAGGAAACATCCGCGAATGTTGAGATTATCTTTCCGTAGATATAAAAGAGTCGCCCACAAATGATGTTTGTTTGGATTTGGGGGAGGGGTTTCGTAAAATTGTGAGAGTTTGTGACAAGGAGATGGGAAGGAATAAGAAAAAGTGTGACATCACACATTTTGATCAAAATAAAAGCATTAAAAGTAAGCAGATTAAATTATGAAATTTGTATTCATAAAGTAAGGATAAGATTAAAACCAAATACAGTCGAGTCTCTATATAACGAAATCCATCGTTCCAGAAAAAAATTCGTTATGTAGAGAAATTCGATGTATAGAAAATGATGTTAAAAATCGTATTTAATGTGTAAATTTTGAACAAATATTACTTTTTATGTTTTTAATTAAGAATTTGGAATGTTTAAAAGTAAATATTAACCTAACATTTTATTTATTAATTATTTAATCAGTTTCAAAAAAGAGAATAGCCATGTATTTGAAAGCTTAATGAAAATCAAATAAGGAAGACTTGCATTAATTTCAGACGAACAAATCTGTAATTTTTTGTTTTGATTTTAAAATTGTTAAGCTCTCAAAAAAATGCTCAAATTTTAGCAAGGAATGAAAAATTGTAGTTAAGATTTTCCTCCATTTGAAAGCCTCTCTTATGTGCCTCTCATTGATTCCTCTCTTATATGTGTAACAATCTAATCGACTCTATGTTGAGAAGGATGTTGAAAGGTGTGTGGGAAGAATTCGTTGGATCTAAAGAACAAGGAGAGAAGTAATATAAAAAAAATCTCAGCACTGAACAATAAATCAAAAATAAGAGACGGAAAATTGATTCCATATGATTTCGAAGCTTTTTTACAACTGAATAAATTAAGACCAATTTATGAAAAAATTCGTTATATGGAGATAGATATTTCGTTATATACAGACTGTTTTTAATGTAATCATGCGAAAAGGGGACCGTTCCTACAAAGAATTCGTTATATAGAGAAATTCGATGTATGGAGTTTCGTTATAGAGAGACTCGTCTGTATATTAAATTCTGTTTTAATTAAAAAAAAACTGTCTACAATTTCTCTTTTATATTAACATTTTATTATTATTGTTTGTTAATTATATTTTTTGTTGTAAACCTTAATCTTATATCATACAAAATAAGAGCACGAAACATTTTCATTGTTTTATTCGCAAATGTCATTAAAACACCTAGTTAAAGTTTAAAAATAAAATGTGAAATATGATCTATAACGTAGTACTTTGTCGCTGATGTTTACGTTATATAGCGTGACATATGACAAGAGAGGGGGGAGGGGTACAATGAAGTGTGATACTCAGTGACAAAGGGAGGGGGGGGGGGCGAAAAATATTGAAAAAATATGTGAATCATTTATGGACTAAGAGGGTTAAGTTTAATATATATAAATTTTTCTTCCTTTATGGAAAAGAGCAATAAAAGTTCAAACAATATATTAAGCATTATAAATTAAAAATACACGCCTTAACCCTTTGCGGCGCAGTGGTTTCATAGATGTACCACTTAATTTTAACTCCGAAACGCCACATTGGCACCGGAATTTTGTTTAAAAAAAAATACAGCTTATTGAATGCGTGAAATATAGCGTTTTCTTATTTATAAAGACAGTTGTTTTCAAAGTCCGGTGTCAGTCATTAATTTCAACACTTAAGCAATGAATTTGCCCTGTCCCGCAAAGGGTTAAATAGATTTGAATAATTATAAACGTAGTGCTTTGTTGCTGAATTGTAAGTGACATATAACAAGGGGGGGGGGGTAGATGAAGTATGACACTTAGTAACAAGGGAGAGAAGGAGGGGTGTATGATGAAGTGTGACATTTTGTGACAAAGGGAAAGAGGGGGTAAAAAATATTGAAACAATGTATGAATCATTTATGGACGGCCCTTAAGAGGGTTAGGTTTAATCTATATATGTATTTCTTTTTTCGCGGAAAAGTGCAATAGAAGTTCAAAAAATATACTAAGCATTATGCATTAAAAGTACACGCTTTAAATAGATTTGAATAATTAGAAACATAGTGTACAAAATTTATTTGCTGTGTGTGGTGAAAAAAAAATTAGTGATGTGCGATTGTGTAACAGAACAGATCTTATGTCTATGAATTTCTATGTAAAGAAAAGTTACGTCCTCGATTTGTATTTTAAATTTAAGACGCCACACCCGTGAAGAATCGCATTCTATTGCTTTTTCAACAAGTCGTTGAGGATGTTTTAAACTTTTCCCGAAATTTTATGCAAAAAAAGTTTCACCTGAAAAAAAAAAAAAAGAGATTTTAGAAAATTTAGAAAATTGAAAAAGAAAAATCCTACGTAAAAAATAAAGGAAACTTTCTCGCAACACAAGGGCTGAAGTTCTCGCAACTTAGGCCTTAAAATAATACAGTACGTTATACAATAAATGCAGAGTGTCTAGCGAATAAGACCCTAATTTCAAAAATTAATTTCTCAAAAACAAAGACCAATACAATTATGCGGTAAACGGTTTATTTATTAGGTAAGCTGTAAAAATCTTATACAGAAGTTTCGAAAGGTGAATATGTTGAAAAGATTGTGTTCTGATTGCAAAGAATGCTTGATTCCACATTTTTCTTGTTTTAGATTGCTTGCTGAGAACGAGATTTTCGGCGTACAGAGCCATATTTTAACAGTTTTTGGAATAAACTTTTTTGAAATTTCGAAATTACAAAAATTTAATTCTAAAAATTGTTAAAATATGGCACTGTACGCCGCAAACTATCTAAAATAAGAAAAATGTCCAAGTCGAGCTTTCTTTGCAATCAGAAGACAATCTTTTCAAAATATTCACCTATCTAAACTTCTGTAATAACATTTTTACAGCTTACCTGATAAACAAATCGTTTACTGCATAATTCTATCGATCTTTGTTTTTAAGAAATTAAATTTTGAAATTAGGGTCTTATTGTCGCCCCAGTGGCGTGGTCGGTAGCGGCAGCTGCTGCCACACCGCTGGGTCCCGGTTCCGAATCCGGGTACGGACATGGATGGTGTGTTTGTGTTGTCCCTTTGAAGTGTAATAAATACATGTAATGGATATCTGTAATAAAAAATATTCTGTATTTTCTGTGTATAATGGATCAATCGAGGCGACAGCCATAGCAGCTATCAAAGCACTGTCAATTCAAGTTCAAATTCATTTAGGGTTTTATTCAATTAGGGACCCCCTGTAAGCGTCCAGTGTCACGTTCTTCAGAGAATTGTTAAAACAAAGTGAGTTTACTTCGTAATATATATATATATGTCGATGTAGCGAGCCCATAGCAACAGGCTTGCTTCAGATGCATTTGGCCAACTCGCCATCTGCCCCGTATCAAAGTACAACACGTGGACGACCTTGTTAACAGCCACGTGTGAAATAATTGTTGCATTGTCAGCACTTTCCCACGAAAGGGCCTCAGCAACAGTATAGAAGAGTTAGAATGATGCCGGATCCAGCGAGGTAAAGACGTGCTCAGCCGAGCTCTGGTTGAAAAGACCGAAGATGCCCCTTAATATATAATCTTTTACTTATTTTTCCCGTGTAAATATTTCATATTAATCAAGATTATTAAACTTATGTGATATTACCCCTGGACTCCTTAATTTACATGGGGGTCGGCCTACTTGTACCCCTAAACATTAGCGACATGAGACAGACGACAAACAGCCGATTTTATCCGTGCCATTGGATTACACCGATAGACAAGCAATTCAACAAGCTCTCCTGAGGATTTATCACAGCGGGAAATGCCACGTCTTTCGAGTGACCGTTCAAAGAGAACAGCTGTGTGAAACGCAATTTATGGGAGTGACCTATATTTGACGGTGCGCCGGCTCGGATAAGTTACTTTCTCGCTAGTGAGTACTCTTTTTTTTCTTTCTTTCTCTGCTTGTTGCTTCCACCATGTTTCTGACGGAAATATCACAGATATGTGCCATGCTCAAGTTAGCTAAAGCAAACAAAATTAAATTGTTACACCAGTTCATTTTTGAGCGTGATGACTTGCGCTCTAACAGGAAAAATTTGCGCAAATTTGAAGGATTTGAATTTGCAAGTGACAGCACTGATTTTCGCGCAAAATTGAATAAAGTAACTGCTCAATTCTCGAAACTCGAATTTATCGCAATTGCCAATTTGTTGGCCATCGAAATTGATGGTACGGAAGAAGAAATTGCAACTCGAATCCTCACGGCATTGACCGACTTAAATTCCTTTGCGAATTCTATTAAAATTGCGACTGATTCTGAAATTGACGACCCCGAACCACACACCCCCTCCCCTCCCCCTCTGTTAGTAGAAATGACAACATAACTTCCGAGTTTACTAGAACATACGAACCCACATTAACTAGACCAGTAATTTCATTTACAGACTTCGAGAATTTAATTCCACCGTTCCGAGGATTACATACGGAGAATGTAATTAATTGGCTTGCTCGTTTTGAAAATTTGGCATAACCATTTGCGCTTACAGATGTTCAAACATTCATTTTCGCTGAACGCGGGTTGAGAGATTTAGCTCTTCAATATATTCGCAGTGAACCTCATATAACCTCTTATAACGAACTTAAACAAGCATTGCTATCAGAATTTTCCCATTTTGCGTCCTTAGTCCATGTTCATCAAGTATTAATGAATCGTAGGAAACGTCCCTCGGAAAATTTAGTACAATATTTTCTTTCAATGCGCGAAATTGCGAACAATGGAAACATCGATGATCTTTCGTTAATGCATTACATAATTCAGGGTATAGAAGACTCCGCTTAAAATAAAGCTGTGCTATTTGGATGTACTAATTTGCTACAATTTAAGGAAAAACTAGTGATTTATGATGAAATTTGCCGATCAGCCAGTGGTCAGGTGAAACGCATGTCGTATCATGCGAAAGGCCCTACTCCTACACCACTAGAGTTGCAAAATGTCGGTTTATTCCCGGGTTTATTTCCAATAGACCAGGTTTATTCCCAGGTTTATTCCCAAAAAACCGAATTATTCCAAAAAATCCCGGGTTTTTTCCAGGTTTATTCCTAAAAACCTGGTTTATTCCCGGGTTTAAACCGGGTTTTTTCTAGCCTTTGCAACGCTATACACCACACCTTAAAAATGAACGTAAAATTATCTGTTATAATTGCGGTTTAGGGAACCACGTTTCCGCAGATTGTCATAATAAAAATAAGGGCCCAAAATGTTTTAATTGCTCTTTATGGGGCCATCGGTCTTTTGAATGTGGCGAGCGCACTGGGGAGAAACAGCCTACAACCCGAGGCACCCCTCCCCAACAACATTCGGTGTTAAAGCGCGATAAGAAAGTCCACGTCGTAGACTCACAGCAATCGTATACCAACATGAATAAATTAGTCAAAATTTCGGATGTCATAATAGATGCATTAATTGATACGGGAAGCGCGATTACAGCAATAAGAGAGGATTTTTATAAATTAGTTGGCTCCCCTCTCCTACAATGTGAAACCATACAACTGGGCGGTTTTGGTGGTGGCAGTTTAACGCCATTAGGATCATTTAAAACGGATATTCAAATAGATGGAACTCTGTTCTCTACTAGAGTTTATGTCGTAAACTCATCACAAATGTCCACCCCCTTTATTGTAGGGCGCGACGTGCTTACACAGGGTACACTAACGTGTGGTCAGGACGGGATATCGCTCCATAAAACTCCCCAAACAGATGTTTTCATTAACTGCATTAATGTGTTCGAAACACACACTGTAAAAAAAAATTTGGATAATTACAAAATTTTTTCTAGTAGAATTGTATTCCAAGAACTTTTTATGTAACGGCAACAATAAAAGTTCATGTAACAGATACAGATTTGCACTTTGAATCAAACAAATTTTAAGGTTACTAAGAATTTTTTTGGGAAATCGTATTCCAAGAACTTTTTAAGTGACGATAACGAGCATTATAGATAAAATTTTAGTAAAGTTACCAAAATTTTAGTAAATTCTTTTGTAAAGTTACAGATGGTTTTAGTTTTGCTTACAAGTTTTGTAGATTGACATCATTTTCTTGTACAGTGTACACATAAAATTTTAGTAAGCAGAAGAGATTTCGGTTAATTTAGATTACTAAGGTTACAGATTTTTTTTACAGTGCAGGACGAGATCGATCTAAATCACATTATCGATCATAACATTCGTACGGAAGTCGCTACTTTAATTAAAACCTACAAACCCTCAAAAACGAAGAGCACAGACTTAAAAATGTCGATAGTATTAAATGATGATATACCCGTGTATCAACGCCCCCGTAGAATGTCCCTAAGCGAAAAAGAATTAATCCGCGACCAAATTCAACAGTGGTTGCGGGACGGCATTATAAAACCGTCGTATAGCGATTACGCAAGCCCCGTTGTCTTAGTAAGAAAAAAGGACAATTCCATGCGCTTATGCATTGATTTTCGAAAATTAAATAAACAAGTTGGAAATTGCACGTGAAGCGTAGCAAATTAGGTGCGTTCGAACGATAACGAAGTTTTAAAAATATTACGTTCATATATCAATCTCATAACATTGTAAATAGTGAACTACAATTAAAACGCTCATCAAACAATGTTCTCCCTATACCATTATGTAATGGAATACTTTTGTGTGGCCTTGTAAATCAATAACAAATGTTCTTTGCACCACAAATTATGTAAGATGTATATTATAATATGTACTTTATAGTTGCATATAAATTTTATTAAGTTCGCATGAGTGTAACACGATTAAAATGCATTTGAAACATTTTTCCCCATTGACCGTAATGTAATGGAATACTTTTGATTGTCCCTGTAATTGATCTATGCATCCGATTTTCATAAAATTTGTAATAACTCGAAAATATTATGCAATAATTATGTATTTTAAATTTCAAACGTATAGAATATATTTGAAACTTTTTCCCCATTGACCATAATGTAATTGAATACTTTTGATTGTCCCTGTAATTGATCTATGCACACGATAATCAAAAAATTTGAAATAACTCGACAGAATTATGTAATAATTGCGTATTTTAAATTTCAAACGATTAAAATGCATTTGAAACATTTTTTCCCATTGACTGTAATGTAATGGAATACTTTTGATTGTCCCTGTAATTGATCTATTCGTCCGAGTTTCATAAAATTTGAAATAACTCGAAAAAATTATGTAATAATTATGTATTTTAAATTTCAAACGTATAGAATATATTTGAAACTTTTTCCCCATTGACCATAATGTAATTGAATACTTTTGATTGCCCCTGTAATTGATCTATGCACACGATTATCAAAAAATTTGAAATAACACGACAGAATTATGTAATAATTGCGTATTTTAAATTTCAAACGATTAAAATGCATTTGAAACTTTTTTCCCATTGACCGTAATGTAATGGAATACTTTTGATCGTCCCTGTAATTGATCTATCCATCCGATTCTCATAAAATTTGAAATGACTCGACAAAAATATCTAATATTTATGTATTTTAAATTTCAAACGATTCGGTTGGGTAGTTTTTGCGTTGTTATATGCGGACAGACGGACGGACGGACAGACGGACGGACATACGGACGGACTGAACGACAACTATAGGTGCTACGTATTATATAATTACGAACGCACCTAAAAAAATAGTGAAGGATCGTTTTCCGTTACCCCTAATTGATGACATTTTGGATCAACTCAAACAAGCTGAAATTTTTACGACCCTTGATCTTAAGAATGGGTTCTTCCATGCTGATGTAGACCCAAATAGTACAAAATATACAGCTTTTATCACGCACGACGGGACTTATGAATTTTTAAAGGCCCCTTTTGGCCTTTGTTCAAACCCCTCAGCATTTACGAGATATCTCGCGTGTGTTTTCCGTGAATTACTCATGGAAAGTGTATTAATATTATACATGGATGATCTTGTAATTCCTACAAAATCGGAAGAAGAGGGACTCCATAACTTAAAACGTGTACTAGATACTGCTTCTGATTACGGATTGGAGATTAATTTTAAGAAATGTCAATTTTTACAGCGCAAAATAGAATTTTTGGGGCATATTATCGAGCATAACACTATAGCGCCATCCCCTGCGAAAATTAAAGCAGTCCAACATTTCCCGGAGCCTAAAAATGTTAAACAGCTGCAATCCTTACTCGGGCTAACGGGTTATTTTCGAAAATTCATACCGGGATACGCTTCTATTGCACGCCCCCTAAGTGATTTGTTACGTAAAACGGCGACTTTCGATTTCGGTCCGGAGCAACGGCAAGCACTGCATATACTACGTAATCGACTCACCAGTAATCCAGTTCTACACATTTTTGTACCTGCTTCGGAGCTCGAAGTGCACACTGATGCCAGTAAATATGGCTTTGTCGCGACGCTTATGCAAAAATCCCCCGACGGTCATTTTCACCCGCTCCAATACATGAGCAAAAAAACATCCCCCCAGGAAGAGAAGTTGAGCAGTTACGAATTAGAAGTACTAGCGGTCATCGAAGCACTAAAAAAATTTCGTGTTTATCTGCATGGCACTAAATTTCGAATCATCATGGATTGTCAGGCCTTTCAGAAAACGATGGAAAAAAAGGAACTCACACCCAAAATTGCACATTGGGCCTTATTTCTACAAGATTTCGATTTCGAAATAAAACACCGACCAGCTGCAAAAATGCAGCATGTCGATTGCCTTAGCAGATACCCCGTCATGCAGATTACGCATGATGAATTAACTCTAAAAATTATGCAAGCACAAGACAGAGACCCATTTATAGCCGGCATCAAGGCCGCAGCGATAAGCTCTCCGGTAGCTGACTTTGTGCTTCGTAACAACGTACTGTATAAAATTGAACGTGGCAGAGATTTATTAGTTATCCCCGAAGCGATGAAGCTTAATATTCTCCAGGATATACATGCTAAAGGCCATTTCTCAGCTAAAAAAACTGAGGAAATAGCATCTCAGAACTTTTTTATTCCGAAACTATCCGAACTCGCACGAACCATCGTGATAAACTGTGTTCCGTGCATTTTAGCATCTCGGAAATTGGGTAAAAAAGAAGGTTTTTTACACCCGATTCCAAAAGGTGACACGCCACTGGTTACATATCATTGTGATTTTCTCGGACCACTTCCATCCACAAATAAAAATTATAAACATTTATTTACTGTAGTGGATGCATTTACAAAATTTTTCTGGTTATATCCAGTAAAATCTACGGCGGCGCAAGACGCACTAGATAAACTGAAATTACAGCAAACTACATTTGGTAATGGATGCCCCGACGCATTATCACAGACAAAGGTCCCGCATTCACGTCAGCCGACTTCGCAACCTTCTGTAAGGAAGAAAACATCGAACACCATCCGATCACCACGGGAGTACCCCGGGGAAACTCCCAAATCGAAAGAATACATGGCACACTCATCCCAATATTAACAAAGTTATCGTTGGACGATCCCGAAAAGTGGTACAAACACGTCGCTCCGATGCAAAGGATAATAAATAGCACCATTTCATCCGCTACCAACTTTTCCCCTTTCGAAATTCTTACTGGCGTTAAAATGAAAAATAAAGAAGATTTACACATCCGACAACTCTTAGAAACAGAAGAGGCTCAATTAGCAGTAGACCATAAAAAACAATTAAGAGATGTGGCAAAGACGCACATTTTAAAACAACAGCAAATGACACGTATGCAATATGATAAGAAACGGAAACCTGCTACTGCTTATCAAATCGGCGATCTAGTCGCGATAAAAAGAACTCAGTTTGGTACGGGCCTAAAACTCCGTCCTAAATTCTTCGGCCCATACCGCATTACCGCAGTGCATCCCAACGAACGATATCAAGTTAAAAAAAATTGGGTCACATGAAGGCCCACAGATTACAACTACGGCAGCTGACATGATGAAATATTGGACACAGTCGATATAAACTGACTCATAGTGACTGGAAGAATTTACTGCAAGATAATTTCTACGTTTGCGAGTGTTTTTTTTCTTCTCTTCTTTCTTTTGCAAAATCACAAACACAGATGTGGTTTTAGTTTTTGTGTTTACTCCTCCACGCTACGAAGAGGGAATAATGGTGTTTTTTTTAATTATTCCCTCGAATGTGAAATATGCCACAGCAGAGGTTTTAGTTTTTGTGTTTACTCCTCCACGCTACGAAGAGGGAATAATGGTGTTTTTTTTAATTATTCCCTCGAATGTGAAATATGCCACAGCAATAAATAAAGCTTAGTCAAGTGCTTTTTTTTTGATTGGCTGGCTAAAGCATTTTTATCATTATTATTATTTCATTAACCGGGATTATGTTAACAAGTGCCAGGTGATTTTTTTTTTGGCACAAACATTTAACTTTTACAATATATTAGACATTGGTGCTCAGGACATTTGACTTTTTTTTTCTCTCTTTTCTTTTTCTTTTTAGAACTCAGACTTATGATTTATTTTGTTTCATCGTATATAGGACATATTTTTTTTACATACTTAGTACCATTTTATATGCTTCGAAATATTGTATGTTTTGTTTGAAATATGATTGTTTTTGTAAATATGTTTATCTGTATAAACTATTTCTTCTACCCCCCCCCCCCCAAAAAAAAAGAAAAAAAAAATGGAAAAACAAGATGTAGCAGGAAAACTATAAGTTTAGATTTATTTTTTCCTCTACTCTTTCTTTCTTTTTGACAGACAAAAGATACTTATTTTTGTTTGTTTGTTTTGTCTTTGTCATAAAAGTTTTTACGATTATTCCAATTTGAGCAATTTTCTTTTACATAAAAATAAAAGTTTTTCTCTATTTTTTTTTTTTTTTTTTTTTTTTTTTTTGAAGACGTATTGAGAAACACTACAATAAATTGGAGACTTTTTTTATTTTAGACGAGGACGAATATCTGTTTAGAAGACGTTGTGTTGGAAACCCCCTTTGGGGAACGATGATAAAACAAAAACAGGTGTGCAAAGAGCACATTAACGACGCTAACTATTATGATATAATTTTTTTTTTCTTTTCATTGTGTGTGCTATTAATGACGTCTTCAAAATTTCTTTTTTTTCTTCGCTCTTATTAATATTAATTTTTTTTTAAATTCATGTTTTACAGTGATCTTCTTGTTTTTTTTCTCGCTCCCTTGAAGAAATGGTTTATCTTAAGTATCCCTATCATTGTACACGTTCAGCTGCGGTCAGCTGCATGTCGGATTGGCCGAGTGTCGATGTAGCGAGCCCATAGCAACAGGCTTGCTTCAGATGCATTTGGCCAACTCGCCATCTGCCCCGTATCAAAGTACAACACGTGGACGACCTTGTTAACAGCCACGTGTGAAATAATTGTTGCATTGTCAGCACTTTCCCACGAAAGGGCCTCAGCAACAGTATAGAAGAGTTAGAATGATGCCGGATCCAGCGAGGTAAAGACGTGCTCAGCCGAGCTCTGGTTGAAAAGACCGAAGATGCCCCTTAATATATAATCTTTTACTTATTTTTCCCGTGTAAATATTTCATATTAATCAAGATTATTAAACTTATGTGATATTACCCCTGGACTCCTTAATTTACATATATATATATATATATACTCTATATAAAACAAAATTTCCGAATAACCAAATCAGTCTTCTTGAATGTTGACATGCTTCCGCATTTTTTATTTCGCGAATAATCAAAACTCGCAAATGTTAAGGGATGACTGTAACTCTTATGCTTTGAAGTTTATTTAATGTTTGATTTTTATCTATAGTATATAAGTTAATTAAGTTTAATAGGCAAAATCCTTCCAAAATTTCCTTAATGCTTGTGTAAATCTTCTAAAGTAGTTAAAAAATTCATGAAAAATGCTATAGAACATAAAATTTTCATGAGTTCAAAATTTAGGATATAAAGAGTTAAAAAATAAAGCAGACTCGGACAAATTCCACAACATATAATTTGCATAGTTTAACAATTTAAATCCCCCTCCCCTCAAAAAAAAAAAAATACATACATGCATACTGTTTCTAAATCTTTTCAATAATTTTATAGTTGGTAAGTATTTATGAATTCAGCTTGCCTGTCTATCTATTAGTCTGTTCGTGCTCTAACTCATATAAGTATAGTCCGATTGCCATGAAATTGATGTATGTTATCACGTTTACTGTAGCCTATTCATGTACTGAAACGAAGTCTGCAGGATTTACAGTTCGTTTGCAGGGACACTCAAGAAAATTCTATTACATTGCCGTCTATGGAAAAAAAAAGCAGTTTGCGGTGTATTTAAATGATACTACACAAGTTTAAAAATATCGAAATTTATGTATATCGGCGAAGTGCTTTAGAATCTGTTGTGCATATAGTTTATCATGTATTTGTAGGGACAAACAATATAAATTTATCGAGTGATAACTATAAATAATATTTTGGAAAAAACATGAATTGAAGTTATGAAATTAACCGTGGGTTTCAAGATAAACATTGAATACTTATAAAAGAATGTCTTTTAAAAAGCTATTTTTAAAACTTAAATGTTTTTACGAATTCGGTTCGACTTTCTATCCGAGTTCTAATGCATCAGGTGGCATTGAGATTAATATACAAGGCGAGCTCAATAATTACTGTCCCTAGTGTATATATTTATACTGCGATATGGTTGATGTCTAATGTGGAATATCGAATCCTAATGGCTTAGATGCCAGTATGCTGCCAATATTCTGTTTTTTTTTTTTTTTTTTTTCAAGAATGTCATGCTAATGTATCCTCAAATTGAGACAACTACGGTACACTGATTTATTTATTTATTTGTTATTTTTAATGTACATAACTAACATTTTAAAAACTTACATGCTAATCGATATAGGTATTTATGTAGATGCCAGGTGCAAGACACTTTGTTACTTTTAATGTATAATTTATATTTTATCAACTTATAAGTTAATAAATTACAGTGTTGAATTCACATTTGTTGACACATCTCTCCGGGCGTTTCTTCTGGAAGCTCCGGAGGAGGGGGTGGGGGGGGGGGTACATTATTGAATTTCGAGGAGGGAAGAATCGCACTTTTTGACCATTGAAAACACAAAATCTCAAATTTTCTGGGGGGGCTCATGCCTCCCCTGGGCCACTCCCTGGAATTCAACACTGAATATCTATACAGGGTGATTCTATTTTTTTTTTACTATAAAAGAGGGGTGATAGTACACACCAAGACAAAAAATATTAAATAGGAGACCAAGGGTCCCAAACGTTTTCCAAAGGAGATAGCCGCCATTAAAGTTTAGGGACCAAAATTTCAAATAAACATAAAAAACGGAAAAATCGGTCGATTGATTTGCGGTTTTCACTAAAATTATTCTTTATGTCGGCATTTTTTTGAAATTAAATTATAAAGATAAATAAAAAATGCCGGTAGAGGGCGCTTTAGACAACTATGTTTTGCCGGTATTTTTTGCATATCATTAAATGTATTCGTAAGATTAGACTCAAACTTAAATTTTGAGCTCAAAATCTGAATAGTTGGGAGTGGTTAAGTAGCACAAACTGAACTGTGCTCAGAGGGTTCAAATTTCAAATGATTATAAAAAACAGAAAAATTGGTCGATTGATTTGCAGTTTTCACTAAAACTATTCTTTATGTAGGTATTTTCGGGAAAATAAATTATAAAGATAAATTTCAAGAAATGCCGATATAGAACGCTTTAGACTTTAGAGTAACGAATAACTCTTTTTTGGCGTTATTTTTTGCATCTTATAAAATGCTTTCGTAAGCTTAGACTCAAATTTAAATTTTGATCTCAAAATCTGAATAGTTGGGAGTGGCTAAGTAGACAAACTGAACTGTGTTCTGAGAGTTCAAATTTCAAATGATTATAGAAAACGGAAAAATTGGTCGATTCGTTTGCGGTTATCGCTAAAACTAATTTTTAAATCAGTATTTTCTTGAAAATAAATTTCACAAAATGCCGATAGAGGGCGCCTTAGACTTTGGAGTAGCGCACAACTATTTTTAACTGTTATTTTTTTAATCTCATTAAATGCTTTCAAATGCATAGACTTAAATTTTGGGCTGAAATTCTGAATCGTTGGGAGTGTTTAAAGTAGTGAAAAATTGAATTGTGTTCGAGGAGGGGGGACGGTTAAATTTCAACTCGTCAACACACTTCAGTTTGCGCTTCTTAACCCCTCCCAACGATTCAGAATTTGAGCTCAAAATTTAAGTTTAAATCTAAACTTCCGAAAACATTTAATAAGCTTTTGCAAGCATTTAATTAGAACCAAAAAATAATGGTTAAAATTAATTGTTGGTTATGCTGAAGCTTAAGGCGCCCTCTAAAGGAATTTTTTGAAATTTATCTTTACATTTTTTTTTTTTTTTCAAGAAGATACTGACTTAAAGAATAGTTTTGTTTTAAACCGCAAACGAATCGACCAATTTTTTCATTTTCTATAATTATTTTATATTGGAACCTCTCCCCCTCCCCTTAAACACAGTTCAGCTTGTGCTACTTAACTACTTCCTACTATTCAGATTTTGAGCTCAAAATTTAAGTTTAAGTCTAAGCTTCCGAAAACATTTAATGAGATGCAAAAAATAACGCCAAAAAAGAATTATTCGTTACTCCTAAGTCTAAAGCGCCCTTTATCGGCATTTTTTGAAATTTATCGTTACAATTTATTTTCACGAAAATACGTACATAAAGAATAGTTTTAGTGAAAACCGCAAATCAATCGACCAATTTTTCTGTTTTTTATAATCATTTGAAATTTGAACTCTCTGAGCACAGTTCAGTTTGTGCTACTTAACCACTCCCAACTATTCAGATTTTGAGCTCAAAATTTAAGTTTGAGTCTAATCTTACGAAAACATTTAATGATATGCAAAAAATACCGGCAAAACATAGTTGTCTAAAGCGCCCTCTACCGGCATTTTTTTTATTTATCTTTATAATTTAATTTCAGGAAAATACCGACATAAAGAATAATTTTAGTGAAAACCGCAAATCAATCGGCCGATTTTTCCGTTTTTTATGTTTATTTGAAATTTTGGTCCCTAAACTTTAATGGCGGCTATCTCCTTTGGAAAACATTTGGGACCCTTGGTCTCCTGTTTAATATTGTTTGTCTTGATGTGTACTATCACCTCTCTTTTACTGAAAAAAAAAATTAAAATCACCCTGTATATATTTATGTAAATGTTTCGTGCATAGTATTTTATCCGTTTTTCAAGGAATGGCGCTAAAATGGAATTCTATGGCATGCAACTTATTTTATTTTGTCAATATAGTTCACAATGTAAATCAGTAAATATTACTTAATTTTATGTTATCGCTTAACCGATGTCACTTTTACAATTATATCTTCCCTTTCTTTTCCTAAGTTAACGATAAAATGCGCCGTGAAATGTTTGACATTGAACTTTCCGGAATGAACGTTCGTAACTGATTACTCCAAGTACTTTACCCTTGAAAAAAATTCGAGATGAATTTGACTTCTTCGCTTATTGGAATAAAGAAAATGGTAACTGGTTTTGTAGTAATAACTGTTGAGCCGGACAGGATTATTTAAAACCTCTAGAACATCATCTGAAAAAGATTAATGAGGAAACTTCGAAACACCACTTTATGATTGCTTAAAAAAATTTATATATTCGATTTTCATAAAAAAAAATTATGAAGAAAGTTGGGTAATATACACTATATGGCGATTAATGACCGGATACTTTCAATTTTAGATATTTTGTTGAATGTTTAAAAATATGTTTGTTGGAATTTTCTAGAACTTCAGAATTAGAAAGAGTATGTTTTACCTAATATTTATCAACGTTCATTTGATAAGGAGGACATTTTGGGGTCCAACCGAAAATCAAAGAAAAATTATTATATTTAGGATCACTCTGTACATTAAAATACACGAAAAGATCTATCGCTGCAGAATATAATTATGCCGATACCGTGCTACATGTCCACTGATTTTTATAAGAATAGCACGCATATTTATGGAGATATAGAATTTTTTTTTTTTTTTTTGAAAAGTTCAAAAATTTCTGGCATATTTTTAGCTTTTATCATGCAGGGTTTCTATGACCAAGTATAACGCCAGGTTCAGAAAAATTGACAAAATGTAGTAGGTACAAGATAGTGCAATTGGAATATAAATATAATAAATAGTTTGTGAAATATGAGTAGAATGTATAAAATAACTTTAACTGCGCATGCGCAAACGATAATTTTACATAATTTATTAGTCAGTTCTATGGAACAACTCATAAGAAAAATCCAGTGAAATATCGTAAAAATTCAGAGAGGTATCGGTGATAGGAGTGAGCTGATATTTATTTCTCTCTAAAAGCAGCTAAATGATAAGAGGTTTTCCACAAATTGTCAATTTTAATTTTATTATTTTTTTTAATTTTCATCTTTTTATTGATGTTTTAGTTCTTCCTGGATAACTACCAGAAAGAACGTATCTTCCATGATAAAAAAAAAAAGCTTAAAAATCAAACCATCTGTCCCATATATTCTCATTGATATTCATTAAATACTAACTTTTTCATAAAACTCAGTTAATAAAAAATTGCAATTTGGGGAAAATCCCTTATCATTTAGCTGGTTTTAGATAGAAGTAAAAATTAGCTTACTCCTATCGCCGATATATTTCTGAATTTTCGTGATATTTGACTGGATTTTTTTCACTCCATAGAGTTGACTATTAAATTATGTAAAAAGATCGTTGTTATCGTTCGCGCATGCGCAGGTAAAAATTATTTTACACAACTAGTCATATTTCTTAAAATATTTAATATTTGTATTCCAGTTGCACTGTATTGTTTCGACTATATTTTGATAATTTTCCTGAAATTGTAGTTAGATTTGGTTGAAAGTCCTGCATAATATAAACCAAAAATATGTCAGAGTTTTTTTTTACTTTTAAAATAAATCACTATATCTCCTTGAATATACGTGCTATTCTTACAAAAATCAGTCGACATGTTGTACAATATCGACATATCTGCATTCTGCAGCGATAGATAATTTCATGCATCTTAATGCACAGGGTGATCCCAAATAATATTATTTTTCCTCGATTCTTCGTCGGCCCCCTAAGTATCCTCTTTATCAAATGGATGTTGATAAATAAGAAGTCAAATACAGTCGAGTCTCTCTATAACGAAACTCCATACATCGAATTTCTCTATATAGCGAATTTTTAGTAGGAACAATCCCCTTTTCGCATGATCACATTAAAAGCAGTCTCTATATAGCGAAATATCTATCTCCATATAACGAATTTTTTCCTAAATTGGTCTTAATTTATTCAGTTTTAAAAAGCTTCGAAATCATATGGAATCAATTTTCCATCACTTGTTTTTGATTTATCGTCAGTGCTGAGGTTTTTTTTTATATTACTTCTCTCCTTGTTCTTTAAATCCAACGAATTCATCCCACCTTCCACCTTCTTTCTACATCCTTCTCAAAACAGAGTCAATTGGATTAATACATGCGTAAGAGAGGAATCAATGAGAGGCACATAAGAGAGGCCTTCAAATGGAGGGAAATGTTAACTACAATTTTTCAATCATTGCTAAAATTTGAGACTTTTTTGAGAGCGTAACAATTTTAAAATCAAAACAACAAAAATTACAGATTTCTTCGTCTGAAACTAATGCAAGTCTTCCTTATTTGATTTTCATTAAGCTTTCAAATAAATGTCTCTTCTCTTTTTTGAAACAACTTAAATAATTAAGAAATAAAATGTTAGGTTAATATTTACTTTTAAATATTTCAAATTCTTAATTCAAAAGATCAAAAATAAAATTTGTTCAAATTTCACGCATTAAATACGATTTTTAACATCATTCTCTATGCATCGAATTTCTCTATAAAACGAATTTTTTACTGGAACGGTGGATTTCGTTATATAAAGATTCGACTGTATAATCTTTATACCCTGAAGTACCAGAAGAATCCGACAAGTATACTTTTAAATATTCGACAAAATATTTAAAATTGAAAGTGTCCGGTCATTAATAGCCATATAGTGTATTTATTAATGCTTTCAAAATTATCTGAAAAGTGCTTAAGACTTTGGTTTGTCTGTCTGTCCGTTCCCTAAATCGAGTATATATAAATAGATTGCTATGTAACTTATGTATTTTATTTAAGTTTACTATCCGTAGTGTTTACGCAATTTACTTACAGAGACATTCAAAAGAACTCCGTTACATTATGGTCTACACCGTTAAGAGCAGTCGGAATTTCTATACTTGCCATATTAAATTAATGTACAGTAGAACCCTGCAAATTCGGACCCCGTTAATCCGGATCTCCGGATAATCCGGACCGGTTTGGGCCATTATTTTTTCAAGTTTGAGAAGTGATTGGCTAATTTCCATAACATTAACTGGTTTCATCGTCGTATTCTGAATAGAAAAAAAACCTTTCTGAAATATTTTCGGAATAATTAAATAAAGTAAACATTTTTACTGTCTGTAAATATTCAATAACTTTAATATAAAGGTGATTTTCTGTAAGTATGTTTTATTTTATTTCATTTTTTTCTCATTCTCCGGATAATCCGAATTTTCGATAATCCGGATTGGGTCTGGTCCCAATTAATCCGAATTATCGGGGTTTTACTGTACCTTTTCTCATAGACTACTCAAGATATGGATTTGAAATATTTTTTATGCATAAAATAAACAATTCTTAATAATCTGAAGTTAAATTTATAATTAAATAAAGCTCAAATGTATTTTTAAAAAATCTGAAGTAGAAACCACATTTAAATTTCAAAAAACATGTAATTTTTTCAAAGATAATGATAATAATAAAAAAAGTTATTTTTACGAATTTAAAAAATTCACCTCAGATTAAACAAGGATATGTATAGAATGTACAATCAAATATTTCAAAGCATAATGTATAATAATTTTTCAAAAAGGTACATCGAAGTTAAAAACAAGTAAGAACTAGTTGGATGTGTCAATCCCAAAACCTTCTTCTATCCCACCCCAAAGTTACCCACTATCGAATTTCCTCGAACATTTGACCTAGCCTAATGAGATTATGGTATTCGAAAAGCCTAAAACGCAAAATTTTATTAATATTCTGAGAAAATGAGCTTAGTAGTGCCTCATGTTAGGTTATACTAAAACCTAATAAGCATCTATTTATGTCAAAACCTAACAGAATCTGAAATTTGATGGAATTTCGTCCATTAGTCCTTGAGATATAGTTATAACAAAAAATTTGCAAAACGTAGCACAACAACACCATATCTTGGACAATTTATGCCAAAACGTAAAAAAGCGTCTAATTATGTTATGATGTAAAAGAATCTGAAGTTTGATGAAATTCTGTGCATTAGTTCTTGAGATATAGCTAGTTAAAAAAAACGTGTAAAATATAGCACAGCAGCACCATCAGTTGAAGGATTTATAACAAAACGTAATCATGGTGTAATTATATTATATGTATGTCATTTTGTAACAAAATCTGAAGTTTGATGAAATTCTGTGCGTTGGTTGTTGAGATATAGCTATCGGAAAAATCGTGCAAAATGCAGCATAGCTGCACCACCTGTTGCACGGTTAATATTAAAATGTAATCAGCATCTAATTATGTTATATATTCTAGTGTAACAGAATCTAAAATTTGATGAAGTTCTCTGCATTAGTTCTTGAGATATAGCTATCGCAAAAGTCGTGCAAAATGTAGCATAGCAGCGCCACCTATAGGGCAGTTCACACCAAAACCTTATCAGCGGCTATGTATCTCAAGGTATCGCAGAATCTGAAGTTTGGTGAAATTCTGTGCATTAGTTCTTGAGATATAGCTATTGTGAAAATCATGAAAAACGTGGCACAGCAGTGCCACCTGCTGGCCAATTTACACCAAAACTTAATCAGCGTCTATTTATATGAAGGGGTCACAGAATCTGAAGTTTGGGGAAATTCTGTGCATTAGTTCTTGAGATATAGCAATCTTGAAAATCATGAAAAACGTAGTATAGCAGCGCCACCTGCAGGCCAATTTTCACCAAAAACCAATAGGCACTAATTCATATCAAGGTCTAACTGAATATAAAATTTTATTAAATTTCGAGCATTAGTTCTTGAGATAGAGCGCCCACAAATTTTTTGTCACATACAGACAGACATACAGACAGACAGACGGACAGACTCACAGACAGACATTTTCTAAAAATAGTCAAAACGTGTTCAGGACCTTCTAAAACGTATAAATCCGTCGAAAACCGGAAGTCGAAAATTTTCATGAATCCAATACTTTCTTCTTGTAAAGATAGAAGAAAGTAAAAATCATGCGTTAAGCATAGATTATGAAGCACTTTCCAACACTTAATGAAATCTTTAACAAAACCTTGTTATTTAGGGAAATAATAGTGTATAGCCAAATATACCCAAATATGTATTCCAGTACTTTTGAACAGCCCTGTATTTCATATGTCAGTTGATATAATGGGAAAATTTAGTTTAACAAGAAAATATTCAGTAGCTTGAAATTTCTTTTTCAGCATTTCATACTATTAGATGGAAACATACTTGAATACTTTTGTTCAGCCCTGTAGTTTACATTGTACCTTTATTACACGTCAGCATTAGGCTAAAATTTATTGTAAACTAAAACACTTTTAAAACAACTGAAATCACATTCTCATAAATTATCATTCATGGGCGTCCATGTACCGAATTCTTTGCGTGGCCCTGTATATCCGTTTATCTATATTCTGCAAACATTTCTGAGTAAATTGAATGAAGCTCAGCGTAAAAATGCATAGCTTATTTAAGAACCACGTTTAAATAATTTTCGCTCATATTCAGTAACGCTGGTGAGCTCTTTTGGGTAGCCCTGTATATCAACTGTAACATTTATACACACCACATAATGTGCATATAAATATTTAGCGAAATATAAACGCGCATATCATCCCTCCATCAGCCGTCATCGGACACATATATGGTACTTCGGAAAGAATATACTATTTGGAATCTTTTGTGAGGCCCTGTAAATGCTATGTACTTCATATTATGCAAGACAGCGGCGTATAACTTATATTAAGCTTCAGTGACATATATCAATTTTATTATACATGAAACAGCTTAATATATTTAAAATATGTCACACACAATTCCCCATTTTACCATTATCTAATGGAATTCTTTTGTCTGGCCCTGTAAATGAATAATAGCTACATTTTCACCTTATATTTAATATGATGCATATTTTAATATGTTTGACAGGGTATAACATCTTTAAAATTCCTTTGAAACGATTTTTTTCCATAGGCCGTAATGTAATGGGAAACTTTTGATTCGCCCTGTAGATAAACTAATCATGGTAGAAATTTCATTTTCGATAGGACTTGTGCTAGGGTTAACGTCAATAACGTCCTAAAATTTCATGGCAATCCGAGTATATTAACGATTTTTTCCCATGGGCCGTAATGTAAAGGAAAACTTTTGATTCGCCCTGTAGATAAACTAATCATGGTATAAATTTCATTTTCAATAGGGTTCGTGCTAGGGTAAATGTCAATAACGTCCTAAAATTTCATGGTAATCCGAGTATATTAACGATTTTCCCCATAGGCCGTAATGTAATGGGAAACTTTTGATTCTCTCTGTAGTTAAACTAATCATGGTAGATACTTCATTTTCAATAGGATTCGTGGTAGGGTAAACCTCAATAACGTATAAAAATTTCATATTTACGGGAGTTAGAGCGCGGCCAGACGGACAGACGGCCAGACAAACCGAATGCATAAGCACTTTTCAACTTTGTTGGAAAGTGCTAAAAACGACATCTTTGAGAAAATCAAGTTTAAAGTAAATAAACGCACTTACTTAAAACATTCCATAGTACTTATTTTATGCATTTATTATTAAATTCCTCTTGGTGTTTCCTTTTCAATCTTTTAAACACTATTTTTTCTTTAGTTTGCTGCAAATGGTCATATTTTGCTCTTATCATTCGCTCACGATAAAGAATTTTAAAGGTATTTTGGCAATATACTCAACAAGGAGATAAACAATTAGAGAATTGCTAAAGATTTTTCAACTTCTGGTTGCCTTAGAAACAAAAGTAATATAATCAGTAGAAAGAGGAGAAATGGTAGATTCAAAATATTAAAAAATCGAAAAAATGATGTATTTTAGATTTTGACCTTCCAACTCCCTTAAAAGTCTGCAGCTGTAGGCTGTAGCTGCATTTTCACTCCACCTCTTTTTATAAAAAATCGTTACTTCATTATATTATGGAGCATTTTCATAGGTCAAAATAGAGATATTCTATAAAAGCGGTGGAATGACTATGCTGTTAAAGTTTCAGATTTTTAACAGTGTATAGGAAAAAAATGTTTTTAATATTCTTTAATGATGTTACACTATTTAAAATATATTCGAATTGACATACACCACCAAGAGGCAATATGGTAAATGGAGGTTCTACAGTATTTACAAGGGAAATACACTGCAGCAGATAACTTTAACATAATGCAAAATAAATTTTGTCATTCTACATACTTACGTAATAGTTTCTTCCTCAGAGATTCGAGTCCTCTGATTTGAGATTCAGAAGTTTCTCCGATGGCTATTTTCTCATTCTTGAGAAATACGTCGTCGACAGCTCCATCAAAAAAGCCTAATGCTACCATTTTATTTTAGGAATTAACTAGTTTGCTGGATCATCTAGCATGAAAAAAAAATACATATTTTAGCTTTTCAAGTTGAGTTAGAAGTGCTAATAAGTAAAGTATATTTCATTCTATATCTTAATTACCCATGTAGCACAAAAGCTAATCAATACCTCCCCAGGAGCTCCAAGCCATCCCATATTCCTCCTAATACTAAAATGACAAGATCAGGACGTCCTGGGGAAGAGTCTTTTATGATGTCCCCAGGAGTGAGCTCCCAGCAACGTCCCACGGAGCAACTTCCCGGGACGCTACTCCTGAGGAAGTACCTGGGAAATCATTCCTGGGGAAGTACCCGGTTAGTCATTCCTGGGGAAGTACCCGGTTAGTCATTCCTGTGGAGGTGCCAAGGAAGTCATAGTGCTGGCGCCATCTCATGAGTGATTCTGGATCACAATATTCAATTGCTTTTTATTTATTGAAATATTGAATTCAATTTCATCGGTATCGATTTTAATGAATTAATTTTATTTTATTAATTATTCGTATATATATTAGAGATCGACCGAAAAATAAATTTCGGTTTCGATTTCAGCCCAGAATCTGAATTTCGCCAAAAATTCGTTTTTGGCAAAAATGCTGCTGAAAATTCGGCAACACCGAAACTCGAACAAAACTACCCCAAAATGTCGTTTCTTCCTTCATAAATTTTCAACCATTATTTTAATTTGAGCTGTATCCAATGAAAAAATCTTTATTTATTCTTATGAATTTCACTGTTCAGACATAACTGTCTCAAGAAATGAATGAAATTTATAAAGCAAGAAATGCATGTATGATTAAACGTTGAAGACGCTTTCTACGTGCTCCTTAAAAGCTTCAGACTAGAGTCCTGCATCGAGTCAAGTTGACTTCTACCTTCTTTCCTGCGGGTCAGCTCGGGTCAGATTAACTTTCATTGTTTCAGGTTCGGATTGATTTGTTACTTTTGCGGGTCAGTTCGGGTTGACCCAATTTTTGGTAAGAATGTTTAAAATAGTTTTTAAAATAAAAAATCTATGCACAATAAAATCTCTATAACGAAATTGGACGGTAAAATCAATTTTCTGGGCGGTTATATGTATCCCGAAACCGGAAAAGCTATTTGAAGGAACCTGCAATTCGACATGAAACATATAAACTAAAGTTTGCTAGAAAATCCGAATTTATTTATGAAAGTTAGAGCGCAGACAGATGGACAGAGAAACTGAATGCATAAACACTTTTCAATTTTGTTGGAAAGGATAAAAGGGTGGTAAAATAGCACATTCTGAAAAAAAAAGACTCATTACGATATTATATTTTTTACTAAAACATGCAAAAGGCTATATCAGTTTCATTTACCGGAGAATTTCAGGGCAGAATTTATTTCAGGCAGTGAAACTTGGAAACATTTTGTAGCTTTCTGGTTAAAATTTTGCATGCTTAAAAATATTTGAAAGTAAAAAAATAAAAATAAAAATAAAAATAAAAATACTGTTAGGATCACTTAATTTTGTTGATAAAAACGTGCCGGGGAAATATCATTTTAACAAAAGAAATATTGTTTTTCTTTTATGAACAATAAAATTGTTTAATAGATTGAGCGATATGAAAATCAGTAAAATGAAACAACATATTGTGACATGAAACAATCATAAGGGCTATTAGCATTTTTTATTGCTACATATAAAGGGATAAAAATTATTATGATGTATGCTATTTCTTTCAGGCAACAATTGAAGTGCCGCCAATAAAAAATAACATTATGTTATATAAGCCAGTCGCAAAATGAAGCAGATACACTGTACAGTTAAATGATAATCTATCTTTTCATTTTTCGGTACATTCGTAATCACTAGTTCGTAAATACGTAGCACCTATAGTCGTCGTTCAGTCCGCCCATGCGCATATAACAACGCTAAAACTACCCAACCGAAACATTTGAAATTTAAAATACATAATTGTTGCATAATTTTGTCGAGTCATTTCAAATTTTATGAAAATCGGATGCATAGATCAATTACAGGGACAATCAAAAGGATTCCGTTAGATTACGGTCATTGGGGAAAAAAGTTTCAAATGCATTTTAATCGTTCGAAATTTAAAATACATAATTATTAGATAATTTTGTCGAGTCATTTCAAATTTTATCAAAATCGGATGCATAGTTCAACTACAAGGACAATCAAAAGTGTTCCGTTACATTACGGTTAATTGCGGAAAAATGTTTCAAATGCATTTTAATGGTGTTACACTCATTCGAATGTAATAAAATTGATATGCATCTATAAAGTACATATTATAATATACATTTTGCATAATCTGTGGTGCAAAGAATATTTGTTATTGATTGACAAGGCCACACAAAAGTATTCCATTGCATAATGGTATAGGGGGAACATTGTTTGGTGAGCATTTTAATTGTAATGAATTATTTACAATTTTATGAGATTGATATATGAGAGTGATATTTTTAAAACTTCGTTATCGTACGAACGCACCTCATTTGCTACGCTTCACGTGCAATTTCCAACTTGTTTTTTTAGGCAACTATTGTAGTGCCGCCAATAAAAAATAACATTATGTTACATAAGCCAGGCGCAAAATGAAGCAGATACACTGTACGGTTAAATACTAATAATCTCTACTTCCATTTTTTTAGTGCGTTCTTAATTACTAGCTCATAACTACGTAGCACCTATAGTCGTCGTTCAGTCCGTCCATGCGCATATAACAACGCAAAAACGACCTAACTGAATCATTTGAAATTTAAAATATATAATTGTTGCATAATTTTGTCGAGTCATTTCAAATTTTATGAAAATCGAATGAATAGTTCAATTACAGGCACAATCAAAATTATTTAGTTAAATTTCGGTCAATGGAAAAAATAGTTTCAAGTGCATTTTTATGATGTTACACTCGTTCGAACATAATAAAATTGATGTGCATCTATGAAGTATATTCTAAAATATACATTCTGTACAATCTGTGGTGTAGCGAATATTTTTTATTAATTTATAGGGCCACACAAAAGTATTCCATTACATAATGGTACAGGAGGAAACATTGTTTGGGGCGCGTTTTAATTATATTGAATTCGAATTCCTTTCCTGGAAATTTAGAGAAACTGCTACAGAAGAATAAAAAGGTTCAACAAACTATTAAAAAATTTACACACAAAATCACTGCTATATTTTAAGCATGTACTTAAAGTTGCAATTTGTTTAAATACTTCAGATAAAATCTTCAACTTAATGTTAGAGCACCTGTTGTGACATTGTTGTCAGCTGACTTCTATAAAAGAAGCTATTTTATGATTTTTTTTAATTAAAAAATGTAAAAATTTAGCTTTTGATTAGTTGGAAACGATTACGGTAAGTTAAAATAATCCACATCCATTTTACTTATTTCAAATAATAGCTTATATAAATTATTGTTAATCACAACTTATGCATATTTCAAAGGTTAATTTTGGAATTTTCGACTGATTTCGTCGAGTGATCAACTTCTGGGAAAATAACAATTAAAGAAACTATTTGCTTATAATTTTGTTGCTATTTAATTTCAGCAGATTTCATTTGTGCCAATGATAGAATATTCATTAAGGGTTGTAGTAATCATTTTAATTTGCTTCTAAAACTTAAAGGGAAGGCCATATAATAAAACCCCCCATAGTACCGATCTTATTTGATCAAGTACTGGCGCAGTCACCTTACATAGTAATAATAGTAATACATTTCCAATCTCCTTCTATCATGAATACTCCCCCCCCCCCCCCCTGATTGGAACATTTTTGGTCGGTATCATGCGTGTTCAAAATAGAGAGGGTCCACTGTATATTTATTTCTATGTATCCATATTTATGTGGACGTGGTTTGCCCTTCCCATAACATCTCAAATGCAATGGGAAAGGTGTAGCACTTTTAGTCCAAGAGCCGACAGCACAAACCATAAGGTATCGAGCATAAGGAAAAACCCTTTACCTTAGGAAAGAGTAATACAATAGGGGAATCCGTGTCCGCCGGAAGTGAAGTGGTGCATAAGCCGAAAATTAATATTAATGGTTTACTCGCAGGTTTATCATTGTGCTTGCCACACAAACAAAGGTATGAAATGATTGTATGACAAACACAATGATAAACCTATGATTGAACCACTAGTGGTTTTTGGCTTATGCACCACTTCGCTTTCGGCAGACATGGATCAGTAGATTCTTCCATTAATACTATTATTTCATAAAATAAAGGTTTTTTTTTCTTCTGCTTGATACCTTAGGCTCTTGGACTATTTCTCATGAGAACTAACAAAGTTGGCAAAACTTGACACAGAATGAATCTGATGACTTGGTAATTTTGCATCTCTAGCCTGGGAGCAAATTGAATAAGGTCGGCTCTGATTTATTTTGACGTTCGTTGAGGATATAGATACCGTTTCGAATGACGGGAGTCCGATCAAGAAGGCCGGAATCTCCAAACTATGCTTTATTGATTCAGACGCGAACCTCCCTTTTACCCCTTTAACAGCTGTATACAATTTGTATGTGTCCTGTAAATAGAATTTATGTCTTAATTCAGATATTAAAAACGTATTATTTCTACATAAGCGAGTCATCAACTAACAACACAAGCTACCTCAGGTAATTACATATAATGTTACAAACAAAAGAAGGCATATGCAATATCGACAACTTATATGGGCTCATGGGAGCGCGAATCCACCTAATATTTTGCTTTTAGCTCATCAGATTTCTGTTATTCTATTTTGTCCTTTGTTTATTTTCAAACGCTGAAAAAAGAATTTTTTCATTGAAAATCATTTTGTTTGAAACCACAGTAAGGATAGCAGAAACAGACATACAGAGTCCTAACCCAAATCAGGCCCGTAGCTAAGGGGGCGCTATGGGCGGCTCAGCCCCCCGTAAAATATTTTGAGCCCCCCCTGGAAAAGATTCCAAGGTCACTAAATAAATTTCTGTTCTGAAAATTCAAATGAAATTCTGTTCAAAAATCTAATTTTGTTTTGAGATCCTTTTACAGTTTTGTAGAATTACTAAATTGTATCTAAAATCAGTAATTCAACACTCCCTCATCCTATTTGTCTATAGGAAGCTAACATGACGATTAATTTTGCACCAGTTATACACTCAAAATTTTCATACTTTTCTTAGTATAAATAATGGAGTTATTACAATAGTTTAATAAGAAACATAGTACCTACAGTGTAAATATGCATTAATTTATCTTTCTGTGTCAGAGAAAGATAAAAAAAAATTATGAGCCCCCCTACAATCTCTTTAGCCCCCCCCCCCCCCATATGATCACGTCTAGCTACGGCCCTGACCCAAATAATCCAGTTAAAATACTGCTATATGAGTTTGGTAGAGATAATGAATGGCTACAATGGCTTTTCAAAAAGAAATTCTCCGTGAATGTGAGAATTTATGCACCCTCGTACTTTTATGTGTTATATTCTAATTTCGTAGTCTAAATTAACAAATAAATGCATACAAAAGAACTAATAGTATTCTGTTTCCAAAGCGAGATTGGTTATTTTCTGATCCATTTGCAAATTCTTTTTTGATATTGAATGTATAAAAATCGTAGGAGTGCAGAAACCAAGAAATCAAATAGCTTTCCAATTTTTTTTAATAAGATTAAATGATTTTTCAGAACTTGCTGTCAAAGGCTTTTAACCTCTTCAGTCTTGGAGTACCCATTTGGGTACATTAAACAAAAGCCAAAATTACACCCAAAATTTTTTTATAAATGCATGGATTTCTGCTAGCACTATTCAGATACATCACAGTGTCCTATATTACCAATAAATATCCTATATTGTTACGAATTTTGTAAATAGTTAGTGTTCGTACTATAAAATAATGTAAATAATCTTATTAAGCTCCATTCCTTTACTAATATTAGTTTTTGTTACATTGTCTCTGTTATCAAGCAAACTTGTCCATTATTTTCAGTGTATGTCTACGGCAGATTGGCGAAATATTAGAGATATCGCCAAGTTGGCGTCACTTTTGGTGACCATTCTTGGCGAGATATCGCCAAGTTGGCGACAAACTTGGCGATTGTTGGCGATGGTAACCCTTCCCTATTTATGGTAACCCCCCCTTAGGTCTACTGATACATTGAATGTTGTTCCGTGGTTTTCCAGTTTTTTCTAGAAGTTTGTAGAAATTTCCACCGCATGCGGCGAGACTATATATAACGAGAGCGATGCGAGCTGTTGTTGTTATTATTTACCAGTCAGTCATTGAGTGAACAAGGCATTCGTTAAGCAAGTTTGCTTGAGTTGTTTTGAATGTTATTAAGTGTTGAGACGTTGTATAAAGAGTCTCTGGGATCTAAAGCTGTACTTTTACGATAGATTTGAGCAGTTATTTTAGAATATCTAGTAACATTTGTGAGTTTTGAAGACTCTGTTGTTCTGAAGATCTGTAAATAAATTATTTTCTACTTTTCTAAGAAACAAGAGTTTGAAGTTGTCTAACCATAAGATCAAAAGAACCCCATATACGCTGGAACAATATGTTTAAAGATGGAGGAACCACGTGACTTTGAAAATGGAACATTTCCAAGATGGATGACATAAACAATTTTCCAACGACTTCACGTCAAAGTATGTGAATAATACAAATTTTTGAGTGAATTAAAAACAATATATTGCATTTTTTATAAGCTATAATGTTTCAAGAATGATTTGGAGTTGTTTATAAATGTTCTTCATATGTGCATGGATGTGAAAAACATCTGTAAATATGTTGTACCCATTTGGGTACAATGGGTCTTAACTATACATTTCCAGCTAAAGAAACTAATTTTCTACACAACTATTGCGTACACTTGGTTATTAAAAAAATTTTCTTAGGAACGAATAAATTATTTAATTTAGTCTTACAAAACAATTTTAAAGGACTTTTTTCATTTTTAGCACTTTCCAACAAAGTTGAAAAGTGCTTATGCATTCGGTTTGTCTGTCCGTCTGGCCGGATGGCCGTCTGTCCGTCTGTCCGCGCTCTAACTCCCTTAAATATACTCGGATTGCTATGAAATTTTTATACGTTATTGAGGTTTACCCTAGCACGAACCCTACTGAAAATGAAGTATCTACCATGATTAGTTTATCTACAGAGAGAATCAAAAGTTTCCCATTACATTACGGCCTATGGGGAAAAATCGTTAATATACTCGGATTGCCATGAAATTTTAGGACGTTATTGACGTTTACCCTAGCACGAACCCTATTGAAAATGAAGTTTCTATTATGATTAGTTTATGTACAGGGTGAATCAAAAATTTTCCATTACATTACGGCCCAAGAGGGAAAATCCTTAATATACTCGGATTGCCATGAAATTTTAGGACGTTATTGACGTTTACCCTAGCACAAGTCCTATCGAAAATGAAGTTTCTACCATGATTAGTTTATCTACAGGGCGAATCAAAAGTTTCCTATTACATTACGGCCTATGGGGAAAAATTGTTTCAAAGAAATTTTAAAGATGTTATACCCTGTCAAACATATTAAAATATGCATTCTATAAAATATAAGGTGAAAATGTATCTATTACTCATATACAGGGCCACACAAAAGAATTCCATTAGATAATGGTAAAAGGGCGTGACATATATGTGTGTGACATATTTTAAATATATTAAGCTTTTTCATGTATAATAAAATTGATATATGTCACTGAAGCTTAATATAAATTATACGCTACTGTCTTGCATAATATGAAGTACATAGCATTTACAGGGCCATATAAAAGATTTCAAATAGTATATTCTTTCCAAAGTACCGTATATGTGTCCGATGATGGCTGATGGAGGGATGAAATGCATTTTAATTATGATATTCGCGTTTATATTTCGCTAAATATGTGCACATTATATGGTGTGTATAAATGTTATAGTTGATATACAGGGCTACCCAAAAGAGCTCACCAACGTTACTGAATATGAGCGTAAATTATTTAAACGTGGTTCTTAAATAAGCTATGCATTTTTACGCTGAGCTGCATTCAATTTACTGAGAAATGTTTGCAGAATATAGATAAAGGGATATACAGGGCCACGCGAAGAATTCGGTACATGGACGCCTATGAATGATGATTTATGAGAATGTGATTTCTGTTGTGTTAAAAGTGTTTTAGTTTAAAATAAATATTAGCCTAATGCTGACTTGTAATAAAGGTACAATGTAAATTACAGGGCTGAACAAAAATATTCAAGTTTCTTTCCATCTAATAGTATGAATTGCTGAAAAAGAAATTTCAAGCTACTGGGTATTTTCTTGCTAAGCTAAATTTTCCCATTATATGAACTGACATATGAAATACAGGGCTGTTCTAATGTACTGGAATAAATATTTGGGTATATTTCCCTAAATAACAAAGTTTTGTTAAAGATTTCATTAAGTGTTGGAAAGTGCTTCATAATCTATGCTTAACGCATGATTTTTCTTACTTGTTTAAAATAATATCAAGTAATATACTGAATTTACTGCTAAAATATGTCATAATTTTTAATAACTTAAAATTTTTTTAACACTTTTTGAAAAATTGTATAGTTGTACAAGCCCGCATGTATTAGTCAAAAAAGTATATAATAAATGATACTTTATTAGAAGATTATTATTAAAAGGTATGTAGTATATGTATAGTGGTATGTGTAGTAGTATGTGTATATTATCTGTGGCTTACAGTAATAATCAGGTAAGGCACATTTTTAATATTTTGAGTAATTAACGTTTAAAGTTTTTAAATATCTTTTTATCATTACTTTTATAAAACAGATTAGAACTTAATAATTTTTATTACATTCAATTAGGATATAAGAGCTTCTCTTTTTTTGCCAAAATAGTTATATAAAAATATTTTTTATTAATTGAGAACCAATTAAAAAAATTTCAATTTTTAAATGAAAATTTATAGTCGCCCTATGACAGGAAGTATTCATTTTTTTTCAGTATTATGGCAGATTAAAGCACTCTTTTAAAGCTACATTTTCCCAAACTATCTCAATTTTTTTCAAAAATATGCCATACCTGGTTATTACTGGAAGCCACAGATACATCAGATACACAGATAGATGTATAGTAGCAAGATATGCATTACAATTATTACAAGATATGTATAATATTTTTGCGCAATACATAACTTTATGTAAAAAATCATTTAAGTTGTTTAAATTGATATAACTTTTAAACAATAAATAGTTTTATTTTTGTAATATCTTTAAACATATTAACTTAAGGCATAAAACAGTACTCAATAAATCGAAGTGGACAAAATTTAACACACAACATATTTAATAAAACTGACGGCACTACAGACGACATATATACATTTAACACATGGAACAACTAATCTGGAACGCAAGTACATTTATGTTCCTTACATAATTCCATGGAATGGACAAGGGGCGCCATCTACAGTTTTACCTGAAAAGTAAAAGTGTTAAATACCACAGCTCTTCCCCACTTAATAATGAAGTCGGTCAGGAGCTCTCCTATGTCTTCTGGATCGTCTAAGTACCTGTGGAGAAGAAGAAGAATTAGTTTTGACATGTTCAGAAGCATCAACTGTAGCATTAGTAGGAACCGGCGGTTTTGGGAGAATATTATCAGAGTTAGTTGAATTAGAACTCGAAGACTCAGGATCATGAAAGTCAGTTGGCGTAGGATCTGGAGCAATTGGAACATGAGAGTCGACTGGTTGCGGATCTGTGAAACTTGACTGTAAGGGTGGAAAATCATCTTGCTTCACCTTTGCATTTTCACTTCTAAAATTTTCTGTAACATTTTCTTCCGAATTTGGATCATTAGTTAAAGAAATATCTTCCCCTACATTAGTTATTTGATCAACATGCCTTTTCCAAATATTTGAACCAACTTGAACTCTGTAATGTAATTTTCCTTCTCTTGCTACGATTCGACCAATTTTCCATTTGGATTCTGGAGTATAATTTCTTACAGCTACTTTCTGGTTGATTTCAAATTCTTTTACTTTAACTTTAGCTTTCCTTGCAGTCTGTTTTTCATGAACAAAATTTGCAACATTCGGCACTATCAAATCTATGTTTGTTCTTATGTGACGTCTTAGAAATAAAGATGCAGGAGTTTCCCCGTTGTAACATGTGGCATCTTCCTGTACTGCATAAGAAAGTTATTCAGCTTCATTTGTAAAGTACCTGGTTCAGACGCTAAGGCTTTTAATCCACGTTTGACCGTTTGCACATATCTCTCAGCCTGTCCATTTGTAGATGGATGGTATGGTGCACTAAACTTATGTTTTACACCATGACATTTTAAGAATATTTCAAATTCTTCAGATGTAAACTGCTTAGCATTATCTAATACCAAAGAAATAGGAAAACCGTATCGTGCAAAGAGAGAAGAAAGACAAATAATTGTATTTTCTGAAGTTGTACTAGGAACTATAAATACTTCTGGCCATTTACTATAAGCATCAACCACTAACAAAAGCATTTTTCCGTTAACAGGACCAAAATAATCAATATGAATTCTCTGCCATGGAGCTGTTGGCCATTCCCAATGATGTGTATCAACTTTGGGAGGATTATTTTTCAAATTTACACAAATAGAGCAATTTCTTGCAATATCTTCTATATCATGGTCTATTCCTGGCCACCATACAAAACTACGGGGTTAAGATTTCATTTTCACTATACCAAAATGACCAAAATGTAATTCCTTTAATATCTGTTGTCTATGAATTTCTGGGATAACTACCCTACAACCTTTTAAAATACAACCATGCTGAAGAGTAAATTCTTCTTGTTTTCCGCCAAAAAGTAAATTTTTTGGAATTTCTGAACCCGAAATGAGATGATGAAAAATTTGACGCAAAAGAGGATCGGTTTTTGTAGCTGAAGCAATAGATTTAGCATTTAAAGGTAAAACAGAAAGCTGATTTATTTGAATGATTTCAGATTCATCAAGTCCCTCATGTGAATTATATTCGTGGGGCAAATCTTCACTACGTAATGGAAGACGTGAAAGTGCATCGACATTCCCGTGTTCAGTAGTTTTCTTATAACGAATGTCATACTGGAACGTTTGTAAATATATGGCATATCTTTGCATTCTAGCAGCTGATAAAACAGGAATACTTTTAGAAGGTGAAAAAATTGAAACTAATGGTTTACTATCAGTAAACAAAGTGAATCTGTTACCGTAAAAATATTGAAAAAATTTCTTAACACCAAATATTATTGCTAATGCCTCCTTATCTACTTGACTATACCGTTTTTCGGCATTGTTCAAGGTTCTGGATACAAATCCAATAGGCTTTTCAGTATTGTCTGGCATCACATGCGAAAGAACTGCAGAGATACCATATGGAGAAGCACCAGTAGCTAAGATTAAAGGTAATTTCGGATTGAAATGGGTAAGCACTCTGTCAGAAGTAATTTCTCTTTTTATTTTTTTAAACGCTTGATCACATTTGTAAGACCAATTAAACTTCACATTCTTTTTAAGCAAATTATTCAAAGGATGTGCAATTGTCGATAAATTTGGCACAAATTTAGCATAATAAGTTACAAGATCAAGAAATGCTTTAACCTGGGAAACATTTTCTGGCCTAGGGGCATTTACAATTGCTTCTATTTTATCTGGTGTTTTATGAATACCATGTTTATCCACTTTATACCCACAATAAGTAATTTCATCTGCCATGAAGAATGATTTTTCCTTATTTATCCGAATATTATAATTTCTCAACCTTTCTAATACTTGCTTTAACCTTTGTAAATGAATTTCATCTGTTTCCCCAGTAATTCCTATATCATCAATAAAAATTGTAATTCCCTCAATTCCACTTAAAATTTGCTCGATTTTTCTTTGCCATATAGCAGGAGAACTACTAAGACCCATTGGTAATTTAAGAAACTGAAATAATCCTTTAGGCGTATTAATGGTTAATAATTCTTGGGATTCCTCATCTACAGGTAATTGGAGGTAAGCTTGATTCAAATCAATTTTTGTAAAATGAACACCACCACTTAAAGTAGCTAACATATCTTCTATTTTAGGCAAGGGATATTTTTCTACTTTCAGATATTTATTTAATGTAACTTTAAAGTCTCCGCATAAACGTATCTTTCCATTAGATTTTACCACTAGAACAATAGGGGTTGCCCACTTGCTATTTGTAACTGGTTTAATTATACCAGCGTCTTGTAATCTTTGTAATTCCTCATTGACTGCAGCACGTAGTGCATAAGTAACAGTCCTAGCTTTACAAAATATGGGTGTAGCATCCTTTTCAAGATAAAGCTCTGCCTTTAACCCTTTAATTTCCCCTACTTTATCAGAAAATAAATCAGAAAAATCATTTAACAATTCTTGTAATTTATGAGAATAATTTACAGTCTCATTAACATAGACAGATCTTAAATTATGCGGAAAAATATCGAATGCAGAGGCCCAATCTCGGCCAAATAATAATGGAAAGGTATCTTCTTTTATTAAATATAATTTTAACTTTTCTGTTTTATTTTCATAAGTAACATTTACTTCAACATAACCTACAGGTTTAAACATTTCACCAGTTGCAGTTTTTAACTGAACATCTGGGGGGAATATTTTATAATCAGGAAAAATTCTGCGAAATCTTTTTAAAGGAACAGCAGAAATTCCCGAACCTGTGTCCAATTCCATATCAGCTCTTGCTTTATTTTCAATTAACACAGATAATTTAATAGGATTTGCACCTGTATTTTTTATAGTTAATACATTTACTGTATCTACTGAATTTACGTGTTTTGGGAAAGTTTTACTTCTACATACTTTTCCAATATGGCTTTTTTTCTTAAATATTTTACAAGTAGCATTAATAAATCTACATGAATTTGCTAGATGAGAAGTATTTCCACATCTATAACACTTTAATTTATTTTTATTTGCCTCAGAATTTGTATTATTTACATGATTGTTGACATTTGACTTCTGACCATCAATTGACAATTTCTTTGGGTGTACATTCTTTGAACTTAAAATTTTATTAATACTGAAATTTTTATTTTTAATTTCAGAAATTTCAATATCTACATTGTGTAAGGATAAAGCTTTTTCCACTGCCTTCTCAAAAGTTAAATCATCTACTTGCGTAATCAATTTATTTTGAATGCTTTCGCTTTTCAAACCGCGTAAAAATTGTTCAAGTAAATTTTCATTTAATGTATCACCCGTAAAACAACAACAAATTGTATTTTTCTTTAATCTAGCAGCAAAATCTTGAACTGATTCCGACTCATTTTGGTAACACTTACGAAATTTTATTCTTTCAATAAATTTGTTGGGGGCGGGGCTTAAATGCTTTATCAAAATGTCAACAATCTCAGAATATTTTAATGTTTCACATTCTTTCGGGAAACATAAATTACTCAACAAATTATAAAGCTTAGGGCCCATGCAGGATAAAAGGGCCGCAACTTTTTTTCCTCTTTTAATTCATTCAGAATAAAATTCTGCTCCAAGCGTTTAATATAAGCCTGAAATGTTTCTACTCTATCATCATATTCTTTGAATGTAAACATTGTAATTTCACTTAATAAGACAGAAAAAAGTAAGTTAAAATTCAATGCACTTACCACCCCCTTGTTTTGTAGCTGCTGAGATACTCTGAAAGGCTGCTGTTACCTTGTAGAATTGTCGAACACAAAATCGAAAGAAGGAACCATTTCCATTTGGCTCGCCGTTATTCTTTTAACATTTTTACTGTACAAAGTTTTTTCCATACGTCGCCAATTGTAATATCTTTAAACATATTAACTTAAGGCATAAAACAGTACTCAATAAATCGAGGTGGACAAAATTTAACACACAACATATTTAATAAAACTGACGGCACTACAGACGACATATATACATTTAACACATAGAACAACTAATCTGGAACGCAAGTACATTTATGTTCCTTACATAATTCCATGGAATGGACAAGGGGCGCCATCTACAGTTTTACCTGAAAAGTAAAAGTGTTAAATACCACAATTTTTGTAAAAAAAAATTGGTTTTATTTGTTTGAAAAATGACATTTTTACTCAATTGCGACCCGATGTACCCATATGGGTACATAAATTTTAACTATTTAAAAATTAAAAAAAAAAAAAACTAATTTTATTTTCTTTTTTTCTAAGCCTAAAAGCACCATAATTTGCTAATAAAATAATTTTTCTATGCAGCAGATTTTTCTCGGGACTGAAGAGGTTAAATTGATTCTTGACAAATGCCATTTTTTTTAATGCTTTGAGTTTTAATTTGTAGTCATATTAATGGTATAAAAGAAAATATTACAGTCCATAAAAAAAAGATATCATAAGAAGATTATTTAATAAAATCACAACTTTATATTCTATTTAAAAAAATTCCAACTTCACAATCGAGACTTTCCCATCCGTTTCTTTACCTTCAAAAAAAAAAAAAAAAAAAAAAAAAAGCTCATGTTTTTTTTATACTAAAATGGTTGAGTCCACCCAATATTTTAAAAATGTTAGCGCCACTGGGCATATGAATCATTAGGTAAACCAATTTTCTTTTGTCAAGTTTAAGGGTGTAATCGAAAAAATATTTTTCCACCCTTAACAGTTCGAAACTTTCTGATACATTTTTGGACTCATTTTTAAAAGTAGAAACATGAAACATGCTGAGGTGATTTTTGAAGCGATGTATTAGATGCCGTGTGATTTAATTTTTCGGTCAGTTCATTAGAATTTGATTTATGAACAACTGTTTTCTCAGTATGCTCCTTTTTTTCGTTCACAGATTTCCCGTTTCGGAAAATTCGGTCCAAAAAGCCAACTTCGAAAGTATTTTTTTTTTTTTTTTTTTTTTTTTTTTTTTTTTTTTTTTTTTGCAGAATTTTCTGCATTTATCAAAAAACTGATAAGCACGGCACATGGTGTAGTTTCTAAATAAGAGAATTTGCCTGTTTGATGCGTTTGAGAGCAAAAATGAATCTAAAAATAAACCAGAAAATAATCAGTTTGGATTGGAATATATCCTTAAGACATCGCTTTTTGCTGGGTTTCTGTATTATTCATCGTTAATGATGTCCTATGCATTCTTTTCTGTAGATCCTGTTTAGACCGGTTCGTAAATGTGGAATTCTTCAACGGATACAAATGACGTCATTTTATATAAAGTAAAAGCGTGTAAATTAAGTCTTAAAACTGAAATTTCTTTTGTAGAAGTGTACATTTTTTACAACAGAAGTTTGCTGTAGATTTTCAACACCAGAAGCTTTGAAATCTTACTCTAAGGGCGGATCTGACGAGTCTTCAGGGAGGGGGGGGGGGCGATTTTAGAAATTTGGATACTCCAGTCTGATGCACGGGTCGGAGCTCATTTTTTTAATGCGGGTCGTGTTTCGTTTACTTTTTTGCCGTGGGTCGGGTTTGGGTGCGGTTGGCTTCCATTTTTTGCTCCTGGTCAGGTTAATTTCTATTTGGGTCGTGTTTAGGCCCGTTTGACTTCTACATTTTGTTGTTGGTCGGGTTGACTTTTACTTTTTAGCTGTGCTTAGCGCATTTGGGGCAGTTTGACATACAATTTTGATTTAGGGCTGTTTAGGATTTGGTTTTTATTTTTGGGAGAAGGATTCGGGTTGACCTGATTTTGATTGAAGTGAGTCCGTTGATAAAATTTTCGTTCTTTTTCGCAATCTTTGGACGAAATGTGCGCCTGTTTCACGATTCTTTGAAGAAATTCGTTTTCTCCGCGATCATTTCACAAAATTTGAAGTCCGGTTGGCTTCTATTTTTTGCTGCTGGTCGGGCTAATTTTTACTTTTTGTTGTGGGTAGCGTTTGGATCCGGTTAACTTCTACGGTTTACTGCGGGTCAAATTAATTTCTGATTTTTTGCTTCGGATTGGGTCTCGGTCCGGTAAATAACTATATTTTGCTATTGGTCGTGTTGACTTTTACTTTTTAGCTGCACTTAGCGCATCGGGGAAGATAGTCATACATTTCGGATTTGAGTCAGTTACAGATTTGGTTTTTACTCTTGCGAGAATGGTTGACCCAGTTTTGATCGAGATCCTTTGATAAAATTTGCGTTTCTCCGCGATCCTTAAACAAAATTTGCTTTTATCCGTGAACGTGATCCTTTGAAGAAATTCACGTTTTCTTCGTGATTCTTTCACAAAATTTGAGAGTTTTTTGCAACCTATGATGAAATTCGCGTTTCTTTCGTAACCCTCTGACGAAATTTACGGCTATTTGATGAAATTCGCGTTTGCTCATTTTAATATTTTTTACTATTAAGAAGTAGCAAAGTTTTCAACCCAACTTGGGATCGTGGGAAACAATTTAGAGAAGTTCACGGGTCGCGGTTTGAGCCAGTAATGTTTATCATACTAGCTAGATCAGAGACGTACCGAACGTTTACTGCACGGGTCGCGGTCGGGACAATAATGTATATCATACTATCTATATCAGAGACGTACCGAACATTTAGCTGCACGGGTCGCGGTCGGGCCAATAATGTTTATCATACTATCTAGATCAGAAACATACCGAACGTTTAGCTGCACGGGTCGCGGTCGAGCCAATAATTTTTATATTACTATCTATCATAGATCAGAGACGGAGCGAATATTTAGTTTATATTCCGGGACGAGTCATGACCTGGAAATTTTGTTAAATGCAAACTTCTAGGAAAAATGAAATCCAGAAAAGGCTCGGTCTGGAAGAAAAAGAAACCTGTCCCCACCGAAATCTGCAAAAAAGCAAGATCAAGACACGAGACGACCTAATTCAAAATGAGACGAAACCTTACCCAATCCGAGTCTCGTGGACTTAAACTGGCGCGACTCGTGCCAGACCGTGACGGGCTCGATACCAAGATATTTCTCGTGATGACGCATTTTGTCACTTTGTAAATCCTTTATAAGTCCAGGGGCAATAAGCCCATGGGGGAGACTTCGCCCCCTCCCCCCGCCTCTTAGGACCGCCACAACATATGTGCTGTGTCGATCCCAGATCGAGCGTTTAACCTTTATACCGAACGGAGCCTGGGCTTGAAAATTTTGGTCCTGTATACCTCTAGTAGGAAAGAAGTCCACACTAAATTAAATTTGGCGCGACCCGAGCCGGGTAGGGTCGCGCCGGTCTGGATTTTAGGACCAACAGCTTTTCCGTGCGAGCATCTAATGTCGTTCTGCAGATCCTTTATTGTGCTCAAGGGGGGGGGGGGCGATCGCTCCATCGCCCCCTCTTAGATCCGCCATTGTCTTACACTTGGGAAAACGCTTCATCTTTGAAAACGAATACAACGCAAGTGAAACCACACACTGATAAAACGCAGAGTTTTACAAAATGTTAGAGTGTCTTTTTAGAAAAACAGTCGCCTTCAGATTAAAATTATATGGTTTGAGAGTGAGAATAACCGATATAAGATTTATTTTTCATTGTAACTAATTTTGCTACAACAATTGAGGCTTATTGCATAGGCGTAGCCAGCCTTTTGAACGGGGAGGTGCCCAATTTTTTTAACCTGAACATGTTGGGTACAAACAATATCTTATGTAATAAAACCTAATAAAACGGAACCCCTTAAAAGCTATCAAGTTTCCGTTTAGACAGGTTTTTATTCGCTGAAGGTATAATTGTATGGTACTTTTTTTTAAACGGACCCAAACGCAATTTTTCATTGCGCGAAGAAGGATGAGAAGTTGCTCAAAAATAAATCTAATGGATAAGAAAAAGATATATAAACACAGATAAAATATGGTAGATATAAAACAAAGATATTCGTAAACATAAATCTGTAAGAATCACAAATTTTCATTTCAAACAGCAATGAAATACTAAAATAAATAAACACGGCTTTATTTCTCCCGTCATTTTGATCAAAGTAGCAATAGAGTAACTTGTAAAGGGAATAAGTACACAATTTAAAATGGAAAAGAGTTCTTTCAATCTTTCTACACATTAATAAATAAATTTAAAAAAAAAAAAAAAAAAAAAAAAAAAGAGCCCGTCTCTTTTCTATAACATGTTCTTTTTTAAAATGTCAAAATATGGCCGCAAAAAACGAAACTTAACCAACCAACAGACCATTCCCCATTAGAGATAAGTTCGGGCTCGTTTTCTGGGGCCCGGGTCCGCCCGAGATCGACGGTTTTAAATCCGAGCCCGAAAGATTTTTTGTTACCAGACCTCGAGCCCGATACCAAAAATATACAAAACAAAATTGTATGGTATTTATGATATTAAAAATTTATTATTATGTTAATTATTTATTTTTGTTTATTATTATTGTATTTTAAATTTATTATTATAGTATTAAAAATTTCTTACACAGATAAAATTGTTAAATGAAAATTTAAATACAATCTTATCAAAATCCGTATCAAATAAAAATACAGTTGACTCTTAAAATTAATCTCAAATTTTTCCTTAATTTAAAAAGTAAATTTCATGTACATGTTTGTGACTTAATGAATAAATGCATGAAATTTGCAGAAATTACTATTTGTAATCTGGCGAATCGAACAACGTTTTTCAACTTTCTGCAAAAAATGTACATCTTTAATTATAACCTATTCCTTTCTCATAAAAATCTTCCGTGATTGATAGGTGCCTGAAAATCAACGTAAAATTAAAAGAATGACTTTATTATCTTAAAGGTCCGATGCTTTTATGGGAAAAGAGGAAACACTGAACAATTGCTTTATATCAGAATAACATAATAATTATTTTTACTTACGCAGGAAAGTTGACTTCGAAAATGTATATCGTCCTCAGCATGAACAGTCATGTTGACAAATAAATAGAACAACAACTAATTTTCATATGAAAAACGACTATGACTCATGCACAATAGAAGATTAAAGAATTTGCAAACCTCCAGATAATTTTCGTCTATTAATAACAGAAGAAAGTACTATCTTCACGTTATGTAACTAAATAATAAATAAATAAATAAATAAACGATCCTGTTAAAAAATATATGCTAACGAAAAGCCAACAAAAAGCAAATTCATATCTGTGTTTACTTTGATTGGCGCCATTCAGTAGGTCGTCGTCGGAAATTATGTAGACATATATCTGTAATTATCACAAATTTTCATTTGAAATAGCAAGAAAATGCTAAAATAAATAAACACTACTTCAGTTCCCCGTCATTTTGATCTATATGACTTATTTGAAAAAAAAAAAAAAAATAAAAAAATAAATACGCAATTTTAAATGGAATTTTTTTTTCAATCTTTTTTACGTATGAATAAATATAATTTTTCAGTTTCAGAAAAAATGAGTCCGGGCCCGAAGATTAGAATAACAAGTTGAAAATTGCACATGAAGCGTAGCAAATGAGGTGTGTTCGTACGATAACGAAGTTTTAAAATATTCAGATCTTGCTGGTATAATAGAGCGTACTTTGGATACAGTATAGTGGTCGAAATCTTTGTGTTCCTGTAAATATGTTGGGAATAATTTTTATTATACTTCATTAACGTATATCTTATTCATAAAATATGAAGTAGTTTAATATAATTAAAACACGCCCCAAACAATGTTTTCCCGTATAACATTATTTAGTGGAATACATTTGTTTTAATACGCCCTGTAATTTAATAATAAATATTCCTTGCATCACAGATTGTACAAAATGTATATTTTAGTACATACTTCATAGATTCATGTCAATTCTATTATGTTCAAATGAGTGTACCACCATTAAAATGCATTTGAAACTTTTTTTCCTATTGATCGTAATGTAACGGAATACTTTTGATTGTCCCTGTAATTGATCTATTCATCCGATTTTCATAACATTTGAAATGACTCGACAAAATTATGTAATAATTATACGTTTTAAATTTCAAACGATTAAAATGCATTTGTAACTTTTTTCCCCATTGACAGTAATGTAACGGAATCCTTTTGATTGTGTCTGTAATTGAACTATGCATCCGATTTTCATAAAATTTGAAACGATTCGACAAAATTATGTAAAAATTATGTATTTTAAATTTCAAACGACTCGGTTGGGTAATTTTTGCGTTGTTATATGCGGACAGACAGACAGACGGACGGACTGAGCAACAACAATAGGTGCTACGTATTTACATAATTACGAACGCACCTGAAAATTGAGCCCGAGACCGTATCAGGCCCGGGCTGAGCCCATCTTATCTCTATTCCCCATATTAATTTGAATTTCGCGTATCATTATTTCTGATTTTCAAAGGAAGCAGATTTGTGAGACCCTCTCCGTTCCCCAGGCTAATCACACGATGGTTGGTTGATGGTTGATTTTTGACGTCCGATTATCTACGCTAGGGATATAGGACCAGGGGGGAGTGCCCTTCGTGGGGGTCTTTCTAAGGGAACCTAACCCGTATTTACGCAAGGTTCGAAGAAAACCACGAAAACTCCGAACGGTTAGGCCGACGGCCGCGATTTAATCACACGATGGAATTATCATTTCACATCTGTATTCCTTTTTTTTTTTCTTTTTTTTTGTTCCTATCTAGATTTTGGATTACAAAAGCAAAGATATAAATAGTTTCTATCCTTGTCGAGAATTTGCGCTAATTTCTTAAAGAATTGCAAAAACATGCATGAGAAAGAACGGCGTTAAAAAAAACTTCCTTAAACAAAAGACATTAAATTGAGATTAAAAAACAACTTTTTGACTTACTGAGACTAATACAGATTCTAGTAAATATTCTAATTTTAAAAAAGATAAACAAAAAAAAAAAAAAAAAAAAAAAAAAGAATGTGGGTCTTTTATTACATTTCAAAACATAGACTGTTAGTTTTGAGTAACTAATTAAACTAACTTGGCTTTCAATTTTCTTCTTTTTTCTTTTATAAATTTCGATTTTTTAAAATAATCAAGCTTGGGTCTGCGTGAGCGGGGGAGGGGGGTGCCCGGGCACCCAGGGCACCCCCCCCCCCTGGCTACGCGCATGTTATTGTAAATTAATGAAACGGTTCCTGTTTAAAAAATTTATTTTGTAGAAATTCGACGGCTTCCACCTCACAATAATAACAATAATCATTTATTTTTCCTCTTCGGCAGGACACTAAATTTTGAAAAAAAAAAAAAAAAAAAAAAAAAAGAATTCCTGTTTTCTGCTTGTTTTGTCCTTCTTCAGATAAAGAATATTCTTAACCTAACAGCAATTTCAATTTTACCTCTAATTGTTTACAGCTAAGAACAATGGGGAGATCTTATAGATTTCCGATTTAAAATTTGATTTTTTAAGATCATTTGAAAGTCATAAAAAATGACTTAGTCTAGAGTTATATAAGCTTGTTGGTAAGCACGCCGATGGAATATTAGTTTAACAAAAGGAATATTGAATTTTTTTATGAACAATAAAACAGCTTAATAGATTTAGTTGAGATATAAAAATCAGAAAAATTAAAGAACGTATTTCGACAGGAAACAATCATTAGCTCCATTATTATTTTTATTGCTACATACTAAGGAATAAAAAATTATTAATCCCGATACGCTATTTCTTTCAGTGAACAATTAATGTGTCTTCAGTAAAAAACAACATTACGTTACAGAAGCCAATCGCAAAATGAAGCAGGTATATCATTGTGCGGTTATATATTGATAGTCTCTACATTAAACATTTTCAATTTTTAATCCTTCGTACAGAGAAAAAAAGTTCGTTTAAATGAAATGTGTTTGACAACTGCATTTTAATTTGTGTTCGAGATAGTAATTATTTTATAATTTTTAAAGCAATTTCAGTAATGGCAGCAACTGAAGTACTCCATTTTTGTAGCAAATAAAGAGGAAAAATAGTAGATTACCGTATCTTTTTACTGTCAAATTCCTCATAATAATTGAAAAAGAAAATAATTAAAATACGTGCTAATGTGGAAAAAATATAAATGAGTGATTTCTGATAAAACATGAAGCTATTATAAACTGCATTTATTTTTAAGTGTCCATATTAATATTACAAACAAATAGAGGCATGTGAATCATTAGATAAACCGATTCTTCTTCTGTCGAGTTTACGACATCTCTTTTCGCTGGGTTTGAGTATTATTCCGCGATAGTGACGTCAGGTGCATACTTTTCTATTGATGCTGTTTAAGATTAGATCGTAAATGAGGTTTTCTTCAGCGGATGCAAATGAGATCATCTTATGTAAAATAAACGCATGAACTGAAGTTTGTTTTGTAGAAACCCTACATTTTCACATCAGAGAGCTTTGAAATTCTTCACAAGGGGAAATGCTCCACTTTTGAAAACAACTCAATTGAAATTGCACATTGATAAACGCAAAGTTACTAAAAGTTAGAGTGTCTTCATAAAAGAGCAGTGAACTTTAGGTTAAAATTATGTTTCTTTGAAAATTATATTACGCTAACCGATATAGGATGCATTTTTTATTGTAGCTAATTTTGTAGGTATATTACAAATTAATGAAACAGTTCCCACTTAAGCATTTCTTTTGTAGAAATTCGACGAGTACTCCTCACATTAATAAAAATATATAGTTTATTTTTCCTCTTCGGAGGCGACACTAAATTTTGAAAAAGCAAAATTACCGTTTCCTGCTTGTTTTATCACTTTTCAGGTTAAAGGTTTTTCAAGCTCTAATAGTTATTTGCATTTTTTCCTTTAATTCTTTACAGCTATGAGCAACGGGGAAAATTTATAGATTTCTGATTAAAAATTTGCATTTTTAAGATCATTTGAAAGTCATAATAAATTGGCTAAGTCTGGAGTCACCCAAGCTTGTTGATCATCACGCCGAAGAAAGGTTATTTTAACAAAAGAAATATTGACTTTCTCATATGAATAATAGAACAGTTTAATAGATTTAGTTGAGATATAAAAATCCGAAAAATGAGAGAACATATTGTGATATGAAACAATCATCAGGGCTATTATTATTTGTATTGCTACATACAAATGCATAAAGAGTTATTAATCTTGATATGCCATTTCTTTCCGTCAACTATTAAGTTGTAGTCACTAAAAAATAACATTACATTACATAAGCCAGCCGCAAAATGAAGCAGGTATATCATTGTACGTTTTATACTGATAATTTCCACTACCATTTTTTAAACTTCAAAACATTGCACAGTTTCAATTTTCAACCCTTCGTATTGGGGAAAAGAGTTCGTTTAAATGAAATTTGTTTGACAACTACATCTTCATTTATGACTGAGATAGTAAATTTTTTGTAATTTTTAAAGCTATTTCTGTTATGCCAGTAACTGAAGTACTCCATTTTTGTAGCAAATAACAAGGAAAAATAGTAGATTACTGTATCTTTTATTAGGATGAGCGAAGCGAATCCTCTACTAGGCCACTCAAATGACATTTTATCGTACACTTTACAAAAAATATATACATTATTTTGACTTGAAATTAAACACAAATATAAATTATGATCTGTAGATTTGCAGAATATTATTTTTTTACAGAAATACTTTTCAAAAAATTATTTTAATTAATTTATTTTACATGTTTTTCCATTACGAACGCATTTTTTCAAATAAAAAGTGAAACACGCACGTTTTCAGAAGAAAAACTTAAATCATGGGGTCAATAAGTATAGCTAAAATCATCATTAAATAAATAAATAAATAAAATATATTTTCATTATTCTGATAAAAAATCTCAAAAACTGCTTTCAGATTTTCAAACTATGCTCATTCCTTTTAGTTTCATGATTTCTTTTATGAAATTTATAAAATACTTTTTTTTAGAAAAATTGTAGCATATTTTAAATGAATTAAAATTTGCGAAAATTCTTACATTCAATTATAAAAGTATTTTTCTGTGTTAGGAATTCAAATACACAATTTATTCTTATTTTGTGACATCATTTAAGCAGACGATATTTATGAATTTTGAAAGAATTACATTATGTTTTTTTTGAAGTGGCAATAAAACAATTGTAAACAAATAAAATTAATTAATATTTTGTATAATTCTATTTCGAAAATATTTTTATTTATACCAGTCTTATATCATAAATAAACAATCTGAGGAAATTCTTAGTTATTTGGTTGAAATACATTTTTAAATTAAAATGCGCCGAAACATAAAATTACATTTTTGCTTAATAAAGATGCAAAAGTAATTTTAAAAATATATTATTACTTTGAAATATTTATCTTATAGCATAATACTTCGCGAATCGAAACAAAGCATGGCTTTTGCTAGTTTTAATTTTCCTCATAACAATTGAAAAGAAAATGTAATTAATATATGTGCTATTTTGAAAAAAATATATATATGGATAATTTCTAATAAAACATTAAGCTATTATAAACTGCATTTAATTTTAAGTGTCCATATTAATACTACAAACAAAGAGAGGCATGTGAATGATTAGATAGACCGATTATTTTTCTGTCGAGTTAACGACATAGCTTTTCGTTGGGTTTGAGTATTATTCCGCGATACTGACGTCCTATACATTCTTTTCTATAGATGGTGTTTAAGACTGGATCGTAAATAAGGAGTTCTTCAGCGGATGCAAATGACATCATTTTATGTACGATAAAAGTATGTATTTTAAGTCTTAAAACTGAATTTTTTCCCGTAGAAACGCTACATTTTCACACCAGAGAGCTTTGAAATTCTTCATGGTGGTAAATACTCCAGTTTTGAAAACAATTCAATTTAAATCGCACACTAATAAAACGCAAAATTTTACAAAAAGTTCGAGTGTCTTTATAGAAGCAATGAACTTAATTTCAAATTATATTTGTTTGTGAATTACTTTACACTAACCGATATGGCATGCATTTTTTATTGTAGCTAATTTTGTAGGTATATTATAAATTAATGAAACAGTTCCTACTTAAGCATTTTCTTTTGTAGAAATTCGACGAGAACTCATCGCATTAATAATAATATGTAATTTATTTTTCCTCTTCGGTGGCGACACTAAATTTTGAAAAAGCAGAATTCCTGTTTCCTGCTTGTTTTATCACTTTTCAGGTAATAGAATGTTCTAACACTAATTATTATTTTATTTTTCCCTTTAATTGTTTTCAGCTATGAACAATGGAGAGATTTTGTAGATTTCTGATTAAAAATTTGCATTTTTATGATCATTTGAAAGTCATAAGAAATTGACTAACAAGGAAGGTCTCTATAGTGGGCATACTGAGATTTTTTTGGAAAAAAAATACTAATTAAACTACTCATGTATGTAATAAAGGATCAGTCAAAATTAGCGGCGGAATTGCATTAGAAATTATGTAAAAAAGTAAAATACTTTCGAATATTTGGCGTGAAAAGACGAAAGCATCAAGCGATTTGGCGCGCTGCACTTTTCCCCGCCAAAAGCAAACGATTTTAATGTAACTGAAAATGGTGGATGTTTGGAATGTTAATGATATTTAATGAATATAAACATAAACAATGAGAGAGTTTACTATATTATATGCATATATATTGCATTACATATGTATATATATCTAGATATATTGCCAGTTGGGGTAGTTATTTAAATTATCATTGGAAAAATATTTTAATAAATAAAAATAATCATAGAGAAAATTAATTTTCATACATTTAAATGTATTCAAAAATAAAAGCCATATGTTTCCATGGCAACAAAATCGAATCGACAATGTTCAATTGGATTTTGAGCTTGAAACAATTTTAATTATTTTAAATTATGAATTTCGTTTTAAAATGCAAATTTTGATGATTAAATTTGAATATAAATACATATAAATATCGATATAACAAAATTATCCTTAAAACAAGCCAAAACTGTCAAAACTAAAATTATTTAAATTAAATTTATCTAAACAAGTTCAACATGACATTTTTTTTTTTTTTTTTTCATTTAAGTTTATTTGGTATGAAAAAGTATTTTTTGAAATTGCATTTCATCGCCAACCGACGATAAATCGCCAAATAACGAAAATTTCATTATTTTTTTACGGACACTGCGTAGCGATTCCGCCGAAATTTTTTTTTATAAACGTATATAGTCTCATGAGAAGAACATTCTGTATTTTTTTTTCAGATTTTCCGGAGTATGCCCGTATGGAGACCTTCCTTGTAAGTCTGGAGTCACCGAAGCTTGTGAATAAATACGCCGAAGAAAGATTATTTTAACAAAAGAAATATTGACTGTCTTTTATGAATAATAAAATAGTTTAACATATTTAGATGAGATATAACAAGTTGGAAATTGCATGTGTAGCATAGCAAATGAGGTGCGTTCGTACGTTATCGACGTTTTAAAAACATCACTCTCATATATCAATCTCATAAAATTGTAAATAATTAATTGCAATTAAAATGCGTACCAAACAATGTTCTCCCTATAAAATTATGTAATGGAATACTTTTGTGTGGTCTTGTAAATCTATAACAAATTTATTGTTATTGATATTATTGTTTTTATTGATACATATAATTGCATAAAGAATTATTAATCCCGATATGCTATTTCTTTCAGACAACAATTAAGTTGCAGTCACTAGAAAATATCATTGCGTTACAGAAGCCATCCGCAAAATGAAGCAGGTATATATCAATTTCAATAAACTTTAAAAAGTATAAAATTGTTTGATGTTGCCACAAATTACAATCAAAATGACGTTTTTGTCCATTTTCCGCACTCAATATCTTATTTAAGCAATAGTACAACAAACTTTTTCTTATAGAATATGAAAATGTTTTACTAGGACAAACTAAATAATATAATAGTGCATCGAGATATTGTTGCTGTTAGCAGATATAACCTGTTAAATATTCAAAATTTTCAAAATCTGCAACATTTAAATTAGTGTTATGAAAAAAAGCGTCACGGTTGAATAAAACTAAATATAGCATGCAATAGTTGAAATGTGTGCAAAAACATGGAAAATAAAAAGAAGCAAGGTCTCTAGATATTTTTAGAGAAAAAATAACAAAATTTTCAACTATCAGAAAATGAAAAAACTATTTCTCTTTACTCTTTATACGCCTTTTCCCTATGAGAAAATGGAATGTCTTTTTTTTTCTTTCCCCTGACGAAAGAGAAATGGGATATTTCCTTTTCTGATAGGAGAAAAATGTGATCATTGACATTGCTTTTTTTGTAACTTATCAATTTTTTCCCCCTAAAAATATGACGAGACCCCACTTTTTTTTTTTCTTTTCCATGTTTTAGTACATGTGTTCAATTATTGCATGCTATATTTTGTTTTATTCAACCGTGACGCTTTTTTTAGATAACACTAACTTAAATACTGCAGATTTTGAAAATTTTGAATATTTAACAGGTTATATCTATTAATAGCAACAATATCTCGATGTAGTATTATATTATTTAGCTTGCCCTAGTAGTGTACTTTCATATTCTATAAGACAAGGTTTGGGGTACTATTGCTTAAATAGGCATTAAGTGCGGAAAATGGACAAAAGCGTCATTTTGATTGTACTTTGGGGCAAAACAACAATGTAAAACAATAATGTCCCATTGAAACAAATAAATTTTAATAAGCAGATAGTGTTATACTAATAGTTTATACCAAAAGAATTTTATAATGCTGTTGCTTGCCAGAGATATAGCACTCCAAACATATCGGCATTTTATTTTTCATGAAAAATGGCATTCGCAGCGTTGAACTCTGACATTTTCCATAGGGAAGAGGAAATTTTTTCAGGGTTTCAAAATTGCTCATTATTCATTAAATATGATTTACTTTAACATAAAAAGAAATAATCAAACCAATTAAAAAATACAACTATCAAAACATCACTTTTTGTCGGAATTTCAATATAATGGTTCTTAAAAACAACTATTAATTGTGTGATAATCCCAGTAACGATCCTTCACAAAGCTGCGACAGGCGTTTTTTTTTTCTTTTTTTTTCTTTTTTTTTTTTTTTTTTAAATTCTAATTAGCCCCATTTTAAACAGAAATCCTTAACAGACATTTTGACAAAATTTTCAAGAGAAATAGATGTCAAAACTTCTATTTGAAGAATACTGGTTCTGACAGAATGTAAAAATAGTCGCCTGTGGCAGCCCCGCCTTCACAAGTTAGAGAACTGAACTGATAATCCAAGAGCCGACAGCATAAAAACCTAAGGTATCAAGCATAAAGAAAGAAAACCTTTATTTTATGGAAGAGTAGAACTAGGGAATCTAACGATCCATGTCTGCCGGAAGTGAAATGGTACATAAGCCAGAAAATTAATAGGACTTGTGGTTGACTCGTAGGTTTATCATTGTATTTTCCTGATCTCAGTCCTCCATGTTTTCATACCTTTGAGTGTAGGACAAACACAATAATATTTTGAATGAAATAAAAAATGGAAATGAATACTACGAGTGAAGCACTGGTGGTCAGTGGCGCCAACTTATATGGGCCCATGGGCAGGCACGTAGCCAGGGAGGGGGCTAAGGGGGCTGAAGCCCCTCCCGAAAGTTTGAAAAGTCTTAACAAAATTATCTTTATGATAATAAAATTAGTTTTGCTTGATTTTAACTTCTACGACGTAAAAGTAAATTGCATTTTTAACTGCAAAAAAAATTCATTTATTCAATTACACTTACAGTAATCCTTCATTATAATGGTTATTTAAATATACTGTTTTTTTTTTTTAATAGATATTTACCATTGAAAATATAAATTCGTTTTAAAACGCAATTATAACTATCTTTAGGCGCAGTAAAATTCGATCAAGTGTAATTTTGTACCATTAATTTGACTAAGAAGAATGTCTTTATGAAATTTTTTATGATATGTATTATGATTTGTTTTTTATAGTCAGTATAGGGACATTTTGATTTGTGTCGCATAAAGTAAAAACTTAAAAAAAAAAAAACACTGGCTCAGTTCACAGCCAGAAATTTAATTTAGTAATTCAAGTACAGTGTATTTTGAGTTAAAAAAGGTGAAATTTTGTTAAATACAATTTTTGGATCAAAAATAAACTTTTTGATCCGCGGATTAAATGACGAAAAATATAGTATTTGTCTATTGGCTAGATAAAATGGAAGCAAAAAGTTAATGAATGTTAATAGAATCTTTAAACTAATTGGAAAATATGATATGAAATGGCAAACATTATTTTTCAAACGTGTTTTCTTTTTCTTTCCAAAATTACAAAACAGCACCATGGGTGCACTAAATCTTGAATTGGTTTACGTAAAACCAGTTCCCATAACATAAATTTTTCTAGTAGCAAGTCTTGTTTTGAAATTGAAATTTAGGATTGGTATTTGACAATTGATTGAGTACTTGACAATTTTTATCTGAGGCAGATGCCTCAGATAAAAATTGTCAAGTACTCGATATGAGCTACAATATGGCAAGCAACTCATTTTGATATATTGCTACGTAACTAGTGATGATTTAGATGTTGCCACGAAGAGAAACACTTTTGATTTCATTTTACTTTCTAAAAAGCCATACAATTTTCCAATAACTGTAGGGAAGAAACAAAAATAAGAGAAATGGATAAAAGATCCATAAATAGTATTTCCTTTTCTTACATATTCCAAAACACATTTATTGTAAACCTTGTTTTTTCTTTTTTCACGAAAGGATAAGTAAAGAGAGATCACAAAAAATCAGAAAGACTAGTTGCTACATGTTTCAGACACTGGAAAAAGGCTAAATGTGTTTCTTTAAAGCATATGCAATTAGATTTTCATAAACCGTATGTTATTTTAGCAAACAAATTTGAAATTTCTTCAGGAAAATAAAAAGTTATTATTCCATTGTTGGATTTTCAAAGGGCTTCAGGAAAAGAAGAAATCAAGCCAGTTCTCTGACCAATACTTGAAATAATCTTATTTTGTGCAGAGCAAAATACATCACTTAGAGGTGACCACGATGACTATCATCTAACGTTAGAAAAATGGATATAAAAAGACTGTTAGCTAAGAGCTCTTTTAAGTTTTGAGCAATGTCTGGGGAGAATGAATTGAAGCAAGAAATTGTAAATACAGTTGAACCACGTTAATACGCGAATCAGGGGTCCGATCAAAATTCGCGTATCAAACAAAGGTCGCGAATTTTCGTCGAGTGGTCTATCTAATAAAAAATTATGCGAAAAAAAACCACATTTTTTTTTTTTGTCAATTTTTAACACTTTTAAGACATAAAATGACATTTTATTTATTTTAATCATTATGTGCTAATAAGCACATACAGGAACGTTAGAAAGCTTTAAATTCAAATAATCATTATTTTCTGATGTAAAAATCCTATGTCTTTTCAAATTTAGATTTATTATGTATGACACATAAAACTGAATAAGACGAATACAAAAATTTCTGCTAATTATATTTATTAAAACTAATGTTAACAAAATTGAAATCTTTGTTACTTATACAGAACAGACAGATGCAATAATAAATAGTGTTGATAATAATAAAAAGTCAATTAAAAAATCTTACTGAAGTCAATAATGTCATTAAAATTACTTTTTGAAAAAGTAGCTGTCAGCTTTGACCTGTTTGACATGCGGTCGATCCATAACCATGATGTTTTCCACCTTATTTAGGTAGTGGTAAAGTTCGCTGGTTGAGGGTCGTTTATCCAGTGACGACGCATATTGTCTCAGGAAATTGAATGCCTCTCTAACTTTGGAGAGTGTGGATGGGGCCGGAAGCGCAGGTACATCATCTTCCTCCTCATCCAGATTACAGTTACATCGGCGATGATATCATCCAGACTTCTAAGTTCGGAGGTAACTAGATATTTGTCGATATTAATGAACGTGTCTAAATCGACAAAATTTTCTCCTACAGTTTCTTGTGCGGCTAGCCAACGTTATTCAGCATTGGGGTGCGAGGTTGGCTCCATGTAAATGATGTCCTCGCTACTTCCGAAACTTGCTTTGTGAAAACAATTTTTAATTGTTGTTGGTGTAACACTCTCCCATGCTACAGTAAGCATGTGCATAGTGTCGAGGACTGTAATTGGACGACATTCGTAGCAAAAAGGATTGCTGTCGTGTTTCATTTGGTGAAGGTATCACCGTATGAGTCTTATAATTTACTTTGGCGCTATTAATTATTCATTGGTCCATTGACTGTGTGACACTAATCAAATTTGGGTGTAAAAAGTGTAAAAATTCTACTTGGACACTATTCAGATCTTCGATACCTTTTGGAAGCGCAGGGCAGTTGTCCACAAGCAATAACACATGGCGCAATTCTTTTCTCATACGCCGATAAAAATTACGAAACCATGTTGTAAAAATGTTGCCCGTCATCCATTCTCTACGCTGCCTTTCGTACAGGCAGGGGAAATTCTTGATATTTTTAAAGCATCGCGGGTTGCTTGATCTCCCTGTGACCAGGAGCTTTAATTTATCTGATCCATCAGAGTTGGCACCCAGCAGAATATTAAGACGCTCTTTGCTCAGTTTGCCTCCATGACCCATTTCTCCGTTCATGACCATTGTTTGACTGGATGTCAGTTTGAGAAAAAACCCAAATTCGTCCACGTTGTAAATATCCCGACTTGAGTAGTTTTTTTCAAGCTGCGGAAGAACATTAATCTTCCAACAGTGAATATCTTGAATGTTGACTGCAGCTGACTCACCGCAGACTTGTTTGAATTTTATGCCCTACCGAGTTTTAAATCGATCCAGCCATCCATTTGAGTCATTGAAATCTGGCAATCCCATTTTTGCTGCGATTTCAAATTTTTTTTCTTGCATTGACAAGCCACTTATTGGGATATTCGGAGAGCGTGCTTTAACAAACCACTCGTGAAGTATCTTTTTCATGTCCTCAAACTTGGCGGTTTTTATTTTCTTGTTCTTTGTTCCTCCAACCACAGCTTGGTTAGCGATGGCACTCGTATTCTTTAACAAATTCTTTAAAGTTGACTCAGGTTTGCCTTTTTCTTTGGCGAACTCAGACTTATTTGAGACGACTCGGGCATCGTATTGATTTATAATTTGTAACTTCTGAGCGATGGAGGGAGCCTTTCGTTTAATATGTTTTGTTCCTTTCGCCATAGTTTAGACTAGTTTTTAAAAGTATAGATGGATATCGTAAACTAGATAATACTGGGAGAGACAAGCGACTCTCTTCTTTTAAAAATATCACTGCACTTATGAAACAGCAATTGGAAAGACTCACGCGATTAATCTGCGATAGTAGCGCATGCTCCATCTATCGGTTCTACCGCTCTAATTTTGGGGAGGGGAGGAGGTCACATAATTTCTCAATTATGGGTAAAAGTTCTTTTCACTTTTGCTTTTTATAAAACTAGCTGACTCGCGCAGCCTCCGCCCACGATGAATGAACTTTACATGAATTTCAAATTTGTAAGATTTTATAAATTTAATTCCCAGTTTTTGTCTACATTTTAATTTTTAGATGACAAAAATCGCAAGAAAAGTATTGAATTGAAGGTACATTCTACTTTGCGTAATTTGATTTTTTTCAACCTATGCGTACAGAAAGCGAGCGAAACCACCACAAAACACTCAGGTTTTTACTGATTTCAAAAAGTTTTGTATCAATTATTTTTTAATTTACTTATTCTTAATTTGCGTTTCATGATAGAACGAAATGCATAAATTAAAAATTTCTAAATGCTAAATTTTATAAAATTTGAATTTCCATTAAAATTTTACACATTGGATTTATATATTTTCCAAATGAAAACACGCGTTTTTCAAAGCAGACATAATATCTTTAACTTTTGCACAACCCTAGCTTTTCTCGCCTATGAGATTTCATTGGGAGAGTTTTGATTGGGCAATCTTATGCTAGCCTCGGATCGGGATCCAAATTTATTCAGCGTGCGGTGTTAATGTAAAAAAAAATGTTCAATTTAATTGGGTTTAAATAATTATTGTATAAAGAATAAGTTAAATAATTGTTTAAATAATTGTTTAAATAATCTATATATATAAAAGAAAGTCTGGATTTCGTATTAATCACAGCACAAAAATATCTGCCGAACCTATAATCTTGAAAATTGGGGTAAAAATATTTCTGATAACATCGAGTGCCGCTAAGAAGGGATTTTCGAAAATTCCACACCTAAGAGGGTTAAAAATAGGAACGAACTTTAAAAAAATTCCTTAAAAATCGGCTTTTGTAGTAATTTTTCAACTCATAACATAATTTAGTGTATTTTTTCATGCTGAATCGAATGGTACCAAGCAAATTCTTTTAAGTTCAGTAGTTCGCGAGATAATTCACATTTTCCTGATTTGGCGGTGTCTTCGGCGCAAAAACCTGAAATTTTCAATCCTTATCTATATATATAAAAGAAAGTCTGGATTTCGTATTAATTACAGAACAAAAAAATCTGCCGAACCTAAAATCTTGAAAATTGGGGTAAAAATACTTCTGATAACATCGAGTGCCGCTAAGAAGGGATTTTCGAAAATTCTACCCCTAAGGGGGTTAAAAAAAGGTACGAACTTTTAAAAAATTCCTTAAAAATCGACTTTTTTAGTTATTTTCCAACTGATAACATATTTTAGTTTATTTTTTCATGCTGAATCGAATGGTACCAAGCAAATTCTTTTAAGTTCAGTAGTTCGCGAGATACTTCACATTTTCCTGATTTGGCGGTGTCTTCGGAGCAAAAACCTGAAAATTTTCACCTTATCTATATATATAAAAGGAAGTCTGGATTTCTTTTATATATATAGAAACACATCAGAGAACACTATATATAAAAGAAAGTCTGGATTTCGTATTAATCACAGCACAAAAATATCTATTGAACCTATAATTTTGAAAGAGAGTTCTATAATCAGGTTAACATGATTATTATATGAAAGCTATATTAAATTATCTCAATACATGTAAAACGCAAAGTGAAATTTCATCGGGGCCGCTTATAACTTAAGTTCTACAAGATAGATTTTATGGATTTTACATTGTTAGTTGGATAATTTTTCAGAAATTTTGTAACAAATGCGGAATATAGCATTCTACGTTGTTTAATTGAATGTTTAGGGAATGTTTTTTATCAGATGAACCCAATTACAAAAGTTTGGCTTTACTTTAAAAGTTCCGCTGAATGAATTTTTATGTGATTAAAATTGTTAACATGTTGAGCGCTACGTCATTCATTGGTGACTAACATTGAACTTTCCGTTTAGATGACTGATTTTTCACCGATGACAGACAGTCTAAAGTACGATATAAAACTAAAAATTACTATGATATAAAAATTTCGTTTGATTCAAAGTTTCTTAAAAAAAAAAAAAAAAAAAAAAAAAAACTGACCAGCGTAGCGGGCGAAGGCTGCTAGTTGTTGTATAAAATGCTTGGGAAAATACTTCATCTAAAAACTCGTATTAAGTTCATTCGCGTATTAAACGTAGGTTTTTCTTTCTAGGGACTGATAAAATTTCGCGTATTAACTATTCGCGTATTAAACGGGTTCGCGTATTAACCATTCGCGTATTAAACGGGGTTTTTTCTATGCGTAAGATAGGCGTATTTCAAGGGACCAAAGAAAATTCGCGTATTAAAAGGTTTTGCGTATTAAGCGGGGCGCGTATTAACGGGGTTTGACTGTATCCGTATAAATGCTATTTACTTCATTCCAGACATTTAGAATGAAATCGTTCAAATATTTTCGGGTACAGTTACCGAAGTATTAATTATCAAAATAAATAACGCAATCTGTTTTAGATTCATTGCTGATGAAACTATGAACATATCAAGCGTAAAACAGCTTGCCCTTTGCTTTAGATATGTGGACTATTAAAAAATTCACAAACTCCAATAATTCGGATTTTTTTTTTTTTTTTTTTTTTAGTTTTTATTCCAATAGATATCTCTTCTGCCAAAAATTCAATAAAAGTAATATTAGAAATTTGTGATTAATTATACCTTGACAAACTAAACTTAACTACGCCTTGCGTCGTAAGGCGTATGATGAAGCAGTCAATAAGCCTGGTCATGTTAGAGGGGTTAATTCTAAAATTCTTCAGACTATCCAAAAATTAGACAAATCCACTGTGAAAGCCAACAGTTAAATCTGATTCCCGTCATCCGATAATATCATGGATTTGTTAAAACACTAACAAAAAATTTTTTAAATCACCTAAAGGCAAATTTAGCGCTTCAAAAAGCAATTGCATCATGTGCCTCAGAAAAAAAAGAAAATTACTTCTCCGCATTTTTGACACAAATTTTATCGAAAGTCACGAAAGCATGTTAACTTTGTTGAGTTACTTAAGTACATTTATGTTAGCTCAGAAAATATTTCGAAAAACATATGGAAGATTTCATCAACAACTGGAGCTTCTATGACAGTCAGGCAGAAGAATGATTTTTACTCAAGCCTGTCTGTTTGAGAGAAGGTTTTCTGTCAGACAAAGTCAAAGAGAGTTAGTTCTTCAAGAAAATCTCGCGACATGATATCGTTTGTAACTCTTGCTAAAGATATACTGGGTCATTTTCTCTAAACAGCGATATTTTTATCCCTGCTTCAAAATTAATGAATAAACTTGTATGAAAATTAAATAAATGCTAGAATATTTTAATTACATGTTTTTATGTATGTCTAACAGGATAAAACATACTATTAATAAATAAAAGCCAGTTAGATAATTTTATATATTGTAAAAATGTCATCCCCTTGTATGTCCCTGTCAATGCCTTAACACAAAAGTAGTTCCCAAAACTGATCATCCGTATATATTTGTAATGTTTTTGTTGGTTAAATTATTAAACAATATCACAGAATACTAAAATTTGAAAAAATAAAAACTTTTAATTTTTTATATATTTTTAAAAAAATAATAAAAAATGTCTCTGGGTTTTGTTGTCATTCCCCTGTCATAAAATGAAAATAATGATTCTCAGCTGTGGCAGCACTTATATTACTCCAGAATTTCATCTGTGAACAATGACATCATCAAAGAAGATATCTTAAATTGTTCTTTTTTGCAGCATTAATTTTTACAAGTAAAACTTGGGGATTTCCAGTCACATATTGGTATTTTTATTGAATGTCATTACCCTGTCTCTTTTATTTACCTAAATTTTGTAAAGAATGCTGTATAAACGATTAAGCCTTATTTGTATTAAGTTTTTAAAGTTTTCTTTAAGTGCAATTTAATTTTGTGTATACAGGGTGATTCAGCTCGTCGGTGACAAACTTTAAGGATCGATAGAGCACACCTAGACGAACATTTTTGAATAGGGAATGTAGGGTCCCTGACGCGATGGTAAGGCGCTAGGCGCTTTCGAAAATTTGGGTGCCGAAATTCGAAATGTCATAAAAATAAAGAATACTGCCCAGTTAAACTGATGGCATTGAGCTCACAGGCTACAAATACTAATTGTACATTAAAGCCTTATATTTTCAAGGGTTAATTCCGTTAAAAAATTAAGAAAGGGAAACAGCTCTCTTCTTTCCTCTTTTTTTATACTTAATCATTGAACCTCCTATACTATCAAAGACATGCTTTATCATATAAAAAATCTATATCCAAAATTCAGAGCAAATTAGATAATTCTTAATAAAAACCCATTTAGCATTTATATAATTTAAAAGGAGTTATCCCCCTCTTTTATACTTAACCATTAAACTTCCAAAACTATTCAGAGATTTGAACGAAATCTGAAAATTCTGCTTGAAAAACCCATTTATATAAATTAAGGGGGGGGGGCATTAGAACCCCTGTTCCCCCTATTTATACTTATACAATGAACACCTAATAACAGTCACTGAATCGCCTCATCTGAATGATCCTAATCTAAATTTTGAACGAAAACTTAATTCTGCATGAAAATCCCATTTATATCAACTAACGGGGGGGGGGGGATTAGAACCCCTGTTCCCCCTATTTATACTTATTCAATGAACACCTAATAACAGTCACGGAATCGTCTCATCAGAATGATCCTAATCTAAATTTTGAACGAAAACTTAATTCTACATGAAAATCCCATTTATATCAACTAACGGGGGGGGGGGGTATTAGAGCCCCTGTTCCCCCTATTTATACTTATTCAATAAACACCTAATAACAGTCACGGAATCGCCTCATCAGAATGATCCTAATCTAAATTTTGAACGAAAACTTAATTCTGCATGAAAATCCCATTTATATCAACTAACGGGGGGGGGGGGATTAGAACCCCTGTTCCCCCTATTTATACTTATTCAATGAACACCTTATAACAGTCACGGAATCGTCTCATCAGAATGATCCTAATCTAAATTTTGAACGAAAACTTAATTCTGCATGAAAATCCCATTTATATCAACTAACGGGGGGGGGGATTAGAACCCCTGTTCCCCCTATTTATACTTATTCAATGAACACCTAATAACAGTCACGGAATCGTCTCATCAGAATGATCCTAATCTAAATTTTGAACGAAAACTTAATTCTGCATGAAAATCCCATTTATATCAACTAACGGGGGGGGGGCATTAGAACCCCTGTTCCCCCTATTTATACTTATTCAATGAACACCTAATAACGGTCACGGAATCGCCTCATCAGAATGATCCTAATCTAAATTTTGAACGAAAACTTAATTCTGCATGAAAATCCCATTTCTATAAATTAAGGGGGGGGGGGGCATTAGAACCCCTGTCCCCCTATTTATACTTATTCAATGAACACCTAATAACAGTCACGGAATCGCCTCATCAGAATGATCCTAATCTAAATTTTGAACGAAAACTTAATTCTTCATGAAAATCCCATTTATATCAACTAACGGGGGGCATGAGCCCCCCGTTCCCCCTCTTATACATATCGAATGAACTCCAAAAACTAATCAGGGAAGCGCCTTGTCAGGATATACCTACATACAAAATTTCAAGTGGATCCGATATTTTTATCATGAGTTATCGCGTTACGCACATACGCACATACATACAGAACGGACGGGCACATAAGCTCTCAGGCTATGATAGCCTGTGAGCTAACTAGGGAAATGGTTAGATTTTCTTGCTTGTTGCGTCGAAATGATTCTGTTTGTTTAGACTTTCTTCAGTACCAATTTGATAAGCGTATCTCTTAAAACATGGATAGGGGGCGCTGCAGACTTTGGAGAGCTAAACAACAACTTTAAGCCCGTTATTTTGATAATTTAACACATGCTCGCCAAAGTTTATACTCTAACTTAAAGTTTGAACCCAAAAGTAGAGCCCTGCAAAAAGCGTAAGAGCCGGAATAAAATGTCAAAGTACAGGGTGGTCGAAACTCTTTTTATAAGTACATAATTTGAGTAAAAATAAACACTCACTGCTCTAAAAACGAAAATTAATCGGATAAAGCAGGGTGATTACATGGTTGTCAAGCATAAACTCAATAAGATGGTTTGTGCTTATTATAATTTGTCAGTTTTAAAAAGGTATTCACCGGCTTAGTTAAAAACATCGTTAGCTCATTAAAATATAAAGTTTTTATGGTTTTTATAAGTGTTCTTAATAAAAATACCTGTTAGATTTATAATACCCTCTAAAAAGGAACAAATGACCAGAAAATATTGCATGAGAAAGCAGCTGGAAACATTAAACCAGTATCCAAATTACTATCTAGAGGTCAAAGAATTCAAAGGTAATGATGGAAGATATATCAAAGAAATAATCGTTCAAAAAAGAAAAATATCACTGAACACTAAGATTTCTACCTCACTGAAGATATTGTCTCAGTTGAACATGATGAAATCCAGTTGTTATAGCCAACAAAAAGCAAAGACTGTTCTAGCCAAATAAGTCAAAAGAACAGTCTTACTACCAGGCAAAAGTCGGGAAAAGGTAATAGGGTTATTAAAACTACTTTAGCTGAATCTGAATTATCCCAAGAGACAGAAAAAAAAATTCAAAACATAATAAGATGGAAGAAAAAAAGTTAGTCATAGTTGGCGAGTAAGAAGATATCGAGCAAAATTAGCTAAACAAATTGGAAAAGTTGAGAAAGAAACTATTAAAGACCCGTCAAACTTCGGAAAAGTATAAGAAGAAGTTTTGTAGACTTAGAGACAAATATTCCAGTCAAGAATCAATTGGAAAATACATTAGAAATATCTCAAAAAGATAAATGCAGCGCCTGAATAAAACAAGTTGGAAATTGCACGTGAAGCGTAGCAAATGAGGTGCGTTCGTGTGATAACCTAATTAATATTATTTAAATTATATATTTAGAGTAAAAATATTACTCTTATATATCAATCTCATAAAATTATAAATAGTGAATTACAATTAAAACGCTCATCAAACACTTATTCTCCCTATACCATTATGTAATGGAATACTTTTGTGTGGCCTTTTAAATCAATAACAAATGTTCTTTGAACCACAAATTATGTAAAATCTATATTATAATATGTACTTTATAGTTGTATATAAATTTTATTAAGTTCGAATGAGTGTAACACCATTAAAATGCATTTGAAACATTTTTCCCCTTTGACCGTAATGTAAAGGAATACGTTTTACTGTTCCTGTAATTGATTTATGCATCCGATTTTCATAAAATTTGAAATAACTTGATAAAATTACCTAATAATTATGTATTTTAAATTTCAAACGTATAAAATACATTTGAAACTTTTCCTCCATTGACCATAATATAATTGAATACTTTTGATTGCCCCTGTAATTGATCTATGCATCCGATTATCAAAAAATTTGAAATAACTCGACAAAATTATGTAATAGTTATGTATTTTAAATTTCAAACGATTCGGTTGGGTAGTTTTTGCGTTGTTATATGCGGACAGACAGACGGACAGACGGACGGACAGAACGACCACTATAGGTGCTACGTACTTACATAATTACGAACGCACCTAAAAAATGGTGTTTGGAGAAATGTTGACAAAGGATTTGGCAAATGGAAATAGCAATTTGAAAAAAGAAAAGGCAAAACAATTTTTTAAAGGATTAATGCAAAGAGACCTTTTTAAAAAATACAAGGTAGTAAGTGAAACAAAGTTCTTATTTTCCAAAATACACATAACACACAAGATAAGAGTTTTATTGTTTGGAATATTTGCGGAAACAACGAACTGGATTTTCGTTACAATTCTAAAGGTACTTTTGAAGATATAAGAGTCAAAATCTCTGAACCCAAACCATATACACTGTTAAAAATAAATCTGTGAATTCCAGGTGAAACTACCGGCAGCAATGTAGCCGAACTTTTACCGTTCCGTTAGTAGATTTTCCGTAGTGGGAAATACAAGAAGGGAAAACTCCGGTTTAAGAATCAGTAACTTTCCGTTACAAAGTTTGATTTATAATAGTAATAATTTAATATAATTTATAAAAATGACTTACCGATTAATCGTCAAAGAATTCGAAACCACCGAGGATTTTAAGCTGCTATGTTATTTTACTTAATTGTTATTTTGGATAATTTAGTTCACGCCGTCCTCAGGACCGAACTCGGGACCTTCCGATTGCGGAACAAATTCTTACGAACTGAGCCAAAGTTGCTGATGCTAAACGGTACAAAGTATGTCTTTTATGAGTTAGTGGGAAAATCTGTTGTGCTTTTTAAAGATTTCCTTTCGAATATATTCCTTAGAGTGTTTGTAAACGGATTATTTTAGACTGATGCATAATACTTATTATTTTTTAAATCATTTTTAACTTTTTAAATAGTTTAAATTTAAAAAAAATCACTGTTTGAAACCACTGTTTTTTTTAATAAAAAATTTTTTATTAACAATTTTTTTACAATATATATATATATACATAGACTTTTTTTTTTAAATTGTCGTACATTATTTATTTCTTTATTTATTTATTTTTCGGCTAATAAATTAAAAGATTTTTAATAAAAAAAAAGAGAAAAATAAACAGAAAAATGTAATTTAAAAGGAATTTTTATGTTTCATTATTCCATGGCGCCAATGGGACTCGAACCCACAATCTGCGCTCGCAGGTGATTAGCGGTGTGGTGCCTTGACCACTCGGCCATGAAACTCCCCTTACAACGGAATGTCTCCGTTTTTTGTTTTTATTTCCATCCGTTTCGTTTTTTTCAGGAAATATGATGGAACTTTGTGATTTGTAACGGAAAATACCCTTTAGTTGTTAAAAGGGAGCTTTTCTGTGAAATTCAGGAAAAAAATGTTCGTGAATTTCAGAATTTTTTTAACAGTGTAGATCTCAGGCAAATACATTTTATTTTACTGACTTTCTCCATAAAAAAATTTCAAAATAAAATTGGTTTTGAGCTTTTGTTTATAATAATGTTTTCTTATTTACTATAAAATTTTGTGAAAAAATTAATAATTTGCAGTTATACCTGTTTGTCATTTCCCTGTGCCTGTTTGTCATTTCCCTGTGCCTGTTTGTCATTCCCCTGTCTAGTTGAACTTTAAAAATTTATTTTTGTGTATTTAACGTAGTAAAAGATTTTTGCTGACTCTATTTTATTAGTTAGAGACATTGTCTAAACACAATGGAAACCAATTTTAAAGAAAAAATTTACATTATTTTTTAAAAATATATGATGTTCAAATTGATCTCTTAAGAGAAAATGACCCATACTGATTGTTTCACATAAATATAGAGACAAATGCAATAGAAATCTTTTGTGAGATATTTTATTGTGCATCAAAACTTCGGGAAGACATTTTTCAACTTGAAATAGAGACCAGCAAGTAGGGGTCTGCACGGGCCCGGGCTTGGCTTGTGGCCCGTACCCGGCCTGGCCGGCCCGACAAGCAAAATAGACGGGCCGGCAAAAAAACTGAATGGGCCATACGGGCCGGGCCGATAAAAAAATTTAGCTGCCCTGCCGGCCCGTTATAATGGTTTAGGCACAAACGATAAAATAGTAGCTGTTGTTAATGAATATGGCTTTAAAGAAAATAAGTAGAAATGTGCGTCACGAACCAACACTAGTTTGACAACATCAATGTAGAAATGTAACTTCTACAGTGTAGAGATCGGCAACGGACAGTTACATTGTGTGTAACACGGGCTTAATATTTTTAGCAGACTCGTGCCGGGCCGAAATCAGACTTGCATTGTTTTTCTGCATACAGACGAGCCGGGCCGAAACTAGACTTAATTGATCTCAAGATGTGTATGCCAGACAATATGATTTGTAAAATTATTAATAACGATAAAGAACTTATGTTAACGTCTTCGTGATTGTTAAATACAGTTTTCTACAATGCTAAAGTTTCATAAATTTTCTGACTAATTTTTAACTGTAAAAGCATAATATTGACAAGCCTGATTTTTGAAGGGATTTGGAATCAAACAGCGTTTTTATTTTTTGTAAAAAGGATACTTGTATAACCTTGTTGAAATATAAGTTATTTTGTCAAATGGTTGTAAATTTTTCTTCCAACCAATGTTGTCGCTTCCGGAAACTCTATTCAAAATTCTAACTTTGACAGTATTTTTTTTAGCTTTCTTGTATCCAAAAATGGATAAATCCATTCGATTACACAGTTTCTGAATAAAAATATCCGCTAATCTAATGGATTTTCTAAAAAACAAAAAGGAATTCAGAAAGTAGCTCCTTTGAATTAGAGAATGAATTTGGATTTGGAATGTTTAATAAAATAATATAGAAGTAGTTCCAAAGTTCCCAGTAAAGTGACCACCTTTGGGACTGGCTAAAATGGTCACTACATAGAGGTGGTCACTTTATGGGGAATCTTACAAAATGGCACAGAAAAGCTTTCCTGGACTGAAAAAATAAATCAAAATATAAATAATTAAAAATGCACTACATTAAGTAATGAATTGATTAATTAACAACCATAGAATTACTAATTCAAATATGCTACATAGAAGATAATTTACTTAAAACTCGTGTTATTTCTTGAATGCAGTTAAAATTCCGTAGTGATTGATTTAAATAACACGTAACTACAAGGTACACTGTAATTTATATGGATTTTTATTTTCATTGTAACTGCATAGTGATAATGTTTTTGTAACTGGCAGTAAAAAACTTTTCATTAAAAATCACCTTAGACAAGTGCAAGTATAATTACAATAAAGGACAAAGAGGTCACTTTATACATCAAGAAAATTGTCACTATAGGAAATAAATTCCAGTACTTTTTTAATTGATCAAGATAAATTTTCAGAAAGTGATCACTTTAATCATTTAATTTGAAAATTTTCGGCCTGCAGAAAAATGGATGGTCACATTTTACAGGTTTAAATAACATTGACAATGACAGGCTAACTGGTCACTTTATACAGGTGGATACATTAAACAGGTGGTCACATTAACAGACAATTCTCATATTATTTTATACGAGTACAATTAAAATTTTCCAAAACCGGTCACTTTAGCCAGGTGGCCACTTTACCAAGGTGATCACTTTAGCAGGTTCCACTGTATGTTGAAAAGTTTGAAACAAGTTGGAAATTGTACGCTACACGGGGCAAATGAGGTACGTTCGTTCCATAACTAATTTTATAAATACTCAGGTCTTGGTGCAATAGCTTTTGCACTCTTACGGAAAAAGGTATGAATACAAAATTTATTACTGTTACACATATACATATTAAATTTAGTAATATGGAAATAATAGGACTCCATCTTAAACAGGACGTTATTACCATGAGAACCTATATTCATAACCAGAGCCGTCCGTATGGAGTACGGATTAAAGCGAGGCCCGGTGCAAGGATTTTGCGAGGCCCTTTCCTTTTAGACTCTTAACATGATTTGATGTATACTATCAATAAAAAAAGAAAGGCTTTCACCTATATACTATGTCCCGAAGAACCAGGTTTCGATCCCCCAGCTATTATAAAGAAGTAGCGTTTGGTTGTATGTTTGTAGGGGTAATTTCTGGAACTACTGAATCAATTTCAAAAGTAAGGATGACAAGTTGATTGTGAAAATCCCTCTTCAAGATATGCTATATTTTATGTCAAGACCACTATCTTTTCTAACTAAAATCATAAATTTATATTAAATATTTTCTATTATACCTTTTTCTTTTATTAAAATAATATTTTGTGTCCAGATGCGAGGCCCTGTGCGGTCGCACCAGTTGCACACCCCTAAGGACGGCTCTGTTCATTACCTATCAAGGGATATCATTGAATTAATTTATAATAGGATTTAATAAAATAAAAAAAAACATATTTATATTTTTTTAAGTTTTGATTCAAATTTCATTTAATGTGAAATGACATCAACAATATTTTTCAACGTTTATAAAATTTCGGTTGGGTAGTTTTTGAGCTGTTATATACGGACAGATGGATAGACAAACAGACTACGACTATATAGCAAGGGTCGATGAAAGTTTTTTTTTCTTTTTTTCAGGGGCTTTTTCTTGAGAAAAGTAAAAGTTATTTTTATAAATTTCATAATATTTTTGAGAAACATAGCATTTTGTAATGAAAGATGAAATCCAGTTATTCAAATTTGAACCAAACATTTATTAACAAAAAACTTCTTTAAACTTTTTTTGCTATAAAGTTTTCTTTTCTGGCGAAGTGGTTTTATTTACAAATCACACATTTTAAACCTAACAGCAGAAAAAAAAATAAACCGTAGTAAGCTTTCATGGAAAGGAATGTTGTGAAGGAGCCTAGTTTTATTAAAAGGAATTTTGTAGAGGGACCCGTTTTATTAAATTCATTTTTGCGAAAAGGCCTATTTTGTTAAATTCATTTTTTGTGAAGGGTCCTGTTTTACTAAATACATTTCTGTGAAAAGGCTCATTTTGTTAAATTCATTTTTGTGAAGGGGCCTGTTTTATTAAATAGATTTTTGTGAAGGTGCCCTTTTTATTAAATTCATTTTTGTGAAAAGGCCCATTTTGTTAAATTCATTTTTGTGAAGGGCCTGTTTTATTAAACAAATTTTTGTGAAGAGGTCCTAAATAGGCTCCAAATTTTGCCTGGACCGATCACGACCCTTGTATAAGTGCTGAGCATTTATATAACTACGAACGCATTTAAAAAATGATCACCAAAATAAAGAAAAGAAAACATCCAATAATATTTTTCTTTGTCCTTTTATTTGAAGTGTGTCCATTTGATATATATGAAGTCTTTGGAAGGTCAACGAGAACAAAACAAAAAAATAATTGAAAAAATTATATATATCTATGAAAATACTTGTTTAAACAAGCACATTCTTCCAGATTTTAACAATGCAAAGGAATACTTTATCTAATTATTGCTTCTGCGATGATGCCTAGATGTTATCCAGGTAATCATTGAAGCGCATCCAACTACTATTTAATTTTCTTTTGCGATTTCTTGAACGCGGGTGTAAGCACGTGGATATGCACGTGCTTATCGAGTATGGCAGCAGCCTATTCAAGTATTTTATCGCTATCAACTTGCAAAGAAACATTTACATACAGTGGCGCCAACTTTTGAAAAATATTGGGTTGGCTCAAAAATATTTTGGTAAAATGGTACGACCAATTTGTTCTTCTTTGAAGGGTGGGCAGATTGTGAAAGATGAGAATTTGAAGTCAAGCTATCATGTTTTAATAAATTTGCAATTTTATGAAATTATATTCTCATGCATTTTTCCTTATAAAGACTTATATATAAAGACCTTATAAAGAATTTATTTGAATATCATCATGTCATGAACATGACTACAAATTGAAACAAGTAAGAAAAATCATGCGTTAAGCATAGGTTATGAAGCACTTTCCAATGCTTCATGAAATCTTTAACAAAACTTCGTTATTTAGGTAAATAAAGATATAAATCAAAATATAGCCAAATATGTATTCCAGTTCTATTGAACAGCCCTGCATTCAATCTGACAGCTAATATACATACATTATAATGGGATAATTTAGTTTAGCAAAAAAATGCCTAGTAGCTTGAAATTTCTCTTTCAGCAATTTATACTAATAGATGGAAACATACTTGAATACTTTGTTCAGCCTTGTCGTTTGCCTGGTACCTTTATTATACATATGTGTTAAGCTAAAATTTATTTTAAAACATTCTTAAAACGATTGAAATCACTTTCTGATAGATTATCGTTCATAGACTCCATGTACCGAATTATTTGTGTGACCCTGTATATCATTTTATCTAAATTCTGCAAACATTTCTTAGTAAATTTAATTCAGTTCAGCGTAAAAATATATAATTTATTTAAGAATCACCTTTTTAATAATTTATGCTCATATTCAGTAACGTTGGCGAGCTCTTTTGGGTAGCCCTGTATATTACTATAGCATTTATACGCACCATATAATATGCATAAATTTAGGGAAACTTATACGCGCACATCATACTTAAACCGCATTTTATACATCCATCAGCCATCATCGGATCCATATACAGTACTTTCGAAACTATTCGAAACTTTCGTACTATTTGAAATCTTTTGTGTGTTCCTGTAAATGCGATGTACTTTATATTAGGGAAGGCAGTATGGTATAATTTATACTAAGTCTCATTGACATACATCAATTTTACTATACATGAAACAGTTTAATATATTTAAAATATGTCGCACACAATTCCCCCTTTTACCATTACCTAGTGGAATTATTTTGTGTGGCCCTGTGAATGAATAATAGCTACATTTTAACCACATATTTCATAGAATGCATATTTTAATGCACCTCGTAAAAGCATATAAGTTTTAATATGTTTGACAGAGTATAACATCTTTAAAATTCCTTTGAAACGATTTTTTCCCATAGACCGTAATGTTATGGTGAACTTTTGACTCTCTCTGTAGATAAACTAATCATGGTAGAAACTTCCTTTTCAATAGGGTTTGTGTAAGTCTAAACGTCAATAGCGTCCCAAAATTTCATGGCAATACGAGTATATTTACGGGAGTTAGAGCGCGGCCAGACGGACAGACAAACCGAATTCATAAGCACTTTTCAACTTAGTTGGAAAGTGCTAACAGAAGCTGAAAATGGACACTTAGGACATTTGGGATTTATGGGAGTCAGTTGAAGAATTAAAACAAATGGTGATTTACAAAATAAATTTTGTTCTAATGGAAAAAAAAAAATTAATGAAATAAATAACTAAGCAGAACAGTGAAAATTTGCCATGCTGGCGTTCAAAAATATTGTGTGGGCTCGGGCCCCATGGACCCATATAAGTTGGCGCCACTGTTTACATACATATATTATCTTAAGTATTTAATATGGGATTCGTAAAATTTTTCTCTTTCCTCTTAAATATATTTGAACATAGCTCAAAAAAGTTTTTGCTTAGAATATCAGAGATCAATGTCGAACAATGTATCTTTCTGCTTAAGGAGAAAAACAAGTGGATAAATGTGATTGCAGATAGCAGAGAGAATTTCGTTTAACATATATTTCAAAAAATTTTATCCTTATCCTTATTATGTGTTATAAATTGTATCAAAGTTTAAACGCGATAGATTCTTTAGTTTTCCCAATCTTAAGAAAATTTAGAAAATAGCCCCTATCCGACGACCTTCCCATCCACCTGAATTTTCCACTCTTTCAAATATTTAATGTTAAAAAATAATCATTATTTGAGTGGTCGGTGAAAAAATGCATTGAAAACGCAATAAACTGCTTAGCTAAAGAAAAAGAGGAAATTGCCCCTCCTTCCCCCTACCTTGCAACAAAAAATCAACTCACCTTAAATTCACAAAAATTTTATTAATTATAAATTATTTTATAATTAATATTATTTTATAATTAATTTTACATTATTTTATAATTAATTTTATTTATTATAAATTATGTCAAAGTTCAGAAGAGATCAGTTCTTTAGTTTTCTCAATTTTAACAAAACGAGGTGGAACCTGTCGAAATTCGACGAAAGAAAATGTTTAAGAAGGAACTGTTTTATTGATTTATAATAAATCTAAAAAATTACTTACAGTAAAAAATTCATCTTTTTTTAATCAATCTACCTCTCAAACAAATATTATAAAAATACATTCTATATTGATCAGTCTAACTCTAAAACAAATATTATTTTAAGATAAGATTTAAAAAAAAATACTATAAAATGCAGTTGTCCAAATTTTTAATCGCACAAATAATCAGAAAAATATGATAAAGATCAGCTATTATGATGAATTTATCAATTGAGACTCGTATGTTTTCGAATGAAAAAAAAAAACAAAATTTATTCCAAATTCACACGATCATAGAATTTCACGCGGAATTAAAACCCGTCATAATTTTCATCTTCTGAAAATTTAAACATGTACTTCTCATATCCGTATTCACGGTGTTTAAAAAAATTGTATTTTAATTTGATCATTTTAAAATCACTTTAACTCAAAACTTGAAGTTATTCAACTGATGAATTAAAACGAAATAAAACCGAAATAATGGAATTTTATAATAGACGATATTTTCTGCAAAGTGTACGCATTTTAATTTCTATTTATTTATTTATTTATTTATATTTGAAGAAAAAATAGAGTGATTATGTTGCCACAATTGCAAAATTGATACTAAAAACTATAAAAAAATCTAATATCTCAAAAACAAACAGCTTTCAAACAAATTGCATTTAAAAGTACATTTTTTTCTCTATATGACGGTATAAAAATAAAAAAATATGCGATGTTTAGAAGTATAAAATTTGCAGTAGCGAAAAATGCAAAACTGAAATTGTTAGGGAAAGTGTTGCCATTTGCAAAATGACGTGTGTGTTACCACAGATACGTTTGGCCTTTATAATATAGATATAGACAATAGCCCCTCCCAGACGACCCTTATCTCCCCACTTAATTTTCTACTCTTTGAATTATTTAATATTAAGAAATAATATTTCATAACTCAGCGAAAAAACGCATTCAAAACGCAATAAAAGTTTATCTAAAGAAAAAATAGAAAATTGCCCCTCCCCTTCTTCCCTCCTAACAAAAATTCATCTCATCTTAAATTGATAAAATCCTTATTATGCATTATAAACTATGTCAAAGTTTAAAAGCCATCGGTTCTTTAGTTTTCCTAATTTTAACAAATTCACGTCAATTGTCTGTGGTAAAAAGCATCATGTTTTATATAAGTTTAAAAATTGATTATTTTATAAAACGGAAAGTTGTCCAATTTTTTTAACAGATACTAGACGGTTGCCCGCCCTCAGTAGCCCGAAGACTATCTGAATGCCAGTTCTACAACCCCACACATTCACGTTTCTGTGCCATGTCTCGTCAGTTTCCGGCAGATATGTTTGATCGGTGTTCTGGGGTTTCGTTTGCATATCTTTTTTTATTGTTAATGAAGAGGTCTTCCATTTGTTCTTCCATTTGTTCTTCCATCTGTTCTTCCATCTGTTCTTCCATCTGTTCTTCCATTTGTTCTTCCATTTGTTCTTCCATTTGTTCTTCAATTATATTCGACGATTCACTGTTTGAGAGCCTATCTGTCCTTTTATTTATAGAAGTTCAAAATGAAAAAAGATTTTCTTAGCAGACGATTTTTTGTGATAAATACATTATCTGTTTTATATTTCTTCTGCTTTATTCCTTTTATTTATAGAGTTCAAAATGAAAAAAGATTTTCTTAGCAGACGATTTTTTGTGATAAATACATTATCTGTTTTATATTTCTTCTGCGTTTACCTAAGCTGTGTAAAATCTCTATAAATAAAAGGTATAGAGGATGAGAGCCTATCTGTGCCTCAATTAATTATCCTCGGAATTCCTTTTATATATATAGATTGTGGCTTTTACAAATACGAGGTGGAACCCGTCGAAATTCGACGAAAGAAAATCTTTAAGAAAGAACTGTTTCATTGATTTATAATAAATCTACATAATTAGTTATAGTAAAAAATACATCATATATTGTTCAGTCTAACTCTCAAACAAATATTATTTTAAGCTAAAATGAACAAAATACTGTAAAAACCAATTATCCGAATTAATAATCGCCGGATTTTATAGCAGACAATACTATAGTATAATATAGTATACGATTATTTTATTTATTTATTTATTTTTATTTATTTATTTATTTATTTATTTATTTTTAAGAGTAAATGGAATGATTTTGTGCCACAATTACAAAATTCGCACTAAAAATTATAAAAAAAATATCTCAAAAATAAATTGAGATACAGCTTTGAAACAAATTGCACTTTAAAGTATATTTTTTTCTCTATACGACGGTGTAAAAAATTAAAATGTACGGTGTTTAGAAGTGTAAAATTTGCAGTACCGAAAATTGCAAAACCGAAATTGCATTGGAAAGTGTTGCACATTTTAATTTCTATTTTTTTTCTTTTCGATTTTAAGAGAAAAATGGAGTGATTGTGTTGCCACATGACAAAATTTCTTCAAAAAACTATAAAAAAAATTAATATCTCAAAAATAAATTGAGATACAGCTTTTTAACAAATTGCATTCGAAAGTATATTTTTTTCTCCATACGACGGTGTAAAAATTAAAAATGTACGATGTTTAGAAATATAAAATTTGCAGTAGCGAAAATTGCAAAACCGAAATTGCCGGGGAACATGTTGCCATTCGTAAAATGACGTATGCGTTACACACAGATACGTTTGGCCTTTATAATATAGATACCGGCACAATAGATGAAGCGGCATTTCCGAAAGTTTGAAGTAATTTTTCTCCACATGGCGTTACTGGGCAAAACACGTACGATATCTCGAAAACTTATAAGTATTATTTGATGAAATTTTTATGATTCACGTTAGTCTGTATAAGAGGAACCTAAAATTATCATTTATTGTTCTTTTTTTTTTTTTTTTTTTTTTTTTTTTTTACAGATGATTATACAGTTGAAATTTTTTTAATTTTGCACTAAAAAAGTTGGAAATTGATAAGCGTGGCAAATGAGATGCGTTCGTACTACAACAAAGTTTTATAAATATTCAGATCTTGGTGTAATAGTATACAGATCTTCGGATACAGTATAGTGGCCGAAAACCTTTCTGTTATAGTACATATTATCGGTTTTCTATTATACAGGAAATATCTTGTAATAAACATCACCGACATATATCAATTTCATAAAATGTGAAATTGTTTAATATTATTGAAATGCGCCTCAAACAATGTTTCCCACTATACCATTAGGTAATGGAATACTTTTGTGTGGCCCTGTAAATTAATAACAAATATTCTTTGCATCACAAATTGCACATAATGTATGTTTTAGTATATACTTCATAGATGCATATCAGTTTCATTATATTCGAAAGCATGTAACATTATTAAAATGCACTATTTTTCCCATTCGCTGTAATATAATAGAATAATTTTGATTGTCCCTGTAGTTAAAATATAAATCACATTTTCATAAAATTTGATATGCTAAGATAAAATGATGCAAAAATTATATTTTAAGTTTCAAACGATTCAGTTTGGTATTTTTTGCTCTGTTGTATGCGGACACAGACAGACGGACGAACTGAGCGACGACTACAGGTGCTGCGTATTTGCATAACCTCTTCAGACCTGGGGTACACAAATGTGTACCTCCATTCTTTTCCTCATAAAAACTAAACTGTTCAATTTTTTTGCATTTTTATTTTATTTCTATTCAGCTGAAAGTTTTTTGTTTTAAAACAAAACCAATAAATTTTAGCACTGATGAATGTTACCTCATAAAACAAATATTATTTTCATCCGAGTTTCGAAAATATCTTCAAGACATTGTGGCCAAGAAAATAAGAAAAATTCATGATTATTTAACTTAAACGCTTCACAATAAAAATTTTCGAGGATTTGCTGATCATTTGCTTGTTTAAATACCTTAATTTTGCTACTGCATAAATTTATATTACTGATAGATAAACTGGTGTTTTAAGGGGATTAATACTTTTATATCCATATTTGTAAACCTAAATTATCAGACCCTCTAAAGTACGGATTTCATAAAAATGTCTCTTTTTGTCATCTATGGTGTCATTCCGATTATGCAAAAGCAATAAATATATATTTGTAGAATTATTTTATGCTCAGGTCTGAAGAGGATAATTATGTACGCACTAAAAAGTAAAAATTCCTTAAATACAAATTTAATTAGTTTCAAAATAATAATTACTGAAGTATAAGTAGGCCCCAAAATTTTCATTCTAGCTGCAAAATTTATTTGGCCCCACCAGTGGCCGAGAGGTTCTGACCTCAAACTGTAGACGGTAGGTGCTGGGTTCGAACCCAATCGCGACCGTCGGCCAAACCGTTCGGAGTTTTCCGTGGTTTTCTTCGAACCTTGCGTAAATACGGGTTACGTTCCCTTAGAAAGACCCCCCCACGGAGGGCACCCCACCCCTTAGGGCCTATATCCCACAGCGTAGATAATCGGCCGACATACATACAAACAAACAAACAAAGCAAAATTTATTTTGTAATCCTGCGCGTAATCAGTTTTGCCAATTTTGTGTTCGTCAAATGTTTGACAGTTTAGAGCCCCCTGTAAATGCTAATTCTACATCTTGTAATATTTTAAATATATGAAATGAAAGAACGTAATTATATATTTCATCCCAATAAAAATTGTGTCTTAAAATCAAGTACATTTTACGATATTATGTTAAAATAATAATCTTTTTTTTTTTTTTTTTTTTCAATTTTAAGAGTTATTAAACCCTTTAACCATTTATATACCGAATTATGAATTCATGAAAATTTTACATTCTAAAGAATTTTACGTAAATTGTTTAAACTAAATTAAAAGATTTACATAAACATTTAATAACTTTTGGATGGATTTTAGAAGGACTAATTAAATTTGAATTTACAGGGATTTTGTGCAATAATTATAACCCCCTCTCCAATCTTTTATTTTAAATTGTTTTTTTTTTTTTTTTTTTTTTTTTTTTTTTTTTTTTAGTATTTTGCAAAATTATAAAATGTACAAATATTATATTCGCACAATATAAATATAGAAATATTTCCGAAATGAAAAATCCTCACCCCCCTCCCTCAGCACCAAGAAAGCTGAAAAGATACAAAGGCAAAAGAAATCATCCTTTAAAAAATATTTTTGTTTTGTATAACCAATAATTTTTACGGAACTAAATAAAGTAATATATCTGTAACTCATTCCAAACAGTATTACAACTAATGGACGTATTAAAATAATTTTATAATAAGTAATTTTAATGGTTCTTATAAGTACCGTCGGTAGATAAAGCGTTAAGCAGAATTATCGAGTTACGCGACCCATGCTACATCACATTAACACTTCATTCCAGTCAGAATATTTTTAAATCAGTGATTTACGTAGATAAAGCCGTGAAAATGTATAGTAAACTTCCTCAAATCCATAACCCTAAAATCCGCAACTTTCTAAATTTCACATAATTTACGGATATAAACAATGAAGCATTCAGTTCAGATATAGGGACAAATTTGACTTCTTTACTTTTATATCATTTCCATATGTATTTTAATTTGTAATTTTTGTTAATATTATTGAATACATGTTTTTTCATGAAGGAAGAATAAATTTATTTCTGAAAAAATTCAAGATATTGCTGATATCACTGGTAATCACAATCATCTTGCTAAATATATTTATGTATTATTCAATATTTTTTGGTTATTAAGACTGGCAAAATCTGAAATAAAACTTCCTCATTTTATGATTTTGATTTGAATTAGTAATGTGCCTTTACGAGGCAAGTTTCATTGAATAATTTAGAAAAAATACATTTCGTCTAATATTTATTAATACATTATTGATTATTAATTTGACCTTTGCTTTTAATATTTTAATCAATTTAAAATGTATCTAAATTTTTATTGCTTTAGTTTATTGCTTATTTTAATAAATTTTTTTATATTATAAGCATTCATTGAAGTTTCTATTACATTATTACATTATTTAATTACATTCAAAGTACTATTTAAAAAATGTAAACAAAGCAATGACCAGAAATCAGCAAAATTCTAAAATTCGCACAATCTCTGGTTCCAAACTGTGCGGATTTGAGGGAGTGTACTGTATATATAACTTGTATACATGTGTTTCACCAAGGGGAAAAAATTGCACATGCTTGAAATATTTGAAATATTAACAGTATTAGAAACAAAACATACCTGTTATACGCTTTCTCGGCGAAATCGGGAATGGAGATTCATTCATTCAAATTTTACTAAAGGCATGATTACGCTAACCTTGGAACTGGATCTAAAACTATGACGTCATCCGTCAAACTGATAGCGTGAAAACATATTGTGTAATTTAAATAAAAACATCCCAGACAATTCTGATGCCGTTAATAAATTAGCTTTCCGATTCAGTGGACTCAGATAGCAGACTTCCTGGATATTTTTACATCGATATTGTTTTATTAAATGCATGTTTTGATAATGTGATGCATTATAGAAGGGACCAGAAATTACGCAAAATGTGACGTTCATTTAATGTTGATTTAGCTGCTGTTAAGAGGCTACTTCACTCAAATGAAAAGACCCGTTCGCTAATGCTAATCCTATGGGAGAAATTTATAAAAATATCTCGGTTGCATTTCAATATTTTTAGATGATTCTTTTTTGCATTGGATAACTCAAATTGATCTGAATGGAGGTCTTTTTTAATTTTTCGATTTTGGTTGCAGATATTTTTTATGGGGTTGCTTTCGCTTTCCAAACCGGTTCCAAAAATGAAAGCGTCCTTGTAAAAAAATAACTGTAAACAAAATGAAAAAAGTAACTAACGTCATGCATACAGATCGATCTCAGATATCCAAAGCCAAAAAGTCATTTAAAAATATTGAAATGCAATCGAGATATCTGTATAAATTTCTTCCATAGGATTAGCATTAGTGAATGGGTCTTTTCATTTGACTGAAGTAGCCCCTTAAAAGGCTGTACGGGTTTGATGTTGCATTCAAGGGTTGGCTCGGGGGAGGAGCGTATTACCCTGGGGCATTGGGATTTCTCCCCACTAGAGCCGTCCTTATAGAGGACGGCTCTGGGCTAAAGCGAGGCCCGGTGCAGAGCTAAAGAGATGCCCGGTGCAAGGGTTTTGCGAGCTCCATTCCTTTCAAACTGTTAACATAATCTGATGTATATCTTCAATAAAAAAGAAAGGTTTTACCCCTATATACTGTGTCCCCGGGACGAGCCATTAATTCCCAAACTGGCTCAGCCGGCTCGTCGTTTGTTCATTGTGTTTATAATAGCTTATTTTTTTATTTGAAACTTTATATTATAATTGCATATATCTTTTTAGGAAAATATGCTGAACTTACATTATTTCAAGTAGAAGAAATTATCATTTAGCCGTCATATATTAGCATATATGTTCCATTAAGTCTAACATGGCGCAAACTCAAACAGACTCAAAAGTTTACCTTGATGTTTTCCTGCTCCCAATCCTCCATGTTTCCATACTTATGGGCAGGGATGTAGTGGAGTGTATACAAGGGTATACGCCGTATACCTTCTGGATTTTTTAAAGGAACACCGTATATCCTCTGTTTCTTAAGAAAGCTATAGTATACACACTCTAGGGTATACTCTCTGCTTTGAGCGTATGCCTTCTGCCAAGCGTATGTCCTCTGTTATTTTTACGACTACACCCCTCCTTATGGGTGCAGGAAAAACAGAATGGTAAACCTACGAGTCAACCGTGAAAATCGAGTTTTTAGGTGTTTTCCACCAAGATATGACTTGGCAGACCGATTGCGTTTTAATATGCGAATCAAAATTTAGCTAATCCTAAATTTTTATCCGTGAACTCGATGAGGTTATTGTCTGTGCTGTTTCTACCTGGTCTATCGGGGATAAATGTTTTCACACACTTCCTTATGTACTAGAATTTTAGAAAGTATATGCCGTAGCTGTTCCTATGGTACTACAATATTGTCACATTTTTTTTCGCTTATTCATAAAATAATAGATTAATTTTGATTAAATTTTGGTTTTATATTAATAAAACATTGATAATGCTTTTTTTTTTTTTTAGGAGGCGGTGGACATTATTGTTATTAATTTATTTTATAGATACACTATATAGCCAAAGGTGTTCCGCCACTTGCAATTTTAGATATTTTGTTAAACATCTAGAAAAATACATGCATCCTGAAACTCTAAGTATGTAAACATAATAGTACAGGTCATACATGTCTATGAAGATTTTTTCCCCGAAACTCCATAGGGGACTGCCAACAAACTGAAAAAGAACGAATACCTTTTGGATAACCCTGTTAAAACTAAAGTAGCAAAAATGTTCAAACTGTAGGCTATTATTAATTGGCTTATTGTTATACAGATAGCATGCATACCCGTAGAGAAATTAAGGTTTTTATAAAAATAGTCATAAATTTTTCCAATTTTTTTGTTTATAATTTGCAGCGTTGTTAATATTAAAAAAATGTTCTTTCCCGAAAATATGACAAACGACATTGCACACAATACTCTACAATCAAAATTAAAAAATAGTAAAAATTGGATGAAAAATGAGTAGTTTCACTAAATAATTTTTCATTGCGCATGCGTGAAGGCTATCTAAATTTCATTTGCATATTCAGTTAGCCAAATATATAAAACAACTTTTGAGAAAACATAGCTTGAAAATTCTGAAAAGGATCGTCGAAAGAAAAAGCTCAAAATCTGTTGTTCCAAAATAAAGCAAAAAAAAAAAAAAAAAAAAAAAAAAAAAAATGAGGGGTTGTATTTAAATATATTAGTACGTGGCATATTGTGTTTTCTATATTGACATTAATGAATAGATAAATGTATACAACCCTTCATTTTTTTGCTTCATTTTTGGAATAACGGATTTTATGTTTATTCTATGGACGATCACTTTCAAAATTTTCAAGCTATGTTTTTGAAACTTTTACAAAAGTTTATCTATACATTTATCCAACACAATATGCAAATGAAATTTTGATAGCGTTTACGCATGCGCGATCAAAAATCATTTAGTAAACTTGCCCATTTTTCATACAATTTTTATTATTTTTTAATTTTGATTGCAGGTATAATATTGTTTGTCATATTTTTGGAAAAAAAAATAATATTTTATATTAAGAACTCTGCAAATTATAAGCAAAAACTTGGAAAAATTTGGGTCTGATTTTTCAAAAACCTTAATTTCTCAACGAGTATAGATGTTATTCGCATAAAAATGAACACAGTTTATTGCAATAAGCCACTTAATCATAATCTATAGTTTGAAACTTTGCTACATTAGTTTTGACAGGGTTATCCAAAGGATAATCTTTTTTTTTTCAATTTTTGTCACTTTTTCTCCGGCTCCCTCTGGAGTTTCCGGAAAAAAATCTTCATGAAAATATATGACTTGTATTGTTACGTTTACACAGTTAGAGTTTCAGGATAACCCCTCATGTACTTTTCTAGATATTTAACAAAATGTCTAAAATCACAAGTGGCGTATCACCTTTGGCCATATAGTGTATATGAAATTTTTTGCAAATATGCTTTTGTCCTAAGTATACAAAACAGTTTAAAGGATATTTCAAGTATTTTTTTTAATTTAAATTTTAAAATGAAATTTTAAGATGTTCCATGCGTTTTAATTTTTCAAAAATCTCCCCAATTTCAGGTTTCTATCAGTTAATTTCTTTTCCAAACAAATCTGTGTATCGATTTTATTCTTTTGAATAATTAAATTTTAAAAGATTTTTTTTTCTGAATTCCTTTTGATTTTCATCAAAACTTTACCTTTTAATAAGTTAAAAAACAAAATTATCTTAATAAATTTGAATTTTAAAATACGTATATAGTTTCTTTGTAAACGGTATCAGAATTCTTCTTCGTCTGATTTTTAAATTTTAATAATAATAAAAAAAAAATTAAAGCGTTCGGGACATTTTAAAAATCTAAAAATACGGGAAGATCAGTTTTGAGAACAACAGATTTATAATACATTAAATTTAAAGAAATTTTTATCGATTTTTTCCCGTTGAATCATGAATGACATATTTTAAGCAAAATAACAAAAACTTCTATAATTCAATCAGTAAGGAGCCATTCCACTATGTCAAGAGATCTCGTATTCACACCCCACGACGCACAGTGGAGTATTTGACCCAAAAACCAAGCCAAAAATAAACAAGTTGGAAATTGCACATGAAGCGTAGCAAATGAATTTTTAAAAATATCACTCTCATATATCAATCTCATAAAATTGTAAATAGTTAATTGCAATTAAAATGCGCACCAAACAATGTTCTCTCTATATCATTATGTAATGGAATAGTTTTGTGTGGCCTTGTAAATCTATAACAAATGTTCTTTGCACCACAGATTATGCAAAAAGTATATTATAATATGTACTTTATAGATGCATATCAATTTTATTATGTTCGAAAGAGTGTAACACCCTTAAAATGCATTTGAAACATTTTCTCCCATTGACCGTAATGTAACGGAATATTTTTGATTGTCTCTGTAATTGAACTATTCATCCGATTTAGATAAAATTTGAAATAACTCGACAAAATTATGTTATATGTATTTTAAATTTCAAACGATTAAAATGCATTTGAAACTTTTTTCCCCGTTGACCGTAATGTAATGGAATGCTTTTGATTGTCCCTGTAATTGATCTATGCATCCGATTTTCATAAAAATTGAAAAGACTCGACATAATTATGCAATAATTATGTATTTTAAATTTCAAACTATTCAATTGGGCAATTTTTGCTTTGTTACATGCGGGCGGACTGAACGACAACTATAGGTGCTACGTATTTACATAATTACGAACGCATCTAAAAATTAAAAATTCGTCAACAATTGTAAAAGTTATCTTTTTTAATAGCTAACTGTTGGCGCGTCAACAATTGTAAAAGTCATATTTTTTAATAGCTAACTATTGGCGCGTCGATCTATGTCTGTTTCAGAAATCTGATATATCTCTGGTGGCTAGAAGCAGAGGTCTGCACGGATCCGGGCCGGCAGAATTAGAATGTTTTTTTCAAAGGGCCGGGCCGACAAACAAAATAAACGGGCCGGGCCGGCAAAAAAATTGAACGGGCCGTACGGGCCGGGCCGGGCAGATATAAAAATTTTCGGGCCTACCGGCCCGTTTTGAACATTTAAACGTAAACGATAAAATATAAACTTATTTTTAACGAAAATGGTTTTAACGAGAATAAATATAAATGTGCGTCACGAGCCATACTAGTTTGACAGCATCAATATAAAAATGTAACTTGTGCAGTGTAGAGATCGGCATCGGGCAGTTACATTGTGTGTAACCCGTTTTAATATTTTTTAAACTGACTCGTGCTGGGCCAAAATCACAATTGGAGATCAAGGCATTATTTTTCTACATGTAGACTTGCCGGACCGAAAGAAGACTTAATTGTTTTCAAGATCTGTAGGGCAGACAACATAATTTGTAAAATTATGAACAGCGATAAAGAACTTATGTTAGCTTAATCTTTGGATATATACTGCTTGATGGTTTTTAAATTAATTATTCAATAACGCGAAAGTTTGACACATTTTTACATTAATTTTTAATTGTAAAAATATAAAAGTGATAAGCCTGACAATTGAAGGGATTTGGAATCGAATAATGTTTTTCATTTTTGGTAAATAAAATACTTGTAAAACCTTGTTGAGATAAAATAGTTTCTCAAATGGTTGCAGGTTTTTCTCCCTTCCATTGCTATCGCTTCCGGAAATTCTATTCAAAACGCCAACTGTGACAATATTTTATTTGCTTGCAGTGTTCTTAAATTGCTTGTATCAAAAAATGGATAACACCATTCGATTATATAGTTTCTGAATAAAGACACCTGCTAATGTTATGCATTTCTGAGAAAAAAAATGAATTGAGAAATGTATCAGAAAGGAGCTTCTTTGTATTAACGTATGAATTTGGATTTAAAATCTTTAATAAAATGATATAGAAATAGAATAAAGACACCTGCTAATGATATGCATTTCTGAGAAAAAAAGAATTTAGAAATATATCAGAAAGGAGCTTCTTTGAATTAACGTATGAATTTGGATTTAAAATCTTTAATAAAATGATATAGAAATATTTTTATAAATCTTCTTTTATTAAACAGTTCAAAAGTTACGATGTTTTTAAATTTTTTTTTTTTTTTTTTTTTTTTTTACTTACCCATCATACGTAGTATATAGGGTAAGTCTTGCAATCGTTTTGAAAATCGAAAATTTTTTTTTGACGGATTTACACGTTTTAGATAGTGGAGATTCCGAAAAATATATTTTTAGAAAATTTTTTTTGCCGTCCGTCTGTCTGTCTGTCTGTCTGTCTGTAAACGCTCTATCTCCCGAACAAATTGAGATAGAGACTTGAAATTTTGTATGTAATTAGTATGTAAGAATGGGACGAACCCTATTTAATATCAGCAACCTCGATTATCCGGAACTATTTTTTTCGGACTCTCGAAAAATTCGTTCTGATGAAAGGTACATAAAAATTTTCGAATTTTTTTGTTCTAAGGAATGGACGTAAAAGGCACTAAAATAACACACATTTTGCATATAGAACGAAGTCGATCGGATTATTAGTTGCCGAGATATTTGTAATCTTGTTTTCCACATTCTTCGATTTTTTATGACCCTGTATTTCATTCAAATTTCAATTCAGAAGTATATTTTAATTGGAAATGAGACGCTTAATCCGACGCAGTTAATTGTTAGTTAATAGAATTATTATTTTTGGATTTATAAGGATGTTTCTTTTACGCAGCTCGGTACTACTTGAGTAGTTTGGCGTTTTATATAATTTGTCGAAATTGGTACATCAGCAGTTCGTTAATATAGCATTACTATGTATATTAACAATATTTAAATGTTGTTTATGAATTGCAATGCATTGTATAAATAGTTTCACATGTTTTATTTTCATATACATATCCATGATGGGTAAGTATTACGGTGGCCCCCAACGACTAGTTTTTATTCTAAGCCATATTAATTTTTTAATGAATCTTTATTTGAATGTTGAAAGCCTAAGAACCTTAGTAATCATTAATGTTACTAATGTGTATTTTCTGTAAAATATACTGTAAAATCATTCCATAGATATGTATGCAGTACTCTTTAAAAAAATCTTAATTATATGATAAAAATCTGAATTTTTAAGAAATCGTAGAAATTGTAACGGGCCGGGCCGGGCTCGAGCCGAACTTTTGAGTTTTACAACGGGCCGGGCCGAAAAAAATTTCCTACGACCCGGGCCTGGAAATTCCGGCCCGTGCAGACCTCTAGCTAGAAGCCCAAGTTGAAGAGGAAGTTTGTGATGAGAAGATACGTTTTTTGTTGATTTTCGGCATTGTTGTTATGTTTAAGTATGTTTTTTTTTCTTTGCGTGGCTGAACAAATTGTTAAATTGGAACTAAATAAGATATTTACGCATTTAAAAAAAAATCAGCGCTTAGTGTTAAACAACGTGTTAATATAAATCATTTAGTTTTTAACATAATAAAAAAATTACTTTTGTAAAACGGTTATTTTAAATCGTTTATGATTCTAATTTAAACATATTGAAAGCTCGTTAAATGTGTTCCGGGCTTTGCCCGGCCAGTTTTGAATAATGATCGTATAGGTTATAGTTCCGAGTTCCGATTTCACCAAAAAAATCTTCCGCTTACTGTTTTCATTTTTATTTAGATTTTTTCCCCCTAGAGGACTATTTAAATGATCTGTTTTGGAGCTGCCGAATTGAAGAGATAAAAACTACATTTTTACTGATATATTGTAGGTTTTTAGCCTATAGGATATTACTTAAGAGCTTTTACACCTACAAATAATATGTTTATGTACTTACGTACGTATATAAATACGAACATACGCATGCAACTCGATATCTATTAATAGAAATATTATCGGTCGGTTATGTGATACCGATCGGTTTTATGACATGGAAATCCGAAAATATGTACTAGAGTTAAAGCACGAACAGATAGATGGTAAGGGATACAGATGGACAGACAAACTCAATTCATAAAAAGCTTTAAACTATGTTTGTAAACATTAAAAGGAAAAGTTTTAAAATAATTGAGCAGAAAAAAGTGGCCCTGTTTTTATTTAAGTTTAGACATTCAATTGTACAAGAAGACAACAAAATATCGTTTTTGTACGAAAACTGAACTTAAAGAGTGCATGTCTAAATTCCGAAATAAAGTAAAAAAAAAAAATCTTTTAGAATCAAAAGTATGGATGTTCATTTTATGAAAGCTAGAAAAATCATTGTTAGTCTTGGTTAAGAAACATCTTTTACTTAACGCTTTTATATAAGTTAATCTTCAAATATGCCATTAATCTTACTTAATCATTCACGAAAACAGCCGTGAGATGTCATTCCAGCGTATTGATGTGATCTCAGATGTCACAACACGTCTCATATTAAAGGGAAAAAAAATTGCAACTCTATTAAGGAGGATTGGAGCATTTTAGTGAAAACTCTCGCGATCTTCCGTAACTAGTTGCAGCTCATTCCTCTTTATTAGTTGATAGTGCCATGACAAAGGCAGCATCCAGTGCTATCGTATCGCATCAATTCATGTATTAAAATATTTATCGGGTAGAAATTCACTAAGACTGTTAGTCAGTCAACTTTAAAATTCCCTCGCTAATGTTACATCTATGGGTGTAGAATTCATTTGTATATTTAAAATTTCTCCTGAGGAAATTAATATTTTAAACTTCTTTTTTTCTCTGCATTTTCCATAAAAAAAATTTATTTTGGTCTTAGTTCTCAAGATATTTCGAAAATTATGCTCAATTTAATATCTTTTATGTTAGAAGCTGATGAACTGTGAGTAAAATATTAACACTTCACATAAAATTAAGAGCATATTTTCGAAATATTTTGACAACTAAGAACTAGTCGGATGTGCCAATTCCAAAAGTTTTTAGCACCTTCTAAAAAGTATAAATCCATCGGAAGTCGAAATTTTTCGCGAATTCACAACGTTATCCTTGAAGAAAAAAAATTAAGAAAGTAAGAAAGGCACACTCTATAAGAAGAGTGCATGTTTCTACTTTTAAAAATAGAAGAAAGTAAAAACAAAAGACAGACCTGCTTTAGTATGCAAGAAAATGAGTTAAAAAATTAATTTATCCGGGAGCTATTTTAAATATACGAATGCGTCACATGCCCATAGTCTTAACATCAATGATGGGAATTCTGTAACTGAATCACTGAGCACATTAAATAAATTTTGTATAATATATTTATTTTCTTTTAAATATATACCTATACTTATGTGAATATAACATTAACTAAGGGTATTTACTGATAGTAAAACAAAAGTAAGGATTTTAACCTTATAACACTTGAAAAATAATTTTGGCCAGTATTTGACCCACTATACGACGGTTAGAAACAAACTGTGTAAAAAAGAAATGATACAGCTGTTCAGAATTATGCAAAAAATTCAAATTCTTTCAGGCTCACTGAAGATTGTTTGATTAATTGAAAATTATATTAAATGATTACCATTAAAAATAAATTTTAGAGAGTCTTGTATATTTTTGACGATTTTAATATACAGAGTATCTTGTAAATTTACCGAAAAACTTCTCTGTTAGAATCTCTGCTTTTCTAATCTCTGTAATTTTACATAATACTTATGATAATGAATTACCGATAAATTCTTTCTAATTTCCCAGAAAAAAATTCAAGAGTGTATCTTACACTGTTAAAAAAAATCTGAAATTCACGGATATATCTTTCCTGAATTTCAAGGAAAAAGATCCTTTTCACAACAAAAGGGAATTTTCCGTTAAGAATCAGAAAACTTCACCATATTTCCTGAAAATAACGAAAACGATGGAAATAGAAAGTAAAAACGCAGACACTCCGCTGCCTTGGGGGATGGGGGGGGGGGGGGGGGCTCACCATGGCCAAGTGGTTAAGGTACCACGCCAGAAATCGCCTGCAAGCATAGATTATGGATTCGAATCCCACCGGTGCCGTGAAATAATGAAAACATAAAATATCCCTTTTAAATTACATTTTTTTTCTGTTTATTTTCCTCTTATTTCTTATTATAGAAATCTTTTAATTAATTAGCCCTCCCCCCAAAAAATGAATAAATAAATAAGTAGTGTGCGACAATTTCAAAAAATTGTCTATAAAATTATTTTTGTAAAAAATGAAAAAAAGAAAATTTTCATTCATTCATTCACTCAAAAAAAAAAAAAGTGATTTTTTTAATCAAATAAATTAAAGAATTAAAATTAATTTTAAAAAACAATAAGTATTACGCACAGGTCTAAAATAAAATAAAATAAACCGTTAACGAATACAGGGCTCCCAACACATTTTAGTCCTCAAAAAGGGGGAAAGGGGACCATTTTTATTTAAAAAGGGGACTTTGGGGGACCATTTTTGTTTATAAAGGGTACTTTAGGGGACCATTTTTATTTAAAAAGGGGACTTTGGGGGACCTTTTTGTTTAAAAAGGGTACTTTAGGGGACCCTTTTTGCTTAAAAAGGGGACTTTGGGGGACCATTTTTATTGAAAATGGAAACCAAAAAAAGAATCTTATGTGTGTAAAAATATAGCACAAATTTTCCTAAATAAGAAAGTAAATTTTTAAAATAACCCCAGAAAATATGTCAGATGTTTATCTTTATAAGATTTCAATAAACAATGTACACAATTTTATTTAAGCACATTTAAATATCCTACTGAAAAATATACTTAAATAATAAAAATAAACTTCAATATTTCAGCATTCACCTTGATAATTCTCGTTACAGGTAAAAAATAACAGTGATCAGTTAATAAAAACAAATAAGTGGGTAAATATGATCACAGATCACTCAGAGGGTTTTATTTAATACAGTAGAACCCCGATCCATCGTTTTTCAAGGGGATGTGAGAAAAAAACGATGAATGCGGGAAAACGATGAATGCGGATTAACTTCAAAATACAAAAAAGCACAATATTTATCCCTTACTAATGCTTGCTTATGTATACAGTGTACTACTAAATACTAATTTGTTGCTTACTAAACTGTAAAAGAAATAAATCGAAGTTATAGAAAATTAATATATATATTTTTTTTTAAATCAATATTATTATTATTATTATTATTATTTTTTTTTTTTGTGTATTTTTTCAAAATCAAAAAGTAAATTTTCAAGATATACAACACTTTTCTGGCCATTTTCTGTAATTTCATATGGTTTCATTGTAATTTCATTTCATACAGTTTCAAAAGCTGTAACTGCATCAGACAGAGTTAGAACTATGATGGTTCAGCTTCATCTGCATGAGTGTTATCCTCGGCTTCTTCGCAATTATTTTAATTTTTTATATTATCACACATTTCTCTTATGTTTAGGACACCACATGTCACAAAATCTTGATCAGTGAAAACATAATCGCATCCTCTGTTATACACTGTTAAAAAAATTCTGAAATTCACGAACATTTTTTTCCTGAATTTCACAGAAAAGCTCCCTTTTAACAACTAAAGGGTATTTTCCGTTACAAATCACAAAGTTCCATCATATTTCCTGAAAAAAACGAAACGGATGGAAATAAAAACAAAAAACGGAGACATTCCGTTGTAAGGGGAGTTTCATGGCCGAGTGGTCAAGGCACCACACCGCTAATCACCTGCGAGCGCAGATTGTGGGTTCGAGTCCCATTGGCGCCATGGAATAATGAAACATAAAAATTCCTTTTAAATTACATTTTTCTGTTTATTTTTCTCTTTTTTTTATTAAAAATCTTTTAATTTATTAGCCGAAAAATAAATAAATAAAGAAATAAATAATGTACGACAATTTAAAAAAAAAAGTCTATGTATATATATATATATTGTAAAAAAATTGTTAATAAAAATTTTTTTATTAAAAAAAACAGTGGTTTCAAACAGTGATATTTTTTTAATTTAAACTATTTAAAAAGTTAAAAATGATTTAAAAAATAATAAGTATTATGCATCAGTCTAAAATAATCCGTTTACAAACACTCTAAGGAATATATTCGAAAGGAAATCTTTAAAAAGCACAACAGATTTTCCCACTAACTCATAAAAGACATACTTTGTACCGTTTAGCATCAGCAACTTTGGCTCAGTTCGTAAGAATTTGTTCCGCAATCGGAAGGTCCCGATTTCGGTCCTGAGGACGGCGTGAACTAAATTATCCAAAATAACAATTAAGTAAAATAACATAGCAGCTTAAAATCCTCGGTGGTTTCGAATTCTTTGACGATTAATCGGTAAGTCATTTTTATAAATTATATTAAATTATTACTATTATAAATCAAACTTTGTAACGGAAAGTTACTGATTCTTAAACCGGAGTTTTCCCTTCTTGTATTTCCCACTACGGAAAATCTACTAACGGAACGGTAAAAGTTCGGCTACATTGCTGCCGGTAGTTTCACCTGGAATTCACAGATTTATTTTTAACAGTGTATACAACCACTCTTTATTTGCATTATTGTTGCCATTATCAACACAAACAATTCATATGATTTATTTTAGAATTAAAAAAAAATAATTCCAGTTTGTGTTTCATATGAATTCGCATGACTTTCAATTTCATTTCAGTGAAGAGAAAAATTTTACAATGATGAAGCGGGAAAACGACTTTTTGAAGAACGATGCATGCGGGTTTCGTTAACAGTATTTAAATGTAATTTGTGCATGGACCGTAGAAATAAAACGATCAAAGCGGGAAAACGATGGATGCGGGAACGATAGATCGGGGATTTACTGTATTCCTTTCAAAACATTCTAACCTTTAATTAATAAACCAAAATTTTTAATAACTAAATTTGTTAAAAGTTAATAAAAGTTTATAATGATTAAATCCTTACATAGATGGGGATGATATAAGGCAGTGAGAATGGAGGTAGAGAGAAAAAGTGAAGAATAACATTATTCATAACCCGGCCTTTCATTTAAGGTATTACAGGACATATTGTAAATTAAATTTTTTGAGAATTTTTTTTCTATAGCATCCCCTGACGACAGAAAAGGATGAAAATATGCTAACTGTTAAGATATGTTGAGCGGATTTTTTTTTTCTTAATTTTTTAGAAAATTTATGGAGTGGTAATGAATGCAAATAAACATTAAAATATCTGCTAATGATGAAAAATGAGTTAAGACGGTGGGAAATGGGTGCTTAGGCTAAGAGTTTTAAAAGGATGTGTGGTAAAATTTTCTGATTCGCAACCCCCCACAAACATGTACATGAAGAAATGCCACTAATTGTCTGGGTTAAAATAGACCCTAGCAAGATGTGGGGCTCGATGAGATACCTCCTTTGGTCAACCCTTCAAATGAGATTCAATCTCGCTGTAGTTTAATTAGGGGTTGAGTTAGAAAATTGCTTAAAATACTTAAGTTAGACACTGGCGATTTAAAAAAGAAAGTTAGAAATTTAATCCCATTTCCCCCACACACACTTCTTAAAATTTCTTGTGTGTTATAAAAAATATCTGAGATTTTAAAATCGATGACTTGATTACTTTTCTTAATTTTGTTCTTTTTTTTTGGGGGGGGGGGATTAAAATTAATATTCTGATTAGTGCTAACTACTACCACTCATAAATAAAAGGGGCCAATAAGTTCATTTTATATAGCCTATATTAACAAATTAGACATAAAATAATGATAATTAGTGGAGAAAAGCTTAGATTTAAATAACATATCATACAAAAGCATTTCTTTTTAAAAAGCGATATTTGAATAAAATAAAATCTTAATTTTTAAAAAAATTACACATTCAGAATTAGTGTCAAAAAATAGGCATATATGCACAATGCAGATCTATAAATGCAGTACATGTAAATATTCTGTACCCAACAATCCTTCTCAAACTAATTGGATGTGGCAATCCCAAAACTTTCTTCTACCTCATGCATGTTAATACTTCAAAAATCACTATCACAATCCCAAAATTAAATTGCAATCTATGCCCATCATGAGAATTCTAAAGATATGAAATTTTGTGCATTAGTTCTTCAAATATGAATATCGCTAAAGTTGTGCAAATTCCACAAAATGTAGCTTAGGAGCACCATCTATTGAAAGATTAACACCAAAACTTAATCAGTAACAACTTGTGTCAACGTCTAACTGAATCCTAAGTTAGACAAAAATTTGTGCATTAAATTAGATAGATTTACTGCAGAAATCGTAAAAAAAAAAAATGCATCATAACAGAATGAATTTACATCAAAATGTAAAAAAGGTGAATTCATCTTAAGGATTAATTGAATGTAAAGTTTGATGGAATTCGGTGCATTAATTCTGGATATAGAACTATTGTGGGAATCATAACAAATGCAGATTAACAGTGCCAATTGTTGAGCAATTTATACCAAAATATAAAAAATGTCAATTCATGTTAAGGACTAACTGAATCTGAAGTTCGGTAAAATTCTGTGCATTGGTTTTGGTGATTGAGCGATTGCAGAAATCATGAAAAAAGCTGCATAGAAGCACCACATGTAGAGCGATTTATACCAAAAACTAATCAACAACAATTTATAGTGGCGGTCAAAAGTTTTCTGCCGGCATAAAATTTTTCGTTATTTTGAAAGTATATCCATATAAAGAGGAATCTCAAAGTGATACTCATACATTTTATTGAAATAATAGTTAGGAATTTATTTATGGAATAACAAATGAATATCAATAAATACAACTAACAAAATTAATTGAAAAAAAAAAAAAAAAAAAAAAAAAATGCATGCTTTTAAAAGTTATCGGCCATCTTGGAAAGTTTGGAAAAAGAATTGTGTTAAAACAGAAAATCACTGTGATCAACTAGATTTATAATTAGTATGTTGTTGTCATACCTTTAGCAAAATGTACCGAGGTGCAACGACTTGGCATTGATTCAATAAAAAGTTGAAAGTCGTCTGTGGTATGTTTTTCCAATCATCTTGAAATTTTTGGGAAAATTCCGTCCATGCTGAATTGGAGTTTTAATAATAATTTCAAACATGTTTCTAAAGTTCATTCCAAAGATTTTCTATAGTATTCAGATTGTGTGCTTGTGCTGGCCATTTCAAAAGCGAAGTATTTTTGTGCAAAAGCCACTGCCTTTTTTTTTAGGGGGGGGGGGGGGAGCATGCCAAGGCCCGATATTGAAGACCGGTCAAGCAGTAGCTTAATATAGTAACTTTTGTGTTTTGCAATTCTTTAATTTTTAAGAATTTTAATGAGATTCTTAAAATTTACCTGTATTCTGTGGTGATTTTTTAACATTTAGATTCATGAAAGAATTTCAGTTACCACGCTTTTTTTATACCCATTATAATGTTTTTATGCCCACTTTAATAAATTTTGTCTTCTTGGATTTTTTAGCTTTTAGTGATTTTCAGAGATTTTTTATTTTGCGGCGATTTTTTTCAGACACAGAAAAGGGGACTTAGGGGACCAAAATACAAAAAAGGGGACTAAAGGGGACCTTTTTCTAAAAAGGGGACTTTTGTGGGAAAAAGGGGACCATTTGGGAGCCCTGCGAATATATTCGAAAAGAAATCTTTGAAAAGCACAATACATTTTCCATTAACTGATAAAAAACATACTTTCAACAGATGCGTATCAGCAGTTTTGACTCAGTCAGTAAGGACTTATTCAGCTGTTAAAAGGTCTCGAGTTCGATCCTCAGGACGGCTTAAACATAAATTATACAATGAAGTTAAATAATCTAAGCAGTGAAAAAATCACTCGAAAATTCGAATTCTATGACGATTGATCGATTCATTAATTTTAAAAATTAAATTATTATCATAAAAAATCAAACGTTGTAACGGAAAGTTGTAACTTCTTCAAACGGAGTTTTCCTTTCTTTTATTTTCCAAAACGGAAAATATACTAACGGATCGGTAAATGTCTGGCTACTTTGCTCGCAGTCGTTTTACCATGAATTCACAGAATTTTTTTTAACAGTGTACAGCTCATATTCAAAATATTAGAATATTTGAGAAAAAGTAATAAGAAAAAATTATTTGTCATTTATTTATTTTTTATACTAAGTAAATGCAATTAAATTTCTTATAAATTAAATCTGGAATGTTTAGATAAGATTTTAACATTTATAAAATATAAAATACAGCACAATAAATTAGGTATACAGCTTCCTTAAACACACCAGAATATTAGAATAAAACTTAGATTGGTTCAAAATATTAGAATATTTTATTTTACGCAACAATATTACCTTATGAATATGAAGTAAATGGTAGTTAATATATTGTAGCATCCCCTTTAGCTTTCATAACAGCGTACAATCGATCTTGCATACTATATACAAGGTGTTTACAAACATTTCTATCAATATTAGCCCAAATAGACTTTATACGTGCCACTAACTCAGTTTTACTTGAAGGAGGATTTTCTTGAAGTGTTTTCTTCATTATACACCATAAGTTTTCGATGGGATTAAGATCTGGTGAATTTGGTGGCCAAGGAAGTACCTTAATGTTGCGTTGGCGGAACCAATTCTTAGTTGACACCGAGGTATGCGGGGACGCTAAATCTTGTTGAAAGATGAAATCATCTTCAAATAAATCTTCTGATGATGGAATCATGTAATATTCTAAAATTTCTTGATATATCAGAGAGTTAACCTTTTCGTAGACGATGCATAACTTTCCAGGTCCTTCTGCACTCATACAACCCCAAACCATGACACTAGCAGCAAATTTTACGGAACGTTTAAGACATTCTTTATCAAATGCTTCTTACTTCATTCTCCAAACTCGAATACCTTGATTACCATATGAAACACAAAACATACTTTCATCACAAAATAATATATTTTTCCAATCTTCATTGCTCCATAAACGTCTTGATTTACACCAATTCAATCTTATACGCTTTTGTCTTGCAGTCATGAGAGGTTTTATTTTCGGTACACGAGATTCAAATTTAAATTTATGGGGACGTCTTAATGTTGTCGATGTAGAAACTTCAACTCCTTCTTCTTTCCATTTTCGGTGCAAGAATCGCACACTTTTAAAACGGTTTTTCTTAACTATACGCTTCAGTTTCCTGTCATCTCTAGCAGATGTTTTTGGTTTTCGGCCACCATTTCGGTGATTATTTTGAAATTTTCCAATTTTTGAATATTGTGTTAGTATTTTACTAACGCTCGATTGCGAACAATGTAAATAATTCGCTACAAAACATTGATTTTTACCGTGCCGATACAAATCAACCATACGAAGTTTAGTAAATTCAGGAATATCACTCACACGGCCCATTTTAAGACGAAAAAGAAACAAACTGCAAAAAAGAATACTGATTTTAAATAAAATAGTCTAAATTTAATCAATGATGCCACCAGTTAAGAATTGGTAATAATTAAAGGAGAATTAATGTGAAATATTCTAATATTTTGAACCACTTGAATAAATATTCTAATATTTTGACTTTTCAAAATAAATTTTTGCAATTAATCTTTTCAAAAATGATATTAAATTTAAGATAACAAGTAAGTTTAATCAACAATAAGTTCTTAATAAAAATATCGTTTGCATATTTTCATTAAAAGACATTAAATTACCAAACGATATTTTCAATTTCTAAAAAAAAGGTAATTATTCTAATATTTTGAATATGAGCTGTACGATACCAGATGAATCTGAAAACGACGACAATCATGCGAAATATGTTTGATTATAACAAATTTGTTAAATTGTCGTAAATGTATGCTAAATGTGTAATTCGTTAAAAAAGGCCGCCTATTGTTATTGTTTTTCGCTCAAACAAATTTCCATTCCTTTATTATGTTCTCAACAAAAACTCCAACATTTTGAACAAAAGTTTCGTCTGTAGGCAACTTTAAATTAGGGTGATTTAGTTATGGACACCATGCAAAAAAAATTTCTCAACTACCGTAATCCTAAATGTGTAATTTATTAAAAATCGTCCTCTGGTGATGAAATTTTGATTATTTATTTATTAATTTTGTTTTGCTTAAACAAATTCTTACCCTTTATTATTTCTTTCACATTTTTAACAACTTTATAAACAATAATTTTGTCTGTAGACCACTTTAAAGTAGGGTCTTTTATTATAGATACCTTATATTATTGTGAGGAAATGCATATTACAGCTTGATTTATGGATTACGGGAAAAAAAGATGTATCATTCTTTCCGTAGAAAAAATAAATCAGTATGAAATGGAAGAAATGATGTCTAGAGCGGATAAGAAAATTCAGAAATACCTATGAGTTTTAAGAGGACTCACTACCTTTGAATCATTCTTTCTATGGAAAAACAAGTTGGAAATTGCACGTGAAGCATAGCAAATGAGGTGCGTTCGTACGATAACGAAGTTTTAAAAATATTCAGATCTTGCTGATGTAGTAGACAGTACTTCGGACACAGTATAGTGATCGAAATCTTTGTGTTCTTGTTAATATACAGAAAGTAATTTTTATTACACCTCAGCAACGTATATCATAATAAAAAAATGTGAAATAGTTTAACATAATTAACACACGCCCCAGACAGGGTTTTTCCGTATAGCATTATGTAGTGGAATACTTTTGTGTGGCCCTGTAATTTAATAATAAATATTCTTTGCATCACAGATTGTACAGAATGCATATTGTAATATATATATATGTAATAAAATAAAAAAATTTTGCGCCATTTTTGTTCTGTCTTAGCTTCAATTCTAAATTTGTGGAACATATTTCAATCTTAGTTTCGTAACTTGTAACAGCTAAAATTCTTTTTCTTACTTTAGTTATTAATAAATTATTTCTTGCTTCTCAAAAAGGTGGGAGGTATTTCGTAAGCTTTTTACTTTCTGGAATATACCTGGGATTTTAATTTTATTTTTTATTTTTTATTTTAACATCGCGTGACAGGTGTTACTACGCGTTGCTAAAGGGCTTATTCTTCCGAGGAAAAAATATAGTTCTTGCCAAGGACCGCCTGCTACGACCAATTAGAATTGATCATTTTGTCCGTTTGAGGCTCGAGTTCATCCTAATTGGATTTTTAAAATGATTGACGCGGAGTAGGAGGGCGCTAGTTTTGTCGTGAAAATGATTATTTTCATTTGGCTTTTCAGGAGGTCAGAATGCATCTTTCCTTTAAACTACTCGGAAGCCATGTCATTTTTTCCGAGAATGTAGAACGCCGAGAATGTTGCAGCTTAGTGAGCGAAGGCCGTAGTGATAGATGTGTGGAACGGTGATCTATGGAGTAACTTAAGTTCGTGCTCTAAATAATAAAGAACTAAAAAACTGATTTTTCTTGCATTGTTATTGGAGAAACTCCTACGAGAACAAATCCATGGCTTATCCACTTACCAGAACGACTGCTCATCCCACTATTGAGTCTTAGTGAATAGTAGTATTCTACAAGCTTATACACTATTATAGAACATCGTCGTCGTTTTATTACATATATACTTCATAGGTTCATGTATTCTATTATAATCGAATGAGTGTAACACCATTAAAATGCATTTGAAACATTTTCCCCCATTGACTGTAATGTAACGGAATATTTTTGATTGTCCCTGTGATCTATACATCCAATTTTCATAAAATTTGAAATAACTCAACAAAGTTATGTAATAATTATATATTTTAAATTTTAACTGATTAAAATGCATCTGGAACTTTCCCCCCCATTGACCGTAATGTAACGGAATGCTCTTGATTGTCCCTGTAATTGATCTATGCATCCGATTTTCATAAAATTTCAAATGACTCGACAAAATTATGTAATAATTATATATTTTAAATTTCAAACGATTCGGTTGGATAGTTTTTGCGTTGTTATATGCGGAAGGACAGACTGGACGTCAAATATAGGTGCTACGTATTTACATAATTACGAACGCACCTAAAAATCAGCATGAAATAGAAGAAATGGTGTCTAGGGCAGATAAGGAAATTCTGGAAAATCTATCAGCTTTAAGGGGACACTGTTGTGTTTATGACGGCAAATTATCAGCACGAGGAATATAGGCCGTAAGGGAACGGAATGCCCTCCATCGGGTGTTTTTCTAAAGGAACCTAACCCATACTTATGCAAGAAAATCCAGGATTGAAAAAAAAACCGCGAAAAACTCCTAACTATTAGGTCGACGGGCACGATTGAATTCGAACCCAGCTCCTTTCGTCTCCCAGCTTCGAGAGCAGAACTTCTCGACACTGGTAGTGCCTGAAGGGGACACAGTATATCTTTGAGACTATCCCTTCAATTTCGAATAATACTGTAATATATGTGGTGGCACAATACTTAATACTAAAAATTAAATACAATTAAAAAAAATTCTTGTAAAACATCGCATTTTACTAAAATTTAATTTACAAAATGCTTTTATTATATTCTAAACAAAAATTTCCAGCAATCCCAAGTCCCTACAATTCTTACAAATATGGATATTTTTGCTTCAATTTTATTTATCAATAAATTAGAATACACTATATATAAAATTGTGCATGGATTTTTAGATGTATGGGATTTTACATTTAATATGATTTTTTTTTTCTCTTGTAAATTAAAACAAGTTGGAAATTGCACGTGAACGTAGCAAATGAGGTGCGTTCGTACGATAACGAAGTTTTAAAAATATTTAGATCTTGCTGATATAGTAGAGCGTACTTCGGATACAGTATAGTAGTCGAAATCTTTGTGTTTCTGTAAAAATGCAGAAAATAATTTTTATTACACCTCAGCAACATATATCTTATTCATAAAATGTGAAATAGTTGAATATAATTAAAACACGCCCCAAACAATGTTTCCCCGTGTAGCATTGTGTAGTGGAATACTTTTGTGTGACCCTGTAATTTAATAATAAAAATTCTTTGCAACACGGATTGTACAGAAGGCATATTTTAGTATATATTTCATAGATTCATGCTAATTCTATTATGTTCGAATGAGTGTAACATCATAAAAATGCATTTGAAATTTTTTTCCCATTGACCGTAATGTAATGGAATAACTTTGATTGTCCCTGTAAATGATCTATGCATCCAATTTTCATAACATTTGAAATGACTCGACAAAATTACGCAATAATTATATGTTTTAAATTTCAAACGATTAAAATGCATTTGAAATATTTTCCCCCATTGACTGTAATGTAACGGAATCCTTTTGATTGTCCCTGTAATTGATCTATGCATCCAATTTTCATAACATTTGAAATGTCTCGACAAAATTATGGTATAATTATGTATTTTAAATTTCAAACGACTCGCTTGGGTTGTTTTTGCGTTGTTACATGCGGACGGACAGACGGACAGACATACAGATGGACGGACTGAGCGACAACAATAGGTGCTACGTATTTACATAATTACGAACGCACCTAAAAATGAACGAAATTCAACAAACTCTCAACTTAAATATTAAAAAAATAATAATAATTATAAACTTCAATGTTAAATCCATGCACAAAAATATTAAATACTCCATGGTGAACAATAAAAAAATATTCAAACCTCTATCTAAATTAGCAAAAGAAGCCTTAATATTTATCGGACAAGCAAGTTATAAAAAGTATAACTATGGAGAAAAATCAGTTTAAAATTTTCATTTGTACGGATAATTAATTGAGCTGGATCTATTAACAAAATGTACGCGAAAATGTATAATAATATAAATTATTAATTGTCTTGCGAAAGAACTGTCGTATAGCTAAAAATGAAGTTTAAATATATTCACAATAAAAGAAGTTTTCTGATATAAAAAAAAAAGTAAAATCGATATTTTGATCAATTTCAAGGTAATGTGTCCGCTTCAAGCCATTGTTAGAAGAATTTATACAGCCGCGTCGCATGTTTCAGATATTCACCTAAAATTTTTAACGTCAATATTTGATTCGTGTTCTTTTGTAACTCATGAGAGCCAGGTGCACAAAATACCATTCAAAGAATGCAATAGTCACTGAAAAAGACCCGGATGATAATGTAAAGTGTATGGGAGCGTGCTTTTCAAATATCTCCCTCAAATTTTAATATTTTTACATGGTTTTTTTTTTTTTTTTTTTTTTGCATAGGATAGTTTTGGACGATCTACAACCGGCCTAGTTTTTATTTTTTCGATTTTGCTTATATATTTTTTATATTATGATATTATCAATTTCAGAACCGGTTTAAATCGGTTTTGAAATTTAAAGTAATTTTTTAAAAAAAATCTGAAATTGAAATTGAAAAAGTAAAAACTAGGCCGAATGTGGATCGTCTTCAGCTATCCTATGCAAAAAAAGCACCTAAAAATATTAAAATTTGAGCGAGATATTTGAAAAGAACACCCCGATAGACTTATACATTATCATCCGGGTCTTTTTCTGTGACTTAAGTGTTGCGCCTTAAAGATGACTGTTCTTGTTCTTTGATACGATGAGAAAATAAAAGTTAGAAGTTTCCGGAAACTATCCCTACTTTCGGTATAAGCAACATACACTGTTAAAAAAAATTCTGTGAAATCAGACATAATCTACGGGTAATCCGTTATCTCAAATTTTATGTAAAACTAGCGAGCTACGCCCGCTAGCTGGGCCACTTTTTCCAAACGAACCTCGGTATTAAGCAGTATATAATAAGCAAAAAAATTCATTTAATAAGCAAGTCTTGGTGTTCGAATCCTCAAGCACAAAAAAAAGTAAATTAAAGAGCCATGGTCCCGTTAAAAATATGCGATTTCTCACTGTGGGCCACGTGCAATTAAAAAAAAAAGATTGTGGATCGGAGCTATGGTCGCTTCGCGCCCATAGTCCCGTTAGAAATATTTGGTTTTGCACGGTGGGCACTACGCGCCCATAAGACATTTTTTCGTATTTTTTAGTTCATCAGAAGCAGAATTTTACGCAGATTCTGAATATGTAATCAGTTTTTTCTACTTTAAAAACTGTCTGCATGATGGTTTAAGAAAAAACGCGAAAAAAAAAGTTTCGATAGTCCTGTTTTATTTCTAAGTTCAATATTTTAGCGAAAACTACGGTAAATATTCTACGGTAAGTCAAAAAAATTGATGCGGAAAAAAACGCAATTAGCGCCGGTAGAAAAAGCGGTTTTCGGCAGTTTCTTCTTTTAGCCAAAGGGGAAAAGTTCAGGTCCTTCAGCGCAAGGTGGCGCAGTGTTCTGCTTCGGAGCTCCGTTTGGGAATTGAGACATTTTTCGTTCCGATTCCCAAGGGGTTTTTAATTCGTAACTTTTTTAATTTTGGTCCCACGGTCTTGAAAATGCCCGAAATGACTTCCCCGGAATTTTTCCAATCGAAAGACACCTCTCGCGACTTCCAACTCGCCCGCGTTGCGAACTGTAATCGGCTTCAAGCAGACAGACAGACAGAGGCGCAAGGATTTTATTAGTCCAGACTAGCGAGCTACGCCCGCTAGCTGGGCCACTTTTTCCAAACGAACCTCAGTATTAAGCAGTATATAATAAGCAAAAAAAATCATTTAATAAGCAAGTCTTGGAGTTCGAATCCTCAAGCACAAAAAAAGTAAATTAAAGAGCTATGGTTGTTATGCGCCCATTATCACGTTAAAAATATGTGATTTCGCACAGTGGGCGCTACGCGCCCACCGTGCAAAGGCGGCCCACCGGCCTACCTCCCACCGGCGCTACGCGCCATGGTCGCCATCGTCCCGTTAAAAATATTTGGTTTGCACGGTTGGCGCTGCGCGCCCATAAGACATTTTCTCGTATTTTTTGGTTAATCAGAAGCAGACTTTTACGCAGATTCTGAATATGCAATCAGTTTTATCTACTTTAAAAACTGTCTGTATGATGGTTTAAGAAAAAACGCGCAAAAAAAGTTTCGGTATTAAACACTGCAAAAGACTCTTATTAAAAAAAAATAAGTAATTTCATTAACCCTTTGCGGCGCAGTGGTTTAGTAGATAAACCACCTAATTTTAATTCCCAAATGCCACATTCGCACCGGAATTTTGTTAAAAAAAATTACGGTTTATTGAATGTGTGAAATACAGCGTTTTCTTATTTACAAAGAAAGTTGTTTTGAAATTCCGGTGTCGGCCATTAATTTCAAAACTTAAGGAATTAATTTGCCCTGCGCCGCAAAGGGTTAATATCACAAACAACATAACTAACAAATAATTTTGGCAGCTCGTTTTCCGTAAATTAGTATTAATCGCGTAAATCTTAGGTTACACAATATTCGTGTATGCTACCAAAAAGAAAAGGTATGAAAATAAACCGTGTTTAACATTTTTTACCAATTAATTAGTTCTTTTTCAAAGAACCGAAACGAAAGAAAAAGTCGTTTTCCCGGGAGAAAAAAGAGGTTTTCGGCTGCTTCTTCTTTTAGCCAAAGGAGAAAAGTTCAGGTTCTTCACCGCAAGGTGGCGCAGTGTTCTGCCTCAGAGCTCCGTTTGAGCTCTGTTTGGGAAATTAGACGTTTTCCGTTCCGATTCCCGACTGGTTTTTAATTCATAACTTTTTTAATTTTGGTCCCACGGTCTCGAAAATGCCCGAAATGACTTTCCCGGAATTTTTCGAATCGAAAGACACCTCTCGCGACTTCCAACTCGCCCGCGTTGCGAACTGTAATCGGCTTCAAGCAGACAGACAGACAGAGGCGCAAGGATTTTATTAGTCCAGACTAGCGAGCTACGCCCGCTAGCTGGGCCACTTTTTCCAAACGAACCTCAGTATTAAGCAGTATATAATAAGCAAAAAAAATCATTTAATAAGCAAGTCTTGGAGTTCGAATCCTCAAGCACAAAAAAAGTAAATTAAAGAGCTATGGTTGTTATGCGCCCATTATCACGTTAAAAATATGTGATTTCGCACAGTGGGCGCTACGCGCCCACCGTGCAAAGGCGGCCCACCGGCCTACCTCCCACCGGCGCTACGCGCCATGGTCGCCATCGTCCCGTTAAAAATATTTGGTTTTGCACGGTTGGCGCTGCGCGCCCATAAGACATTTTCTCGTATTTTTTGGTTAATCAGAAGCAGACTTTTACGCAGATTCTGAATATGCAATCAGTTTTATCTACTTTAAAAACTGTCTGTATGATGGTTTAAGAAAAAACGCGCAAAAAAAGTTTCGGTATTAAACACTGCAAAAGACTCTTATTAAAAAAAATAAGTAATTTCATTAACCCTTTTCGGCGCAGTGGTTTAGTAGATAAACCACCTAATTTTAATTCCCAAATGCCACATTCGCACCGGAATTTTGTTAAAAAAAATTACGGTTTATTGAATGTGTGAAATACAGCGTTTTCTTATTTACAAAGAAAGTTGTTTTGAAATTCCGGTGTCGGCCATTAATTTCAAAACTTAAGCAATTAATTTGCCCTGCGCCGCAAAGGGTTAATATCACAAACAACATAACTAACAAATAATTTTGGCAGCTCGTTTTCCGTAAATTAGTATTAATCGCGTAAATCTTAGGTTACACAATATTCGTGTATGCTACCAAAAAGAAAAAGTATGAAAATAAACCGTGTTTAACATTTTTTACCAATTAATTAGTTCTTTTTCAAAGAACCGAAACGAAAGAAAAAGTCGTTTTCAAGGGAGAAAAAAGAGGTTTTCGGCTGCTTCTTCTTTTAGCCAAAGGAGAAAAGTTCAGGTTCTTCACCGCAAGGTGGCGCAGTGTTCTGCCTCAGAGCTCCGTTTGAGCTCTGTTTGGGAAATTAGACGTTTTCCGTTCCGATTCCCGACTGGTTTTTAATTCATAACTTTTTTAATTTTGGTCCCACGGTCTCGAAAATGCCCGAAATGACTTTCCCGGAATTTTTCGAATCGAAAGACACCTCTCGCGACTTCCAACTCGCCCGCGTTGCGAACTGTAATCGGCTTCAAGCAGACAGACAGACAGAGGCGCACGGATTTTATTAGTATAGACTAGCGAGCTACGCCCGCTAGCTGGGCCACTTTTTCCAAACGAACCTCAGTATTAAGCAGTATTTAATAAGCAAAAAAATTCATTAAATAAGCAAGTCTTGGTGTTCGAATCCTCAAGCAAAAAAAACAAGTTGGAAATTGCACGTGAAGCGTAGCAAATGAGGTGCGTTCGTACGATAACGAAGTTTTAAAAATATTCAGATCTTGATGATATAGTACTTTGATATAGTACAGTGGTCGAAATCTTTATGTTCCTGTAAATATGCAGGAAGTAAATTTATTATACTTCATTAACGTATATCTTATTCAAAAAATTCGAAGTAGTTTAATATAATTAAAACACGCCCCAAACAATGTTTTCCCGTATAACATGATTTAGTGTAATACATTTGTGTGGCCCTGTAATTTAATAATGAATATTCTTTGCATCACAGATTGTACAGAATGTATATTTTAGTACATACTTCAAAGATTCATGCTAATTCTATTATGTTCAAATGAGTTTAACACCATTAAAATGCATTTGAAATTTTTTTTCGCATTGATCGTAATGTAACGGAATGCTTTTGATTGTCCCTGTAATTGATCTATGCATTCGATTTTCATAACATTTGAAATGACTCGACAAAATTGCGTAATAAATATACGATTTAAATTTCAAACGATTAAAATGCATTTGAAATTTTTTCCCCATTGACCGTAATGTAACGGAATACTTTTGATTGTCCCTGTAATTGATCTATGCATTCGATTTTCATAACATTTGAAATGACTCGACAAAATTATCTAATAAATATACGATTTAAATTTCAAACGATTAAAATGCATTTGAAACTTTTTTCCCATTGACTGTAATGTAACGGAATACTTTTGATTGTCCCTGTAATTGATCAATGCATTCGATTTTCATAACATTTGAAATGACTCGAAAAAATTATGTAATAAATATATGATTTAAATTTCAAACGATTAAAATGCATTTGAAACTTTTTTCCCCATTGTCTGTAATGTAACGGAATCCTTTTGATTGTCCCTGTAATTGATCTATCCATCCGATTTTCATAAAAATTGAAATGACTCGACAAAATTATGTAATAATTATGTATTTTAAATTTCATTCGGTTGGGTAGTTTTTGAGTTGTTATATGCGGACAGACGGACGGACAGACAGACGGACAGACAGACGGACAGACAGACGGACGGACTGAGCGACAACTATAGGTGCTACGTATTTACATAATTACGAACGCACCTAAAAAAGGAAATTAAAGAGCCATGGTCCCGTTAAAAATATGTGATTTTGCACTGTGGGCCACGTGCACTTGAAAAAAAAAAGATTGTGGATCGGAACTATGGTCGCTTCGCGCCCATAGTCCCGTTAAAAATATTTGGTTTTGCACGGTGGGCACTACGCGCCCTTAAGACATTTTTCCGTATTTTTTAGTTCATCAGAAGCAGATTTTTACGCAGATTCTGAATATGTAATCAGTTTTTTTCTACTTTAAAAACTGTCTGCATGATGGTTTAAGAAAAAACGCGCAAAAAAAACGCAATTAGCGCCGGTAGAAAAAGCGGTTTTCGGCTGTTTCTTCTTTTAGCCAAAGGGGAAAAGTTCAGGTTCTTCACCGCAAGGTAGCGCAGTGTTCTGCCTCGGAGCTCCGTTTGAGCGCCGTTTGGGATTTGAGACATTTTTCGTTCCGATTCCCAAGGGGTTTTTAATTCATAACTTTTTTAATTTTGGTCCCACGGTCTCGAAAATGCCCAAAATGACTTCCCCGGAATATTTCCAATCGAAAGACACCTCTCGCGACTTCCAACTCGCCCGCGTTGCGAACTGTAATCGGCTTCAAGCAGACAGACAGACAGACAGAGGCGCACGGATTTTATTAATATAGACTAGCGAGCTACGCCCGCTAGCTGGGCCACTTTTTCCAAACAAACCTCGGTATTAAGCAGTATATAAGCAAAAAAATTCATTTAATAAGCAAGTCTTGGTGTTCGAATCCTCAAGCACAAAAAAAAAATTAAATTAAAGAGCCATGGTCCCGTTAAAAATATGTGATTTCGCACTGTGGGCCACGTGCACTTGAAAAAAAAAGATTGTGGATCGGAGCTATGGTCGCTTCCCGCACATAGTCCCGTTAGATATATTTGGTTTTGCACGGTGGGCACTACGCGCCCATAAGACATTTTTTCGTATTTTTTAGTTCATCAGAAGCAGATTTTTACGCAGATTCTGAATATGTAATCAATTTTTTCTACTTTAAAAACTGTCTGCATGATGGTTTTAGAAAAAATGCGCAAAAAAAAGTTTCGATAGTCCTGTTTTATTTCTAAGTTCAAAATTTTCGCGAAAACTACGGTAAATATTCTACGGCAAGTCAAAAAAATTGATGCGGAAAAAAACGCAATTAGCGCCGGTAGAAAAAGAGGTTTTCGGCTGTTTCTTCTTTTAGCCAAAGGGGAAAAATTCATGTCCTTCACCGCAAGGTGGCGCAGTGTTCTGCTTCGGAGCTCCGTTTGGGAATTGAGATATTTTCTGTTCCGATTCCCAAGGGGTTTTTAATTCATAACTTTTTTAATTTTGGTCCCACGGTCTCAAAAATACCCGAAATGACTTCCCCGGAATTTTTCCAATCGAAAGACACCTCTCGCGACTTCCAACTCGCCCGCGTTGCGAACTGTAATCGGCTTCAAGCAGACAGACAGACAGAGGCGCAAGGATTTTATTAGTCTAGACTAGCGAGCTACGCCCGCTAGCTGGGCCACTTTTTCCAAACGAACCTCGGTATTAAGCAGTATATAATAAGCAAAAAAATTCATTTAATGAGCAAGTCTTGGAGTTCGAATCCTCTAGCACAAAAAAAGTAAATTAAAGAGCTATGATTGTTATGCGCCCATTATCACGTTAAAAATTATGTGATTTCGCACAGTGAGCGCTACGCGGCCACCGTGCAAAGGCGGCCCACCGGCCTACCACCCACCGGCGCTACGCGCCATGGTCGCCATCGTCCCGTTAAAAATATTTGGTTTTGCACGGTTGGCGCTGCGCGCCCATAAGACATTTGTTGGAAATCTGGACAAAATATTGTCCCTCTAAATTTGTTCAGTAGTGATCGTTCCGATCCAGTTTTTCATTTTGCATTTCGGTCGTAAAGGCACTCTTCTTTTTTACCTGTAACTGTATGCATAATTTTACTTTCAGTTTATGTACTAAGTATATCTAGAATGTGAAACATCCCCATATGTGTGTGCTGTGATGGACAGACAATTTAACCGATGGATTTAGTTCTCTGCAGTTATGAAGTTTTGCCATGGATGTAGTTAAACAACGAAGTACTCAGCAAATGCTGGAGTTTTATGTAAATAGTTTTATTTAAGTTTAACATTCGAGATGAATGAAAATAAACGGATATGTTATTTCTGATCTGAATTGTTTCATAAATGTGCCTTATTCTTCACGTCACACCACAGACCTTAAAACTGCGTTTGACTCTGCTCTATCCCCCAACATGGTTAAGGGGCCATGCTATGCTATTTAAAGGTCAAATAGATAAATTGTGGTGTGTTTGAAATTAAATTAATACTGTTTTGCAAGTATAATGGCACAAGCTCCAGAGTTAACTTATTCTTTTCCGAAACTGTCGGACTATAATTATTCTTCATGGAAGCTCGACGTCAAATGTGTGTTAATTGATCGAAATTGCTGGGAATTTATCACAAAACCAGATATCGCATGTAAAGCGGATGCTTCTGATCGTGAAAAAAGTGACTTTGAATGGCGTAAAAGAAGAGCTTATACGACTATTTATCAATCCATCGAAAGAAAATTTCAAATTCTTATTGCTCAAACAGAAAATGGAAGAGAGGCATGGGACATCTTGAAGTTAAACTTTGAACCCACTTCCCGAGCACGTCTAGCTGGATTAGTGGATGAATTTTTTGAAATGAAGTTAAACTCGCAAGAAGAAACTATCGGTTTATTTTGCAAAAGAATTGAAGATAAAATATTTCAAATTAAAGAAGCAGGGTTTGAAATGCCGGAATTATTGGCATGTTTTCAATTAATCCGTCGTTTACCTGAAGAATATGATAACTTAGTTCAAATGTTATATAGATTAGATGATAAAGAATTCAAATTAGAAAATGTATCGAAACAGTTAATTAGTGAATATGGAAGAATTTGTCTGAAACGGAAAGATGAAAGTAAAGAGGTTATCGCTGTAGGTGATGCTTATGCAACTAAGTTTAAAACTTCTACCGATAAACCAACCAATCCAATGAAGACTTCAGTGACTGAGAAAAAACCATCGTTTTCTAATACTGGAAGCGAACTGCGACCCTCTAGACCCTCGTATTCTTCACCATCTAATCGTATGGGGCCGAGTTTAATATGCAGTTACTGCAAACGCCCTGGCCACTCTGATACAAGGTGCTTCAAAAAGAAAAGCAATAGAGGAAAGAAGCAAGTGTTCAATAGTGAAACTACAAGGCAGCCTGAATTCGCCTTGATGTCTTCAAATGATAAAATAGTGGAATTTCTTCTGGACTCAGCGGCTACTTCTCACTTTACGAATGACAGGAGTCTATTCGTAACATACAAGGACCTCCCCCCTCAACAAGTTCTAATTGGGGACAAGGACTGTTCGTCTGAAATACTGGGCATCGGAGACATAGACTTTACCATTCTAGATGTAACAGGTAATGTAGAAATAACTTTAAAAAATGTATTGTATGCTCCTAATATGAGACGAAACTTAATTGGTGGGTCTAATATAGATATTGCAGGAAACCAAATTTATTGGGGAAATAACAAAATGATTGTGTATGATAAATTTAATAATTATTGTTTTACTGTACCTAGAGTAGATAAATTGTATATTGTAAAAGGTTATGCTTCAAAATGTGAAAATTTTGCTTTTTCTACTAGTTTAAATGCAGAAATAATACATCGTAGATTTTGTCATACTAATTTGCCTTTACTTGAAAAAATGAGTAAAAATAATTGTGTTAAAGGTATTGAAAATATTAAGTGCAAAAGTAAAAATAAGATTTGTGAAACTTGTGTAGTTGCGAAATTGAATAGAAATTCGTTTAAAAGAAATTACTTATATAAACGCACTTCTAATCAAGTTCTCGATAGAGTATTTATGAATTTATGGGGTCCTAGTCCGGTTAACTCTTTAGGAGGGGGGAAATACTTTTTGTCAATAATTGATGACTACTCGAGAAGAACTGAAGTTTATATTATTAAAGATAAAACTCAAGTTTTTGAATGCTTTAAAAAGTTCTTAGCTAAAGCTGAGAGACAAACGGGTAAGAAATTAAAATGTGTACGAAGTGATAACGGATTGGAGTTTACTCATAAATCATTTGAGAAATTGTTAACTGATATAGGTATAAGAATAGAAAGATCCTCCATTTATACACCGGAACAAGTGGGTGTTGCAGAGAATTTTAATAAAGTAGCAATGAATGCAGTTCGAGCAATGCTACACGATAGCGGATTAAAACCATCATTTTGGGGAGAAGCTCTTTTAGCGTTTGTTCATACAAAAAATAGAACCGAACACAGTTTAACCCAAGGTCTTACACCGCAAGAATTATGGACGGGATTCAAACCTTCGGTAAGACATTTAAGAATTTTTGGCTCTTTAGCGTTTGTTCACGTTCCTAAAGTTAAACGTAATAAACTTCAACCTAAAGCTTTACCAGGTATTTTAGTTGGTTATGCCATGAAAACAAAAGGCTATAGGATTTATATTCCAAAAGAAAGGCGAATTATAGAAACTATTCATGTACGTATAGATGAATCCAAAAAGGGTGTAGAAACATTATTTGGGGGAAATAATAAGTATAAGGATGTGATATTGAATTTTAATGAATCTCAAACTGAGACAAATGGTTTAAGTAACGCGACTTTAGATCTTAATCATAAACTACCAGGAGAACATTTAAATGGAGATGAAGAGGAAACGGGGAATAAGATAACTTTAAGTTCTATAAATATTTCAGAATGGAAAAGGGTTGAAAAACCTAGAACAAAAAGCACGAGGATTGACGTGTATTACTATACCCCGATAACAAATAAGAGACTGAGATCTTTAAATGATGTCAAAAAATATTGTAGGGAAAATAAACTCTCATATGAACCAGATAAATTTGACTTTAAACCTAAAACTACTCATCCTAATGTTGAAAATTTAAATGAAACCTCTACTACCGATTCGGATGATTCATATTTAAATGAATTATTTCAGCATGAATTTTACAATACTGAAATCCCTAAAACATTTGAGGAAGCACAATTAAACCCAGAAAGCGAGAAATGGAATGACGCGATGAGGGAAGAACTTGAGATGATGAATAAAAGAAAGGTTTGGCGGTTGGTTGAACCACCCAAAAACGCTACAATAGTAGGAAGCAAATGGGTTTATAATATAAAAAACACAGAGAAAAACGGTAAAAAGTATAAAGCCCGTCTCGTAGCTCAAGGTTTCAAACAGAAACCGGGTATTGATTTTAATGATATATTTTCACCTGTTGTAAATTTTTCAATTGTAAAATTAATGTTTATTTTATTGGTTTCTATGTTAAATTGGTATCATGTACAATTAGATGTGAAATCAGCTTACTTATACGGGTCATTAAAAGAAACAGTTTTTATGAAACAACCTCCCGGATTTGAAATGAGGGGAGCTGAAAATAAAGTTTGCATGTTAAATAAATCTATTTATGGGTTACGGCAAAGTGGCCGAGAATGGAATTCTGAATTAGATACTATATTGAATAATTTAGGATTTTCTAAATTAAAATGGTGTAATTGCGTTTATCAATTGAAAAGTAATGTAATATTAGTAGTTTATGTAGATGATTTAGTTTTGTTTGCTAAAGATAAAAATATAATGCAATCTGTGACTAATATGTTAAAAAATAACTTGGAAATTACTGAAATAGGATTAACAAAATATTTGTTAGGTGTTAACTTTGAACAAATTGACGATTCAATATATATTCATCAAAAAACTTATATTGAAAGATTAGAATTAAAATATAAGGACTTGCCTAAAAGTCATGTTAAATTACCTTTTAAAATTGGATGTATTTTACCAGATAAAATTAACGAAAATGAAATTGTAGAAAATGAGTTAATGAAAAAATTTCCATACCGATCTTTAATCGGAAGTTTGTCATTTTTGTCAAATCGGTCAAGACCGGATATTAGTTTTTCAGTAAATGTAATGTCACAATTTTGTAATGGTTATACATATAAACACTGGTTAATAGTGGTAGATATTATGAATTATGTTTTTGCTACTAAAAGTTTTAAAATAAATCTGTCTAATGTAAATTCACCGAGTTTATATGCATATTCGGATGCTAACTGGGGATGTCAACTTACTAAACGACACTCAAGCAGTGGTTATATAATTTACTTTGGTAATGTTCCTTTTGCTTGGAAAACATCAAAGCAGAAATGCATCGCACTCAGTTCTATGGAATCTGAGTTTATTTCATTAACTGAAAGTGTAAAGGAACTGACTTGGTATTCAAGAGTTTTAAATGAACTTAATTTGTGTAATAAAATAAAACCAGTTCAGTACTGTGATAATGAATCTGCTATTTATTTTTCTAAAAACAGTCAAGAGAACTTTAAAACTAAACATATTGATATAAGATGTCAATTTATTCGACAGTTAGTAAATGAAAATGTTTTTGAGTTAAAACATGTAAGTTCTAAAAATAACAAAGCTGATTTTCTAACTAAACCTCTGCTGTATGTAAAATTTAAGAAAGCTATTTGTAATATTTTTGATTTGAATTGTAAGAAAAAAGAGGAAGTTTTTACGACCGATGGGGCCGCATGTTGGAAATCTGGACAAAATATTGTCCCTCTAAATTTGTTCAGTAGTGATCGTTCCGATCCAGTTTTTCATTTTGCATTTCGGTCGTAAAGGCACTCTTCTTTTTTACCTGTAACTGTATGCATAATTTTACTTTCAGTTTATGTACTAAGTATATCTAGAATGTGAAACATCCCCATATGTGTGTGCTGTGATGGACAGACAATTTAACCGATGGATTTAGTTCTCTGCAGTTATGAAGTTTTGCCATGGATGTAGTTAAACAACGAAGTACTCAGCAAATGCTGGAGTTTTATGTAAATAGTTTTATTTAAGTTTAACATTCGAGATGAATGAAAATAAACGGATATGTTATTTCTGATCTGAATTGTTTCATAAATGTGCCTTATTCTTCACGTCACACCACAGACCTTAAAACTGCGTTTGACTCTGCTCTATCCCCCAACAACATTTTCTCGTATTTTTTGGTTAATCAGAAGCAGACTTTCACGCAGATTCTGAATATGCAATCAGTTTTATCTACTTTAAAAACTGTCTGTATGATGGTTTAAGAAAAAACGCGCAAAAAAAGTTTCGGTATTAAAAACTGCAAAAGACTCTTATTAAAAAAAATAAGTAATTTCATTAACCCTTTGCGGCGCAGTGGTTTAGTAGATAAACCACTTAATTTTAATTCCCAAATGCCACATTCGCACCGGAATTTTGTTTAAAAAAATTACGGTTTATTGAATGTGTGAAATACAGCGTTTTCTTATTTACAAATAAAGTTGTTTTGAAATTCCGGTGTCAGCCATTAATTTCAAAACTTAAGGAATTAATTTGCCCTGCGCCGCAAAGGGTTAATATCACAAACAACATAACTAACAAGAAATTTTGGCAGCTCGTTTTCCGTAAATTAGTATTAATCGCGTAAATCTTAGGTTACACAATATTCGTGTATGCTACCAAAAAGAAAAAGTATGAAAATAAACCGTGTTTAACATTTTTTACCAATTAATTAGTTCTTTTTCAAAGAACCGAAACGAAAGAAAAAGTCGTTTTCCCGGGAGAAAAAAGAGGTTTTCGGCTGCTTCTTCTTTTAGCCAAAGGAGAAAAGTTCAGGTTCTTCACCGCAAGGTGGCGCAGTGTTCTGCCTCAGAGCTCCGTTTGAGCTCTGTTTGGGAAATTAGACGTTTTCCGTTCCGATTCCCGACTGGTTTTTAATTCATAACTTTTTTAATTTTGGTCCCACGGTCTCGAAAATGCCCGAAATGACTTTTCTGGAATTTTTCGAATCGAAAGACACCTCTCGCGACTTCCAACTCGCCCGCGTTGCGAACTGTAATCGGCTTCTAGCAGACAGACAGACAGAGGCGCACGGATTTTATTAGTATAGACTAGCGAGCTACGCCCGCTAGCTGGGCCACTTTTTCCAAACGAACCTCGGTATTAAGCAGTATATAAGCAAAAAAATTCATTTAATGAGCAAGTCTTGGTGTTCGAATCCTCAAGCACAAAAAAAATTAAATTAAAGAGCCATGGTCCAGTTAAAAATATGTGATTTCGCACTGTGGGCCACGTGCACTTGAAAAAAAAAGATTGTGGATCGGAGCTATGGTCGCTTCGCGCCCATAGTCCCGTTAGAAATATTTGGTTTTGCACGGAGGGCACTACGCGCCCATAAGACATTTTTTCGTATTTTTTAGTTCATCAGAAGCAGATTTTTACGCAGATTCTGAATATGTAATCAATTTTTTCTACTTTAAAAACTGTCTGCATGATGGTTTTAGAAAAAATGCGCAAAAAAAAGTTTCGATAGTCCTGTTTTATTTCTAAGTTCAATATTTTAGCGAAAACTACGGTAAATATTCTACGGCAAGTCAAAAAAATTGATGCGGAAAAAACGCAATTAGCGCCGGTAGAAAAAGAGGTTTTCGGCTGTTTCTTCTTTTAGCCAAAGGGGAAAAATTCATGTCCTTCACCGCAAGGTGGCGCAGTGTTCTGCTTCGGAGCTCCGTTTGGGAATTGAGACATTTTTCGTTCCGATTCCCAAGGGGTTTTTAATTCGTAACTTTTTTAATTTTGGTCCCACGGTCTTGAAAATGCCCGAAATGACTTCCCCGGAATTTTTCCAATCGAAAGACACCTCTCGCGACTTCCAACTCGCCCGCGTTGCGAACTGTAATCGGCTTCAAGCAGACAGACAGACAGAGGCGCACGGATTTTATTAGTATAGATTACAGAGATTAGAAAAACAGAGATTCTGTTAGATAACAGAGAAATTATTCCGTAAATTTACAATAGACTCTGCAAATTAACATTGTTAAGCAATGCACAAGGCTGTAAAAATTTATTTTTAATGATAATAATTTAATTTAGTTTTCAAAATCATTAAGTCTCTCAATCTTCCATGAGCCAAAAAGATTTGGAATTTTTCAAGTAATTTTGAAATTTTAGACATTTATTTTTTTTTACACAATTTGTTTCTAGACGTACTGGGGTTTGAATTCGGGAACTCTCGACTGTGGAAGAACATCCTACAAACAGAGCTTTAGTAAGTTTGTTCAAAATATATATTTTATCATTCAGCAAGGAAAAATCAATAAAAATCCCCACGAATACCGAGGAGATGATTTTTCCCTTTCTAAATTATTCTAACTTAAAGAAAAAAATTAAACTAAGTTTTCTTTTTTTAATATTTCTAATAAAATTGCAAATTGTATTTTGAACCATAACTTTTAACAAAGATAAAAATATCTTTAAATAAAGACATGGAAATCCCTACAGCTAATTGAACATAATATAAGGGCAATGTATGTAAAATGCTGATCGAGAAACTCGATTGCATTTAATCGAGAACTAGTATAAATTTACGGAGATTCTCGCTTTTTTCCCCGTGTTTTTACAGAAATTTTTAACAGTATACCTCATATTTTTGATTCAATTATGAAAATTTTAAATGCACTTTGTCTTTTAAAAAGTAAGTTTATATTGAATATAATAGTGCTCCTAGTTGTGAATGTCATAATAAGAAGACACAACTTGTATGTTTAAAGTGGCAAATGTAGTGCGTTCGTATTATAACTAGTCTTATAAATATTTAGATCTTAGAGTAACAGCTGTTGCACTTCGGCCATTCCGTTTCAAGTCGGGTACAACCCTACCCGTGCAGGACTCTAATCCAAAGCCAATCCGGCCTGAGTTTGCAGAAAACTATCAAGACCGAAACAGACCTGCAGCTAAAACTGAGATTCTGAGAATATAGTATTGCTGCGGCACCTATTAGGAGCTGTCCTGTTGTCCATAAATGATGTCACACTTTTTTTCAATATTTTGACCCCCCCCCCCCTTGTCACAAAGTGTCGTACTTCGCCATACCCCCTCCTCCTCTCATGTCACATGTCACGCTGTATTACATATGAGGAGCCCAGAAGCCAAGGGGTATAAGTGACAAAATTGAAAAAAATGAGTTAAGTGCATAGACTATCTGGAAATAAGTCTATTTATTTGTAGGTAAGAAGTTATGAGTGATTTTTTAATTATATACTGTGTTTTAGGGGTCAATTACTTAACCTCTTTCCCAAAACTGTGAAACGCTTGGAGGCCAAAGGGTATAAGTGCAACTGTATCCATTAACGTCCACAGCAGAAGCGCGACCAACGGCATACAAGGCCATTTGCTTTTTTATACATTAAATAAATGCATTTTAACTGTTAACATGTGAGAAAATCATGCTTTAAGTGTAGATTTTGAAACACTTTCCAACACTCTCTGAAATCTTTAACACATTCGCTGCCGATCACGCGCCAACATTAAGGGGCCACTCACGAGGCAGCGCGTGATGTGGGGTAATGTCTCAATAGCCAGTCACGCGCTGACACGGGAAAATCTTTCACTGTTTTCTTTGTTATAAAAAGTAAATCGGCTTCTGGGAAAAACCCACTTCTACAGTGCGGCATTAACTATCATCACATCTTCACGTAAGCGGCAGCGAACGTGTTAAAAATGTTTGCTATTTAGGGTAATAGAGTGTTAATGTCCATAACCAAGTATGTATTCTAATAATTTTGAACAGCCCTAGATTTTATCTGTCGGTTGCTATGCACTGCATAATGGGGAAATTTAGTTTAGCAAGAAAACGCATAACAGTTTGAAATTTCTGTTTGAGCAGTTTTTACTAATAGATGGAAACACACTTGTATACTTTTGTTTATCCTGTAGTTTACCTTGAACCTTTATTTATGCCAGTATTTAGCTAAAATTTAGTTAAACCTAAAACACTCTTAAGACTACTGAAATCACATTTCCAGAAATTATCATAAATAGATGACAATGCATAAAATTTTGTGCATGACCCTGTATATCATTTTATCAGTGTTTTGCGAGCATTTCTTATCAAACTGAATGTAGTTCAGCATAGAAATATATTACTTATTTAAAAGCAATCTTTAAGTAACTTACGCTCATATTCAGTAACCTTTACGAAATCTTTTGTATAGCTCTGTATATGAACTATAGAATTTATATGAACATATGCATATATATTAATATGTATAAATTTAGTGAAACTTAAAAGCGCAAATCATAATTAAAAATGCATTTCGTCCATCCATCAATCATCATCGATAATATACAGTACTTCGGATAGAATATACTATTTGAAAGCTTTTATGTGTCCCTGTAAATACTGAGTACTTCGTATTATGTGCGAAATAACTTATATTAAGCGTCTGCAATGTATATCAATTTTATTATACATGAAAATTGTAATATAATTAAAATATGTTGTAAAAAATCCCTCTTTATCATTAGGTAATGTAAATCTTTTGTGTAGCCCTGTAAATAAAAAATATCTATTCTTTTCACCTCATATTTTACAGAATGCTTATTTTAATGCAATTCGTAAATGCATATAAATTTTAATGTGTTTGACAGGTTGTAACTTCTTTAAAATTCATTTGAAACGATTTTTCCCATAACCCGTAATTTAACCGAAAATACTTGATTGTCCCTGTAAATAAACTAATCGTGTTAGAAACTTCATTTGCAATAGGTTCCTGTTGAGGTACACGTGAATAATTTCCAAAAATTTCAGGGCAATCCGAGTATATTTACGAGAGTTAAGGCACGGACAGACAAACTAAAATCACATTCACTTTTCAATTTTGTTGGAAAGTGTTAAAAAATAAAAAATGTCAATGTTTCAAAATTTATAATAAAATTTTAAAATTTATATTAGAACAAAAAAATTTCCTTTCATTCATTTATATCAACATCGTTCATTTTTTTTTTTCATAAATTTATTTTTTATTTCATAATTTTTCCGTTTTTCGAATTTATATTAAAACAAAATTTTGTCCTTTCATTTATGTGTATCAACATTGTTCTTAATTTTTTCATAAATAGAATTTTTTATTTCATAATTTTTGCATTTTTTGAGCTCATTCGGCACTTGTACCTTTAGCTTCCAAGAACTTTTCATTACTGTTTGGAAGCCAAGGGATACAAGTGCCGAATGATGATAAACATTGCTTAGTTATAAATAAAAAGGAAAATTGTATTCCACATTTTTTTTTAAACAGTTATTGAAATAAGAGTTCAAAGATCATTAAGATATAAGCAAAAGCTTCATATTTCAATTCATTCAATTACAATTGATGTTTAACTTTGAACTCAATTTACTCGAAATCTAAATTTTGTCACTTGTACCCCTTGTCTTCTGGGCTCCTCATATAGCTTCATATAAACAACGTATAGTTGCAGTTTAGAAAGAAAATGCTGCATTATAGATCATACTTTAAATTTTGATTTTAATCTTTAACTATGCATTTTGTGGCAACTGTGAGCATAACAATAAAAATGATTTGTGTATTATTTTTTTAAGAAATAAAATTAAGGTTTAAATAACAATAATAATAAATAACAGAAATAAAATATCTTATACTATAATGCGAGCAAAAATTGTGTGTGTGTGTGTGTGTGTCTGTGTGGGTAAATTTTATCTCAAAAACGGCTCTAACGATTTTCGCAAAAATTTGGATTTTACCATTTTCGGGCACGAGAAGACCATTGGGCTAGGTCACATGTTCGAGAAAATTCGATTATTGGGTCATAATGGGTCAGGATCAAGCTATTTATACCTAGAGAACGGCTGGATTGATTTTAAGGAAATTTTGTATCCAATCGTTTTTTGGCACGAGAAAACAATTGAGCTGGGTCACATGTTCGAAAAATTTTGATTAGTGGGTCATTTTTGGGTCATTGTGGGTCAAGCCATTTTTATTTAAAAAATGGCTCTAACGATTTCGACCAAATTTTATATTTTATCGTTTTGGATTACAAGAAGACCATTGGATTAGGTAACATGTTCGAGAAAATTCGGTTAGTGGGTCATTTTTGGGGTCATTGTGGGTCATGCTATTTTTATCTAGAGATTTTCTCACGCAATTTTGACTAAAAATTGCATTCTATGGTTTTCGAGCACGAGAAAAACATTGGGCTAGGTTACATGCTCGAAAAAAAATTTTAATGGGTCATATTGGGTCATTAAGGATCTGGGTCAAGCTATTTATATTTAAAGAACGGCGTGATGGATTATAACGAAATTTTGTATGTAGCAGTTTTTTGACATGAGAAAACTAATGGGCTAAATCACATGTTTGAGAGATTTCGACTATGAGGGTCATTTGTGGGTCATGATGAGTCATAATGGGTCATGGTCAAGCTATATCTAAATAACAGGTGGATCGATTTTAACGAAATTTTGTATGCAACATTTTTTTGGCACGATAAAATCATTGGACTAGGTTACATGTTCGGAAAATTTCGATTAATGGGTCATTTTGAGTCATTAAGAGTCTGGGTCAAGCTATTTATATTTAAAGAACGGCGTGATGGATTATAACGAAATTTTGTATATAACAGTTTTTTGACATGAGAAAACTAATGGGCTAAATTACATGTTTGAGAGATTTCGACTATGAGGGTCATTTCTGGGTCATGATGGGTCATAATGGGTCATGGTCAAGATATATCTAAAGAACAGGTGGATCGATTTTAATGAAATTTTGTGTGCAACATTTTTTTGGCACGATAAAATCATTGGACTAGGTTACATGTTCGAAAAATTTCGATTAATGGGTCATTTTGGATCATAAAGGGTCTGGGTCAAGCTATATATAATTAAAGAACGGCAGGATCAATTTTAACGAAATTCTGTACATAACAATTTTTAGAAACGAGAAAACTAATGGACTAAGTCACATATTCGAGAGCTTTCGATTATAAGGGTCATTTGTGGGTCTTAATGGGTCAAGGTCAAGCTATATCTAAAGAATGGTTGGGTCGATTTTAATGAAATTTTGTATACAACATATTTTTGGCATGAGAAAATCATTGGGGTAGGTTACATGTTCGAGAAATTTCGATTAGTGGGCCACTTTTGGGTCATTCTAATTTTATCTAGACAACGTTTCGCGCAATTTTGACCAAATTTTGTATTTTATCGTTTTCGGGCACAAGAAAATCATTGGGTTATGACAGATTTTTGTGAAAATTCGATCAATGGGTCATTTTGGATCATAAGGAGTCAGGGTCAAACTAACTATATCTAAAAAGCGGCTCAATCGATTTTATCTAAATTTTGTATCTAATGTTTTTCGGCATGCTAAAAGTAATGAGCTAGGCCACACGTTCGAGAGATTTCGATTATAAGGGTCATTTGTTGGTCATGATGGGTCATGCTAATTTTATATAGAAAACAGTACTCACCATTTTGACTATACTTTGTATTATATCGTTTTTGAGCAAGAGAAAACCATTTGGCTTGGACACATGCTCGCGAAAATTCGATTTGTGGGTCATTTTGGGTCTTAATGAGCTAGGGTCATTCTAATTATATATAACAACGACTCAATCAATTTTACCTAAATTTTGAAACAAAACGTTTTTTGTCACGAGAAGACTATTGAGCTGAGTCGCATGTTAAACAAAATTATATTAGTGGGTCATTTCGCTTTATTGCTGAATGCTGCCAAGATAATTTTACCTAAAAAATGGCTTAAACGATTTTGATTCAATTTTATATTCTACTTTTTTTGATTACCTGAAGACGATTGAGCTATGTCACATGCTTGATCAAATTTGATTAGTGGCTCATTTTGGGTAATACTGGTCAGGGTCACGAGAATGTAGCAAAAGCCAATAACTTGGTGATATTTCAGAAAATATTGGCGACATATGGCCAAAAAATCTACTATAAAAATTACGAAAACCAAAACACGTATTTGGAGCCAAATGAAAGAATGCCTCCAAATTTGGCTATATCTAGCAAAAAATATTGTCTTTCAGAATGTAAAGAATTTTTTTATACATTCTCAGAGCTGCCAAGTCTCCGGCTTTTTGGATATCAGTATTATTATACAGAAAATGATGTTTTAAGTAATTGGAACATTGAGACGATTTAAAAACAGGTGATTTTCTCTAAAATAATACTGGTGTGCAAAAAGCCGGAGACTTGGCAGCTCTGCATTCTTAAGAGGATTCGAGATGCATGGTTAAACCAATCAGAGTCGAGCTAAAAAAGTGATTTAGATCGATGTCCTTTCGTTGTAAATTTTAAAATAAAGTAAAATTTATAAACATGCGCATAAAAACACAGTTTTCTTACTGATTGTTTTTCTAAATAATACTATTATAAACATGTTTTACAGTAATAATACAGAGTTAATGATACAGTGAAAATACTATATCGAGTTGAACATAAAGTTAATTTTGACCGAGCTAAGCTCGGTCTCCCCTGCTAGTTAACATGAAAGAGCAATTGAAAACAGTAATATTTCTTGGAATTTGAAGTGGAATTTAATATATTTGACTTTAGAAATCTTATTTTTACTTTATGAACACAAAATATTTCAATTTCAAAATAACTTCAAAATTTAATCTGCTTATTTTTAATGCAATTATTTTAATCAGAATGTGTGATGTCACGTTTCTTCTTACCCCTCCCACCCCCTCCTCAGAAATTGTCATAATTTCTTGTACACCCCTCCAGAGCTGCAGCTAGAAGTGAATAATAGGGGATGTGTACTTAGTCATGTCAAGAAAATGTAGGAGGGGCTCATATTTTCTCTCTCTCTGTGCAAAAAGATAAATTAATCATGATAAATTAATGCAAAAAGATAATTTCTGTGATGCAAAAAGATAAATTAGTACATAATCAAGCTGTAATTATTATGTTTCACATTGAACTTTTGTAATAACTTCATTTTATTTCATCATATTCTCACAGTAGAAAAGAATATGATGATGAAAAATTCAAGTGTATAACTAGTGCAATGTTAAACATCATGTTAGCTTAAAATGTGCAAATAGCAAGTATGGAAACACTTATTTTTGTTACAATTTAGTATTTTTGCAAAACCGTGAAAGAGCCTCAAAACTAAATTAAATTTTTGAGCAGAATTTCAGTTAAATTTTCGGAACATAAAATCATTTAGTGAGATTGAAATCTTTTCCAGGGGAAGCTCAAAATATTTTAGAGGGGGGGGGGAAGCTGAGCCGCCCATAGTACCCCCTTAGCTACGGTCCTGCACCCCCCCCCCCCCAACCAAGTGTGACATCATTTGTGGACGGCCCCTATTTACCTCAAGATTCTACGATTACAAGTTAACATTTCCGCTTATTCTATTTCTCATTTAAATAACGCTGATCGGGAAAAGATGATTAGTACATAATTTTATTGCATGAAGTCAAGCAAATCTTTCTACCACATTCTTATCATTGTTGTATAAAAGGAAATACATAAAATAATATTAGAAATTAGAAAAGTTTTGGTGCATTTCTGTTTACACTTTAAGCAATTATTATTTTTTTTTCCCCTTTCAATAATCACTATTTCAGTAATTACACCGTCACGTGAACACCATGCAATGTTGTGTTTGAGTAAAGAATACCTGTTTATATGCTTGAATGTTTGAGTAAAGAATACCTGTTTATACGTAATTATACATGCAAAGATGGTTCCGTAATTGTGTTGTCTTAGCGTAAAGAAATATGCGCAATTATCGACACCATTTTTATACAAAAAAGAAAAGAACATCATGCATCAGGCATGGATTATAAAACGCTTTCCTACTATCTTTAATTCCAACAGGTAAAATATTGCATTTCAAAGATTTTTACTTTGACGCATTGACTATAATCATATACCCTGTCGATAATCAATGTGAAAAGATATTAGACAATAATCTTATTTTATCTTCTGCTAGAATTCTGATAACATATGGCATACTTTATGTAACGTTTAGCTTCAATTCCAACAGGTAAAATATTGACATTTCACAGATTTTCACTTGGACGCATTTACAATAATCGTATGTCCTGACGATAATCAATGTAAAAAGATATTAGACAATAATCTATCTTCTGTTGGTATTCTGGTAATATATGGCATGTCTTATGTAACATTTAGCTTTAATTCCAATAGGTAAAATATTGACAGTTCAAAGATTTTTACTAGGACGCATTGACAATACTGTATACTCTGACGATAATTAACGTAAAAAGATATTGGACAATAATCTTATTATATCTTCTGTTGGTAATCTGGTAACACATAGCATGCTTTATGCATTGGTTAGCTTTAATTCCAACGTATTAAATGACGTTTCAAAGATTTTTACTTGGACGCATTGACAATAATCGTATACCCTGATAACTATCAATGTAAAAAAAAAAAAAAAAAAAAATATTAGACAATAATCTCATTTGGTCTTCTGTTGATATTCTGGTAGCTACGGCATGCTTTGCTTTATGCAATGTTTAGTTTTAATTCCAGCAGATAAAATATTAACATTTCATTGCTTGGACGCATTGACATGCCCTGACGATAATCAATGTAAAAAGATATTAGACAGTAATCTTATTCTGTCTTCTGTTTGTATTCTGGTAACATATGGCTGCCTTATGCAACGTTTAGATTTAATTCCAACACATAAATTATTGACATACCAAAATTTTTACTTGGACGCATTCACAATAATCGTATACCCTGACGATAATCGATGTAAAAAGATATTAGATAATAATCGGTACTTACGCATTAACGCCACAGCAGCTACAGATGTGGCGATTTTTAAGTACCGCCAATCTATACCTAAAATTTTTGCGACAAATTATAAAATAAAACACTTTATTTAAATTAAAAACATTTTCAAAATTCAAAACACTTTATTTAAAAACAAAGTAGTCAATCGGATTTCGGTGGAAACTAGGCCGATATAGAGTTTAACTCCTGTGTCATCGCTCTTGAAAAAAATAAAATTTCATCTCGTTCTGTTTTTGGCAAATCCCAAATACGCATTTTCGTAGCACTAAAAAATGGCATCAAAAATCAGCAAACAACAAGGTAACAAGGAATACAAACGATAACTGCGTGTGCATGCAAACAACAAGATTGCTTTTTATTGGCGCAGTAGCGCAACTTCTGCTGCGGTGGCATTAATACGTAAGTACCCAATAATCTTATCATGTCTTCTGTTTGTATTTTGGTAACATATGGTATGTTTTGCATTGACAATAAGTAAATCTTGACCATAATCTATGTAAAAAAGGCATAAGACGATAATGTTTGAAGATTAATCTTCTATTCTGTTGGTATTTTATTAACAAAACGACATGCTTATTGCAATGATGAAAGTCCATTCAAACAGTTGAATTTACATTTTAAAACTTTTCGACGAGAATATGAGACAAAACATCGCACATCGCCGGTACTTCATTTTCTTGTATTAGAGTCACATTTTAAATTCCTTAAAAGTCGAACATGCAAAACGCAAATAAAAAGAAAACTCAGCAAAATTATTTACTTTTCTATGATGCAATATTTAATATTACAAAAATACAAGATACGTGGAAAGTGCTTGTACACCAGAAAGAATCAATTTGTTATCGATAGGAGTAGAATCACATAATGTAAATCCTTTAAATTTACCACTTTTGTCGATCAAAAAACGAATGTGTTCGGTTGCTGCAATATGTAATGTTTGCAAAATTCCTTTCACTTCTATAATTTTCTTAGTAATAATTTACAACAAGAGGTAAATTGCAGAGAAACATAAAACACAGATTTTTTTTTTCTTTTCCATATTGTTATATTATTTTACGTTGCATAAACGCCAGAGAGGTGAAAAATGCTTGTATACTAGCCCCCTGACCGAGCGAAAGGGCAAAATTGTAATGTTTTTTTCTCTGCAATTTATTTTAAATGTTGATAAAAGAGGATTTTTCTATCATGCTAAAATTTTTTTGTTACGTATATGCTTACAAGCTTTGAAAGTATCAATCATAAATTAATTTCTTAAAACTGGGTTACGTTTGTAGAATTATATTAATTTAAATAAAGTTTCAACTGCAGTGAAACCTGCAGCCTAATGAACGGATATATCCGGTCGCAGCAGTGAGAAGGCTAGAAAGAAGCAATCTGTTATAGATAGTAGTGAATCACACTTAATAAATTCCTTAAAAGTAGAGCATGTGAATCACAAATAAAAAGAAAACTCAGCAAAATTATCTATTTTTCTACAATGCAATATTTAATATTGCCAAAAACACAGAGTATATGCAAAATGCTTGTATACCAGAAATAAGCAAGTTGTAATCGACAGGAGTAGAATCACATAGAGTAAATCCTTTAAACTTACCACTTTCGTCTATCAAAAAACGAATGCGTTCAGTTGCTTCCGTATGACATATTTCTAAAATGTCTTTTATTTCTATAATTTCTTTAGTAATAGTTGACGAAGTAATACAAATTGAAAACAAACAGAGAGCATAGCAGAAAGAAGGGAGAAGTATAAATATTCCGATTATTACATTTACTCCATTATACAAGATATAATGAAACGTAAGAAGTAATAAAAGAAATATGGAAAGAAAGCTTGTTGTCAGAAGTTGGTGAAATACATTATTAATTTGAGAAGATAAATTTATTATGTTGGAGATAATTTGAACCATGTGGTGATTATTTATGTTCATATCACTTTTTAACTTCTGCTTTAATGTGTCAAACGTTTGATTTAGTAATACACAGACATAACAAAAGTAAAATGTAATAGATGGGTTAGTATTTGTCCAGTAAATTAAAAAGTTAAACAGTTTATAAACACGCCAAGCATGTGGAGGAGGTATGATTCCGTAGGGGAATTTTCGGTAAAAATAATCAAATCCTGTTATGTAATCCATAGTAATGAAGCTTACAAGGTACAATGAATCAAACATTAACAAAATGACCGACAATCTCGTTTTCCAACAAGCCTGATTACATTCTGCCAGAGTAACGTACAAGACAGAAATACGTCTAACAAGCCAGTTTAAGTTCCTTCTTCGAATGTAAAGAATAATTCTTTCGAGAACATTGACAAAACTTATTGCCGCCACAATTACTTGAAATTTCGAAATATGTTCACTATCGTAAAACGCAGCAAATATGTCATATATCTCACAAGCATTGCTTATGCAAGCACATACTAATGACAATACCAAAATAAGAATGCTCTTGCGAACCCATCGAAATTTGCTGCTAAATCCTACGCCATGCATCCAAAGATAAATATTTAAATATGCAAAGTTTAGTTCGGCATTAGAGACAAACTTGTGAAATTGCCCCTGATTCCTACCACCAATATTGTATTGAATCAACATCACTATATAATTATTATAATAACCATTTGTATAAAATGCATATATCATAAAACAAAGTAATCATTTTTTTTCTTATTATATTTTTTAATCATTTACAATGAAGTAATAAAACTGTCCATAATTTCTAATACTGTTACTAATCGGAATCTCAATAAGAGACGGTCACTTCATAATTGAGTAAAAGCTATAATAACCATTATTTTGAAATTCACATATCGTAAACCAAAGTTGCATAAATTGTAGACATGACAGTGTGTTGTAAGATTTCATTACTTGCTATATCTTTTTCCAATTAATTTTTCGAAAAAGGATAAAACATCAAGATCAAGCAAAATGATAAATTATAAACTTACATGTGAAATCATAAAAAAATATATAATTTGAGCCTTTACACTAATAGAATAGTTTTTTTAAAAATAAATTTTAAACTTGCTGAAAATTCAAAAAGCACTCGAACTGTTATAACTTATTCCATTTTAATAATTCTGTCACGCACAAAAGTACTGCATTACTGCATAAATATTTAAAATGCATGAATATAAATCATCCGTGTGAAATTGTCATAAATTTGTTTTTGGTAAAGTAAAAAGAAAATTAATTGATTTCATCTGAAAATGTTGTCTATTGAAACTATGTTGAATGATTGCGTATATCTTCTTTCATTGACAGACACGTTATTATCACTGCATTTTCATTATGAAATTTGCTTTGATATTAGGAAATTAAATTCATCTTATTGATTTTATAAAAACTGAACTTTCACTTGTTAATACGGTAATCCTTTAACGTTCGCAAAAAGCTTCGCAATTGTTGAGACGATCTTCCCATATATAAATGGGAGTTAGGTTTTAAGATTTTGTTTTACCGGAAAAAAAGTAACTGAAACTTAAAAATATAATTAACATGCACTAAAAAATATATGCTATAAATAAATTTGAATACTACCAGCTATATGACTGTAGTATTACACGACTATAACTATAGTGCACGTTGTTTAATCGTGCTACATGTACGATCAACAAAATCTATATAATTATTATTTCGATAAGAGAAGGTACTTTCTCAGAGTAACAAATAACAAAAATATCTACGTGATACATTTTAAACTATCACCATTCATAAAGCATGAGAACTGCTAAATAAAAGTTTGTACGCATTGAGAGTAATCTCATTTTTATCACCTTGCAAATAATCACTTGTCCTGCGCACGGATAATTTTCTCTGCATTTCCTACATTATTTTATTTCACTACACCCATAATGTGTGAAACTTCAATTGAATTAAATAAATATTTTTCTTGTTACCCCTTTTTTTTATGTAGTTGCATAAATTGTAGACATAGCATAGCATCTTGTAAGATTTCATTACTTGCTATATCTTTTTCCAATTAGTTTATCGAAAAATCATAAAACATCAAGACCCAACAAAATAATAAATTATCAATTTACATATGAAATCATAGTAAAAAATGTATTTAGAACCTTTAAACTAACAAAATATTTTTTTAAATAAATTTTAAATTAATTAATATTCAGATAGAGTTTGGTGCAATACAATGGAATACAAAAATGAACAACGTTAAAAAGCACCAAATATTGTATATATAAACAGCAGACCGGTTTCGGCAGTATTTATTGTACCGTCGTCAGTGCTAGCGGAGGTAGAAATCTGCTCATATATATGGTAAAGACGGAGGTTGAAGACAACCAATGGGATGGCAGAGGACTGCAAGTAAAGGCCAATAGGAGAACGCACGTGGAAAGGGACCGAAGGAGAGAGAAAAAGGTCAAAAAGAGCGGGGAAAAATTAATAATAATTACAAAATAGAGGTTTTTTAATGTAATATTTCCAGCAATTCGATAGAGGGGGAATAGCGAATTCACAATTGACAATTTTGTCAAATAATTTTTATGTTCATTAATACGCTTTTAAAAAAAAACGTATTAATGAACATAAAAATTATATTAAGAAACAAGAAATCAATAAAGCCTCTATTGCTAAACATTGCTGGGAGATGAACCATACTTTCGATTTCGGTTCAGCGAAAATAATTTCCAAACCTACCTCCATTTATGAACTTAACTTCCTTGAAACATTTCACATTTATAAAAATTTTGACAAAATTGTTAATTGTGAATTCGCTATCCCCCCTCTATCGAATTGCTGGAAATATTACATTAAAACCTCTATTTCCTAATTATTATTTTTTTACCCGCTCTTTTTGACTTTTTTCTCTCTCCTACGGTCCCTTTCCAGGTGCGTTCTCCTATTGGCCTTTACTTGCAGTCCTCTGCCATCCCATTGGTTGTCTTCAATCCTCCGTCTCTACTATATATATGAGCAGATTTCTACCTCCGCTAGCACTGATGACGGTACGCTAAATGCTACCGAAACCGACCAGCTGTTTATATATACAATATTTGGTGCTTTTTAACATTGTTCATTTTTGTATTCCAAATTTTAAATTAGCTAAAAGTTTAAAAAGTACTAGAACTCTTATAACCTATACCATTTTCATAATTTTGTCACGCACAAAACTAGTGCATTACTGCATAAATATTTATAATGCACGAATATAAATCAGTCGTGAAATTGTCATAAATTTGTTTTTGGTAAAGTAGAAAGAAAACTAATTGATTTCGTCTGAAAATGTTTTCCATTGAAATTATACATTGAATGATTATATCTCTTCTTTCAATGACAGACACATTATTATTATTGCATTTTCATTATGAAATTTGCTTTGATATTAGGAAATTAAATTCATCCTATTGATTTTATAAAATATTAACTTTCGCTTATTAGAGCAATCTCTTAACATAAGCGAAATACTATCTAATACTATATACTTAACTATAGCGAAATACTATATACCTGTAAATACTATCTAATTTTTGTTATACAAAAATCAACTTGTAGTAAACCTTAGCAATATATATCAATTTTGTAAAATGTGAAATAGTATAATATAATTAAGACACTCCCCAAACAATATTTCCCCTTATATCATTATGGAATGGAATATTTTTGTGTGGCCCTGTAAATTAATAACAAATATTCTTTCTATCGCACATTGTACAGAGCATATGTTTTAGTACATACTTCATAGATGCGTATAAATTTTTTATGTTCGAAAGAGTGTAACATCATTAAAATGCGCTTGAAATTATTGTTTCCCACTGAGCGTAATGTAGCGGAATATTTTTAGTTGTCCCTGTAATTAAACTATTCATACGATTTGCATAAAATTTGAAATGACTCGACAAAATTATGCAACAATTATATATTTTAAATTTCAAACGACTCGGTTGGTAGTTTTTCTCTGTTATAAGCAGACAGACGAACAGGCGGACGGACCGGCAGACGGACAGTCGGACAAACGGACCGAAAGACGGACAGACGGATTGAACGATAATCGTAGGTGCTTTGTATTTAAATAATTACGAACGAACCTAAAAATATCAATATTATGCATTAACAAATATATCCTGTAAATAAATTTGAATAATCATAAAGATATTGCACAAAATTTAGTTACTAGTTGGTAGCTGAAAAAAAATTATTGATATATGATTGCTTATAAGAACAGATCTTTTGCTTATGAATTTTCATGTAAAGAGTAGTTGTGGTCCCGATTTTTCTTTTAAATTTGAGACTCTTCACCAGTTAATAGACCGGGAATCGACAGCACAGACAATCATTTCATAGAGTTCACGGATGAAAATCTAGAATTAGTTAAAACTTAATTCGCAAATTAAACTGCAATCGGTCTGCCAGGCAGTGTTCTCGCTGGCATTTGACCTACCTTAGTAATTTGGCTAATTAAAAACTAAAAACATTCGCCAAATGAAAAAAGGTACTAGCAAATTAGATTCACCATGTAGCACAGAAAACAAACCTTTAATTCTTTAATGTACTCCCCTTGTTTTCAATAAGTTCTAAAATAACCTAAGTTTTTATAACTGCTACAACGATTGTTTATCTAATTCCAACTATCCGCAACAAATATATTAAAAATATGTATGTATGCATAGGTATGAAAAAAAAAGAAAGAAAAACCAAAAATTGAGCACTAGCAATTTGGCGAATTTAATAATTTGTTTACTCGCCAAATGAAGAATTCAGTCGCAATTTGGCGCAATAGCGAGCGACAGCGAGAACTCTGCTGCCAGATCATATCTTGGAAGAAAACACCTAAAAACCCTATTTTAATTGTTCATTCGTAGGTTTACCGTTGTGCTTTCCTGCATCCAAAAGTATGAAAACATAGAGAATTGGAAAAACATTTGTAAATTGGGACATCTTTTCAAAAAAGTTGCATTTAAAAGAGAAGTTAAAAAATACAATAAAAGCGAAATTCATTAGTCAGATATTGCCATCCTCATTATGATGTCAACGTTATTGACGGACATGTTTTTGCCTTAGAATATGGATACAAACAACTCTATAACCTAAAAAATTAAATTAAATCCTTTATAAAGAAAAAAAAAAAAGCTTTTGATTTGCAGATTAAAGTGTTTACATGTATTAAATTTCTTTATATTGGCTCTCAATATGCTAGTTATTTTGGCCAATATTTGAAGTTTCTTCTCTAAAAATTTGAAGTTTCTTCTCTAAAAAATAAGGTTCTGTTATATAAGTCAGCCCTAAAACAAAACAGATGTTTCGTTGACGGATAATCTCTACAGCAATTTTTTTAATCTTTTAAGTATCGCACATTATTAATTTTTATACCGTCGCAAAGCCAAAGAAAATAAAAAATTGTATTTTTTAAGATACAAATTGTTTGAGAAGTGCATCTCAATTTACTTTTAAATTATTATTATCATTATTATTATTTTAGTTTTTAGCGCCATTTCTTTAATTTTGGTTTGTTGTTGTATTTGTGACGGCCAATTATGTGCACAAGGGATATGGGCTCTAAGGGAAGGTGCCCTCCGTGGGGGTCTTTCTAAGGGAGCATAACCAGTAATTACGCAAGGAAATCAAAGGTTCGAGGAAAACCACTGAAAGCTCCGAACGATTGGTCCGGCGACCGCGATTGTGTTCGAGCCTAGCACATGCCGTCTACCAGTTTCGAGAGAACCTCTCAGCCATTGATGAAGCTCTTTAATTTTGGCAATTGAAGTACGTCATTTTTGTAGCAAAGCAAAAATCATAGAGTAAAAAGAAAGAATAGAGATGAAATGTGGTAGCTTGGGAGTTTTATGTCGGCCAATTATCTTCACTTTTGGGCCTAAAATGTGGGGCGCCCTCCGAGGGGGCCTTTTTAAGGGAACCTAAACCATATTTACGCAAGGAAATCCAAGCTTCGAAGAAAACCGCGGAAAACTCCGAACGATTAAGTCAACTAGGCTCGAACCCAGCACCTGCTGTCTACCAGTTTCGGAGGCAGAACCTCAAGGAAATTGGTGGGGGCTGTACGTACACAGAGTACGTGACTCTATTAACTTGACATAATTTTTACTTGTATTTCATTTTAGCTTCACTGAAAGTAAAATTAACGTCAGAGGAACCAATTAAAAAATATATCCCTGGGTTAGAATTTTATTAGCATCCGATGCTATTTCTTTCAGACAAGCTAAAAATGTCGTGTCATCAGCCCTGAATTTTCTACTGAACCGATTTTGATAATTATTTTTTTAAATGAAAGCTATTTATTTGTAGTTGTGCCCATTTTAGCTATTTTTTAATTTATTTCCATTTTTATATTTTATTTTTAATTTTAAATGCTTTTTTACGATATTTCTTCAAAATGGTGGCAACTTAGTTTAGCTTTTCTCTCGAAAAAAAAAAAAAAAAAAAAAAAAAATTATTTTTCATTATTACTTTCCACAAGTCAGAAACTTTATTTCATCAGTGAGCATGTTTTCGCATTTAAAAGAAAAAAGTTTATTGTTTTCGTAAAATTTAACCACAATAAAATGATTGCATATAATTATGCACTAACTGAGGTAAAAAAATATATTTACTGAGAAATAATATTAATACTGTAAATAAAATAACAGAAAATAATTTATGATAAAAATTAAAGCAAAGTAAGAAATATTTCAAATAAGGAAAATGATGGCATTCAGCAACCAGATAAAATGAATTTACTATATTATTACGGACGCCTTTTTCATATTACTAATAACAGTAACTTTTAAAAAACATTTGAAGAGAAAATGACGTCACTATTTAAAACATCGCATTTTTACTCATAACGATATTACATTTCAATATTTCTTTTCATTATGGACACAGAGATTGAGATTTTACTTTCAGATGACTTCAGTTAGGGAAAATAATGTCATAGTAAAAATAAAATTAGTTTTTTTTTTTTTTTTTTTTTTGTTAATTATAAATCTATTTTTCTGTAGTGCATATAAAATAAAATTTCTGGATTTCGCCGGCACTCAGATTACAATTTTAACTGAAGATGTGCAAATATTTGCATGCAAAATTGTAATTGGAAAACTTGACATTAAGTTTGGAAATATATTTATTATATATTGATTCAATAATGTAATTAGTTTTGCTTTTTTTAAAGCCAAATCGATCGGGTCTTTTAAACATTTCATTCGTCAAATTCGACGGGATTCCACTCGTTTTATTGTTAAAATGCATTTCCTTTTTCTCAGAGTCTATAAAAAAGCGTATAAAATAAAGAAAAAATCTGTTTTTGATGAATCTAGTCAATGAAGAAGTAGCACGTCAAATTGTATCTCTTTATTATTCCGCAATTCCAAAGTCTCAGAGAGAAATTACTAATCAACTGGGTATTTCACGCCGTTCTGTTTGCTATTATATTGATAAACACGAGAAAAATGAAGTTAGTTTATTGCATTCTAAACAGGGTCGCCCTTCTAAAAAACCCCTACCGATTTTTTTTCTAATCGGAGGCGAAACTGAATTCTGCAATGGCAGAATCTACATTCAACTTGTTTATTTATTTATTTATTATCTTTTATAACTTCAGCAACGAAATTCTAAAAAAATAAAAGCATATTTAGCCATTTTCAAGGCTTTTGTAAGGAACTAGATTGTTTCTTTCCTTTTTCTTCTTTTAAAAACAAAATGTATTATTAAATATTTTTCAAAATTCGAAAAAGTTTATGTTTTAAAAAGAAAAACTATATCGACATCTACCAAATACATATTTCTTCAAAAGTATGTCTCATATTAATGGGATAAATATCATAAAAATATAATTATCTACTTGTTCAATTTCTTTTTTGTAATTGTTACGATGCTTAGTATTCTTATTGCTATGGAAACGCTCTGACGATACAAGAACTCCGTATGCTCTGGTATTAGGTAAATATTATCTTTTGAGAAGAAGAAAATGGCGAGTTATACCAAAAAGTCTTTGCTGGAAAAATATGATTTGCAAATTGATCAGCTGGATTATAAATTTATCGGAGATCTCAAAGATGTTAAAACATTGGAGCGAATTCTAATTGTTCTGAGGTATGAAAGTTAAATATCTTTTCTTTCGAATATATCCTATGCAATTATACATTGATATATAAAATAAACTATGAATGTTTTGTGTCACATTTGTATCTCTGCAAGTTTTGTTTTGATTTTAAATATTTACAATTTTTTATCCATTGAAAAGAATCGTAATATTTGAATTTCCTCGATTTATTTAAATGTTTTTAGAAATAACCTCAGACATTGATAAACGTTTCTTTAAAAACTCAGAAAAGAAACAGAGATTTTCGCAATTTTACATTAATTCTCAATTAAAAACACTCGATTAAATATCGCATTATGTGTTCACATGTTTTTTTATTGATTGGTAGAATAAATTAATGCTTAACTTTAAATTCTGTAAAAAGACAAGGAGTTCAATTTAATTTACTTCAATTGGCAGAGACAAAGACATTCGGCAAAAACAATTGGCAAAGACAGTTGGCAAAGACTTTTTTGATTGACTATGAGTTTTTGTAACAATAAATTTTTCTCATATTTCTTGAAAAATGACTTATTTTTGCTATAATGCAACGAACGTAGGAAACATCCTTTCATAACAAGTTATGGTGGGATACAGATTTTTTTTCTCAACGATTTTGTATAAGATCTTCAAATATTCATTTGATCTTGCTTAAACAAGAATGAAAGTAAATATCATCTGATTGGACAGCTCAATCAAAGGGAAATGAATGACAACCCGTTATAGAAGATTGCCACTTGTTCAAAAATAGCTTTCAATCTTATTAGATACTTCAGTTTTACGTATATTTTTACATTTAGTTTACGTATCTTAATAGTAAACTAAATCCTTCTTCAATTGTCTTTAACATGGCAATTTTTAAATGATTAGTATTATTTTTTTAATACATGATTGATAATATTGCTAACTAAGCTTAGAGCCAACAGAATGAGAAATGTCTAAGCCGGAAATCAAACCCAGAACTCTTGAAATAGTGCTCAAAGTCATCTGTCAAACGCTATTTCAAGGATTTTGGGTTCTATTCCCAGCTTGGACATTTTTCACTCTGTTGGGTCGATGTTTAGTTGGGAATGTGATAAATCTATATATATAAAAGGAATTCCGAGGATAATTAATTGAGGCACAGATAGGCTCTCATCCTCTATACCTTTTATTTATAGAGATTTTACACAGCTTAGGTAAACGCAGAAGAAATATAAAACAGATAATGTATTTATCACAAAAAATCGTCTGCTAAGAAAATCTTTTTTCATTTTGAACTTCTATAAATAAAAGGACAGATAGGCTCTCAAACAGTGAATCGTCGAATATAATTGAAGAACAAATGGAAGAACAAATGGAAGAACAAATGGAAGAACAAATGGAAGAACAGATGGAAGAACAGAAAGAAGAACAGATGGAAGAACAAATGGAAGACCTCTTCATTAACAATAAAAAAAGATATGCAAACGAAACCCCAGAACACCGATCAAACATATCTGCCGGAAACTGACGAGACATGGCACAGAAACGTGAATGTGTGGGGTTGTAGAACTGGCATTCAGATAGTCTTCGGGCTACTGAGGGCGGGCAACCGTCTAGTATGTATTAAAAAAATAATAATCAATAATTTCGATCATAATTTCACTGCTGAAAATCTATATATATGGGTGATTCTCAAAATAGGGGACAATTTCAAAAGTGAAATCTTAAAATAATTACTGTTAGCAAAATTTCTGAAAAAAATAGGTGTTGTTAATATAGTATTAGGTATACTTTACATGTAGTCAGCAGAGCTAAATATTTAAAAATTAACTTAAAAAAAATAATTAGTATTTTTTGAGCCATGCTAATGACAAAACAAATTGCATGGAATAAATATATTAAGAAATTTTTATTTTCTTCCTGTTTAAATTTTTTTTTCTATATTTATTAGCCTTCCTTTTCAGCAAATGGTTTCCATTTTTACATATATACATATAAAGAGAATAAAAACATTACCAAAGAGCAAACTTTGTTACATGAGCAACATTCTGACACTAACAATGTAAGAAGCTGTCTTAGTGGTTTTTCTACAGATTTAATGCATATTTTAGGGGTAATAAATGTAATACCTAAATTTATACGTAAAAATTAAACTTTATAAAGGATACAATATAAGCACTGGTTACATTTATGTACATAGGAGTCTTTAGCATGGACAGAAAAACCATGCTAATGACACTGATATCTGTCCATGCTAATGACAAATTTTGATTTAAATAAGATTATCAGCCATAATATAATCACAATGCAATATTCCTTTCTGGGGCTTTTTAAAACACAAAAGTTCTGTGCAAATAAATAAAATAAAAATTTTAACTATAAAATAAACATGAAAATTATTATCCATTCTAATGACATACAATTGATGAAAGCCCCTAATATTCAAATTATATTCTTAAAATACAATACATGCTTCCATTTTCAGGCTGGGGTAAAATGGCTACTTGTTGCCATGGAGAAACTTCATATTTTCAAACTATTGTCATATGTGAAAATAAAATTTTGATTAATAACCAGCTGTTATACAATGACCTTGTTTTGAAAATAGAATATGGAGGACAAACTTTAATTCTTTTTTTATACACTATAATTTTATTTTTAAAAAGAAATTAATTGTATAAATCCTCTCCTTGATTAATTTAAAGAAAGAATAATATTTGTTTTATTTTATAAACATTATATTAACTCTTGAAAAAGCTAGTATATACAAGGCACAGCTGCTGTGGACATCCATGCTAATGACATTTTGAACTTTTATTCTGTTATTTTAAGGTGGTTTTAACTAAAAAGTGAAGTAGCGGATAGAGACAGCTTAATGCAATAATGTTAAAACTTAGACTGAGTAACGAATGGGGAAAAAAATCAAAAAATCCCTACATGGTTTCGGCGAGTCGTTTTCTGGGTATTGATGTTAAAGTGATATCATACTTATAAACTTAGACAAGGATTATAATAAAAGTATTATTTCTACAATTTTCTTTTTTAATGAGGATTTTAATTGCTATTTTGTAGAAATGTATAACGAAAGCATATTATAATAATTTTAATATTTGAATATGGTACTTCTGGGTTAGACCGTCGACCAAAAAATTATCGCCAAAATATAAGATTAAATGTCAATAATGGATAATCATGAATGTCACATTCAATGACACTAAATGCGATTTACGTGCTTAATATGTCAATAACTGATTTTTATTACGACTTTTTATTAATATTTTTATTAATATTCTACTAACTATTTGTTTTTTCGTTATTTAAAATAAAAATTATGTCAACATGTATGATTCGGCTATTAGTATGGCGAATTGTATAATTTGGCGAAATTGGTCGACGGGATAACCTAGAAGTACCTAGAATATTAATAATTATAACGCATTCTTTTCAAATATTAATGACATAATCCTAAACCAAACCTGATACTGAATTTTGGCGATTTTAGTGACAAGCACTCTCAAACGAATTGAATTTTGAGAAACCTAAAAATTCACACGAATCAAAACACGAAATTTTCAGCAGACAATTAACGACGTGAACAGTTCCAATGATGATTCCTAAACGCTGCGCGCCTATTAAAACGAAACAACAACAACAAAAAAAAATCACTGGGCACAAGAAACTGACTGTGCAGCGGGCTCTAAAATGGACGAAACTCGTCAACGACACAGTCAATAACGTACGTATGAGCGCTGCGCTCTCATTTAAACAAAAAGAGACATCACTGGATGCACGAAACTCGCTGTGTAGCAATCTCTAAAATGCACGAAACTCGCTGTGTAGCAATCTCTAAAGTGCACGAAACTCGCTGTGCTGCAACCTCTAAAGTGCACGAAACTCGTCAATGCCGCAATCACTAACGTACGTATGAGCGCTCCGCGCCCATTTAAACCAAAAAAAAACATCCCTGGATGCATGAAACTCGCCTTGCAGCAATCTCTAAAATGCACAAAACTCGCTGTGCAGCAATCTCTAAAGTGCACGAAATTCGTCTATGCCGCACTTACTAAAGTACGTATGAGCGCTGCGCACTCATTTAAACCAAAAAAAAAAACATCACTGGATGCAAGAAACTCGCTGTGTGCACGAAACTCGTCAATGCCGCAATCACTAACGTACGTATGAGCACTGCGCGCCCATTTAAACCAAAAAAAACATCACTGGATGCATGAAACTCGCTGTGCAGCAGTCTCTAAAGTACACGAAACTCGTCAGTTCCGCGGTCAACGCTCTTATGAGCTCTGCGCGCCCATTTAAATAACAACAACAAAAAAAACATTACTGGATGCACGCAACTAGTTGTGCCACAACGAATATTTTTTTAATATTTATAAGGCATAAATATTATGTTAATTTTTAAATACGAAAAAAGTATTTTTGATACAGGAATGCGCTATCGTATTAACATTTCACGTTATAATATTAAGAGTAATAAAATTATGAGAAAAAGAAAATATAAATGCACAATACAATATAAAATACAGGGAAAAGTAACCGAAACGAACATCAATATCAAGAAAACAACTTGCCAAAACCGGATAAGGATTTTTTTATTTTTTCCCCATTTCGTTATGCAGTCTAAGTTTTAACATTGTTGCATTAAGCTGTCTCTATCCGCTACTAAAAAGTGAGTCATTCTTGAGTGCAAATAATGAATGATATTAAGACAAACATATCTAAATATAAAAACATGACAGAAAACATCTCAATTTTTTTTGTATGCCGAAAGACATAAATTGTCCCCTATTTTGAGAATCACCCATATATGTATTAAGCTATCATACGTGGCACAGAAATTGCGATTATTTGTTAATTGTTTAATGGCAAAGCCCAAATGAAAGGTATCTTATTGGTTATTGTATAAAAGCCCTTTGGCAGGATTTAGGCCGTGGTAAGATGGGTTTATTTACGTTTTATTCTTTCGCAGCAATTATGAAGCTTCAAAATATCATTATTTTTGTGTTTTTTCTGCTTCTTTTACTTAAAAAAATAAATAAAAGTCGTAAATTTTAAACGTTTCAGTTTCAGTTTCAAATTAAAATTATGTATTATAAATGAAATGTGTGAAAGGATTATATTTTTAATGAAAATAATGAAATGCGAAAAGATGCCACAAGCACAATATTTGGCAATTTATCACCTGCGCCAGGCTAGCATAAAAATACAGAGTTCTTGATATCTTGGCACAGATTAGGCGCCACATTGGCGCGATTTTTTTCTGACGTCGCACTGGCGAAAACTTCGTTTTCAAATACCAGTTACATGTATATATATTTATCTATTTACAATTATTTTAAAAAGGAAATAATAATAAATAAAAAAATTTTTAGTTAATAATTATAGCGCAAAACAATTTACATTATTTTAAAGAAAACTAGCAGTTACCCGTGACTTCGTTCACATAACATTTAAAGAAGAAATAATTGATCAATCAAGCAAAAAATTTCGATGATGAAAAGCATGTGTAATTAACTTTTTATTGCGAATTTATGGTAAAAAACTTCTGATAATCCCTATTTGCTAATTTGTTTGCCGGCTAAAATTTTCCTTTCAGCGATTAATACTAATAAATAGAAACATTCCTGAATTCTTTTGTTCAGCCCTGTAGTTTTCCAAGTGCCTTTAATACACGAAAGTATCTTTCTAAAATTTAGTTCAAACAAAAATATTTCTTATTACTACCTAAATTACATTTTCAGAAATTATCATCCGAAGACAACCTTGTATCCAGTTCTTTGCGGGACTCTGTATATCATTTTATATATATACTACAAACATTTCTTAGTTTACTAAATGCAGTACAAAATAAAAATGCATATTTTATTTAAAAACCATCTTTAAGTAAATTACGCTCATATTCAGTAACCTTTCCGAGATCTTTTGTGTAACCCTGTATATCTAAATTCAACTATTTATGCTATTACCATTTATGCTCTCCATTTAATATGCATACATTTAGCGAAACTTAAAAGCACATCTCATAATTCAAAATGCATTTCATCCATGCAACAGTCATCATCCATCATATACAGTACTTCGAATAGAATATATAATATTTGAAATCTTTTGTGTGTCCCTGTAAATGCTATGCACTTCGTATTATGCATGAAATAACTCACATTAAGCCTCAGCAACGTATATCAATTTGATTATACATGAAATCGTTTACCATAATTAAAATATTCGGAAACTGTTCCTCCCTTTATTCTTATGCAATGGAATTCTTCTGTGTAACCCTGTAAATGAATAATAAGTGTCCTTTTCACTACATACTTTACAAACTGCATATTTTAGTGCACTTTGTAAATGCATATAAATTTGAATATGTTTCGTAGGGTGTAACATCGTTAAATTTAATTAAAAAGATTTTCCCCATAATGCCGTAATGTAAGGAAATTTTTTGAGAATCCCTGTAAATAAACTAATCATGGTAGAAACTTTATTTTCAATAGGTATTCGTGCTAGGTGAACGTTAAGAACGTCCAAAAATTTCATGGAAATCGGAGTATATTTACGAAAGTTAGAAAGCGACCAGACAGACAGACAAACCGAAAGCATAATAACTTTTCAACTTTGTTCGAAAGTGTTAAAAAATCAAGCCAAAAATATATTAATCAGTAGTTTTATTTTCCGCCTTTTCCCCACAAAAAATTTCTTCCATTGATAATTATGAGTTTTGAATAAAAATATTCATTTGTATGTAACTTATAACTTATCTTTATATATAAAAATCTTCTGTGCGTGTGTATGTAATTGAACTCCTCCTAAACGACTGGAGCGATTTTGATGAAATTTTGTGTATGCATTCCAGTAGATTTGAGAATGGTTTAGATTCACATTTCGTCGAAATTGATTCCGTACTTTTTTAGTAATTAGGCAAAAACTAATAGTTAGTGATTTTTCGCTAATTAAAAGTGCTATATATATTAAAGAGAGTCAGGATTTCGTATTAATCATAGCACAAAAAAATCTACCGAACCAAAAATCTTGAAAATTTCGGTAAAAATACTTCCTATAACATCGATTGTCTCTAAGAAAGGATTTTCAAAAATTCCACCCCAAAGATGAATAGAAAAAAGAACGAACTTTAAAAAATTTCCATAAAAATCGGCTTTTGTAGTTATTTTTCAACTGATAACATATTTTAGTGCATTTTTTCATTCTGAATCGAATGGTTCTAAGCAAATTCGTTTAAATCCAGTAGTTCGTGAGATAATTTACATTTTCCTAATTTGGCGATGTCTTCGGCGCAAAAATCTGAAATTTTCAATGTTCATCTTTATATATAAAAATCTTCTGTGCGTGTGTATGTAATTGAACTCCTCCTAAACGACTGGAGCGATTTTGATGAAATTTTGTATATGCATTCCAGTAGATTCGAGAATGGTTTAGATTCACATTTCGTCGAAATTGATTCCGTACTTTTTTAGTAATTAGGCAAAAACTAATAGTTAGTGATTTTTCGCTAATTAAAAGTGCTATATATATTAAAGAGAGTCAGGATTTCGTATTAATCATAGCACAAAAAAATCTACCGAACTAAAAATCTTGAAAATTTCGGTAAAAATACTTCTTATAACATCGATTTTCGCTAAAAAGGATTTTCGAAAATTTCACCCCTAAGATTAATAGAAAAAAGAACGAACTTTAAAAAAATTCCTTAAAAATTTGCTTTTGTAGTTATTTTTCAACTGATAACATATTTTAGTGCATTTTTTTATTCTGAATCGAATGGTACTAAGGAAATTCGTTTAAATCCAGTAGTTCGTGAGATAATTAATATTTTCCAAATTTGGCGATGTTTTCGGAGCAAAAACCTGAAATTTTCAATCCTTATCTATATATATAAAAGAAAGTCAGGATTTCGTATTAATAACATCACAAAAAAATCTACCGAACCAAAAATCTTGAAAATTGGGGTAAAAATAATTCTTATAACATCGAGTGCCGCTAAAAAGGGATTTTCGAAAATTCCACCCCTAAGAGGAGTAGAAAATAGAGCGAACTTTAAAAAATTTCCATAAAAATCGGCTTTTGTAGTTATTTTTCAACTGATAACATATTTTAGTGCATTTTTTCATTCTGAATCGAATGGTACTAAGCAAATTCGTTTAAATCCAGTAGTTCGTGAGATAATTTACATTTTCCTAATTTGGCGATGTCTTCGGCGCAAAAATCTGAAATTTTCAATGCTCATCTTTATATATAAAAATCTTCTGTGCGTGTGTATGTAATTGAACTCCTCCTAAACGACTGGAGCGATTTTGATGAAATTTTGTGTATGCATTCCAGTAGATTCGAGAATGGTTTAGATTCACATTTCGTCGAAATTGATTCCGTACTTTTTTAGTAATTAGGCAAAAACTAATAGTTAGTGATTTTTCGCTAATTAAAAGTGCAATATATATTAAAGAGAGTCAGGATTTCGTATTAATCATAGCACAAAAAAATCTACCGAACCAAAAATCTTGAAAATTTCGGTAAAAATACTTCCTATAACATCGATTGTCTCTAAGAAAGGATTTTCAAAAATTCCACCCCAAAGATGAATAGAAAAAAGAACGAACTTTAAAAAATTTCCATAAAAATCGGCTTTTGTAGTTATTTTTCAACTGATAACATATTTTAGTGCATTTTTTCATTCTGAATCGAATGGTACTAAGCAAATTCGTTTAAATCCAGTAGTTCGTGAGATAATTTACATTTTCCTAATTTGGCGATGTCTTCGGCGCAAAAATCTGAAATTTTCAATGCTCATCTTTATATATAAAAATCTTCTGTGCGTGTGTATGTAATTGAACTCCTCCTAAACGACTGGAGCGATTTTGATGAAATTTTGTGTATGCATTCCAGTAGATTCGAGAATGGTTTAGATTCACATTTCGTCGAAATTGATTCCGTACTTTTTTAGTAATTAGGCAAAAACTAATAGTTAGTGATTTTTCGCTAATTAAAAGTGCTATATATATTAAAGAGAGTCAGGATTTCGTATTAATCATAGCACAAAAAAATCTACCGAACCAAAAATCTTGAAAATTTCGGTAAAAATACTTCCTATAACATCGATTGTCTCTAAGAAAGGATTTTCAAAAATTCCACCCCAAAGATGAATAGAAAAAAGAACGAACTTTAAAAAATTTCCATAAAAATCGGCTTTTGTAGTTATTTTTCAACTGATAACATATTTTAGTGCATTTTTTCATTCTGAATCGAATGGTACTAAGCAAATTCGTTTAAATAAAGTAGTTCGTGAGATAATTTACATTTTCCTAATTTGGCGATGTCTTCGGCGCAAAAATCTGAAATTTTCAATGTTCATCTTTATATATAAAAATCTTCTGTGCGTGTGTATGTAATTGAACTCCTCCTAAACGACTGGAGCGATTTTGATGAAATTTTGTATATGCATTCCAGTAGATTCGAGAATGGTTTAGATTCACATTTCGTCGAAATTGATACCGTACTTTTTCAGTAATTAGGCAAAAACTAATAGTTAGTGATTTTTCGCTAATTAAAAGTGCTATATATATTAAAGAGAGTCAGGATTTCGTATTAATCATAGCACAAAAAAATCTACCGAACTAAAAATCTTGAAAATTTCGGTAAAAATACTTCTTATAACATCGATTTTCGCTAAAAAGGATTTTCGAAAATTTCACCCCTAAGATTATTAGAAAAAAGAACGAACTTTAAAAAAATTCCTTAAAAATTTGCTTTTGTAGTTATTTTTCAACTGATAACATATTTTAGTGCATTTTTTTATTCTGAATCGAATGGTACTAAGGAAATTCGTTTAAATCCAGTAGTTCGTGAGATAATTAATATTTTCCAAATTTGGCGATGTTTTCGGAGCAAAAACCTGAAATTTTCAATCCTTATCTATATATATAAAAGAAAGTCAGGATTTCGTATTAATAACATCACAAAAAAATCTACCGAACCAAAAATCTTGAAAATTGGGGTAAAAATAATTCTTATAACATCGAGTGCCGCTAAAAAGGGATTTTCGAAAATTCCACCCCTAAGAGGAGTAGAAAATAGAGCGAACTTTAAAAAATTTCCATAAAAATCGGCTTTTGTAGTTATTTTTCAACTGATAACATATTTTAGTGCATTTTTTCATTCTGAATCGAATGGTACTAAGCAAATTCGTTTAAATCCAGTAGTTCGTGAGATAATTTACATTTTCCTAATTTGGCGATGTCTTCGGCGCAAAAATCTGAAATTTTCAATGCTCATCTTTATATATAAAAATCTTCTGTGCGTGTGTATGTAATTGAACTCCTCCTAAACGACTGGAGCGATTTTGATGAAATTTTGTGTATGCATTCCAGTAGATTCGAGAATGGTTTAGATTCACATTTCGTCGAAATTAATTCCGTACTTTTTTAGTAATTAGGCAAAAACTAATAGTTAGTGATTTTTCGCTAATTAAAAGTGCAATATATATTAAAGAGAGTCAGGATTTCGTATTAATCATAGCACAAAAAAATCTACCGAACCAAAAATCTTGAAAATTTCGGTAAAAATACTTCCTATAACATCGATTGTCTCTAAGAAAGGATTTTCAAAAATTCCACCCCAAAGATGAATAGAAAAAAGAACGAACTTTAAAAAATTTCCATAAAAATCGGCTTTTGTAGTTATTTTTCAACTGATAACATATTTTAGTGCATTTTTTCATTCTGAATCGAATGGTACTAAGCAAATTCGTTTAAATCCAGTAGTTCGTGAGATAATTTACATTTTCCTAATTTGGCGATGTCTTCGGCGCAAAAATCTGAAATTTTCAATGCTCATCTTTATATATAAAAATCTTCTGTGCGTGTGTATGTAATTGAACTCCTCCTAAACGACTGGAGCGATTTTGATGAAATTTTGTGTATGCATTCCAGTAGATTCGAGAATGGTTTAGATTCACATTTCGTCGAAATTGATTCCGTACTTTTTTAGTAATTAGGCAAAAACTAATAGTTAGTGATTTTTCGCTAATTAAAAGTGCTATATATATTAAAGAGAGTCAGGATTTCGTATTAATCATAGCACAAAAAAATCTACCGAACCAAAAATCTTGAAAATTTCGGTAAAAATACTTCCTATAACATCGATTGTCTCTAAGAAAGGATTTTCAAAAATTCCACCCCAAAGATGAATAGAAAAAAGAACGAACTTTAAAAAATTTCCATAAAAATCGGCTTTTGTAGTTATTTTTCAACTGATAACATATTTTAGTGCATTTTTTCATTCTGAATCGAATGGTACTAAGCAAATTCGTTTAAATCCAGTAGTTCGTGAGATAATTTACATTTTCCTAATTTGGCGATGTCTTCGGCGCAAAAATCTGAAATTTTCAATGCTCATCTTTATATATAAAAATCTTCTGTGCGTGTGTATGTAATTGAACTCCTCCTAAACGACTGGAGCGATTTTGATGAAATTTTGTGTATGCATTCCAGTAGATTTGAGAATGGTTTAGATTCACATTTCGTCGAAATTGATTCCGTACTTTTTTAGTAATTAGGCAAAAACTAATAGTTAGTGATTTTTCGCTAATTAAAAGTGCTATATATATTAAAGAGAGTCAGGATTTCGTATTAATCATAGCACAAAAAAATCTACCGAACCAAAAATCTTGAAAATTTCGGTAAAAATACTTCCTATAACATCGATTGTCTCTAAGAAAGGATTTTCAAAAATTCCACCCCAAAGATGAATAGAAAAAAGAACGAACTTTAAAAAATTTCCATAAAAATCGGCTTTTGTAGTTATTTTTCAACTGATAACATATTTTAGTGCATTTTTTCATTCTGAATCGAATGGTACTAAGCAAATTCGTTTAAATCCAGTAGTTCGTGAGATAATTTACATTTTCCTAATTTGGCGATGTCTTCGGCGCAAAAATCTGAAATTTTCAATGTTCATCTTTATATATAAAAATCTTCTGTGCGTGTGTATGTAATTGAACTCCTCCTAAACGACTGGAGCGATTTTGATGAAATTTTGTGTATGCATTCCAGTAGATTCGAGAATGGTTTAGATTCACATTTCGTCGAAATTGATTCCGTACTTTTTTAGTAATTAGGCAAAAACTAATAGTTAGTGATTTTTCGCTAATTAAAAGTGCTATATATATTAAAGAGAGTCAGGATTTCGTATTAATCATAGCACAAAAAAATCTACCGAACCAAAAATCTTGAAAAATTCGGTAAAAATACTTCCTATAACATCGATTGTCTCTAAGAAAGGATTTTCAAAAATTCCACCCCAAAGATGAATAGAAAAAAGAACGAACTTTAAAAAATTTCCATAAAAATCGGCTTTTGTAGTTATTTTTCAACTGATAACATATTTTAGTGCATTTTTTCATTCTGAATCGAATGGTACTAAGCAAATTCGTTTAAATCCAGTAGTTCGTGAGATAATTTACATTTTCCAAATTTGGCGATGTTTTCGGAGCAAAAACCTGAAATTTTCAATCCTTATCTATATATATAAAAGAAAGTCAGGATTTCGTATTAATAACATCACAAAAAAATCTACCGAACCAAAAATCTTGAAAATTGGGGTAAAAATAATTCTTATAACATCGAGTGCCGCTAAAAAGGGATTTTCGAAAATTCCACCCCTAAGAGGAGTAGAAAATAGAGCGAACTTTAAAAAATTTCCATAAAAATCGGCTTTTGTAGTTATTTTTCAACTGATAACATATTTTAGTGCATTTTTTCATTCTGAATCGAATGGTACTAAGCAAATTCGTTTAAATCCAGTAGTTCGTGAGATAATTTACATTTTCCTAATTTGGCGATGTCTTCGGCGCAAAAATCTGAAATTTTCAATGTTCATCTTTATATATAAAAATCTTCTGTGCGTGTGTATGTAATTGAACTCCTCCTAAACGACTGGAGCGATTTTGATGAAATGTTGTATATGCATTCCAGTAGATTCGAGAATGGTTTAGATTCACATTTCGTCGAAATTGATTCCGTACTTTTTTAGTAATTAGGCAAAAACTAATAGTTAGTGATTTTTCGCTAATTAAAAGTGCTATATATATTAAAGAGAGTCAGGATTTCGTATTAATCATAGCACAAAAAAATCTACCGAACTAAAAATCTTGAAAATTTCGGTAAAAATACTTCTTATAACATCGATTTTCGCTAAAAAGGATTTTCGAAAATTTCACCCCTAAGATTAATAGAAAAAAGAACGAACTTTAAAAAAATTCCTTAAAAATTTGCTTTTGTAGTTATTTTTCAACTGATAACATATTTTAGTGCATTTTTTTATTCTGAAAAGAATGGTACTAAGGAAATTCGTTTAAATCCAGTAGTTCGTGAGATAATTAATATTTTCCAAATTTGGCGATGTCTTCGGCGCAAAAATCTGAAATTTTCAATCCTTATCTATATATATAAAAGAAAGTCAGGATTTCGTATTAATAACATCACAAAAAAATCTACCGAACCAAAAATCTTGAAAATTGGGGTAAAAATACTTCTTATAACATCGAGTGCCGCTAAAAAGGGATTTTCGAAAATTCCACCCCTAAGAGGAGTAGAAAATAGAGCGAACTTTAAAAAATTTCCATAAAAATCGGCTTTTGTAGTTATTTTTCAACTGATAACATATTTTAGTGCATTTTTTCATTCTGAATCGAATGGTACTAAGCAAATTCGTTTAAATCCAGTAGTTCGTGAGATAATTTACATTTTCCTAATTTGGCGATGTCTTCGGCGCAAAAATCTGAAATTTTCAATGCTCATCTTTATATATAAAAATCTTCTGTGCGTGTGTATGTAATTGAACTCCTCCTAAACGACTGGAGCGATTTTGATGAAATTTTGTGTATGCATTCCAGTAGATTCGAGAATGGTTTAGATTCACATTTCGTCGAAATTGATTCCGTACTTTTTTAGTAATTAGGCAAAAACTAATAGTTAGTGATTTTTCGCTAATTAAAAGTGCTATATATATTAAAGAGAGTCAGGATTTCGTATTAATCATAGCACAAAAAAATCTACCGAACCAAAAATCTTGAAAATTTCGGTAAAAATACTTCCTATAACATCGATTGTCTCTAAGAAAGGATTTTCAAAAATTCCACCCCAAAGATGAATAGAAAAAAGAACGAACTTTAAAAAATTTCCATAAAAATCGGCTTTTGTAGTTATTTTTCAACTGATAACATATTTTAGTGCATTTTTTCATTCTGAATCGAATGGTACTAAGCAAATTCGATTAAATCCAGTAGTTCGTGAGATAATTTACATTTTCCTAATTTGGCGATGTCTTCGGCGCAAAAATCTGAAATTTTCAATGTTCATCTTTATATATAAAAATCTTCTGTGCGTGTGTATGTAATTGTACTCCTCCTAAACGACTGCACCGATTTTGATGAAATTTTGTGTGTGCGTTCCAGTAGATTCGAGAATGGTTTAGAATCACATTTCGTCGAAATTGATTCAGTACTTTTTTAGTAATTAGGCAAAAACTAATAGTTAGTGATTTTTCGCTAATTAAAAGTGCTATATATATTAAAGAAAGTCAGGATTTCGTATTAATCACAGCACAAAAAAATCTACCATGCCAAAAATCTTGAAAATTGGGGTAAAAATACTTCTTATAACATCGAGTGCCGCTAAAAATGGATTTTCGAAAATTCCACCCCTAAGGGGGTTTAAAAAAAGAAAGAACTTTTAAAAAATTCCTTAAAAATCGGCTTTTGTAGTTATTTTTCAACTGATAACATATTTTAAGGAATTTTTTGAAGCTGAATCGAATGGTACCAAGCAAATTCTTTTAAGTTCAGTAGCTCGCGAGATACTTCACGTTTTCCTGATTTGGCGGTGTCTTTAGAACAAAAACCTGAAATTTTCAATCCTTATCTATATATATAAAAGAAAGTCTGGATTTCGTATTAATCACAGCACAAAAAATTCTGCCGAACCTAAAATCTTGAAAACTGGGTTAAGAATACTTCTGATAACATCGAGTGCCGCTAAGAAGGGATTATCGAATATTCCACCCCTAAGGGGGTTAAAAAAAGGAACGAACTTTTAAAAAAATCCTTAAAATCGGCTTTTGTAGTTTTTTTCAACTGATAACACATTTTAATGTATTTTTTCATTCTGAATCGAATGGTACCAAGCAAATTCTTTTAAGTTCAGTAGTTCGCGAGATACTTCACAATTTCCTCATTTGGCGGTGTCTTCGGCGCAAAAACCTGAAATTTTCAATCCTTATCTTTATATATAAAAATCTTCTGTGCGTGTGTATGTAATTGAACTCCTCCTAAAGGACTGGATCGATTTTGATGAAATTTTCTGTGTGCGTTCCAGTAGATTCGAGAATGGTTTAGATTCACATTACGTCGAAATTGATTCAGTACTTTTTTAGTAATTAGGCAAAAACTAATAGTTAGGGATTTTTCGCTAATTAAAAGTGCTATATATATTAAAGAAAGTCAGGATTTCGTATTAATCATAGCACAAAAAAATCTACCATACCAAAAATCTTGAAAATTGGCGTAAAAATACTTCTTATAACATCGAGTGCCGCTAAAAATGGATTTTTGAAAATTCCACCCTACGATTAGGAGAAAAATGAACGAACTTTTAAAAAATTCCTTAAAAATAAGCTTTTGTAGTTATTTTTCAACTGATAACATGTTTTAGTGTATTTTTTCATGCTAAATCGAACGGTACTAAGCAAATTCGTTTAAGTCCAGTAGTTCGTGAGATAATTCACATTTTCCTAATTTGGCGATGTCTTCGGCGCAAAAACCTGAAATTTTCTATGCTTATCTTTATATATAAAAATCTTCTGTGCGTGTGTATGTAATTGAACTCCTCCTAAACGACTGGACCAATTTTGATGAAATTTTGTGTGTGCGTTCCAGTAGATTCGAGAATGGTTTAGATTCACATTTCGTCGAAATTGATTCAATAATTTCTTAGTAATCAGGCAAAAACTAATAGTTAGTGATTTTTCGCTAATTAAAAGTGCTATATATATTAAAGAAAGTCAGGAATTCGTATTAATCATAGCACAAAAAAATCCACCGAACCAAAAATCTTGAAAATTTAGGTAAAAATATTTCTTATAACATCGAGTGCCGCTAAAAAGGGATTTTCGAAAATTCCACCCCTAAGACGAGTAGAAAAAAGAACGAACTTAAAAAAAATTCCTTAAAAATCGGCTTTTGTAGTTATTTTTCAACTGATAACATATTTTAGTGCATTTTTTCATTCTGAATCGAATGGTGCTAAGCAAATTCGTTTAAATCCAGTAGTTCGTGAGATAATTCATATTTTCCAAATTTGGCGTTGTCTTCGGCGCAAAAACCTGAAATTTTGAATCCTTATCTTTATATATATAAATCTTCTGTGCGTGTGTATGTCACTGAACTACTCCTAAACGACCTGACCAATTTTAATGGAATTTTGCGTGTGTGTTTCAGTGGATTCGAGAGTGGTTTAGATTCACATTTCATCGAAATTGATTCAGTACTTTTTTAGTAACTAGGCAAAAACTAATAGTTAGTGATTTTTCACTAATTAAAAGTTTTGAATAAGTTCGATGTATAGAGTGCGGACGAAATGCCCAAGCGGTCTAAGGCGCCAGATATAAGCTCTGCTTCTCGAAGAAAGAGATCGCGTGTTCGAACCCCGCTTCTGTCAAACGTGTATGCTTTACAGTAATATAACCTGTATTATAATTTTGATTAACAGACTTCAGAAAATCGTTTACTTTTAACAAAAAAGAGAAAAATAAACTTTTCTATCAAAAATTGAACCGACTTCGAAAAATACTGAAGAGTGAAAAATAATTTCCTTACATAATTGTAATAAGAAATTAAATTAAGAGCGTAGTGTTATCGTGCATATTACTATATTTAAGTACATTTATTTGATTTTCTGGTGTCGGTGCCAGGAAGGACAACGTCTGTCGGTGACAGGACAACGTCTGTCGGGTCCGCTAGTTAATTAATATATGTAAAAAATATTTCTGATTCCTTTTAAATATGACGTCATTATTTATCTCGCTCCATTAGCTACTGATATTCATACCCCTTATATTTTTAACGATTGCTATAAAGTACCGTCTGTTTTATTTCAACTATGACGTCACATTTTCATAAGTAAACCATTTTATTAAAAATATAATTCTTTTTCATTCTTTTTACTTTTAATTTATGTCGCCATATTTTACACAAAAATTCCCATTAACTAAACAAATATCCTTGTTAAATTAATTATAAAAAATACACCTTTTATTTTCATTTCAAACATGACATCATATTTATTTTCTTTTAAATTATTTTATTATAGTTTTTCGAGTGGAAGTTTTTTTATTAAAAATTCATTGCCGCTGAAAAATTATTATTCCAACTTTTTATTTTCTTGGCAACAGGAAAGGAAAATGGTTAAATTTTATCTGAAAAATGCCTATTGATTTTGTATGAAAAATAATTAAATTTTGAATTATTAAGGAAAATATTTGAATAAAATAAATAAAGATTAGCCTATGTTCATCCCACTCCTATAATCTATCCATATGCAAAGATTCAAAGACATTAATCCATCCGTTTTGAAGCCAAGTTCATTCCAATTTTTCGGACACACTTTCACATTTATAATATATATAAGGATATAAAGATAAGGATTGAAAATTTCAGGTTTTTTCGCCGAAGACATCGCCAAATTAGGAAAGTGTGAAGTATCTCACGAACTACTGGATTTAAAAGAAATTGCTCAGTACCATTCGATTGAGCATGAAAAAATACACTTAAATATGTTATCAGTTGAAAAATAAGTATTAAAGCCGATTTTTAAGGAATTTTTTAAAAGTTCGTTCCTTTTTTTACCCCCCCTTATAAGTGAAATTTTCTAAAATGCCTTCTTAGCGGCACTCGATACTATTAGAAGTATTTTTACCCCAATTTTCAAGATCTTTGGTTCGGTAGATTTTTTTGTGCTGTGATTAATACGAAATCCAGACTTTCTTTTATATATATAGATAAGAATTGAAAATTTCAGGTTTTTTTCGCCGAAGACATCGCCAAATTAGGAAAGTGTGAAGTATCTCACGAACTACTGGATTTAAAAGAAATTGCTTAGTACCATTCGATTGAGCATGAAAAAATACACTTAAATATGTTATCAGTTGAAAAATAAGTATTAAAGCTGATTTTTAAGGAATTTTTTAAAAGTTCGTTCCTTTTTTTACCCCCTTTAGAAGTGGAATTTTCTAAAATCCCTTCTTAGCGGCACAGAATGCTATTAGAAGTATTTTTACCCCAATTTTCAAGATTTTTCGTTCGGTAGATTTTTTTGTGCTGTGATTAATACGAAATCCTTTCTTTTATATATATAGATAAAAGTAAATAAACAGTTTATTAATAAACAACAATAGCCGGGTTACTAAATGAAACATATAACTGCCATTTTGTAGCAATCGCGCCAATGTGATGCATTTATGACATCTGTGCCTGATTTAATGCTTAGTATACATTTAAGGGAGACCAAAGTGGTCGCCAAATGCGGCTAGTTAATTTAAATTATACAACTTTATAATATTAACTATGCAGTTATGGGTCTTTCTAAGGGAACCTAACCCATATTTACGCAAGGTTCGAAGAAAAACACAAAAACTCCGAACGGTTAGGATGACGGCCGCGAATGGGTTCGAATCCAGCACCTGCCATCAACCTGTTGAGAGGACAGAACCTCTGCGCCACGGATGGGGAGCATTTTTAAATAGTTTCTGAGTATTTTTCTAAAAATGAACATTTGTATGTCTAGTTACTATTATAATTTTTGAATTATTCATAACAGGGTAATTACTTCTAAACAAAATTTAGACATACAAATACAACTTGGTGGTTTTTTTCGAACCCTGGATTTCCTTTCGTAAATACGGTTAGATTCCGTTAGAAAGACAAATACGGAGGTCATCCCACTTAGGGCCAATATCCTAAGTGTAGGTAATTGGCCGACATAAATACAAACAAAAAACAAATACAATTTGGCATGCATCAACTTTTAGAAGAGCAAAACCGTGGGTTTTACAGCCATTATACATTTTGCTAATAGTTTATTTTCAAGTACCGTAATTTCGGGTGTATAAGCCGCGGATCAAACAATTCTTTTTGGACCCAGAAATCTTATTTAGTGATTGAAGACAAATATTTACGGCGATCTAACTAGTTATATTTGTTACTTAAAAAATTCTGGGTCGAAAAAGAATTGTTTGATCTGCGGCTTATACACCCGAAATTACGGTACTAGCAATAACTCTAGTAATTAATAAAATACATTTTAAAACATGTAACATTTTTTAAAAATTATTTTAGTAAGGGGAAATTATTCTAGATAAACTCTGCGTTTTTTCGTAATCAAACTAAATTAAACAGAAAAGAAATCTGTCCTTTAAGACTAATTATGAAACATTTATAAAAAATGTGAATGATGTAAAAGATTGATTTTCAAACCATTTTTCAAATTCAGAAATGTGCTTTAAAAGCAAACTTGTTGCACACTAACGTAAAAATTTCTGTATCGTAAAGATTATTTTCAAACATATGTTCCAGAAGACGAATAATTTGTTTAGAATTACCATCGTATGTGTCCGGGATGGCCGAATGGTTAAGGCACCAGGGCATTAATGTCTCGGTGGATGGCATTGATCCGAAAATCGTATAATAACTCATTAATTGTGTTTGTACTCATTTGCTGAATCATCCTCATTAAATTATATACCCTAGTCTATTAGTTGCTCAGGAATCTTAAACCAGTGTATCAATTTCGCTACCAAACCAGTGTCTCATTATTCTGGTCAGTGCCACTCGCCGATGTGCACACCTGGGTCTCTTGAGTGTGGGTTCGAATCCCACTCCCGGGCATCTCTTCATTTTACGATTTAAAGCAGGAAAAAATGTTGTTTTCTTTTTTGTTTTTGTCTTTTTTTCTTCTGTTTTTAACAAATCTTCGCGCATTACATTGTTTATTGTGCTAATGATTTGATTTTAAATACTAGCTTCAATTTGAGTGTTAAATATATGTAGAGGGAACTGGGACACATTGATACATGGGGCACATTGATACTCCACCTGTTCTTCACACAGGATCATTACAGGAAGTTTCACAACAGGTCCAAAAGGTGATACTTGTGGACTCAACTTACAGAAAGTCTTGGAATGATTCAACAGTTTGATGAAATGGGGCGGGTGATTATTGTTTTTGTAGGTCAAAAGTAAATTTGAGTTGTACAATTGAAATGGTATCATACAAACAACTATTCCAGTATTTTCAACCGAAAAGAACACTCTCCCTGGAAAGTAAAGCTACTCTTTATCAGTTTCTCATTCCTTATTGTTAGATAAATTATGAAGTGTTGGATTCGAGACTCATTTTATTCAAAATGGCTGTATGGGGCACATTGATACAATCTATGACGGGGCACATTGATACAACCTAAATCCTTTTCTAAATCATTTTTTCATTATCTTTTATTATTTTTTTTTACCTTAAACTCCTTAATCCAACCATTTTTCGCCAGAAATTTCCAATATTAGTTTTTATTGAAGTGAAATAGCTCTAATTTCTTTATATAAGAACATTTTATAGTATTTTTCCAAACATAAGACGTACGAACTTACCCAACAACAGTGCTAGTAGAATTAACAAAAGAAAAGGACGGCAGCCAGGAAAATCTCAAATTTATATCGATTCTCCAGAGAAAAAGTATTTTCGACATGAGAAATGTTAAGAAGAGAAACAAACTGCAGAACAACGCAGGATAATAATATTATAAACAGAATTTTTAATATAATTATCCTTTATTTTCTGTTTATAAACCGATTTATAAACAGAAAACCTGGTAAATTTTTCATCTTTCCTAAGAAAGAAGAAAATGCTGGGATTGAAGTGCCAGATATGACAAAGTTACCACAACCAACAATCAGACAAGGAACAGAACATCAGGTCATTATACATTTCATTTTGATTGCTTTAATATTGCTTACAAATAAATTGTGGACGATTTGAAATTCTATAAATAAATATAAAATGGTTTGCTAACTATTTTTCTATGAAAAATATGCATTGGTGTTATTTTGTCTCCATTTTCCCAGACGTATCAAAGTGCCCCATGAGGTGTATCAATCTTCCCCGGAGATGGGACACATTAATACAAATGACCTTTTTTGATTTTTTAAAAATTACATGCAAAAATAATATATAAAACAACGATTGTGCATTTTTATAACACACTACACAAGTTTTGCTGTCACCACGTGGAAAAATAACTTGAAATTTCTGCATTCTGGACAACAAAAAAAATTCTCCGAAAAAAACTGTATCAATGTGCTCCAGTTCCCCCTATATACATATGTATGTAAACATTTTTTTTAAATGGAAACATTTTAAAATAGTTTCTGCGTATTTTGTAAAAACCAACAATTGTATGTCTATAGCTACTAGTATAATTTATAAATTCTTTATAACAGAGTAATTGCTTCAAAACAAAATTTAGACATACAAATACAACTTGGCATACTTCAACTTTTAGGCGAGCAAACACCCCCCCCCCTCCCCGTGGATTTTACTACCATTATACATTTTGCTAATAGTTTATTTTCAAGTACTAGCAATGACTCTAATATTTAATAAAATACACTTTAAAATATACAGCTTTTTTTTTTTAAGTAAGGCGAAAATTATTCTAGATAAACTCCACGTTTTTTTGTAATCAAACTAAATTGAACAGAAAAGAAATTTGCCCTTTAATACTAATTATGAAAGATTTATAAAAATATGAATAGTGTAAAAGTTTGCTTTTCAAACCATTTTTCAAATTCAGATATGTACTTTAAAATGTAAACTTGTTGCACACTAACGTAACAAAACTCTGTATCGTAAAAATTATTTTCGAACATAAGTTCCACAAAGCAAATAATTTGTTTAGAATTACCTTATAATGTGTCCGGGATGGCCGAATGGTTAAGGCACCAGGACATTAATGTCTCGGTGGATGGCATTGATCCGAATGTTGTGTAATAACTCATTAATTGTGTTTGTCCTCATTTGCTGAATCATCCTCATTAAATTAAATATCTAGTCTATTAGTTGCTCAAAGAATCTTAAACCAGTGCAACAATTTCGCTACCAAACCAGTGTCTCATTACTCCGGTCAGTGCTACCCACCGATGTGCCCACCTGGGTCTCTTAAGTGTGGGTTCGAATCCCACTCCCGGGCGTTTATTTTGTTTTAGGTTTTAAAAGAGAACAAAAATCTTGTTTTTTTTTTTTTTTTTTTTTTTTTTTTTTTTTTTTTTTTTTTTAATAAAACCTCGCGCACTACATTGTTTATTGTGAATAATGATTTGGTTTTAAATAATCGCTTCAATTCGGGTATTCATTATATATGTATATACATATATATGTGTGTGTGTATATAAACATTTTCTTATTTTTAAAAACATAGAAATATTTTTAAATAGTTTCTGCGTATGTAAAAACCAACATTAATTTAACAAAAAAAAATTAATCTGTATTTTAACTTCAATTTTGAAACATTTATCGAGGTACATGGATATTGTAAAACGCTATTTTTCAAATGATATTTCAGATTTTAAAACCATGCTTTAAGGATGGAGAATTGTTATAAATTTGTGATTTTGTACAGTAAAGCTTATTTTGAAACGTATGCTTCAATAAAAAGTTTCTTAAATGTTTCATGCGTCCGGAATGGCGCAAGAAAGGGAAACATGAAACCAACTTATTAAAGAAATATGAAGACTCTCTAGGTGGCATTGACAGGAGAATTATACTAGGACTTTCCTCAGAGGGATTAGTCTGAGCGATATTGCTAAGAATACACATTTAATAACATGCGATAAGTAAAGAAATGAGATGCTACCTTTAATTGGTCATTCATTGTGATAAAATATGATGAAAAAAGGCATATTGAATCATAGAATTACAAAATCTTATATGTAAAGTTGCATATACTATTTTTATAAAAGGGAAAGCAAACCATGCATGGATCTAAAATTGGAAATATGCAAAATCTTAAAAGTAATACAGAAAATAAAACACCGAATTTTCCTATATTGGAAATATAACTCTTTGAAATGATGTCATGAGCATAAACAGAAGCTTCGCACCGATTTGAGAAACTATAAATAACATAAATTATTATGTTTGAAGAGAATGGACCCAGTAGCAGAAAGTTGTGACTGAGTCTGCGACAGAAATGTAGTGGGATGAAAATTGTCTGCGGGGGTAATGTTACAATTTTTGATTAGCCGGGCACCATTGTTATATATTGTATATAGACATATATTTCTATATATAACACAGACACCTGATTAATCTAAAAGTACCCTTATGTACATTATAAATAGGGTTCTTACTGATTAATATTATAAAAATAGAACTGTTTTTTAACTATAGTAAACCTAAATAAGTTAATAGAAAAATTTATATTTTTTGAAGAATTAGATAGTAATGATATGTAAAGTGGCTCTTTAAGTTTGAAGTTACAGCTCAATTCATTTAAAATTAAAAGTAAGTAGCTAAATGTATAGAGCAACTTTTGTGAAAGTCGTAAAATCATAACTTGAAAACGATCAAAATAATCGTCAATTGAATAAGTTGAAAATCCGTTATTGCCAAAATGAAGCAAAAACAAGAGGGGTTGTATCCATATATTCATCGATTAGTGTCATTATAGAATGCACAATACGGGACGTACTACTACATTTGCATAAAATCCCTCATTTTTTTTTGCTTCATTTTGGAAACAACGGATTTTGTCCTCGGAAGTTGCTCTAAACCTAAATAAGTTAATAGAAAAATTAATATTTTTTGAAGAATTAGATTGTAATGATATGTAAAGTGGCTCTTTAAGTTTGAAGTTACAGCTCAATTCATTTAAAATTAAATTGAAATATAGTATAGCATATATTTATTGAAAAAGTTTCTTACTTGCTTAAGATTAAAAGCACAGAAGAAATAGAGGGGAAAAAATCATATTGTTACCTATGTAATAGTGATGAAATGAAGAAAACAATTACAATTCCATTGAACAGAATATGCTATAAGATTGCTTCCTTAAATTCTCAAAACAATTTTTTAGTTGTTAAATCAATATTATAATAAAATGTTAAACTGTGCAAAAAATTTTTTTAAAAAGGAGGACAAAAATAATTTAAAATATCAAAATCTAAAAATAATTCTAGAAAGACTGCACAGAAAATTTAAAGTCCCTATTTTTTCACCATGAAGTATATATATTATACATTTATAGCAGTGATACTTTGAAATATAAAGTAAGTAAATATTATGAAAAAGAAATTGAAAATTCTGAATGATAATTTTTTTAAATACACTGGATCTAAAATTTTGATGCAGAAAAACCCATTTTTTGGAACAGCAAAATCAGTTTTTAAAGAAAGCAATATTTTTTTTTTTTTTTTTTTTTGAAACAGCAAAATAAACTTCCAACTCTTTTTTCTTTTCACTTGTTTAACAAAATTTGAGTTTAGTTTGATGAAATATGCAGTTTTTTCGCGATCTTTTCTCGAAATTTACCTTTTTTTTACAATCTTATGACATAATTTGCGTTTTTTCTCGATCTTTTGACGAAATTTATCGTTTTTTCACGATTTTTTTTTTACAAAATTTGCCATTTTTTCGTGATTTTTAGAAATAATTTGTCACTTTCCCACGATTTTTAAACGAAATTTATCGTTTTTTCCCGATCTTTTGGCGAAATCTCCCGTATTGTGCCGGTTTTTGTTAAAATCTGCCGTTTTTTCGCGATCTTTGGGCGAAATCTGTCGTCTGTTCGCGATAATTTTGACGAAATCAGTCGTTTTTTGCGATCTTTTGTTGAAACTTACCGTTTATTTATGATTATATGACATAATTTGCATTTTTTCACGATCTTTTGATGAAATATACAGTTTTTTCACGATTTTTTTTAACGAAATTTACCGTTTTTTCAGGATTCTTTGACATAACCTGTCGTTTTACTGCGATTTTTTAACGAAATTTATCCTTTTTTCCCGATTTTTTGTCGAAATCTGTCGTTTCTTCGCGATTCTTTTGACGAAATTAGTTTTTTTTCGTGATCTTTTAACGTAATTTACCGTTTTGTTCGTGATCTTTTGACGAAATCTGCAGGTTTTTTCGCGATCTTTTGTCGAAATCTGCCATTTTTTGCGATATTTTGATGAAATTTATCGTTTATTCGTGGGTTTTTTTAACGAAATTTAATGCTTTTTCTCAACTTATTGGCGAAATCTGCTGATTTTTCGTGACTTAGTGGCGAAATTTGCTGTTTTTTTTCCGAGATCTTTTGGCAAAATCTGTCGTTTTTTCGAGAAATTTTGTTTTTTTTCACAATGTTTTCGCAAAATCTATCTTATTTTGCGATCTTTTAACAAATCTTGTTGATTTTGGGATTTTTTGGCGAAAGATTCCGTTTTTTCGCGATCTTTTAACAAAATTTACCATTTTTTCATGATTTTTTGACGAAATCAGCTGTTTTTTCGCGATCTTATGTCAAAATACGCCGTTTTTGCAATCTTTTGATGAAATCTTTTTTTTTTCTCGCGATCTTTGAATGCATTTTGCCGTTTTTCCGCGGCTTGTTCACTTTTTTTTTTTTTTTTTTTTTTTTTTTTTTTTTTAAACAAACAAGGATTTTTTTTTCTTTTCCAAGTTAGCAAATTTATCTGCAAGGGCAAAAATTAATCTGCGACGTACGTCGCGCGTCGCACACTTTCTGCTACTGGGAGAATGGAGTATTTTATATGGTGTGAAATCCGTCCGAATAGTTTATAATGTTGAATATCTGTTTTCCACTTATGCAATGAGGTTGTCGATAAGAGTTAAGGAATCCTTTTTTAAAAGTTTGTCCTAAACGAGCACTTACATCTTATAAGTTTCTGTGATGCCAAAGTTATAGTTTCTGACCCCAACAGTATTCTAGAAATTGCAATATTCTCAATAAATTGGGTTTAAAACTTTTTCTAGAAAAAAAAATGCTTAATTTGTGAAATTAAATTGTCGAATGTTTTAGAAATCGTTCATAACGAGAATATTATATCTTAAAAATTGCAAAAAAAAAAAAAAAAAAAAAAAAAAAAAAAAAAAAAAAAGATTTAAAATTTTTAGTCATATTAACATCAAAGAATTCTCAATTTTAGAACTTTTTTTGCTCGTGCATTGATGGTGATTATTGTTCCTACGCAAAATATAGTATATTTTGCAGCAAAGATGGTTACCAACATTTTTTTGCCCACATTACTTTTTAAATCGGCTAGGTACTCCCAATGATAACGAAAAACACGCAAACGTTAATGCTTTATAGCATAGTAATACAGAATCAAAAGCTATTTATCTCCTATTATTTACACATAAATTATCTAATTAGTGCTAGCAGATGCATTTTTAAATATACATAGATCAATATAATGCTTCATTTTTCTTTTATTAGTATTTCTTAGTATTCATTTTTCATTTATTTGTATTATTCAGTAAAAAAACTTACTTTCTTAAGCCCGAATTACATCAAACTTTTTGTAAAAGCGCCTAAGTCCATATAACAGCGAAGTATTGTGAAGAGTATTAAATATAAAGTAATAAGACACTTAGCCAAACGCAGGTAATAAATCGCCAAATATTGTTCTTTTCGCCCTCTCTCGAAATGCATTTTTTCCATACATTTTAAAAACGCGATTTTGAGTCATCTTATTTAAAATTCAAATAAATAAATAAGAGGAAGCAATAATAGAATAAGTCAAAACATTTTATTTCAGCATCAAGGAATTGTATCGTAGTTACACATGTGGAAAAAAGCTGCTTTTTGCCAAAAAACGTTGTCTTCACTAAATTTGAATCCGATTAAAAAAAGTACCGTGATTAATTAAAATGTTATAGGCAGACCTACCAAGTCTCCGGCATTTTGGATACCGGTATATTAATACAGAAAATGTTTTATTAAATTGGAACATTCTGCGGATTTAAAAAATAACTTTTCCTATAAGAAAATTCTGCTGTGCAATAAGTGGGGGCTTGGCATCTCTGTATAGGAATATTTCGTAATCTACTTTTTAACCTTAAAAAAGCAACGACCAATTTTCGGGTACAAAAAGTATTGCTAATTGTTCCATTTTGCATACAAAGTACTGATTGTAATATTGATACATCTATGGTGATAAATTTCCAATAATTTTCCAAATCCCATTTTTTTCATTAAAAATATAAATCTTTTATTCATTTAGTTTAAAATAAATGGTTTTTAACTAATTTCATAATGCTTTTGAAATATCAGTTTTCATTGGCCATTTTTTTAAAGCATTTAGAAAATGGTTGTTGTTTTCAGTCAAATATAGACTTTGGTCTGTCCGCATTTTATTTTATTATTATTATTATTTATAAATGATGGAGAAATATTCATACTTAATTCATAACGTACATAATATATGACTCTGTTATTACATAAGTCACCTTTTTATTACCATAAAAAATATGATTTTTTACTGATTTTTATTAACTCAATAAGAAAAATTCTGTGTTTTGAGTATAAATGTCCGCATTTCATTTATTTATTTATTTTAACAAAATTCTTTGTATTTAGAAGAATTTTTATTTAAATAGGAAATCCAAATGTCACTGTTAATAAAGAAGAAATTTACAAAAAAAAGTTACAAAACGAGTAGCCGCATACTAACAAATATGGAAAAACGACGAATCCAAAAAAGACGTCGTATGAAATATCATCTTTTAAAGCAAAACAAGTTGGAAATTGCACGTGAACGTAGCAAATGAAGTGCGTTCGTACGATAGCGAAGTTTTAGAAACATTCAAATCTTGCTGATATAGAGCGTACTCCGGATACAGTATAGTAGTCGAAATCTTTACGTTTCTGTAAATATGCAGGAAGTAATTTGTATTACACCTCAGCAACGTATATCTTATTCATAAAATGTGAAATAGTTCAATATAATTAAAACACGTACCAAACCATGTTTCCCCATATAGCATTATATAGTGGAATAATTTTGTGTTGCCCTGTAATTTAATAATAAAAATTCTTTGCATCACAGATTGTACAGAATGCATATTTTAGTATATATATCATAGATACATGCATATTCTATTATGTTCGAATGAGTGTAACATCATTAAAATGCATTTGAAACTTTTTCCCCATTGACCGTAATGTAACGGAATCCTTTTGATTGTCCCTGTAATTCATCTATGCATCCGATTTTTGTAACATTTGAAATGACTCGACAAAATTACGCAATAATTATATGTTTTAAATTTCAAACGATTAAAATGCATTTAAAACCTTTTTCCCTATTGACCGTAATGTAACGGAATCCTTTTGAATGTCTCTGTAATTGATCTATCCATCCGATTTTCATAAAATTTGAATTGACGCGACAAAATTATGTTATAATTTAGTATTTTAAATTTCAAACGATTCAGTTGGGTAGTTTTTGCGTTGTTATATGCGGACAGACGGACAGACAGACGGACGGACTGAGCGACAACAATAGGTGCTACGTATTTACATAATTACGAACGCACCTAAAAACGAGGTCTGATTATCGAGCCTACTGATTACAAAATGTACATTAGATTTTTAAAAAAATACTGCAAATATTGATTTTTTTTTTCTTTTGTACAGTTTTGGCTTCGAAAGGTGCGCTATGTTGCAAAAAGATATAAGCGACTATGAAAACACACTTGGTAAACGTTCATGCTCAGTTTTATAAATAAATATGGCACATATATGCCTTATACACACCGAGGTACCTAATTGGTGCCAAAATGGCGTTCAGTTGCCTAACATGCTGCTTATCATATAAATGTTATAATAAATTGTTTGTTCTAAAAGTATTATTATTAACCATTTGAAAAATGGTTGTTGTTTTCGGGAGAATGGACCCGATGATGTTACCACTTTTGAATGATGTTACCACTTTTGAATGATGTGGTCACTTTTGAATTTAAATTAATTTCTTTACTTTTAGAAGAGTTTTTATTTGAATTTAAATTAAATTCTTTACTTTTAGAAGAATTTTTATTTGAATAGTAAATTAAAATGGTTAAAATCATTGTAATAAAGGAGAAAACTAACAAATTTAAAAATGGGTAGACGGAAATTAACAGATACGGAAAAAGCCGAAGCCAAAGAAATGAATGAACGTGAATATCGCATTCAATGATATTAAACACAGTCAACATGTATAAGTTGCTTATTAGTTTGGCGATTCGTATCATTTGGCGAAATTGGTCGACGGGATAACTGAGTAATACTGTATTTGGTTTGGCGCAAAAACGTCTTTCAATGCAGAAAATGATAAAATCAAAAGATTATTGAGCCGCTGAAAACCAATTACGTGTTGAAAGGCGATCACGAAAAAGGAAGCAATTTAAGGCCGAACCGATTAATTGTAAAACATCATGTCGCCAGGGCGACCAATCCACTAGCCATGGCGTTTTACTATCGGTCGGTTCTAACCAGGAAAATTTGAGTGCCAATAGTGATTCTAACAAGCCGGAAAATGTTATAGCTATTACTCTTGATTTTCCACCACCTAAAAAGAAAACTAAAAAGCAATCGGCTTGGGAAAAACTGGGAAAAAACTTTTTTGATTCGATGTCTGATGGACCCATTCACAGATGCATGTGCTGCGATCGATTTTGGTTTAAAACCTCCATCACCAAAATTCTGCTCTGTAAAATCAAACAATATATGCCAAAGTCTTACAAGTATAACAGTATATGCCAAAGCTGTATTTTAATAATGATTACTTTTGCACCAACAATGTTAAATAGTTTGAAATGTTTCTTTCGTCGCCAACTTTTATGCTTGGCGACAATAGAGTGATATAACTTAAACGAACCGTACCTTCAAATTGCAGCATGTATAAAGTCATTTATAGCAGTGGCACGGATAATACACAATAAAACAACTGGTATTTAGCTTAAAATGATAGATGAATGTATCGAGTGAAACATTTTTCAAATGGTTGGGGTAATTTCTTAAATTACAATTATTTTTTTTTTTTTATTGATTGTTATTTCTTTTTTTTAATACCAGAAAATGTTTCGTTTATTCCTTTTTTTCATTTTGATATAAATATATAACGTGTTATTATAGCATGCTATATGTATCTGGTAATCAAAACGATGTTTTCGCCTAGTTGGCATAAAAAATCTCGCCAAACCCGGTGCTAATATCTCTATATTATCTCAAGTATTTTATATATGTATACTATAATTGATTTTACATACCACTTACTTCTTCTATATAGAAATAGGTAAGTGGCTCTTTTATGCAGTATAAATTGTATAAATCTTTAAAAAATAGCCCCCGTTGCCTCTTTTTGGATCGAATTAAAAAAAAAATCGTTGTCTAATTCCAGTATTGCTCCCAGGTATGCATACATATTCCAAATTTCAAAGGTGTATGCCAACAGGAAATGGATGAAAAATGGAAAAAGATGTCACATATGCACCAGGGTACATAATTGGCGTCAAAATGGCATTATTTTACCGGAGATGGTAACCGACTTTATTTATTTATTATTTGTTTATTTACTCATAAAATATTTATTTACTTTCATTTTCTTTTTTTAATTATATAAAATATTTATTTTTATAGTTATTAATTATTATTATTATTTTATTTACTGTAAGTTCTTTTTGAAAATAGAAAATAATTTAAAAATGTGTATGTAAGCGTTATTTGAAAACGGAGTTTTCGCCAAATGAGCTTTGAAAAAAATTGCGCCAAACCTGATGCGCTTGTGGTATCCGTGCCGAAAAATTAGTGACCAGAATTGACCTCCACACACAAACAAAATATAAGTTAGAAGAAAACATGCAATAAAAATAAATATAAAGGGAAAATGATGTCATAAAAGAAACTTTTTATTTAAAAACGTAATTGTTTCTAATTTTCACACGCGAAATATATAAAACATTCTTTTAGCGATCAAAAAATGCTATTAAGAGATTATCACAAAATCTCAAAATCAAAGTTTTTACGACAATTTTTTTTTAATATAAAAAAATAACAGCTTTATTTTCCTGCATGATTAAATTTTAAAATGTTTTATTGCATTCAATATTTCTGAGTGCGTAAATGATTACTATTTACTCCATGTACTGATTCGGTTATCTACGAAAATATCCAGCCGGTGGAAATCACGCGCACCAAATTTCTGTGACGTACGCAAATAAATTGTGCTTTTTTATCAGTTTTTTTAATATAACTTTTAAACTATTTGGAATTAATTTTTAAAAGTAGGTGCATTCACCAGATTACCTTCATAGGTACCCATTGGTACAAACAGAATCAAAATCCGACAAGTACTTTTTGAGATTTGCTTGACGAAAGAATTTTTTTGAATTTTAATATCGTTACGTATCTCTGAGTATAAAGACTTCGCTACGCTCAGACAATAATGACTCTTACGTTATGTTTGTCTTCGTTTGCATTACAGTCTTTTGCAGTATTAACTCTTTCGAGACAAGCGTCTTTTACAAAAATTTCAATCTTTATCACTGGTGTTTCAAAATCGAAAATTTTGCCAAATTGAACAGAGAAAATCTCCTGATGAAATAAGGCAAAACTTACAATAAAAAATATCTGATAGGAGTAGTCGTAGATTCCGACCACCTTATGCGTCACGTATATGTGGCGATCGTCCCGAAGGCGTAATATCTGAATTCTCAGAAAAAAATTGTAAAATTTACGGGCAAAACACGATGAAGTGATTCGAAGGTAAGGAGGTGGGTATGAAGTTTTAATGAAAGTGTGTTAGTGATATTATTTTTGACGGCCGATTATCTGCACGAGGGATATAGGAACTAAAGGGAATGCTCTCCGTGGAGGGGGGAGGGGGGCTTTCTAAGATAAGCTGACCCGTATTTAGGCAAAGTTACTCAAGGCTCGAAGACAAGTTCGGAAAATTCCGAACGTTTGGGCCGACTTGCGCGATTGGGTTCGAACCCAGCAGTTCTCGTCTATCAGTTAAGGCAGCAGAACTTTTGACCACTGGTGGGGCGTTTCAATGAAGAACGCGCAATCATACAAGATGAAAAACGAAGTGGGTGCTCCTCTCAGATGGTGATTTTTTTTACAAAAAATGAAGAGGAGATTGTTGAAATTGTTTAAGTTAACAGAACAATAAATTAATCATATACATATTACGGTGCGTCGGCGCTGTATTATTTAGGGTTTTAATGCATCAGTGTTGCATTAAAAAATCGTTGACTTTGCAACACTGCCAAATGTGTGCAATGAAATTTATTACTAGATTAAGTGTTTGTCATGTTGCGAAAGTTTCGCTTCGTACAAATAAAGAAGACTTTTCCAAGTTTTCGAAAACTTGGAATAGTCTTCCTTATTTTCATATATTACGACGGTAATTGTAATAGATATAATAGTTTTGGAAATATAAACTTTTAGAATTCGGTGCTAATCCTGTGCTAAACATTTGTGCTAATCCTATATAGTGTGCTACATTGCTGAGTTATAAAGCAATTGAGGGGGGGGGGGGAGAGGTTGAATTCTGTATTAAGATAAACACACTTATGACAGATAGCCAGTCAAAGAAAAAAAGAAATAAAAATGCAAAACGTTGATCTTGGATAAGTGTTTTATATTATACTTGGCTAATTCAGCTGAAAATGAGCTCTTATTCACTTAATATCCAAAGATTTTCTCAACATTACAACGAAATCATAACATTGAAAACTTTAAAATAATACTAAGCATAATAATCTAGCTACAAATATTCTGTTATTCATCGAAAAATGCTAATTGATACCTGGAATACACTAATTTGCAAGAAATTACAAGTCGTACTCTTGTAAAAATATTTTTGAAAAATACCTCTATTACCCCATTACTTATTCTATTTCACCTCATCCTATGCTTGAAAATGTGAAATAATTATAAAATTCTTAAAAAAAAAAAAAAATAAAATAAAATAAAAAAAAAAAAAAAAAAAAAAAACAGAATTTGTACTGTGAAGCTTAATTTCAAACTTACCCTTCGTATTACTATAATATCAAATGTTACATAAAATAATAGTATGAAATTGTAGAAAATAACCAAAAAATTGATTTCCATTTATTAAGCTTAACATTATAACTATTTTACTTAATATAGATTTTTTTTAATCTGAAAAAATTAATTTTACATTATTTTGTAATAAAAATGCAGCTGAAAATGAGCTCTTATTCACTTAATATCCAAAGCTTTAGTCATCATTATAGCGAAATTATATTATCCAAAGTTCAAAATAATACTAAGTATAATAATCTAGCAACAAACATTCTGTTATTCATTGAAAAATGATAATTGATACTTGTAAAACACTATTTTGCAAAAAATTACAAGTCGTACATTTTATAAACTTATTTTTGAAAAATACCCCTGTTACCCCATTACTTATTTTATTTCACCTCATCTTAACCTTAAAAATATGAAATCTATATTATAAAGGCCAAACGTATCTGTGCGTAACGCATACGTCATTTTGCGCATGGCAACACTTTCAAATTTTGAATGAATTTCGGTATTGCAATTTTTCTACTAAAAGTTTTTAAACTTCTTAATGTCGCACATTTTCAATTTTTACGCCATCGTGTAGAAAAAAAATGTACTTTTAAATGAAATTTGTTTGAAAGCTGTATCTTAATTTGTTTTTGAAATATCAATTTTTTTTTGTATCTTTTAATAACTCCTTTCTAATTGTGGCAACAGGAGTACTCCATTTCTATTTAAAGCAAAGGAAAAAAGGGAAAAAATTGAGTGCTGTATCTTTATGTTGCCATTTTCTCATTAAAAGGGAAAAAATAGAAATTTAAATATCTTCTGTTATAAATCCCGGTGAATTTTGACTTCTTTACACAATTTGATTTACACGTAAAAGAATATCAACAGTTTAATATCTATTTCAGCTAATAGCACCGAGACTTCAAGTTTTGAATCAAAATTATCAAATTAAAATGCCAATTTTTTTTTAAACGTGAATACAGATGTGAAATGTACATTTGTAAATTTTGATATGGTGAAAATGATGCCGGGCTTAGATTTCACTAAAAAAAAAAAAAAATTCTGTGATTGAGTCAAATTTGAATAAATTTTGCTTTTTATCATTTTGGAATACTAGCATTAGAACCTTAATTAATAACTTTATCATAATAACATATCTTTATTATTTTTTACTGCTTACATATACGATTAAAGTTTAATTTTAACTATTTCTAGAACTGCGTTTTATAGAAATAGTATTTTGTTAGTTTGACGATAAATATCGTTTGTTTAAGAGTTAGACGTACCAATATAAAATGCATTTTTTACTATAATTAATTTTGTAGGTTTATTATAATTTAATGAAACAGTTCCTTCTTAAACATTTTCTTTCGTCAAAATTTGACGGGTTCTGCCTTGTAATTATAAAATTCAGAAAAAAAAAAATCTGTACTGTGCAGCTTAATTTTAAACATAAGTAATTTTTCATTATTTTGTAATAAAAATGCAGCTGAAAATGAGCTCTTATTCACTTAATATCCAAAGATTTTCTCATCATTAAAACAAATTCATATCATCCAAAATTTTAAAATAATACTAACAAGGAAGGTCTCCATACGGGCATACTCCAAAAAATCTGAAAAAAAAAATACAGAATGATTTTCTCATGAGGATATATATGTTTATGGAAAAAATTTTGGCGGAACCTCATTGCAGTTTCCGTAAAAAATTAATGAAAATTTCGTTATTTGGCGATTTATCCTCGGTTGGCGATAGAATGCAATTTCAAAAAATACTTTTTCACGTCAAATACATTTAAAGGAAAAAAAGGGTCATGCTGAACTTGTTGAGATAAATTTAATTTAAATAATTTTAATTTTGACAATTTTAGTTTGTTTTAAGTATAATTTTGTTATATCGATATTTATATTTTAATTTTCAATTTTAATCATCAAAATTTGCAATTTAAAACGAAATTCATAATTTAAATTAATTAAAATTGTTTCAAGCTCAAAATCCAATTGAACATTGTCGATTCGATTTTGTTGCCATGGAAACAGCTGGCTTTTATTTTTGAATACGCTTAAATGTATGAAAATAAATGTTCTCTATGACTATTTTTATTTATTAAAATATTTTTTCCAATGATAATTTTAACAACTACTCCCAACTGGTAATAAATATACATGTATATGTAATGCAATATGTATGCATATAATATATTAAACTCTCTCATTGTTTATTTCAAATTCATTAAATACCTTTAACACGCATTCCAAAAATCCAACATTTTCAATTGCATTAAAATCGTTTGCTTTTGGCAAAGAAAAGTGCAGCGCGCCAAATCACTTGACACTTTCCTCTTTTCACGCCAAATATTGGAAAGTATTTTATTTTTTTACATGTTTTCTTCTGTAATTCCACCGCTAATTTTCACTGATCCTTTATTACATACATGAGTAGCTTAATTAGTATTTTTTTCAAAAAATCTGAGTATGGCCAGTATGGAGACCTTCCTTGTAATTATATAATAACCTAGCAACAAATATTTTGTTACTAGTATTAAAAAATGCTCTGACGAGCACCAAAAAAGGTTAATATGTTTTTAAGTATGAAAAAGGGTTTGACAAGTGCTTCTGTTAATCACTGAGCATGAAGAAGGACAAGGGATCCCTTCTTGGCTACAGCTCACTTCAATGCCAACTTTGAAAAAATCATATTTGCGCTTTTTCCATATAAAAGAAATTTGCGGTTCTTTAGTGGAATTTTCCACCGTGCTTTAGATGTTAACCAGGGGTGTAGTCGTAAAAATAACATAAGATATATGCTCTAAGCAGAGGGATATTCTAGAATGTGTATACTATAAGCTTTCTTGAAAAACAGAGGGTATATGGTGTTCCATTAAAAAGTCCAGGAGGTATACGGCGTTTAGCCCGCACTACATCCCTGATGTTAACTGCACTGTTCACTCTGCACTATACTACAAATCAATTTTCTGTGCAATTATACACTTAGGGCATGCTTGGTGGCAGTGCATGAATGTGATACCTGCAGGAACTAGGTATCTGGCATTATGTCGCCTTCCTTTACATTTATGTCTAATTAAGCTGCATCTTTACTGGTTACGTCTTTACACTATACATTTTTATAGTAACTGCGATTGATTTGTTTTCACGGAAAAAGCGCAAATATGATTTTTTCAAAGTTGGCATTGAAGTGAGTTGTAGCCAAGAAGGGATCCCTTGTCCTTCCTCATGCTCAGTGATTAACAGAAGCACTTGTCTAATCCTTTTTCATACTTAAAAACAGATTAACCTTTTTTGGTGCTCGTCAGAGCATTTTTTAATACTAGTATATATTCGATTTCTCAATTTAGTTTTTGTAACATTCATCAGAATGAAGCCTCTCTGACAGTCCACTGAATGTAGTGACAAAATTGCAGCAAAGTGTAGCATATTACACGTTATTGGATAAAGTTGTTGAAGATCTTTTTTATAGATGATAGATGAAGTCGATGGTATCTGCTAAATTCATTGTTCTGAAACGAGAGCTTAAGAAACTTTTAGATAGTTTCCATTCTGACAGTAATTCGGATAAGGAATTATCTGTACCATCCAAAATGTATAAGGTTAAATACTGATTCTATCTCTTTTACACCACAGTTTTTAAAATTGTCCTTATCTGCTATTTATGACAGATTCTGTGGACTTAACACACTAAATATCTCTAGTTTCCCAAAATCTACAAAGCGTTCATTTAAATTTTGTAAGAGATACTTTATGTAATTAAAAAAAAAGAAAAGAAAAAGAAAAAAAAGCAAAAGAAAAAATTGAAGCGCTAGCAATTTGGCGAATCTAATCGCTTGTTTACTCGCCAAATGAAGAAATTAGTCTCAATTTGGCGCAATGGCGAGCGACAGCGAGAACACTGCTCGTCAGGTCTAGGAGAAAAAACTGAAGGCCTGAAACAAAGGTGAGATGGGCCCTATTGCATATAATGTATATAATGTATGCATGTATTTAATGCAAAATCGATCCTCACTGCGCCCTTTTCAGCTTAGGGCTCAATACAACTGTATCTGCTATCGCCCACTGTGCATTTCCCTATCACTCGCACAATAATATTTTAGCTAAAGTAATTATCGAAACCTACAGCTTGATACCAATACAATGTTCAATGAGCCATCACGATTGCAATGAATGAGACATGGGAGACACATGGAACTAAGCGATGATCCCTTTTTTGCCCCAAGGCATAAGCGCGGTGATCGGCTATCTGAGAAGAAAACAGGAAGTTCCCGAATTTTTCTAGCACTATCAACTATTTCACAGCTTTTATCGAACTCTCAATGGGAGATTTTCTGTACCTTTGTTGAAAATCTTCAGTTACAATTCTGGAAAATGTTTTTAAGCTGGTAAAGGAAAAGGGTCAACCCATTTCAAGTGGTCCAGCACTGGTCGCTCGACCATTTTTAAAAAAATCTGAAATTTTTTGTACAACAACCCCAACATGATGGAAGTTCAAAATGACCGTTATTTTAATTTTACAATTTTTTGTTTGTGCATGGCGGCCATCTTTGTTTCGTCGTGCGCAGCGATTTTCTCAGATACTAGGATACACAAAACTGTAAATATCTCGTCTTTTATTTTCCCAATTGAAATGAGGTTTGCAGCATTTTGTTCAGAATAAAATGGGCTAAATGTACGGTGGTAGAATAATTTTGAAAAATAAATTTTTAGATGTGAAATTTTAGCACAAAAATTAAGATTTTTTCCAAAATCTATCCGTTTGCAAGAGGAAATTTTTCATGCAGGAAAACTGTCAACCTTACGCAATTTTTCTACAAATAGGTCAAAAGTGCGTGTACTCAATCACCAAGTCCCAGATCTGGGAAATGATTTGTCTTTGTGCAAAAAATTCCGAAATTCGTCAAAAATTTCAAAAATCGTACTTCTTAGGCTTTGATATCTCTGGCTGGGCACGAGATAAAAATCTGAAATTCTGGTCTTTGAAAGTATTGTGTAGTAGTGTTATGTGCAAAAAATTTCAAGAAGGAGATTTAACTACAAGCTGAGATATGACATTTACAATATGTGAAAACAATACTGCCAAACTATTGTAACCTACTATGTAATTGTTCATACCTCCAAAATTTTAAATTAATGATTTATGGTACAAAGTTAAATGTTAATTACAAATATCTTCTTCAAATGCTTCTGTGTGATTTAAACAATTCATAATGTATGCTAAGCCAATACACTATTTGTCCAGATGAACAAACCTACTAGAAATGCTATTGCAACTCGGAACACATTTCAGAAAAAGTAAATTTCCGACAATGGGTTGCAACTGATCCAGTTGACATGGTTTCAGTTATTAAACCTAGAGAATTTCATTCAAGTTAACAAGGGATGACAAGACTTGGGTGGCTTCAAATAAAATTTTGAGAAAGAACAGCCTGATGGACTGACAACAGTAACTGGTCGAACTCATAACATCTCTCGTAAATAGTGCTAAGCTCTTTCTTGAGCATATATAGTATCTTTGTAAATTAAACATTTATTATTAAACTGTTTTCAACAAACGATATTTTCTGTGTAAATAGTGTAATAAAAGAGACTAATCTCATTTCTCCTAATGTACTCGTAATAGCATTTCTTAACACTACCATAAAATACTATCAAAAGCCAGAATTCCAGATTTTTATCTCGCGCCACACAAGAAATAGGGTCGATGTGCCAGTAATGGACCACCTTCCAGTAATGGGCCACCTCGCATTTTTTTGTTTATAAAAAAAAATAATAAATAATAGTTTGGCTTTTATTATTTTTTTCTGAACTCCACCTTGCATGCTTTATAAGCTGGATTAATTTTTTACACTTTTCGTCAAAACAATTAGGAAGCAGAAAATAAAGTTTCACAGTTTTTCTGTTTTTCACTGAAAATCTTAATGAACATGCTAAGAGCAGACTTTACTTACTTAGTTTATAACTTTTTTATTTTTCCGTAAAAATTGAATGTTTTTGTTTGGTTAGCAATATAAAACACTGAATTTAATGTACCAATGGCCATTAACAAAATTTTATTTATTTTTAAGATTTTAGGAGGGGTGGTCCATTACTGGATTGCTTATTTCGCGATTTTCCAGTAATGGACCACCCAAGAGACCAGTACAAAAAGTGTTATTTCAGTAGAGATAAAATATTTTGATTTAACTGAAAAGCTAAATAATCAAATTTAATACTTAAATTTTACCCATTAGAATTTAATAAAGCCAATTTCTTTATAAATAGTTGTTTTTAAAAATTCATCCAAAATTGGTATAAAACACAAGCAGAACTTTTGGCAAAATCTAGATGTGCCGTTACAAAAGAAGTTGGTTCAGAAATGTAAAATCATATTTAGAAGAAGATATTATTAATATTTTCTTCCGAATTCTAAAGCATACAGAGAAAATTTTCAATAAGGTTAAAACAAGGTTTCTTTTGTGCTCTTAAAACAAGGAAAATTTTGGGACCAAAATCAGTTAAAGATGTGTATTATGTAGTACCAAATAACGAAAAAGAACAAATCACTGTTATGCGATGTTTTTCAGCAAATAATGAGATTGTTCCATTGGTGATAATATATTCATTTAAGCATCTCTGAAGGGAAATTGTGGAATCAATCTGTACCAAATTGGTGGGCTATATGATTATCTGAAAATGGTTGGATAATGAAAGAACATTTATCATTTTAAATGCATTCTAAAATTCCATATTGAGCAGTTTGGACTATTGGAAAGGGAAGATAAAATTGAAGATCTGTTATTTATATTTCACAGTTGCAAATCACATCACTTAGATAATGATATAAATGAACATTGGAGATTTTTTTAAATGCCTTATTTTATCTAAACTTGATTTCACTAAAACATTGTCTTTATCTTGTAAGTCCTTTAAATTTAAATATTTTGTTGTATATATTAGCAATATAAATCCTTTAATGTTAGTTAATAATAAACAGTTAATAATATCATTAATATTTTGTTTTATATCCGCATTATAAATCCTTGATTATAATAAATTCATAACTTAAATTTAAATATTTTATTTTATGTTTTTTCATTATAAATCCTGTAATGTAATGAATTTCTAACTTAAGTTTTAATTTTTTTTTTTTTATTATTATTATGCTTTCATTAAGTTCTGGAGCAAAATACAATTGAAACCAGTTGGAAATTGCACGTGAAGCGTAGCAAATGAGGTTCGTTCGTACGACAACGAAGTTTTTAAAATATACATATCTTCCTGATATAGTAGACAATACTTCGGATACAATACAGTGGTTGAACTCTTTGTGTTCCTATAAACACACAGGAAGTAATTTTCATTACACCTCAGCAACGTATATCATATTCATAAAATGTGGCACAGTTTAATATAATTAAAACATGTCCCTAACAATGTTTCCCCGCATAGCATTATGTAGTGGAATACTTTTGTGTGGCCCTGTAATTTAATAATAAATATTTTTTGCATCTCAGATTGTACAGAATTTATATTTTAGTAAATATATATGTCATAGGTTCATGTCAATTTTATTATGTTCGAATGAGTGTAACACCATTAAAATGCATTTGCAACTTTTTTCCCCTTTGACATTCCCATTTGAGCGTTACATGTAATGTAACGGAATACTTTTGATAGTCCCTGTAATTGATCTATGCATCTGATTATCATAAGATCTGAATGACTCGACAAAATTATGTAATATTTATATGTTTTAAATTTCAAACGATTAAAATGCATTTCAAACTTTTTTCCCCATTGACCGTAATGTAACGGAATACTTTTGATTTTCTCTGTAATTGATCTATTCATCCGATTTTCATGAAATTTGAAATGACTCGACAAAATTATGTAATAATTATGTATTTTAAATTTCAACCGATTCGGTTGGATAGTTTTTGCGTTGTTATATGCGGACAGACAGATAGATGGACAGACAAACGCACAGACAGACGGACGGACTGAACGACAACTATAGGTGCTACGTATTTACATAATTACGAACGCACCTAAAAGCAATTATCTGTTATTTTTTGTAGGGTGGCCCATTACTGGAACATAGGCGGTCCATTACAGGAACATAGGTGGTCCATTACTGGGCTTTCGGGTGTTTAGACATATTTCTATTATTTAAAACTAGCATACCCAGCCCGCTTCGCCGGGCTTAATTTGAAGGTTTATTTAATAATTTATGTGTATGGTACGCTTCTCTCTCAGCTCGCGACGGATCCCCCGGTGACTCTCCCCGGACCATCGGCACTCCACGTGCGTCGGGTGAGCGTCAGAACAAACTTTCAGCATATACATATGGGTGGTTGTACTTGAATGCACAGACCTGCGCGTTTTTTTCTATCTTGCTTTTATACCTCTGGACCGAGTTGGCGCATTGCCAAGATTTGCTTCCTCTGGACCGAGTTGGCGCATTGCCAAGATTTGCTTTCGCCTGTGCCTCAATTATCCTCAGAATTCCTTTTATATATATAGATTAAATTTTTATTTCTATTGGGAAATATAACTATGGGATTAGTTAAATATTGTTGAAAGATTAATATAATATGAAAAAAATTTGTATACAATAATTATAACTATTAATAAAAAATCATTTTTTAGAGAAATTCCTTAGGGGGTCCATTACTGGCACATCTACCCTATCAAACTTCAATGTGAGGAAATAGCTGCGCACTATGAAACAAAGATGGCCACCATGCTCAAACGAAAAATATTAAAATTAAAATAATAGTCATTTTGAACTTCCCTCATATTAGGATTGTTGTACAAAAAAAAAAAAAAAAAAAAAAAAAAAAGAAAGAAAAAGAAAAAGAAATTCAGATTTTTTAAAAACGGTCAATCAACCAAAATATTTCCGGGGCCATTGAAATGGACGAATAGTATTTCTAGTAGGTTTTGTTCATCTGGACAAATAGTGCATTGGCTTAGCATAATTATTTAAATAGCTGAATTATTTAAATCACGATTTAAATAGAATTTGAAGATGATCTTTGTAACTTTGCATCATCAGCCATTAATTTAACATTTTGTAGGTATGAACAAGTAGGTTACAATAGTTTAGAAGTATTGTTTTTACATATTGACCATGCTATATCTCAGCTTGTAGTCAAATCTCCTTCTAGTAATTTTTTGTGCATAACACTACTACACAATACTATCAAAGGCCAGAATTTCAGATTTTTATCTCGTGCCCCACCAGAGATAGCAAAGCCTAAAAAGTGCGATTTTTGAAATTTTTGACGAATTTCGGAATTTTTTTCGCGAAGAGAAATTAACTCCCAGATTTGGGACTTGGTGTATGAGTACACGCACTTTTGACCTATTTGTAGAAAAAAATTATGTAATGTTGACAGTTTTCCTTGCATGAAACATTTCTTCTTGCAAACGGATAGGTTTTGGAAAAAATCTTAAATTTTGTGCTAAAATTTCACCTCTAAAAATTTATTTTTGAAAATTATTCTACCACCGTGCATTTAGCCCATTTTATTTTAAACAAAATGCTGCAAACCTCATTTCAGATGGAAAAATAAAAGACGAGATATTTACAGTTTTGTGTATCCTAGTATCTGAGAAAATCGCTGCACACGATGAAACAAAGATGGCCGCCATGCACAAACAAAAAATAGTAAAATTAAAATAACGGTCATTTTGAACTTCCATCATGTTTGGGTTGTTGTACAAAAAATTTCGGATTTTTTAAAAATGGTCAAGCGACCAAAAAAATATTTTCTGGACCACTTGAAATGGATTGACCCTGTAGCAAAAGTATCTTACGAGAGTGCACTGTCAAATGTAATGAAAAACAAGTTAAAATAAAAATACAAACATGCTTAAACACATATTAAACTTTTAAAAATTTAAATCGCAATCAAAATTAATACAAAAAATACGTTAAATTTGTAATCCTAATATCTGCATTTCCTTTTATATTGTAATTGCTATTTTTTATAAAACCATTCATTGATAGAACATAATTATTTACAATATAATATTATGAAATAAAAAAAATCATAGTCGATTAAAATATAATAGCTATGGTTATTGATCCTGCATAGGAAGAATTTCCTGATTCTCCTCAATTATTTTTAAGTACTTATCGTGTCTGCGAAAAAAAAACTGCCCGTAGAGTATAATTTCTTGCACCTATATTTTCAAGAATTATAAAGTTAAAGGGCATAATTAACGCTAGCCACCGGCCAATAAGCCACTAAATGGGAAAATGTGGCTATTAAAAAAATATTTGCCAGTGGCTACTGATGGATATTGTCTACTAATGAAAATTTGTTCGCTTAATGAAAATTTTCAGTTATAGCAAAACATATTCAAATAATAGATTTCATGCAATTATTGAAATGTCTGGTTATATCATGAACATTTATAGAAATGCCCCTGCATATTTTTAAACTAGTATTAAAAAATGCTCTGACGAGCACCAAAAACGTTTAATATGTTTTTAAGTATGAAAAAGGGTTTGACAAGTGCTTCTGTTAATTACTGAGCATGAGGAAGGACAAGGGATCCCTTCTTGGCTAAAACTCACTTCAATGCCAACTTTGAAAAAATCATATTTGCGCTTTTTCCGTGAAAACAAATCAGTCGCAGTTACTATAAAAATGTATAATGTAAAGACATAACCAGTAAAGATGCAGCTTAATTAGATATAAATGTAAAGGAAGGCGACATAATGCCAGATACCTAGTTCCTGCAGGTATCACATTCATGCACTGCCACCAAGCATGCCCTAAAGTGTATAATTGCATAGAAAATTGATTTGTAGTATAGTGCAGAGTGAACAGTGTAGTTAACATCAGGGATGTAGTGTAGGCTATACGCCGTATACCTTCTGGACTTTTTAATAGAACACCATATACCCTCTATTTTTCAAGAAAGCTTATAGTATACACATTCTAGAATATCCCTCTGCTTATAGCATATATCTTATGTTATTTTTACGACTACACCCCTGGTTAACATCTAAAGCACGGTGGAAAATTCTGCTAAAGAACCGCAAATTTCTTTTATATGGAAAAAGCGCAAATATGATTTTTTCAAAGTTGGCATTGAAGTGAGTTGTAGCGAAGAAGGGATCCCTTGTCCTTCCTCATGCTCAGTAATTAACAGAAGCACTTGTCAAACCCTTTTTCATACTTAAAAACATATTAAACTTTTTTGGTGCTCATCAGAGCATTGTTTAATACTAGTCATTTAATTTTTTGATAAAAAACTGAAGATTTTCTAATATCTTAAAAAGAAAAATAATTGCTGCTGTCAAAATTTATAAAATGATACCAGCATAAAATTTTGATGTATCAAAATAATTAAAAAAGTCATTGCATTGCCATATAAAATGCATGATATGAAAAATAAACCATGGATTCGAACGAAAAAGTACAGAACTTTATTAAAAGAATTAAGAGCTATACCAATTAAATACATTCAAGGTAATTTGTCGAATGAAACATTCACAACAAGAAAAATTCTAGAAATTGAATAACAATTAACATAAGAATATTCCCGAAAGACTAATAATTTAACACAAAAGCATTTCTAAACAAAACGAATTTACACCCAACGCGATTTGAACTCTCTACCCGCTGCTGAGCAGCCAAATGCCTTACCTCGAGAGTCCTAGTTTAACACCAGAGATGCTGCAAATTTTGCTATAGTACCTATATAAATACCAGTATAAGTCTTGTGACTGTCATCAACAGCTCCGGTCTGATTGTTTTATTACTTTCTTCTATCTTTACAAGAAGAAAGTATTGGATTCATGAAAATTTTCGACTTCCGGTTTTTGACGGATTTATACGTTTTAGAAGGTCCTGAACACGTTTTGACTATTTTTAGAAAATGTCTGTCTGTGAGTCTGTCCGTCTGTCTGTCTGTCTGTCTGTCTGTCTGTATGTGACAAAAAATTTGTGGGCGCTCTATCTCAAGAACTAATGCTCGAAATTTAATAAAATTGTATATTCAGTTAGACCTTGATATGAATTAGTGCCTATTGGTTTTTGGTGAAAATCGGCCTGCAGGTGGCGCTGCTATACTACGTTTTTTATGATTTTCAAGATTGCTATAGCTCAAGAACTAATGCACAGAATTTCACCAAACTTCAGATACTGTGACCCCTTGATATACATAGACGCTGATTAATTTTGGTGTAAATTGGCCAGCAGGTGGCGCTGCTATGCCACGTTTTTCATGATTTTCATGATAGCTATATCTCAAGAACTAATGCACAGAATTTCACCAAACTTCAGATTCCGAGATACCTTGAGATACATAGCCGCTGATAAGGTTTTGGTGTGAACTGCCCTATAGGTGGCACTGCTATGCTACATTTGTCACGATTTTTACGATGGCTATATCTCAAGAACTAATGCAGAGAACTTCATCGAATTTTAGATTCTGTTACACTAAAATGTATAACATAATTAGACGCTGATTACATTTTGGTATTAACCTTGCAACAGGTCGTGCAGCTATGCTGCATTTTGCTCGATTTTTCCTATAGTTGTATCTCAATAACCAACGCACAGAATTTCATCAATCTTCAGATTTTGTTACAAAATGACATATAACATAATTACACAATGATTACGTTTTGTTACAAATCCTTCAACTGACAGTGCTGCTGTGCTATATTTTACACGGTTTTTTTTAAACTAGCTATATATCAAGAACTAATGCGCAGAATTTCATCAAACTTCAGATTCTTTTACACCATAACGTAATTAAACGCTTTTTTACGTTTTGGCACAAATTGTCCAAGATATGGTGTTGCTGTGCTACGTTTTGCAAATTTTTTATTATAACTATATCTCAAGAACTAATGGATGAAATTCCATCAAATTTCAGATTCTGTTAGGTCTTGGCATAAATAGATTCTTATTAGGTTTTAGTATAAATTACCCAACATGAGGCACTACTAAGCTCATTTTCTCAGAATATTAATTAAATTTAGCGTTTTAGGCTTTTCGGATACCAGAATCTCATTAGGCTAGGTCAAATGTTCGAGGAAATTCGATAGTGAGTAACTTTGGGGTCACCACGTTTTTTTTAAATATTAAAATGTACTTATGAGATAGAAGAAAGTTTTGGGATTGACACATCCAACTAGTTTTTCATATGCCCGGCGGCTATTTTCCTACTTTTATTTTAGCTACCCGAAACAATCGCCAAATAGGTTTCCTTCACCATAATTTCATTTCAAATATAAAGCTGTCACTAGCTTTGTTTAAAATACATGACTTTCATTAAAAATACATATATGAGATGTATTTAACTTGCACGTTTTTCTTTCATTTTATTAAAAATACTATAAGTAAATAAATAAAGGAACTTTTTCAGTAGTTGTACATAACGAAAAGTTCTTGGCGGAAAAAGAAGTTTGGCAACGTATATTCTGGCAACCTATTTACTATTTCATATACACAAGCATTTTTTTCTCATGCGATAACAATGTACACTGGTGTCCAAAATTTAAGCATAATTGGTAATTAAGTAATTATTTTTAAGTAATGAAAGAAATATGAATCGGAATGTGCTGAAACTCCAGGTGTGTAAACAAAATAGTACGCGTCACATATTTTCGCGAAGAGTTTTCCCCGAAATCGAACAGGGGACCGTCAACAAATTGAAAAAGAACGAAGATCTTTTGGATAACTCTGTCAAAACTAATGTAGCAAAAGCGTTCAAACTGCACATTATGATTAATTGGCTTATTGTAATGTACTGTGTTAATTTTTATAAGGATAACATGTATACTCGTAGAGAAATTAAGGTTTTTATAAAAACAGTCCTAAGTTTTTTGCTTATAATTTGCAGAGTTCTTAATATAAAATAGTGTTCTTTTTTGAAAAAATGACAAACATCATTGTACACAATACCCTGTCATCAGAATTAAAAAATAATAAAAATTGTATGACAAATGAGCAGGTTTACTAAATAATTTTTTACTGCGCATGCGTGAACGCTATTAAAATTTCATTTGCATATTATGTTAGTTAAATGTATAGAGCAACTTTTGTGAAAGTCTCAAAAACATAGCTTAAAAATTCTGAAAATTATCATTGATAGAATGAGATCAAAATCCTTTATTCCCTAAATGAAGCAAAAAGGTGAGGGGCTGTATCCATATTCCTTTGTTTAGTGCCCACACAATATTGGAAGTACAACTATATTTAGGTAAAACCCATGATTTTTTTGCTTCCTTTAGGAATAACGGATTTTGAGTTGATTCTATAGGCTCCCATTTTCAGAATTTTCAAACTATGTTTTTGTAACTTTTACAGAAGTTGTTCTATACATTTAGCTAACATAATATGCAAATGACATTTTGATATCGTTGACGCATGCGCAATGAAAAATTATTTACTAAACATACTCATTTTTCATACAATTTTTATTATTTTTAAATTCTGATGACAGGGTATTGTGTACAATGATGTTTGTCATATTTTCAGAAAAGAACATTATTTTATAATAAGAACTCTGCAAATTATAAGCAAAAAACTTGGAAAAATTTAGGACTGTTTTTATAAAAACCCTAATTTCTCTACGAGTATACATGCTATCCTTGTAAAAATTATAACAGTACATTACAATAAACCAATTAATCATAATGTGCTGTTTGAACGCTTTTGCTACATTAGTTTTGACAGGGTTATCCAAAAGATCTTCGTTCTTTTTCAATTTGTTGACGGTCCCCTGTTCGATTTCGGGGAAAACTCTTCGCGAAAATATGTGACGCGTACTATTTTGTTTACACACCTGGAGTTTCAGCACATTCCGATTCATATTTCTTTCATTACTTAAAAATAATTACTTAATTACGAATTATGCTTAAATTTTGGACACCAGTGTATTTAAGGTACTACTTAGTTTTCCCGTCGACCAAAGAACGATAGACAAACTGTAAGATTATATGCCAATAATGGATGAACATAAATGTTACACTTTCTTGACATTAAACCCGCTACACTTGTTTGTTAAATGATCAAATGATTTTAAATTCGATGATTTATTTATATTTTTATGAATGTTTTACTAATTTATTTGTTCTTTTGTTATTTAATATAAATTTTATGCCAATAAGCGAATAGCTCTTAATGTTGAGAAAAATATAATATATTTTATTAAAGTTATTTTATGGTTATATCCGCCGACATTATTTGGCTAAGTAAAAAGCATTTAACTCCTTACAAATTTTCGCTAACATTGATATTTTTGGTACTTACGTATTAATGCCATCGCAGTAGAAGTTGAGCTAATGCGCCAATAAAGAGCGATCTTGTTGTTCGTGCCTTTTTTGTGTTTCTTTTTTTGCTCATTTTGACGTCATTTTCAGTACTTTAGTACTTTTTTAGCCTATTTTTGACGCCATTTTTTGTGCGCTTGCGAACAAGATTGGTCTTTATTGGCACATTAGCGCAACTTCTGCTGCGGTGGCGTTAATACGTAAGTACCATATTTTTTTATGCTCCTTAATAAATTCTAATATTACATTTAAAATACTTCAATGTTATTCACATATGCGATATTTTACAAATATCCCTTTATGGTGTGATTTAATAAATTCTGCATTAAAATATTAAAACTTTTATTAGTATTCTTTTGTCCGAAATCACCTGAATAAATCAAATTTTATATTTGGTATGGTCGACGTCATAAGTAAACGTCATCATTAAAGCAATCCTTTTCGTTAATGACTTTTTTTTTTTTTAACCTAAATTCCTTAATTTTCTAAACCTAAATTTTTTTAATGTCATCCTTCCAATGGAAATTTTTTCTTTTGAATAATTTGGCGAATAATTTGGCGATTTCTATAAATGGGTGAAATTGGTCGACCTGATAATCAAGTAGCACCGTACGTAATGTAAATAAAATAGGTATGCATTTTTGGCACAGATGTCATTTACGCACCACGTTGGCATATTATTTTTTCTGACGCTAAAGTCATATGCGAATCGGAGTATTTAACTGAATCCAGAGTGTCGTTATTTTGCTTAATATGGCAACCCGGATGTTGTTCTTTACTCATTAATAAATATTTTTTTCTTTTTTTAAATATATAAATTGTTTTGCGCTATAGTTATTAAACAAATCTTTTCTTTATTTATTGTTATTACCTTTTAAAAAATAAATATGTAGCTGGTATTCCAAAACGAGATTTTCGCCAAATTGGCTTTAGAAAAAATTAACGCCAATGTGATTCGTATGTGATATTTGAGCCGCATTTTAATATAGAAACTGAAATAATTCGTACGAAAACAAAAATTAAAGTTCACCAGGTTTGTTTTCAGAATTATTTATATATTTTACATACCCTCCCTTTTTGAAGCCAAAATAGCACCAAGCTTTGGCAAACAGATGTATATTAATCAGACATTCATAAAATAAGTAATTTAATTGACCTAGAATCATTCAACGTACCTTCAAAAAAAGCTGACACATTCTCACGTCCGAATCATCATGGAGCGCCCGACTCACTGCTCTTGTGTTGCGCCAAACCGGATTTCTTATCGGTACGCCCTTATCTTATGTCTCAAAGGCTCAAATAAATGTTTATAAAAACTTAAAACCATATTTTTACGTTTATCTTTTAAATTTCCTGTAGATTTTTCCATTCATGTCTAATTTTTCATAAAATAATAACTGTGAAAAGTATTGGTATGAACGTTTGTACTTAATAACTTTACATATCTTTTTGTCTTGTACAATTAAAAAAAAAATATTATCTTGTCAATCTTGTGTTAAATCAGTCTTTGAAATAAAATATTACGTGATGGGAAAACATAGTTACGCCGCTTTAGCGGTTAAAAAAATTTGCTATTCGGTCTTTCGGTGCCATTTTTGATTTATTCACCAAACACACCAACCAGAACAGGATAATGAACTTTTCCGCAAAATCTTGCCCTGATCGTCTAAATTTGTTGATTTCATCATATGGACCTTCAGATAAACAAGTAAATAAAATTATGAATAAAAGTATCATATTACAATGGCTAGCATAAATTTAAGAGAGACTAAATTTTTTGCCAGAGGCGGCTTGTATCTTAAATAAATAAGAATTTAATAAATAAAAAAAAATTTCACTTCGCTCGTCAAAATAGATAGTGAATATGATACATGAAAATAACAACAAATAAATTTTTTTTCACGTGATTTATCTAATCTATTTATTTATGTTACATACATAGCAATTTTTATGTTCATTTAAACTTAAGTGCAACAATTACAAGAAGAAACAAATATAAGAAAAAGACTATGTTCAGCTGGAAATTTCAGACAAAAATTCGGTTTTCTCAGCGACCGTCAAACATACAAAGATGAAAAAAAAACTGTTTTAAATTTTACCGTGAGGATTAAAATAAACCAAAAACGAAGTTAATCCATCCACGGAAACGTTAGCTAGACTTAGTTGAATTTTTTGCCTTAATTTTTTCATTTAAAATTAAATAAAAAACTATTGTAAGCTGCAGTAATTTTTTGAATGCTATCATTTTATTCGTCTCGTCGAGCTCTATCTTTAAAAAAAAAAATTCACTGCCGTATCTCAACTGGTTCGCCAGAAATTTTAGAAAGTTGTTTGCACTTACTATTTCTTAAACATATTATACCAAACGCTACCGCGTTTGCTATGATTTACTGAAAAAAGATCATCAATTCATAATCATAATCAATAATTCATAACAGTAATACACTAATTTGAAAAAAATTACAAGTCGTACTTTTATAAACTTATTTTTGAAAAATATCTCTGTTCTGTCTAATTATTGTTACCCTATTGCTTATTATTTTTCACTTCATACCCATGCTTGAAAAAGTGAAATAATTATAAAATTCGGTAAAAAAAAAAAAAAAAAAAATTAAAAAATTTTTTTTAAAAAAATTTGCATTGTGAAGCTTAGTTTCAAATATAGCCTTCGCTCGGCAAATAATTTGTTTTCAATGATCAGTTAACGTGTCCGGGATGGCCGAATGGTTAAGGCACCAGGTCGTTAAGTCTCAGTGGTGGCACTGACTCGGGAACTTTCCTTTGCTAAACTTGCTCACTAACTAATTCTTCTGCTTCGCTAATAAACTCGCGTTTAATCACTCCAGTTAGTGCCACATACTGGCGCGCATACCTGGGTCTCTGAGGTGTGGGTTCGAATCCCACTCCCTGGCAATATCTTAATTTTTAATTTAAAATAGTACAAAAAACCCCCCTCTTTTATAGCAAATTCAACATTACATTATTTATAGTGCTAATGGTGTAGTTTAAAGTACTAACAATAAATCTAGTTTTTAATAAAATGAATTTAAACACATTCAGCATTTTTATTACTTTCTTCTATCTTCAATAGAAGAAAGTATTGTAATCGAAATTTTTTTTCGACTTCCGGTTTTCGACGGATTTATACGTTTTAGGGGTCAGAGATTCCAAAAAACATATTTTTACAAAATGTCTGTCTGTCCGTGTGTCTGTGTGTGTGTCTGTGTGTATGTGTGTGTGTGTGTCTGTGTGTGTGTCTGTATGTCGCCATTCTACCATCAAAAAGTGTATGAAGTTATGCATAGAATTGAACCAAATTTTTTGTGAATGTTTTTGGCTGTGGCAAGCAGGTCCTCCTTCAGTTTTGAAATATTCCGCCGGAAGGGGGCGCTGCAATCGCGATTTTTGTGCCATTTTCAATATTGTACCGATCAAAAGTATATGAAGTTATGCATCGAATTGAACCAAATTTTTTGTGTATGTGTATGACTATGGCTAGTTGGTCCCCCCTGAATTTGAAAAAAATCCGCCGGAAGAGGGCGCTGCAATCGCGATGTTTGTACCATTTTCAATATTGTACCGATCAAAAGTATATGAAGTTATGCATCGAATTGAACCAAATTTTTTATGTAAGTGTATGACTATGGCTAGTTGGTCCTCCCTGAATTTGAAAAAAATCCGCCGGAAGGGGGCGCTGCAATCGCGATGTTTGTGCCCTTTTAGATATTGTACCAACCAAAAGTATATGAAGTTATGCATCGAATTGAACCAAATTTTTTGTGTATGTATATGACTATGGCTAGTTGGTCTCCCCTGAATTTGAAAAAAATCCGACTGAAGGGGGCGCTGCAATCGCGATGTTTGTACCATTTTCAATATTGTACCGATCAAAAGTATATGAAGTTATGCATCGAATTGAACCAAATTTTTTATGTAAGTGTATGACTATGGCTAGTTGGTCCTCCCTGAATTTGAAAAAAATCCGCCGGAAGGGGGCGCTGCAATCGCGATTTTTGTGCCATTTTCAATATTGTACCGGCCAAAAGTACTTGAAGTTATGCATCGAATTGAACGAAATTTTTTGTGTTAGTGTATGGCTATGGCTAGTTGGATCGCCTTGAATCTGAAAAAAATCCGCCGCAAGGGGGCGCTGCAATACCGAATTTTATGCCATTTTCAATATTGCACCACATAAAAGTGTATGAAGTTAGTTCTAGAACTGAACTAAAATTTTGTATATGATTATTTTTTGGTAAGGCAAGTAGGTCCTCCCTGAATTTGAAAAAAAAAATCTGCTTATCATTCTATTCTCCATCGGCCCGTGCAGAGACGGAAATTTGTTTTTACTCCGATTAATTGATTGAAGCAGAAATTTGAGATGAAAATCAAAGTTGGTAAGTTATTGAATTAAAATTATTAAAGCATTAAAATGAGTAACTATTTTTTTAATATTAAAATGTATGTATGAGATAGAAGAAAGTTTTGGGATTGGCACATCCAACTAGTTTTAAGTACTTTCATAAGAGGAAGTGGTTCTAAATAAATTATGCATATTTTTGTAATAAAATTAATTTAATCAGAAAAAATATAACTTTTTAAAATTAATTTTGAAGCGTTTATAAAGAGAATGAATGGTGAAATTGAGTAATTTTCGAACTATTTTTCAGATAATTAAAAAGGACTTTACATTGTAATATCTAATACTATTAAACAAATTAAATACTGCCATATAACGTACATTTAGTTCGTTACTAGCTTTCCGCCCGCGGCTTCGCCCGCGTGGAATTCGGTTATATTGCGGTATAAAGCACAACTATTAGAAAACTTCTCATTTCGACGGAAAAATGTAAGAAACGCGATGTAACGCTGGATACGATTAGTTGTTAAAACAAAACTGAATGGTACACTATATTATATGTTTTCCCTTGTGGAGCAAAAACATGCAGATTTTGGGCACTGGAAACCCGGGAACACGCTACATAGAGCTGACCATGCTGACGTTGAGCCTGTTGCGATAAACGGACTTGAGTACGAATATCATTCTCAGAAGTCCTCAAAGAAGCTTGGCGATCGGCTTGCTCCTCAAGTCATTGCTAGCGATGAGATGGTAGCTCAGCAGCTCTCGAAGCAGCCTGACGCTCTGCTTGTTCGCGCCTTCTTAATTCAGCATGGAGAAACGATTCTTGAGATCGGGCAATTTTCATTGCCCGAGCTTTAGATGAGGTGCTCGATAAATTAGATTTACGTTTGCGAGGCATTGTGAAAATATGAGTAAACTATAAACCTAAACTAAACTAAAATCCCAAACTAAACTATAACAATCTAAACGACGAACAAAGCGACGTAATTACCTATCGAAAAAACAATAACTACTTTAGATATCTACCTAGAAAAAAAAGCACTAACCTAACCTAACCTAACTATTATACAGCTACTGCACATCGTTACCACGTTTTAAAAACACCCAGCGCCATCTATCGCATACCTCAAGAACTAAATAACGTAACTAATACTTATACCAATTAGTAATTCGTTGACTTATAGTTATTTCAGGATAAGTAGATATAAAAAAAAACATTTTAGACGATAAAACAAATAGTACGTCATCCCTCGGGAATTCCTCATTTTCGAGGATTCATTATCGTATCATTTAGCTTCTAAATTTACATGTTCATATTCGTTTGCAATATACAAGAAGATGTAAAAAGCAATCGGTTCAGTAGTTACGGCGTGAAAGCGGAACAAACAAACAAACTCACTTTCCGATTTATAATATTAGTAAGGATTGCTATACAACGTACGTAAGTGCAGATTGTATAGCAATATTTAATTTGTTTATAGTATTTTTCAGATTCAGAAATATCCTTAAAAACGTAAAATAACTGTATATTAACATTAAAAAAAATATACTGTAAAGCTTATTTTTAAACATATGTTTTGCAAAACATTTTTTTTTTTTTTTTTTTTTTTTTTTTTTTTTTTTTTTTTTTAATAATTGTTTTATGTGTCCGGGATGGCTGAATGTTTAAGGCAATAGAGCTTTATTTTTCAGTGGGATGGCAGTAATCCGAGAATTCTATAATAATTCATCGTTGTATTTGTTTACATTTGCTAAATCAAGAATTATATAAATCGAATCTCTTAGTTGCTCAAAAACATTAAATAGTGTGTAAGTTTCGCTATCAAATCAGTGCCCCATTACTCCGGTCATTGCCAGCCACCGAATGCACACCTGAGTTTCATAAGAATGAGTTCGAATTCTACTGCCGATCATCGAGTTTATTTTATTATTTAAAACAGTAAGGAAAAAAATCACGTTTTACTTTTTCTAGAGAAATTCACGCATTACACTGTTTATTGAGGTACTGAACTCGAACGCATTCGCGGCCGTCAGCCAGTTCGTTCGGAATTTTCCGTGGTTTTCATTGAACCTTACGAATTAGCATTCCTTAAAAAACTTCCAGAGCATCTTCTACAGGTCCATGTTCCTTGTGCAGATAATAGGCCGTCTTAAAGAACACCAAAGCCGGTCACTGACATCCATACCCGAGTCTTTTATCTAGGCTCGAAATCTAGAAACCAGTGTATCAGTTTCGCTAATAACAGCATTCTATCACTCTGGTCAGTGTCACTTACTGTAATACACACCTATGTTTTTTAAAGAGTGAATTAGAATATAGAAAAATTAACCTAATTTTGAAATTAAAAAAAAAAAATTTAAATTTGTAAATGGTCATCATTTTGAAACAAGATAACGGATAAAGCTGGCTAACAAACTCGATAGAAGCATTGGTATATACTATGCACACACCAAATTACATCAAAATCGGAACATTTTTTTTTTCTTGCAGCACACTCGAATCCATAATTAGCTTCCGGAGCACATTAAACTCGTTATTATTAAACATCCAGTGGTGATTCCTTTGCATAAATGTTGTTTCTTCTTTTTGAGTTTTTGTCGATGTTAATGTCCTATTAGTTATGTAGACTCTATCATAAGGTCTGTTCTTTCGATTCCTCGTTTAAGAGGGCTTAGAGCTTGAAAACTTTTCAAAAAATCGATTTTTTAATGATCTAGTTTGATTATTCAATTAATTCTGAACTCAGTGCAAAAAACCGCATAAAAATATTTGCATTTTTAACGGAGTTATAAGCATTTATATGTATCAACACTTTCAAAGCCGCACCCATATAATTTCAACTTTAAGTCGCGTTTTCTCAAAACTTGATTTTTGACGACTAACCGCAAGGTTTAAAAAAAGCTATTTGATAAAATGGATTATTTTATTTTATTTTATTTTATTTTATTTATTTATTTATTTATTTTTTTTTTTTTTTTGCATGCATATAATATCATTATCTATGGAATGAACTAATATATTTTAGATAGTTTAATATTTTAAGTATTTTTAATGAAAAAAAAGTTGTATTTTTTAGGGGCGGGGGTTAAATTTTCAAATTTGAGAGTTTTTTTAATAATGTTTTTTTTTTGGGGGGGGGGTGATAGTTATATCCTTAATTCATTCTATAGAATAAAGTTTCCGTATCATTTTAAAGCAAAAATTAGGTTTTTATGTCAATTCAACGTTAAGATATCTTGCGGGTGGTGATACAACACATAATTTTTTTTTCGAAAATTTTGTTACATAAATTTATATATTTTTTATTATATTACATTGAAGCACTTCATTTTATATAATACTACGAACATACCTTTAAAATATCAGAAAGTTTAAATTAATTACGTTGAATTGTTCTGTTTTTATATGAACTCGAAGTGAGAGCTGTGTTTACATGTTTTTCCGAATCGATCAAGCCCTGAGTCCCCTTTAAACTCATTATGATTAAACATCCAGTGGGGATTCCTTTGCATTTCCTTTGCTTTTTGATGTTTTTTCTTCTTTTTGAGTTTTTGTCGATGTTGATGTCCTGTTGTTATGTAAACTCTATCATAAGGTCTGTTCTTTTGATTTCTCGTTTAAAGAAAGCTTAATTTCTTACTCATTCGAGTTTTGTTATTTTGAATGTATTGTGAGATATTTTTTATATTAACTTTATTCTATTATGATCTTGACTTCTCTATTTTAGGAGTGGACAAGAGGGTATTTATCCAGATTTGATAAAGTTCTGCGAAAACAGGCTACAAGTACTTGCTCCAAAAAGCAGACTTTTACATCCTGCAAAAAAAATTAAAAAGTTCAGTGAATTGTCCGAAAATGAAAGAAGAGATATTGAAAACCAGCTTGAAGTACATTTTAAATAATATAATTTTCTTTGTCTACAACATAAATCTGTCAAATTTGTGTTTTATTTGTGTTATTTTATTGCTTGATTGTTGAAGTTTTAATTTCGTTATGAAAAATTATCAGAAACAAATGCTGAATTATTTAGATTATTTTACAGTTGTTAAAGTTTTGTAATTGAGCTGTGCGCGATAGAAATAGATTTTTCATGCTTCAAAATTACTTTACAAAGCAAAAAAAGTCAGTAAATTGGGATATAGTTTTCAAACAAATTGAATTCGTAAGAACATTTTTCGTTTTTATCCGACGGTGTAAGAATTGAATAGCACGATGTTTAAAAATTAAAAAAGAAATGAAAAGCCAATTTATTGATCGGTGTTAGCGCCGTCCATATGACTCCAACATTAATCACTGACTTGTTCATGCTTCGTAATGTTCATATAAGTATGAGATGAAAATTTAACTGTATGCTCATATGAAGCTTAATTAAACTTCATTAAGTATTCATATAAGTATGTGATGTGCAATTTAAGAGGTCGAAAAACGCTAGGCAAAAGTCAAATTTGACAGAAAACTCAGAAAACAAATTGAGTACTTATGGTGAAGTCTTGCATATAAAATTATTGGGGTAGATCAAATGAGAACAGAAAAATAAAATAAAATTTTTTCAGACATAAACTCCGAAAATGAACAAGCAGTTATCTAACTCCTTTCCTTTAGCAAGTGATAAATACCTTATTCGTAGAAGTCCTTTGACTGAAATCGGAATCAGTTTCGAACATTGCCTGACTTCGTTGTTCGAATAAAAACAGCGAACCTGCAATATCTTTTTCAGCGGACCAAAGATAAGAAAGTCATACAGTGAAAGATCCGGACTATACGGTGGGTATTTCAACACTGTCAACCGAAACTTCATTAGATTATCTACCATAATTCTGATTAATATAATATCCTGATAATACCATTTATCTATCATAAATGCTGATGTCCATCCAGCACACCACACGAGTGCATGTTCTCCGTACATTTGTCTTCATTACCCGACACACTTTGTGAAATCTATCTCCTCCTGCTACTAAATGACAAATAACATTGCGTCCCTATTTTTTGCTCAAAAGAATTCCCAAACGCGGATGAATATCAACAAGAATTCATTACCAACTGGACGATATTTTTGGCAAACCACCAGCGCATATCACATGCTGTTGCTTGACTACCTAGAAAGAATCCATATCTGAAATAGGAGTTGCCTTCCTTACTTCCCGCTCTATCTTAACCCTTTCCGGCGCGGACAAATTCTGTTAGTCAAATGAGAAATTATCGACTGACACCGGAATTTACAAACGACTTTTTAAGAAATCAGGTACTCCTTGATTTAAGCTTTTCCTGTAAAAGCAAGATTTTATTAAAATACTATTGGTGCCAATTACAAGTTTGGAATTAAAATTAGGTGTGTCCATGATCGGACACACTGCGCCGGAAAGGGTTAACAAAAGCACACTCAGCATACTAAGATTAAAAGTAAAACGAATTATAATCACTGTTCTGTTTTTATTTGAACCACTCTTATATTGTAAGAAAATATTTCATTACCGAAGTCTTGGAGTGAATATCCAGGATCAAGTACATTTTATAAGCATATTGGGTGAAACCTCCAGTAACTGCCACCTTAAAGTGTTATTACACGTAAAATTTTCAAGCGACGAAAATCGTCTGCGTTTTTTCATTTTCTAAATATTTCATTGGCTGTTTGAGAAAAGGATGTAACATTGTCGGGATTTCCAAATATTTGGCTGTTAGTGATTGGCTGTTACTGGCGACTCGCTTCGTTTCACACATCAAAGACTCTCCGACACAAGTGAATCACGCACTTTCCAATCGACTTTCCTGGAGCCGTAGGATATCATGAAGACGCCTGGAATTTGAAGCTACTTTGACCCCTCGTGTAATAGTACTTTTAAGCATTCTTTCTTGTTCAAATCACTATTACAAAATTTTAAATCGATTCATCTTTCTCTTTAAAAGGATACTACAAATACATTAAAAATATATTGTTGACAAAATTTTGAAAAATTATTCAATATTATTAAAAATTATTTTTTCACAAGTATGGCTTTTCTTAAAAACTGCGTGATCTAGGGTAATTGCTTTAGTTTTCCTGCAACGTTTAATTTAATATATCTACTATCCCTATTTTTTTTTTCATAATTTTAGTTTCAGCAAATTCAGAAATAGATGGTGAGGGATATATTTTTGTTCTACGCTTTCGATTATAACTCTTAAAATACAGTACCTAAAATTTAAAAAAATGCATTTTTGAGTACAGCGTTACAAATGCTTTTACACGATACCCCACTCGATATACTAAGAAAAGGTTTTTTTTCTTTCAAGTAACTAATTTAATTAGTTTCTCTGCATTTTTCCTAAATATATTTGTGAATGTGAGTCTCCCAAATTAAACTGACCACGTTACATAGTTTACGACTAAAATAGCTGTGACAGACAGGTACAGGAGAGATCATATAATGATTCCGTTTTCACTTTTTAAGTACGGAACCCTAAAAAGAATCATTTTATACAAAGTAATGCAAAATACTTTGACAAAAATAAAATATTTTTTAGCAGTTCTGGACTTAAAAAAAAAAAAAAAAAAAAAATTATGATTTATAAATGCCATGTGTGCAACTGTTCAAAGTTAAACATTAGGAGTTCCATATCTTGAAAGCTATTTAACGTATATATATATATATATATATATATATATATATATATATATTATTCTAACTTCTGAAATTTATTTAGTGATAAGAATTTTGTAATAGTATGTTTAATCTTAAATTTGTTGTAAACACTTACAATTTGTCAATTTTGAAAAATAAAATACAGGCATGCATCAAACGCCCATGGACTTTACATTAATAAGATGAATTCGGAAACTGACTGACCAGCCCCCTTAACTTGAATTATTGCATCATAAAATTCTATCAAGTTTATTCCTTTATTTTTCTGCATCGTATGGCAAACTCTGGTCTTCTCATTATGGAAGAAAGTAATTAGTAGTTGTGGCTGTTGGAATTTAATGTGAATGATATAAAATAATATCTAATAATAAAGTATTTCTCTATTCTATCATATGGCAAACTTTGCTCTATCTAATAATAAAATAGTTTTCCATTTCCATCGAATGGCAAACTTCACTCTTTTAATTATGAAAGAAGTTAATTAATAGCTGTGGTTGTTGGAATTTAATGCGAATGATATAAAATAACACCTAATAATAAAATGGTTTTCCATTTCCTTTTTATATAGATATTTATTTATCTATTTTTTTACAGGGTTGGTGGAATAGAACAGAAGAGGAGGAAAAAATTAAAGATAGCTCAATTCACATAAACAGGGATATACCACCAGTCAGGGGAAATTCTATTAAAATAGAAACTTCAAAAAAGAAGGTAACATATAAGTATTAACTTCATATATAGATTTTAAAAAAATATATATTTTAGTAATTTGCAAATTACAATTTCTTACATACGAAATAACAATCTAGTGAAGTAAGGAAAATCTAACAAATTATAACATTTAAGATGATTTATATATAGATATAGATATATATATAAATTATTCCTCGGTAGTTAAAAAGTGTTTGTAGATTCGATTTGTTTGGCCATGCTGAAACTCGGGTAAATACACTCAGTTTACCATGCAATTTATTATGTTACTAGTGTAAACTCCCTTTCCTGGACGGTGTGTAGAAAATGTAGAGTTTCATTAATATTTAAAATAACTGTTAAAAAATATTCATATAATACTATTCTATTGTCGATCAATTTTGTTTAAAAATCATAAAAGTAGGAAACAACTGGCATATTCGCCCGGAGTTGCCATCTTGTTTTATTGTTGATCATGTATAGCCACTTCATAATTTATTTTTGAAAAGTGTAAGATTATTAAAAAAAATTACATATACAAATACAAATACAAATACAAATAATGAATTTTTAAACATAAATCAATACTCAAAACATTATTTGTAAAATAAATAAATAAATAAGAGGGGATTTTTAATTAGGAAAAGATAAGCATATAAATTTTAAAACAGTAGAGTAAAAAATATATTCATTTCTAAATATATATATTCCAAAATATTCAAAGTTCAATTAGTAAAAAAAAAAAAAAAAAAAAAAAAAAAAACGCCCAACCAGTGGCTGATTTTGTCCCCGAAAGTAGTAGACGGTAGGTACTGGGTTCGAGCCCATTTATTGACCTTCGGCCTAACCGTTCGGAGTTTTCCGTGGTTTTCTTCGAACCTTGGATTTCCTTGCGTAAATACGGGTTAAGTTTCTTTAGAAAGACCCCCGCAGAAAGCACCCCCCCCCCCCCTTAGCGTCTATATCCCTCGTATAGATAATTGGCCGACACAAACATTAAAAAAAAAGCTAAATGAAGAAAAAAAGCGACCATACACGGGCCCCACCAGTGGCCGAGAGGTTCTGTCCTCTGAACTGGTAGACGGCAGGTGCTGGGTTCAAACCCAATCGCGGATGTCGGCCTAACCGTTCGGAGTTTTCGTGGTTTTCTTCGAACCTTGCGTAAATACGGGTTAGGTTCCCTTAGAAAGACCCCCACGAAGGGCATTCCCCCCTGGGCCTATATCCCATAGTGTAGATAATCGGCCGACAAAAAATACACCAAATATACACCGACCATACACGGACGAATAATCAAAGTCAATAATTGAAATACAATTTTCAATAACCCTGGTTCGAATCCAGGCTTGGATACTTTTCCACTCTGTTGGCTGTACACATTTTAAGAAACTAAAATTGAAATGTTATAAAGAATCACAGAGTAAACAAGGTAGTAAATCTGTGCGAATTCTTTCATACACAGTGCATGTGGACGTATATCTGTCTATGTAGCTATCTAGCGCTTTCAGCTCATTTAAATACACATGGATAGCTATATAATTAATACATGTTATTGAATTTTGAAATGACTCGTTCGGCATTGAAAATGAAGTGTGTATACTTTTTTTTTTTTTTTTTTTTTTTTTTTTTTTTTTTTTTTTTTTTTAGTTTACAGAGCGCTCAAAAGTATTTCGTTACAGTACACTGTAAAAAAAAAGGGTCGATCTACTAAAAAAACTTTAGTGATCCTTGTAATTACTAAAAAATTTTTAGTAATCTTAGTCGGTTACTAGAAAATCTGTAAGAATTACTAGAAAAAAGTTAGCAATGGACGGAGTTAATAGTTTTACATTTTTAATAGCTATTACTAAAACTCACTTGGTGTGGCCTTGATAGCATAGTGGTTATAGTAACGGATTCCAGGCTAAGAGGTCCCGGGTTCGACACCGTCAAATACGTCCCGAATGTGTGTAGTGTAAGTACTCGTTAATAAAGGAATTATGAAAATCCTGTCAGAGCAGGTAGCATTTTTGGTGCTGCCATCTATTGCGGTTTTGCCGAAAATCTATGACTTCAGAAGTTTGGATGCAGCTCCTGTCCTTCGGGCGCACGTAAAGGTTATTAAAAACAATTTTGGAGCTATTACTAAAATTTTCTTGGTGACTCGTACTAAAAATTTTTAAGTTAGTTATACAAAAAATTATTTTGTTCAGTTTACAAAAGAAATGCTTGTTTCACTTGCAAAAAAAAAGTTTGTAATGGTTACTAAAAAATACTGTGGAATACAAATTTACTAAAGAATTTTTAGTAACCCCTTGAATTTTTTTTTACAGTGTATAGTCAAAGAGGGGGGATCAATGTATTTTAATATTGTTACACTATTTTCAATATCACAGAATTGACATGCATCAAGGATGTGTGTAACAACATGTTTTCTTTAGAGTATAGAATAAGTACCAAACATAATTCCCTTTAGGGTGTCACAAAAGTTCACATTACATAACGGACAATGGAAAAAAATAATCGTTTTCAGTAAATTTCAACAATGTCACACTATTTTAAAGTTTATAAAATTGATATTCATTACTGAGATGACAACATGCTTTTTATATTATGTATAAAATATGTAGCAATTATTGTTCATTTGCAAGTACGCACAAAATAATTCCATTGCATTATGATGTATGGGGGAAATTGTTTGCAGTGTATTTTATGATGTTACAATATTTCAAAAATAATGAAATGAATATGCTTTACTATTGTACACTATACCATATTTTTATAGATTATTGAGCACTCAAGATTTATTTTTTATTTACAGAGATGCTTAAAAGAATTGGGTTACAGTTCCACTTATAAGCCACAAATTCTCTAAGGGCATTTTCAGCTTGATATGTTTTTTAAAATTTAACTAATTTTCAGCATATTGCTAGGGAACTGATACATTGGTTTGCCTTAAACAATCACAAACATTATCGGCTGTGGACAGTAATTGCTCGAAAAGAATTTTTACTGCGTTATATATTTTTTAAGTGTTTAAGATAGCTCATATCACTGCACTCTAAAAAATAAATGTGTAAATTTACACACAAAAATGTGTAAATCGATGATACAAAAAAGACATGTCTATATGTGTAAATTGGTGTGTAAATTGCGCCAAATGTGTAAATTTAAAAATACACATTTTAATGTGTAATTTGATGATAAGTCCAAATGTGTAAAACTTATCTGATAACTCTTGAAATACACACTTTAATGTGTAAGTTGCACTGAAATACACACATTTCTGTGCAATATTTTTACACATACATATGTGTAAAATTCTGTTTTTACACATATTTTGTGTAATAGGAACATACACATAATCTTGTGTAATATGCAAAATACGCATATTTTTGTGTTATATGCAGAATACACAGGTTTATGTGTTAATATTCTGTTCTTACACATAGGTATGCGTAACATGCAAAACACACACTTTTGTGTAATATTTAAAATACACAGATTTTTGTATACAGAGATTTACCTTATGCTTTGATATGTAAATTCTAAAAAAAAAGTTTTCATGATCACGGAACAAAATTGCATAAAGTACAAACTCATTTATACTTGGCACTTATTTTTTTTTAAACTGACTTGCAAACAAGGCCACAAATCCCAATATGCTTAATTTACAAACAATCAGGATAGTCTCAAATTATAATATGTTATCATTCTGTTAGATTTGGTTTGAAGTCGGAAAATGATGCATTCATAGTTTATGAACAGGAATGTATAATTTGTATATAGACAGTATGAAGACTGTCTTTTAAATTAGGTTAAAAGTTAAAGTTCTTTCACACAGTCTTACAAGTGTAACAGCTTGCGCTGTTTTTAATTTATTTAGAATTTTCGCTTTTCTTAAATTCATATTTCTCCGTATTCTGAAAATGGCATAATTTTATTTTGCATTTATGGCGGACAAAATGGAGATTTTTTTTTCTTTTGTTGCGATGTACAGGATAAAAATGAAACCGTACCTTTTTCTTTCTTTTTTTAAATAAATTATTGCAAACTTTTTTTGCGTGGGCTGTGCTAATTGTATTTTTGCACTCTCTTTGAAAGCTTTTGCTCACTTTAACTTCCAAAGTTATCATCACACATGTAAAGCTCCACAAATAGCTAATCATTTTTAACCACGAATGTTCAATCAGAATTATCCTTAAATATAATTTTACTAAATGGGTGAAAAAAGCGTCCAGGGCAGAATTCGAATCAGCAACTTTTAGCGCAAGCTGCCAGTCTGGCATTAGTTAGCTTTATTTAGTATATAATTCTAGTTCTTTGGCTGAATTGTGTCCGCCAGATTCATCCCCGATAGCTCATTTGGTAGAGCATTGGCAGCTCTCATAAAAAATCCCGCTTCAAACCTAGGCCAAAATACTTTTTAATTCTGTTAGAAAAATTACAGGAGATTTATTTACTAATTAAAATAATGTATTAAAATTAATATAGAATTATTCTTTTATCAAACTGTGTGACATTTAACAGCAATATTTGTTAAAATTACTAAAGAAATATTTCTGCTTGAATGTTAAAATCATAATCAATATAAAATCTCTATATAAAAAAATATTCTCTTACATTATACATAGTACTTTTTGTAATCTTTAAATTATAAGAGTTATTGATTGAATGAATTGAAAGATTATTGATTACTATTGACTGAATGAAATTAATTTAGCATTTTAATACGCATTTTGAACGCTAAATCACGAGTGATTATTTAATTACATAACAACTATAAAAAATCTTAAATATAAAAAAGAAAACCGATATTAAGTACTTATATTTTAAGCATTTTAATTGTATGATATTAATTACTGTAAATAATATATGCGATTATAATGCAGTAGACGTAGTTGATACAGATATGGTGGACAAAGAAAATGGGGTTTACACCAAAGTTGCAGTTACGATGTCGCCAAAATCATCCTGAAATATATATATGCACGGTGACCACCCACTTGCATTTTTAAATATTTTGTTAAATATCTAGAAAAACACTTGAGGAATTTCCCTACAACTCCAGGTGTGTGTAAACATAATAGCACAGCCATATATTATCATGAACATTTTTTCCCGATCCTCCATAGGGGACCCGTCAACAAATTGAAAGAGAACGTATATCTTTTGGATAATCCTACCAAAACTAATGTAGCAAAACGCTCAAATTGTAGATTATGATTAAGTGGATTATTGTAATAAACTGTCTTCATTTTTATGTGGATAACATGCATACTCGTAGAGAAATTAAGATTTTAATAGAAGTAGTCTCAAATTTTGACAATTTTTTTTATTTATAATTTGCAGAGTTCTGAATATAAAATAATGTACTTTTACGAAAATATGACAAAAAACATTGTACACAATACTTTTTAATCAGAATTAATAATAAAAATTGTTTGAAAAATAAATAGGTTTACTGAATAATTTTTCACTGCGCATGCGTGAACGCTATAATGTATAATGTTTTTTGTCATATTTTCGTAAAAGTACACTATTTTATATTCAGAACTCTGCAAATTATAAGTAAAAAAACTTGTCAAAATTTAAGACTATTTCTATTAAAATCTTAATTTCTCTACGAGTATACATGTTATTCACATACAAATGAAGACAGTTTATTACAATAATCCACTTAATCATAATCTATAGTTTGATGGCTTTTGCAAAATTAGTTTTGACAGGGTAATCTAAAGGATATTCTTTCATTTTCAATTTGTTGACAGTCCCCTATGGAGTTTGATGAAAAAATCTTCAAGGAAATGTGTGACCTGTACTATTATATTTACGCACTTAGAGTTTCAGGATAATTCATCGTGTATTTTTCTAGATATTTAAAAAAAATGTTTAAAATCGCAGTTGGCCGGTCAACATTGATCATATCTTATATATGAAGACGTGAGTTTCAAAGCTGGCCTTATCCAGAAAAAAAAAAAAAAAATATATCAGGAAATCGCAAAAAACCTGACTGCGTTCAATGGTTTTCATTATAAAGCGTGGTTTTACAATAATAGAAATGCCCGATAAAACTATTTTTTTTTCTGCAGATTATAATGCTTTTTCGATGTAGGCTCATTAATATTAGAGATTGATTGTAATAATTCGATTTTTTAAATTTTGAAACTCACGTTCTCATATATACATTCCAAACATTTATTTTCCATAAACATTCTTATATAAGTAATATTTACGTCTTATGTCCTACATATTTATGCATCTATGTCATCGTTTACATCTTATACACAAGTCATGTAGGTATGCTTCACATATGATGACTAGAAACGAGCCATATATGTTATGAAACGTTAATTATAATATATATTATTATAAAGTCATATATGCTCTATAATTTGGCAATCCATCTTCAAGAGATCGCTGCAACACATAAATACCTAAACAAGTTCAAACTACTTTGATTCTAAAATGTACAATGAGTTTAAATACTATTTGAAAAATAAAATTGAAAAATAAAAAAAAATTTAAAAAAATTGCAAATGTACCTATTTTTTTTATGGGTATGAAGTAATCTTTTGACTTTTTCGATCTACTCGTTTACTAACAGTATTTCTACGGATACCAAATGATACTTTTTAAAATTTTAATTTTTGTTGTTTTTGAAAGAAATACGCTTAAAAATGTCTTCAATGTATGAAAAATACTTTTTAATTATTTCAATCTAAAAATCACACACACATACATACACATACAAAAAAAAAAAAAAAAAAAAAAAAAAAGAAAAAAGAAAGAAAGAATTGAATTTTGTTAAAAAATGGGATTTTATTTTGGTAGAAATAGTGTTAAGAAAACTAGGGCAACTAGGGCGTGTAAAAATATGTAAACGTGTATTTTTATATCAATTATTGTGATAAACAAGCTGAAACATAATTATTTCAAGTGCTATTCGATGTTGAAATTGCAAATATTTATTGGAGTGTCAAAAGGATTCATTTTAGAAATGTATAAAATAAATAAATAAATGAAAATATTGATATTTTTTCATGTTTAAAGTAAACAAAAATTTATATACTTCACATCAACTTCATCATTTTTCAAATACAAAATTGTAAAGCATACGAACTTACCTTTGTAAAAAAATCTCCTTTTTAGCTATTTACCATCATATTACAAATTCTGCAAAATTCATTTTACAATAACTATGAAAAACTAATCAAATAAGAAATAAAACTTTAATATGAAAATTTATCTCAGTATCGCTGCATGTTGACAATTCTAAAAAAATATTTAGGCTGACAACTGCTATGTTTGAAGATAGCAACAATAAATATAATCATATTTTTTTTAAGCTGACAATAAAAGTAACATTGATTCTCATTGTATGAGTAACTTTCACTTTTTGGGATATTGCAGATATACAACGTGGTGATATAAAAGATTAATTCATTTTACATAAAAGTTTACAAGCTGTAAAAAAAAAAAAATTTAAAAACATTTTTATTATTATTAAAAAAATAATTTTAATAATAGATTGCCGAAATTACATTTTTATTTGTGAAATTATACATTTAAACCAAAAAACTCTTAATGTATGATAAAAATACACAACGATCATTAATTGTTTATTTAACATAGCACCGCATCTACTCTATTTCGCCTATAATCTGGAATTTTTAATTCGTTTTTCTTTTTTTTTTTCTTTTTTTTTTTTTTTTTCAAGTATGTATTTGGTTTGCTGGATGTTTAATGACAGAGTCACTATAAATCTAATACTATCATAAATAGTACAATGAGTTACAATCTATTATGCAGTTCTTAAAACGAAATGTGGTGAAAATTTGATTTGTAATGTTTATTAAAAAAACAGATTTTTTTTTTTTTTTTTTTTTTTTTAATGTGACCCCATAAGAAAAGAATAGTTAATACAATATCAAATGATTTACTAATTTTCTAAAGTAAATGAATACGTAAAAGAACTCAGATCATTGGTATAAAATAGAACAACATATTAGTTCATTATTATTATCACCAATACTTTATTTATAGGATTAGATGATAACTATAAAAAAAAGAAATCCATTTTAATCATACCGTTTTATAATAGAGCTTATGGTATATATTTTGAAACTTATCTGTATAATATCATTCAAGATATAAAATAGGGTACTTTTCGGTTAATCGGACGTCAATATTATATATACACATGCATATACCTATCTATACACATATTGTATCTATATATACATGCACACATATAAATACATGCTTATATATGAGGACCCCAGAAGCCAAGGGGTACAAGTGACAAAATTTCGATTTGGAGTAAATCGAGTTTAAAAGTAATTGATGTTAAATTGGAACATCAATAACAATTGAGTGGATTGAAATAGGAATACTTGTTGCATTCTGGTCTTTGAACTCTTATTTCAATAAATGTTAAAAAATAAAGTACAACTTTCTTTAAATGTATAATTAATCAATATTGTTTGTTTTTCGAAAAAAGTGGTTTGCCTCTATAACTCAGCAAATAATAAGAAAATCACTTATATTTCTTTACCTGAAATGAAAAAAGCATATTTTTAGGTCGTCTGTGTATTTAGTTTATTTTTTTCAATTTTGTTATTTATACCCCTTGGCTTCTGGGGTCCTCATATGTAATAATGCTTATATATGTATTCATAGTTACATATGTATTTATATACATGTACGTATATATATGTGTATATATAACACTGGCGCCCAGCTAAATAAAAAGTACCTAAAATAGTAAAGCTATCAGAATAAAAAGTAAATAATGAAATACAATTATTACATTTTAGCTTCATATCGTTGAAGTACATGCGATATTCTTTTAATATTTAAAATTTTTTTTAGTAAAATCATGTTTAAATCGTTATTGATTGTGTAACTTCTCTATTCTCATTTGCATGCAGTATCCAAACTTCTAATTTACTTTGAAAATTTTCAAATTAATAAAATTTAACAATTGAAAAGTTTCACGCACTATGAATATTTCTTTATAGATTTTTAACGTTTCTCAAGTTGAATAATAAGTTGAATAATCATCGAAATCAACCCCCCCCCTTAATATTACATTTCCATGTTTTCTTTTAAAAACACTTATCCATTGTGCCTTATTTCTTATAATCATCTTCTGAGCAGATGCAATTTTAAAAAAATAAAAATATGTAATGCAAATTATTTCAGAATATTACTTAAACACAAAATTTTAAGAATTATGTTTGAAAACATTCTCTAAAAAGGCTTTTTTATTCAATAATTTATGTATATTTAAAGGTTTACTGATTACATAACCATTGATTGTATGTTTTCCCATATACTTTTAAAATTTATGAAACCATGATCTTAACCAGATGTTTTTAAAAAGGGAAGAAGTCTGATTGAAATGCTGTTGAAATCATTGTTTCTAATCATCTGATTAAAATTGTCACTAGGCAAATTATGTATTTCAACAAAATGAACAATAAATTTATTAAACTAAATGAAGTTAATGAAATATTAAATTTTTAAAACAAGTTTATAAGAAGTTAATTAAAATCTTTATAATTTAAAGAAAAACAAATAGCAAGAATTTTTTTTTCATACCTGCTTTTCACCGACATTCTTTATAGTTCAATTTTTTTGGAGAACTATAAGTCCAATACATAAGCACAATAGCTAAGGCTGGAAGCATATACACCACGCCTAAGCCAGTGTATTTATCTCGAACTTATATATTTTGTATGAAGTATGATCTTGGAAGCGCTGCTGAGAAATCCATTGTTTAAATTACTAAATCCGCGTCAATACAGATCTAAGTTGTCGAGTAATCGTTCCTGCATTCGTTCGAAAGCTTACTACATACACTCTGTTTATTTATATTCTACGGTTAGCCAGCCACAGACGACTTTTTTTCCAAGCAGATGCAAAATGTGTTTTTAAAAACAAAAAAGTGTTCTAATTGAAAGAAATTTTTTTCTTTGTCTGTCATTTTATATTAATTTCCTGTTGAATAAACTACTTGTGATCTAACTATTTTTAAGACATTTCTGGAAAAAAATAAATAAAAATATTAATAATTAATTATGTGATGGTTGTAGCATAAATTGTGTACATTTATTTTACATTCAGAAAATGTTACATTTATTTAAAAGGTTTGCAAAAAGTGGCAAGCAAATTTTTAAAGAATAACTTAAAATCCTTAAACATTAACAGAAAAAAAATGTATACAACCGTATTGTATATTAATGTATACAATTATATGCATACAACTGTTTTTTATAATATTAAAGCAGCTTTTCATTACAAAACGCCCCACTCCCCTTTCTGTGCTTATTCATACACACACAAACCTTTGCTTTTCTCAGTTGAATATTATTTTCTGCCGTGTCTGGTTTTAAGATTAATTTCATAAATCAGTGCAAAATTCCCAGATTATAAAAAACAGAAGAAAAATATATATTTTTTTTAAATTCAAAATTAATAAACTTTTTACATTTAATATATTTTTTTATTATTCATATACAACACCAAAAAGAATTTTCATACGAAAAAATAAGTTATAAATTTAAAAAAAGTTTTGAAATGTAATAGAAATACTTTTGAGTTAAACACATACCGAGAGTTAGCAATAAACAAAATCACAAAAAAAATTTGCTATTATAATAATTTTCATTTTTTTTACATAATAGTTTTAATAGCTTAAGCGCGAGATTTTATTACATGTCTATTACAGCTACGTTTTATTTATATACTTTTTATGCAAGTTTATTTATAAGCAAGTTTTCAATTTTGTTGCAGAATATTAGCCGGGAATAAATGCTGATTTTCTTTTCTTTCTTTTTTCTTCTTTTTTTTTATGGAATTTAATCTTGTGTAATTGTATTGCACACAATAGTTTTAAAAAAAGAAACATGGTTTCAGATTATTTTTTAACCATAAAAAACAACAAATTGAGGTACGATAGAAAAAATTACATTTGAAGAAACATTTCTTTCCCTATTTGATTGTGAAAAAAATTAAATTGTGCAACTATTAGAAGTTAAGAAAGTCGCAGTGCAAGTAAAATTTATTTATCAGGTGTTGCCACCGTTAAAATGATATCGCTGTTATTAACGAATGTGTTTTCCTTTATAATATAGATTGCTGTAAGTTTAACCAAAGTTATTAACTTTTCATGGAATATAGAAAGCATTTGAAAAACTTTCATAATAATAATAATAATAATAATAAATTATTTCTTGGATTATATGCAAAATTATGAAATAATAAATTATTTCGTTGATTATATGCAAAATTATGTTTGCATCATAATTTATAATTGCTGATTAAAATTGATGCATTTATAATTTTTTTTTTTTTTTGTGTGTGTGTGTGTGTGTGTTAGGAAATAAATTAATGAATATGGGTTCATTTGCAATGATTGAAACAAAAATCAGTCATCATCCTACAAATGCATTAACACAATTCCGATAACTAAATGTGTCCTATTTTCAAATAAACATTCACATTGTGACTTAACAACATGCTGGTCGTTTGATCACATATGTGAGTGACTCGCAGTAACGTCGGAAAATTTTTCAAATTTGTCAGAAGCATATTTTTTTACATTGAGTAACATTCTTTTTGTTTCTAAACAACTCATATTTTACTTACAGTGGGATTTTATGAGTGCGGACATTTTGGTTATAGATGGGACGTGACCATCGTGATTTGCAGGAATATGACAAAAACATCACTGTCACTATGGTTTTTATATGGGTAATGGCCTTGAATCGACCGAAACAGGTTTTTAAGACCTAAAACATGACACAAACCAAATTTCGGTAAGCTTTCTATTTTCGGTCGAAAACGAAAAAAAAAAAAAAAAGATTAATTTTTTTTTTTAAAGTTATTAATGCATACATGAATGTACACAATTATTCATTAATTAAAGGTGTATAGGGACACATTTCTTTCAAAAAAATAAACATGCATAAATACTTATGATTGTGTATAAGCTTCAAACGAAAACATGATATGAACAAAATAATAATACAACTTTTATATTTTATGACAGCCAGTAATTATAAGCATTTACAATAATTAATTAACAAATTAATTAAAAGACCGGGAGGCGGAAGTACAGATTATCATCTCATCTACGTCACTGGTGAAATTCCAGAATTACTCAAAACTCGATTCGCATGTTAAAATGCAATCGGTCTGCCAAGTGTTGGAAAACGTCTAAAAACCAAATTTCATAATTTGACTCGTAGGTTTACTATTGAGGTCCCTTCTCCCAGTTCCCCATGTTTTTATCTTTTTGGTAAAAAAAAAAAAAAAAAAAAAAAAAGATAAACCTACCAGTCAACCGATAAAATCGGGTTTTCGGACGGTTCCCCCCAGGAGATGAGTTAGCAGATCGGTTCCGTTTTAATATGCGAAGTTTTTTTTAAGTAATTTTGAAATTTCATCCGTGAACTCGATGAGGGGGTTGTCTTTGCTGCCACCTCCCGGTCTATAACAGTGGAGAACAAATTCAATAAAGAATATTTCATTTTTGAATATACATAACTTTTCAGCTATTTAATATTTCTCCTTGAAATTAAATAAAATACTACTATTTAAAAGTACGACTTAAAAGGTTTTTTTTACGAAACTAACTCTAAATAAGTTGTAATAAAAAATAATCATTTTATAATTTATAATTATTACTATTTTAGCAAAAAATAAAATATAGATGAGATGTACACTTAAATAAATATTTGCTACTTCCTCCCAAAAAAAACTTGCCATGGCTTCGCCTCCCTGAGATTGTTTTGAAATAATGCTCTTGTTTGAAAAATCTATCGAGCAGCTGAAAAGCACCATATGTGCGTGCATGTTTATTTTATACTTTTATCCCAGATCTTGAATCATACATGACCGAGAATTATAAACAGTGAAGTTCATAGCAATAAATAACAAGTTTGAAATTGTACCTCAAACGTGACAAATGAGGTGCGTTCGTACTATAAACAGATTTATGAAATAGCTGTTAAATTATGTAAAATTTGTCTTATGCAAAAATGCATGAATACAAAATACGATAAATCATATATCAATTACAGAGCAATCCAACTATATTACGCAGGTTAGAGTACGGTCAGACAAAAAAATTCTTAAACATTTTCAACTATGTTGTAGAGTAAAACGCCTACTAGATTGAAATTTCAATTTCAGAATTTTATACCCAACAGACTGTAGCATATTTTAATTCTTTTGTACAGCCGAGCACTTTGTTTACAATCTTTACATACGTATAATGCCACTATTCAGCTAAAATTTAAACACGCTTAAATCTAGTGAAATCACCAGAGATTATCTTCCATAGACAGCCATGTATCTAATACTTTGCGTGGCCTTCTTAAACATTTTTTTTTTCATTGTTCGTAATGTAACGGAAAACTTTTGACCATCCCTGTAATTAAACTATACATCCGATTTTCAGAAAGTTTGAAATGACACGACAAAATTTTGCAATAATTATATACTTAAATTTAAAAGCATTCTGTTGGATAGTTTTTATTCTATTATATGCGGACGGATAGACGGACAGATAGACAGATGGAAAGACGGACTGAACGGCGACTGCGGGTACTAAGTATTTATATAAGTACAAACGCATCTAAAAAGTATCTTATTTGAGCGGAAACAGCTCAAACAAGAAGTCATACTGAAATTTTGCATAAGAAGAAACAAAATTTCTAGAATTCAAATAGTTTCGGTCTGGCCGAATTTTCAGCAGCATTTTTGCCGAAAACGAATTTTCGGTGAAACTCGGATTTTTGGCCGAACACGATAACGAATTTTCGGTCGATCTCTAGTAATGACAATAAATGTAACTAAGATAATTTTTACATTTTTAATTATGTGTAACACGCCAATTCGTGTAACTCCAAATATTTTATACATTTACACATCTGTCTGAGTTTAGGAAGCTGTAACTAATTGCATATTTGACTTCATAAGTTATATACACATATAAACAGCTAAATTTTTGTTCAAAGTGTGTAATTTTTATGACAAGCATGTAATTTTAGAAATTTACACACATGTTTGTGTACTCATAAATATGTTTAAAATAGAATAACTCATCAATTTGTGTAAATCTAACCATTTTTCTATATTTACACACTTATCTGGGTATTTCAAGTGATAATAAATTACACACTTATTTTAATATGCTAAATACACATAAAAACAGGTAAATTTCAGAAAAATATGTGTAAATTTTACGACAGGTGTGTAATTTTATAAATTTACACATATATACGGGTAAAATTAGCTGATTTACACATTTATTTTTTAGAGTGTGTACACTGTTAAAAATTTCTATAAAAACACAGAAAAAAAGCGAGGCGCTCCGTAAATTTACACTAGTTCTCGCTTAAATGCAATCATTTTACAGACATTTCCGTTATCTTATGCTTAGTTCCCTATAGAGATTTTCATGTGTATATTTATAGATATTTTTATCCTTTAAAGCTTGTAATTCAAAATACTTACTTACAAAAATTCGTTTGAATTTTTTTAGAAATATTAAAGAAGAAAATTTAATTAAAAAATTTATTTTTTTAAAACGATTTTTATCGACAATCACTCTGCAATTGCTTCCTTCATATGCCAGAAGCATGGTAATATTGTGATGCTCTTCCAGAGTCCACCTCAAACTGGTAGACGGTAGGTGCTGGGTTCGAATCCAATCGCGACCGTCGGCCTAACCGTTCGGAGTTTCCCGTGGTTTTCTTCGAACCTTGCGTAAATATGGGTTAGGTTCCCTTAGAAAGACCCCCACGGAGGGCAACCCACCCCTTAGGGCCTATATCCCATAGCGTAGATAATTGGCCGACATACATACAAAGAAACAAACTCTTCTAGAGTCCAAAGGTTTCGCGTTCAAACCCCAGGACGGCTAGAAAAAAAAAATCGTAAAAAAGTTCAATGTTTGACAATAAATTGCGTTATGCTTTTTCTAAACTGTTATCATTGTTACAACACTATTGTTATTATTATTTATATTATTATTTTTATTATTATTTCATTGGTGAATGCGCTATAAAAATATATTAATCTTCTAAAAATATAATACATAAAATGAATCAAATAATGAAAAAGTAAAAAATCACTTTTAAATACTAAATTACATTTTTCTGTATATTTTTCTCTTATTTTTTACTTTAAAAATATTTTTAAAATATTAGTGCATAAAAAATAAATAGTAGTTGACAATTTAAAAAAAAAAAAAAACTATTATTGTTGTAAAAAATGAATTAGATTCAGATTTTTGCATTAAAAAAAAGTCAATAATTTTTTTATTTATGACTTAAACTAGTTTAAAATTCAAAATTGATTAAAAAATTATAGGTACTATGTATCGCTCTAAAATAAATTTAAATAAACCTTTTACGAATTTTATAAGGAATATATTTGAAGCAAAATTTTCGAACAGCAAAAGTACAACAGATTTTCTCCCCGCTGAATTATAAAAGACATATTTTTTCAGTCGATGTCAACAGTTTTTATAGCTAGGTCAAGAAGATGCTCGTCCAGAGGCCTCAGGTTCAAACCCCAGGACGATTAGAAACTTATTGTGAAAAAAACTTATATGATACAAAAATTCAAAATTACTCGAAAAAGTCTGATACTTTGAAACTTTCTGCAGTCTGGGAGATTCGCTAATTTTTAAAAATAAATTATTATCATTAAGACGCAACACTAGTCACTGAAAAAAACCCGGATGATAATGTTAAGTCTATAGGGGCGTTCTTTTCAAATATCTCGCTTAAATTTTAATATTTTTACATGGTTTTTATTGTATAGGATAACTGAGGACGATTTACAACCGGGCTAGTTTTTACTTTTTCGATTTTGGTTATATATATTTTTATATTATGATAGTTTCATTTTCAGAACCAGTTTTAACCGGTTTCGAAAATTAAAATATATATATATATTTTTTTTTTAATCTGAAACCAAAATTGAAAAAGTAAGAACTAGCCCGTTTGTAAATCTTCCTCAGCTATCTCATGGAAATAAAAATCCTGTAAAAATAGTAAAATTTGAGCGAGATATTTGAAAAGAACTCTCCCATAAACTTAACATTATCGTCCGGGTCTTTTTCTGTGATTAGTGTTGCGTCTTAAAAGTAAATTTACAGATTCTTGTGTATTTTTATAGATGTTAACTTACACAATCTATTGTAAATTTACCTAATAACTTCTCTATTTTTTTAACAGAATGTCGCTTTTTCTAATCTGTAATTTTACACAAGACCTAAGATAATGGATTACCCGTAGATTCTCTGTAATTTCACAGAAATTTTTTAACAGCGTATTAGTCCAAGAGCCAACCGCACAAAACCCTAAGTCATCGAGCACAAGTTGCCTCCGTGGCTGAGTGGTCAAAGAAGCACGCCGCTAATCGCCTCGGAGCGTAGGAGGTTGTGGGCTCGAATCCCACTAGCTCCATTGCACGCACTCTTTGTGTGGAGCTCCTGGTTGTACATATTTTGTGTTGTAAAATTTCCCTGTGCTATCTCGTCCCTATATATTGACGATGATTTACAAGCATGCTTCATGTCGAGCAAACAAGTCAGATGTATGTTGTTCGATAAATCGAGCAGAAGAAAAAATCCTTTATATTATGGAAGAGTAGTCATAGGGGAATCTAATGATCCATGTCTGACGGAAGCGAAGTGGTGAATAAGCCAAAATTGAATACCACCAGTGGATGACTCGTAGACTTAGCATTATGTTTTCCCTGTTTTCATACTTTTGATTGTACGGCAAACACAATGATAAACTTATCAAGCAACCACTAGTGGTATTAATTTTTGGCTTTTGCTCCACTTCACTTCCGGCAGACATGGATCATTAGATTCCCCTATGACCACTCTTCCGTAAAATAAAGGATTTGTTCTTGTGCTCGATGACTTCGGGTTTTGTGCAGTCGGCTCTTGGACTATATGTATATGAAAATGAAATTTCTTGACAGTATATTCTGATAATGTTGAAAATTATTTCTTAAACTATACCGTGATGCATATTTTTTAGCTTTTGTTTAATATTTGCAGGAAACTACTAGTCCATGTAGGAAAGTGGAAACGAAACGCTCCAAACTAAGAAGTTATTCGGAATGGGATAAGTATGATTTATATTTCTTTCATTTTATAGTAAAATCAAATTTATGTCACATTTTCATTAATTGCATGATGAAAAGGACACATTTTATCATTAAAAAATTTAATATTATTTATCAGTTGTCAGATTTATAATTGTATCAGGGGTTGTAAATGATAATGTAAACATTATAATAGGCTTTTTTTTATTTATTTAAAGACAGAACAAACTTGCCGGATGTGGCAATCCCAAAACTTTTTTCTATATCATGCATGTTAATACTTCAAAAGTCGCTACCACAGTGCAAATAATGAATGGCAATCTATGCTCATCGTGAGGATAGGCATAAAATTCCGTGAATTAGTTCTTGAAATAGAACTATTGCGGATATCGGGAAAAATGCAACATAAAATCGACAATAGTTGGGCGATTTATATCTAAACATAAAGAGCAATAATATTTATCAAGCTGATCGGAAAGCTGAATCGGAAGTTTGATGAAAAAATTTCTGCATTAGTTCTTGAGATAGAGCTATAGCAGGAATTGGAAAAATTCAGCATAGCAACGCCACCTGTAAGGCTACTGACCAAAAACATAAATAAAACTAGTTCATATCATGGATTTACTAAATCTGAAATTTGATGAAAATTCGTGCATTAATTCTTCAGATAAGGCTATTACGGAAATCGTGAAAAATGCAGCATAGAAGCGCTACCGGTTCAGCGATTTACACCAAAATGTAAACAACATCAATTCATGTCAAGAGCTAATTGAATGTGAAGTTTGATAGAAATCCTTGCATAAGTTATTGAGATAGAACTTTTGCGTAAATAGTAAAAAATACAGCACAGTAGCGCAATCTGTTGAGAGATTTGCTTCAAAAACTAACAAGCATCAATTTATGGGCGCATTCAGCAGAATCACTAGTTACATATCGGTGGGATTGGCTTGTTACCAAAGCGTTCAGTGCTACTAACCGATACACAACCACTGTCGTTCAGCGGAAGTAGCCGAAGTGACTGGTAAGGAACCGAAATAACCAAGAAAAAAAATCTCGGTTAGTTGGGTCACGTGATAGGTTACATAAACATTTATGACAACAACAAAAAAAGAATAATTACAGCAACGTAATACAGATGGCGCTACTAGTAAAGAATACCAATGGAGTTCAGCTAATATGTCAACAGGTTAGAAACCGGTCACATACCCTGACGTCATGTAACCGACCACATTGGCCGTTTAATATAAATTTTTATTAAATTTTGTACATTAATTCTTGAGAAGAGCTATCGCGAAAATCGTGAAAAATGTTGTATAGAAACACCACCAGTTAAGCGAGTTACACCAAAATGTAAACAACATCAATTCACGTCAAGGACTAACTGAAATTGAAATGTGATGAAAATCCGTGCTTAAGTTATTGAAATAGAGCTCTTGCGTAAATCGTAAAAAGTGCAGCATAGCAGCGTCATTTGTTGAGCGATTTACACCAAAAACTAACCAGCATCAATCTATGTAAATACTCTTTAAATTACATTTTTGTAAAGAGAAATTGATGTATCTTTCGTAAAGCAAGTTTGCAATAAACCAAAAATCATTTAATTGATAAATACCGACGCAATAAAACCAACATTCACCGGGTTTTATAGCCGACGCTATTTTGGACTTGAAAGGTATTTTAATTACTACATTTTTCAGTTGCTATGAGAAAATAGCAACAAAAATATACAGCGATCTGCTGTTTTCCATAGAGGAAAGGTAGAGGTGCAATACATGGAGAATGGAGGAAAGAGATAGAGGAGGTACGGTATGCCGAAATTCGATTTGCATTATGATGGGCGTTATTGCTCAAATTTAAATGTCCTAATTCGGCCCATACAAAACAATCACATGAAAGAAGAACCGATTTCTTTGACATCAGCTGTGCATTTTTTTATCGAAATGCAAATGATCTGCTTATATTTAAACATTCTAATATAGCATTTCATTGTATTATGAATTACTGTGTTACTAAAAGTTTTCTTCCTTTTTGCGAAAGCACATGATTGTGTTGGATCTAATGTAGCCGATTTTAGGTTTACATTTTTGGCGTCACCACCAGCCATTACACTGTTAAAATTTGAAACTTTTCCTACATCATCCCTCCACCGCAGTAGTAGGAAAAGGAGAGTACGGGCTCAGCCGGCGGCACTGCGGCACCGTGCCGCCGCCGCACCACGCAGCAACCGTCCCTCCGCATCCCTCCGCGCCCCGCCGCACCACCGTGCCACCGCCGCCCCACCGCCACCACCGTGCCACCGCCGCCCTCCTGGTCCCTCCTGCGGTACCCCTGCGCCCACCGTGCCACCGCCGCCCTCCTCGCGCCCCACCGCCACCACCGTGCCACCGCCGCCCTCCTCGCGCCCCACCGCCACCACCGTGCCACCGCCGCCCTCCAGGTCCCTCCTGCGCCCACCGTGCATCCCCCTCCACGAACGCCCCCCTAGTGGAAAAAAGGAACATTCTATTATAACAGGAGAGGTGAGCGACCTTTCCTAATTAAAAATATTATCAATCACATCTCAACACAGAATCATACTATATGATGAAGATTAAATTTATATTTGAATTTTGAAGAACCGTAATTTTAATGAGTATTATTAATTAAGCGAAACACTGGAAAAATCTCAGTTTTTAACCATTTTATTTAGATTTCTTCAACTACAAGATGAGATTATCAATTTAACACAAGAAAGTTAAACATATATTTGAACTTTGCTTCATAGACATCTTAATGAGGAGTATTAATTAAGTAAAAACAATGGAAAATATCAAGTTTTATAGAAAAAGACTGACTTCTTACGATTTTTATCAACTTAAGAGAGAAAACTTAAACGTACATTTCAGTTTTTCAACAGCTCATATTAATGAGTATCGTTAATTAAGTAAAAAACAATGGAAAATATCAAGTTTTATAGAAAAAGACTGATTTCTTACGATTTTTATCAAATACAATATCAATGTATCGACTTAAAACTTAAACATACATCCTAGTTTTTCAACAACTATAACCATAATGAGTATTGATAATTAAGTAAAAAACAATGGAAAATATCAAATTTTATAGAAAAAGACTGATTTCTTACGATTTTTATCAACTTAAGAGAGAAAACTTAAACGTACATTTCAATTTTTAAGTGGTTATCATCTTAACGAGTATTTTTAATTAAGTAAAACAGCGAAAAATATAAATTTTTATTTGATTTCTTAAGATTTTCATCAACTACATGAGAAGTGTACCGACTTAAAAGTTGAAAGTTAAACATACATCCCAGTTTTTCAACAGCTATAACCTTAATGAGTATTGATAATTAAGTAAAAAACAATGGAAAATATCAAGTTTTATAGAAAAAGACTCATTTCTTACGATTTTTCCAACTCAAACTTCAGAATACCAATTTGAGAGAAAGAAACTTAACCATGTATTCAGTTTTGAACAACCATTTCCTTCACGAGCATTTTTATTTAAGTAAAACAATGGAAAATATTAAATTTAACCAATTTCTTTAGAATTTTTCAACTATAATATCAACTTAAGAAAGGAAACTTAAACATTTATCTTAGTTTTTGAACAGCAATCCCTTAATGAACATTGTTAATTAAGCAAAAAACAATGGAAAATATAAATTTTAACCGATTTCTTTAGATATTTTCAACTTAAAAACGAAATTTAAACATACATTTTTAACATTCGAACAACTATTACCGGAACGAATTTTAATAATTAAGCATTTAACGAACGAAAATAGTGATTTTTTATTTTATTTATTTATTTATTTATTTTTTTTTTAAGCAAGAAGGCCAATTGTATAAACTTTTACAGTAATTTGACATTTTAACATACTTTAAAAAACACTAGTTACATAAGATTTCAAACTTTAGATGACTAAATCTCAAGATATATTTTTCTCGAAAACAAATATAAAATACATTTTTTAAACTAATTTCCTCAATCTTACGAATTCAACAGGATTTTTACCGATGCAAACATTAGAAGCGAACAACAAATTCTCTCCCCATCTAACCTCAAAATTCCTAAAGGGGAGAGTACAATAGGTTTTTCGACGTCACACTTCGTAAGGTTTTCATTCAAGAAAAATATCTTTTACGTTATAAAAGTCGTTTTCTTAGAAGGATATAAACTTGTGATTTTTGTTTTTGAACAATCATTATCTCAATAAATATTAATAATTAAGGAAAAACAATGGAAAATAATATGTTTTAAGGAAAAAGACGAATTTTATCGAATTTGATTAATTTTTACACTAGTATTTTCAAAAAGCAACATGGAAATATCGATTTTTTTAACTGAACAATTTAACGCATGTTTTAGCTTTAACAACAGAAACTTAATAAGTATCACTAATTAAACAAAAAAACAAAATACTGATTTTCAAGAAAAGACGAATTTTTATACAATTTTCAACACTTTACCTTTCTGAAATTTTTATGTTATCAAACACCAAGTTATTTAAAATATAAATATTATGCTTAATGTTTAGATAGTACACATGACTAATTCCACTTATTCTTTTCATATTATTAATTAAATTGACACATGTTTCACTCTACACTTCAATGATTTCTGAATTTTTACAATACTCACCACCAATTTTCTAAGATTTTCCGATTATACATTCCTCAGAAGTACATATTCGAAATGGTACAAACACTTTACATATCTGAAAAATATCATTGAAGTAGCTGTATTTAATATTTTTAACACCAATTTTCTAAGATATTCTAACATTTTCCAATTATACATTCCTAAGAAGTACATTTTCGAAATGCTACAAACACTTTACATATCGAAAAATATCATTGAAGTAGCTGTATTTAATATTTTTAACACCAATTTTCTAAGATATTATAACATTTTCCAATTATACATTCCTCAGAAGTACATATTCGAAATGCTACAATCACTTTATATATTGAAAAACATCATTTATCTACTAAGTATTAGTCAAAATTATAATATGTTTTCACCCTATAGTTAAAAAATATCTGAATTATCACACAACAACATTTTTCAAATATGAATATTATTTTAACAGATTAAAAAGGCAAAACATAGACGAATATAATCTTTAATTTTTGTAATCATTTCATATTTCATACCAAACTATCTGAAATTTCAACCAAATAAGAGCAAATATTAGACTAATTTTTTATCATTAATATTGCTTAGACCTTTTCATCATAACTTTTAAAAATGGTAATTATCCATTTTTTGGGTTCATTATCGAAAAACTGTAACTGAAATTACATAAACTCAATGCAAAAAAAACCCTGTTCTCACACAATTTCTTAAAATTCAACAAAGAATTGACTATTACTGCAATACTTATCTATATCAATTTCGATTCTCGATAATATATAGGTATTTTATTATTACACACTTACATCTCTTTTCAAACGTTTATCAGAAAATAAGTCAATCAAAGTCTAGTAGTTATCACATCTATTCCCCAGAAATATTGCTATCATGCGAAACAGTAAAGAAAATTAATAGATATTTAATATTTAATAACCTCATACGTGAAATTACTGTCGAATGAGAATACTAATAATCAATAAAATCAACTGTTGAACAAAAATATAGTACAGATTACCGAAAATTCAAATGTTTTCTTCTACAAAAGTTACAAAAATTAACAAATGAATGACAAGTTAGAGAAATAACTAAAAAAATTAATGAACATATTTACAAATTTATTAAAATCACACCTTTTTCTGGATTATAAACCACAATTTCTTGAAAAATTTAACACCGAATTTATCAGATTTTAATCATTGTATTACATACACTCAATAAATATTCAAAATTAATCAAAAAATAATTTTTTAGTCTCATCAATAAGCAGAAATTCTATATTAAAAGAATATTTTCATAGTAGTACTTATGAAAATGAGAGTTTACAAACTGATTTTCATAATTTTACCACATTTAAACTTAATTTTTATACATAAAACATTATTTAATCAAATTTTATACTTTCTAATTCAGTAAAATTCAATACTTTTTAGTTTTTAAACCAATACCACAATATTTATTTACATCAAACTTGATTCTTCACCTTTTATATTTCCACATTACACACGTGAGATAAATACTAACTTGGATCAGGAGTTGAAATCAATTGATTCCATTCGATTTTCATCATGTACACATTGCTCCTACACGAAATTTCTTACTGCTATAATCATCTAATGTATTAAAACTAATCTACTCATATTTTTAATCAATTCATCAGATGTTTCATCTCGCACTTCTGAATTATCGTGCATCAAGTTGCTTAAAATATAAATACTATCTTTATAGTTTTAATGATATATAGTATACATGGTTTATCTTGAGTTAGCACTTCCATAGTATTAATCAAATTATGTGTTTCATCTTGCACTTGATCTTAATGTTTTCATCTTGCATCTGAATTATCGTCCATCGAGTTTTTTAAATAATAATATATTTATAGTTTTTGATTATACATAGCATGTACAAATACAATCTTTAATTTTAACATTTCATATTTTAAATAACCTATTTCCGAAACCAAGCTATGCGAATTTTACCACAATGCTTATTATCATAGAATAATTTGTGTTTCACACTTTTCTAAAAATTATCAGATATGTACCCCTCAGAGAAATTACTATCATATGAATAAATGAAGAAAATTTAATTTATATTAAATGTACACGAAATTAATTGCAATATACATGTATTTAATAAAAATAAATAAATAAGCGATTATTTATACATTAAACCTTTACTAAATATATATTTCTTTCATTATACAGATGTTTCAACAAGATGAACCAAAACAGCAGCAAACTTCAGAAATTAATGACCCGAATGATTCATCCCTAGCATTGCATTTGCTATTAAAAACAACGAAATTTTTGAGACTTTTTTCATAACTTTTTTTGAAATTTTTGCAACATTTTTTTGCAATTTTTTTACATTTTTTTTAACAAAAATTTTTCATTTTTTTAACGTTGTGATTTTCTTTTTTTTACTTTTGTAAAAACTTATTTTGAAAAAAAAAATTTTTGTAAAAAATGTTTTTGAAAAAAAAAATTTTTGAAAAAAATATTTTTGGAAGTTTTGGTTTTTGTAAAAAAAAATTTGTTGTAAATATTTTTTTTCAAAAACTTTGTTATGAGTTTTTCACTTTGTGGTTTTTGTTTTTACATTTATGTTTTTTCTTTTCACTTTTACAATTTTTTCATATTGTAAATATTTTTTGTTAATATTTCTAGAAAACAATGAAAATATTTTGTAAACTTGCATATTTTTTCATACATCTGTTTATTTTTTGTGTGTTCTTATGCATTTTTTAAGTTGTGAGAGTGTTATTTCACTTAAAATGTTATGTATTTCATTAATGTAATAGGTATTAGAAAAATAAACACAACGATATATGCATATAAAAGAATATTTAATGTGAGCATTTAAAGAATACACTGCAAAATAACATCTATACATTCATACTGGTTAGAAGAATCACAAAATTACTTTTCAGCAGTGTGTATGTCTTCCAAATTTTAAGTTTGAGATATTGTGGTAAGTGTTGTGAAAATATGATGGATAAATAGCCTAAATATCTTCCTTTATTTCTAAATTCTTCAAAAGTCTGACTAATTTTTGAATATCTTCGCTAAGTTTACATATATCTGATGATGCTTTATATGATGATGTGTGCATTTTTGGTTCATGTCTCCTTGAAAACAGCATTTATGGTAATCTTTCCAAGTGTAAGGTTTTTCACATGTATAGATTTTTGTATGTTCTGTTAAATTCCATTTACTTAAGAAGTGTTTGTAGCAAATAGAGCACAGAGAAATAAGATGTGGTAGATGTAAAATATAGTAGAGTATATAGTAGTAAAATATAGTAGAGATAAAATGTAGTAGAAATAAATGGACACAGTTAGGATTCTCTTCAATAATATAGGTAAAAAGCACTTGTTAAAGTGTAGGTAGTAAGACAAATCATTTTGTATTTACTCTAATTACGTTTCATATACGAATTCTAGTATTTCTCATATAAGTACTCACATATGTTTATTCGTTAACGGTACATGTGCTAGGGATGAATCATTCGGGTCATTAATTTCTGAAGTTTGCTGCTGTTTTGGTTCATCTTGTTGAAACATCTGTATAATGAAAGAAATATATATTTAGTAAAGGTTTAATGTATAAATAATCGCTTATTTATTTATTTTTATTAAATACATGTATATTGCAATTAATTTCGTGTACATTTAATATAAATTAAATTTTCTTCATTTATTCATATGATAGTAATTTCTCTGAGGGGTACATATCTGATAATTTTTAGAAAAGTGTGAAACACAAATTATTCTATGATAATAAGCATTGTGGTAAAATTCGCATAGCTTGGTTTCGGAAATAGGTTATTTAAAATATGAAATGTTAAAATTAAAGATTGTATTTGTACATGCTATGTATAATCAAAAACTATAAATATATTATTATTTAAAAAACTCGATGGACGATAATTCAGATGCAAGATGAAAACATTAAGATCAAGTGCAAGATGAAACACATAATTTGATTAATACTATGGAAGTGCTAACTCAAGATAAACCATGTATACTATATATCATTAAAACTATAAAGATAGTATTTATATTTTAAGCAACTTGATGCACGATAATTCAGAAGTGCGAGATGAAACATCTGATGAATTGATTAAAAATATGAGTAGATTAGTTTTAATACATTAGATGATTATAGCAGTAAGAAATTTCGTGTAGGAGCAATGTGTACATGATGAAAATCGAATGGAATCAATTGATTTCAACTCCTGATCCAAGTTAGTATTTATCTCACGTGTGTAATGTGGAAATATAAAAGGTGAAGAATCAAGTTTGATGTAAATAAATATTGTGGTATTGGTTTAAAAACTAAAAAGTATTGAATTTTACTGAATTAGAAAGTATAAAATTTGATTAAATAATGTTTTATGTATAAAAATTAAGTTTAAATGTGGTAAAATTATGAAAATCAGTTTGTAAACTCTCATTTTCATAAGTACTACTATGAAAATATTCTTTTAATATAGAATTTCTGCTTATTGATGAGACTAAAAAATTATTTTTTGATTAATTTTGAATATTTATTGAGTGTATGTAATACAATGATTAAAATCTGATAAATTCGGTGTTAAATTTTTCAAGAAATTGTGGTTTATAATCCAGAAAAAGGTGTGATTTTAATAAATTTGTAAATATGTTCATTAATTTTTTTAGTTATTTCTCTAACTTGTCATTCATTTGTTAATTTTTGTAACTTTTGTAGAAGAAAACATTTGAATTTTCGGTAATCTGTACTATATTTTTGTTCAACAGTTGATTTTATTGATTATTAGTATTCTCATTCGACAGTAATTTCACGTATGAGGTTATTAAATATTAAATATCTATTAATTTTCTTTACTGTTTCGCATGATAGCAATATTTCTGGGGAATAGATGTGATAACTACTAGACTTTGATTGACTTATTTTCTGATAAACGTTTGAAAAGAGATGTAAGTGTGTAATAATAAAATACCTATATATTATCGAGAATCGAAATTGATATAGATAAGTATTGCAGTAATAGTCAATTCTTTGTTGAATTTTAAGAAATTGTGTGAGAACAGGGTTTTTTTTGCATTGAGTTTATGTAATTTCAGTTACAGTTTTTCGATAATGAACCCAAAAAATGGATAATTACCATTTTTAAAAGTTATGATGAAAAGGTCTAAGCAATATTAATGATAAAAAATTAGTCTAATATTTGCTCTTATTTGGTTGAAATTTCAGATAGTTTGGTATGAAATATGAAATGATTACAAAAATTAAAGATTATATTCGTCTATGTTTTGCCTTTTTAATCTGTTAAAATAATATTCATATTTGAAAAATGTTGTTGTGTGATAATTCAGATATTTTTTAACTATAGGGTGAAAACATATTATAATTTTGACTAATACTTAGTAGATAAATGATGTTTTTCAATATATAAAGTGATTGTAGCATTTCGAATATGTACTTCTGAGGAATGTATAATTGGAAAATGTTATAATATCTTAGAAAATTGGTGTTAAAAATATTAAATACAGCTACTTCAATGATATTTTTCGATATGTAAAGTGTTTGTAGCATTTCGAAAATGTACTTCTTAGGAATGTATAATTGGAAAATGTTAGAATATCTTAGAAAATTGGTGTTAAAAATATTAAATACAGCTACTTCAATGATATTTTTTAGATATGTAAAGTGTTTGTACCATTTCGAATATGTACTTCTGAGGAATGTATAATCGGAAAATCTTAGAAAATTGGTGGTGAGTATTGTAAAAATTCAGAAATCATTGAAGTGTAGAGTGAAACATGTGTCAATTTAATTAATAATATGAAAAGAATAAGTGGAATTAGTCATGTGTACTATCTAAACATTAAGCATAATATTTATATTTTAAATAACTTGGTGTTTGATAACATAAAAATTTCAGAAAGGTAAAGTGTTGAAAATTGTATAAAAATTCGTCTTTTCTTGAAAATCAGTATTTTGTTTTTTTGTTTAATTAGTGATACTTATTAAGTTTCTGTTGTTAAAGCTAAAACATGCGTTAAATTGTTCAGTTAAAAAAATCGATATTTCCATGTTGCTTTTTGAAAATACTAGTGTAAAAATTAATCAAATTCGATAAAATTCGTCTTTTTCCTTAAAACATATTATTTTCCATTGTTTTTCCTTAATTATTAATATTTATTGAGATAATGATTGTTCAAAAACAAAAATCACAAGTTTATATCCTTCTAAGAAAACGACTTTTATAACGTAAAAGATATTTTTCTTGAATGAAAACCTTACGAAGTGTGACGTCGAAAAACCTATTGTACTCTCCCCTTTAGGAATTTTGAGGTTAGATGGGGAGAGAATTTGTTGTTCGCTTCTAATGTTTGCATCGGTAAAAATCCTGTTGAATTCGTAAGATTGAGGAAATTAGTTTAAAAAATGTATTTTATATTTGTTTTCGAGAAAAATATATCTTGAGATTTAGTCATCTAAAGTTTGAAATCTTATGTAACTAGTGTTTTTTAAAGTATGTTAAAATGTCAAATTACTGTAAAAGTTTATACAATTGGCCTTCTTGCTTAAAAAAAAAATAAATAAATAAATAAATAAAATAAAAAATCACTATTTTCGTTCGTTAAATGCTTAATTATTAAAATTCGTTCCGGTAATAGTTGTTCGAATGTTAAAAATGTATGTTTAAATTTCGTTTTTAAGTTGAAAATATCTAAAGAAATCGGTTAAAATTTATATTTTCCATTGTTTTTTGCTTAATTAACAATGTTCATTAAGGGATTGCTGTTCAAAAACTAAGATAAATGTTTAAGTTTCCTTTCTTAAGTTGATATTATAGTTGAAAAATTCTAAAGAAATTGGTTAAATTTAATATTTTCCATTGTTTTACTTAAATAAAAATGCTCGTGAAGGAAATGGTTGTTCAAAACTGAATACATGGTTAAGTTTCTTTCTCTCAAATTGGTATTCTGAAGTTTGAGTTGGAAAAATCGTAAGAAATGAGTCTTTTTCTATAAAACTTGATATTTTCCATTGTTTTTTACTTAATTATCAATACTCATTAAGGTTATAGCTGTTGAAAAACTGGGATGTATGTTTAACTTTCAACTTTTAAGTCGGTACACTTCTCATGTAGTTGATGAAAATCTTAAGAAATCAAATAAAAATTTATATTTTTCGCTGTTTTACTTAATTAAAAATACTCGTTAAGATGATAACCACTTAAAAATTGAAATGTACGTTTAAGTTTTCTCTCTTAAGTTGATAAAAATCGTAAGAAATCAGTCTTTTTCTATAAAATTTGATATTTTCCATTGTTTTTTACTTAATTATCAATACTCATTATGGTTATAGTTGTTGAAAAACTAGGATGTATGTTTAAGTTTTAAGTCGATACATTGATATTGTATTTGATAAAAATCGTAAGAAATCAGTCTTTTTCTATAAAACTTGATATTTTCCATTGTTTTTTACTTAATTAACGATACTCATTAATATGAGCTGTTGAAAAACTGAAATGTACGTTTAAGTTTTCTCTCTTAAGTTGATAAAAATCGTAAGAAGTCAGTCTTTTTCTATAAAACTTGATATTTTCCATTGTTTTTACTTAATTAATACTCCTCATTAAGATGTCTATGAAGCAAAGTTCAAATATATGTTTAACTTTCTTGTGTTAAATTGATAATCTCATCTTGTAGTTGAAGAAATCTAAATAAAATGGTTAAAAACTGAGATTTTTCCAGTGTTTCGCTTAATTAATAATACTCATTAAAATTACGGTTCTTCAAAATTCAAATATAAATTTAATCTTCATCATATAGTATGATTCTGTGTTGAGATGTGATTGATAATATTTTTAATTAGGAAAGGTCGCTCACCTCTCCTGTTATAATAGAATGTTCCTTTTTTCCACTAGGGGGGCGTTCGTGGAGGGGGATGCACGGTGGGCGCAGGAGGGACCTGGAGGGCGGCGGTGGCACGGTGGTGGCGGTGGGGCGCGAGGAGGGCGGCGGTGGCACGGTGGGCGCAGGGGTACCGCAGGAGGGACCAGGAGGGCGGCGGTGGCACGGTGGTAGCGGTGGGGCGGCGGTGGCACGGTGGTGCGGCGGGGCGCGGAGGGATGCGGAGGGACGGTTGCTGCGTGGTGCGGCGGCGGCACGGTGCCGCAGTGCCGCCGGCTGAGCCCGTACTCTCCTTTTCCTACTACTCACCGCTTTTACAGAATATCTTTATTTTGACCAATGCGAAAGCTCCATAATACTGTGAAGTACAGTGAAACCTCCAAATAAGGGACACCTTTGGGACCGGAACTTTTGTCCCTTAAATAGAGGTGTCCCTTATTCGGAGTTTTTTATTTTTTTTTTTTATTAATCGTCCTGAAAGATATGAAAATAACAATACATTAAAGGTGAAGTTTAAATGTATTCAAAGCGTATAAATTACATTAATCAGACACAAAAGGTATAGAGAATTAATTAAAACTTTTAATTGATTACTAAATCATTAAATGATTTGTAGAATTATTGATTTATATTTTTTATGCAAACAGTATACATGCAAAAAGTATAAAAACATTTAAAAGAATCATACTTGAAGTAATCAATCAAAAATTATTGTTTTGCAAATTTCAATTTTTCACAGTAAATTTTTCAAGTGTTCATTTACCATACTTATAGATTTTAGTTCTTCATTATCAGCAGTAATTTACAAAAAAAAAAAAAAAAAAAAAAACCTATTTAATTGCTTTGCATATTTTAAGGCAGCAAATCCCTCAACTACTCAGCTCAGTAAGCAGAAAACTTTTTGACACATTTGCAAATTCTTTTTTTAACGAAAAGGTATAAAATTGGAACTTCTGACTATGGAAGTGGTTTGGAATCGAACTGTATTTTCAAGTTTTGAATAAATTACCTATTGAGTTATAAGTGATTTTGATCATGTGACAGACATTTTTCACCCCTTCTTGAGTACTTATTCTTCTTTCGCGTATAAACTCGGTTCAAAACACTTAGGTTGACAATATTATCTAAAAGATCTATTGTGTTTGAAAAAGATCTGTTGAGTTTGTTTTTTTGAATAACAAAAAACAGTAAAAAGAGTTCGATTACATAGTTGACACTGAACAACAACGGCTGCTGGTTTCAGGCATTTCTGAATAAAAATAAATTAAAACTTTTGTCGTAAAATTTGCTCTTTTGGATTTGAGAATAGCCTTAAAACATCTGTAAAGTTCTTTATTTCACAATTTTCTTTTTTTCTCAACTTTCAGAATCATCTTCTTAATTTTCAGTATTACTTTCACTGGGGATAAACGAACTGAAGTCAAATCAAAATTGTGGGTTAATAAATGCTTGTCAATTGTGTCGTATGCCTCTGTATCAACATGACTGTCTGTCAGTTTAGTAAGTTCACAAAAATCTGTATTTTCATTTTTATCTCAGACTACTTCACTATCTGAAATTCAAAAGCCAGTCCTTTTAATCTCATTTTCAAGTGTCCCTTAAATAGAGTGTCCCTTATTCAGAGGTAAATACATTACACATCCTATACAAAGGGACTGGGACCGGACGTTTTGTCCCTTAAATAGAGGTGTCCCTTATTCGGAGTGTCCCTTATTTGGAGGTTTCACTGTAATAGTTTTCTGTAAAAGGGGTGGAGTAACAATGCAGAAAAAGCTTAATTTTTTTATTTTTACAGTGTACACTGTATCTCTATTCTTTCTTTTTACTCTATGGGTACAATATGTCGTAAAAACAGTTTGCAATGTGATGCGCGTTATCGCTCAAATTTAAATGCCTTCATTAGACCCAAATAAAACAATCGCATAGAACAGGAGCCAAATTCTTTGATATCAGCCGTGCATTTTTTCTCTAAATGAAAATGATCTGCTTATATTTAAGCATTCTAAAATAGAATTTCATTGTATTATAAATTAAAAACTGCATTAATAAAAGTTTTCTTCTTTTGTTGCGAAAGCACGCGGTTGTGTTTGGTCCTAATGTAGCGGATTTTAGGCTTACAATATTGGCGTCAGTTCCGGACACCATACTTCATTTCTATTCTTTCTTTACACTCTTTGGCTATTTTCTCTTTACTTTCCACTGAAATGCAGTACTCAAGTTGCCACCATAAGAAAACTAAAACTAAAACATACAAAAAATTTAATATATCAAAAACAAATTGAGATACAGTTTTCTAATAAATTATATTTTAAAGTACATTTTGTTCTATACGACGGTGTAAAAATTGAAAACGTGCGATGTCTAGAAGTTTAAAAATTTGCAATAGCGAAAATTGCGAAACCGAAATTTCATTAGAAAGTATTGCCATCTAAAAAATGACGTATACGTTATGCACCTGATATGTTGCCTTATAATCTAGATAGATAGATAGATAGTTTGACAACAATTCTTTTACAGAAAATAGACGACAGAATAATAAAGCAGCACCTTTTAATTTAATAAGACATCTTTGGTTGTAGCCCTCCTTAAAAAAAGAATAGAACAGAACAGAAAAACATAGGATGAGTGAATAATAAACAGAAAAGTTAACCATGTTTTGATGATGCTTTCTTTTCATTATTAAATAGTTTAAAGTTGAACAGATTTTTTTATACTCTAGTCTATATTGGAAGTATTTTGTTTTAGGTAAGATTTTTAAATGTTTTAGAATCATTCGTATAGATTTCTTTTCTTTAAACCCGTAAACATACTGATAACTTTTTCTTTAATCTTTATTTAAATACTCTCTATATTATAAAAGTACAGTGGCGGTCAAAAGTTTCCGGCCAGTTAGTTTCTTCGATTTATTTACCAAAAGGTTTTCAGCAAAGAAGAAGCACAATTGCTTCAAAAGTTAGAAATATGTGAATGACCTCTGACCACGTGATCATTTTGATTGGATACTGAAGATGCTTCATGCAAAGGGATAAAATTCTAAGTTCGCGTGTGCAAAAGTTTCCGGCCACTTATCATTCTTTAGATTTTTCTATCAGTAAACTGTTTTTTGGTTGCGTTTATGAATGAATCAACGTGTATGGCATAGTCTGACTTCAAAATTAAAAAGCTCAACTATTATTGTTCATAAATGCGTGATTAGTTTGTCGCTAAAAGGCCAATCTTCTCCAGATAGTGCGGCAAAGTTATCGATCGGTAAAATCGATCATAAATGATATTTAAAAAATATATAAAGATGGCCGTGGCCTTCAGGACTTTCAGAGATCCGGGAGATTCCGGAAAATTACTATTCCTGTAGACATAATTATCAGGAGAAAAACAATTGATAATCCGCATAAAAATTCCGCTGCAATATACTGCGATTTACAGAAGGAAAATATTGCTGAAATAAGTCCGTATACCGTATCAACATGCTGACGTGATGCATAACTTTATGGAAGAGTCGGTGTTAAAATTTTTTCAGAGTTAAAAGAAATACAAACGTACCCGACTGGCGTTTTTCAAAAAACACAAAGTCTGGTCAAGTGAAAACTGGAAAAAAGTTCTATTTTTCCATCAATCGAATTCGAAACAGTTTTGGAAGCGATGGCAGACACAACGTCCTATGACCTAACAACAAAAGATATGATTCGACCTATGTTATTCCTACAATGAAGCATGGCAGAGGACACGTTATGTCGTGGGGAGTATATTCTTCAAAAAGTGTCTGTCCGTTATTTGAAAATCTACAGCCAGATGAATGATAAAATGTATAAGGATATCTTAAAAGACTATTTTCTGCCTTATTAGAGAAAAAAAAATTGGTCACAACTATTTTTCTTAACATGATAACGACATAAATAATGTATGCAAACCTCGATAAGCAATGGTTTTCGCACAAAAAATTTCGTTTTTGAAATGATCAGGCCAAGCGCCCAACATGAATCCAATAGAAAATCTTTGAAAGGAAGTTGACAAAAGTCTTCGGAACTATAAATATTCCAACTCAGCCGAAATTTCGCCAAAATTGCGAGAAATGTGGAAAAAACGTACCATAGACGATCTTTAACCGTTGATTGTATGAATGTCACGTTGCTGCTCCACAGTACTTATTACTAAAGCTAATAAAATAGTAATACGATAAAATACTAATTGTAAATGTTGTTGATCACTGTAATTTTCTATTACAATACCACTTTTTTACAAACTTGTGAAGGTGGCCGGAAACTTTTGAGAACATGCGTTTTCCTTTATACTTAATTTTGTAAGTTAAATTTATTGATATTTACATGTTCTTCTATAAGTAAGTTTCTAACTATTATGTCAATAAAATGTATAAATATCACTTTGAGATTCCTCTTCATATGGTTATATTTACAAATTAACTGAAAAATTCTTGCTGGCCGGAAACTTTTGACCGCCGCTGTATATTCATCGTGTTTTTTTAGGTTTGATGTTGAAGAAGAATTAAAGAAATTGGACGAATCGGAAAAGAATGATATTCCTAAACCTCCCAGCGATGATAAAAAGAAATTGCACAATGATTCGGAACTACAGCCACTCGTTTGTGTATCAGGTAAAATGTATTTTTTTTTCTTTCCAGCAGTAATTATCATATCGAAAACTAAATTTATTACACTTATGTCCAAAATTAAGGTCACAAATATAAAATTTGTGAAAACTGATGAACTATTCATTATGTTGTCACGAAATTTGGCACAGAGGCATATTACAATGGAGAAAGAATAAGGTACTTGTACCCAATATGGACAGTGCTCTCAATAGGGACACCCCTAATATTTTTAAAAGTAAAAATTTTTATAGAAAGATCGCTCTACATGTCCGTGAAGAAAAGCATTTGAAAAGATAATTAAGCCAGCAAAGTACAAAAAAGTGCGCTGTTCGCCATTTAGAAGGAAACTTGTCCTTTCGTGGTGTGCTGATAGTAATTACAGGTAAGCTTAAACTCTTATTAGATATTGTAAAATTATTTTAAATATTGAAAAGTGGAGTGTTTTAGAAAGCTTTTAAAACATATTTTCGATTGCTATTGCATATATTGCTTAAAAACATTTTATTTATTTATTTATTACAAGATTTAATAAAGCTACTCCCGATTCCCAATATGGACACCTTATGTCCACATTGGGAGTACAGCAGATGAATCTTCAGATTCACAAACATAGAAAGATAAGCAAAACCAACGCCATTATTTCATAATATTTTGCAGTAAGTGAGGTGCTTTGCATCGGTCTTCGAGGAGCCACAACCGAAAATGACCCCCGTTATAAAATGCATGTTCTGGAAACATTTACTGTGCCCTACCCTCCTTGCAATACTTTAAGATATATTTTTTTATCCCCTCTCATCTAAAATTCCATAGAAAAGTGGCTCATTCATACCCTCTGTGTAGTAGGTCAATAAGGAGCTACATGTCCATAATAGGGACTATTGGTTCCTTATTTGGACATTTGTAAACATTTTTTGTTTTTATCATTTAAATAAAAACCATAAAAGTTACAAGGTCGCTAATTTAAATAATGATAGTCAACAGTCCAGGGATCATGGTCACATATTTTTGGAGTCCTATCACGTGTACATGGGGGTGAAAAAATACATTTTCCCTAGGGTGCCCATATTAGGCACAGGTATCTTATAGCAACATAACAATATAGAAAAGATCTTAATTCTTAATTAAGATACAAGAAGGTATATCAAGAAGTGTTGATCATGAATAAGAGATAAGGCATTTATCACGGAAAAAGTGTCTAATGTAGAGTGTGACTGTGCACAGCTAAATAAGCCTCACTCCGATATCTCATACTATTTATGAAGGTGTCAATAGTTTTTTGTGGAAACAAAGCCCATTCTTCCAAAAGCGCGGCTTTTAATTCCTTGTGCGTTCTGGGAAAGGGGTTACGTTGTGCAATGGCTCTTCCGAGACCACCCCAAACATGTTCAATGTGAGCGGCTCCTTCCGTCCGCGATCCTTTAGCACATCCCATCTTATTCCGACTCTCTAGCGGAAGCTAGTTTTACATCGGTTTGTGTCTAGCCACGTCCCAAATGTCCGACTCTCTAGCGAAATAGAAAAAAAAAACCGCACAAATTTAAAAGGAAAATTACACAAATTAAAGACAGAGAAAAGAGGTAAATGTTGAGTTCGGGCGATAAAGCTACTGAACGATCGCAGCTACATCATCCGCGATTCTGGACAACCTCTCGTCTGAATAACATCATCAGTTTGTTATTAGCAGGATATGACAAACCCCGGGCGCTGGGTGTCCAGTCGACTGCAAATTTCTACTTGGCGACTAACTTTTTTACTTACTTATTTTTTTCTGTAACCAAAAAGAAATATGTGTGTCATTTTTTTTTAATATATATATATATATATATATATAGCGCAATTATTTGTTGTGGAAGAAAATGCAACATACCGGCATTTCAAATTATCCAATGTTCCATTTTTCAGTGAATGAGTTAATGACAGAGAAGTTATTCGTCAAGCTGGCTCCTAAGATTTTTTTTCTGGCGCTTAAGAATTTTCAACTTTGTTCAGTCCCTGATTATTATGTACCACCGTGTGTTATTAATGTCATTCTTCTCCACAAATGGAATGAAGCTTTTACGTTTGCATGGGCCAAGTTTCAAAATGCTATAGAACATTTGTATTTTGTATTTCGACCATACATTCTTTTATGAAAGTTATTTGTTTGCATTTGTACTGTAACCTCTTAAAATTTTGCCCATATTTAATACCACACCTTGTACACAGGGCCCGACTTATGCAGGGGTATGTCAAGCAGCTGCCTCACTTTTTTACCCCCCCCCCATGAAAGTAATCAGGATTTTATTAAAAGTGCCAAATGATAAAAATAGCCAAAAGTAACCACAATTTATATATTTTCAAATATTTAAGACGGGAATGTAGCCTGCCTTCCCCTCTTTGCTTCCAGTACCCCCTCCACCCATACAAAAAACAAGCTGCATCATTGGAAAAATAGTGATTAAAATTTTATTATAACGCCTTATTATTCTATACATTCCAAAAGAAATTATTTATTAACGTTTTCCCCGTAATCATTTTGGCATTTTCTTTTAGACATAATGTATGTAGATAGAGAAAGTAAACGTTTGCAAAGAAATACTTGTGTCAATCAATCTATCATTTTTTTTTTTTTTTTTTTTTTTTTTTTTTTTTTTTGCAATTTATTGTTTTTTTTTTTATTATTTTTTTTTATATATATATATATTGTTACTCTTTTTGTGATACAGAGGGGAGCAGTACCGGGTACAAAATTTATGCATACATACAGTATAAATGAAGTTTAGTACTAGCCGCTTCAACATTATTCACAAAAAAATCTATAAATAAATAGAGGGAGAATCCGCATAGCCTTGGTCGGGCCTTGCCTGTATATATATGCTAACGCATATATATACAGGCTAAGTATATGCTAAAAAAGCTTATATTATGTTATTGATCACTTTTAGATTTGTCGGAAAAAGAACGGCAGTATATCGCAGACAGAGAAAAAAATAAAGGCAACGAGGTAAGCTCTTTGAAATTTAAAGCTATGTTGTTACAGTGCGTGTCAAAAGTTTAAGCACAATAGCAATTTTCAAATAAAACTTTAAATATTAACTTTATTTCAATATTAGCAGTTACCCGTGACTTCGCTCGCATAACATTTAAAGAAGAAATAATTTATCAATCAAGCAAAAAATTTCGATGATGAAAAGCATGTGTAATTAACTTTTTATCGCGAATTTATGGTAAAAAACTTCTGATAATCCCTATTTGCTAATTTTTTGCTAGTTAAAATTTTCCTTTCAGCGATTAATACTAATAGATAGAAACATTCTTGAATATTTTTGTTCAGTCCTGTAGTGTTCCAAGTGCCTTTAATACACGAAAGTATCTTTCTAAAATTTAGTTCAAACAAAAATATTCCTTATTACTACCTAAATTACATTTTCAGAAATTATCATCCGAAGACAACCTTCTATCCATTTCTTTGCGGGACCCTGTATATCATTTTATCTATATACCACAAACATTTCTTAGTTTACTGAATGCAGTTCAAAATGAAAATGCATATTTTATTTAAAAACCACCTTTAAGTAAATTACGATCATATTCAGTAACCTTTCCGAGACCTTTTGTGTAACCCTGTAAATCTAAATTTAACTATTTATACTATCACCATTTATACTCTCCATTTAATTTAACATGCATTTAGTGAAACTTAAAAGCACATATCATAATTCAAAATGCATTTCATCCATGCAACAGTCATCATCCATCATATACAGGACTTCGAATAGAATATATAATATTTGAAATCCTTTGTGTGTCCCTGTAAATGCTATGCACTTCGTATTATGCATGAAATAACTCACATTAAGCCTCAGCAACGTATATCAATTTGATTATACATGAAATCGTTTACCATAATTAAAATATGTCGGAAACTGTTCCTCCCTTTATTCTTATGCAATGGAATTCTTCTGTGTGACCCTGTAAATGAAAAGTAAGTGCCCTTTTCACTACAAACTTTACAAAATTCATATTTTAGTGCACTTTGTAAATGCATATAAATTTGAATATGTTCCACAGGCTGTAACATCGTTAAATTCAATTAAAACGATTTTCCCCATAATGCCGTGAAGTAAGGAAATTTTTTGACTATCTCTGTAAATAAACTAATCATGGTAGAAACTTCATTTTCAATAGGTATTCGTGCTAGGTAAACGTTAATAACGTCCAAAAATTTCATGGAAATCGGAGTATATTTACGAAAGTTGGAAAGCGACCAGACAGACAGACAAACCGAAAGCATAATAACTTTTCAACTTTGTTCGAAAGTGTTAAAAAATCGAGCCAAAAATATATTAATCAGTGATTTTATTTTCCGCCTTTTCCCCACAAAAAATTTCTTCCATTGATAATTATGAGTTTTGAATAAAAATATTCATTTGTATCTAACTTATAACTTATTAATTAGTATAAGTAAAAAATATTTCTGGTTCATTTTAAATATGACGTCATTATTTATCTCGCTCCATTAGCTACTGATATTCATACCCCTTGTATTTTTAACGACTGCTATAAAGTACCTGTTTTATTTCAACTATGACATCACATTTTCATAAGTGAATCATTTTATTAAAAATATAATTCTTTTTCATTCTTTTTACTGTTAATTTATGTCACCATATTTTACACAAAAATTAACATTAACTAAACAAATATCCTTGTTAAATATATTATAAAAAATACACCTTTTATTTTTATTTCAAACATGACGTCATATTTATTTTCTTTTAAATTATTTTATTATAATTTTTCGCGTGGAAGTTTTTCATTAAAAATTCATTGCCGCTGAAAAATTATTATTCCAATTTTTTATTTTCTTGGCAACAGGAAAGGAAAATTGTTAAATTTTATCTGAAAAATAGCTATTGATTTTGTATGAAAAATAATTAAATTTTGAATTATTAAGGAAAATATTTGAATAAAATAAATAAAAATTAGCCTATGTTCATTCCACTCCTGTAATCTATCTATATGCAAAGATTCAAAGGCATTAATCCATCCGTTTTGAAGCCAAGTTCATTCCAATTTTTCGGACACACTTTCACATTTATAATATATATTAGGATCTGTCTTGTATATGTTAATAATATCTATTTTAACACCGGATTCATTGAAATTAACTTTTAAATTTTATTCCAAACCATGGAGTTTAAGTATAGAACAAAAATAACCATGTCAAAAATTTAAGCACAAAATCGTTTTTATGCAAATTTTACAATCTGACGTAAGCGGTTGCGCACGCAAACAATTTCTGGGTGTACAAGAAGCAGTTAATTGTACAAAATGCCTCAGTCGAAAGAATTTTTAGAGGAGGAGGTGATAAAAATATAGAGTATAAGAGCAAAATCTAAGTCTGTTTCTGAAATTGCAAGTGCATTAAAACGATCAAAACGAGGTACTTATCAAATTTTGGCTTGTGGTAATAATTTCAAACGAAAATTTCGTTCAGGAAGGCCGCGATTGACTAGTTTGCGCGAAGATAGCTGCATCAGAAATTTGGCTTCAACTGGTAATTACTCTCTTTCGCAAATAAAACATGCAGTTGGAGGACAAATATCGAAAAAAAAACTGTTCATAGAAGAGTTTTGGAATTCAAATACATCAAATACCGTAAAATGGCTCGATTACCGTGTCTCAAACGACACCATAAAGAAACTAGATTACAATGGGCCAAAGAGATATGTCATTTGGTGAAAAATGGCTGAATGTCATATTCAGTGATGAAAAAAAAAAGGTATCTCGATGGCCCTGATGGGTGTAAGTGCTATTCGCATGATCTCCGCAAAGAGCCTAGGAGTGCATTTATCCGACAACATAATGGTGGTTCTGTAATGGTATGGGGGGCTATTTTTTTTCTATGGTCAGACATCTCTAGCATTCATGAGTGGTCGTAAAAACTCTAAAAACTATCAAGAGACACTTGCCAATTATTTGCTTCCTGTTGCCGAGGTTTTTTTTTTTGGGGGGGGGGGGGGAGAAAATTGGTTATTTCAACATGACAATGTTGCAATCCATACCTCAAACTGAACTTCATCGTGGCTTAGATCGAAAAAAGTGTCTGTTTTGAAATGTCCGGCAATTAGTCCTGATTTAAACCCTATAGAAAATATGTGGGGTATTCTCACTCATGCAGTTTATCCAAATGGAAAGCAGTATTCTTCAGTTAAAGATTTAAAAGATGCCATTGAGAACGCTTGGTTTAAAATTGAACCAGAAACAATACAGAATCTCATTTTATCGATGGAAGAATGGAAGTATATTCCGTATATTTAAAGTAATTCAGCAGAAAGGAGCAATAATCAAGTATTATTTTTTTTTTAATTCTTGTTCTGCTAAAGACTAGAAACTATTGTGCTTAAACTTTGACACACTCATTTTTGTTGTTTTGATAAATTTTATTATTTAAGATAAATTTTATAACATAAATCTGTTAATTATCTTTTTAAAACTACAATTTGTAGATTATGTGAAAAGGAAATTAACTTTCACTCATTAATAAAATTTTAATTTGAAATTTTCTGTTGTGCTTAAACTTTTGACACGCACTGTATTGCCAACAGGTGATGTTACAATGTTGCTACAGTTATTTATTTATTTATTGTATATAACTGCAGTGCTGGTTCCTTTCTTATACAGGCATTTAAAGCTCATGATTATGGAGAAGCAGTTTTCTATTATACACGCAGTATCTCCGCATATAAGAGTGTTGTGGCTTTAAACAACAGAGCACAAGCACGTAAGTACGAATAATCAACTGAATTGAGGACTGTTGAATATTGATTTAGAAAAATTACTTTAAGAAGAGTTTCTAAACTCTTTTCAATGCCTTTTACAGCTTTTTATTTCCATAATATTGATGTCAAAATTTTATTTGTAAGAAACCTATCTTTACAACAATAAAATTAATAATTGTTATTAACTTTGCTTTTGAACTATTTGCAATATTTAAAAAACATAATTGTTGCAATTTAATCAAATATTTGGGCTTTTTGCAAATTTTTAGGTGGATTTCGTAAGAAATATTAATTATTACATTCCCTTGTGTTGAGTTTCTGAAAATATTTTGCAAAATCTTCGCCGATCATGACTTAGATCCCAAATCCACCTTCAATTAATCTCAGTTAAGCTTCTTCTTCTATTTATACATCTATTTTTCTATTTATCTATCTATCTATCTATCTATATCTCTATATATAATAAAATTAATATCCCAAATAAAACATAAATAAATGAGGATAATAATAAATGGATAAATAGAAAAACAGGATGAACAATAATGTGGAAGCGTTAAATCTATGAGTAGCATACATATCAGAGATGCTATGCATGCTAGTTTATGAAAAAAGATATGTTATTTCGTCAAATTTTGTCAGCAATTTGCTTAAAAGACACAATTAAACATCTTATAACATATCGAAAGCCAAACACTGTTGAAAGAATCATAGAAAAATGAAATAAATCAATAAACAAATTAAATGAAATAGAAAATACAAAATCCAGTACTTGAAACTCACCAGAAAAAACAGTGTTATCCAATTGATAATGATAATTATACACAAGCTAACATGAATCAGCAAAATTAAAATGAACAAGAAACGATGAATTACGATATGTAGGGCTGCCCTCTGTTAAGAAAAAAAAAGAAAGAAAGAAAGAAAGAAAGAAAGAAAGAAAAGAAAAAAAGAAATGCAAAGCTGCGTCAAAAGAAAATCAAAATGCAAAGTTACAACTATATTTTGAAACTGATGGAAGATGAATGAAAAACAGATAACATAAAAGATAGGATTCATAACATAGGAACTGTTTAAATATGAAATAATAAAAATTATGCAATATCCCAAGAAAATCAAGCTGTAATTAAGAAAAAATCAAGCTGTAATTAAGAAAAAAATCAAGCTGTAACTAAGAAAGAATAGAAAAAAATAATAAATGAAAGGATGAGTTACACATTATAGAAAAAACTAACATAAATAAATCCAGTGGTGAATTCCACAGCCATACACGAGCCATACATAAGTGAAAAATATGATGATAAATGCATGTTTTAAAAGCAAAAACCCAGTTTTTTTAAATATAATTTTATCATTTTTTTTTAAATATTTTGTAATTTTTTAATATTTTTTTCAGTAATCCGCCACCCAATACTCCACAATAGTGTTTTCGATTTTATATATTTTTATATACATTTTTGTAAATTTTATATTTTTTTATGTATATTTTTAATTATTTTTTTGAACTTTTATATATTGGATCATCTGGAAAGTTCTGCGGTTTTTCAAAGAGAGCATCGGTTTCGTCCAATTATTTTACTACTAATAATAAGGAGTGACTTTGAATGACTAAGAATGACGAAAAATTCTAGAAAAACAAGGTGCTCAAGCAATCGATGATAGCCTATAAACTGGTAATCGCAGTTTAGAATGAGAACGTCGAGTGGATACTACTAGTACGTATAATGGAAATTTCAGCGTTGGGTGCTTAAACCAAGGATCTGGGTTCAATAATCGGTCTGGAAATTTTTTTCCAATAAGTGGGAAAACTGCAATTCCTGTAATGCTCATCTTAACAGGGCCGACACAACGTGGCACGGGATCCTTGAAAAGCAGTTTTAATAAGGCCCAATAAATACTGCAATACTGACTAATAAAAGTTCTTTTTTTAATTTTAGATATGTATCATAGAACGGTACATAATACATATAATAAAACATAAAAAAACTACCACTACTTTTATATTTAATGGGCGTAATTATTTTTTAGTTTACAAAATTTTCAATCTTTTAAAATATTTATATTTTGCGTTCACGGTCACTTTCAGGCTCGTCGCGTTGAATCTGTACATTTCTCGACAGTTGTATCACATTTGCTTGTAAAAAATTCACACACACACACAAAAAAAAAAAAAAAAATAAATAAATAAATAAATAAATAAAAATAAAACCAAATCTTGAGAAAAAATATTATTTTATGTAGAGAAATTATTATTTCAAATGGTATTGAGAAATTCAAGGCAAATAAAGAGATCCCAAGCAGCTCGGAGAATTAATCAACTACACCGTTCAGGATCATTGCGCCGGCCCTGCATCCCAAGAAAACACAGGACTTGGAAATTTCTCTGATCTACGGTCTTACGTTTGAGCAGTCTTACCATTTATACAACTCTTGGTACCTATCGATGTGCAAATTAACGCGGTTTTTCATAAATTCAAAGTGGTAGAATGCATGAACATATAGAGATATGTATGTATTTATTACAGTGATGAATTCAGGAGCTGCCACGGGGAGGGGGGAGATCTTCTCTGGAAGATTTGAGGTTTTTGTGTATTTAGTAGTCAAAAGTGCAATTACCCCTACCCCGGAAGCCACAGAAATCTCTCCCGGAAAAAAAAGTGTCTAAATTCAGCACTGATTTATTATTCCTGTAAATCAATACATGTTTAAATTAAAAATCAACTTTGTTTGACTGCGAGAATTCCAGTGATTGCTAAAATTAATTCGAACACAAAATGTGAGAAACTAGCAAATAGATAAAAAAGCTTATGGATGTGAATAATCAGGATAAAAGAACGCCATATGGCAATTTTTGCTTTATTGTCACATCACGTTTAAGCATTTAAGGGTACAGGATTAAGTCGGATGTAAATCCGTATTCTGTCATTCATAGAAAAAAAATGCCTTCCTCCTCTTCCCTCCCCTTCCAAAAAAAAAAAAAAAAAAAAAAAAAAGTCAGTAAAAACATGAAAGAAAAAATCGTGCATCAAGCATAGGTTATGAAGAACTTTTCAACACATTCAGAATAATGTATCAAAACTGCACCATTAAAAAAAAATAAAATATTGCGTCTCATTTCACCATGTGGAAATGTATAACGCATTTCAAAATCAAATTTCAGCTCTTCTTATCTACGATTGGAAAATTACTGGAATTTTTTAGCAACCTTTTATATGCTATAGAGATTCATATCTATTAACCCCTTGGGGACGAGCGACACGTATACGTGCCGCAAAAAGGCTTAAGAATTCTTGTTTATCCCAGCACTAGTAAAATTTCACTGTAAAATTTGACTTGCTTAATCGGAGCATTTTCACGATTTAAAATGTCACAAATTTCTGTTTTAAAAACCGGTGACGAAGCAATAAAATTTTCGTAAAAGGCTCCCGTCACGAAGGGGTTAACAACATGCATTCCAAAATTTAATTTAAGTGATACATATATTTCAGTTGAAAACTCCCCTTCAGCAATTTCCTACAATAAGGAGAATGGTATGTAAATATTTTTGTGCAGCCTTGTATAGGCGGTATAGAATTTATATGTAAAGAGTAATGTGAAAAAAAAAACTAATTAAATGTAAAAGTGCATACTGAATTTTAAAACGGACTCTACAGCAATTATTACGTAAAGACAGTACTGTAATTGATTTCTTTTGTGTGTCCCTGTAAATTAATTAAAAAAATGCGATGAATGTTCTGTTTTAACGTGATCATAGTGAAATTCAGTGATTTATATCAGTTGCAATACATTTAAAATAGCGTAATGTCATTAAAATACTCTCCAAGCGATTTTCCCCATATACCATAATATAATCAAATTCTTTTGGGTGTCCCTGTAAATGAACCATTAATCGTACTTATTTCATATGTAATACCGAATGTGCTTTGGTGACCCTAAATAAGCTTTATCAATTGCATGAAAATCCGAGTATGAAAATACGAGAGCGTGCACAGAATGGCAGCCAAACCGAATACATAAGCATTTTTCAACTTTGTTGGAAAGTGTTAAAAAAGATTGGAAAAAAACACGGAGTTTGGGACAATACTTCTATTTTAAAATTTTTTAACTCATTTACTTTTCCAAATTAAACTGTAACTTGTTTTGGAATGATTGATCGCCTCAGAAGGGAAAAGAAAGGAATCATGACTAGGAAAGTCATTTTTATCAAAAATAACTACTTCTGTAATTAATCAAAACAAAATATCTTACTTTGAATGGATAAATTATATTATTTCGTGACTGATATTTCATGATCGTCCCAAGTATTTCGTGAGATAAACTTAGAAAATGGTTCGGTCTCGTAGGACTAACTTAGAGGGAAAAAAAACGGATATCAGACTAATCTACAGTTTTATGAACATTTGTGATACATCTACTATAGCAGTGATTCCCAAACTACAGATAGCGGAACAATCGAGGTTTGGCAAAAAAAAAATATATTTTTTATTTTATCTGTTTAAAAAATATAACAGATTCAACAGCAAAAAATATTTCAAGGATAATCCTTAATTTCCTTCTGGATGAATATACGAGCAGAATATCCAGAAATATCTAAATCAGCTTTGAGTGTCTTCATGGCGTTCAATATGACATACTTCTGATGTGAGCATGATTTTTCTACTTTGCTGTTTCTGAAAAACAAGTACAAACTCTGGGTAGAAAATGGCTTAAGATTAAAAGTAACCAGTTTTAACCCTGATATAGATGCTCTCATCAGTAAACAATAGTGCCAGATGTTTCACTGGTTATAAAGCTATGTTTTGATAGTAATTAAACGTATTAATCTTTAAAGGTAATTAACGGTAATTAACGTAAAGGTAATTAACGTAATTACCTTTGTAGTTTGTATGGTGTTTTAATTATCATTCCACTTACACACATTGGGATTACCAATTCTTGTTTTGTTGACTATGTATCCTTCACACAAAATCATGCCCTTTTTCAGTGGCGTAACTAGGATGGGTGACACCCAGAGCCGATGTAAATTGTGTCAATATCAGCCATCATGGTGTCATCCCCCTCCCTCCCCGCAAAATCCATCATATTTTTTCAATCACAATTCTACGTTATTATACCAAATGACCATACCATTCCTTATTTGTCTTTTGTTCCCCTGCATAAAAAAAACCACAGGAGCGACTCATCACTCAACCCATAGTCCGCACGCATAAGTCAATGTACTGTATATATGTAGAAGAAAATTCTTTCTTTTAAAATTTGCTTTTGCAACTTACTCGTTGGATAGGTTGATTTTTGTTCCCTGGTGTTTATGGTGTGTATGTGGTGGTGATCTTATTTAGACACACCATTCTGTATAAAATTTCACATTCTCAAAGAAAAGAAAATTAATTCCAATGAGTAGTGCGCTAGAAACTTCATTTTATTTCAGAATTATTTTCCAAAATTTTATGAGCACATATGTATATACAATATATGCCAAAGGTGACCGGCCACTTGCAATTTTCGACATTTTGTTAAATATCTAGAAAAATGCATAAGAAATTATCCTGAAAATCTAAGTGTGTAAACACAATAATACAGGTTATACATTTCCATGAACATTTTCCCTTGAAAATCCATAGGAGACCGTCAACAAATTAAAAAAGAACGAATATCTTTTCGATAACGCTGTCAAAATTAATGTAGCAAAAGCGTCCAAACTACAGATTATGATTCAATGGCTTATTGTAATAAACTGTGTTCATTTTTATGCGTATAGCATGTGGATTAGGGGGTGTAAATATAGTAAAAAGGTGAGAGGATGTAAATATAGTATATCCATTGATTAGTGCCAATATAGCACATAAAATATTGCACGTACTACAATATTTGGATACAATCCCTCATCTTTTTTGCTTTATTTTGGGAATAACGGATTTTTAACTTATTCTCTTGACAGTTATTTTCAGAATTTTTAAGCTATGCTTTTGAGACTTTTACAAAAGTTGCTCTATACGTTTAGCTAACATAATATGTAAATGAAATTTTGATAGCCTTCACGCATGCGCAATGAAAAATTATTTAGTAAACCTTCTCATTTTTCACACAGTCTTTATTGTTTTTTTAAATTCTGATTAGAGTATTGTGAACAATGTTGTTTGTCATATTTTCGAAAAAGAACATTATTTTATATTAAGAACGCTTCAAATTATAAGCAAAAATCTTGGAAAATTTAGGGACTGTTTTTATAAAAACTTTAATTTCTCTACGAGTATACATGATAGCCACATAAAAATGAGCACAGTATATTACAATAAGCCACTTAATCATAATCTACAGTTATAGCGCTTTTGCTACATTAATTTTGACAGGGTTATTCAAAAGTTTTTCGTTATTTTCCAATTTGTTGACGGTCCTCTATAGAGTTTCGGGAAAAAATTTTCACGGAAACATATAACCTGTAATGTTATATTTGCACGCTTAGAGTTTCAGGATGTCTTCTCATATATTTTTCTAGATATTTAACAAAATATCAAAACTCGCAAGTGCCCTGCCACCTTTGGCCATGTAGTGTATATACACATATATTTGCAAATAAATATTGGATGTCACCCCTTAGAGGGTGACACTCAGGGCGGAACGCCCCCCGCACAATAACCTGTATTATTGTGTTTAGGCTATGTTACTGCCCTTTTTGTTGGTTAGACTAACTAAAAGCTTACAGTATTGATATAACAATTTTCCTATTGATATATTCCCTAATATTAGGTGGGTCGCGAAATTTTATTTTCACTTAAGGATGATGGCGTACTAATAAAGATTGGGAACCACTACACTGTTAAAACTAATGGTGACACATTGCACCTTTTAGGGGTGAAAGGCTTGTCTCACTGGTGACACCCCTAGAGGAGCTAAAATGGCACCCTTAACTAGGGTGAAAGGATAGCACCCCTAATCCAGGGTGTATCAGGGGGTGAAAGGATGGCACCTCAGGGGAGAATAATGACACCCCTTATCCAGAGTGTCCAAGAGGGTGAAACAATGGCATCTCGGGGAGAATAATGACACCCCTTATACAGGGTGCCCCAGGGGGTGAAAGGATGGCATCTCAGGGGGAGAATAATGGCATCCCTTATCCAAGGTGCCCCAAGGGGTGAAAGGATGGCACTTTAGGGGAGAATAAGGACACCCCTTATCCAGAGTGCCCAAGAGGGTGAAACAATGGCATCTCGGGGAGAATAATGACACCCCTTATACAGGGTGCCCCAGGGGGTGAAAGGATGGCATCTCAGGGGGAGAATAATGGCATCCCTTATCCAAGGTACCCCAAGGGGTGAAAGGATGGCACTTTAGGGGAGAATAAGGACACCTCTTATCCAGAGTGCCCAAGAGGGTGAAATGATGGCATCTCAGGGTAGAATAATGGCACCCTTTATCCAGGATTCCCCAGGGGGTGAAAGGATCGCACATCTAATTCAGAATGCCCTGTGGCACCCTACAAGTAAAATCATTCACAATCTATGGTCCACAGTGGCACCCTCTCCCCGCTTGTCTAGAAATTGTAATGGATTGAATCATGAAACACAAAGTGTTCATCTCTTTTTAAATTGAATTCTGCCGAGAAAATTATCAGGATCAGTCTGAGTTTTTTTTTCTTTTTGATTGATGGAATATATTTTTAAACTCATGAACTGGTGTGCAAAGAAAATTGTAGCATATTTTTGTAACTATAAGAAGTATAATATGAAATAGTTATAGAAAGGCAAAGAAATCAAATTGAACTTTCATTTACGTGGAGAGTATTTTAAGAAAAATTCAAAATTTTATTTTTTATACAGTTCCTGCATTTCAAAATCTCTAATCACAAGTCATCACTGTCGCACTTTTAGTCATACCCAAAAGGTTTTGTTTGAATAAATCGAAAAATTCACACAACCACTAGACATACTTTCTACCTCCAAAAATCATAGAGGTATATTCATATATTGTGACTTTGTCATGAAATTTGAAGACTGATTTTCGATTTCATGTTTTGAATTTCTTGGTAAAATGAAATAAATCATTATTTTTGACTGTCTATAACATATTTTCGGATCAAACTTTCAGGATATGATTAAGAATGGGACAGTAACTATTTTTGCGATTGTGCATTTTTAGATACAGGAACAGTATAAAAATTTCATGTTTTTTTGTCCCCAAAATAAGAAAAAGTACAATTTGAATTATCTACCTACATATGAATATTTTTATAATTTCTCTTATAGTTTTAAAAATAATCTGTTACCATCTTTTTTTTAAAAACAGTATATTGCTTGACATGTATTTTCATTAATTATATACAGGGCAACTGAAAAATATGGGTGCACAGAAAAATGCTATATCCTGTAAAATAATAAAACAAAAATATAAGAAATAACAATATTTTAACAAATTGCTCACTGACTTGACATTTACTTTAACAAGTTTGAAAACGAAGGATCACAGAATTGAAAGTTCGCTGCAGATAATACTGATTTAAATCATTCTATGCCTTAATAATTTCGTATCACATACAATGTAAACTGGAGATTTTCTTGTTCTAATTTTTCTACAGAAGTTGGTTAAGATCCAATTGTTTGAAGGCAGTTAAATATCAATGTTGACGGGTGTTGAATGTCATTGTTGATTTTGCTCCATGTGAAGGCCCCAATACTGCTGCAAGTTCAATTAAAATTATTTTGCTTTCATGAAGCCAAAACCTCGTCTTACTACATTTTAGCATTAAACTTAGTAACACTAATTAAAGGATTAATAAAAATTAAAGGTGTTTTTCCACTATGGGAAGTCTTCCCAAAACCATTAATCTTTTCAGAAAAAGTGCGATGAGTTATTTTTTCTTTTTGTATTGAACATATCAGTTGCTGATCATTTTGGCGGTTGTGCACTTTTCTGACGGTTAAGATTTTTATATAATAATAGAAAAAAATGCTACAAAATTTTAAAATAAGCATTTCTCAGATTTTAGTAGAGAAATATCAATGTCAAACAACGCACCCATACTTTTGAGCCACCCTGTATCTAATAAAAAGTATAAAACACAAATTAGAGATGAATATGTAATAAATGCTGCAACTTTTAAATTAGTAAAAATATTTCATATCTTTAAAAAATTTCCAGAAAGTTCTCCATCAAGCTATGAAATGAACTATAGAAAATAAGATAATTTTATAGTTGTGGTAAAAATCACAGATGAAATTGAGCCAAAAAACCATTCTTGCATTATATGTAGTACTTACCTTTATACTGAACTTATGCAAATCCATATTTTATTGCATATATCCACACAGAGTGCAATTAAGAACTGTATGTAAGGTGGTAAAATAGTGCCTACAACTTTTTTTTCTATGTGCCAACTGCATTTCATATATTTTTTTTATTTCTTTGCACAATCATGTTAAATATAATAATATTGCATTGCATTTTTAATTTTTATGTATTGAAGGCAAGTGGGGAGGAGACTTTATATATTAAACACTTTATCATACTAAAACAAAATAAAAACTGGCTTTCCATAAGTATGAAACCTGATTAAACTACAATATTTAAATTCTGGAAAAACTTATTCTTTTTATAAAACTAATATGCATACAAAACAGATAATCAAGCAAATATGTCCACAGAAAGTAAATATAAACTTTTAGATAAAACTAGCGATAAGCCAAATTGAAAAAAAAAACTGAGACCAACATCAGAAAATAAAAAGTTAGCAAATAAATGAATCTTTGGTTACCAATTAAGGTGCGGTATTTAAAACATTCCCAAATCACACATAAGTTTTTTTTTGTTTGTTTGTTTGAAGGAAGCAGAAAAAAAAAACTTCAAAAATATTCTTGATACAGTTTCTTATTTTAGGAACATAAGAATGAAGAAATATCTCATAATAAAAGATAATCTTGTTTATAGGGACGTAATCCCAAAGTCCAGTTTTATCAGTCATTGGTTAAAATGAAGTTAACTTAGAGGTTATTGACAGGTGCAAAAGAGTCTTAAGCAGGTGCTGCTGTCATGGTGCAGGTTGTATGTGGGGGGGGGGGGGGGGACGCGAAAATACAAGTGAAAGCGTTTGTTAAACAAAAATAAAAGTAAAATAAAGCTGGGCATCAAGTTTTGTCGACTAGGAATAGGTGCGGTATTTAAAACATTCCCAAATCACACATAAGTTTTTTTTTGTTTGTTTGTTTGAAGGAAGCAGAAAAAAAAAACTTCAAAAATATTCTTGATACAGTTTCTTATTTTAGGAACATAAGAATGAAGAAATATCTCATAATAAAAGATAATCTTGTTTATAGGGACGTAATCCCAAAGTCCAGTTTTATCAGTCATTGGTTAAAATGAAGTTAACTTAGAGGTTATTGACAGGTGCAAAAGAGTCTTAAGCAGGTGCTGCTGTCATGGTGCAGGTTGTATGTGGGGGGGGGGGGGGACGCGAAAATACAAGTGAAAGCGTTTGTTAAACAAAAATAAAAGTAAAATAAAGCTGGGCATCAAGTTTTGTCGACTAGGAATAATTTTTGTATAATTTAGTTGCATTTGACGACTAACGACCTGCTGATTTCTAACCCAGTGTCCACATCAAGACACTTTCTCTCAATTTATGTTTTGACTTATTGAATCTGAAATTTTAATCTACAGAGTAAATATAATGAAATGAATAAAACACTGAATAAAAAAATACTTTTACTTCAAATAATATTTTTATTGTAAACACAAGAATGTACTAAATATTATTAAACAAAGACTTTACACTGCGTGGAACTGATGCCACTGAGAAATTTTTGAACACATAAGTATCTAAAAATGATAAAAAATTAAGTTGGTTTTTGCTATAGCCAACGTCAAAAAGCCAAAATAATGTATACCACAAAGTAACTGCAGTTATAAAATTTTCAGTTTTTGTAATAAACTGTTTGTCTAAAAATAATTCATAATATGAGGAATTTAACACATTGCTTGAGTTGCGGTGGACAATCACAGGTTGAAGAACAGAAATTTCTGCACCTTCTTCATGATAAAGAGTCGGAAATTTTTCTCGCATCAAGCATGGTAATGTAAGTACTGTAAATGCAAGCTCACTATCTGAAATAATAATAACACTATAAGGAAAACGCACAAGACAGTCCATTAAAAATATATCATCAAAGCACAGCAAAAAAAAGGTAGATGAACAAAAAAGAAAATTTAAAAAAAGAACAGATTTATTGTGTTTGCAGTGCTAAAAATTTAAATTCATGACTTTTTAACTCACAAGGCTATCAAAGCCTGACAGCTAATGTGCCCGCAAGTTCTGTATGTAACGCGATAACTCTTGATATAAATATCAGATTTGCTTCAAATTTTATATGTAGGTTCATTCTGATAAGGTTAGCTGGTTAGCTTTGGAGGTTCAATGGTTAGATATGAAGGGGGGTGGTAGCTAATCCCCTGCCCACTAACTTACAGTTGATTTCTTTTATTTTTGAAAAGGCATTATTCTTTGAAGTAAGAGTGTAATATACAGCTGTATATATAGCCTGTGAGTTCAATGCCATCAATTTAACTGGACACTTTTCTCTTTATTGCCTATTTTCAGACACCACGAGAAAATTGCATGGCCAACTGATGCGTGTCATACATATATTCTTTTTCTGTATTATCATTAAGAGTTACAAACTATTTACATTATTAACCATCTTTACAAAGCATATTTTGCAACAAGGTGTTTATTCCAGATTAGTTACGAATTTCCCTAACATGTCTAGGTTTTCCTTAGCAATAATAATAAAAATTCTAGGTATCGAGATTTTGTAACGTTATACACATTTTTTTTTAAATTCTGAATTTGAGAGTGGAACTTTCACGACCCATTTTGAGGCATAAACTACTGATTTGTTATTTAATTTTTTGCCAAATTAACAAATTGTTGAATATTTTGCATGCTATACAGTTCGCAAATACACTTTTAACATCAGATTCTATCCATTTTGTCAAATCAGTGTGAAATTCTTTATCACATCAGTCACAGTTAATACAGATTGCTTTGACATTTTAATACTAATAATAAGTATTCAATAAATTAAGCTAATAAATGTTCAGTTTATAAACAAAGATAAGTAAGCAGACCTAATCAATCGAACACCATTCAGTAGAAAGTTTCCGTGAAGCTGAAACTGAAAATCTCTGTTACAAAGAAGGACTATGCAAAATGATATGCACGAGATGTTGAAACTTTTTACAGTACTAATGAGGAGCAAACTTTAATTTTCATGGTGCATCAATTTCAAATCCTTAGTTTATTAAGAAACATTTACATTTTTTTCTTGAAAGTTCAAAATTTTCTTACTTTTTCTTGGAATTTTGAAATTTTTCTGAAATTTTTGTAACAAACAATTGTATGAATTTATTCTGAATTCCCATATAAGAGCATACCAATATCTTAACTTTTAATGACTTCAGTGATTCCAAAAAAAATTATCCAATTATAAGAGAAACGCGAAACATGGATTGATATTTTTAGTTCCATATAAATAAAGAGTGAAAGTATAAGTTATTGATCACATAAAAAATTATATATATATATATTTGTAATAGGAAATTCTGAAGAAAAAATAGTTCAACATAATTTTTTATTCAAGTATAAAGCAGTAAAATGTTTTGGCAATATTAAGAAATAATATTAAAATTAATAATCATATACGTTTTGAAAATTACTTAAAATTTACATTTAAATACTACCATAAAAATATTAGAATGAGCTAATAAATATGTGACTTATAAGTGTAATCAATTATACAATAAGTATTAGCTTGTTATTTACTTAATCTGCTTTAAAAGTAATAACCCTACATAGAAAACAACTGTACAGGTTTACTTCACCAACATGCTTGTAAATAGGGGGAGGGGAGGAACATCTAGAAAAATAGAACAGTATTAAAAGCGAGTGATATTAATCCGCATTTTTACTTTGCATCTATAATTGAATTTTTTTTTTTTAATGTTGGGTTCATTTTTTTTAAATAATGAGTTATATTTTTAATACAAATTTTATTACATACATTTAAAAAAAATTATTCCATTACCTGCTAATTGCATTTAAATAATCCTCAATATTCTTTTAGTCTCTTTTTCAAAAATAAATAGCAAAATTTATCCTTATTCCAATAATAACCGATCTAAAAACGAAAGCCAAATTAAATCAAAGATTTTTTAAAAAAATCATTCGATTGTAAACAGGATTTAAATTGGCTGATCAAGACCAAATAACTCGGTACCCCCTCACTTGATGAGGTTACTGACTAAAAACTAACTACACTCTGTTACCTTCTGTACATGCACATTCTGCCTCAGCTATTAGCAGCTGTGACAATACTTTGTTTTTTGATTTTCTTTTTTGCACCAGTTGTGAGAGACTATCCTTTTTAATGGTTAGAAAATCTCTCAAATCAGCTTCATATATTCGTAGCCGTTTTGCTTCATTCAGTAGCTGAAAAAAAAAGTGTGGTCAAATTTTTTAAACTGCTCGTAAAATGACTTGTGCTACAAAATAAATTTGCAGTTATTGTAATTGAATATACCTCATTAGTTTGTTGAAGTGGGGGGAAACATTTTAATGTTTCAGCCACGGAATGGGTTGTTATATACTGAGCTCGGTGGAAAAATGTCCGTTCCATTTTGTCTTTAACTAAATCCTCATTCGGTTTTCTTTTTTGGCACTCTTCTTGCAACACTTTAATGTGGATGGCAAGGGAAAACTCATCCTCCTCATAGTCACTTGATTGTGGAACCTGCGAGTAAGGGAAAATAACTCTGTACAACAAATGTAACATACCAATGAATGAAACATTATGTCGTTGTAAAACTTTTAAATGACTTTTAATGATGAAAAAAGTAGGGCAAAAATAACCAGTTCTGTTAGCACACAAAAGCTTTTAATTTAATAATTATTTATTGGCTAGCTGTAATAATATTTGCAATGCAGCTTATTATTAGTTCGATTACTCTGTGTCAGACAGAAACCATGTTTTATTGTTATTATTAGTGTGATTTAAAAAACAATATTACATTCTTTACAATTCATATAATCTCACAACATATACCTTTTTTTCAATCCTATTTTTTGCTTAATAAAAGTAGAATTGTATAATTTTACACTACAGCCAGTTATTTATTGCATTAATAAAAACAGTCAATTACAATCAAATTAATATCTTTCTTTCGAACTGCTATCAATTTTTGAATTTATATGAAAAATAGTATTTAAATAAAATGTTGATTTGCAGTGCTAATTTAAAAAAAATAATTTAACCAGGGGAATTGAGAGAGAAATTGGATCCTTTAAAGGTCCCTTCAAAATTTATTTTCATTTCAAAACAGAAAGAATCCTTCACAAAAACAGTTTTACATATACAAGATATAAGTATGTTTTACATGTATATATCTTATTAAAATGTATAAACAAGAACCTGAATAAAAGGATCATTTCAAATTCACAAGATTATGATTAGATTTTTTTTTTACAAATGTAAAAAAAAAAAAAAAAAAAAAAAAAAAATGTTTAGTTTCACAAAAACAGGACCTGGGAGCAAAGTGTTGACAAATTCCTCGTAACTCAAGTTAATAAAATAAATGTACCCTACTTGAAGACATAATGTTTCCTAATGAATAGCAAGCAAACTCAGAATTAAGCTATTGTTAAATACGTTAAGAAAATTAATATGTATATTTTTATTATTACATTTCAGTAAAAATTAAAAAGAAATTTAAAAAAAGAGGTATTTATTCAACTAAATAAAAACAACAACAATAAAAATAAAAAACTATGAAAATCTCTAAAATTATTGCCCAAATTTTTATAATAAAACAATTACCTTCATACGTTTTACCGATATTAATGAGTCGTCAAGGCCATTGTCCAAATCAGATTGACTTTTGTTCCTTTTTCTCCCAAACTTTATTTTCATTTTTTCCAATTCATCAGCATTGCACAGTTCTGCATGTCTTGATCGATGTTTTTTAAATTTATCCCTAAGTCTTAGAACCCAGCTGTCCTGTAATATAATTCAGTGAAGATTAATTGTTGCTAAAATACTTTTTACATCAAACTTATTTCTTAAAATTCATAAATATTTACATGAGGTTTGGCATTAGCAAACTGCTTGTCCTTGAGAATTGGATATGTTTCAACCAATGTTCTAGATGTTTCTAGAAACATTCGGGGTGTTGGGTAGCTGTAAAAGATGATATTCTCAATGATACAATTCCTAAGTATTAATCATCATTATTTATTAAAAATATAAATAAATATAACACTAAAAATAGAGACAAAGACAAATAAAGCTTGATAACAAATATGTCACCTACATATATATTTTTTTTCCAGCTGTTGCAATTATCCACACTTGGTGGAGTTGTCATCATTCTAATTGCCACTGGCGAGTGGATTTTCTGACATTTTTGGTAGTCTTAAAAAACTCAGGTTTTGTTAAACTAAAATAACAGACACTTTGTTATATATAGGACATATAAAAAAATTATATATTTTTATGTCTTAGCCATATATTGCATCTCACACAATTGCCTGTGTAAACATGGCACCAAGTTCTATACTTAAGTGCTCAACTTTTTCTGTTGTAGACGTTTCTTAAGTTTATTTTTTTAAGAATGAAGGAATATCTAACAATTTAAAGAAATGTTAGTACAAAAATGCATTGCAGTAATGAATTATCTTTGTAGACATGTCAATTTTGAACTATACGTTGTATCTTGCTGGCTTGTAAAATAAATCCTTGGCTGGTAAGATCTGAAAAAAAATTTCCATCCCTGCTTATCGTAAAACTATTACTATGTAAATCCAATTCTACCTCTAAATAATAAACACAATGTAACGATTCCGGAGCGAATCTATCACTCTTACCAGTCTCCGATAAGATGGAGCCACGTTCGGATTAATTTCGATTTGAAATGTGTATGAGAAAACTTTTCTACCTACATACAAATATTTTATACCTAAAATACTTTCTGTTGAACATAATTTTGTTCAAAATTAACATAATTTCAATGATTTGCGCAGTCAAAAAACATTTCAGAAATCCAGTTGAAAACAAACGTAGCATACAGCGTAAACAAGAAAGTTTGGTATCCAGTCATTCACTTCAATGATTCATAGAGAAAAAAAAAAGACAATTTTTTTTCCGTGGGGTGCAAATCAACTACGGTAAAGGTCGAATTTAAGGCGATCCACACACCAAGGAGACAAGAGATACAGCACACGTCGCATGTCTCATGAAATCGCGAGTCACGAAAGAGGCAAGTTGAATTTTTAATTTTTTTCGTCCTCATACCAGAGAGACACGGCACGCGCGATACAATCACCTGGCGCTATCTATCACGAATTAATAAAGGAACCTTATCTTGATAAGTATTTAAAACCCTTTAAAATTTTATTCAGTGTAAATAAAATGAACATTATTATTTTTCGTAAAATTTTAATTTAATGGTATCATTTGTAAAAAACTTAGTTTATATTCACGTGCATTAAAATTTTTATTAGTTGCAGCAGATTTTTTTAATAAGCAGTTCTATTGCATATTTGTTTTATTAAGAAAACTTAATTTTGTTATGATATATTAGCAGGAAACCCTGTTTTATCGCTGAAGAATTGTAAATGCTAATAGTGTGTTTATTGGAACATAAAAAGTCGAACTTTGCTAATCTGAATGTTTGCTTGGTGAATGTCTTCTGCATTGCTTTTATGTGCAATAACATACTGAAGGAAATTGAATTTTGTTGTTACTCTTGATCCCATTTTATGCGTATACTTTTTAATATTTATATGTTCAGTAAGGTAAACTCAAGATGTTCTACATGCTGATTCAGTTGTTACAAGTTTGGCTCATTATCAATCTCCCTTTTTTCCATTTATTTATTTTATTTTATTTTATTTTTACAAAAAATACTTTTGTATTTGCCTCTTACCAAAATTTAATACAAAATCGCCAAATAATTTTAATAGTTGAAGCAGACTTTTTAAATTATGCAGTTTATAGCATATATGTTATTATTTTATTTTATTAAGACGTTTTAATTGTTCTGCGGTATATTAGACGGGAAATCTGGTTTACCTAGACATTTTGTAAACGCTAATAGTGTGTTTATGAAACATAAACTAGCCGAACTTTGCTCATCTAAGCGCTTCCATATTCTCAATCATCTTATCAGTGTTTTCAAATTTTAAGTGAAAAACACATTTTTTACCCATCATCCTAGGACGGACATTTACACTAGAATCAATATATATGTCACAGTAACTTAATGAGTAAAAGAAGTACTTCGTAAACAACGTCTTATTCCCAAGTGCAGGAAAATAGTACAGAGCACTTACGAGCCATAGCGAAGCAAATCATCGAATAATGCATTAGTAACAGCACGCCGACACTTTGGTTCCTTGCACAGAGGGCTACGTGTTTCCAACATGGTCTGCAACCACGGAGGAAAATGGGGCAACTTGTAGACATATGGAAAATTTTCACTGCAAAATATTAGAGAATGGAAGATTAGTGTAGATTTTATCATAGTTAAATATGTGAAAAAGTTTGAAAAGGAAAATTATGATTTATATAAAACATAGTGAAATTAACATGTAATGTCACATGAGAGGGAGTGATGGAAGCTACTGTTTTGTGACGAATTATGTAAAGTGGAATAGGATGTGTTCACGGCTTTATGACGTCCGAAAACCAATACCTAATACAGTGAAATAATGAAAAAATTAATCGAACGGTCAAAATTTTCCACTCTTTGCACTGCAACTCATTCGGCAATAATAAAATGAACCATTTTAAAATTTCTTAATTTAAATACTTATTTTTTGAGCATGTAATTTTTTATTGAAAGTACTTTTTGATAAGATGTTGGGTTTTGTAATTCCATAACAATTTTTTAGATAATTTGAATTTCTAAAACTTTAGTTAAAATATATTAGCGTGTGTTTTGAGAGGGGGGGGGGTAATAATGAAAATCTTTGACATCTATAAAGGGAGAGTTGTAAATTTGTGACATGGGGAGATGGAGAGGAGAGGTTATATTTTTCAGGAAACTTAATATAAAAAAAGTACTTTTCAGAAAAAATGACAAATAATATTCTACAAAGAACTCTGTAGTGAAAATTAAAAAAAAAAAATTGTATGAAAAAGAGCAGGTTTACTAAAACATTTTTCCCTATGCAATCGTAAAAGAAATCAACATAATTTGCATAATACGTTAGCTAAATTAATAGAGCAACTTTTGTGAAGTCTCAAACATTGCTTGAAAATTCTGAAAATTATAGTTCATCGCGTTGATATCGTTAAGTTCAAAATCCGTTTATCCCAAAATGAAACAAAAAGATGAGGGTCTGTTTCCAAATATAGTAATACGTGCAATATCATGTATGCTGCATTGGCACTAGTTAATGGATATACGGATACAGCCCCTTATCTTTTTGGGACAACGGATTTTGAGTTTATTCTATCGACTATCACTGTCAGAATTTAACCCCCTGACTGCCCGGCAAAAGGGTAAAATTGTAATGTTCTTTTCTCTGTATTTTATTAAAAATATAAAAAAAAGATTTTTTTCAAACCTGATACAAAATATGTTATTATCTATAATCTTTGACAGTATTAATCCTAACTTGATTTTTCAAAACTGGGTTTTATTTGTAGAATTATATTAATTTAAATATTGCTTATGCTGCAGTGAAACCTGCAGGTTAGTGTGCGAAAATATCAGCCAGCGGCAGTCAGGAGGTTAAGCTATGTATCAGACTTTTACAAAAGTTGCTCTAAAAATTTAGCTAGCACAATATGCAAATGAAATTTTGGCAATATTGACGCATGCGCAATGAAAAATTATTTAGTAAACCTGCTCATTTTCCATGCTTTCTTTTTAAAGTCTGATTGCAGGATATTGTGTACAATGTTGTTTGTTATATTTTCAGTAGAGAAAATTCTGAAAAGTACTCTGCAAATTATAAGCAAAAAACTTGAAAAAATTTGGGACTTTTTATAAAAACAATTTCTTTGCGATTAGGCCTTTCTCTACGCTTAAGCATGCGTCAAAGCGAGAAAAAAAATGAGAAAAAACCCTCAACCAATAAATAAAACCGCAGTACTTTCAAATCTTTAAGGGGAAAACAGTTCACAGTGGATCCTATAGACCAGGTGAGAAACTTAGCTTACCAGCAACCAATCAGAATCCTCTTCGCCTTAAGTAAGGTGGATTGGAAAGTCTCGTTGCATTTTGGTAGAAATAATAAGTATCTTTGGTGGATGGCGGTGATCACAGAATATGAGGGCTTTTCACTTTTTAAACTGGCACACTTTTTTTCTGGGGGGGGATTATGTATTTAATTTATTTAATTATTTTATTTACTTTGTCAATGCTGCATTTTTGAAAAACAAAAGCTGGGAAAACTTGTGTGATTTTATTTTACTAAAAAAAAGATCGAAAAAAAGAAAATAGCATCGTATAAGTTGTGCAGTTACTTAATTTGAAAACCACATGGAAAATTTGTTAAAATGAATTGCATTTGATTTTAAGTGTATAAATAATGTTAGTGAGGTTAGTTTTATGTATGCGTTGGCAGATATAACTGCAATAAAATCGAGGATCATGTTGCAAAAGTTGTGTTTTGTCTTATACAGGATATCTCTTCTTATTGTTTATCAATTGATAAATTTCTAAACCATCAGTTTTAGAGATGCAGCTCTAGTTTCAAAAATGTCTCAAACTTTGTTTGGAACATATAAAAATCGATTTACGTTAAAATAGTTACTTTTTAAGTAGTTAAGAAATTAAAATTCGATACAATGCCTGGGTCCAAAAGTTTTCAAGTGTTATTATAATACAAAATAAAACAAGTTTACGCTTCGACGAACAAAACTTATCGAGTTATGACATTTAAAATTTTATGAATTTTCAATATTTGAGTAAGTGAAAATTTAAAAATGTATTTTTAGTACCAGAAAAGATGAAAATATATGAAATTCAAAGTATCATAACTAGATTGAGTTTTTATTGGAGAAAAAATGGAATTTAACCATGTAACTGATTTTAATGATGTGGATTCATCTCAATAGAAAAGAGCGTCTTACTTCCAAAATTATTTCAAACATTCAGTTTAAATAAGTTTTAATTAAAAAGTTCATTGGCAATATGCATAGTTATTTGTTATATGTTATTAAAAAATGTTGCTGGAATCTGTTGCCTATTCAACTCTGGAACAATTAAACCTGTTAATCAAAAGTAACGTGCACATCCCAATCCTTGTTAACTACAAAATGCAACCTGTTTTTCATATTTAAATTCATGAGTGCATTTAAATTTAAAATATAACATCTGACTAATAAGTACCTATTTTAGATAAAATGTTTATTAATTACTCTCCTGTACATAAAATTTCGCTATTATAATTTAGATGTAATAAAAGTTGTTTTATTATTAGTATTAAAGTGTTTGAAATAATATAAGAAATATATCAAGATATTAAAAATTGTAAATATATTAATAATAAAATATACAATCATTTTTAATTATTTTTCTATTTAAAATTTTTGTACTTCTCCATTATCTCGTCGACATTTTCCATCTAAAAAAACTATCACCAAACAATGGAATTTAAATGTCAAAAAGACATCATAGTGACAACATATGCATTACATGTGTTTGGTATGTCATCCAATGATTTTTAATTCGACGTTTATTTGTATTTTTAATAATATTTTTCTGATTTATTAAATATTTTTTTAATTAAAATAACAATTATGTCATTAACAGCGACGTCATGATATTAAGAGAAAAAACATTGAAAAAAATGTTGCAATGCACTGTTGAGAAGCACAGTATGCAAATTTCAAATAGCGTCACAAATATTTATCCATCAACTGAAAAGGATAATTCAGAAAAATTGGTGAAAAAAAGAGCATTAAAAATTTTGATTTGGATGGATATTTGCGATTTAAAAATGAAATCACGATTTGCTCCTCCCCAAAAATGTCTTGTTAAATGTTAAGTACTCCAAACAACAGAAACGTTTGAAAATTTTGGTATTAGACGTAAACTTGTCACAGTATTTGTTAAAAAAAAGTAATATAAAATGTAACACTTAAGCATAATATCTAGTTATTAAAGCAATTACAAATTGAAATATAGACTTACGGATTCATTTGTTGAGAAGGCTGCTCATCAACAAGGGGGCATTCTTTGGTGACAATCAACGCTGGTGGTGACAATGAAGAAGATTCCAGCTGCTGTAGATCAAGTTGTTGAACACTGTGACAAACAAAACAAGCAAAGAATTGAGAATTAGGCTCAGATTTTAGGCTTTGTAACACACCTGACAAATAAAATGTTCCAGATTCCCACTTACTTCTGTCAGACATTCAGTTTAGTTTCCTCTTTTATCTCATCCAAGTCTTCACAATCAACCCAATCATTATGTTTTAAATTCCAATATTGCAAGTGTAATGAAGAATTAGCATCCAATACGAAAGCCTTTTTAATTGGATCATGAATTTTCTTTGCTATGTTGCTTTCTGATTTTATTATTTTCTTGAAAGCTCCATATGTTACATGGTATTCAAACATTTTCACAATAAGCTAAAAATGTAATTTTTGAAAATGATCTACTTAAAAATAAACAAATGGAAATTGTAGCAACAACATACTTTAGAAATAAAAAAATAAAACACTAAAAGTGGCATACAAAAATAGCTAGTAAACATAGTGGTGAGGAATAATAACTTTCTCATCATTAACAATATACATTGCTAACTCTGTTGAGTCACATTCCTCACCAGGGTGAACAATACACCATGTATCATTCCTGATGACATAGCCAAAAGCGGTGGGACAAAGCATTGATGTATTGTACAGCTTACCAGCTATGTCAACATGTGAATCTGACAAAATAAAAATTGTACATATTTCAAAAAATATTGGTACACCATCTGCAGTCTTTCCAAGTGTGATGAATGTACCCTTTGTATACAATCTATCGTTACAGGACACTGAGGCGACTGTGCTGAGTGTTTCCTCACTGGTACAAAGAGCATCCAGAATTTCACTTGGAAACTTTGATCGAGAAACACGTTTGACAACAGCCTGGAGGTCTGTGTCACTTAAAAAAAATTATTTCCACTCATGTTATATGCCTGAAGCATACAGTGTCTTGTACAAAGAGTTTTGCTTACATTAATGAAATTTCTCAAGTGGTTCACCACACTTTTAAAATACTGGTGCTTTGCTTCGAAGCGCATGCACCACAAATTTCTAAGTGGGCCGAACATTGTTAGTGCTCGTGGGTAATGGATAAGAAAGTGGAATTTGGGTGTCAAATGTAAGCTAGGCAAAACAACTTGCACAGCTGAAAGGAACTCCGTAATAAGAGTGTCTAAGTATGCAACACTTGCCGTTGGAATTTTAGGAGCCAACAGATGATCAACTATGACACGTAGTTTCACATAAATGGAAAACAGTTCCTCATCCTGTGAAAGCGGACATAGCAGTGGCAGAAGTCGTAGCAGGCACCATTTCTGTGATGCACTACCTACAATTTCAAAACCAGACTTAAAAGCTTGTGGTTTGTTTTTCAGGTCAGAGCCTTTGTATTGAAAATTCTCAATGCACTTGTTTAAATCTCTTAGTCGACAAAGACCTTTATGAGACAGCTGCTGAAGTAAAGCAGAAATAAAAGCTGGTACAACACCCTCAAGTAGGTCGTGCATGGGGTCAGGAGGCAGACATGTAACTGGGTTAAAATTCTTCAAATGCGACAAAACCGATTTACCTGTTACACCATATGCTGATATATTGTCTGCACTCATTTGCGCAGCAGACACGTGATAGCTGTGGTTTGTAATATTCCGCAATGTTACATCATTTTCTGAGGTAACAGAAGAAATAGCATCATGAGTAATCATACAAAATCTACAGATACGGCCTGAGCTAAAACACTGCCGGAACCCACCAATTGCATGACTTGACAAATTATCGCCAGACAGTGTAGCAACTCTGACCTCAAACTTGTGTTCAACACCACTGTTCGATGTAACGGTTATACCACTCTCTTCCAGTGCTGCTAAATTTGCAACTAAAGGACTAAAAACAGCATCATACCCATGCTCAATTACAAATTTATGTCGTGTCAACATTGCCAGAAAAATATATTTAAGCTTCGAATGGTGATTGTCAGAAAAATTACCTATGGTAAAATATACAGCATTTAGCTTTTGTTTACCACGTTTTGCACCAATTGGGTTGACCACCTCAAATTCATCATTGTACATGTTCAAAAAAATGGTCGATTTATTGTACTGATCAGAGTTTTGGAATAAAACACCACTCTTAAAATCGCACAACATGTGTGGATCAGCAACTATTGTACTGTTCTGCAACACTTCTTGCAAAACATCCTGTTTGGATAAAAGTGTTTTTAATTGCGCAAAAATAGGCACAATATACACTTTTGCATTACCATTGATGACATATTCGGTGGGTTCTATAAATGCAAGAAACTCACGGCAAAATTTTTGTAACATGAAATCGCTACGGCTAAATGTGAACATGGCGTCAACCATTATATCCACTTGGAAAACTTCAAACACCTCACCTAAATGCAGACCTCGATTTCCAAACTCACAAATGACTGTTTTCAGCACCTGTTCCATTATCACCCGAATAATATCTGCTATACTGTTCATAATATCAGTATGGACAACAGCAGGAACACAATGCATCTCTCTGACTCTGAGTGAAAACACAGCGAGTACACTTTGAATTTTTTTGATAAATTCATCTGTGTTAAGTAACGGCTCAATAACATTTCTCTCATCCACAAAACTGTCATCTCCTAAACCAACACTTTCAAACTCATTTGTTTCACAATTTCCAATATCCTTATTAAAACTGTCTTTAAAAGTTGCTCCCTTATGACAACGCAAGCAATGTTTTCTATAAGAATGGTAAAGCTTGAACCGACTCTGGCAATTATCAATACCGCATGAAATAGACAGTGAAGGATCATCGATGTGAAGTGTACGTAAATGGAAACAAAATAAGTTAAATGTAGCAAAGGTACGGTAGCCGCAATTTCCATTGTTGCAAAAAAATCTGCCCATAATAATTCATTAAATTTACCTATCTCTGAGTCGATACAAAACTTTAGTATCAATATTCGTACAACACAGTTTGTTACAGCACTACAGATCCTGAAATAATAAAAACCAAATAAGTAATTAAGTTTTTCAAAACAAGTCAGTATAATACACTTTAAAAACTTAGAGCATGAATGTTTTGATAAGGTATGCTGTAAAGATGTAAAGGTAATTAAAGTAACAATTTTAGCACAAAAATGTTGAGAGTAGTGAAATTCGAAAATTTCAACCCATGAAAAACTTGAAATTTATTTTGTGGTAAATATCAGTACTCCAAAACTATTACAGGTGTTCTTAAGGTTTACCACAATAAATTACATAAATATACCTGTGCTATGAACTAAAAGTTAAGATATAAATTCTGAATTGTTCAATTTTCTGACATTCAAACTGAATAAAAAAAGGAATTTCTAGAAAGAAAAGAGACTTTATCGATAAAAATTTGCGATTTTAAGTTATTTCTGAGAAGTTTAGAAACTTATATCTGCAGAACAACAAGGCATTTAAAATAACTTTTAATATATTTAGTTAAATTTCGTGCGAATTTATTTGTGTTAAAAACGTCATGTTTTGGTAAATGCTTGTTACAAATTGCAACTTTTTACAAAAGATACATGAAGCAGTGTTAAAATATTGTCAATAAAAATACATATTGATGAGTTACTTCTCATTTTATTACTAGAAGAGTAATTTTTAATTTCAAGCTTACTCTGTCAAACAAATGTTAATTGTTAGTGCTTGATGAATTTCATTCATTGTCAAAAATTGCTTTTATTTGACCATTCAAAATATACAGCAGCCTAGCAAAAGAACATTTTAAAACGAAAGAAAAAATACCTGCATAAATATACATTTAAATACAATATGGAATAGGATAGATAAATTTAATACTATTTCTGGCTATTATTATAGTTGCAACTTTAACATTAACCAAAACACGGTGTTTGCTTACACTAGCAAATTCACTCGAAATTTAGCTAAAGATATTAAAAACTAGAAGGTAGCCCTTCAAAATGACGTGTTTCGATTTTTGAAAGGATGATAAAACATTACAACAACTTTGGTCAATCATAGCCACTTTAGGCTTAAACAATTTTGAAAAATTCAAAGATTGAACAAAAGGAAAAAATCTTAAAAAAAAAAAAAAAAAAAATCAGTAGAAATTTGCATTTAAAATTACAGCAAAACTCTCTAGTGGATGAGGAGGGATTGTAATGAACAAATGGTAAATGCATAAATTTTAAAAGTATAAAGTAAGGTAAAATATCAATTATAAAAGAATACATTGTGAAACTACAGCCAAAAAATATTTTAAAATACTGAGAGAAAATAATAAAAATATCCAAAATGTATAAACATTTTCCTCATTTTGGCCATTTCCAGACGAATATGAGAGGGTAGCCAAATTATTAATTGAATGGGTAAAATAATGGCATAGAATATGCAGCTAATGAATTTCACTCACAAAATTACAGTAATTATTTCACAAAAAACATGCAAAATAACATGCTTTAATAATGCGAAACATGCACTAATAATGCTATTTTAAAACATTTGTGAATTAACTATTTTATACCATTAGCTAATACTTAAAAGAAAATACTTTATAAGATCGAAAACAAATGTCAACAATAAAGAGTAAACAATCGTGATTCGTTATGTGACAATGAAGTCATTCATGGCTTGAAAAAAAAAATAATAAATAAAAATAAATAAAGCAACACGAATATAAAAATTCTAACAATATTGTATTTAAAACGCACTTTCGCTTTTCTTAAATAAAATGTTTTAATTAAACACTGTTAAAAATTTGACTGTTTTGCTGCATCGTCATTACACAGCTTTTGTAGAAAATGATTACTCTACCGTATTACACTGTTAAAAATTTGAGCCATTTGTTGCAGCGTCACTCGAGAGCTTTTAAAGAATATCTCTTTTATGACCAATAAGAATGCTCCATATCACAGTAAAATAACCGTTTTATATAAAAGCAGTAGAGTGATGCTCCAGAAAATGGGTCAAATTTTTAGCAGTTGCTGCAGCATCACTCCAACGCTTTTATAGAAAACGGTTACTTTGTGTGTGTTACTTACAGTGTATTCTATAAAAGCTGGGGAGTGATGATGCAGCAAAAGGGTCAAATTTTTAGCAGTGTATTGCTAAAAATTTGACCCATTTACTTCAGCGTCACTCTACAGCTTTTATAGAATGTCTCTTTTATGACCAATGAGAATGCTCCATAACACAGCAAAGTAATCGTTTTCGTGTAGTGATGCTGAAGCAAATGAGTCAAATTTTTAACAGTGTGAATATTGTGTTTGAAATAGGGAAAAGATTTCAAAGCACAGTAAAATGTAGTGACGTCATTTACAGCTCAAACTGTAAATCTGGCAAATGAGAACGCCCCATTACGACTCTGGAACGTTTGCATTGGACAAAAAATTGATAGCCTTTAAAATCGGAGATAACTTTTCACAATGGAATTTGTCATTGGTCACAATAAGTGTTTTTTCTCGTGGATAGGTTGACCCCGGAATCGTTATACACGGAGGGATTTTATATATATATAATTCTTTTAAACTCCTTTTTGTTCTGAAGATAGAAGTTTCTAAATTTCTCATAAATAGCTTAAAATTGCTAATTTATATTTAAAAAAAGTCAAATTTCATTAAAAAAAATTCCATTTTTTCAATGTAAATGTAAAAAAATATGACAATTCTGAACCTACATTTTTACTTTTAGTTCATAGCACAGTTGACTTTGCATTTGACTGTGTTTGTTATTTTTATGAAAATTTATCGACAAAGTTTTCATTTTCCCAGGGGTAAAACTTTTTTGGAGTTAATATACCGTAATTCCATATAACAATATTCACTAATTTAGTTTCCAATTAGGTAAACCTTTTTAAGTGTGTATTCTGAATCAGTAAAAAAATACTAAATAAAAAAGTGGGTTTTCATAAACATAAAAAGCCCGGAAGACTTTCATCTTTGTTTACCTCCTGCAAGAATTCACAATTTAAAAGATATTATTGTACATTTTTCATTACCAAGTCTAAAACTTATCATAACTATTATGGGAATGCACATTACAAAATTCATTATATTTCATCATGATGGAGAATAGCTTACTAATTTTTATTTAAACTAAATAAAACACTATAACTAAACAAAAAACTATAAGTACACATTTTCTACACTTAAAAATCCTAATCATTTTGATAAAAAACAAACGCTTACAAATATTAACAGACCTTTAATGCAGTATGTACACACAAATATTAATATATTTTACCAATCTATGTCCTTAGAGCATCTTAGCATTTTATAACAAAAAAACAAGCTTAGTAACTTTCTGTATACCAAGTTTCTCTCTTAATTTACTATGCATATATGAAAAGTAAAAAAAAAAAAAAAAATTCGCTCTATGGGTGAAAAACTACAAGGAGTAAAGAATGATCGTTAAATGTGGGAATTCAAGATTTCATTATTATTAAGTGTTTTCCAACAAATTTTGCCTTTAAGGTATTTTTATTTAAAAAGCCTCCTTGGAAATGAGTACAAATGGAAAAGAGCACGATTGAAACGCAAACTTTTTTTGTTGTACAGTAAACAGTTAACATCTGTTGTATAGATTTGGAACAGAAAATATAAAAAGTCCTTATGTTTAAAGTGTATCAGCAGCTTTAGGGAACTGACTAATTCTTTATTTCCCCTTTTGTTATACATATAGAGGAAAGTCGGGTGAAATGGGACAGTAAGGTTTTCCTCTTTATGCATTATTCTAAACATTTCATCCATCGCACACAAGATGAGGCAGTGGTAATCCATTCTTCAGTTTAAAAGAAAATGTTGATCAGTATAAACTTGCAAATGCATGAAGAAAAAAATTATTTCAAGATTCAAATTTCAATTTGCTTTCAATATATTAAAGACTTGTTTATGTATATATGTAATAGTTTCCCTGTTTATGGAACATTTTACTGTATATTATCCGTAATTTAAACTAAACCTAGAAGCAGCATTTTTGTTTTTACAAGAAGTTTCATACAAAACAACGAAGTGGCGAGAAATGGGACATGCCAGCAAAGGGAGGAATGGGACGTGTCCAGTTCCTTTTTTTAATCAAGAATAATGTAAATTGCTAACATGCAAACCTTTTTAGAGGATAATATATTAATTATAAAAATGACTTGCATTTATATTTCAAAATGTAAATAAATTGATAATTTTATAATGCCATCCCCTATGACAGAGAATTTAGAATTTTCATTCCAGTCATGAAGATACTGAATTTTATATTGTGACACATACATTATCAACTTACAATCTTTGTTTGATTATTTATCTTGCCGACGTTAGATTATTTGTGCCTTATAGCTTTTTTTTTTATTGCTGTCCAAAAACTCTTAGTTGGGAGGAATGGGATACGTTTTGAGACTTACATCTTCTTTAAAATAAAATAGCTTTTGCACGTTATGTTTCTATATTGTTCAGGGGGAATAAAAAGTGTTTTATCTTGCACGCTATAAATTGAAAGTTTTCTTTTTGCATCAAACAAAGTTTATTTGTTTCTTTTGTCAAAATGCTCCACACCCCTCCACTCTCTCCTATATAGATATTATATATCAATACACCAATTACATGAAAATAGAATTTTTATCAATAGTATCAATACAGTTTAACAGTTAAGAGTTTATTGTATATCATTAGATTTTTACCACTTTTCCCCCCAGGTTTTTACTATCTGCTGATAAAAACCAGTTTTTACCGGTAAAAAGCCAACCCTGTTTATTGGCCTTGTTTCAGAACGGGTGGGATGAAAGATTGTTAAAAATTATGTCATTAGAAAAATGTTTAAGATTTATGAATGAAAGTGCATTTTTTTAAAACACGAGATCTTCATCACCAGCGGTAAAATTTCACATTTGTGTAAAATTTGAATCCAAGCTTTTATTCATTGTTATACTTTTCGAACACACACTATTTCTGTAAATTATTCTGAAAGTTGAGTGGAGTAAATATTGATTGTTTTCCTTTTATAATTTGACTGCTCATGACTACAAATATGTGATATCAGATAATGTTGATGATTGAGAAAGGAAGGGGGGGTGGGGTGATTACGGTCTAAGCAAACTTGCATTACTATTTTTGAAAAAATATTATTTTATTTAACCGTAAAATTCTGCTACTAAATAAGGTATAATGCGAAAGAATACTTTAGAAAAAAGGGGGTGTAAATCTGCATAGTCGATAATCACATTCTAAGAAGATTCAATTTAATACCCTAACTTTTTCTCACTTTCTGAAAGAAAATGAAACCAAACATATGAAAATATGGAGGATTGGGAGTAAGAAAACATAATGGTAAACCTATGAAACCGCTAAAATAATGTTTTTAGGCATTTCCCACCAAGATATGACTTGGCAGACAAATGGAGTTTTAATCTGCAAATCGAGGTTATGTAATCCTAGATTTTTATCTGTGAACTAGACGAGATGATTGTCTGTACTGCCGCCTCCCAATCTAATCTTATTAGGAAGATTATTTTGGAAATAATGGTAGCTAATATTGAAAACCCTGTAAATAAATTTTGATTACTTTAAGATTCGCAAGTATTCAACTGTCTTCCATCCCCCCCCCCCTCCAACATACAAAAATCAGGCATACTGAAACGGTATTAAAGGCAATTTGGGATTAAATAAACTTTACGGGGGGGGGGTCTCGGATAGCATCCATCCAACAATGCATGCAAAGCCGGTTAGATGCTGTCAGAGATCCTGTGTAAAGGTTAAAATTAAAACTTCGCAACTGAAAGTAATTGCATTTAACTGTATATAGACGCAAACACATATTTTAATCCTTAACTTCAGTGACAAAAATTGTCGCATAACTACTGTGAGCAGCCTGTCAGACCGCTTAATCTAATGATGAATAAAATGTTACATTAACTCTCAAAATACATGTGTTAACATTTATATACAAGACTTTTATAAATCAAATTCAGCTATTCAAAAGTATTTAGAGGTAGTAATAAAACTCCAAACTAAACAAAATTTGATCAGTATTTATAGTTAAACTAAAAATTACAAGTTAAACTGTGAAACTTGTAAAACCACAGCAGTATCCGAGACCGCAAACAGTAGTTAAGTATTACATCTAAACAGTTAAGCTTAAATACAAGGAAAAATGAACATAGGATATTCCGATTGTAACAAGACTTGCCTATAATAACCGATTTATAATGGGAAAATATGCAAATATTTTTACAAAATTTTTATTTCGCTTTTTAATTGGTCACCTGGAGCAGTTTGCTCCTATAGCTCCTTGGTAGCTATGCCTACGATAAATCATTTTAATATATTGACATGCAAACGAGAAATTGTAAAATAACTGCCTTACAGGATTAAAATTAGCAAGCGGATATGTTGGCGAGAGTGTAGCTTGTAACTTCACATAATAAACTTTCTAATCAATCATACTAACAAAAAAAATCTAATTTACAGTTTTTATTTATTTATTTTATTTTATTTTTAATGACATAACATATAGTTCTGTAACATAACTTAACATAACAATAAAATAAAATAAAGTTAAATCTTACCTTTAATCAGACTTTAAAAGACTTAAGATGTAGAGTAAGCTTTCGTTGTTCGCATAGGTTAGATCCATTGACTTTCTAATATACTTAGACGCCACATCCCATTCTTCTCTTTGCATGGCTTCGAATCCAACATCTTTGGCGAAAAGATGCCGTTTTTTACGGTGATCGCTTTATTGGCATCTTTCAGATTTCACAAAGAGAAAAGCAGAAGTGCGGTCAACTCAAGACAACCATAATAATAAAAGTTTCGGCGGGAGAAAAATCGGTTTGGCACTCTAAATCTGCCCTCCGTCACGTGACGGAAGACATAGATGTCGGCCTAAGAAAAGGTTAGCATTGTGGTGTCTAGGTATCTTAGGTCATTGGTTAGATCCTTATATATTGGCTATGACTGAGTTCCTTGATCCACGGCGCACACCCCGAGGCCAATTTAAAATTACTCTAAAAGCGCATTTGGCACTCAAACATCCTACTTTATACATTTTTCATGTTCTCCAACGTTCTAGTCTACTCTGGTAAGCTGGCATTAGTGTCAAGGAGCTGATCTATGCATTTATTTTATATGCCGCCGTGAGAAAAGGTTTTTGACTATTTTTCTGGTCTAGAGACCTTTTACATGAAAAAAAAGGCAATATATGTAGATTTCAGCGTAAATCCTATATACTTCTAGCAGTTAAAAAAAAAAGAAAAAGAAAAATAGACTGAATTAAATTGTACGCTTATACTTTCGCAATTTTTGTTTACAAACTTCGGCTATCTTATGGGATTTCAGTAAATAACGCTCAGAAAATAAAACAAAAACTACTGTGAACTGTTTTTTTTTCATGAAATTATTGCAACATTTTCCTTTGTTAATTTCGCCGTTACTGTTTACAATGTATAAACAAAAAATCATATTTGTTTAACAGTTTAAAAAGCAACAGAAACAAATCGCCGACTCTAAGCAGCAATGTTGAATTCAGACACATTTCTATGGAGTGGATTTCTGTGGATCCGGGGGAGGGGGTAGAATTCCCTTTTTAACCCTTTAAAGCACAAAAATTCAAATCTTCTGGGGAAAATGCCCCCCCGCCCCGTCTACGCCGTGAATTCGATACTGTTAAGCAGGTTTGATCTCGCTGAGATCGAGAAGTGCATGTAAAAACTATGAAGTAAACAGGCTCAGATTTTAGAAGTAATATCAAATTTGCGAACGATAGAAAAATATTCCAAAGAAAATTTAAAATAAATAACTTAATAAGAATTATACATTTTTTTTTTTAAAGTAGCAGTAATTTACATAAAAACTGGAAGCTATGTCTCATAAGGCAGGAAACAAATTATGCAGTTAGTAACGCTACCTGTATTTTTAAGCTCTAATCTTGGACGCCTTCACCTCCAAACAGGGAAAGGGGATCAAAGGGCGATTGTACCTTCCTCGATTTTAAATTTAAATAACTAAATAATGTTTTTCTCCTGTGCTGAAAAACATTAAAATTGGTTCTTTTCGAGCAGTTTAAACTAAAAGAGGAATTACGGACTTTTCTTTTAACGGGAGAGGCATGGGAGAAGCACTGCCCTTCACCATTTAATTAACTAAATTTTCTTTTATCCAATTTTCAAAAACAAAGCAATTTCTTTTTCGGAGAAGCTTAAAATTAAAAACAAATTATGAATTTCCCGTTAAAGGGCTAGGGCTTTTTCCACTCTAAAGCCCTTGACAGTTAATTTTCGGTCCTGTTTTTCTTCTTATGGTTATATTTTAAAAAAAATATCAGAAGCGGCAGTTTCAGAGTAATGTTGAATTTTGGTTGGTGGAGGACGGTGGCCCATGCGAAAGATTTTGAAAATCAATTAACAAAATTTTATTTTACTCTGGTTAAGACGTAATAAAATTTATTCCTTTCGAGTAACTCAAACTAATTAAACACTAAGAGAAAGAATCACTGAGAATCCTCTATGTGTGCGTATGTGTGTATGTGGGGGGGAGGCTACTTTTCAACGTAAATACCCTATGGGAATTAATTTTAGCTCACAGGCTATCAAAGCCTGAAAACTTACGAGTCCGCAGATTATATATGTATGTATTTACGTAATGTGATAATTCTTGATTCCGATTTTATTAAAATTTTGGATACAGATTCATTCATATATAATGCGCTTCCTTCATTATTCATTAGTTATTTATAAAGGAGGGAAAAATGGGGTCCCCCTCTCTTAATTGAGATAAATGGGTTTTTTAGGCAGAATTTTCAAATTTGGTATACCGGTTTATTCTGATAAGCCGCTTCCCTGATTAATTTTGCAGGTTCATTGTTAACTATAAAGGGAGAGCATGTGGGCTAATCCCCTATTCTCTAAATTTTGATAAATGGATTCTTCATGTAGAATTATTCGATTCGCTTCAATTTTGTATATAGGTTCATTGTTATAAGGTTTCCCTGATTAGTTTTGCGGTTCATTGATTGCGTATAAATAAGGTAACAAAGAATTAGTCCTCCCCTTAATTTAGATAAATAGGTTTTTCATGCAAAATTATCAGATTCGCTTCAAATTTTGTATATAGGTTTATTTTGATAAGGTGCTTCCCTGATTAGTTTTGGAAGTTCACTGGTTAAGCATAGAGGGGGAATTAGGAGCTACCCTCCTTAATTTAACTAGTTGGATGTGTTAATCCCGAAACTTTCTTCACTCTCATAAGTACATTTTAATATTAAGAAAAAAAAACGTGGTGACCCCAAAATTACCCACTATTGAATTTCCTCGAACATTTGACCTAGCTTACTGAGATCCTAGTATCCGAAAAGTCTAAAACGCAAAATTTAATTAATATTCTGAGAAAATGAGCTTAGTAGTGCCTCATGTTGGGTAATTTATACTAAAACCTAATAAGCATCTACTTATGTCAAGGCCTAACAGAATGTGAAATTTGATGGAATTTCGTCCATTAGTTCTTGAGATATAGTTATAACAAAAAAAAATGAAAAACGTAGCACAGCAACACCATATCTTGGACAATTTATGCCAAAACGTAAAAAAGCGTCTAATTATGTTATGGTGTAAAAGAATCTGAAGTTTGATGAAATTCTGTGCATCAGTTCTTGAGATATAGCTAGTTTTAAAAAAAAGTGTAAAATATAGCACAGCAGCACCATCAGTTGAAGGATTTATAACAAAACGTAATCATTGTGTAATTATGTTATATGTCATTTTGTAACAAAATCTGAAGCTTGATGAAATTCTGCGTTGGTTGTTGAGATATAGCTGTTGAAAAAAATTGTGCAAAATGCAGCATAGCTGCACCACCTGTTGCAAGGTTAATACCAAAATGTAATCAGCGTCAAATTATGTTATATATTCTAGTGTAACAGAATCTAAAATTCGATGAAGTTCTGTGCATTAGTTCTTGAGATATAGCTATCGGAAAAATCGTGCAAAATGTAGCATAGCAGCGCCACCTATAGGGCAGTTCACACCAAAATCTTATCAGCGGCTATGTATCTCAAGGTATCGCGGAATCTGAAGTTTGCCGAAATTCTGTGCATTAGTTCTTGAGATATAGCTATCATAAAAATCATGAAAAACGTGGCATAGCAGCGCCACCTGCTGGCCAATTTACACCAAAACGTAATCAGCGTCTATGTATATCAAGGGGTCACAGAATCTGAAATTTGGTGAAATTCTGTGCATTAGTTCTTGAGATATAGCAATCTTGAAAATCATGAAAAACGTAGTATAGCAGCGCCACCTGCAGGCCAATTTTCACCAAAAACCAATAGGCACTAATTTATATCAGCGTCTAACTGAATATAACATTTTATTAAATTTCGATCATTAGTTCTTGAAATAGAGAGCCCACAAATTTTATGTCACATAGAGGCAGACTCACAGACAGACATTTTCTAAAAATAGTCAAAACGTGTTCAGGACCTTCTAAAACGTACAAATCCATCAAAAACCGGAAGTCGAAAATTTTCATGAATCCAATACTTTCTTCTTGTAAAGATAGAAGAAAGTAAAAATAGTGTGTGATCTCAATGCCATCAGTCTAACTGGGCTTTTTTTGTGGAACAATTGAATAAATTTGTAAATAAAAAATAAAGCAGATTTTATTGGATAAACATTACTTAAATAATATTTATTTTATTTAAAATTCCATTATTATGTTTACATGTTTGAAATTTCAACACAGTGTTGAATTTAGAGTTAGTCAGAGGCATACCCCTCCCCCCCCACAACATACATCAAATCTTGCTTCTTACTACGAAAAAATATACATAACATACTTTTGTTTATCATCCCTTTAAAAAAATTAAGAGCTAACTGTCTGTTTCATTAGAAGGAAGTTTTATTTCCTGCCCGGTTCACTGGTCGCGTAGATCGGATCGTTATGCCCCATTCTTGTTTCATTGTAGCTCAGTGGTTAGTCCTCAATTAATATCGCCAATTTAGACACTGCCATGTGATGATTAGCTCACAGCCGTCAATTTTACTTGCCGACACTGAAAACAGAAAGACACACGTCACAGCGCATGCTCAAGGTCCACATTTCTGCCAATACGAAGTGCATGGCACCTTATTTGGCTCCATTCACCTAGTAAGAAACCTGTATTCACCCCAACCGCATATCAAAGCCTCTATGGCATCCTAGGGTTCCAAATGGCACCGCCGTTTCACCTGCGGGTCCCAAATGGCACCGGTTTGTCACCTTTATTTTTAACAGTGTATACTATAAGTAAAAAGCAATTAAAGCTCAAAGTATGTTTTCAGGCTTCATTTTTAGGGTTTCGCTCATCTCACGAAACTACAATAGCCTCGCTTCTCTGTCCGTCCATCACAGCTTCGTACTCAAAAACTATTTAAGTTAGACTTTTTTTTTCTTGAAATGATATCCCATTATTTTGCAATTTTACAACACAATCTTAATTTCAATCATATCTCTTCGTAAGCTCGGTAATACTGTGGTAGAGTGTGTTATTTCAACCGAATGGACCTAGGTTCAAACAGTGTCGGCGAAAGTTGAAGTTTTCACTGTTTTACATTTAATTGTCCAATGTATATAATTTTAAAAAATGGTATTTTTTGGCCGTTTACGGATTTATTTATTTATTTATTTTAATCTTTTTGCAGAATTTAACGTATTATGATTTTATGAACATTTAAAAAAATATCTTATCTTTATAAATATTTAATTTTTCTTACAAAATTTATTAAATAATAAATTATTATAATAAATTAAAAAATTTATGAATTACATTTTACAGCTAGTTAATAAAATAATCTTATCTAATTATTTGGTATTTGATGGTAATTAAATATCTCTTAATTATACATTTTAGTTTTTTAATCAATTTATTGGTATAATAAATTTATTTTGTTTTTCCAATTATTTTTATCTTTATATTTATTTTTTAAGGTTTCTCAAATAGCTCTAATAATTAAAAGGGAAATTCAAAATATTTTTAATTTTTAGTGAAAAAATTTCTCCAAAATGCGATTTTCGTGTATTTTCAGGCGTTATTTCAAAATAAAATAACCTTGAGCTCTTTTTTTTGTGTGTGTGTGTTGCGATCTATTGGTACAACGGTAGCATATAGTAAACTTTAAATTTCACGAGAAGCTATTTAATTAAATTAAAGCATAGCACGGCAGTGCTATGCTTTATTTATTTCCAGTGTGACTCCGTAATGTTATTTTAATACGGAATTTAACATTGAACGAGTTATTTACTAGACATTTTCCCACATTTTGTACGCGCTTCCACAAATTTTCTTCAAAGGATCTAATTGTTTAAAAAATAATTCCCTCCAATCAAAAAAATATACAGAAGTCGATGGACATATTTCCTGTAGCAGTTAATCATTTTTATGTGATAAATAAAAAATAAAATTGATTTTTTTTTTCTTTTGTAAGAATTAAAAATGGTATATTTACGACGTCATATTAGAAATGAAACGGAGATTTGCAAACATTTCGTATAAATACAAGAATCGTCAACAGAAAGCAAAATGAAGCATTGATTTTTAAAATAAAAGGACATTTTCAAACATTGATCAAGAAGCTTCTAACAGAAGAAATATAGAAAATAAGTAAATTAAATTTTTTCTACTTTTTGTCTGCTTTCTGTAAAATAATAGAAAATAACTTAAGCATATATATGTAACTGGTATTTGAAAGCGAGTTTTTTGACACATTGGCATAAAAAAAAAAAAAAAATGCACCAAACCCAGTGCATATATGACATTTGCGCCGGGATTTCGTACTTACACCACATTTTTAAAAATTTCTTCCTCTTATATGTTCGAAGAAAATCAAAATAAATTTAGGTGAATAAAAATTTTCAAAAATAATAGCATTTGAGAATAATAGCATTTCATCCTTGGTATGTAATGAAACTAGTAAATCTGTAGAACTGGGTCTTCAAAGATAGCAATTTTTTAAGGCTAAACCGCAGAATCGGCTACTACTTGGTATAAGACTTTTCGGCACTGCAATAAATTCGCCAATTCTATCAACCTAAATATTCAAATCCAATGTAAACAAGTATAAACAATGTTTACAAATATATTTTTTTAATTCCCGATTTGGTGATTTTTTTTTAATCGTGCCTAAATTTGTAATGTTACAAATAATTAATCATTGGATAAAATCAATATTAAATCAACGGTACTACTTGGTTATCCTGTCGACCAAAAAACTATCGCCAAACTATAAGATAAAATGTCAGTAATGGATAATCGTGAATGTCACATTCAATGACATTAAATACCTATACGTATTTAGAGATGTCATCAAATGATTTTATTTCCACTTTTTACTTGTGTTTTACCCATTTATTTGTACTTTTGTTATAAAAAAATGCCAATATGTATAATTTGGCTATTAGTTTGGCGACATATATAATTTAGCGGAATTGTTGAAGGGATAACCAAGTACCGAATTAACTTGTATTAAATTCATTATTCCGATGATTTTAATATAAAACACTACACGATTTAATTTTTAAAATATCGCAAAGAGTTTCTGTTGAAAAATAGCTGTTTTTTACACTTTAAGTTAATATTTTTATGGTACTACTAGGTTATCCCGTTGACCAAAAAATTATCGCCAAACTATAAGATTAAATGCCAATAATGGATGATCGTTAATGTCACATTCAATAACATTAAATACGATTCCCGTGTTTAAAATGTCATTAAGTGATTTTTATTTCGACTTTTTATTTGCATTTTTATTAATATTCTACTAATTATTTGGTTTTTCGTTATTTAAAATACAAATTATGTCAACATATATAATTTGGCTATTAGTTTGGCGATTTGTAGAATTTGGCGAAATTGGTCGACGGGATAATAGAGTAGTACCATTTTTATAAAACTTTTGATTCACTATCCCTATGAGTTAATAAAATTTAAGCACATTTGGAATATTCATAATGCGTCACCTTTATGCGCAGATGTCTAATACTTGCCATGTTTCACAGTTTTTTTTATGCCAATTTGGCGAAAATTTCGTTTTCAATACATATCACATATATATTTTCTAATTATTTTCTAATATTTAAAAAGGAAAATAAAGATAAATAAAAAAAAAGTTTATTAATAACTATAGAACAAACGATCTACACAATTTTTTTAAATAAAGTAATAGAAAATAAACTATTAGTAAAATAAACAACGATAGCCAGGTTAGCATGTGAGGCATATAATATCCATTTTGTTCCAACCGCGCCAATGTATTGCATGTATGACATCTATCCCTAACTTTTCTACGCTGAACCCTGCCCAGAGCTCCGATAGCGTTTTGAAGTTCTGTCGATGTTAAATTTCAATTTTTGGCAGAATTTCAATTCAAACATTGATTAATTTATCAAGAAGCTTCTAAATGAAGAAATACAGAAAATAAATAAATATGACGTAATACAAAAAATAAAAAAAATAATACATTTTATTGATACTATGTCTTGAGGTATTGTTGGAGGAATATTATATTGTCTAGAGGTGAATGTCTAGAATTATACTAGACATTTATGACGTCATATTGGAAATGAAACAGAGATTGTTGAAATATTTGGTATCAAGACAGGAAGCATGTACGGAATTCAGTTCTAGATGTAAAAAAAGTTAACTATTTGGAAATGTATCAATGAAAATCTGTGCAAAACCCAATGGAGATATGAAAATCTACGTAGATACTGCGGAGATAGATAGAGTTTTTAATTGAGGGTGGTTTTGGAGTCTAGGTATCATGATCGGTATAGATCTGGAAAAATAAATCAGAAATTCCTACGTAGGGGAAAACGTAATAGTTAGTATTTCATCAAATAAAATTTTGTTCAAAAATCTAATTTAACTTTGAGGCCCTTTCACGGTTTTGCAGAATTGCTGAATTGTAACTAAAGTGCTTCAACACTCGCTCATCCTGCTTGCATATATGAAGCCAACATGATGTTTAATCTTGAATTAGTTATACACTCAAATTTTTCATCACCATATTCTTTTTTAGCATAAAATTGAGCTATTGCAACAATTTAATAAGAAGCATGGAACTTACAATGTGAATATGCACTAATATGTTTTTTTGCGTGAGAGGAAGAGAGAGAGAAATATGAGCATCTCAGACGTTCTCTTGAGTGTACCCCCCCCCCCCATACTTCACTTCTAGCTATGTCCCTGGGTAAATTACATCAGTAATTGTGATACGATACCACATAAAGGAAGTCCTGATGATGGTACCCTCAGTTCATTTTGAAAAGAGCTCATCTGAATGCAGTAGTTATTAAAAAACTTAAGATATTAAACAAAAACATAATTTGCAGAACAAATTAAAAAAACAAAATTTATTTCCTGCTCTATTTAAGCCCGAGAAGGGACAGATATTAAGATATTTGAATTCTTTATTTCTACACTTAGTATTAAATTTTTGTATCAAATAATTTAAATTATGTGAACATTAAAAAAATAAAATTGAAATTCAAACAATATGATACTTAAAAACCCTAAATCTTAGATTCCGTTCAAACGAAATTGAAATAAATCTTAGACTTTTTTTCAAACTTAACTTGCAAATATTTGTTTTGCAGATTTTGTATAATGTTTACGATAGGTATAGATAAAAAGAATAGAACATCTAAAAAGCAAATGTTCAGAAAAAGTCTAAGATTTATTTCAATTTCGTTTGAACGGAATCTAAGATTTAGGGTTTTTAAGTATCATATTGTTTGAATTTCAATTTTATTTTTTTAATGTTCACATAATTTAAATTATTTGATACAAAAATTTAATACTAAATGTAGAAATAAAGAATTCAAATATCTTAATATCTGTCCCTTCTCGGGCTTAAATAGAGCAGGAAATAAATTTTGTTTTTTTAATTTGTTCTGCAAATTATGTTTTTGTTTAATATTATATTGCTGTCATTTATGTAGGATTTTAATAATTATAAATTAACAATTTGATTTATTAATTAGGATGAGCGAAGCGAATCCTCTACTAGGCCACTCAAATTACATTTTGTCGTACGCTTTACAAAAAAACTATTCAATATTTTGACTTCAAATTAAACACAAAAATAAATTATGATCTGTAGATTTGCACAATATAATTTTTTTTACAGTAAAACGTTAAAAAAATGTTATTTTAATTAATTTATTTTACATGCATTTCCAATACGGACGCATTTTAGCAAATAATTAAAAAATGAAACGCGTATATTTTCAGAAAAAAAAATATAAATCATTGAGTAAGTAATTATAGGTAGAATCATGATTAACATGTTTTCATTATGCCGCAAAATCGTTTGCACTGATGACACTTAAACATTTTAAAAGAATTGTATTATGGATTTTTTTTTTATAAAATGGCAACAAAAGAATTGTAAACAAATAAAATTAATTGTTAAATTTGTTATATAAATGAAAAATTAAAAGATCTGCGTGAAGTTGTTGCCCCGATTCAAGTTCTTTATAAATGTACTAAAGCAATGTTGACTTGACCGATTCAGAAACGACAAATGGATTTTAACCATTTCTTACTTTACCATTTGGATCTAAAATAATGTTACGCTCTTATTTGTGGACCAAAAAAGATTTAGTAAACGGGACTTTAGACTTTGTTGCACGTATTAAAGAAAATCACAAGCCACCAAACCAGATATCGCGACTAATCATGGATAAATTTAAATACTACAGTAATTTAACTTATAAGAATTGGTGCGTAACAATTCCCCCAATAATTAAATTCTGGAAAATTGGAAGCATAAATTGCTCAAGGAAAGAATTTCTTCTGCAGTTAGCTTTCGCTGTTACAATTCAAAAATCCCAAGGTTTAACATTAGATGAAGCAGTTGTAGATATTGAGGATATATAGACACCAGTTGGCTTAAAAACGTACGTAACGTTGTCGAGAGTGAAAATCCTTCAAAATTAAGCATTCAATAGAAATTTTCCTTACGAAAAATTCTACAATATCAAAAATTCTCGTACGCTAACATATATAAAAACGAAGAAATTAGAATAAAAAATTTTACAGTTAAAAATTCATAGTATCAACGAGAGCAGATTTCAAATGTTTTTCCAGAAAATAGGATTTTGAAGAAGTAACTTTCTTCAAGCTCCCTTCAAATATATTATTCTAAAATGGCTATCAAAGATTATTTGATGTTAATTACAAAGATTGGAAACATGCATATTTCAAACAACTTTAAAAAACACCAGTGGCTACTGGAAATAGTAAAAACATATTTAAAAGAACTTTTAGTTGAAAATTTAAAAATATTTTGTAAAAGTTTTCTTCGAAAATATTTTATTATGCCAGTCTTACATCATAAATAAAAAATTAAAATGCGCCAAAGTATAAAATAACGTTTTTGTTTAATAAAGATGCAAAAATTATATTAAAAAATATTGTTATTTTCAAATATCTGTTTTGTAAAATAATGCTTCGCGAATCCAAACAAAGCATGGCTTTTGCTAGTTTATAGATAAAGTGTTTTAAAAGATATATTAAATGAAATCCTCTGTGCGACTGCAATTACATTGATTCATTTGTTTTGTAATCTTTGTATGTTGCAAATAAATTTTCTTTTATTCTTACGTATTAATTTATCTTTATTTCTCTTTTCTCAACCAGATATTGAATTGAATAACTATTTAGCGGCCATTGAAGACTGTAATAAAATTCTTTTGATGGATCCTAACAATTTGAAAGGTAACTTGTTTTAGATAAAGATCCAATGACTCATATCAAAGCCCTTTAATTTTTTTCTTGCACAAATATTCAGCTTCGATTTCTGTTTAGTTATACATATATGCAAGTTTGTTTATGTGTGAAAATAAACAACTATTGCTTTGTTTTGCAATAAATTCATGATATTAAATTGATACATAATTATATTATATAATTTCTGTATATTAAAATATCAGATTAAACTATGTATTAACTTAATCTAAAGGGGAAAAATACAGCAGTTAACTACCTCATTGCCTTCCGTTTTCCTGACAAAAAATCAAATGAACTCTAAAATTTCAAACAAAACTGAGAGTAAAATCATAGGTAAGCTTCATAGTAACAAATCAATTATCAGCAGTAATATAGCGAATAGATCCAAGCATGGAATTAGTCCTTCTCTTCAACTCATCACTTGTCAGTGGCTTTGGTTGTTTTAATCATAGGTTTATGGGCCATTTTAGCAGCAAACCTAAAACAAAAAAGAGAAAATATCAACATGAGTACATATTTGGGCTCAGAGACCATCTGGACGAAGCCATATATTTCCAAAAAGTATCGCTATTCCTTGAAATTTTCATTCATCAAATGAGTAAATTAAACAATTACGATAAAAATAAATAAAAATACAAACCTTCAAAAATTGGATGAGTTCGGGCGCAATGAGCACGAGAGTCTACAGAAGTTATTATTTCAGTTAACGTAGATAGCAAGAAAATTGAGTAAGGGGATTTCGAACAGAATCTGTCAAACCTACGCCCGGAGGTGGAGAATGGGTGATAAATAACCATTTGCTTACATATCTTAAAAGAATACTGCAAGATACCAATTTCTATATGTTATAGGTAAAAGCAAAATATAGCTGTATAAAACAACAGCAAGTTAGTGACAGACTAAGCAAAAATTACTTTTGAATATAAATACATTCCTATACAATTCCCCGAAAAATTTCTGTTGAAAATTTCTCATGCCTTGCATTCAATATTATTTCAAATTTTAATTTCTTAAAAAGCGCTTTTAATTATATTGACTATGCGTCTTTTAAACAATTTTAAAAATTTAATAATAATACCCATTAAAAAATATAAATATTATGTTATTGTATTTAGATTTTTAAACGTAAAATCTGAGAAATTTACTATTATAAATCCATAAAGTAAACCTTCATGAAAATGGGATTTTTTCCTTTCATTTTCAACTCGATTTTTATTACTTTTAGCTTTGTACAGAAGGGGTCTAGCACTAAAAAGGAACGAGATGTATGATCTTGCTGAACTTGATTTTAGGACTTTGTTGGAGCTAGATGCTGAAAACAAGCCGGCTAAAGTAAAGTTTTTTAATGAATCTTTTAAAATCTTGCTTTTTTTTAAATCTGGAATTTTGTAAGGCTAAAAGGATTTTCGTTTGCTCATTCACAATTGCTTTTTATGTTTTTTTTTTTTTTTTTTTTTTTTTTTTTTTGCCAGCGAAATTAATAAAATGAGAACTTATCCTCTTCAGTCCTGATGTCGCCTGAAACTCTATAAAACATTCTTTAAATTAGTTTAAATACTTCTAGAATTGTTAAAATTACTTCTAGACCCATTTAATAAATGCGTGCAAATCATAAACATTGGTTTATAGGCACATGCATCTTTGGTGATGTTTTGTAGTAATTTTAAATTGCATGATTACTGATTAGTAATCCCACGGGATATTTGTCTCAGGACTGAGGAGGCTATACTAAATTCATTTCTTTACAAGGCCGATAGTTCATTTATCGTGTGTTAAATAAATCGTTAAGGAAATCTAAAGGCCATGACTTAATCTTTACCAATATTTTATTCTTCCCAAAATATATGCCAGAATTTATTAACAGTAATTTTCAATCAAACCAAGCTAAAAAAAAGTTAATAATGATAAAAACAAATTATTTTTTCATACCCACATATGTTTCACCCCATAAACGGCAACATGCACTGGTTTTCATTATGCATGAAGTTTCGTGATATCATTTACCAAGATCTTGCTTTAAAAAAAATATTTCAAAAATATTTCCATCAAGAGAGATCCAAGAGAGATCTTGAAAATGTCACCGTTTGTGCGATGAAAAATATGTTGATCTAAAAAGTTTTGTTATCACTACAAGCATTTTTTAGCTTAATTCGATTCATTATAAGTGATTATCATGCATATTTTTACAGTAATCTTCACATTATTTAATCAAGAAATGTCTTCGATTAAATAGGGAGACGAATGCAATTAAAAAATTCTGGTATATATTTTGATTTTTTTTTTTTTTAATGCTAAATTTAGTATTGATAATAACGCGTCAGCCATTGTGAGGTGTTTTCGGAAATTTATATACCAACCAGTGCGTCGTGTGGTGGTTAACCTGTTCTCTGACACCATAATATCATAACAACAATAATCATATCATCAAATGTGTCACAAATTATTCAAACAATAATCAATTGCAATGATTATAGACTAGTCATCAAAATTAAAGGATAATGAGAAAACATTTGCACACTAACAAGGAAGGTCTCCATACTGGGCATACTCAGAATTTTTTGAAAAAAATATTGATTAAACTACTCATGTATGTAATAAAGGATCAGTCAAATTTAGCGGCGGAATTACATAAGAAACTCAGTAAAAAAATAAAATACTTTCGAGTATTTGGCGCGAAAAGACAAAAGCGTCGCGCGATTTGGCGAGCAGCATTTTCCTTCGCCAAAAGCAAACAATTTTAATGCACCTGAAAATTTCTTGTCAGTTAAATTTTAGAATACGTGTAAATAGTATTTAATGAATTTAAATTTGAAGAATGAGAGAGTTTGACACATAAATTTATTTTATATTACATTCTGTTGCTTTTGCTCCAGTTATTTAATTTTATCACTTTAAAAATAATTTCTTATATAAAAATACTTTCATATTGAAAATTATTTTTACATATATTTAAGCGTATGACAGAATAAAGGCCAGATGAAGAATGCTACAGCAATGCATTTCAATATTGGAGAAGTTTTTGTTTCCATAGCAACAAAATTGAATCGACAGAGATCAATTAGATTGGAGTTAATTTTGAGATTGAAACAATTTTAATTAGTTTAAATTTTGTTTTAATTCATAAAATTTCACAGTTATTTTTCATTCTAAATACATTCTGACAAAAATATAGTTAAAACAAACTAAAGCTGACAAAACTAACGTTATGTAAATAAAATTTCACTAAACAAGTTCAAGATGAAACATGTTTACCTTAAAAAGAATTTGACATAAAAAAAAGTACTTTTTGAAATATTATTTCGACGCCAATCGGTGATAAATCGCCAAATAAACGAAATGTTTATTATTTTTTTACAAACATTCTAAAGGGGTTCCGCCAAAATTTTTTTTACAAACATATATATCCACATGAGAAGAACATTCTGTAATTTTTTCAGAATTTTTTGAGTATGCCCGTATGGAGACCTTCCTTGTAAGTTAATGTTGCAACCAATGCCCAATGTTGCAATTATTTATGTTACTGAACACAAAATTGGACTTCAGAGCATACATTAATGACGGAAATATACTAATTCGGAGATTGACAATTTGGTGCACAACGAATGCATGTTAGAATTGTGGTCTATAGTATCATTTAAAGTGAATGTGGTGTCTGAGAGGGATTGGTATTCATTAGTTATAGCTTAAAGGCGTTATTTAAGTGAAGATAAAAAATGGCGAATAATTGGTAGAATCAAAGGAGGTCAAGCACAAAAGGAAGTCCCCCAAGATTTGAATTTTCCACAAAGTATCATATCAAGAGCTTCGAGCCGCTTTTTAGTAGTTTATTATTCACTGGATCTGTTAATAGACAGCTTAGTCAAGGGAGACCAAGAGAAACAACTTCATCCAAAGACTGTTTTGTATCATTGTCTGCTTGGAGAAACTGGCAAGCGATTACAAAAGATTTGGTTTCAGACCTTCAGACTGCTACAGGAGCTCGAATTAGCTGTACTATAGCTGCACCAAGGTTTAGCGAGTGTGGACTGTATGAAAAAAAACAATGATTTGTGTACCACTAATTCCAGCTTCCAAAGGGGCCCGTTTAAACTGGTGTCATCGTCATGTTCAATAGAGCTAAGAAGATTAGGCCCTAGTAATGTTTACTGATGAATTCAGATATAGTTTGAATGCTGATACCAGACGTGTTTTAATCTGAAGAAAGAAAAGAACATGCAACTTGTTCCCTTTTGCATGACCGCGGTTTAATGGTTTTGAAAGGGGGGATTCATGACAAATGGTCGCATCGTGAAGATTCATCAAGAATCATTCAAGAAGTTCTGTAACAGATCGAAGATATCTGTAGGAGGTATTGAACACCAAGTTAAACAATTTAGGAGTATTGTTGGCCCAGTTTTTCTAATGGATGACAGTGCTCGGCCACATCGAACATATGTGGTGTCAGAATATTTGAAAACAGCATATATCACTCAAATGGAATGGTTACCTTATTCAGTCGACTTGAACCTTATTGAGCATGTGGGGTCTTAGGACGCCGACTTTCAATGCGCTAATCTTCTTTACGTACCCTCCATGCGATAAAAAATGCATTTTTAGAAGAGTGGCGTGCAATTCCACAAAATTCATCAACACTTTTGTAAAGCTTATGGAATGAAGATATCTGGATCATTAAGATGTATGGATGTGAAACATGTTTTTACAAAATGTCTTTCTGTATGTCTGTTCGTCTGTCTGTCTGACTGTATGTATATATGTATATGACACAAAAGTTTGAGGATGCTATATCTCAAGAACTAATGCACGAAATTTGATAAAAATTTATATTCAGTTATATAAATTGATGCTGTTTAGTTTTTGGTGTAAATCGCTCATTGGTGTGGCGCTGCTATGCATATGCAGCATTTTTCCCGATTCCCGCAACAGTTGGATCTCCAGAATTAATGGACTGATTTTCATCAAAATTCAGATTCAGTTAGACCTTAACATGAATTGACGATCTCTACATTTTGGTGCAAATTGCTCATTAGATGGCGCCGCTATGATGCATTTTTGCGATTTCCGCAATAACTTAATCTCGAGAAGTAATGCACAGATTTTCATCTAACTTCAGATTCGGTTAGTCCTTGACGCTTCCAACATTTTTCTACACACATGGGTTGACGATTTCTACATTTTTGTGTAAATCGCTCAACAGATGGTGCAGCTATGCTGCTTTTTTTTATTTTAAGAACTAATGCATTGATTTTCATCAAACTTCAGATTCAGTTAAATGTTGACATAAGTTGTTTTAGATTAGGTTTTGGTGTAAATTGCACAAGTGGCGCTGCTATGCTACATTTTTCATGATTCAAGTGATTTTAGCAATAGTCATACCTTGGGAACTAAGGCACAGAATTTCATACCATTAGAATCCCAATGATGGACATAGATTGCCATGTAATTTTGGCACTGTAATAGCGAGTTTTGAAATATTAACATGTATAATTACAGAAGAAAGTTTTGGGCTTGCCACATCCGACTTGATAAATATTTTATGAAACATATTCTCTAATTCATTGGTGTAAAGAAAAAATGTTGGTATAGCAATGTGTGGTCGGAATATATATCGTATTTTTTTATCGTATATTTTTATTATGTTCGTCTTCGCTTACCACTATTTTCGAGCAATAATATTGGTGGTAGGATTTTATTTCACATGCTAGAAAATTGATATTGAATGTGAAGTTTTATTTATTTTTTCTTATCGTTAATTTATTTTTATTTATTTACTTATTTATTTATTTGAAATAGTGGTAGGGAATATATATTAAAAACATGAAACACTGCGACTTTTCTAATACGATTTAAATAAAATATTACTTAATTCATAGATTTATTTACTAATATTTATATATAGTTGTATGTAAAATACAATTTATATAAAGCATAAGAAAACCAATTTACAGGTTCATTTGAAATAACAAACTTCAAATTATATATCCGCAAATTATTAAGGTAAACTGTAATTATTTATCCCCTAAAAAGCTAAAATTCTAATTTCATTATGTGCATGAAACTCATATTGTTATGTAATTTGCAGGAGCAACTGAAGCAGATAAAGAAGTTGAGACTGACCAAGCCAGAAAACAAAAAAGTCGTTATTGAAGAAATAAAATCAGATGAGATCGAAACAACAGAAATTGAAAAGGACGAAAATGTAAAGGGAACTAGAATGAAAATAGAAGAAGTGTCAACAACTGAGAATACCGAGAAATTGACTAATCTAAATTATAGCAGCAGTGACGAAGATGACAATATCGCTCATTTACCTATAAAAGTAAAGCAAATGCTTCAAGTTAATAAAACATCAAACAAACAAAAATACCGAACAGATAAATTGATTGGCGAAGATGAAATTGAAAAAACACCCATACGAGAAACAAACAGAAATGTGCAAAAATTGAAAATAATAGAAGAATGTGAACGAGGTAAAGTTAATAAAAATGCATCTAACACAAACAGGGATAAAAGGAAATTCGAAGATAATGTTGTACGTATAGCTATAGAAGATACGATATCAAATAAAGAAAATCCAAAACAACACAACAAATGTATGAATAAAAATAAACAGTTAAATTGCATTAATTCTGTAGATAAAGAAGTAGTTTTAAAAACAGTAGAGAAAAATGCAACTAACTATATCGTAGAGGATGGAAAACCCCCAGAATATCTCAAAGAAAATATCCCAAATAAAAAAAATTCTACAAATTCAATAAAATATTTGACAAAAACGGAAACTTCAAGTACGGATTTTAATTATAATAGCAATATTAAAAACAATGAGAAAAATGAAACACATATTATTTCAAAAGAAGATAACACAAGAAAATCTAATCAAAAAATTATAAAAACTAATGATAACATGATATCAAACGGCGAAGAAAAAATTAAGCAATATCCTGATTCAACAAAAGTCAAAAGTATCGTTCTGGAAGGTCCTGTTTCAAATCAACACAAGCTTCGGAAAGTTGATGAATGTGAAATGAATAACAAAAAATTCTCAGTAATGAACCTTAATGGTGAAATCATTAATGATAATAAATTATGTAAACTTGAGAATTTAAAAAAATCGTTTAATGAGTCAAACGAAAATAATCTTAAGGCAGACAAATACTGTAATGTAAATTTTAGTGAATGTAAGGTTTTTAATCACGAAGATACAACGAACTATAAAGAAGACAATGCAAAAATATTTGAAAGGGAATTATCTTCTAAAAAAGTTGAATCTATTAATGAAGTAATCATTACAACAGAATCAAATGAAGAAATAAACGTTAATAAAACAGGTTATTTGGTTGCAAATAATTGGCAAAAGGACAGAAATATTTCTGTATTCAATTGCAGCGGAAAACACGAATGCAACGGTTCAATTTTTGATTCAGGTCAAGAAATACATTTTTTAAAAAATGAAGAAAGCGGTGGTTTAGATTCTACTATCAGTAATACAAAAACTGTAAATGGAATTCAAACTCATAAAAAGGAGCATAAAATGCATTTTGATGAGGAAACCAAAATTTATGAAGACACACCTAATTATGGTGTGAATATATTTACAGTTCAAGACACTGGTAATAAAAATAAACTCAATAAAATTATAGACAATGATGTTGGTCCGCAAGTTCTACCTTATGAAAATTTGGAAAGAACAGACAATTACAAGATAAATAATTCAGAATCTTTTAAACCTTTAGAAGATGAATTAAAGAAAGACGAATGTACTTACAATAATTCTGAAAAATATCATGATTCAGAAACTTCTAAAACACATCCCAAAAACGTTTACGAAGAGTTAGAAGATGAATTCATAGACGTAGAGAATGATGATCCATTACAACAAACAATCATTCAGATGTCTAAAGAACAGACAGAAGAATATGAAATGAACCTTACAAACTCAAGATACAAAAATATCAAAGAAGATACAAAATTTGTAGAACACCCTCGGTCATCTTTTAATAGTTCCAAACTTTTTGAAGAAAGAAGGGAAGATAATGTTTGTTACTCAAACTATACAAAAGAAGGAAATGTTGATTATAATGAAAATGAAGAATTAAATGAGAGAGATATAGAAGTATTTATAAAAGATGCTCAGCCTCTAAAATCTGCTGTGCTAGAAAATGATGAACAGTATGAAAAGGTAAGAAAAAGCATAAGTTTTAATGTCAATATGTTATTGGATGAAAAAAAAGTATTTAAAATTAATTGACGCGCTGTTGATTGTATTATAAGCATCTCTCTTACAACAGGCTTTAAAAGTGTTTATGTAATTTATGAAATGCTCCTCAAATTTATTTTTCTTTAAACATAAATTATATGTGTTTTTTTAAGGGATCCATGATACTTTTTAAAATAATTTTTATTTATTCAGTTAAAATTTTGAATTTTTTGTGATGATTAATCATATTATTTGTAAACAAAATCACATAATAAAACTTGTCTTAATCTTTTTTTAAAAATTAAAATTTATTAACGTGGGGTAATTTAAAATTGTTATAACTCAAAATATTATTAGTAGAATTTCAATTTTTTTACATTTAAATAAACAGAAATATCTAAATTTTAATTTTGAATAGTATTTTGAATAGAATAGTATTTTTAAAATATTGATTTAAAAAAATAAAAATATTTGTAGTAAAAATTTGAAAAATAAATGATGTAACTTTTATTTAAATAAACTTTTCTATTAAAAATTGAACCGACTTCAAAAGCTACTGCAAAGTGAAAAATAATTTTTTTACAGAATAGTATTAAGAAATTAAATTAAGAGCGTAGTATTTATCATGCGTATTATTATATTTATGTAGATTAATTTGATTTTTTGAAGTCGGTACCAGCCAAGCCAAGTTACATGTAATTTTCCAATAGACACGCATCCAAGTATCTACGAGTTTTTTTACGATTTAATATTTAGTTAAAAATTTAACTTTATTCTTTTACGATTTGCATTGGATAATTAATTTTAATTTTGAACTTGGCTTGGCTGGCACCGACTTCAAAAAATCAAATTAATCTACATAAATATAATAATACGCATGATAAATACTACGCTCTTAATTTAATTTCTTAATACTATTCTGTAAAAAAGTTATTTTTCACTTTGCAGTAGCTTTTGAAGTCGGTTCAATTTTTGGTAGAAAACATATAAAAACATTTCATATTTATTTACTTAGAACAGGTGTCACAAATAAAAAATTAAAAAGTTGACATGTTTCGGTTCATTCATAAGAACCGTATTCATAACACATAAAATCAGTAGAAAACTAAATGACACTGGATATAAATGTAATTTAAAAACCAAAACACAAAACATTGCGCCCCCTATGATCGTGAATAGCCATTGCCACCGCGGCATGTAAATATAATATATTTTGATCATATATTAAATTTAATATGTATAAAATTAATATTAATAAAAGTAGAAAACTAAATGACACTGGATATAAATATAATTTAAAAACCCAAAACACAAAATATTGCGCCCCCTATGATCGTGAATAGCCAATGCCACCGCGGCTCCCCCTATTAGACTCACCCTCTAAATATTTATTAAGTAATTCTAACCATAAACTCGGAATGTCATAAGAATAAGAATCATTACAAACCCTATCCCTCCTAGAATATATCTCTATGGATTCACGGATGATTGATTTTCGGAATAAACTTGAAATAAACACTAATCTACTATCTTTAAAATAAATTTTAACTCCCCTCTTTAAAAACAATCTTGATAACGCAGTCCTATCCCTACCAAATTTTATGTCACATCCATGCTCTTTCTTTCTAACCCCAAACTTTCTACCTGTCATACCGATATAAAAATTAATATCCCCCCCCCCCTTCATTCTCATATGGAATTTCATGCACCCCCGCTAGATCATCCTGTGGAACCGGATCAAAAGCTCTGTATAGAAGATGTTTTAACTTAGGAGGTGGCTTAGCAACTAATTCTATTTTAAACTTTTTTAATTTAGCTTTAAGCCTCTCAAAATTACCCTTTATATAATTATTATTATATAATTTATACTAGCAAAAGCCATGCTTTGTTTGGATTCGCGAAGCATTATTTTATAAAACAGATATTTGAAAGTAACAATATTTTTTTTTTTTTTTTTTTTTTTGCATCTTTATTAAACAAAAACGTTATTTTATGTTTTGGCGCATTTTAATTTTTTATTTATGATGTAAAACTGGCATAAGATATTTTCGAAGCAAACTTTTACAAATTTTTTTTAAATTTTCAACTAAAAGCTCTTTTAAAGATGTTTTTACAATTTCAAGTAGCCACTGGTGTTTTTAATTGTTTGAAATATGCATGTTTCCAATCTTTGTAATCAACATCCGATAATCTTTGATAGCTATTTTAGAATAATATATTTGAAGAAAGCTTGAAGAAAGTTACTTCTTCAAAATCCTATTTTCTGGAAAAAACATTTGAAATCTGCTTTCGTTGATACTATGAATTTTCAACTGTAAAACATTTTATTTTAATTTCTTCATTTTTATACATGTTAGCGTATGAGAATTGCTGTAATTCTCTCCGCGTGGGAGAACTTTTTACTTTCTGCGAATGGCAACTCAATTAATTGAATTACCTTTTAACGAAGCGCTCTCTCAGTGTTGCCAGATTGGGGATTTTGTCCCCATTTTGGGGAATTTTGAACCTTCAGGGGATTTTTTGGGGGACAAGAAGTTCGTGGGGAAAAGTTTGGGGACAATCAAAATTTTTGGGGAAAAACTTGGGGAATTTTTTCATTATCTTACATGTAGTTTATTTTGATACATCTGGCAACGCGGATTGACGGACGATTTTCATTTTCATTTTTGTTCCACAGCTTTTTTTATATAAAATAAAGCAAAAATAAAATTGAAGTTGGACGGGAGAAAGCTGAGTTCAGACCCAATCGCGCAAATCTCTAAAACCGTTCGGAATTTCCATGGTTTTGTTCAAACTTTTGGTATCTTTGCGTAAATGCGAGTTAGGTTCTGTTAGAAAGAGTCCCCACGGAAGGTACTCCTCCAAGAACTTTATATCCCTCGTGTAGATAATTGTCCGTCATAAATAACACCAACACCGGTTTTTCTCTCCTTTGATAGATTGAGTGACAATATTGGCTAAAAAATCGGTGATTTTGGTTGGTTAATGGAAAATTGGGGGCAAATGTGGAAACTGATCTATAGCATGTTTTTTATTTTCATTATAACAAAATGCATTTTGTTATGATGAAAAAACTGACTCCAACCAAAAGATCGATAAGTGCTGAAGTACGCCATCTGGTGAAAAACAGATGAAACTTCTCGCTTCAGGAAAATCCCATTCAAGCACATTGAATTACATGTAATTTTAATTTGTTCAGAATGATTACTTTTTTTGTACAATTTCGGATTTTATGTCGCATTTGTGTGATATAACAAGGTAAAAATTATTCAAATTTGAACATTTCTTTTATATCTAAACCTTTTCATTGTAAAAAGTATTTACAATAAAAAATTATTTCAATGGCACTTAAGCATTAATTAAAGGGACAATTTCCCTGTACCGACGGCAGTGATCATCACCTTTATAAATAGTCAACGTGGCATTTTCTATTTTGCTCATTATAGCTATAAATTTCAGCCAAATTTTTTAATACCTTACATGCAGTGATAACATTTTATACTATTTATATTCAATTGGGAATGAAGCATGCCATCCGTTTGTTTGGAGTCCCGCGAAGGCATGGATAATCATTGCTGAATTCAGACACTTTTCTCCGGGAGGGCCTTCTGTAGCTCCGGGGGGGGACATTGCACTTTTAGACCATTAAAAACTCAAAATCTTAAATTTTCCGGGGGGGGGCATTTCATTGCTCGGGGGGATCCCCTCCCCGGAGGCCATCCCCAGGATTTAACATTGTGGTAAATGAAAAATACAAAAATGAATTGCATGAAAAAATTTAAACTTTTATTTTTGGTAAATGGGGAATTTTTAGAAAAAAAGGCTTGATTTGGGGAAAAATTTTGAACTTGAATTAGCGAAATATTTTTTAAAGTGATAAATTAAAAATTGAAAATTTACTTTTTTAGGTAGAAATTGAGTTGGGGACTTTTTCGGGAAAACCCCCTCATTTGGGGAAATTCTCACGACTTTTGGGGAAATTGAGATTCGACAATCTGGCAACACTGCGCTCTCTCATTCTCGCAGTGACGTTTTCACGAATAATTATTGTTGTGTTTGCGAACTTATTAAAGTCTTATTTTTCTATAAAATCCTTCTGATTAATGAGTCGATATTATTTAGCCACAATACGACCTTCGCAAAAATATTTATAAAGAGCTTGAACGAACAACTTCACGCAGATCTTTTAATTTTGCATTTATATAACAAATTTAAGAATTAATTTTATTTGTTTACAATTATTTTGTTGCCAGTTTACAAAAAAAAAAAAAAAAAAAAAAAAAATCCATAATACAATTCTTTTAAAATGTTTAAGTGTCATCTGTGCAAACGATTTTGCGGGATAATGAAAACATGTTTTATTTAATAAATTAATCATGATTCTATCTATAATTATTTACTCCATGATTTATATTTTTTTTTCTGAAAATGTACGCGTTTCATTTTTTATTTATTTGCTAAAATGCGTCCGTATTGGAAATGCATGTAAAATAAATTAATTAAAATAATAATTTTTTTAACGTTTTACTGTAAAAAAAAAATATATTCTGCAAATCTACAGATCATAATTTATTTTTGTGTTTAATTTGAAGTTAAAATATTGAATAGTTTTTTTGTAAAGCGTACGACAAATTGTAATTTGAGTGGACTAGTAGAGGATTCGCTTCGCTCATCCTAATAATTTTTAAATATTTAGAGGGTGAGTCTAATAGGGGGAGCCGCGGTGGCATTGGCTATTCACGATCATAGGGGGCGCAATATTTTGTGTTTTGGGTTTTTAAATTATATTTATATCCAGTGTCATTTAGTTTTCTACTTTTATTAATATTAATTTTATACATATTAAATTTAATATATGATCAAAATATATTATATTTATATGCCGCGGTGGCAATGGCTATTCACGATCATAGGGGGCGCAATGTTTTGTGTTTTGGTTTTTAAATTATATTTATATCCAGTGTCATTTAGTTTTCTACTGATTTTATGTGTTATGAATACGGTTCTTATGAATGAACCGAAACATGTCAACTTTTTAATTTTTTATTTGTGACACCTGTTCTAAGTAAATAAATATGAAATGTTTTTTATACGTAAATGAAAAGATGAAGTGATTTTGTTTTAGTTTTTAGTTTTGAAAAAACGAAAGCTAACAACAGTTTTAACATTTTAGTAGAAAAGTTTATTTTTCTCTTTTTAGTTAAAAGTTAACGATTTTTTGAAGTTAGTTAATAAAAATTATAATACGGGAAAAATCACTGAAACCATACACGTATGTCAGGAGTGGGGTTCAAACCCACGATCTCTTTCAAGAACCAGAAATCAAATCTGCTGTCTTACACCGCTCAGCCACCTGACTGCACTCCATTCGGCGAGCTTAGTCATCGTCCATGTTACTTTTAGTTTGCGAGAAATCACTAATTTTATTAGTTTTTACTTAATTACTAAAAAAGTACTGAACCAATTTCAATGAAATGGAAGAAGTACCAATGGAAGGGTAGCCTCTTTCATTTAACACAAAAAAACAAATTAATCGGTTGGATAGTTTCGGAGTAATCGGTGAACATACATAGAAAAAAAAATACATTCGCTCCGAATTGATAACATCCTCTCCTTTTTTGAAGTAACTTAAAAAAATATATAACACGGAAATTTTTTGTTTGTATACTTTACACATATGTCAGGAGTGAGGTTCGAACCGACACTCTCTTTCAAAACCAGAGATTAAATCTGGTCCTTAGACCGCTCGGCTGTCCGGACTTCATTCTCTTCAGAGAACTTATTCAATGTCATGTTACTTTTTGCAAGTCTATTCTCCTTTTTGAGTACTCTTTCACTGATAAAGTATTGAGTTAATAAAAAATCTCTGATACTCTGTGGTAACGGATAAATACAAAATATTCCTAATAGTATAATTAGTATTTAACTCTTTAAATATATATTTAAAATTATAATACGGAAAAGATTGTATACACGTACGTCAGGAGTGGGGTTCGAACCCACGCTGCCTTTCGAAAACCAGATCTTAAATCAAGCGCCTTAGACCGTTCGGCCATCGTGCCATCGGGGAATTTATTCGACATCCATATTACTACTGATTTGCGAGAAATCACTAATTTTATTAGTTTTTGCCTAATTACTAAAAAAGTACCGAACCAATTTCTATGAAACGGAAGTGGTACCAATTCGAGAGCAAGCTCTCTCGTTTAACACCAAAATCAAGTTAATTGGTTGGATAGTTTCGGAGTAATCGGTGAACATACATAAAAAAAAAAAAAAATACATACGCGTCGAATTGATAACCTCCTCTCCTTTTTGGAAGTCGGTTAAAAATCATATTTTCAAAAGTAAATATTTTGTTCAAATTTGCTGAATCAAAATTAAAGTAAAATAATAATAATAAAAAAAAGGTTCCAAGATTGAAACATTATCTTTAACAGCTCTCGAGTTACAAGAATTTAAATAGGAAAAATGCTGAAAAGAAAAAAAAGACGCATTTTTTAAAAAGTCATTTCCATGACAACCATTGCTTGAAAGCTAGATTTTGAAAACAAACCAAAACTAAAAAATTAATATTTCTTCTTTTAATTAAGATAGAAACATAATTTACACGTCATTTTAAGTACAGATCAAACATAGAAATTTTTATTGCAATAAAAGAAAGGAAATTTTTAATATTTTTTTGTCTCATACCCCTTAAATGTAAAGTATATTGTATTTCATCTAAAAAAAGATTTTATAACTATTTTCATTGCGTGCACTGCATCTGCATTGAAAGAAAGTAATGTTAAGGAAATATGCTCATACTCTACCAATGATGTCATTCAAAACGATGCAACCAACAGCAGTTAACCCTTTGAACTCCGGTTAGTTAATTTCTTCAAAATCTCGAATGTCACACTGCCACCAATATTTTGCAAAGAAAAAATTCGATTTACGATATTATACACGAAAAGATGCATTAAATCTTCTTTCAAATAAATTTGGTTTGATATCCCGGTGCCATTATGACATTTCGGAATTAAAATTAAGTAGTAGAAAATTCAATCATCAGAGCTAAAAAGGTTAAGATAATTATAAGCAATCTCTAGCTGCATAGAAAACTAATGTTACTAATAAGTTAAATACTCACACAGACACAGAGATATCACGAATTAGAATATGGTGTGCAAGAGAACAAAAATTCTTTAGAAATAATCAGAATTAGTGTCCCCATCAATTTTACATAAAAATTCAAAATCCAAATCAAAAGTTGCTATAAAATACAGTCAACAAAAACAAACGAACAAACAAACAAAAATCATAATAGTTTAATTTCATTGATATATGTTTACTATTTTTTTTCTAAAGCTCTGTTTATAATTCAACAAGACGATTGCTGATCCAAACCTTTTTATTTTGTACGAATGCCAGTAAATTTAAATAAAATCTTTTTGACATATTAAATGCAATTTAAACATCGCGATCAAATTGAGGCATTCACGCATATGCGGAATATAATTGGATTATAACTAATTTATGATATCGGGAGACATGCAACAACTGATAGTTTAGAGTAAATCTAAAATAAAAGCTATGGATAGTAAACGCCAATTATGTACCTTGTAAAAACAACGTAATTACTCTCTTCGATATATAATAAATAAGACTGATAAAATAAAGAAAATATAGACAAAATAAAGACTGTTTGTGTTTTTTTATAGAGATTTATATATTTAAATGGCTTTGTTTGACTGAAGATTTGATTCAAAAATTTTAATATAGAGCAGGTACACGTAAGGTAATTTACTAGAAGGTAGCCCCCAAAAATATTTTAGAAGAAAGTACAGAATGTTTTTGAGTAACTAATCCAGTGTGACTATTTATTTACGTTGATACTCCTCTTTTAAGTGCCTTAGGATGCTAGAGTCAAATCTGGTGACTGTGGAGGCTTTGTAGAAATCGTCGTATTTCTGACAAATCCTTCATCTTTAGTTATTCGTGTTCCTCAAAGTTGCCAATTTAGCATTTATTTATATAGAAATTCCGAATTGATATAGAATAACATATTTTAAACAGTATTTTTTCGACAGATATTCCATAAAGTAAAAATTACTATTCGGAATTTTTGGTATCAAATGAATTCAGAATTTCTGAATTAAGAAAAGCTAAATTCACGAAGAACATTTCCAACATTTAATATTGCAACCTTTTTTCTTAAACAAACAAGTGGAACATCCTTTTTTTTCATATTGTACTTTTTTCTAAAAAGAATCTTTACCATTTCAAGTGAAATACCTGTATTTTTTACAAGTAATAGAGCTTATTTTTATTTGACTCTAACTGAAAGTTTAAATAGCATCTTCTTGAAACATATTAAAAGATTATTTAAGAAACTTTAGATATTGATACTTTTGTATTCATTATGTTAAAACAATCATTGCATTAGAATATAAATTTTACAGGTTTTTTTTATCTAAATAGTGTGGCTATAAAAATATACATCAAAACTTTCTGTTTTAAAGGTTAGTCCATATGAATTCCTCTGCACTTGGTGTTTAAATGACGATAGAGATGTTAAGACAGGAGCATTAAATTTGCTGAAGATGAAACCTGAAGAATTACCACAGATAATCAGCAACAAACTAGAAGCATCAATGCTAGCTGGAATATTAAAAGCAATTAGCGCAGTATGCAAAATGGGTAATGTATTGTATATATTTAACGATTAATGCATTTTTTAAAGTTTAACTTTTTTATGGGGTTGCCGAGAATGATGGGAAGGACCCATAGTATATATAAAAAGGAGAAAAATTAAAGGGAAAATTAAAGGATTAGTGCAAATTTTCCGTTCAATCAAATGCAGTTCTTTTTTTAATGACGTTTCAGAAGCAGGTATTTTCGGAACTATTGGGTACGGTATTCCTTAAAAAGAGTCAAACAATTATTTTAAACGTTTTATATCAGTAGATTAAACGTTTTATCATAAATAAAATAAAATAGTATAAATGTCTTGAATGTCCATACTTTTTCATAGTGGTACAAAACAAAATATCCATAGCTATCAGTAAGGGCCACTCTTTTTTAATAGGAATATTCATTTTATTTGATGGTAGAATTAAGAGATAAATATGATGAAGATTGCCATTCAAAAATAGATGTACTCGAACAATACTCGAACAACGGAAGAGTGAGCAGCTATGATATACATTATTGATAAATTCAGAGGCATACTGATAAATTTCAGGTTGGCCTGGATAGGATTGGCTGTGACATTTCAATTCAAACAAAATGTTTTCTCATAGTGTTTTACATCAAAATGTTTTTCCCAGGAAAATTTTAAAATTTCTACTTATGTTTTTTTTTTTTTTTTTTTTTTTTTTTTTTTTGACGATTTGAATATATGAATGTACATATTCAATATATACTACGCGGCAAGTATTTGCGAACAAAATAATGCCTGCTTTCAAAGCTAAATAGAAACTAGAGATGGAGCATTTTTTTTTTTTTTTTTTTTTTTTTTTAACGTTACGTACGGATGACCACATACACAATCATGCACTTAAATCACCGACAGCTGCAATTAAAGCCTCTACATGCTGCCGAATCGAACTGCAGGTAATAATTAGATATATCTGGGAACATTTGCCACTGAATACAAACGGCTGGCCTGAAATCCTCAATAGTGTTGTGTGGAAGTGGATGCCTATTGGGGTCCTTCTTAACCACGCCACATACTTTAATAAAGGATATTCCATCTACGTTATTATTACATGGTCAAGGCAAAAACTTCTAGCGTAAAGAAGAGAAAGCTTCGTTCTAGACGCAATGTAAGTCCCCACCAGCCAATGAAAAATTTCATAAGGAAAGCAGTAGCAGCCTCTCTGAGTCAGAAGCTCTTTGGGTAAATTACCGATACCACGCGACCTTTTACAGCCTCGAACGCAGATTTGGAATATCCTCCTGTGAAAAAGTTTTTCGTTCATACTTAAAAAAGGTGAATTGAAGATCAACAGTTATTTCAGTCTTAAATGAGCCGTGATAACAAAATTACTTTGCGAAAAGCAGCAACACAGGAAAGAGAGACTCAATGAAGAAGATGCTCAAGTATGTATGTGGCATTTATTAAGGAGAGGGGAAAATCACACTCTCGCGGGGTGACCCCCCCGGTAAAAATACAATGCAGGAGCTCTACATCTTTACTAGCGAACGGTCAGAGATAGAATGAATCGTGACCATCAGATATGATAGCCAAAATGCGTCGAGCTAAATGTGGTTGCCCTTAAGTTATTGTAACCCCACAGATACAGTTCATAAAGAAAGTTTAAATTAAAAACGAGCCAACCGGACCGTTAATTTGGCGTTTAATATATCAAAGTACAAATATGCATGCCAACACCGATTGCTGGGAACAATATTTCTAAAAGCATAACACAGATGTCAAACGCCGATTTTAATATAAACAGAGCTTTATATTTTCAGCCGAAAAAGAGACTTGTAATGTCTATTAATCATAGCAAACGCGGTAGCGTTTGGTATAATATGTTTAAGAAATAGAAAGTGCAAACAACTTTCTAAAATTTCTGGCGAACCAGTTGAGATACGGCAGTGAAATTTTTTTTAAAAGATAGAACTCGACGAGACGAATCAAATGATAGCATTCAAAAAATTACTGCAGCTTCGAATAGTTTTTTATTTAATTTTTAATGAAAAAATGAAAGCAAAAAGTTCAACTAAGTCTAGCTAACGTTTCCGTGGATGGATTAACTTCGTTTTTGGTTTATTTTAATCCTCATGGTAAAACTTAGAACAGTTTTTTTTTTCATCTTTGTATGTTTGTCGGTCGCTGAGAAAATAGAATTTTTGTCTGAAATTTTCAGCTGAAGATAGTCTTTTTCTTATATTTGTCTCTTCTTCTAATTGTTGCACGTAAGTTTAAATGAACATAAAAATTGCTATGTATGTAACATAAATAAATAAATTAAATAAATCACGTGAAAAAATACCTTTTTTTTTTTTTTTTTTTTGTTATTTTCATGTATCATATTCACTGTCTATTTTGACTATTTGTTTAGTAGAACAAAACAATTTATATATTTAAAAAAAGGAAAAAATTATTTATTAAAAAGTAAAGAACAACATCCGGGTTGACATATTAAGCAAAATAACGACACTCTGGATTCAGTTAAATACTCCGATGCGCATATGACATTGGCGTCAGAAAAAAAAATTCGCCAACATGGTGCGCATATGACATCTGTGCCAAAAATGCATACCTATTTTATTTACATTACGTACGGTGCTACTTGATTATCAGGTCGACCAATTTCACCCATTTATAGAAATCGCCAAACTATTCGCCAAATTACTCAAAAGTAAAAATGTTGCCATTAAAAAATTTTAAGTTTAGAAAATTGATGAATTTAGGTTAAAAAAATAAAAGTCATTAACGAAAAGGATTACTTTAATGATGACGTTTAGTTATGACATCGAGACGTACCAAATATAAAATTTGATTTATTCAGATGATTTCGAACAAAAGAATACTAATAAAAGTTTTCATATTTTAATGCAGAATTTATCAAATCAAACCATAAAGAAATATTTGTAAGATATCACGTATGTGAATAACATTGAAGTATTTTAAATGTAATATTAAAATTTATTAAAGAGCATAAAAAATATGGTATTACGTATTAACGCCACCGCAGCAGAAGTTGCGCTAATGTGCCAATAAAGAGCAATCTTGTTCGCACGCGCACAAAAAATGGCATCAAAAATAGGCTAAAAAAGTACTAAAGTACTAAAAATGACGTCAAAATGAGCAAAAAAAAAAAAAAAAAAAACACTAAAAAGGCACGAAAACAAGATCACTCTTTATTGGCGCATTAGCACAACTTTTACTGCGATGGCATTAATACGAAGGTACCAAAAATATCAATGTTAGCGGAAATTTGTAAGGAGTTAAATGCTTTTTATTTAACCAAATAATGTCGGCGGATACAACCATAAAGTAACTTTAATAAATTATATATTATATTTTTCTTAATTAATATCAAGAGCAAAATAAACCACGGATTTGAACGAAAAAAGTACAGAACTTTATTAAAAGAATTAAAAGACATACCAATTAAATACATTCAACTTAATTTCTCAAATGAAACATTCACAACTAGAAAAATTCTAGAAATTGAATAACAATTAATATAAGAATATTCCGAAGGAATAATAATTTAACACAAAAGCATTTATAAACAAAACGAACTTATATCCGACGGGATTTGAACTCTCTATCCGCTGCTGAGCAGCCAAATGCCTTACCTCGAGAGTCATTGGCAGCTTATTGGCATAGAGCTTATTGGCATAAAATTTATATTAAATAACAAAAGAACAAATAAATTTAAAATCATTTGATCACTTAACAAAACAAGTGTAGCGGGTTTAATGTCAAGGAAGTGTAACATTTATGTTGATCCATTATTGGCATATAATCTTACAGTTTGTCTATCGTTCTTTGGTCGACGGGATAAATTAAGTAGTTATATATTTACTTATAGTATTTTTAATAAAATGAAAGAAAAACGTGCAAGTTAAATGTATCTGATATATGTATTTTTAATTTATGTGTTTTTTAATGAAAGTCTTGTATTTTAAATAAAGCTAGTGACAGCTTTATATTTAAAATGAAATTATGGCGAAGGAAACCTATTTGGCGATTGTTTCGAGTAGCTAAAAAAAAAAGTAGGAAAATAGCCGTCTGGCATATAAAAAATAAAACAATCAGATCGGAGCTGTTGATGACAGTCACAAGACTTATGCTGGTATTTTTATAGGTACTATAGCAAAATTTGCAACATCTCTGGTGTTAAACTAGGACTCTCGAGGTAAGGCATTTGGCTGCTCAGCAGCGGATAGAGAGTTCAAATCCCGTCGGATGTAAGTTCGTTTTGTTTAGAAATGCTTTTGTGTTAAAATAGTATTCCTTCGGGAATATTCTTATATTAATTGTTATTCAATTTCTAGAATTTTTCTAGTTGTGAATGTTTCATTTGAGAAATTAAGTTGAATGTATTTAATTGGTATGTCTTTTAATTCTTTTAATAAAGTTCTGTACTTTTTTCGTTCAAATCCGTGGTTTATTTTTCATATCATGCATTTTATATAGCAATGCAATGATTTTTATAATTATTCTGATACATCAAAATTTTATGCTGTTGTTATCATTTTATAAATTTTGACAGCAGCAATTATTTTTCTTTTTAAGATATTAGAAAATCTTCAGTTATTATCAAAAAAATTAAATGACTAGTATTAAAAAATGCTCTGACGAGCACCAAAAAAGGTTAATATGTTTTTAAGTATGAAAAAGGGTTTGACAAGTGCTTCTGTTAATTACTGAGCATGAGGAAGGACAAGGGATTCCTTCTTGGCTACAACTCACTTCAATGCCAACTTTGAAAAAATCATATTTGCGCTTTTTCCATATAAAAGAAATTTGCGGTTCTTTAGTAGAACTTCCCATCGAGCTTTAGATGTTAACCAGGAGTGTAGTCGTAAAAATAACATAGTATATATGCTCTAAGCAGAGGGATACCCTAGAATGTGTATACTATAAGCTTTCTTGAGAAACAGAGGGTATATGGTGTTCTATTAAAAAGTCCAGAAGGTATACGGCGTATAACCTGCACTAGATCCCTGATGTTAACTGCACAGTTCACTCTGCACTATACTACAAATCAATTTTCTGTGCAATTATACACTTAGGGCATGCTTGGTGCAGTGCATGAATGTGATACCTACAGGAACTAAGTTTTTGGCACTATGTCGTCTTCCCTTACATTTATATCTAATTAAGCTGTATCTTTACTGGTTATGTCTTTACACTATACATTTTTATAGTAACTGCGACTAATTTGTTTTCACGGAAAAAGCGCAAATATGATTTTTTCAAAGTTGGCATTGAAGTGAGTTGTAGCCAAGAAGGAATCCCTTGTCCTTCCTCATGCTCAGTAATTAACAGAAGCACTTGTCAAACCCTTTTTCATACTTAAAAACATATTAACCTTTTTTGGTGCTCGTCAGAGCATTTTTTAATACTAGTTTGATAATGAATGCAGTAAATGGCTAAATTACTGCCGCAAAGGAGCATATGATTTAAAAATATCTTTCTATGTACTCTCTGATCAAACGAAATTATGCTCGCACAGATAATGATTTTAGGATGAGAAAAGATTTGTTTTTGATTTATTTTATTAACGGCCTCGGATGAGCATGGGAACCTACGTAACTGGAATTTAACGCAAAAAGAAAAGAGATAAATATATTCTTTTAAGAAAGTAAAAGGAAGGTTTAATTGATTTAAAATTGCAAAAGATAATTTAAATTTTTAAACTTGAGAATTTAATTTTAAAAAGGGAGCTAAATAATAATATGTGATGACATGTTGCTTTCGACATCACACCTCCATAGTCCTTCGAGTTAATACTTGGGGAACAGTAGGGAACAAGTTAAGGATAAATTGTTCATGAAAGTTTTTAATCATACATTATATGGCTTTATGGGCTGTATGGGATGGTGTATACTTCGTTTCACCTTAACTTGGCAGCACTGAATATGCTACAAGAGCCGAATTGCAGCCGTTGCCATAGAAATCAGGGTTTGCTCCAACAGCACAGGAGCATTAATAAACAAGGGAAATCGCCATTTTGGCGGAAAGATATATAATGAATATGCAAAAATCGGCACCTTTACGGAGTTCTTATGAAATTAATTTTATTACATAATCATTTATTAAAATAACGAATATTATTTTTTTTCTTAGTTTTACCATTTTTTAAATTTATTTCAACATTATTTCATATTATATTGTTGATCCGTCTAACACTGTCCGGCCCACAAAATGTGAAAAATATTTAAAAATCTCAAAATGTAAAAAAAAAAAAAAAAAAAAAAAAAAATGCTGAAATTTCGGAAAAAACTTTATTGAAAAGATAATTTTTTTCTGAAATAAGCTAAAAAATTAAAACTGAATTCCATGCATTGTTATATTTTTGTAAAGAATTTTCTGCAGTGTTTAATTCAGACACTTTTTCTCTGGGAGGAACTTCAGTGGCTCCGGGGGGATGTTCCCCCGCGGGCCAGCCCCTGAATTCAGATTTTTCTCCGGGAGGGACTTCAGTGGCTCCGGGGGGACATTATAGAGTTCCGGGGAGAAATTGTACTTTTTCGCCATTGAAAACGGAAATTTCAAATTTTCTGGGAGGGGAGGGTTACATTTCCTTGCTCCGGGGGGAAATGTCCATCCCGGCCATCCCTTGAATTCAATACTAATTTTCTGTGCGAATTTTTGCGTTTCGGTGTGATTTTTTTTTTTATTCGCAGAGGAGAGAGGATAAATTTTATGTATTTAAGCTCAAAATTAAAAACCTAATACCGCTTACAAATGTACCTTCAACTTTAAAATTATAGATATTTGTGTGTAAAAAAGTCATGATTTTTAAAAATTTAAATTATTTTATACTTTTTATCACCGCCCTCCCCTCTGCTTTAAAATGCACAATTTCTCGAAAACAGATTGTTTCCAAAACAATTAAATCTCTAATAATAATATAAAATGTTTTTATGCTTTAATCTTTAATCCTAAAATTATATTTATTATTTAGAAATTTCAAAAATTATGTAAACTAAAAATTATTAATTTCATTACTTATTAATATCCCATATCATTATGTAAATGAAAATTTTACAATAATTATGGAAAACTATATTAAACACAACAGATGTTTACATTCATTAAAATAACTAAAAGCTGCATTTAATTACTAACACTGCTTAAAATTAAGGAGCTAGTTCACTCATGCAAAAACACTCTAGTTTAATCCTATGGAAGATTTTTTTTAAATATCTCGTTTACATTTCAATATTTTATTTTTTTAGGTGCGTTCGTAATTATGCAAATATGTAACACCTATAGTTGTCGTTCAGTTCATCCGTTTGTCCGTCCGCATGTAATAACTCAAAAACTAGCCAATCGAATCGTTTGAAATTAAAAATATATAACTATTAGATAATTTGTCGAGTCATTTCAAATTTTATGAAAATCAGATAAATAGTTCATATACAGGGACAATCAAAAGGATTCCTATACATTACAGTCGATGGGAAAAAAAGTTTCAAGTGCATTTTAATGGTGTTACACTCTTTCAAACATAATAAAAGTTATATGCATCTATGAAGTACATAATATTATATACATTCCTTACAATCTGTGGTCCGAAGAATATTTGTTACTGATTTACAGGGCCACACAAAAGTATCCCATTACATAATCATATATCGAGACATTCTTTGGTGCGCGTTTCAATTATATTAAACTATTTAACATTTATGAAATTTATATACGTTGCTGAGGACTCCGACAAGTTATATTTCCTGTATAATAAAAATCAGATAATTTTTACAGTGGCATACAAAAGATTTCGCCTACTATACTGTATCTGAAATACTGTATACTATTACACCAAGACCTGATTTTTTTAGGTATTTCGTAATTATATAAATACGTAGCACGTATAGTCATCATTCAGTTTGTCCGTCCATCTGTCTGTCCCCATGTAATAGATTAAAACCACCACACCAAATCATTTGAAATTTAAAATATATAATTATTGCATAATTTTGTAGAGTCATTTAAACTTTTATGAAAATGTAATGCATAATTTAAATAAAGGGGCATTCAAAAGTATTCCATTACATTACGGTCAATGGGGAAAAAAAGTTTCAAATGCATTGTAATGATGTTACTCTTTTGAATATAATAGAACTGATGTGCACTTAAGAAGCATGAACTAAAATAAACATTCTGTACAATCTGTGAAGCAAAATATATATTTTTTCAATTTACAGGGCCACACAAAAGTATTTCACTACATAATGGTATACGGACAAACATTGTTTGAGGCTTGTTTTAATAGTATTAAACTATATCAAATTTTATGAAATTGATAAATGTTGCTGAGATTTTATACTAGTTACTTCCTGTATATTTACAGGAGCACACAAAAGATTTCAACCACTATACTGTATCCGAAGTACTGTACACTATAACAGCAAGATCTGAATATTTTAAAATCTTCTTTATAGTACGCTACGCCTCACGTGCAATTTCCAACTTGTTCTTCTTACATTGGATAGCTAAACTCGATCTGTAGAAAGAACTTTTTTCTTTTTTCACTTTTTAGATTTTGTCAGCAGGATTTTTTTTTTTTCGGAAGGGGGATTTTTCAATTTTCAGATTTCGAAAGTGTTTCGAAAATAAAATCATCCAAGCAAAAAAAAAAAAAAAAAAAAAAAACTTAAAACAAATTTGAAAAGATAAAAAGGGTCTTTGTGAAGCCTGACCTCCATAATAATTCATGAGATGGCGGCGTGGGGGGGGGGGGTCATTCCCCCCCCCCCCCGGAAAAATGAGATCCTGATCCCTTCCCCCGAAAAATATGAGATTATGGGTTTTCAATGTCCAAAGATTGCAATTTCTCCCCAGGACTTAAAAATATCCCCCCCCCCCTTCCTTCGAAATCGCAGAAATTCTTTCCGGAGAAAGGTATCTGAATTCAACAATGTCGACCTCAGCTATGAAATGCAAAGCTGATGATCTAAAAATACTGAAATGCAAATTAAATATTTTTTTAATTTTCTTCCATAAAAGTAATATTAGCGAGTGGGATTTTTTATGAATGAAGTAGTATCTTAATAATTATTAAACAATTGATTCTCCAAGTAGGAATATAATAATAATATAGAGTTTTATGCTTCAGAACTTATCATAAAAGCAGATGACAGGGGCGCTTAAAAAGCGCGCCTGTAATTTAACCTTGAAGATTAGTTCCTCGCCAAATGAAAGTTTTTTTACGCCAAGCTTTTTACTTTATACATACGCTTAAAATAGAAATTATTTTTGAAATAAATACTTTTAACACAGAAATTACTTTTAATATATGTTACAAAATCTCGAATTTATTAATTTATAAACATAACCATGTAAATTTCTACGAATTTTCACCATAAAGTTAAAAAATATCGGAGAACTATTTTCCACGGCGGAATGTTACTGTTTCTACCTTTCACAATGCTGCCAAGTTAAGGTGGAATAGAGTATAGACATAGAGCATACGTTCACAATCTTTTCTGGACCACCGCCCACTTTAAAAGAAAAAGAATATTCCAACGCTTCTCTCTTTCTTAATAATTAATTATAAAAATATTAAATTATTATCATTATCTATAAGAAATCTTAGCTTAAGGGGGCTAATCACTCAGCTTCCGAACCCCCCCCTTATTAATGTAAATTCTATGGGCGTTTGATAGCTTCGTATACTTAAAATATCCCCTTGGGAAATTAGTATTTTTAATTTCAATTTTTTTGTATACACTTCTTAAAAGATATCTCGGTTTTTTCTTAATTTTCAAAATTTTTCTAAAACTTAATTTTATAGGAAGTGTTAAAATTTTACTCCCAATTCGTCAGCAACACACAAAATATTAAATTAAATATAGATTTTAGAAGTATTTTGAGAATTAAGAAAACAGGTTGGAAATTACACGTCAAACATGGCAAATGAGATGCGTCTGTACTATAATTGATTTTATAAATATTCAGAGCTTGATGCATTAGCTGTTAAACTCTTTTGCAAAAATGCATGAATACAAAATTTGATACGATTATATATCTTCAATTCAGTAATACGAAAATAATAGGAATTAACTTATAATAAATCTCAACAACGTATATCAATTTTATTATATATGAAGTAAAATAACAAGATTGAAATACCCCAAAACGATGTTTTTCCATATATTATTATGCAACGGAATTCTTTTGAATAGCTCTGTAAATGAATAATAAATATTTTTTGCACAGAATGTATATTTTAGTACACCTCAGTAAATGCATATCAATTTTATCCTATATGAAATGCTGTTACACCATTAAAATGAACTTGAAACTTTTTTTCTCCATTGTCCATAATGTAACGGAATACGTTTGATTGTCCCTGTAATCAAACTATGCATCCGATTTTCATAAAATTTGAAATGACTCGACAAAATTATGCAACAATTAAGTATTTTAAATTTCAAATGATTCGTTTGGGTAGTTTTTGCTCTGTTATATGCGGATAGACGGACGGACTGAATGACGACTGTAGGTGCTACATATTTACATAAATACGAACGTACCTAAAAAGAAACATCCTTTAAGAAGAGCATACAGAAAAAAAGAAGTTAAAAATATTAATTTTCCCAAGAGATATTTTAAATATATGAATGCATCAAATGCCCATAGACTTAACATTACGGAAGCGAATTCAAAAGCTGAGTGACTAGCGCTCTTAAACATGATATATGTGTATATATATATATGTGGGATTTTAAGTGATTAACTTATGATTTAAGCAAAACTAATATTCTTGAAAATATAAAAAGGTTTAATAGACATAAAATATATATGTAACATTCAATTATAACAGTAGAACTGAATAATATTCAGCATAAACAAGCTTCCCCGAGCTTTGCATTAAAAATCCACTAAACTCACCATCGCTAAAAATCTATAGAACACCTCGTTCTCTCCACGCATCATCACATGAGTATCGCTTGGGATATCACGTTCATTAAATCATTGAGTTTATTATCTGTTATTGCTGAATACTTCATCTTTTATTCCCACATATATAATAATTTTTGTTATTATTTTAATTTTATCATCTACTTTTGTTGTGATAACTGTAACTTTTAACCTTATACTGAGTCACATGTAATTTTAAATCTGACATAGCACATGACTGATCCAATTCTCTTGATTTATTGCTCATTCTAGATACATGTTTGGTAAATATTTTGGTATATATATATATATATACATTCTATATATATATATATATATATATATATATATATACATATATATATTCCTCTCTTCCTAATTTGAAATAGTAAATAAAATCTAACCAGTCGGGTGCATTATGGGTCGAATTTCTTAGCTTATAGCACGACCTATAACAGAAACTGGTTGGATGTTTTTGCTTTTTTATCAAACCATGTACCCTTGATGAGTGGTTTAATAAGAGAGCCTTCTACTGTCTATTATCTGCTTTCTACAGGGTGATTAAAAAAAACGTGGACAAACTGATATGACGAATCAAACACACAACAAGGTAAAAAAATCACATAGGAACATAGGGCAGCAAACCGCTTATTGAGTCACAAATACATGGTGTTTCATCCTAACTCAATTTGGGTTGACGGTAATAAATTTCAGAAAACTTAAGTGTTATAATAAAACATTTAACAGACATTCTCAGCTTTGTTTTAAAAGTGATTAAACAAAACAAAAGTGGTAGAAGTTTGCATTATGCGCACCAGCAATATGCACTTGGCACCTCACATTTTGGACTGTCATAATCAGTTTATATGCGGTATCATCGATTGCTTGAGTAATACGTTTTTCCAGATCTTTTTGTAATGTTATTACATTTCACATAAAATAAGGTACATATCGTTGCATTTTCATAACAATATTTTTATTTTCTTTGAAATTATTACTTTCAAACAGGTTGTATCTAGAAAGAAACACCCTGTATTTATGACTCAATAAGTAATTTGCGACCCTATGTTCCTATGTGATTTTTGATCCTTGTTGTATGCTTGATTTGTCATATCATTTTTGTCCAGGTTTTTTTTAATCACCCTGTATATCACTTCAAACTTCAAATGATTTTAATAGGATGACAGTATAAATACTGGTTTCATTGGTTTATTGTTATGGTAATATCTGAGTTACTTTGGTTTTATTTGAAAAAGTATATATATATATATATATGTGCGTGTGTGTGTGTGTGTATTATAATAACGTATCTTACTCAAATAAATAAACCTCTATCTCAACAGGGAAATCTGCAGAAGGTGAAAAATATTTGTATTACCTGACTCAAGTGCCACGTATTAATATAGTTGCCATGTTTCTAACGGATGATGAAACAAAAAGTGAGTGCTAATTTCAAGTTTATGTAAATTTATGCTCTTTTAGTTAATAAATTCTTCTATTAAACTTAAGGGGAAGGCGGACATTTCGAAAAATATCTTTTAACTTTCATAATAAAGTTTTGAAATTTTCTACAAATATACCGTGTTGGCGCCACCTTTGTTGTTATGACGTCGAATGACGTAAGCATATACCCCCCGCCCACAGATGTTTCATCATTCCATCAGTTCGTTGTATGGACGCCGCCAGTGGCGTAGCTAGGATGGGTGACTCCCGGGGCGGATGTAAATGGTGTCACACCCCCTCCCTTCCGATCCGTCATATTTTTTTTTTATCACACTTCTATGTTATTAAAAAATGACCATACCATTATTTAACTTTTGTCCTCCTGTATTACAATAAATAAATAAATAAATAAATAAATAAATAAATAAAATAAAAATAAACAGGAGCGACTCATTACTCAACCCACAATCCGAATAAGTCAATGTGGTGTCTATATGTAGAAGAAAACTCTTTCTTTAAAAATTTCCTTTTGCTACGCTCTCGTTGGATTCCAGGTGCTTATCTTATTTAGATACACCACTCTCAATAAAGTTTCACATTCTCAAAGAAAAAAAAATGTACTAAATTGCGACGTGTGCTAAAATTTAATTTTATTTCAGAATTCCTTTCCAAAATCTAATAAGATAACATTTTTTAGTTGCAAATAAAGATTGGGTGTCACCCCCCAGAGGGTGACACCCGGGGCGGACCGCCCCCTCCGCCCCCCGCTAGCTACGCCACTGGACGCCGCCAAGGCAGTCACTGCTCTCAGAGCACGCATTTAATAATAAAATTACAGTCTACTATTAAAGTTATCGACATTTTTAATTCATATTTATATCGCATACGCAACAGTAATAATATGGACAGTCGAGCTCAGAGGTATTTATATTTAAAAAATAATAATAGTTTGTTTAAAATAGTGAATTGACAGTGCAGACGAATAAATTTATTCTTTCTTTCTTCGAACAATTCAATCGTCGAACATAGAGAAGCATCTGCAGTTTTGATAAAAGTGTTACGCAATCATCGCAAGAAAGAGTAAGCACAGACGAAATACGAAATCACCTGTTTACCAGAAAAGGTAAGAAACATTCGATTATTCCTTTTGATTTCATAAGTTTCTAAAATGGATGCACTTGAAAAAATAAAAAAGAAACGCGCAACTGTAAGGACAGCAGTAACAAAGCTTATAACTAAAATTGATACTTTAATTAATGAAGAAAATAAGGAAACCGATGAGTATTTAGAAATTTGGAACAGTTAAATGAAAAGGAAGAATCGCTGAAAAATTTAAATAGCGAGATAGAAGCTGCCATAAGTATTGCGAAAGATTATGAAAATGATATTACCATTAGTGAAGAATATACTGAAAATATCGTAAGAACTAAATTCAAAATTAAGAAACAAATTAAGCGTTTAGAAGAGGGTAAGGTTCTCAATCAAAGTCAACTAAAACCTACTCTTACAAATGACTCATTTAATATTAAATTACCGGAAATACCGCTCCCGAAATTCTCAGGAAAACCGGAAGATTGGAGTTCATTCAAATTATAATTTGATAATATTATAACATCTAATGAGCAATTATCTGAAACTCAAAAACTTCATTATTTATCAGCAGCTTTAACAAACGAAGCAAAGGTTTTGCAAACGACAGAAGATACATTCGCTTCTTTAATTCAGGCATTAAAAGATAGGTATGAAAACAATAGAATAGCTGTAGAAATACACGTAAATTCTCTTTTCGAAGCAGATAAAATTGTACAATCTTCTGCTAAAGATTTGCGGAATTTAGTTGACACCGTAAAGAAAAGCATTCGCGCATTAAAGGTTTTAGATTACACAAGGAACAATCTTTCTGACGTTTTAATTCTGAATATTATTCTTCAAAAATTGGATAAAGATACGCGAAAAAGTTACGAAATGAGTATCAGTTCAAATGAAGTTCCAGAATTAGACAATTTAATACTATTTTTAGAGAAACGTTCTCAAATCTTGGAAAATATCAGTAAAAACATTTCAGCAAAACCCAAGTCAAATCAAGAGCGTAATTTTAAACAAAAATCTCTCCTTGTGAAGTCAACTAATTTAATTAATTCATCTGTGTTATGTAGGCAAAATCATGCAATTTATAGGTGCGATATATTTTTTAAATCAAATGCTTTTCAGAGAAAAGAAATAGCAATGAAACACAAACTTTGTTTTAATTGTTTAAGTAATCAGCACACGATTGCTAATTGCAAATCTAAAAGTTTCTGCAACATTTGTCAATCACGACATAATACGTTACTTTACAGAAATGCAAACACTTCCTTTCCGAACAAAATTAATGAAGTTAATCCCATCGAGCAAGGTAATAAATTAAATTCGAATGCACAAGAATTTTTCGGACAGACAGAAGTTAAATCACTTCTATCGCCTTCTTTATCTCGCGTTAATAATGGAAATAAATCTGTTATTCTCTCCACTGCTTTAGTTTGGGTTTTTAACCCTTATTCTGGTAGTTATTTACAAGCACGTGTAATACTGGACTCAGGAAGTATGTCCAATATTGTAACAACAGAATTTGCTGATCGACTGGGAATTCCATTAAAGAGATTGAAAATCGCAATATCAGGATTAGGTGGAAAAGAAATGAACATTAAATACAAGGTGCATGCGAAAATTCTAAATGGAAATGGATCCTTTGAAACATCATTAGATTTCCTTGTTGTTTCAAAAATAACCGATTCACTCCCAGTAACAAAATTGAATATTCATAACTTGAAAATTCCTCATCCGTTAGCAGATTCAAAATTTAGCGTTCCTGGCAAAATTGACATGCTACTCGGAGCACAATCCTTCTTTGATATAATAAAGGATGGAGAAATTCGAATTCCAAACAGCAATTTAGTTTTCCGAAATTCAGTATTCGGATATATCGCAACAGGAACCGCAGATACGGTCAGTCATACGCAATATTGTGGTTTTATTTCGCAGTGTCAAAGCATTGATGAATGTTTAGAAAAATTTTGGAAATTGGAAACCATTGATGAACCTTGCAAAATTCTGAGTAAAGAAGAAGAATGCTGTGAAGAACATTACAAAACTACGCTTAAAGGAAATGACGCTGATAGATATATAATACAGATGCCTACCAAGGATTTGGAAAATTTAGGTGATTCTAAAGAACTTGCGAAAAAACGTCTGAATTAGTTGTGGAGAAGATTATCTAAAGATAAAACTATGAAGATATTATACCAGCAATTCATGCAAGAATACTTAGAGTTAGGCCACATGGAGAAGGTTACAGATGCTCAGTCCGAACATCCAGATAATAATTTATGTTACTACTTGTCACATCACGGAGTTCTCAGGCCAGACAAAACCACAACAAAATTAAGGGTGGGATTCAATGCATCAGCGGCAACTACATCTGGTTTCAGTCTCAATGATTTTCTGCTAAAAGGAGAAGTGAAAGAAGACATATTTGAAATTATAACACGATTTCGTGTCTACAAGTATGCTTTTACTCCAGACATTCAAAAAATGTTTAGACAAATTTTAATTCATCCATCTCAACGCGACCTTCTAAGAATTGTATGGAAGACAGATGAGAACGAAGAAACTGCTGTTTACAGATTGAATACAGTCACGTATGGAACTTGCTGTGCACCGTTTCTCGCAATCCGGACTCTGAAACAATTAGCCATCGATGAATCATCACAATTCCCTTTGGCTGCTGAAGTAATAAGAGAAGATGTATACATGGACGATATTGTTACAGGCGCACATGACCTAGATACAGCTACAGAACTCCAGCAGCAGTTATGCAACATGCTACAAACCTGCGGTATGTCCCTTCACAAATGGAATTCCAACTCAAAGGAATTGATGAACAGTAAGCCACAGGAAGTTCAAGAACATAATTTTTCCGTAAATGAAGAATCAACAAGCAAAACTCTAGGGGTTATTTGGAAACCCGTTGAAGATCAATTTATCTTCAAAATTTCAATAACAGAGAAATCATCATACACGAAACGAGACGTGCTGAGCACCATTGCAAGATTATACGATCTCTTAGGTCTTTTGGGACCAATTATTACTTGAGCAAAGATATTTATTCAGAAATTATGGCTCCTGAAATTAGGTTGGGAAGATGAAATCCCACATCCAGTTGCAAGTGAATGGATAAATTTTGTGTCATCTCTAAAACTAATCGCAGAAATTAGAATCGACAGATACATTCTAACCCATTCTTTTCAGAAATTAGTGTTGTTAGGATTTTCAGATGCTTCGGAATTAGCTTATGGAGCTGCAATTTATATGCATTGTACAAGTGAAACAAGTACTGTAACAACTAAATTGATTGCGAGTAAGTCTGGCGTAGCCCCTTTAAGGACAATTTCCATACCCCGCCTGGAACTCTCAGCTTGCCTACTTCTTTCTCAACTAATAGAGAAAATTCGGCTTTCTTTAAAAATGCTAGTAAGTGACATTTATTTGCATACATATTCAAAAATCGCAATTGCTTGGATCAGTATACCGCCAAACAAACTAAAAACCTTTGTTGGCAACAGAGTATCCAAGATACAAACCTTAACTGAAAACTGTCATTGGAAACATGTCCCATCGCATTTAAACCCAGCAGATGTTATATCACGTGGACTAGGTCCTCAAGAACTTTCCAATATGAATCTTTGGTGGAATGGCCTCCCGAACTTTCACACACCTTCATCTTCTGATGAATCCAATGACAATATAGACATTCTATCACAAGAACTGTACTCGCATGGACTTAAAAAAAACAGACAATGTCAATTTAATTTCTACTTCTGAAAATTCCTTTATAAATGATTTTCTTAATCTAAGTAACTACTACTTAAAATTAATACGTATTCTAAGTTCTATTTTCAGATTTATATTTAATGTTCAAAATAACATTCGACGCAGTGGTCCACTCACAACAGAGGAACTTCGTAATGCCAAGTACTGTCTCATCAAAATGGTGCAGGTAAAATCTTTCGAGTATGAAATCAAAACCCTTGAAAAGGGAGAAATTCCCAAGAAGGGCCAGTGAGTTGTCTACATTTCTTTCTTGATAAGCAGAAATTGTTACGGGTAGGTGGTAGGTTAAATAATTCTGACTTATCCTTTGATAAAAAAATTCCCGATATTGCTCCCAAAAAATCATAAATTGACTTTATTGATCATGACATATTTTCATCATAAATATTTACATGTTGGAGCCCAAACTTTACTCCATCTTATTAGGCAAGAATTTTGGCCACTGGGTGGTAGAAATACTGCCAGAAAAATTGTCCATGACTGCATAATTTGTTTCAAAAATAAACCTAAATGTATTGAGCAAATTATGGGAAATCTTCCCTCAGAAAGAATTACTCCTAGTTCCCCGTTCACTAATGTAGGGATTGATTTTTGTGGTCCCTTTTATATTAAATATAAGGGTCAAAGAAAAGGTATTTACAATAAATGTTATGTTGCTATTTTTAGTTGTTTCGTAACAAAGGCCATACATTTAGAAGTGGTCACTGACTTAACTTCAGAAGCAATGATAGCAACATTAAAGAGATTTTTCAGTAGGAGAGGTAAAAGTTCTTCTATCTGTACTGACAATGCAAAAAATTTTGTTGGAGTCAGTGCAGAGTTAAAACGTTTGGCAAACATGATTAGAAACCCCCCAGATGTTTTGGCTGATTATTTAACAAGCGAGGAAATCGCCTGGAATTTCATTCCACCCAGGACACCCAATTTTGGTGGTTTGTGTGAAGCTGGGGTGAAGTCGTTTAAGCATCATTTAAGAAGAACTGTAGGAAATTCGCGATTAACTTTTGAGCAATTTTTAACAGTTACCGCGCAAATTAAAGCCATTTTAAACAGTCGGCCTCTCACGCCCATGTCTTCTGACCCCAATGATTTTGAAATTCTAACTCCGGGCCATTTTCTCATAAGTAGACCTCTAAGCAGTGTGTCTGAACCTGATCTCACTGGAGAACGCGATAATTATTTGTCTCAATGGCAAAGATTAAATAAAATGGTCCAATTTATTTGGCGAAAGTGGAAATTAGATTATCTTAATAATTTACAAGCCAGACATAAATGGCAATTTGAAAAAGATAATGTTATTCCAAATTCAATGGTCCTTTTAAAAGAGGATAATCTTCCACCCTGCAAATGGACAATTGGTAGAGTTCAGGAAGTAGTTAACGGACCAGATGGTAAGGTTAGAGTGGTATTAGTTAAAACCCCTCAGAGTATTTTCAAAAGAGGCATATCGAAATTATGCTTACTTCCTTGTCAATAAACTGACAAATTATTATATGAAAATGTTTAACCATTTCACTGTAAACTCATTATGTAACCAAATGTTTGAAGTCTATTTAATTATTCATTGTTCTATTCATTATTATTATATTATGCATCTTTATTGTACTGTATGTTATTCATTGTAAATTTAGATATTGTATTGTATATTGAAATGATATTTCAACGTGGGGCGGTATGTTGGCGCCACCTTTGTTGTTATGACGTCGAATGACGTAAGCATATACCCCCCGCCCACAGATGTTTCATCATTCCATCAGTTCGTTGTATGGACGCCGCCAAGGCAGTCACTGCTCTCAGAGCACGCATTTAATAATAAAATTACAGTCTACTATTAAAGTTATCGACATTTTTTTAATTCATATTTATATCGATTACGCAACAGTAACATACCGAATGGGCAAAAGGCCCATAAAAACTTTAAAAAGTAATAAAAGCCGGAAAAATAACCGGAATTTAAAAAAAAAACGGTTTGCAGGGTTAGCGTCTATAAGTCATGGGATTTTCTTTTAAGACAGTAATAGAACTCAAAAACATCCGACAAATGTGCTGGAAACGTTAGACTTCGGTGGAAATATACAAATGAGACGGTTCCGCTGCTAATTCACAATTAGTTCACGGTTGAGAGCCGTATATTTGATCAAGGCTATTGAATGCGAAGGATAAAGCTTTTTTGGTAAAGTTATTTTACGTGAACCAGGAATCAGCGAACGATCCTTGATGAAGTACATGGCTCTAAATCGTGAACTAATTGTGGAAAGCAGTGCAAGTTCTTTTAACCGTCACATTTGCATATTTCCACCGAAGTCAAACGTTTCCAGCGCCATCTGTCAATTTTTTTTTAGTTATTTTTTATTATTGTCTTTAAAAAAATCCCGTGATGCTAACCATGCAAACCATTTTTTATTTCGATTATTTTTACGACTTTAATGAATTTTCAATGTTTTTAAGGGCTTTTTACATAGCCAGCACATTTCACCATAAATAATATAGAACCTTAAAAGTAATTTCCAATTTTATCATAATTTTCAATAAAAAATTTAAAATTTTAAAACGAAATTTAAAAATGCTTTTTGCGTCTTATTTTTTTTTTTTTTTAGATATTACCTTGATTTTGGGTTTTAATCATGTAAAACTGTATTACAAAAAAATCTAAGTATCGATTTTTTAATTACTTAAATAGTTAATTTTTTAGAGATTTTTCTGGGTTGTATTTTGATTTTTATCAAAATACAATCAAAATGATTTTTATCAAAATCAAAATTTTGATTTTTATCAAAATACCGCCTTATAATAAACTAAAAATCAAATATAATTGCCTTAATGAAGTCGAATTTTAAAATGTATACACAGTTTCGTCTTAAACAGCATCAGAATTCTTCCTTATTAGTTTCATGAATTTTGATAAAAGTTAAAAAATAACAAAAATCATTAAAAAAAAAAGAAAAAGAAAAAAAAAAAGAAAAGAAAAAATATAAAAAATCATATTGTGAGTTTTAGCATTTAGGTTTTTCTAAACTACAGTCGGCTCTTGTGAATTCGAACTCGTCGGGACCACAAGAAATGTTCGAATTATCCAGAGTTCGAATTATGGAAAGTCTGAGGGAAAACATGTTTAAAGAGGTACTATTACAAAGAAATTAATGTTTTAGTATTTTTTTAATTTATTTGGACTGTTGTGATTAAAATATTACTTAATATTAAATTAAAAGATATAAATACATAAACAAATTAATTGATTAGGAGTAAGCACAAACGAAAATGGGGTGGAGGCGTCATTGATGGACAGACGGAGTACTAAAAAAGCGGATATCAAATGTATGGGAGTATATGTAAATTTGTTCATAACAATTCTGACAAAAATGAAAGAAAGAAAGTTATTTAAAGGATCTGAAGTCCTGGCGAAAGTAAGGAAAAATGAAAAATGGGAATCTCGTTAGTTCGAATTAAACGAAAGAGGAAATGAGTTCGAATAAATGAAAATTTTTAACATTATTCTGCTGTTGAAAATCTTTGGACTTCGTGTTTAGTTCGAAGCGAAGATTCGATTTATTCGATTTCGAATTAACGAGAGCCGACTGTATATTCCTTTTCAAATATTTATAAAAATGAATAATTTGAAGGTAATGTAAATTTCTAAATACAAGATTTCATTTTCTTTTAGGTATTCATGATTTATTTTCAAAACTAGAATGTGAACATGGATTGCACATGAAGTATGTAAAGATGATTTTACAGGCATAATAAAAGACAATCATCGAAAAGCGAGTGTGAATAGCAAGCAACTCTGTGGTTTTAGTGTAATAAAATAGCTATATAAAACTTCCAAAAACATTATGTTTCTATAAATATATAAAAGAAGTAAGATGTTGACTAGATATTGCATGAGGAGATGTAAAAACAAGTGTGATAAATAAATTCTTATTGCAATGTATTAAAACTGTTATTTTATTTATTTAGTCAAAGTAGATAATTAATATACACCATTGCAACGCTAAATGCTGGCAACTGAAACCAGTGATTGTAATATCATGTTTTCAAAAATATCCAATATTTTCAAAATAGTCTGTTTATGGATAATTTAAATATTATCATACTTAATATAAATTAGAGAATAAAAAATATTGCACTTAACATGAATCAAAAAAGTATAAAATATAAGTACTACTTAGTTATCCCATCGATCAAAAAAGTATCGCCAAATTACAAGATTAAATGCCAATAATGATTGACCGTGAATGATATTAGACACGAAATACGTATTTAAAACGTCATCAAGTGATTTTTATTTCGACTTTTTATGTCTTTTTATTAATGTTTTACTAATTTATTTGTTCTTTCTTTCTTTAAAATAAAAATTATGTCAATATGCAAAATTTGGCTATTTGGTGATTTGTAGAATTTGGCGAAATTGGTCGACGGGGGATAACTAAGTAGTACCAAAATATATTCAAAATTATACAATTTCTAATTACACAAAGCACTTCTTAATGCCTTTTTTTTTTTTTGGTTTTTTGCATAACGAATTTGAAGATGAACCAATTGTAAACAGATATAATTTCTTTTTTATATTCGCAAAAAAATAACTATAGGATTTAGTAAAAAATATAAAAGAATTCTCTTTTATACAACAAAATTTTTTTATGCAAAATATTTTTTATAGAAAAATTTTAACATAAATACCAGTTAGTTTACTTTTTCATTCCCTACCTACTGTACACTTTTAATTGAATTAAACCAAAATCGGACACTATTCTTTCTGATGAAGCTATAAATAATTTATAGACCAAGAGGTGACAGCACAAGCAATTACCTCATCGAGTTTACGGCTGAAATACCAGAATTAGTTAAAACTCAATTCTCATATTATAACGCAATTGGTCTGCCAAATCATATCTTGGTGGAAAACACCTGGAAACCCAAGCGGTTGATTCTCAGGTTTATCATTGTTTTCCTACTCTCAGTTCTTCTTATTTTCATACATTTGGGTGCAAGAAAACAATGACTATAAGAATATTTCCTTCAAATTAATATATATATATATATATTTAGACATGGCTATTATAAACTGAAAAAAGTTTTCAAATTAGAATTAAATACAGGGCCTTATTACCGCACAGACCAATTAGGTCGTGGCTTTGGGCCCACTGTTGTTAGGGGCCCCACTGTGAGTAAAATTATTTAGAAAAAAAAGTCTTAAAATTGCAAGTTTTTGCAATTATTTTCTCAAAAACCAAAATATATTTTGGTTAACATTGCAACCGTATCGTAATATTTAATAATATCTCCCTCTCCTATGCCCCCCCCCCCCTTGAAAAATCGCCACTATTTCGCTGCGAGGGGCCTCCGGAAAGATACACGGCCTTGGGACCTGAACAATCTTAATCGGGCTCTGATTAATTGGTTACGTGTTAAAAGGAAGAAAGCATTGAAAATTACGACATAAGAACTATATTTACACTTTAATTTTAAATATGAAAGAAAATTTTAAAATAAAAAAATTCATTATATGTTATATGTAGTAATGTTTTCAACTATTATTGTGATTTTTAAAGCACAAATAATATTTCCTTTCTGCCAACAAAAGTATTTTCCCATGAATATAAATTTGGTGAAAATTACATCAGCTTTAAAATGATATATTTAAAATGACTTATTTAAAAGAATTTTCGTATAGCGTTGCCAAAAAATACCGGGAGACAATGACTCTGTTTACTTAATTCATTTTATATTAACTTATTTTCGAATTTTTAACTTTGATAAAAAATAAATAAATAAATAAATAAAAGGCGAAAACAGCTTTTGAATTTGTTAACAGCAGCTAATTTGGTCTTATAAATTCCCATTCAAAGAAAAATTAATGTAAATCCGCTTACAGAGAAAAATCACCATTTTTTTTTTTTTAACTATAATTCAATCTTTTTAAAGTTGATGAATTTTGATGATTTTAGAATTTGGAGTGTCTGAACGGGAGTTGGTGAGCGTACCTCGTAGGGGGCAGAGCTGTGAATTAATGATTAAATATTCTGATATTCTAAACGAATGTAGTAAAATAAAAAAGAATTTTTAATTTCGAATTAGAATGATCTATTTTTCAGTCATATAGTAGACCAACAAGGAGGCAGCTACACAGACCATCAACTCATCGAGTTGATGGCTCAAATTCCAGGATTAGATAAATTTTGATAAGCATCTTAAATTGCAATTGATCTGCAAAATCGTAGTTGCAGGCCTAGGACCGCTGAGTCACTCTTAAAAAAGAGAGAAAAGAGACTAAATCGCAAGAAAAAGAGACTAAAAGTGACTAAAAGGAGACCAAATAAAAAACATTTTTTTTCTTCACTTAAATTTTTTTTGGTATACAGACAAGCACTATAAGATTTAACACAATATGCGGAATACATTTCCAATGCATTTCAGTCGGTTTTGAAATAATTGCAAATATTGTTGATTGGTTGCAGAAAAATATCTCAAATCGCAACAATTCATCATGAAAGAAAATCAGAAATTCACCAAATGACCACGGGGACAAAATCATGAAATTCCAGGAAAATAGTGGAATTCATCAAATTGTCCCAAAAAACAACTCATAAAATTTGTCACATGATCTCGGAAAAAAAAATTCTTGAAATTAGTCAAATGTTCTTAGGATTAAAAAAAAAAAAAAAAAAAAAAAAAAAAAAAAAAACACGAAAATTATCAGATGGCCTTGAAAAAAAATTACGATATTAGTCTAATGGATCTTGTGTTAAACATCGTAAAATTCATCAAATGGGTCTCGAAGAGAGGGATGAATCACAAAATTCATTAGATGATTGCAAAATTCCAAGAGCGATCATACAAATAATTGCTAATTTTGTCAAAGGTCACGGAAATAAATAGTGAAATTTATCAACTAGTCGCCAGAAAAATAACGAATTTCGTCGAATAAAGCATAAAAAATCAAGGATGCCTGTCAATGGGTTACATTAAAATATGCGAAAATCAGTTACAGTATAAAACAGTGAAGTTTGTCAAATTATCTCAGGAAAAGAATGGCGAAATTTATCAAATGGTGTTGGTGAAAAAAATAAAATCAGGGGTTGTACTAGTGCCAAGTAATATTTCACACAAACTTTTTTGGATATTTTAGAGCACATAGAGCGCAATTTAGCACTTTAGAGCACAATTGTAGAACTGGCGTACTACAATTCCTACCAAGACTATTTGACGAAATTAACCATCCCCCCCCCCCCCGCTACCAATTGCCACAAATTAATATGAAAATTGTGATTTTTCCACACTATTGCTTACGGAAGTACACGATTTTTCTTCCACGATTGTTCGCTGACATTTGCAATTTTTTTCCAGTAAAATTTGTGATTTTTTTTTTTTGGCTTTCATTTACCAAAATTCGCAATTTTTTTGCCATTGTTTGCAGAAATTTACTATTTTTCTGTGTTTATTTAAAAAAATTTGCAATTTTTTTTCCTGCGATCATTTGCAAAATCGCACGGAAAAAAATCGCGATTGCAAAGAAAAAAAAAAAAATCACGAATTTTGAAAAATGATCGACTGTCAAAATTCGCGATTTTTTTCTGCGAACATGGAAAAGATTAATTTCGGCAAATAAACACGAAAGAATTTTGAATTTCGCCAATCAATAGATGAAAAATGCCGAATTTCGGCAAATGATTGCAGAAAATATGACGAATTTTGTCATATAAAAGCAGAAAAAAGCAAATTTCTAAAACAATGGCCCAAAAAATTATCATTTACTGTATTTTGATAAACGATCGCAGAAAAAAATCGCAAATTTTGACTACCGATCGCTTAAAGAAATCGCAAATTTTTTCGGCGATCCTTTCACGAATTTTGCATTTCTCTGCGATTATTTTTTTCAGCACGCAAAATCGTACAATCGTATTGTTCATTAGTATAACCGTACACTTCGAACAAAATCCGTACATTGAACTCTTCTGTGCATTGTACTACTGGCCATACCGTGCAAGTTGGCATCTATGAATATCCTTTTCAATTTTACGATCATTTGCTGAAAGCTCGGTCTTATTTCGGGATCGTTTGACGTAAATCTCGGGAGTTTTTTTTTTTTTTTTTCCCGCAATCGTATGGCAGAAATCACAAGTTTATTTCAGAATTGTTTGGAAATAACGATTTTATTTCGGGATCATCTGGTGAAAATCGCGGCTTGATTTTGTGATTGTTCATGCGCGTAGCCAGGGGGGGTGCCCTGGGTGCCCGGGCACCCCCCCCCCCCCGCTCGCGCAGATCCAAGATTGATTTTTTTTTTTTTTTTTTTTTTTTTAATCAAAATTTAGAAAAGAAAAAAGAAGGAAAATGTAAGCAAAGTTAGTTCAATTAGTTAATCAAAACTAACAGTCTATGTTTTGAAATGTGATTCTTTCTTTTTTTCTTTTTAAGAAAATTATTTTATTCATCTTTTTTAAAACTAGAATATTTACTAGAATCTGTATTAATCACAGTAAATCAAAAAAATTGGTTTTATAATCCCAATTTGATGTCGTTTCTTTATGGAATTTTTTTAACACCTTCAGGGGTGATTCTCGTCCGAAAATTCCGAAATTTCCGAAAATTTAAGGCATTCTCTTCCGAAAATTTGAAATTGGATTATCAGTTCCGCATAGTTGCCAACTTGTACGGTTTTGTGCGCGGAAAAAACAATTGCGTAGAAATGCAAATTTCGTGATAGGATCGCCGAAATAGCATACATTTCACCAATATATCGTGGAAAAACGACGATTTCGTCAATGTTTTTCTAAACGAACTTTGTCAAAAGATCGGTGAAAAACGCGAATTTCCTGTGCGGATCGCGGAAAAAACGGCAATTTCACCAAATATCGCAGATAAAACGCTGATTTTTTATGAAGACGGCCGGAAAACGCCGATTTCGTCTAAAGATTGCGGATATAACGCTGATTTCGTTAAAAGATCGCGGGAAAAAACGCCGTTTTCGATAAAAGATCGCTTAAAAATATTTTGTCAAAAGAATATTTTAAAAAATACTCCGATTTCATCAAAAGATTACGGAAAAAACGCCGATTTTGTCAAAAGATCGCGGGATTAAAACGCCGTTTTCGAGAAAAAGTCGCGTAAAAAAGCAAATTTTGTCTAAAGATCGTCGAAAAAACGCCGATTTCGTCAAAAGATCGCGGAAAAGCTACCGATTTTGGCAAAAGATCGCAATAAATCGCCGATTTTGCTAAAATATTGCTGACTTCGTCTAAAGATAGTGGAAAACACCGATTTTGTCCGAAGACCCCCCCCCCCTCCCGAATTCCGAAAATGCTATGCGAATTTCCGAAAAAAAAATTTCATCCAGAATCACCCCTGACCTGTCTATTGCATGCATATTTCCATAAAAAATTATAGTAAATTCTCGACAAGGATAGAAACTACTATTTATATATTTGCTTTTGTTATCTAAAGTCTAGATAGGAGTGAAAAAAAAAAATAAAGGAAATACAGATGTGAAACGATAATTCCACCATGTGATTAGCCTGGAGAACGGAGGGGGTGGAAGGTTGTACAAATTAGAGATGAGACAGGCTCAGCCCCAGCACGAAAGCCCGAGCCCAAACCCGGGTCCGAAGCGGGCACGGGCTCTATTTTCATTTTAGTGTTCGGGCCCGGGGGGGGGGGGGGGGGGCTCGGGCTCATTCTTTCTGAGAATTAAAAAACATTTATGTGTAGAAGAGATTGAACGAACTACTATTTTCCTTTTAAAATTATTTATTCTTTTTCAAGTCACTTCAGTGTTATTTTGATCAAAACGAAAGAAAAATAAAAACTAGTCGTTGGGGGCCACCGTAATGCTTACCCATCATGGATATGTATATGAAAATAAAACATGTGAAAACTATTTAGAAAAATGCATTGCAATTCATAAACAAAATTTAAATATTGTTAATATACATAGTAATGCTCTATTAAAGAACTGCTGATTACCGATATCGACAAATTATATAAAACGCCAAACTACTCAAGTAGTACCGAACTGCGTAAAAAAAAACATCCTTATAACTCCAAAAATAATAACTCTATTAACTAACAATTAACTGCATCGGATTAAGCGTCTCATTTCCAATTAAAATATACCTTTGAATTGAAATTTGAATGAAATACAGGGTCATGAAAAATCGAAGAATGTGGAAAACAGGATTACAAATATCTCGGCAACTAATAATCCGATTGACTTCGTTCTATATGCAAAATGTGTGTTATTTTATTGCCTTTTACGTCCATTCCTTAAAACAAAAAAATTCGAAAATTTTTATATGCCTTTCATCAGAACGAATTTTTCGAGAGTCCGAAAAAAATAGTTCCGGATAATCGAGGTTGCTGATATTAAATAGGGTTCGTCCTATTCTTACATACTAACTACATACAAAATTTCAAGTCTCTATCTCAATTCGTTCGGGAGATAGAACGTTTACAGACAGACAGACTGACAGACAGACAGACAGACAGACTGACAGACAGACAGACAGACGGATTTTTCCGTCTGTCTGTCTGTCTGTAAATGCTCTATCTCCCGAAGAAATTGAGATAGAGACTTGAAATTTTGTATGTAGTTAGTATGTAAGAATGGGACGAACCCTATTTAATATCAGCAACCTCGATTATCCGGAACTATTTTTTTCGGAATCTCGAAAAATTCGTTCTGATGAAAGGTATATAAAAATTTTCGAATTTTTTTGTTCTAAGGAATGGACGTAAAAGGCAATAAAATAACACACATTTTGCATACAGAACGAAGTGGATCGGATTATTAGTTGCCGAGATATTTGTAATCTTGTTTTTCACATTCTTCGATTTTTCATGACCCTGTATTTCATTCAAATTTCAATTCAGAAGTATATTTTAATTGGAAATGAGACGCTTAATCCGACGCAGTTAATTGTTAGTTAATAGAATTATTATTTTTGGAGTTATAAGGATGTTTCTTTTACGCAGTTCGGTACTACTTGAGTAGTTTGGCGTTTTATATAATTTGTCGAAATTGGTACATCAGCAGTTCTTTAATATAGCATTACTATGTATATTAACAATATTTAAATTTTGTTTATGAATTGCAATGCATTGTATAAATAGTTTCACATGTTTTATTTTCATATACATATCCATGATGGGTAAGTATTACGGTGGCCCCCAACGACTAGTTTTTTTTTTTTTTTTTTTTTTTTTTTTTTTTAATGTTTCAATAGTTGATTGTTGCTTCAAAAGAAAATTTGTGATGTATGGAGATTTATGTCTACTGCATTTCCGTCGACGATTAATTGATAAGGCGCCTATCAAATAATCAGAAATAATAAATTAGCTTCTGGTTGGATTTCCGTTTAAGGCAGAAGATATTTTTTAATTCGATCGTCTATTTATTTATTTTGTTAGAGAATGATTGCTTCGTTTTTGATGCAGACTAGATGCTTGAGGTTTGCAAATTATTTGATTGTGCACGAATCATAATCGTTCTTCAAATGACAACAGCATTGTGATTTTTTTTCTGTTTGTCATCATGAATTTTGCTTATGCTGATTTCCCTTCGTAAGTAAACATATTTTACATGTTATTCCTATAGAAAACATTCGATTAGTTTCTTCTTTTCCGATAAAAACAACGGAACTTTAAGATAACTGTATCAATGTTTTAATTTGCGTTGATTTTAAGGTTCCCGTCAGTCATGGGGAATTGTTAAGAGAAATGAATTGATTATAGATAAATGTACAGGGGATGTAGTGAAGGTTATACTGGGGTATACCTTCTGGATTTTTTTAAGGAACACCGTATAACCCTCTGTTTCTCATGAAACCCATAGGATGTACTCTCTAAAATATACTCTGTCCCTTGAGCATATACCCTCTGCGTCGATCGTGCAACCTGTGGTTTTTTTTACGACTACACCCCTGAAGATGTACGCTTTTTATAGGAAATTAAAAACGTTTTTTGATTCTTCAGCATACAAATAGTAATTTCTATAAACTCTATCCATGTATTCATTACACTTCTTTAATATGTCCATCAAATTTTCTTCTTAAAGGACAAGAAATATGGGAGTCATTTTAGGTATGAAGGATATTTTTATTTGATAGCAAATTGCTCTTTTCATAAGCTTGAATTTAAATTTTTATTTAACAGTAAATTTTATAAGAAATTTTTAAAAATGGGATATCACATTTGAAACAATTTTAAAATATCATTAAATTTTTTATTTATTTATTTTTGTATACTTTTTGTATCGGGCTCGGATCAATGGCAGATCTAAGGGGGTGGGGGGCGATGGAGCGATCGACCCCCTTGGTCCCATAAAGATTTGCAAACCAACATGAGAGATCTTCATGGAATAGGACTTAGGCTGAAGGCCAATTCATGAATCATGCAGTGGCGGATCTAAGGTGGGGGGGGGGGGGATGGCGAAGGGGCGATCACACACCCTAGGATTGGGCTGGGTCAGGTTCTCTGACTTTTAGAGCCGGGCATTATCCTGATCTTTATTTTTTCTGATGATTTGGGTCGGGCCAGACTTGTTTTCTTCATTTTGTTCATGTTCACATTTTGATTAGAATGAAGGGGAAGCAGAAATTGTGTTTTTTTTTCTATTTTAGCTTTAGAATGCTATTTTAAAAGTAAATTATTAGTCACTTCTACAAACCTATTTTAGCCATTTCCGACGATGTTCTGGCGCCAACAAAAAAGCGGGATTAATGAATTTGTCTGTAGTTTGGTTTTTGTCTGTAGCAGAGGTTATTTTGTAATAGGGTTGTTTATTATCATTATTATTTAGATATTTAATGCGAAGAGGATATTTTCTTCCAATTTTAGTTTGCTTTTGGCGCATTATTTAGATTACTATTGTGCACAGCGTACACAGGTCGTAATCGCTTTTCATATGGAAATAATTTTAGTGATTGTTGCTTTTTTGTGAATTCTGATGATGCTGAAGCTGTTACTCTGCAATTTACGAAATCACTTTTGGTCGTAAGTAAATTTAATTTCCATATTATTCTGATAGAAAGTAATTGCGCAGTGTTTCCTTTATTCCTATAAAAGCATCGTAATTTAAAACTTATTTAATAATTTAATGTTATTGTCTGGGTCACGCCTAAAGATTGTTATGAGGAATGAAATGGTTATAGTTAAAAATGTGCACTTTTTATAGAAAATTGATAAATGTTCGATTTGACAAATAATCGATAATAATTTCTACAAGTTCCATGCATTTATTCATGAAACACACATCATTAACATGTCCATAATTTTTTCTTATTAAAGGAGACAAAATATGAGACTTTTTTATGTATAAAGTACAATTTTATTTTATACCAAACTTTGTTTTATATACTATTTTTTACCAAACGATTCGTGCAATTCTTCACTCCGAGCCAATTTCGGGCTGGCATCTTATTTATTATTCGTAAAAAATATATTTATGTTGCACATTTGTTTAGCGAAATCTTAAGAAATGCATTTTTTAAAATTTACTTTTCTTCATATTGTACAGCTTTACTATTATGATTTATGTTATAAGTAGAAGTTAACCCGACCCGCAGCAAAAAAGAAGTTATCCGGACCCAAACGCAACCCACAGTAAAAGAGGTTAACCTGATCCACTGCAAAAAGCATAACTCAAATGGACCCAAATGCGAACCACAGAAAAAGTATTAGTTACAGCTTGGTGCGAAAGGGTGGGGGCGGTCGCCCTGGGTCCGGAAATTTAAACGACGTCAAATTTATACTACCAACGTCATTTTTGCCTGTCACAAGAAAAGTAGTCTGAGGGGGGGGGGGGAGGGGGGCAAGCTGAAATTTTGTTCAGGCGCAGTTTCCTGTTCACACGCCTCTGATTAGTTAACACGAGAAGCAGAAAAAAGTAAAAATCAAATGGGCCCAAACCCGACCCGCTTGAAAAAAAAAGCCGACCCGCAGAAAATATAGAAGTTAACCGGAGCCAAACCCGACCCGTAATGAAAATATTAGCCCTGACCCGCGCATAGGATGCGAGTCTCCCTATTTTTAAAATCGCCCCCCCCCCCCCCCCCTTGAGGACTCTCCAGATCCGCCCTTGGCTCGGATGGTCTCGTGCTCCAATGTACTAAAAATCTTTCGGGCGCGGGTTTCAAAAATCGAGCCCGAACTCATCTCTAGTACAAATCTGTGCTTCCTCTAAAAATAAGAAATGATGGGGGGACGGTCGTTGCAGCAGCTGAGATCCAGATCGATTATTTTTTACTTAATCGATGCCATTTTCTCAAACAAATTCAAAGTTTTTACCCGCGTGAAAAACGAGATAAAAAATAAGCAACGCGCTATGGAATTTTTTATTGTAATTTTTTTCGGGATAATTATGAAATATTTTAGTATCATGTTGTTTTTGTATATATTCTAGATATTTTTATAGATTTTTTTTTATATATATATATATATATGATTCTTTAAGATTCAGAACTTTTCCTTTTAAAAAGAAAATCTATTACTCACAATTTTCTTCAAAAATTCCTGTATTGTTTATTTTTAACTGAACAATATTACCTAATTTTCTATATTTAGTTGCCAAGCTTATTAAAAGCAAAGCTTATTTTTGTAATTTTATTATTTCTTGATTTTTTTTAAACCACTTAACCTGTAACAGGTATGGGGAAACAATGCTTTTATCCCCGACTTATCTCGGGGCAAACGGTAAAGTAGTTAAATGCTCATAAAATCACTTTAGTTTTAAAAGTAACACTATACTGGTTCGTTTATTTCTTAGTTAAAGATTGCCAATCATTTACAAAAATGGCATTTTGGCGCACTTTAAAAAATGCCAATTCATATTAAACAAATTAGTAAATGTTATTATTAAAAATTTGTTATTATATTAATAACAAAACTATCACCAAACTATGAGATTAAATACCAAAAATGGATGATCGTAAATGTCGCATGAGTTATACCAAATAATAATAATGTCGTTATACCAAATGAGTACTACTTGATTATCCCGTCGACCAATTTCGCCAAATTATAGAAAACTCTAAACTATTTAACGTCAAATGCGACATTTACGATCATCCATTTTTGGCATTTAATCTTATAGTTTGGCGATAGTTTTGTTATTAATGTAATAACAAATTTTTAATAATAACATTTACTAATTTGTTTGATATTATTTTTCTGTTGGTACTACCTGGTTTTCCCGTCGACCAAAAAGCTATCGCCAAACTATAGGATTAAATGCTAATAATGGATGATCGTGAATGTCACATTCAATGACATTAAATATACGATACGCGTGTTTAAACGTAATTAGGTGATTTTTATTTAGACTTTTTGTTTGTATTTTTAATAATATTCTACTAATTATTTGTTGTTTCGTTATTTAAACCAAAAATTATGTCAGTACGTATAATTTGGCTATTAGTTTGGCGATTTGTATAATTTTGCGAAATTGGTCGACGGGATAACCAAGTAGTGCTAAAAACAATTTATATAATTTTAAAAAAGAAAATAATAATAATAAAAAAATTATTAAAACATAAACAACTATAGCTGGGTTACCATATCAGGAAAAATAACGTCATTTTGGCGCCAGTGCGATACCTCGGTGCAGGAGCATGCGAAGAGAAAACTGCACCCGGGGCAAAGTTTCGTTTTGGCGCCCCTTCCCCCCAACATTTTCTTGTAACTGGCTAAAAATGACGTCGGTAATATAAATTTGGTGCCCCCTAAATTTCAGCGCTCGGGACAACGACCCCCTTCGTCTTCGCCCCCGCCCTTCTTTCGCACGGCTTTGTCTCGTTGCATGCATGACATCTGCGCCAAAACAAAAATGTGGAAAAAACACTAATTGTTATTTATACGGCTTTTTACCTACTAAAGTAAATTGAAAAAAAACTTTAAAATGTTGCAATTAAATTATTTTACAATATGTGCGTATGTGGAAAATATTTACACTTAAATTTAAATATAAAAAGATAGGGAGAGGGAGATCATACGTATTGCGAACATCGCTCCGGCTAATGCCTTTTTGGCTTAAAATCGTATTGTTTGGCGACAAAAGTAAATTCAAACACTTAATTAAACAAAGGTTATGTAATTAACAGTTAGAGCCTTTTTAGGTGCGTTCGTAATTATGTAAATACGTAGCACCTATTGTTGTCGCTCAGTCCGTCCGTCTGTCTGTCTGTCCGTCTGTCTGTCTGTCTGTCCGTCCGTCCGCATATAACAGCGCAAAAACTACCCAACCGAATCGTTTGAAATTTAAAATACATAATTATTACATAATTTTGTCGAGTCATTTCAAATTTTATGAAAATCGGATGCATAGATCAATTACAGGGGCAATCAAAAGTATTCCGTTACATTACGGTCAATGGGGAAAAAAGTTTCAAATGCATTTTAATCGTTTGAAATTTAAAATACATAGTTATTACATAATTTTGTCGAGTTATTTCAAATTTTTTGATAATCGGGTGCATAGATCAATTACAGGGGCAATCAAAAGTATTCAATTACATTATAGTCAATGGGGAAAAAGTTTCAAATGTATTTTATACGTTTGAAATTTAAAATACATAGTTATTACATAATTTTGTCGAGTTACTTCAAATTTTATGAAAATCGGATGCATAGATCAATTACAGGGACAATCAAAAGTATTCCGTTACATTACGGTCAATGGGGGAAAATGTTTCAAATGCATTTTAATCGTTTGAAATTTAAAATACATAGTTATTACATAATTTTGTCGAGTTATTTCAAATTTTTTGATAATCGGGTGCATAGATCAATTACAGGGGCAATCAAAAGTATTCAATTACATTATAGTCAATGGGGAAAAAGTTTCAAATGTATTTTATACGTTTGAAATTTAAAATACATAGTTATTAAATAATTTTGTCGAGTTATTTCAAATTTTATGAAAATCGGATGCATAGATCAATTACAGGGACAATCAAAAGTATTCCGTTACATTACGGTCAATGGGGGAAAATGTTTCAAATGCATTTTAATGGTGTTGCACTCATTCGAACTTAATAAAATTTATATGCAACTATAAAGTACATATTATAATATACATTTTACATAATCTGTGATACAAAGAACATTTGTTATTGATTTACAAGGCCACACAAAAGTATTCCATTACATAATGGTATAGAGAGAACATTGCTTGATGAGCGTTTTAATTGTAATTCACTATTTACAATTTTATGAGATTGAGATATAAGAGTAATATTTTTAAAACTTCGTTATCGTACGAACGCACCTCGTTTGCTACGCTTCACGTGCAATTTCCAACTTGTTTTAAATTGATTCTGTGATTTTCTTATTTAAGAAACATAATGGAAGAATTAAAAAATTTAAAAGAGTTATTTACGTTTTATCTAATGAAATTTTTTAGATGTTTTCTCTTGTTAACCAGGCACGAAAGAGATAAATAGCCAAATATTATATCAATCAAAATTTTCTTTTACATTGAATTTATTTTTAACCATTTTATTTTTATTTATTTATTTATTTATTTTTGTTTGAATTAAATATTTGGCTTGCATATGTATATATGATATTACATAGGTATATACATGTGCACATGTAAAATCGTGCCCCAATTTGGCGATTTTCGAAAATCATGCTTTGGCGAAGGGAGTTTTGCAATCGTACCGGTATATACATGTGCATATGTAAAATCATGCCCCAATTTGACGATTTTCGAAAATCATGCTTTGGCGAAGAAAGTTTTGCAATCGCACCGGTATAATACATGTGCATATGTAAAATCGTGCCCCAATTTGGCGATTTTCGAAAATCACGCTTTGGCGAAGGAAGTTTTGCAATCGTACCGGTTATATGTGTCAAATGTTTAAAAAATATGCGATATTTATATAAATATTTTATGTATATACATTTTAGATATATTTCTATGGTGCTACTTTGATATACCCCCCCCCCCCCCAAAAAAAAAAAAAAAAAAAAATTACGCGCCAAATCTGGCACTCCCTACGCACTTTTCCTACGGACCTTTTAAGTTTGCTGTTACTCAGCTTCATTCCTTCATTTGTATTTTTTATGTATTCATTGTATTTTTTAGGTATTCCTTTTTTGTATTTAACTTAATTTTAATTAATGTATTTTTAATTAATTTATTATTTTTAATTAATGTATTTTTAATTAATGTATTTAACTTAATTTTAATTAATTTTATTTTTTGTATTTAACTTAATTTAACTTAATGGGTATTTTGCTTGGCGAGAAAAAAAAAAGTCGCCAAATTTACGATTTGGGGGGTATATCAAAGTAGTTCCATTTCTATATATATGTGTAATTATATATAGCGATATACATACATAAATATATATTATGTACTCCTGTAAATAAATACTATATACTTACATATATATTTTATATTTTTATATATTTTTATGTGTTAAATTTAAACAAAAGCTACAAATTTTTCCGAAAAAAATATGCTAAATTAAAAAAAATAATAAATAAATAAATAAAAAAATAAATACCTAAAATTAATTCCAGTAGTAAAAAAGCAACGCCAAAGGCAATCGCATCGATTCATTTAATGAAAAAAAAAAAAAAAAAAAAAAAAAAAAAAAACAGGATATGGAATTTTTTTTTCAAAAAAATCCACCGGGTATTTTTTAAAATCATTCTGGCCAAAGTTTTGAGACTTACTGCTTTATAATATGTGCATATGAATATGATAAGACAATGGATCAAACCACAGTGTGTAACTATTTTCCATTTTTTAATATAATTTTGCATTTACAAAATACTTTGAATGCACTGCCCACATATACAATTTAAAAAATGTTTCATTTTCATACTCTTTAATCTTTAGAAATCCACAAAGAAAACATTCATTATTGTATAGTATACAATGTATACTATACATAAGAACAAAAATGTGAAAAGATTACTACAGTCGAGTCTCAATGTAACGAAATCCATCGTTCCAGTAAAAAATTCGTTATATAGAGAAATTCGATGTAAAGAGAATGATGTTAAAAATCATATTTAATGTGTAAATTTTGAACAAATATTATTTTTGATCTTTTTAATTAAGAATCTGAAATGTTTAAAAATAAATATTAACCTAACATTTTACTTCTTAATTATTTAAGCAGTTTCAAAAATGAGAACAGACATTTATTTGAAAGCTTAATGAAAATCAAATAAGGAAGACTTGCATTAATTTCATACAAAGATATCTGTAATTTTTTATTGTTTTGATTTTAAAATTGTTATGCTCTCAAAAAGAAAAAAAAAAAAAAAAAAAAAAAAAAAAAAAAAGGCTCAAATTTTAGCAAGGAATGAAAAATTGTAGTTAACATTTTTCTCCATTTGAAGGCCTCTCTTATGTGCCTCTCATTGATTCCTCTCTTATATGTGTAACAATCCAATTGACTCTGTTTTGAAAAGGATGTGGGAAGGTGTGTGGGAGGTGGGATGAATTCGTTAGATTTAAAGAACAAGGATAAAAGTAATAATATTAAAAATAACTCAGCACTGAACGATAAATCAAAAATAAGTGGTCGAAAATTGATTCCATATCATTTCGAAGCTTTTTTAAAACTGAATAAATTAAGACCAATTTATAAAAAAATTCGTTATATGGAGATCGATATTTCGCTATATAGAGACTGTTTTTAATGTAATCATGCGAAAAGGGGACCGTTCCTACTAAAATTTCGTTATATAGAGAAATTCGATGTATGGAGTTTCGTTATAGAGACTCGACTGTATTTTTCAAAATTTTTATTTTGCAGAATCTATTAAAAATAATAAAAGTGAACTTTCATAATTTTAGAAAACTTTAAATAGTTATTTTAAACTTGCAGTCTGGGATGGCTTCAGCCCCCTTAGCTCCCCCCCCCCCCCCCGTGAGTGTGCCAATAACAGTCCGGGAGCCAGTGATATCAAAAGCCCCTCAATTGCAGGATTAAAAAATTTTTAGTGTTGAATGAAAAATAAGACATTTAAAGATAATTTAACAGTAAGTAGTTAAAATAAAGTAATAAATCTATCTATATAATAAAGGCCAGACGTATCTGTGCGTAACGCATACGTCATGTTTTGAATGGCAACACTTTCCGATGAAATTTCGGTTTTGCAATTTTTGCTATTGTAAATTTTTAAACTTCTAGACATTGCACGTTTTCAATCTTTATACCATCGTTTAGAGAAAAAAATGCACTTTTAAATGCCGTTTGTTTGAAAACTGTATCTCAAATTGTTTTTGAGATATTATTTTTTTTTTTAGTTTTTGGTTAAATTTCTCTAATGGTGGCAATTTGAGTATCGCATTTATGTGGGAAAAAGAGAAAAAATAGCCATAGAGTAAAAGAGAAAAAATAGCCATAGAGTAAAAGAGAAAAAAAAATAGAGATGCAGTTTAGTGGCTGGAGGTGACGCCAAAAATGTATCTCTAAAATTCGCTGCATTGCATCGCTGCACAACGGCGTGCTTTCACAAAAAAGAAAAACTTTTAGCGATGCAATTTTAATTCATAATACAATGAAATGCTATTTTATAATGCTAAAATATATTCAGATCTTTTTCATTTAGAGAAAAAATGATGTTAAAAAATTCGGTCTCTGTTCCATGTGATTGTTTTGTTTAGGTCGAATGAGATACTTATATCGGAAGAATAACGCCCATCAAACCGTTTTAATTGCATACTGCACCTCCATCTATCTCTTTTCTCCATGGAAAATAACAGATCACTGTATATTTTAGTTGTCATTTTTATCATAGCAACTGAAAAAAAATAGTAATTAAAAACCTGTTATGTCACTATATCGTCGGCTATAAAACCCGGTGAATGTTGTTGGTTTTATTTCGTTTTTATCCATGAATTTAGTGACTTTTAGTTCGTTGTAAACTTACTTTACAAAAGATACATCAATTAAACTTTACAAAAATGTATTTTAAAGAATATCTGGGTGTCATATTTTCTTAGTTGTTTTTAAAAACTGAGAATGCAATTTTATTCTTTGGCGAAATCTTTGGCTAATAACTGCTATCTTGCGTCTAATACGCAGGGCCGTAGTGAACAATAGGGAGGGCTCAAGAGAATGTATGGGGGCTCATAGTTTTTTTTTTCTCTCTTTCTGATGCAGAAAGATAAATTAGTGCATATTCATATTGTAGGTACTCTGTTTCTTATTAAACTGTTAAAATAACTTCATTTTATGCTTAGAAAAGTATATGATGATGAAGTTTTGAGTGTATAACTGGTGCAAAATAGCCCATCATGTTAGCTTCATATGTACAAATAGGATGAGGGAGTGTTGAAACACTTATTTTAGATACAATTTAGTAATTCTGCAAAACTGTGAAAGGGTCTCAAAACTAAATTAGATTTTTGAACAGAACTTCATTTGAGTTTTCGGAACAGAAATTCATTGAGTGACCTTGGAATCTTTTCCAGGGGGGGGGGGGGCTGAGCCGCCCATAGCACCCCCTTAGCTACGGCTCCGCTAATACGGAAGTACCGATAATTTTTAAAGCTGTATATGATTACATAAATAATATGTTTCATATAAAATTGCTTTTTGGAATTAGTTGGCAGTTTAAAAAGCCTATTACGCAGAAAAAATTTATTAGACTTTCCAATTTTAAAATTTAAAAAAGTTTTTCACCTTTACTTTGTGACCTGGGAACCCTGGGTTCGGTGTACTAGTATCTTTAAAGTAAATTATATTAAATGAAATTTAGGAAGTGTTGAGAACTGTAAACTTGTAAAGTTTTTAAACCTGACAAATGTTCCATCATGAGCTGATATATTGCAAGGGAGAAGTGATTTATGGCAGTGCTCAACTTCACTGCTCAACAAAAGCAAAACTTTCTGACATATTTACTATCTCATTTTTAAACATAAAGACACAAAATTTTCAGGACTGGCTATTAAAGAGATTTAGAATTGAAACATTTCTATTTTTTGATATGGAGGGGAAAAAGAAGGCGTGTGCAAAATTTTATCTTGATTAATACATCGAAGTCGCTCATCCAAGTGTACAACTGTCAATCGTGGTAGGAATGTAGCGGAAGATGTTTCCCTTTACATACAAACAGGGAAAAGGATGATATGCATTTTACCTACAGGGCTGCAAACAGAGGACCTATTACCCAAAATCCTCAGGACACAGGGCTTTCTAGATTTTGGAATTTTCCGAACTTCAGGTCCTTTTAAAATTTATAAATTTTCAAAAACATAAAGATAACAAAATTGAAACAATCCTATGTAGAATATGAATAAAACTTAAGTTTTGAATGTTTTTAAATTATGTAAACAAAAATTACTGCATTATACAATGGTAACAATGAAAAAATTTTAAAAATGAAACTCTACCCTTCTTTTATTTACAGTTACATAATTTACATAAAAAATTTTGATAGATCATTTTTAGTAAATCTTATTTCTTAAATAATTTCCCTTGTTGACCATGCAAGAGAACTTTTTCCATGAGGATTTTTAACCATTTTCGTGCATTTTGTCATAAAGAAAAAATTAGAATCCATGAACAGATGGACCATTTTGGAATGTCTGAGAATGGAAAGACCATACAAGAGAATAAACAAAACTCTCGAATTATATGTGCATTTAAATAATAAAATGGCAAACCCATACTTTTTCGCAGTAGGTGGAAGGGGTGAAATATCTAACGATTTTTTTCTTAAATGATTCATACTATAAATTAATTTTAAACTAAAATTTGACAAAATGACTATTTTTTCCTAATTTCGGGAATGAAAGGGGTACATGTTCTCTTGATACTAAAATAACTTCTGGTTGTATTGATCTTAATTCAAATGGTTTGACAGTCTCAACTGATTTATAACGCTGAAGGTATCTATTTCAATTACACTTTAAGCGTATAAGCAAATACGTTAAGCATAATATGCTTAACATAATTGATGGAGATTTGGTAATGTGAGAGTTATATTTTTAAAATTTTTACTTATTGCAGCATTTCTCAAAAAAATAATAATGTTTGGCTTCAAATTTTAATGTCCAACAATGGCAAAGAGGCCCCAAATTTAACATGTGAGAAGGGTAATGAATGAGAAAGTGCTGTTTTGGTATCAACGTATTATCAGGAAAAAGTTCTTTAAATAGTCGTAGATGGTCATCAATTCTAATTTTTAAATGGGCAATATGGTCTACTGTGAGAACAGGGGCAAAAATAAGTTCAAAATCTTTCAATCCATAAAAAGTTTCCAATATAAGTTATCTTCAGGTACGATATGAAATTTTAGTGGTTGCACATTAAAACAATTGTTTGAAAAAAGAAAAAAAAATTAAAAATCGGTAAAATTTTTGAAAATTTTCGGAAATTACAAAATTTTAGTAAAAATTTACAAATTTAGAAGATTCAAAAGGATCAACGATCATATGGAGAAAGATTTCCCACCATGCTTTTGTTATTTAATTATTTTTTAGCCTATTATAATAACATCATCTTTGATGTCCACTAGCAGCTTTGCATTTTATTTTTAGAATGTGCTTTTTTTTATGAAAGTTATTTGTTTGGATGTATACTGAGTTATGCTTATCTTCTATAAATATATTCTATACCACAGGTTTAACAGTATCAAGATTTCTGATGTTGACTGACTTAGTCTTAAAACTGAGTGAACCACGTGAATATTAACAAGGAAGGTCTCAATATGTGCATATTCCAAAAAATCAGAAAAAAAAATTACAGAATGTTCTTCTCATGAATATATATACATTTATAAATTTTTTTTGGCAGGACCTCCATACAGCGTCTGTAAAAAAATAATGAAAATTTCATTATTTGAAATTTTTCATCGGTTGGCAATGGAATGAAATTTCAAAAAATACTTCTTTAGGTCAAATACACTTTAGAGGGGAAAAAAAGTTTCATATTGAACTTGTTTAGGTAAATTTAATTTAAATAACTTTAGTTTTGTCAGTTTTAGTTTGTTTTAACTATAATTTTGTCATATAGATATTCAAATTTAACCATCAAAATTTGCAATTTAAAACAAAATTAATAATTTAATTAAAATTGTTTCAAGCTAAAAGTCTGATTGACCAATTGAGCATTGTTGATTCGATTTTGTTGCAATGGAAATATCTGGCTTTTATTTTGAATACGCTTAAATGTATGAAAAAAAATTTTCTCAATATGAATTTCTTTATAAATGAAAATATTTTTTCCAGTGATAAATTAAATAACTATAACAACAAACAATATATATACATACATATATATGTATATAATATGTTAAACTCTTTCATTGTTTATGTTTAAATTTATTAAATAACATTTACATGCATTCTAAAAATCCAACAGTTTTTAGTTGCGATAAAATAATTTGCTTTTATCAAGGAAAAGTGCTGCTCGCCGAATTGTGTGATGCTCTCACTTTTTCATGCCAAATATTCAAAAGCATTTTATTTTTTTACAGGCTTTCTATTGTAATTCTGCCGCTAATTTTGACTGATATTTTATTACATACATAAGTAGTTTAATAAAAATTTTTTTTTCAAAAAATTCTGAGTATGCCCAGTATCAAGACCTTCCTTGTGAGTTAACGTTTCATTTTATATACAATTTTTCAAAATGTTCATAGATGTGAATAGTTCTGAACTTGATGTAATATGGATTTCTAATAAAGAGGTTTTTACATGATTTTCATGAACATGATTTATTTTCGACACTAAAATGCAAACATGGATTTTACATAAAACATCCAAACAGGATTTTATGGATACAATAAAAGCAGAAGATTTGACATGACAATAAACAGCATACAATTTTACATTGCATTTAAGTAATGGATCTTTGAAGTACTAAAAGTACAGAAAAAAAATAAAAAATAAATGTTAAAAACACATTTTTTAATAAATATGTGAAAGTAACATGATACTGACTAGATAATAAAATATAATATAGAATAGAAGTTTTACTGCAACATACATTTTTATTTCATGTATTTTTCATTAAGTGGATTAAAGGAAACCTTTTATGAGTTATAACAATTTAATAGAAAGAGAAAAATGATACTGAACCATAGAATAATAAACTTGGTATTCCTCCATTATCCTATCAATCATTTTTCATTAACCTTCTAACAGCCGCAAACTGATATACCGATTCAGTAAGCTGTAAGTTTTGGAAAGTGGTCAACAGGATAATGAAGAAGCATCAAAATTACTTTGAATACACACAAAGATAATTTCAATTATAAATTCCTTACTTGGAAATTAAATAAAGCAAGCTGTGAAGTAAAATAACTAAGTTCAAACATGTATGAAATTCTACTGTCACAGAGTTAACTTTTGAAGAGAAAATATTTCATATAGAAATGAATTATAAATAAAAAGTAAATGCAAAAGTAATTAAAAAAGGTACTTCAATATTATAAAGAGGCCTTATTACAAATGTATTGGGTACTTAAAAAAAAAAAAAAAAAAAAAAGGCTAGTTGCAATTCAGATTTTAAAAAGTATGGTTTGTAGTCAAACAATATAGGCAACAGCTATAAAAACAAAACTGATAAACTATTATGTTTATGCATATATATGTATTTAAAAATTAGCTTTTGATTATTTATATTAAATAAACTTCTTCTGTTTATGCATAATTAAGACAAAAAAAATTATTTTTCTAACAAGCAGATTATTTTATGTCAGAGAGGTACCAAATATAAACATAGAATCTATAAAAAAGGTTAAAAGAAATCTCCAAGATGAATTCAACATTTTTAGTGTGGATAGGCATATAAAAACACTTCCTAATATTAGAAATATAAATCAAAAACAGCAATAACAGAATAAATTTATTCAGTGAACATTACCTGAGAAATACTTAAATGTCAACTAACTAGCTTTATCAAAACAATGAGAATTCACAACAGTGAGTTTATACAGAGATACCTGAATTATTTTCAAAAAAAAAAAAAAAAAAAAAAAAAAAAAAGTGATGTATCAATTACAAAATTGTGGAAAGAGCTCAAAATATTAATTTTCACTACTATAATATTGATGAGAATAAATAAACATTTAATCTAAATATTGATGTCATTATTGAAAACCAATGCTTTATTTTTGAAGATATAAGATATTGAATTTAAGAAAATTCTATGGTAATCTAATTAATGAGAAAAGGAGGAGAGAGGGAGTGCTGCATCAACACTCCCTATATTCAGTCTTGACACCAATTAAAAATGACTGATTACGAAGTCTAATCTTCCACTTTCTATGCTTATGCAAGCCCATACATTAAAGTTGTATTTCCGGCAACTTTCAAAAATTTTAACATAAATGTTTATTTTCTCGCTTAGTTAAAACATTGAATAAAATTGGATTTCTTTAACATTTATTGAAACTTATTTTCAATAATAATCAAGTAAATAATTGTCATTTCCAATACATGTATGTTGTAATAAAAATATTAAATACTGAATATAGGGGGAGCTGGCTGCATTCACTGATATAATGAAATGTTTTTGCAGAAAATAAACTATCCCAAAGTATCAGTGCACAGAAATCAGATTACAATTTGCAAGAGCTAAGCACTTTAGCCTCTTGCACCCCTCCCTTTCTCATATTTCTGTAAAGAGGACGATTTGGCCTTTTTCTTAATTTCTTGCTTTGGCTTTTCTTTCTAAATACTTTGACAGAGTTATTGCATAACATAGTAAGAGTAATTACAATAATAATGAAGTAAACTTATATATTACATTTTACTTTAAAATAGTTCAATTATAGTCAGCTAATAGCATATTATAGAATGTAATAATTTTATAAATAAAAATTTAGTTATACAGTAGACTCCCTCGAATCTGCACAGCTTGGGACCAGAGGTTGTGCAGATTTCAGAATTTTGCGGATTTCTGGTCATTTTTTTGTTTACATTTTTAAACAGTAATTTGAGTGCAATTAATAGTGCAATCGGAACTATAATGAATGCTTACTATATAATAAAATACTGAAATAAATAATAAACTAAAATAATAAAAATTTAGATAATTTTTTAAATGATTAAAGTACTAATAGAAACGATCAAGTTAATAATCAACAGCGTATGATTAAATATTCATTATAATAGATTAAATGTATTTTTCCAAAATTATTTAATAAAAGTTGCCTCATAAAGGTACATTACTAATTCACATCAAAAACAAAAAATCTTGATTAATGCATAAATATATTTGGTAAGAAGATTGTGATTACCAGTGGTATCAGAAATATCTTGAATTATTTCAAAAAAAAAAAAATATTCTTCCTTTATGGGAAAAAAAAAAAAAAAGAATAGAGTATTATTAAGAAAATTACAAATTAAAAAATATATAGAATTGATACAAAACTAAAAAAAAAATCAAAGTTTGTCCCAATATCCAAACTGAAAGTTTCATTGTTTACATCCATAAAATATGTGCGGATTTTAGAGAGTTGCAGATTTTTGGTTTGCGGATTTGAGGGAGTCTACTGTATTACATATACATTTATATTCAATATATTCAGTATATAAAACTGCAAATGATATGCATCAAATAAATATTATGAAATATTTAAAGATTTCAATTTTCTTTATATAGATGGTATTTACTGATTTTTATATTTCAGAAAATCTTTACAATTAAATTAATTGAAAATATATCATTATATAGAACATGGATAATTTAGTTTTACAATTTTAAAGAGCTGAAAACGTTTTATGTATGATGAATAGCACTTGAATATTACTTATGAATGAATGTTATATCTGAAAAACTTGCAATTTTGATTTAAAAAAACAATGAAATACTGGGGATATAATAAAAATACATTCACCTATGAAGAGACAAGCAAGTTTGAAAAATTGAGGAGGAGGATCGAAAATTAAATTAAGTATTTATTAATTTCTTTTAATTTTACATTTTTATACTTCATCTTAATCCACTGGTTTAATAGTGATAAATCGTGAAAGAATGAATGCAACCAAAAAGCTTGACAAAACAAAGAAAATTACAAATACATAAAATGTTTCTTCATCAAAGACATCCACAAAAGCTGGTAACTGATCATAAACTTTGTTGAAAATGTTAATATTGGCTTTGTATGCTTCCTTAGTCATATTGCTCCCGCTTCAATTTACTAAATTATTCTAGAGTTACCTTCTTTTCTTAGAGTCTTTTAATCCTTTCAATTTTATAACTGGTTCTTCTTTTTTTACATCATATTTTTGAATAATAGAATTGAACTCCCTGGCAAATTCAATAGGAGCTAAGTTACCACATTTAAAAAGGACATTCATTCCATTATCTATAAAATAAAGAATGGTTATTAAATGGTTATAATTAATGGTTATTAACAATTTAAAATAAAACTAAAGGAAATGTTTCACAAGGATGCACAAAATTTTTCACTAACAAGTCAATTACCATATCAGCATAATTTATGAAAAGTAATCTTTTCCTTATTTATCCACAAAGTTTCTGCCATTAAATCTAAAAAAGATAATTTAAATAATGCAATGTCTAATTTTTTTCTTTTTTGTTGTGATAGCTTAAAAAAAAAAAAAAAAAAAAAAAAAAAAAAAAAAAAATCAAACAAAAAATTATTGTAAATAAGTTTGATAACCGCGCTAACTGAATATTAACAGAAATTGTTTGGAAAAAACAAATTGCAACAAATAAAATTAGACACAACTTTCAAGATGAGATTGAATACTCAAAAAAGGATATTTAAAAAAAACTATTTTTACTCTGATTTTATAAAGTTATAATGGACACATAATTCCTAAACAAATAGCTATTTTCATTTTTCTTTGCATCTATTTGGAAATAAAATAGTATAAGGGCTGGGTCATTCTTCCAAAACAGGAAAAATGCATGTAACTACCTTGTATCATTTTAAAAATAAATACAAAATTAATTAAAAATATTTTAATGACTTTTTAATGTTCTGGGCTAATCTACAGATATCTTACAAATTTGACAAAAATTGATAAATTTATTTAAAATAAATATAAATTGTTCAAAAATCATTGCCCTGGCTTGTAACTAGAGCCATCTATGTTGTTCTAAATGTTAAATACATCAATAATAATATTAATTTTCAACTAAAAATTCATTTAATAGATTCATAACAAAGTATTCTATGCAACTGAATATATTATCAAATATTTTTATTATTTTTTATAATTAAAAAAATATTAAAATAGTGTGTAACTGAAAAAAATATCATTGTCTTGGCAGATTGCATTTCACTCAATATTTTCCCTACAGATGGCAGCAGGGTTCTATTTTTTGTGCCTGTTGTAAGATCTTTTACTCTTTTACAAAACTGTGTGAGTGATTGTTCTCAATTGGAGCCATTTTTTTTTTGTGGAATTTTGAAGTTCTTTGCTTTCAGAGTATGTTTGATTTCAATCATTTTCTTGGCATCCACAGAAACAACTAGGTGAGTTAAAAAAATTTTATATTATAATATAGAGTGCATAATAATGTTATCTTTTAGAAGATATAATCATTAACTTAAAAAAATTAAGGCAGAATATGCCAGCTTCTAATTACATCAATTTCATCATTGTCCTGGTCATCATTGTCCTGGAAAATAAAGAACAGGACAATGACAGCAAATCAGGACAATGATGCTTGTTATTTATTTGAAATTTATAAAGTCAAATTTATCTAATAATATTTTAATTAAACTTTAAAATTTAATTTTAATTACAATTTTAAGTTTGATTTAAAAAATTATTCCATTTATTGTTACATTAACAAGCAAATTGTTGTTAATATCTAAGTATTTAATTAGCTTTTAGTCTTCAGTATTTTTTATGGAAGATATTTTGATTACCATTTTTTTATATTAAAGTAATCAAATTTTGTTTGCAAAACCCATAGTACTTTTGAAAACTTAATTTTAATTATGATCTCAGTATGCTTTCAAGAGTTTATCATAAGTGAATATATATTTATTAACAATTTTAGTGTACAGTATTTTTTATAAAACATGTTTTAATGAGCATTAATTTTTTTAAGTAATTGAATTTTAATAGTTAGCAAAACTCAATTCTCATTGGTATATTTATATCTATTCTTAAATATTACCATTTGGTTTGATTTTTCAAGGTAAGAGTAACTTTTTAAGTACTTAATTGGCTTACAAGAATTTGTCTTAAATGAATGTATTTATTAACAACATTATATTTCATCAACAAACAAATTAATAAATTAAGATTAAAATATTTAACTGGCATTTGGTGCTCAGTATTTTTTATGGAATATGTTTTAATTAGCATTAATCTTTTTTTAAACAATTGAATTTTACTGTTGGCAAAACTCAACTCATTGGTATATTTATTTTTAAATACTGTTCGGAGGGAATTGTCCCTCGTCATTCTGTTAGCAGGTTTTTTATTGTATTTATTAGGTAATTAATTGTAATAAAGTACAATTATTTGCAGATTCTAAAAATGGGAAGAACAAAGAAACAATCAGATGAAGTTCGCCTGTTAAAAAAAAGGTTAGCTGAAAAGAAACGACAGGATGAAATTAAAAAGGATCCTGATCGCCTCCTCCAAGAAAAACTTAGAAGACGACTTAAGTATGAAAATCAAAAAAAGAAGGGTATTGTTAAGCCAGCATATAAAATGTCATCAAGAGAAAAGAGAATGCAGCGAAAAAAGTGGAAAGAAAATTCTTCACGTTATCGCCAGAACAAAAAAAAGATAGAAAAAGAGCTTGTAACTAATACACCATCAAGTAATATTGAAAAAAACGATGCAACAAATTTACCTTCTACTCCTGGTCCCTCAAATGCTACACCAAATAATGATGGCAGAAATTCAAATGGGAGGATAAGAGTCAGAAGAGATAGATCACAGGCTTATAGGCAGATCAAGAAACTAGAACATGAACTTAAATTAACAAAAATGTCCTGTCAAAAATACAAGACACGATATTACCGTCTAAAAAATTCGAAGACAGAACCCACCTTGTCAACCACTAACAATATTACGCCAAGATCAAAAACTGAAATCTGCTTGAAAGGAGTAAGTGTCCCAAAGAATGTGCGAAAAAAATTATTTTATGCAAATGTGCTTGAATCACAGCTTTCTGAAAGTTATAAAAATTTACAGAGTGCAAAAAGTAAACAACTATTTACTAAAATTATTTCTGGGAAAATTATTAAGAAATATAGATGTCTGAAAATGAGTGAATCATTTTTAAAGTACAAGTCTTTTACTGCAAATGAAAATAGAAGAAACTTAATCTATGAAAGGCAAATAAAGGGTGAAGAATATAAAAAGAAACAAAGTATTAGACAGTTTTTAGAGAAAGATGAAAACAGTCGTCTTTGTCCGGGTAAGAAAGACTGCATCACAATAAAAAAAATAAAAAAACAGAAACGATTGTTAAACGAGTCACTAAAAACACTGCATGGAAAATATTTAACTGAAAATCAACATTATAAAGTTAGTTATTCAACGTTTTGTAAGTACAGACCCTTTTGGATTGTCGAACCTAACATCGAGAAAAGAGATACATGTTTATGTATAACACATGAAAATATGAAACTCATTACAGAAAAATTGCATTTTTATAGCACATTAAAATCAAAATATCCTACAGATGTGCTGAAAGAGATGACATGTAATTCAGAAATGAATGAAAAATGTATGCTTCGTAAATGCAAAAATTGTATAAAAAATGAAATAACTTTTGATACTTTTGATGAAGAGGATCATGTGAATTACAAAAAATGGATCACAAGAAAAGAAGAGAGAAGCATTAGAGGGGCTACGAAGCTTGTTAAATTGATTTCTAAAGAAGTAATTGAAACAAGTATGATAGAAATGGTTTCTGAATATAAAGAAACAGCTCCAAAATTCATGATGCATTTAGCAAATGTTAAACATCAAGCTGCCGCACTAAGGGATTTGAAATCGAATATCGAAGAAAAAACTTTCACAATTCATATTGACTTTAGTGAAAACTACAACTGTAAATATTCTTCAGAGGCACAGGCAATGCATTTTGGTGGATATATATTCAACTAAATATGCCTATGAAATGTTTTTCCAATTTTATTATTTTATTTCAGTCATTGTCCTGGTATGGGCATCATTGTCCTGGCATAGGAAATTTAAAAATATTTTTTCCTCCTCACAATTAACATTTTTTTGCGATGCTGGTATTTTTTCCCTACTGTCTTAAGCCTAAATAATAACAAAAAAAAATATACCATACATTTATAGCATCTTTTTTTTTTAAATGTTTTAATATAGAAAAGTTGCCTGTTTTGGAAGAATGACCCGGCTACTCCAAGTAGCTTTTTTTTTTAATCAGCTATTCAGTGAGATTATATTTATTATTGAAAAAACACACATATATACATAAGGTTTAAGAAATTTTGGGTAAACCTATATAGGGTATCCTAAAATAATTACAACATATTTAATTTATTACTTGATGAAGATATATAAGCCAGTCTCACAAAAAAGTAGTTTTTTATGATGATAAAGGGATAAAGTATTTTAAAATGTAGCTAATTTCCTAAACTTTTAATCAAATGCATAATCAGACGTGGGGAATTTTTAGAAAATTTTACCAATCAACAATTCATTTTTACCAGCAAGCAACATGCAATGTATAGTCAAAAAACTTATGATAAAATGTATGATTGTGAAAATAGTTAATCACTATTACTATAATTGATTTACATATATGTATTTATATTTAATAAATATATATAGCAGAGGAAAGTTTAATATAGGGTAGAATTTAGTACCATGTTTACATTGTAATAATTTAAAAAATTGCAAAATATATTTAACTACTTAAAAAATTACATTTTTGATACTTTTTTAAAGATTGCAGTTCTTTAAAGACTACTTAAAAATTCACTTGCCTTGTCAGAAGGTCTTCTCGCCAGTGGCAAATAAAACAATGTATTTCTCCCCCCTCTATCTGTGTATAATCAAGCTGTAAGTTAATTATTAATGGCAGCCTGGTAGCAGAAAGTTTAATACGGGAGAGGATAACACAGATTTTTATTTCTTTTTTGCAGATTCTTTTTCATCAAACCTTTATTTTGCTTCATATTATGTTTAGCTCATTATTACTTAAAACAAAAAGTCAAGATTATTATTTAATAAAAATTTATAAAATGCCTAATAATACAACAAGTTACAAGTAAGCGATTGTTTAAATAATTAAAGCTACACTTGTAAAAATTACTTTACCTACAAATTATTTTTTATCCCCCTGAAGTATCTTGTCACAGACAGTTAGAGAATTTTCTGCTACTGGAAATGGTAGGAATTAACTAACTCAGGAATAACAATCAAGGAGTTACTCTAGAGCCTTTTGAAACAAATCATCAATACATCAATATACCATAATTTCACACGTATCCCCCTCAGATAAGTCGACTTCATCCCAGAATTTATTTTAAATAAAAAGTGACTTACTTTTGCTTAGCATTTCTTTTACTTTTTTTTACAATAAAATTTCCGGTCTGAAAAAGAGTTAACTGAGCCGCGATGTATATGCACGAAATTATGGTAATCTTTTATTTATACCCTTTTTTTAAATGCTATTGCAACTTACATTAATTGTGCATCTCAATAGATAAAAAGTTAAAATCTATCTCAATATTTTTGGGAACACCTGTATATTGCATTTGAAGAAAATAAAGAAATCTATCAGCTATGCTTTACATACGTAAATCAAGTGTAATTATTGGCTCTGAGCGATCACACACAATTTCAGACTTAAAGACACAACTTTCATTACTTCTCCGAACTCTACGAGCTGAAAGATGAAACAGGATATCTCTGAAAAACAAAAGATATATAGTTATAATATTCTTTAAAAAAAATGAACATGAATATACAAATGATTAGTAACAATAATAAATATGAAGCTTCACATGCAAACATCAGATATATTTTACTTTTCATCAAGGCAGTTAGTTTGCTTTTATGGTTTTGTTTTTTGGATTTTAATACTGAAAAAGATTTGCTAGGAAATTGATTACTAGTTTTCCTACTTTTTTAATATTAATGTCTTCAAAATGCATATGAATCACAAAAATTCTTTTTGTATCTGGTAGATGTACTACTAATTGACATCCTTCAAAGTTTTTTGTTAAAAAAAAAAATTTAACTTTAATTTTTATTATTTCTGTCATCTCCCTACTTGCATGTTTTATAATCTAAGTTTTTGTTGACACTCTTAAGGGTGTATTTCGATTCAAACTGCTTATTTTCAGATTTATTTTTTAATTCATTTTTGCTCTCAAATGCATCAAACTTTCAAAATCTATTATTTGGAAAGTACATAAGGTGCCATGATTGTCGAATCTTTGATAAATGCAGAAAATATTGTAAAAAAAGCAATCAAAAACGGCATTTCAAACCGATTTTTCCGAAACGAGAAATCTGTGAACGAAAAAAAGGGTCATACTGATAAGGTAATTGTTTATAAATCAAATTCTAATGAATTGAGTGTAAAGAGACATCACACGGCACCTCATATGTCCCTTCAAGAATCCCCTCAGCAAGTTTCATGTTTCTACTTTTAAAAATGTGTCTGAAATTGTATCGGAAATTTTCGAGCTGTTGAAGGTGGAAAAGCATTTTTGTCGAATACACCCTTAATCAAACCAAACAGGAAAGAGAAAATATTGTTCCAAAATTCTGCTGTTTTTCAGTGACAATGCTAAGGGGATTCTCAAGTGCAATGTTCAACAAGCCAAAAACTATCTGATATCTTACTGACTCATTTTTTAAAAGTAAAGGTACAAAATTGGATGGAAGCAATTTAGAAATGAAAGACATTTTTCATTATTTGACAAATAAATTACCTATTGAGTTATGAGTGGTTTTGGATCACATAACAACAAAGTTGGGTTTTTGACATGACGTCTCAAAAACTTTATACAAATTTTTTTAGCAATCATTGGTGTTATTAAATCAAGCTAAAAACTGATTAAATGATAATTTATATGTTACATACATTATTTTTACTTAGTTGTACTACATTTAAGTTTTAATAAAATTATATATCCTAATTCAAATTATTTGTTAATGGTCATGCTTGGAAAAACAGCTGAAAATATTCAAACTACTATTTGATATGTTTTTCAAAGTACCATTTATATCTTTATTACTATTATATACAGGGATGAGATTGGCCAAATAGCAAAAAAGCTGAATACTGTGTGAACGACTTTTGAGCAATGACAGAAATTTCAGTCGCAACAAATATAATTGCTATTAATATTAATATATATAAATAATATACAATTTAGGTTTGTGTAAATTAAAAGGAAATTATTAACGTGAATTAGGCAGAAAATATCTATACTTACTCTAATAAAAATTTATTTTACCAAGATACAGTACATTAATAAAACCCTGTTATTGGCATGATGAAAATTTTTTTAATTAAAATTTTTTAAACCGTAAGCCATTTTTAGTTTATTAGGGGAAAAAAAAAAGAAAATAGCATTTTTTTTAGCTTTGCTATTGCACAAGATAAATGTCTTTCTCCTGTTTTCTTCTTGGATATTACACATTAAAGATAGCTAGTGATGTCATTGGATTTGAAAAATCCTGGGTTTTTGGAACCCAAGACTTCTAAAATTCTGGATATCTCTTTTTTTTTTTTTTTCAAAAGTGGATCTCCACTGATAATAAGTCATATTTTTAGATACAAAAATTGAACTTGTTCATTCAGAAAAGAAAACTGAAATGCAATAATTATTGTTTTAATAATAATTAATGAATAATTAAAACCAGCATTAATTTTTAAAACTATTAAGAGATTTTTTTTTTTAATAAATGTGCAAAATACAAATTTAATTATAAATTGATGCTTATTTGAGTGTAGAAGATAACATGTATTACTATTGTTCACATTTCTTTTAAAAAGGGAGAAGACTGATTTGTTGAAAAAAACATTTTTGCTGAAAAAAAAAATACTTTTGTTGAGTAAAAGGGTATTTTTTGTTTAATAAATGGGTGCTATCAGAAGTCCCATTCACTCAAAAAAATTTGGAAGTATCAAGTCTGGATTTGGGAGCAGGAAAGTCCGGATTTGGAGCGGAGAAAAAATAATTTTGAAGCAGGAAAATTTAGTTTTTGGATTAGTTTTCTCTCTGTCTCTTTGATGAAATTTGCAGTTTTTTCATAAACTTTTCATGAAATCTGTCGTTTTTGGGGATCTTTTGACAAAATTTGAAGTTTTTCAGGATTTTATTTATTTATTCTTTTAATTTGCCAGTTTTTGCGAATATCTTGACGAAATTTGCGATTTTTCGCGATCATTTGATGAAATCTGTCTTTTTTCGTGATTGTTTGACAAAAAATTTGTAGTTTTTTCATGATCCTTTGACGAAATCAACCGTTTTAGTATGATTTTTTGACAAAAGTTGTCATTTTTTGCAAATCATTTGACAAAGTTCGCCATTTAATTGTGATTTTTGGACGAAATTTGTTGTTCTATCGCAATTTTGGGACGAAATTAGCCATTCTTTCGCGAATCTTTTGACAAAGGTATCTGGAAATTAGTTTTTTTTTGACAACTTTTAATGGAAATTTGCCGGCTTTTTGAGATTTTTTTGACAATATTACGTGTCATTTAAGCGCTATATCATGTCTGCGGAAACACTGGATATTCAATTCTGGATATTTTTGTAAGGAGATTGAGGTGAATGACACCAGGAATGATTCTGAGTTCAAAAAAAATGTTTCTGAAGTTTACAGAAATTTTTCTGAAAAGTTGCAGGAGAGGAAAGGGGGAAGGGGGGGGGGATCCCCACACGCAGGTGTTCTAATTGTGTGTCTTTTTCTGCAATTTTTTCACGAAATTCACTTTTTTTTCTCAATCTTAAACGAAGTTTTTTTTTCTTCACGATTCTTTTATAAAAAATCATGTTTTTTGTTTTGATCGTTTAACAGATTTTGCATTTTTCTTGTGATCTTTGACGATAGATAAGTTTTTCTACAATCTTTTGACAAAAATCTTTTTTTTTTCTTTTTTCACGATTTTTTCCCAAAATTTATGTTTTTTTCGCGATCATTAAATGAAATTTGTTTTATTTCGAGATTATTTGACGAAATTTGTGTTTTTTCTGTGATACTTTTTAACGATATCTGTGTTTTCCTATGATTCTACAACATATCAGTACTGATAGCACGAAGTTCAACTGCAATATAATATATCACCAACTGCAACTTAATTTTATAATGTAGCTCCAAAGTATAAAGCCTATAAGAGTTGGTATATATTTGTTAATGGTAAAGTAACAGAAAATTTGTAATAAACTAAAATAAAATACATTAAATTAATAAGAAACAGAAAAAAAATTATGCAAATAAAAGAGTTTTTAAAATAAAATAAACTAAAAAGAAGCTTAAAAAAAAACATACCTCACACTTTTAGCATTGTTGTGAAATGGATCAAATTGCACACTCAATTTTTTTATGGGACGGAGATGAAATTTTTGAACTTCAGCATAAAAATATCGTGACCCTGCCTCAGCTACAGGTTTTAAAAACATGATATTTTGTAAATTAAACTAAACAGAAAAAAAATTGCAACATTAAAGTATTTATTTACCTTTAAATAGCTACGAGAGCAGAGAAAATCACAACAATCACAATAACATTTCTCTTCCCTTCATTTCAAAACTCTTCCCACACACTCGTCGGATTTTATAAAAAATATTGTAAGATAGAGATGAGTAAATAGTGTAAATAAGATATAAAGAATAGTGTATTTTCTAAAAAAATTATATTATTCTGGAAATTAAATGACCCATGAAAATTTTTATTGTTTGAAAATTTTTATCAAACCCAAGCATTTTATTTTTATAAATATGGCAGCATAGGTAGTGGTGGTGGAGAGTGGATTGCTTTCGGTTTTTCCAAATTTTCTGTGAACAATTTATTTAATTATTAAATTATTAAAATTGATCTTTATGCGAATTAGATAAAATATTTTGGAGGTGCTGAAAATTTGGGCATCCTGCGTTTTTTTTGTGATATAAAGGGTAAATAAAGCTTTTTTTTTCCCTTCTTAAATTTTGTTTGTTTACAAATATTGTTTAATTTATTGATGTGTCTCTGAAGACGGCTTCGGTCAAATGCAGTATTAAAACTTTAAAAAAAAAAAAAAAATTAAGTATATTATAAATGTTTAAGAGAAGTTTTGCTCCGTGATAACATTACTTTGGATTATTAATAAGGTAAAAAGTGTATAAAAATGTCTGAAAATAAATATTTCGCAAGGACATAAGAAATTGTTTGTGTTAGCAAAATTGTAGATTAAGTGCAATCTTGAGATAATACCGAATAAGAACATAATAAAAAAGCTTAATTTCAATTCTAAATAAAAAATGTTTGGTGCACAAAAAGAAAAAAATTGCCTTAGTGAAGTGAATTGTTTTAAGAATTAACCAAATATTCTTTTTCTAAAAAATGCTATGATTTTTAAACTGAATGTAAACAATAATTTAAATTTATTTAGAAAGATATTTCTTGTTTTCGCTAAAGTTAACAAAAGAGCATGTGATCAATATTTAAACAAGAATAGAATAAAAAAAATATATATATGTTTTAATTTTAAAAAATCTTGTAGTTTGTGTAATTTTATTATTTTATTTTCATTAAAAGAAAAAAGGTCTAATAAGAAGTTTATATTTAATTTTATGTTAAAATAAAAATCAAAAATTTGTATTTTTTCTTGATTTGTTTTGCTGCTTTTGATATGCTTGAGCAGTAAATGTCTTGCAAATTTTTGTTTGGTTCATGAATATAATTATGCATGTTTTCATCACTCAGATAGGCAATATTCTTGTGACACCATAGTGGCAAAAAATAAAAATTTTTATGGTCTTGCCAATTTTAAACACGTGTGCATCTAACCATCCAGTATTCACGTCAAGTTGAAGTGACTATAGCCTTTTCAACTATAACCATTGTTTTTTTTTTATTGCTTATGGGTCCTTCCATGTCAAATCAACCAAAAAAATACAATATATTCAATCTGACCATTTCAGATTTCGATGAAACTGCCAGGGATTATTCTCCATGATGATATAAATTTTTATATGATTTTAGTTCACTGAAATAGAAGGTGTTCTTGTTGATTAATATTTTAAAAAATACAAGGTACTACTTGGTTATCCTGTCGACCAAAAATCTACTGCCAAACAACGAGATTAAATGCAAAAATTGATGATCGTAAATGTCACATTCACTTGACGATAAGCACAATGTACATGTTTTTTTGCTTCAGCTAGTGATTTGAAATTCTACTTTTATTAATGTTCTACTAATTTATTAGTTTTTTCATTATTTAAACTAAAAATATGTTAATTTGTATAACTTGGCTAAGGGTCATTCCATGTCAAATCAACCAAAAAAACTCGATATTCAACCTCACCATTTTTTATTTCAATGAAACTGCCAGGGATCATTCTCTATGATGATATAAATTAGAGCATATTTTTATTTTTTGTTTATCACTTTAAATTTTTATACGATTAATTATTTAAATTTTGAAAAATCATCGTTTTTTGACTTTCATAGATACTTTCAATTTTGAATTTCTCAAGTTATATCAAACGTAGAAAATTTTATGACCACTCATTTCAAAGCGGAGTTTATAAGGTTTAATTTGATATGCAAGTTGACTATGTATAGTTAAAAAAAAATTTAAATTTTTTAGATAGTTATTTTTAAAAATTTTGAAAATTTTTTATTTGTTGTAATATTACAAGCTTAAAATTCTGAAATTTTTAGAGTGGGATCTCAATGGGATCAGGAGTTATGAAATAAAAGCTGAAAATTACAATACAAATCATAAATAAATAACAAAATAGATAGAATTAAATTGCTATTTTAATGGTAATTTTTGCTTTTATTTAATAACTCCTGATCCCATTGAGATCCCACTCTAAAGATTTCAGAATTTTAAGCTCATAATATTACAACAAACATACAATTTTTTTTAAATTTTTAAAAATGACTATCTAAAAAATTTTCAAATTTCAAATTAAAATTTTTTTTAAACTATACATAGCAGGGCTGGCAAGTTTCTGCCAGGGTGGTTAAAACCGGCATGGCAGAAACTAGTTTTGCCAGTGAGTGGCAGAAACTAAGAAATAATACTAATAAGAACTTTAACCTGCAATGATTCATAATTCACACAGGTATTTAATGTATAAAGAATTTAGTTAAAAAATTAAAATAAAGTTTATGAATGTTATTCAAAGTGGAAAAGTTTCAAAAGGATTATATAAATATACTTTCAGAGTTTCCCCCAGGTTTAAAAAAGGGCAGGGCGCTACTGTTCTGAAAAGGGCACTTTTTACATTTTTAAGGGCACTTTTTACATTTTTAAAAGCACTTTTTACATTTTTAAAAGCACTTTTTACATTTTTAAGGGCACTTTTATAGAGTTGAATGTAGAATCTAGTGGTTGAAAAAGACATGAAAAAACAGAAATTTCATCAAAAAATTGAAAAAAAGAAAAAAAAGGTAAATTTTGTTAAAAGATCGCGAAAAACGGCAAATATTGTTAAAAGATCATGAAAAAACGGCCAATTTGTTAAAAAATCACAAAACCCAGCAAATTTTGTTAAAAGATCGCAAATAACGGCATATTTTCCTAAAAAGAATTGTGAAAAAAAGTCAAAAATCGCGAAAAAACGGCAAATTTTATTAAACGATCGCAAAAACAGCAGTTTTGTTAAAAAATCGCAAAAAACGGCATATTTTGCTAAAACAAAATCAAGAAAAAACCACAAATCTAGTGAAAATATTGCAAAAAAACTCAACTTTTCACAGAATTTTCTGTTTTATTGTGCTTTTTGGACGATATTTGCCTTTTTTAGCAAATCTTTTGATGAAATCTGCCGTTTTATCGCCATTTTTTTACAAAATTTGCTGTTTGCCGCGAAAAAACGGCAAATTTTATTAAACGATCGCAAAAACAGCAGTTTCGTTAAAAAATCGCAAAAAACGGCATATTTTGCTAAAACAATATCAAGAAAAAACCACAAATCTAGTGAAAATATTGCAAAAAAAACTCAACTTTTCACAGAATTTTCTGTTTTATTGTGCTTTTTGGACGATATTTGCCTTTTTTAGCAAATCTTTTGATGAAATCTGCCGTTTTATCGCCATTTTTTTACAAAATTTGCTGTTTTTTGTGACTTATTTGACAAAATTTTCCGTTTTATCGCGATTTTTGGAAGAAATTTGTCTTTTTTTCAACGATCTTTTGAGGAAATCTGTCATTTTGTGATGAAATTAGCCATTTTTTTTGCGAATGTTGCTGGAAATTAGTCGTTATTTTGCGATTTTTAACGAAACTTACTGGTTTTTTTAGAGATTTTTTGACGAAATTACCTGTCCCACAGAACATGTATGAGGCTATTTTTTGCATTCCGTCGTCGATTTTTTAGTTTAAATCATCGCTGGAGGGCTGCGTTTTTTCAAATGTGGGGCAAGAAGGGCGCTATTTTTTTTTTTTGAATGAATGACAAGAGGGGCGCTATTTTTTAAACTAAAGGGCAGGAGGAGCGGAGCGCCCCCCTGAAACCTTCTGGGGGAAACTTTCATACTTAGTTTATATAATAATTTTCTGTCACTTAAACAGAAATTTTCATAATAGTAATGTGATGCTGTACAAGTTTATTATTCTTTACGGTTGAATTTCTATTTAAAAGTTAATACTAAAAATGATATTTTAATATCACTTTTTATAGTATTTTTAAATAAATAATGCACTGTGATAACTTAAAAATGATCTACTGCTATATACAAAGAAAAATGTTTCTTGTAAAAGTATAAATCAATAGTTGTAGCAAAAAAATAACAGAAAAAATTTAATGAAATATCTTGTACAATTATTTTACTATATTAAAAGAACAAAATTATTTTTGTAAAAGGATAAAAATATACTAAGAGTATTCCATAATATAGGATTAATTTTGTTAACCTTTCTTAACCTAAAATGCTTTTTAATTTGTTCTGAACGAAAGAAAAGTTAGGAAATATTCTTTTAAGACCAGCATTACTTGCTGGTAATGTCATTATTGAGGATGTAAAATTAAAAAAATTCTCATTTTCACCAGCATTTGTTTTTAAAGGCGACCACCCACAGAAGGTAAGACATTTTCTAGAATTTTTTGGGGGCAAATATGTTTCTAGGAAATAAATCAATTTTGGTACAAAGGGTTATTACATATGTCGCAAAATTTAGATTAATATCAAAAAACAATTTTCTTGCTTTCTTCATGTTTAAATATCAATTTTGGTCCCATATATTTAGGATGCAGTTAATAAGCTTGCATAAAAGCTAGCACTGCATTAAATGAGATTTGAATCTTTCATTTGTGAGTTTCCATGATAGTTCCATCGTTAAATAAACTTAAGCAAATTTTATGAGCAGCTGCAATAGAGCAGTCATGTTTTTTACTTTCATTTAAAACAATAACAATAGATTTTAACATTTGTGATAAGTATTTAACTTCTTCATAATTCATGATATTTATTTACAATTTTAACAATTGGTATGTCTTTAATATCATTTTCATGATCTTCAATTATCTGCAAATAATATGGCTGATTTTTTGTGAAAGATTCGAAACCATCAAAATCTAATACAAATTTATTTATTTTTTAATTAAAACTATTCACAATATTTTATTTATTATTTATTCTGAATAAAATGCATATAAGCAATTTAATACTACTAAAAAAGTCTCAGATTATGTCACAAAATGAGTTTCTGCCAGTAAAAACCGGTTATAACCACTTTCCAGGGTTGTTATGATTTTGCCCAACCCAAAAAACCCGGGTGGGTTTTTTCTGAAAAAACCCAGGAAAAAACCCAAGTGGGTTTTTTCAAAATTTCAACTTTAAATTATATATATAATGTATTTATATTACATATATAATATATTGTAATATATTTCTGAATATCAGTATACCACTCATAAAGTTTATAACCATAACCCCCACCCCAAAGAAAAGAAATGTCCTAATTATACCATTATAATTTTTAAAAGAAATAATTGTTAGTTAATCTCTGTAGCATGTGTAAGTAACAAACAAATTTTTTCTCATTAAAAAAGTACTTTGATGTGTAATCCGTTCTATATTATACAATAGAAACTCATAACAAAATACCATATATGCTTAGAATCCTAATTTAATAATGTAGACATGTGAAATTACTTGGCTTATTCTATTATATAGTAATAATAAAAAATACTTACTTTATAAATTATTACTAATAATCAATTTTTCTATCATAATTTTGATTACTGTCATTGATTTATATATATTTGTAATAATCAATTAGCTACTTTAAATTTAGTAATAAGTACATTTTTTTTTTCAAGCATTCTGAACCACCTCCAATAACCCCTCAAAATCTGAAAAAACCCGAAAAACCCTGATAAAACCTCAAAAACCCTGAAAAAAACCCAAAAACCCTGAAAAAACACAGTGGGTTGGGTTTTTTCTGAAAAAACCCGGGTATTTAACAACCCTGCCACTTTCTGCCACTGGCACGGCAGAAACTAATTTCTGCCAGCAAAAACCCAGCCCTGATACATAATCAACTTGCATATCAAATTAAACATTATAAACTCCTCTTTGAAATGAGTGATCATAAAATTTTCTATGTTTGATAGAACTTGAGAAATTCGAAATTAAAAGCATATAAGCAAGCCAAAATATGATGATTTTTCAAAATTTAAATAATTAACTGTATGAAATTTTGAGCAGAAAAAAAATTATGAACATATATTCTCATTTATATCATCAGTCAGAAGGATTTCTGAGAATTTCGTTGAAATCTGAAAGGGTCAGGTTCAGTCACTGGTTGATTTGGCATGGAATGACCCCTAACAGTCTAACTATTTGTATAATTTGTCGAAATTGGTTGACGGGATAACCAAGTTGTACCAAATACCACCATATTTTAATTCTAACCTTAATAAATAAATAGCAAAACTAATATTTTATGAAAAATTAAGTACTACATATACACATGTACAGGGGTGGGGAAATACAACATTTTGCTCGCCAGTGGCGAGTGGATTTTCTGGCAAGGCGAGTGCATTTTTTGTTTTTGAAAAACTGTTGGTAATAGAAACATTTTCAGAAACACTCTTTTAATCTAGATATTTCAACTTTCCAAATTATTACAGTGTGAATATGGTATTAAGTTCTATTATATTTAGCTTGCCTCTGTTCTGTATATTTCTTAATATTATAGAAAAAAGTAATTACATAAATGCATTATAGTAATAGTAATTTCCAAGGCCGAAACTAGAGGGGGGCAGAGGGGGCACATTCCCCGGGCGCCACCAGAACGGAAGGTGAAGGTTGCGCCAAATTAAGATTTTGTTTGGTAATAATTGGTATAAATAATGCATATATGTGGAGAGGGGGGCGCCAAATTCCATGTTTGCCCCGGGCGCAAAAAAGCCTAGTTTCGGCGCTGGTAATTTCGTCTGTAATCAGGTGCGATTTTATCATAACTATTTTCAACTGTGTGTATGTTACATTTTGCGGGCTGGTGAAATAAATCCTTGGCTGGTAAGATTTTTGAAAAATTCCCCACCCCTGCACATGTATAAATCAAAGAATTTTAGACAAAATTTGGGAGTTGAAAAGGAGGGTCAACTTATACACAAGATAGTTAAAACTTGCAGATAATCGGTGAATGGACAAGTCTTTTAAGAAATCCCATATGAATCTATGTTGGAAAGAAACATAAAAGTGAGCGATGGTCATTTCTCTGTAGTTGAAAAAAAAAAACTTTACCACAAATACTTATGTAATTGTTCTGGATCCATTTTCTCTTGTGATAAAATTCCCTTTATCAATACATACAACAAAGAGACGGTCTTCTCAACAATTTAATCTCCTTTTGAAAAACAGTTCAGTGAGCTTGAGAATGCTGCTAGATATCTCTCCTAAAAGTCTTACATTACAACAAAGTACTATATTTTAGCAGTAACTAAGGCTTGAATAGATTATTGAAAGATTTTTTTTTTTCTTTTTAAATATCACTAAATTTATGTGAATGGGTTTCAAAATAGTTTAAGCTTCTTCAATTTTACATAATTCTAGTTTTAAAACATTTTTTTTTCTTCAGTAGACTGAAGAATTCCATAATTGTTTTATATGATCAATTGATATAATTTTCTTGTTATATTACCTTACAACAATAAAATATAGTTTTTCTGAAGAAATGATTCTTTTTACAGCTTAACCAGTTGTTACTTTATGGATCAGCTTCATAATAAATTTTAAAAGTTTTGTGTGGATGTCTTTTGTATGCAGTTTATTGAATTATAATTTCTTTCATAGTTTTATAAATGGCTGAGATTCCATATACTCCTGCAAATGATCTTCAGTTTTTGCATCAAGATTTTTGTACAGTACATGGAGTCCCCACACATATTGTTACATGTGGTAGATGGCTTGATGAACCCTTACCAGACAATGACCCTAGCCGGTTTCTTATTATTTTTATACCTGGTAAGCTTGTTAAAATAATAAATTAAATGACTGTACTTGATAATTATTGATGTTTTTTTTTTCTTTTTTCAGGATTCGGTGATAATGTATCATAATATTTATCCGACATTTATTTTCAAAATACCATGATGTTTGATATTTTTAATAATAGCCTTATGTATGGTATAATTTCATATAAAACCAGTGTAAATGAATTTCTCGACTATTATTTGTTACTGTTGTTTAACAATATTCCTCTTTATGTGACATTCCATACTGGATTGCCTTGTTTTGTTTTCTACAGGACCATTATCAGTGTTGAATTCATGGGGGGGGGGTATCCCCCTCCCAGAAAGTTTGAGAGTTTGTGTTTTCAATGGCCAGAATGGGCAATTCCCCCCCCCCCTCACCCCGGAACTCTATTATGTCCCCCCTCCCATTCCGGAGCCAGAAATATCCCTCCTGGAGAAAAGTGTCTGAATTCAACACTGACCATTATTAAACAGTAGTAGGATGTCATTTCCAAATTTTACACTCAATTTTTCCTTAATCCTTGACATTTTTCATTTGTTGTTGTTTTAATATTTATACTTTGCACAATCACACTTGCAAGGAAGGTCTCCATATGGGTATACTCCGAAAAATCTGAAAAAATTACAGAATGTTCTTCTCATGAGGATATATACGTTTATAAAAAAATTTTCGGCGGAACCTCTGAACCCTGTCCATAAAAAAATAATGAAAATTTTGTTATTTGGCGATTTATCATCGGTTGGCGATGAAAAGCAAATTCAAAAAATGTTTTCATGTCAAATGCATTTTAAAGGAAAAAAGTTTCATGTTCAGCATGTTTAGATAAATTAAATATATTTTCTTTTGTCAGATTTAGTTTGCTTTAAGTATAATTTCGTTATATTAATATTTATATGTATTTATATTCAAATTTAACCATCAAAATTTGAGATTTAAAATGAAATTTAAATTAATAAAAGTTGCTTCAAGTTCAAAATCCAGTTGAGCATTGTCAATTCGATTTTGTTGCTATGGAAATCTGGCTTTTATTTTTCAATACGCTTAAATGTATGAAAGTAATTTTATTGAATAAGAATTTTTTATATATGAAAATATTTTTTTCAGAGGTAAATTAAATAATTACAGCAACAAATAATATATATACATGCAATTTAATATATATATATGTATATAATATATTAAACTCGCACATTGTTTTTGTTTAAATTCATTTACACGGATTCTAAAAATCCAAAAGGTTTCAGTTGCATTAAAATCGTTTGCTTTTGGCGGAGAAATGTGCTCCTCGCCAAATCGTGTGATACTTTCGTCTTTTCATGCCAAATATTCAAAAGTATTTTTTTACATGTTTTCTAATGTAATTCCGTCGCTAATTTTCACTGATCCTTTATTACATACATGAGTAGTTTAATTAGTATTTTTTTCAAAAAAATGTGAGTATGCCCAGTATGGAGACTTTCCTTGTTAGTCATTTGATGCACAAACATAATGTTGCTTATATAAATTCAATATAAGCAAAATAATTTCAAAGTTCCATCTCAGTAGAACATTTTACAACTAAGAAAAAAATATTAGAAATCATTTACGTTTGAATAATTGCTTCTAGATTCTAGCCCTGTGCATGCATTTGTAAAATTTTAAAAAATACAATTTTTAGAACTAACTTGTTTTAGTTAACTTTTTCTTTTTACATGATGGTGTAAATTTTTTCATAGATGATATAATAAGAATTTACATAACATAATGGTCATAACTCATTAACCTCTCTTTTGCATTGCCCTCTCTTTTTCTACTTTTCTAGATATTAATAAATAAATAAAAAAACTTGAAATTTAAGAAACTTAATTTTGCCTTTATCTTTTGCATTCCATAAAAAATATAATTTATATTTATCTTTTTTAATTTTTATCATGAAAATATTTTTAATGATACAATTACTTTTCTTCTAGGCAATCCAGGAGCCTTAGAATATTATATTGAATTTATCAAGGCCTTATATGAAGGTTTACAAAGGACGGTACCTATATGGGGTGTATCTCATGCTGGTCATGTTAGTGCTCCTCCAGGCCTTGTAGTTCCGAAGCTTCAAGGTTTGTATTTTCATTTGTATCTTAATATACCATCTCCTATTTATTACTTTTTATTCTGTTAATTACATGTTTTAACACTTTCCAACAAAGTTGACATGTGCTTATGATGTTAGTTTGTCCATCCATCTGTCCTCTAACTTGTCTAAATGTAATCTGATTGTCATCAAATTGATAGATATTATTGGTATCATTGTGGCATGTTTGGTTTTGCAGATGAAGTGTATAGCATTTACAGTTTATTTACAGAGGCAAGCAAGAGAATTCTGTTACATTACTGTCTTTGGGAAAAATTGTTTACAGTGTAATTTAATAATATTACAATATTTTAAACATACTGAAATTTATATACATATATATACTGAGGTGAACTACATGCTTCTTATTGTAGAATTTGGTGTTTATAGAATGTATCGTTCACTTACAGGGACACACAAAAGAATTTGGTTAAAGTAAAAAAATGAAATATTGAAGTCAATGACTAATAATTGCCTGAACTGCATTTTGTGGTACTGTTTTTAAGTTAAACTAATGCTTAATGTATTACTAGGTGTCAGCGTTGGCATTTTTGCCAGGACAGTAGCAAAAACTGAAAATTACCAGGGCAAAAGTGGTAAAAATGGCAAATTCTTATTATTTGTTTTTAATATGTAATAAAATCTGTAAGCTAATAGGGATCATAATGGTATAAACAATTAAATTTAATAACATATTATTTAATATTTTTATTTTAAATCTGTGTAAAATAGGTGGGATTCAGTCTCAGGGTTGGTTTTTTGCCGGCAGAAAGTGATTTCTGCCGTGCCAGTGGCAGAAAGTGGTTATAACCGGTTTTAACTGGCAACAACTGGCATAAAGACATTCTGTGACATAATCTCTGATTTTTTTTTTTTAGTAATATTAAATTTATTAAGTAGTTCATCCTTAAATAATTAGTACTTAAATAATTCAGAATAAATATATGCACACAAATAAAATATTGTGGATAATTTTAGTTAAAAAAATTTTTGATTTTTGAAAAATTGAGTAATGTAACAGATATTTTATTTATTTATTTATTTTTTTATTTTTATTTATTTTTTTTTTTTGTTACATATGCATATGTAATTTATGTTTAAACAATTATTTTATACTCAACAAATTAAGAAATAATCTGGGGGCAGAAAGATTAGCAAAATTAGTCCTGTGTTATGGAATGCTTCGTGGAAAAAATACTAATAGTATATTTGAGTGGTAATTTGTTTCTTCAATATTGTAAAATAATTGTACAAGGTATTTCATTAAATTTTCTTTGTCTATGTTATTTTTTGTGCTTCAGTTATTTACTTATATATTTTCACAAGAAATTGCATTATGTTATTTATTTAAAAATAATCTGAAAAGTAATTTGTTATTAAATCAGAATTTTTTGTAAATTTATTTTTAAAAGAAATAGAAATTCAACTGTAAACAATAATATTAATAATTAAACTTGTACAGTAGGGTGGAGCGAAAAAAAATTTTTTTTTTGAAAATCAAAAACGGGTAGGTGCCAAAAGTTGCCTTTATACTAGTACATCAACTGTGTGAAATTTTACTGCTGAAAAAAAATGGCTTGAGTCTGCGCTTTTGCTCCAAAAATCGAAATTTTGGGTAAAATTTGTCATTTTTTGACATTTTTTCAAAAAAATTGAAAAATTCCTACAGAGCTGGTTAGTATTTAAAAGTGTTGCTCAGACCTTTATATTTATCTGCTTAACATATTTAAACTATAAAACAATATGTTTATTCCCTATAGCTGGAGCAAAACAGACAACTTTTAGTAAGAAAACAGCATTACCACTCTATTGGGTCATACCACGAATTATTGTTTTTAATACAGCTCTTGTTTTCAAAACTACCTTGGATATGCGTCGTGGAGGTGGCTATATTTTCTATACCACCCGGCCCAACTATTCGATCATCTTAGTACAGTGTTTTATTTATACATTGATTTGTGATTTTCTTTATAAAAATTTGGCATGTTTTCGATGCTTCCACCTTGTTCATCTGTTCTTTGCATCCACATGCTGCTGTAACTATCTTCATGTATATTTTTACAGTTCAAACAAATGACAAGCAGAGTAATGCACGGGAATATTATTAAAGGCATCTATTCGGCCATCTATTATATTTATCAAACTTACATTCAGTTGATGAATAGTGATTGGAAGTTCTGTTACCACAACATTTTTTCAGTCAATTGTACTTTTTTTACGTAATGATTTGCTTCAAAGATGATTTCAGATATTTCAACTATAAATATGCCATCATTTATTCTACTTTTGCATTTTTTATATGTTGAGACGCGAGCTGTTTCATGTGATGGTGATCGTCAGAGAGAATTGCAATGAAAATTAGTTCTCCATGTGTAAAGCAACCGCTGTTGTAAATAACTTTTTTTTTTTTGCATTAGTTTTATGCCATTTTCTAAGTGTTTTCGTATCTAGGTAATTTCCTATTAACTTTTAGATCCCTTTTTTATGAGCGGACAACATTTGATGGTGAAATGTCCTGGGCATAAACTTATAATGCATAGTACTTTATGAGGGAATGTACGGATTCTAATCAACTATAAGTGCTCATTTGAAATTAGGAGAATTTTATTTGTCACTGTGAACCATTTTGCATGGGGTAAGCTTAGAATTGTGTATAATATTGAATCATTCGCTGCTTCAACTTCAGTGAATTTCCTCTGCATCAATTATTTGAGAAGTCGATATAAAACGTTCTAAGCTACATGGATTTACCGGATCAATAAGGAAAATCTTTGTCTGCGTACTATTCACTTCCTATTGCAATTTTTTTTTATAAAATAGAGAATAATTTTGAAAAATTATTTTCTCAAATTGAGAAAAAGATACTCAGAACAGACTAGAAATTTCTGTCGGAGATTGCAAAGCTAATTCATAAGGAAAACTATTTCTCAGAAAGAATGGGGAATAGGAATTTAGAAAACATCTCACACAAAAGCCAGCTCATAAAGTTAATAAAATTTTCTGCTTTATATAAGCACATATTGTCAATCAGCGTTTATATGTTCACTCACAAAATATATAATCCAAGTTTATACCGCGGGATGTTTTATACCAAATGTACTACACACCTAAATAATAGATCTAAAATCTTATTAGAAATTACTAGACTACGGAACAACACAGGAAACGACATAAAGCATACTAAAACTTCTTTAGAAATATTGTTGTTTTACAACAAGTAGTTTTTGCAAATTTTGTTTGCAATCCTCTGTGACAATCGTTATAATATTAAACAGCTAGCTTCTCAGCATATATTCAATGTAAAAGGTTCAATAAATGATGACATACCAGAAATTAAATTCATACAATCAAGTTTTAGGCAAATCATTGCATATAAAATGTAATTGATTGAAAGAATGCTGTGATAACAGAACTTCCAATCATAATGTACTAATTGCATGAAATTTTAATGAAGATAATAGACTGCTGAATAAGTTCAATTAAGAAAATACCCAATACATTGCTCAGCTTCTCTTCTGTTATACATGGTATAAAAATATACGTGCAGCAGGTCACACCAGCATGATGCAAATCATCCAAAGTCAGTGAATATAATGAAGAGATAAATTACTTTGATATATAGAAAACTTATACTCGTCTTCGGGAAAAAAATAACAATTCAATACATAAATAAAACACTGGGCCTAGATGATTGGATGGTTGAGACGGGTGGGATAATGCAACCACCTCTATGAGTTATATACACAGTAGTTTTGAAAGCAACTAGGTAAGAAATGCATTCAAAACAACATTTCGTTGTATGCTCCAATATAGAGGTTAACGCTGATTTTTTACAAAAAGTTGTCAGATTTGCTCCAATTATACAGACTACAGATATTGTTTTATAGTTTAAATATGTTAAGCAGATAAATATAAAGGTCTAAGCAACACTTTTAAATACTAACCAGCTCTGTAGGAATTTTTAATTTTTTTGAAAAAATGTCAAAAAATGACAAATTTTACCCAAAATTTCGATTTTTGGAGCAAAAGCGCAGACTCAAGCTATTTTTTTTCAGCGGTAAAATTTCACACAGTTGATGTACTAGTATAAAGGCAACTTTTGGCACCTACCCGTTTTTGATTTTCAAAAAAAAATTTTTTTCACTCCACCCTATTGTACAGTATCAGGTTATTGTTGTGAAAGTTTCTGTTTTTCAAGTGAATGAAAATTAGTGTTTTAAATAAGCAAGGTATGTATTTATATGATCATTTTTAAACGTTTTGATACTTTGAATAACATTCATAATCTTATGTTTAATTTTTAGCTCAATGGTTTACATATCAAATGTAAGTGTGAATTATGAATCATTGCTGACAAGGAAGGTCTCCATACGGGCATACTCAGAAAAATCTGAAAAAATTACAGAATGTTCTTCTCATATAGTTATATATGTTTATAAAAAAAATTTCGGCGGAACCTCCTTATAACGTCCGTAAAAAAAATAAAGATTTCGTTTATTTGGCAATTTATCTCCGGTTGGCGAAAAAACGAAATTTTGAAAAATACACTTTTACGCTTCGAATACTTTTTAAAGAAAAAACTTTCTATGTTCAATTTATTTAAATAAGTTTAGTTTAAGTAATTTTAGTTTTGAATTTTTACTTTACTTTAAGTGTAATTTTGTCATATACGTTTACATGTACTTATAACAAAATGAAACTAATATATTTTATCATTTAAAACACGATTTAAATTGATTAAAATTGTTCCAAATTGAAAAATACACTGTTAAAAATCTGCTGCATTTTGTTGCAACGCACTCCCTTGCTTGTATAGAAAACGGTTACTTGGCCGTGAAATGGAGCATTCTCATTGGTCAGAAGAGAGATATTATATACAAGCGGTGGAGTGCGTTGCAACAAAATGCAGCAGATTTTTAACAGTGTATGACACGGTCAATTCACCGTGCTATGGAGCATTCTCATTGGTCAGAAGAGAGATAGTGGTGGGGTGACGTTGCAGTAAATGCTGCAGATTTTTAACAGTGAAGTCAATTAAAATCAATTTCCAGGAACGGAAAAATCGTCTGCTTTTGGCGAGGAAATGCACTGCTCGCCAAATCCCGCGTCGCTTTCAGTTTTTCACGCCAATTATTCCAAACTATTTTATTTTTTTTACATATCTAATAATGTAATTCTGCCGCTAATTTTCACTGATCCTTTATTACCTACATGAGTAGTTTAATTCGTATTTTTTTTCAAAAAATTCTGAGTATGCCCCCAATGGAGACCTTCCTTGTGAGTGAAGTTCTTATTTAGTACTGTTTCTTAGTTTCTGCCAGTTTTTGCCACTTACTGGCAGAAACCAGTTTCTGCCATGCCGGTTTTAACCGGTTTCTACTGCTGGTTTTAACTACCCCGGCAGAAACTTGCCAACCCTGAGTCTAATACTTAGAAATTTAAAAACCAAATTAAAATCTGTAAAGTCCAGGGTTGGTAAAAAACTGGGTTTTTTGAAAAAATCCAAAAACCATGGTTTTTTTTGGTTTAAACCAGGTTTTTTTGGTTTAAACTGGGTTTTTTTAAATATGTTTTCCTGTTACATATACATGCAAATTTATGAACAAAAGTAAACATTTTTGAATATATAAGTAATAATTTGATTTAAAGGTAATTCTAATCAATATAATTATTTAATATACAATCGATTATGTAGAAAATTGAAATTCTTTAAAATCTAAACATTTTTAGAAAAAGCTGTGTCTTATATTTCATAAATAAAATGTGCTACATAATGAAACATTGATACTCTGAAAATCTTAATGAAAAATCTTTTGATTACTAGCACTATAAATAAATATGATATAGATTCATATATAAAACTTCATATATATTATTTTCAAATGGTTATTCAAAATAATTAATTTGAAATACTTGTTATATGTGATGTCTGATTTTTTTGTTAGAAGACTTCATGAGTTAATTATCTTTTATTGAAAAATAAAGCTTTTTATAAAGAATTTTTGGAAGGATTTGAATTTAGCAGTAGAGTCTTTACACACTTCAAGCATTGTGTTTTCTAAAACTACCAGTTAAAAGATGACTGTTAAATAAACAAAAATATCTATTTAACAGCTTTTTAGACTGTTGAAAAACATTGATGTTAAAATATACAGTAGCTTTATAAATGCTATCATCTACCAAAGAATTTAAACAGCCATCGGATTGCATGCTCTATTATAACACTTAGTATTTTTAAACATCTAAACTAAAAATTGCATTTTTTAGGCATTTTTATGAGACTTTTTTTTTTATTATGTCTCAAGCAAACCTTGTCTTGCCCCCCCCCCCTCCCCCCTTTCTGCCAATTTTTTTAACTGATCTAAGTAATGGGTTTGGTTATGCAATAGAAGATTTAAAAATATCTTTTGCATATTTTAGTTAAATGTAAACAGGTGCTTTACTAGTGTCTAATTTTTCAATGTCTTCTTATTCGACTTCATATCTTGAGTTTTTTTTATTCTTAAAAAATAATCCCTCCAATCAAGAAAAATTTCTTTTAGAGCTTGACTGAAATTTTAAAGATCATTTATGTCATTATCTGTACATCTGCGTTTCTCAAAGGAAAATATTTTTTAAATCTAAATATTGCATATTTTTCATCTATTTTATTTTTGCTAAATTTACATGATTTAAGTGTTTTCTGTAGAGTTTCAGATATGTTCATCAGTGCATGAAATATGCATTCTACATGTATACTAACATGACCTTGACTAGACTCACTATGTTTTATGGTGACTATTGAGATAAGACTTAAAAATAGAAATTACTTTCATCTATAGGGCAAAATTGGGAAATTTCTTTAGCGGCCACTGGCCAGTAAGACTAATTTTTCAAGTGGCCACTATGTTTAAACTAGTGGCCACTTTTTTTTTAAAGTACTAAACAGTTAAAATTTCTATAAATATTAATGCAAGACTGAATAGCACAAGCCCCACCAGTGGCCGAGAGGTTCGGACCTCTCAACTGGTAGACGGCAGGTGCTGGGTTCGAACCCAATCGCGGCTGTCGGCCTAACCGTTCGGAGTTTTCGTGGTTTTCTTCGAACCTTGTGTAAATACGGGTTAGGTTCCCTTAGAAAGACCCCCACGAAGGGCACTCCCCCTTGGTCCTATATCCCTAGCGCAGATAATCGGACGTCAAAAATCAACCAACCAACCTGAATAGCACAAATAAATATGTTAATATAAATATATTGGAACCCAAAAAAGTAGAATTGTTGATAAAATGTAAGTAAAATATATTCTCTCCTTGTAAAAAAGTGGCCATAAAGTGGCCGCTGATAGGCAATTTTTCACTGGCCATTATTTCTCATTTACTGGCCCTGTGGCCGGTGGCTAGTGCTAATTTTGCCCTTTACTTTCATCTAATAATTTGAAACACTTAAATTACAAGAATGAGAAAATATTACATTAGATTTGTTCTAAAAAACCAATTGGTTTGAACTGTGCCAACCTAGCTGGCAAAAGAATAAAATTATAATGCAAAAAAACCCAATCCCAATGTAAGAATGCAAGAAAAACAAAGGCTTGTTAAAATCACTAATCACAGAGCAAATAAAAAGCTCCTTGACAATTATTTAATAGCATACATAACAAAAAGAATTTCTGAAATGATGAAATCCTTAGTAAATCTTAACTAATTAAGCAATTTAAATAATAAAAGTGCATTTTTAACTCGAGTCTGCCCTTCTGGCTATATATATATATGTTTTACAAATAATGGCTATATATAAATATAGGCCTTAAAAAAGAAAAAGAAAGAAAGAAAACTGATTAGTTTTTTCTAACCAGCTAATTTTAGAAAAAATAGTTATTCTGCCATATAGATTTACAGCTTACAAGAAAAGTTGAGTTGATTAAATTTTTTTTGTTTTTTTAGAAACTTATTAATTCATCATTTTTCTACAGCTTTGCTTGTAGCTTCTTCATAATTTGGATTTTGCATTTTTCATTAATGTGTAAAATAAAACATTTGGGTAAAAGAATAAAAAAAACCAGGTGAAAAAAAAACCAGCATGGTTTTTTTTTAAAAACCAATTGGTTTAAACCATGGTTTTAACCACGGTTTAAACCAACTTGGTTTAAACCAAACAACCCTGGTAAAGTGGGCATTTGATGCATTCATTTATGTAAGACATGTCCTGTAAAAATTAATATTTTCAACCTTTATTTTTTGTAAGCACTTCTTAAAATATGTCTATAATTTTCTTAGTTTGGAAATTTTTTTCTGTAGTTACATACTTATCTTTTGTAAAAAGTGTGAAAATTTTATTTCCAGTTTGTCAGCTTTTAACACACAAAATACTAAATTAAGAATAAATTTTAGAAATATTTTGAGAACTAAGAAAAAAAAGAAACACCCTATAAAAAGAGTACATAAAAAAAGAAGTTAAAAAAATCAATTTCCACAAATGGTATTTTAAATACACGAATGCATCAAACATCCATACATTTAACATTATGGAAGAGATTTCCGAAGCTGGGTGACTAGCCACCTTAAGTAAAGTAATTTGTCAGCCACTAAATTTTTATTATCATCAAAAGGTTTGATATAACTTTGCTACTTTTGTTTTATGTAATGAGTCTTAAAAATATGTAAATATTTAAGTCTTTAGTACTAATGTATAATTATTTATCTGATGAAACTAATCTTTTACAAATAAAAAAGTAATTAAATTAAATTCAAAATTATATTTTGAAAAAACTTATGTCTTGTTAGGAAACTAGAATTTTTTCCCCTCCCTCTTACACTCCATGAAAAGTACAAAAATATACATTCATTATATTTCATAAAATGCATAATTGTACTTATTTAACTAAGAGCTCAAGAATAAATTTAAAATATTGATTTTTTAACTAAGTATTAAGTTTTTTTTTTGTTTGTTTTTTCATGAAATATTTGTTTTCTTTTTCTGAATAAAAAGTTAAATTAACAGCCTATTTTTGCCACCAGTTTGGCAAAAACCTATTTTTGTGGGATGGTTTTAACCAGGTTTTTTCCATGTTTTTTTCCACCTGTTGCAAAAACTTGCCAACCCTGCTAGGTGTAGATACATTTTATAGATCATATACAAGGTGGTATAAAATTTCTCGAGTGCATTTTCATTTATTCATGGAAATTGCTGAATGAAAAATTTCAATTGATCTATTCTTTTCAACTAACTTTTAGCATACTATCTAATATACATACAAATCTATAGATCATATACTGTTCTGCACAAAAAAAAAAAAAAAAAAAAAAAAAACCCTTATATTTTTCAGACTATTGATTGTAATAACAGATATTGTATTTCCAATGTGGATGAGTTTTTCAAATTGCTTGTCTATGCATCACATTTCACATTAATAAATTCTGAAGTTTTGTTACTGTATTCAGAAGGTGTTACATAATCTATGCTGGATGCATGATTTTTTGTTCTTGTTGTAATTAAATTTAGCTATTATTATTTGTAGATTTTAAAAATACCCTTTAATTTTTTGTTACTTTTCCATTACACAATGCCAGTTATAATTTTGTGGCAAGGTTTTAAATGTTGTAAACTTTTCTTTCATGTTGATAAGTGGTTTAAGGGGGCTCAAGGGTTGAAAACTTTTCAAAAAATTGATTTTTTTTATGATCTAGTTTGATTATTCAATTAATTCTTAACTCAATGCAAAAAACCGCATAAAAATATTTGCATTTTTGATGGAGTTATAAGCATTTATGTATCAACACTTTCATAGCCGCACCCATATAATTTCAACTTTGTCATGTTTTCTCAAAACTTGATTTTTGACGGCTAGCACAAAGATTAAAAAAAAAAAAAAAAAAAAAAAAAAAATCTATTGGATGGAATGGCTTAAATTTTTTTTGCATGCATATAACATTAACATCATTATCTATAGAATGAATTAATATATTTTAGATAGTTTAATATTTTGAGTATTTTTAAGGAAAAAATAGTTGTATTTTTTAAAGGTTTTTTAAATTTTCAAATTTAGGAGATTTTTTAATAATTTTTTTTTAAAGTGATAGTTATATCCTTAATTCATTCTATAGATAATAATGTTATATGCATGCAAAAAAAAAAAAAAAAGCCATTTCATTAAATAGTTTTTTTTTTTTTATCTTGGTGTTAGTTTTCAAAAATCAAGTTTTGAGAAAACCTGACTTAAAGTTGAAATTATATGAGTGCGGCTATGAAAGTGTTGATACATAAATGCTTATAACTCCATTAAAAATGCAAATATTTTTATGCGGTTTTTTGCTTTGAGTTAAAAATTAATTGAATAATCAAACTAGACCATAAAAAAAAAAAATCTATTTTTTGAAAAGTTTTCAACCCCTGAGTCCCCTTAAACCTGTGTAGGAATCATTTTTTCATTCTAAATTCTTTTTTTATTTCTACTATGACTGCAAGTAAAATAAACCGTGTGATCTCCATGCATATGTGAGAATTGTATTTATTCTGACTTTGCTTTATTCTGCTTTTTTTTTTTTTTTTTTTTTTTAGTGTGTGTTGTGTGTGTATTTTGTGCTGTGTTATGTGTTTTCATAAGAAGAAGAAAATCTTTTGTTTTGTATTACTTTTGGATTCATCAGTGATGTTAATATTGCATTGCATGGCTTGCTAAAACTGACAAATTGACTATATATTTTATCTAATCACCATGAATAACAGAACTGACATATTTTTTCGAAAAAGTAATATAAATGCCGTATAGTAAAATTAATGGCGCATACTTGTGAGAATGTATTAAAAAACTAAATAGACCTGGCATGGCATATTGTACAGTAATGCTTCCAAGAGTGTTGTAATGTGTTGTATCTGAGTAAAATAATATTTTCATCAGAGGCCAATTCTTTGGTAACGGAATTACAGATCAGAAGAAATTTATAAGTTTTTATTAGAATTAAGACTATTTATTATTTTTTAAAGATCTGATTTTTTGCAGGAATAATAACTACACAGATACAGAAAACAAAGTATGCATTTGAAAAAGTTCTCAAATAATATAAGATTTTTTTAGAAATTTTTAAATGCTTGGTAACGGAATTACAGAAAAAAGACAAAGATAAAAGTGTTGTTTGATCAAACTTCATTTCCTGTGAATCTAACCATTCTATCATTGTTTGTTTTATGTGTTTAAATTAACTACATGTTATATTCTAAGAAACATTTGTTGTTCAGAATATATTCATTAGTGAATATTTTTAATTGCAGTTTAAATAGAAGTAACAGAATTACATCTTCTGAAAATCAAGCTTTTTAAATTCAAAATTTTATTTCTAGTACAAGATACAATGCAAATGTTGATACGATTTTACTTCACATTATACTTTTTTACAAACTGATCATCTTTAAAGACTAAATGACCCCTATGATCCATTTGCGGTTCAGAAAGGGTCATCAAAACATCTTCCTGTTCAACATAATCAAAGTCATCTTGAGAAGGCCAGATAAAAGCCTCCCCATTCCATTTTAAAAACTTTACATGTAACCAAGAGGATTGTTTTTAAAGTACTTGCCATATGTAATGGTGTGCAATTTCTATTTTCTTGTTTGAAGTAGCAGGCATATATTTTACCAAAACCCACTGTCCCCAACAAACTGGCAAGTTAAATTCATTCATAGGCTTACAGAAAGGTCCAGGATTAAAGTTGGGACATGAAGAAATACTTGAAAAGGACATTTTTTTTAGTTCCAGCACATATTTCACTGACAACTTTAGCAAAATATAAACTACGAACATTAGGATTGGCACAATGTTTTCCCAAATTTTATTATACTCTTGCATATTATTTTCAATTTCTTTTGTTCCACAGTATAATACCTCAATATTTTCACATCTTGATTTAGCCATGTGAAAAAAAATCTGCAGCATTTTGTACTTGCTCTTCCCAGGACAATACTGCTGCAGACACAATTCTTTTCATCACCCCACCAATCCCATCTACGGCACCCTTACCCATGGCTTGTGACAAAAAATTCCCAAGTGATTTTCTTTTTTCTGATGAATGAGAGCACAAACAAATGTTTTTGTTTAAATTGGCTAGATGCTCCATTAGAAAAAAATACCACCTCATCATATTTTTTATATTTATTTTTCTAGTTCCTGAATTATTAATTTAAAAAATATTATAACTGCGTATTTATCATGTGACATATAATCAGATACAATAACCATGGAATGTACGTTTTCACCTTCCCAAGCACAAACAGTAAATAGAGTAATTTGGTTGTAAGATAATTAAGAAGATTGAATTTCATTTTGGTTCATTGTTGTATAATTTTCTGCAAAATCAACTCGGATTACTACTTTTGAAATATTCTGTCGGACATCTAATTTTTGAAATTGGAAAGATTCAGCCTTTTTCCTCTTTATGTACGTGTGACGCAGAAAATTTGGAATTTGTTCTTCTAATTCAGCAAAAAGCACCTCTTTACAGTCCCATTTTCAACAATTTTAAGAACTTTGGTATTATCTGTTTTCCATTAGTACCATTCTATTGCCAAATCTTTGACTTTCTCAAAATCATTACTAGCTTTAATAGAAAAAAGTTGAGGGCAGTTGTTTTATTCACAGAGCATACATCTTTCATCATCTTGATTACAAGTAAGAACAGAACAAAATTCCCTGAAAGATATTGGGATTTGTGATAAAACTTTTTCTAAAGCAATTAGCAGTAGCCTTACATTTTCATGGTACTTGCATAAGCAAGTAGTGTGGGGGACATTTTGTTGTAGTAAAACTTGCTTAGGGTGCAGTGTTGCAAATTTTGAAAAGCTTATTTTAACATCATTATTTTGCTGCAAAAACATACTATATGTGCTTCTTTTAATGTTGTAAGCATGAACTGCTAAAGTTCAGTTGTTTGTTTTATTTCACAAAAACTGTACAAAACTAAACTTAATGTTTACATTAGAATAATCACAGTGCAGCTACTTTTTTCCCCATTTAGATAAACAGATGAAATTTAATGAAATTGAATTATTATTTTAAATTAAAATACTTAAATATGACAAAATATTATGTTCATCTGTTTAAATATGCTTTCCACACTACCTAAAATTTAATAACATTATAAAAAAAGTACAGTGTAATTCCGTTACCGTAATTCTGTTACTCATTATGTAATTCCGTTACCAGTAATTATACCACTAATTAAAAAACATATTACAAATTTTTTTGTATTAATTTATTCTTTCAGAGACTCATTAAGAAAAAACAGAATATTTAATTCTTAGTAATATTATTCTTAAAATAAATAAAACTTTAACATCATTGTAGTAACGGAATTACATCCTATATTTACTTCATTAAAATTTATTAATTAAAGTAATTAGAATCTTATGTATTTTTATTTTAACAATATTTTTTCTTAAAATATTCTCTTTAAAAATGAGCAGACCAAAAACAAATAGAAATTTAACATGTTTTATGTAGTATTTGTGATCTTAAACATTTAGTATGGGAATTTATCTAAACTGTGTTATTCTGGATACCTGTGAAACTTCTCTTTCTGGATTTTTTTAAGATCACGAATTTAAAAAATTTACTAATAAATGAAAAGTGCATACTTTTTGCTACAAAATTCCAAGATTTGATAAAATTCTGAGTTACTTAAGTTTTTGCCACCCATGTCCTGTTTCTCAAAGAATTGCCCCAGAGTAAGTAAATAATTTCTGCCTAATTCTTGTTAATAATTTCTTTCTAATTAATGTAAACTACATTATGGACAGTATATATGTATAATAATAAAATAAAAATGTTATTTTAATTTTATATATATACAGTCCCTGGCCAAATTATTAGACGCACGCATATTTTCTTGTGTCGAATCATATTACTTGCTTCAAAGAGATATTACTGTGTCAGTAGTTACAATTGATTATATACATCATCTGTAGGATTATAATAAATTGAAAGCATGCCAATTACTTTTAAATTATTTATTTTTGTAAATTAAACTAACGATAGCTGAAATTGTAAAACTTAAAACATGAAACTAAAAAAAAGTCCATATTTTTGGAGCTTCTTTTGGCGGCAATCAGTGCCTCTATTCTTCATGGCATGCTGTTAATACAAAATTGAAATGTTTCTTGCATGTGTGAGGGATGTTTTAGACAAGGATAATTTTTTCTATGAGCTGTGTTTTGTTCGTTATGAGCTCTTTGGCCAGTTTTTTCTTTATAAGTCCCAAACATTATCAATGGTATTCATGTCTGATGAATTACTGGGAACAGTTCAGCACAGGGATATTTTTTTTTATTGAAAGTAGGCTTTGACGGATTGTGCTGTGTAACAAGGAACTTTACCTTGCAAAAATACAAAAAGTTCTCCATTTTTAAAATCATCATTTTAGCTGTAGAATAAACCGATTTTGCAAACCTCTTTATAGTGGTCTTGAGAATTTGCTAAGAAGTCATAACAAACAAAATCCAGCTCATAGAAAATCTTACCCATGTCTGGGATCGTCACCCATACAAATAAGAAACATTTCAATTTTGTATTTAACAGCATGCCATGAAGAATAGAGGCACTGATTGCTGCCAAAGGAGGCTCCAAAAAATATTGACATTTTTTTTTATAGTTTCAAGGTACAGTAAAACCCCGATAATTCGGATTAATTGGGACCAGACCCAATCCGGATTATCGAAAATCCGGATTATCCGGAGAATAAGAAAAAAATGAAATAAAATAATACATGCGTACAGAAAATCACCTTTATGTTTATCTTATTGATTATTTACAGACAGTAAAAATGTTTACTTTGTAATAAAGTTTGTAATTTTTTGCTGTGCCAGTTTTTTATACCTTTTGTAAGCCGTACAGTCACGCATCTGCTTAAGCATAAGTAGTTCGTGGGTGTAGTTTAAATAAGAATTTAAATAAGAAAGCTTAAGGTATTCTTTCGAAAAGATTTCAGAAAAAAGTTCATTTATTCAGAATATGACGATGAAACAAGTTTATGCTATGGAAATTAACCAAATCGTTTCTCAATCGCTTGACCAAATTGATCCGGATTATCCGGAGATCCGGATTTACGGGGTCCGGATTTGCGGGGTTCTACTGTATAAATTTTGCAATTTCAACCATTTTTAATTTAATTTCCAAAAATTAATAATTTTTAAGTCATAGTCATGTTTTTTATTTATTATAACCCTACAAATAATGTACATAATTAATTGCAGTTATTCACACAGTAATATTTCTATGAAGCTAGTAATATGATTCTACACAAGGAAAAGAGAGTGTGTCTAATAATTTGGCCAGGGACTGTATATATATATATATATATATATATATATATATCAAAATATATGTGTGTATTTTAATATCAGTTATAATATTTCTTGCGCATGAAATTCATAACTGAATTCATTGCTGAAATGTCATTCATGCAGTTTTCAACTTTTTTGCTTTTTAGTCAATCTTATACTTGTATAAGTTATCCTTTTTTTTTTTTTTTTTTTTTTTTTTTTTTTTTTTTTTTTTTTGTATTTATGTAGGAAATGAAAACCTATATTCTTTAGAAGGACAAATTCACCACAAGATGGCTTTTATCAATACTTATGTTCCTCGGGATCGTAGGTTAATTCTTATTGGTCATTCCATTGGCTGCTATATTGTATTGGAAATCCTTAAACGTTTACCACATCTGCAGGTAAAAAATGCTCCTTTTCTTGTTTTCTCAATGTTGTCCTAATACCAGAGTTTTCTGTGTCATTCTGCTGCTAATCAAAATTTATCTATGACCTAACATTGCTGAACCATAGAAACCTATAACTTATTGGAAGACGGGGAATATTCTGAATTCCAAGAGGACTCAAAATTTGGAAAATTACAGAATTGAGAAAACCTTCAGTCCCAAGGATTCCAGATAATAGGCTCTATACTGTAAATACAATGAGAAGCAATTTATTTAATATAATTAACAATAAATTGTGTAATAATTTGATATATAACATATATCAATATCAACAAAAAAAGAATAGATAATAATGCATATAATAAATGTGCATACATTCTTGAACAAATGTCTTTATATTATAATTTTAATTAAGTTTTTTCAATATATGCGAGTAAAAAATGACAAGCTGGATATTCTCCTTGTTCCTTAAATGGTACAGCACTTGGAGTGCTATTCCAAGGGTTCCAGGTTCGATCTTCGACTTGGTCATTTTTCACTCTGTTCTACACTTAGCTAGCAATGTGATAATTCACTAATTAAATATTCAAATATGTTTTTGACAAACTTACTTGCAGCAACAATTTAGCAATTGTTAATCGTTATCATTACTAATTACTTAAATGCCTGGTCCTCCTTTGCCATAATCTTATCCATAATGCTTGCTATTAGGATTTTCATTTCACATTTTTATTTTCACTTTGAATTAAAACCATTTCTTATTGTCACAGAAATGTCTGCATAAAGTGTACTGTTGCAGAGCTTCCTAGCATCGTTCTTCCATTTTGCAAGTAGCAGTTCATATCCACAACTTTATCTGGTCCTTTTATTTTTCTGGCTAAATAAATTGTCATAAATTTGAATGACTTCTACTAATTATTCCAGTTTATGTATGATGTTTCCCCCATGTTTAATTGCTTATGAAATTGAAGTCTGTCCCTTAATTTTATAATACATGAATCACAATAACCAGAATGTAGTCATAAAAATAACAGGATGTACTCTCTAAGCAGAAGGTATACGCTCAAGGCAGAGAGAAAACCCTAGAGTGTGTATATTATAGCTTTCTTGAGAAACAGAGGGTATGCGGTGTTCCTTTAAAAAAATCCAAGAGGTATACAGCATTATGGGGATATACGCTGTATACCCCCATATACCCTCCATTACATCCCTCACAATAACACAAGGAAAGGAATTTAGGAACATTTAATGGACTCATTGTGCAAATACCTACCTTCCTTTTTGCATCTACACTGATATTGCATTTGTAGATGGTTTATTTTATTTTTGAAAAAACTATACCATCTTTTTCTAACCATTATAAATTGAAAATAATACGTATACAGTAGATTCCCTCAAATTTGCACAGCATGAAACCAAAGGTTGTGCACAATTTAGATCTGATCATTGTTTTGTTTACTTTTTTAAAACAGTAATTTGAATGTAGTTAATTATTAGAAATTGAATCCCTGCTATAAAGTAAATTTCAAAATAATTAAGTAAATGTTAAAATAATTTAATAAATGAATAATTAATTCCTAGAGTTCTAGATTTGATTCCTGGCTTGGACATTTTTCACTCTGTTGGGTCTATGCTTAGTTAGCAGTGTGATAAATAACTTTTTTAAATAGTAGAGCACTTGGAGCACTATTACAAGGGTTCCAGGTTCGATCTTCGGCTTGGACATTTTTCACTCTGTTGGTTCTACGCTTAGCTAGCAATGTGATAATTCATTTATTAAATATTCAAATATGTTTTTGACAAACTTACTTGCAGCAACAATTCAGCAATTGGCAGTCGTTATCATTTCTAATTACTTAAATGCTTGATCCTCCATTGCCATAACCTTTTACATAATGCTTGCTATGAGGATTTTCATTTCACATTTATATTTTCACTTTAAATAAAAACCATTTCTTGTTGTCACAGAAATGTCTGCATAAAATGTATTGTTGCAAAACTGTCTAACATTGTTCTTCCATTTTAAAAGTAGCAATTCACATCCACAACTTTATCTTTTCCTTTTATTTTTCTGTCTAAATAAATTGTTATAAATTTGAATGACTTCTGCTCATTATTCCAACTTATGTATCTGTTTCTCCCATGTTTAACTGTTTTTGAAACTATGAAATTAAAGTCTGTCCCTTAATTTTAAAATACATGAATCGCAGTAACCAGGGGTGTAGTCGTAAAAATCACAGGATATATGCTCTAAGCAGAGGGTATATGCCCAAGGCAGAGAGTAAACCCTAGAGTGTGTATATTACAGTTTTCTTGAAAAACAGATGGTGTCAGACGTTCCTCTCAGTCCGCACAACTTTGAAGAAAGTCCGTGGTAGTTATAGCTGCCACCGCCGATATTACTAGGTGATATCGGTCACCCACTATGAGGATTGTGTAAATGAACACTGACGCTGTCAATTAACTGAATTAACAGTTTATTTAGAATATATGTACACACTAAATACGCTATTTACAATTATATACAATTACAACTCGGATATTGATGATCCGGTTCAACATTAAATTAAATACAGTAAAGGTTGGCTGTGTACTGTTCAAATTACATTTTCTTCCTCACACTCAATGCACGTTAGATTCACTTTATCGGAGATCAACTTCGAATCTCCCAACACATGTATACTCGGCCTGCACTTCTCGGCCCAGAGCACTAAACACCAGGACGTCTGTGTCCCTTGCTCTACAGATACGCACTGCCTATGCTTTCCAACACAGAGCACTCTCTACCAGGACCTCTATCCTGCACACCTTCTAGGTACGAAACCCAGCTACCCACTGCACTGAGTCAAGACTTGCTCTTCTCAAATCACTGTGTTTCCCCAATGTCAACCCACTTTGTAGCTCATTCATTGGACACATTCCTTTCTTGATTAGTGACATGTTGCTTGTTGCTCATCATTCACCTACATCACTGACAGATGAACATGCCTCTCAGCAATCTCCTCTTTCTCTTATTCACCACCTGCACAGAATTATCTGTCAGTTCTCCCTTCCACAAAGAAAGAATGTCGCCTTGAAAATTCTAGCACACAGCAGCCAAGACAATAAAAAATATTAAGATAGAGAAATAGCGGAAATTCCAATCTTCAGCAGATGTGGTCTCAGAACCTGACAGATGGTATACGGTGTTCCTTTAAAAAATCCAGAAGGTATACAGCATATATCCCCCGTGTACCCTCCACTACATCCCTAACAATAATACAAGGAAAGGAATTTAGAAACTTTTAATGGACTCATTGTGCAGAAACCGACCGACCTTTTTGCATCTATACTAATATTGCATTTGTAGATGGTTTATTTCACTTTTGAAAAAACTATACCATCTTTTTCTAACCTTAATAAATTGAAAATAATACGTATACAGTAGATTCCCTCAAATTTGCACAACATGAAACCAAGGGTTTTGCAGATGTTAGAATTTAGATTTCTGATCACTGTTTTGTTTACAATTTTTTAAACAGTAGTTTGAATGTAGTTAATTATTAGAAATTGTAATGAATACCTACTATAAAGTGAATTTCAAAATAATTAAATAAAATGTTAGAATAATTTAATAAATTAATAATTAATTCCTAGGTTTTTGGATTCGATTCCCGGCTTGAACATTTTTCACTCTGTTGATTCTATGCTTAGTTAGCAGCGTGATAAATCACTTATTAAATAATCAATAATTTCAAGTATAATCTCGCTTCTGAAAATTTATTCAAAAATTAATTTAAAATATGTATTAATAATTGTGTAAAATAATTTTTAAAAGCATTGTTTAAAACCAAAATGCAGCTTTTCTTATCTACATATTTTTTATTATTGTCAAACAAATATGTTTTCTTTGCTTTTTTACATTAAAAAATATTGTAATCAGACATTAAGCAGAATTATGTTCAAAATCATAAAAAGATAAAAATCATTGCAGATTAAAACAGAAATTAATGCATTAAAATAAATAAAAGCAGTATGACTTCAATAGTTACAGCTGCAAGCATTGCGCGAAAGCTACTGTTGCACAGTATTTTTATCTTAGATAACATAATTTATGCCATAATCATCAAATGAAATTTTATATGATGTTTATTTAGACTTTATAAACAAACAAACAAACAAACAAAAAAAATGTGATTGCCATTGACATTTTTGGAATATCAAAAAAAAAAAAAAAAAAAAAAATTTCATAAAAAAGCTTAAGTTCCATATTGGCCTTCTGGCCATATTAACCAGAATTTATATTAAATGTGACCAGAATTCTAAAAAAATACATGGATTTTAGGCATTTGCAGATTTAAGAGAATCAACTGTATATATTAAAAATTTTAGAAACAAAAAATAGATAAATAAAAATAAAAGAATAAAAAATTAGCTCAGACAAATTTCACAATTTGAGTAAGTGTAAACTATGTTATGTGCATCACATGTTTTTTAAGTTCACTAAAAATTTTGTTAAATTATTTCTTAGCAGAAAATGTAACATGGTTCTTTTTTTTACCACATGTAAAAATATCTGTTTCAGGTTGTTCGTTGCTTTTTGCTCTTCCCGACTATTGAAAGAATGTCAACCAGTCCTCAAGGTCAATGGGTCTGGCCAATGTTAACATATTTACGTTTGCCAGCTTTAATAAGTGTTTATGCTCTTAGTTGTCTGAGTCCACAAATGCAATGCAGGCTTTTAGAGTGGTACTTTAAAGATCGGTGTATTCCCGATTGTGTTTTGAATGCTAGTCTCAACTTATTTCAACCTGATTGTGCCAAATTATGTATGTACATGGCTCGAGATGAACTAGAAAATGTCACAACTCTTGATGTTGACAACATTCGTGAAAATGTTTCGCGCATTACTTTCTACTATGGAGCTAATGACAATTGGTGTCCTTACTCTTATTATCAAGATTTGAAAGAAATTTTTCCTCAAGGTGACATACGTTTGTGTAAGAACAATTTTGAACATGCTTTTGTATTAGAAAACAGTAAAGAAATGGGTGCATTGGTGTCTGCGTGGATCTTGGAAGAACTCCTTGGTACATCTAAAGATGTTCATAAAAATTCACTTTTAGTTTAATAATTACAGTAAATTTTATTTATTGTAGTTATGATATTAAATTGCTTTATCATTATCATGGTGAAAAGTAAAAAAAATGCAGTGGAAATTCTTTGTCCTGTTTATAAAATTGCTAAATATATATACATATATTAAAAGTTGCTTTAAAAACACTAGTCAAAAGAAATATAAAAATCCTTAAAACTACCTCTAATTTTATTATGTAAGTGATATTTATGATGTGCAAACTTCTTAAAAAGTCTCAAAAGCTTAAGTAAAAGCTAGATTTTCCAAAAGAATAACTCTTTCTTCAAACTAAAACAACCACTATAGTCCTGTTTGCTCTTATAGTGGTTGCATGTGCTTTAACTTCAAAAGAAACCATTTATATATTTTAAAAGCTTTATTTTGCCTGCTTATGTTCTTATAATGATTTAGTTTGAAGAAGGATTTTTTAAATATTCAGAATGCACTCCTTAAAATTTGAGTTCTTTTGGTATTACTGGATATGTAAATGTAAGTATATATAGATACGTGTGATAAGTAATTGTTTCTTTTGGTGACTTATTTTTCTAAAAAATATTTGTGTTGTAACAAAATCAGAAATTACTAATTAGAAATCTTAAAAAAAAAATTATTTATCATTTTATTAAATAATTCAAGGGAAATTTCAACTTCATTGGTCTAAAATTTACACGAACTTTGCATTTTTTTTCCATTTATCAAGAAAAGAGAAGTTTCTTTGAACTTTTTGAACTGTGCTAATTGACTTTATTTCACTTATATATTTAATTTTTTTATGTATGTATGTAAAAAATGAATGACTCGTGTGACTGCAGATGCGTGGCATGGACTTCCAGTCGAGTGGCCTTTATTTTTTTCTCTGGTCGCTGCATCTGAAACAAATTTAGTATCTGTATAACATAAAAGCATTAAACTCTCTATAGCTTATACAGACATTGAGTTGTAAGTAGATTTTCTTGACAAAATACTCATAGTTGTCATTTTAACAAAAATAGGTCTCTTTTTTGTTCTTTTTTTACTTTTTGTGAACTTTAAAAAATATTTAATCAATAAAAATTATACTTTTCAGTGATATAACCTCCAGCAAAAATGATTAGCTTTTTTAAAAATAAAAAATAGAGTAAATCGGTTCAATAGTTCTTGAAATAAATAGTCCTCCTGTTTTAAAAAAGAGATTTTGAGAAAAATAAGATTAAAGATTTTACAATAGAATTACATTCAACAAGAGGTCTTGCATTTAATAGCAAACAGTACTGTAAGGAATTAAGTATCCCAAAACTGCTTTAGGAGTATACACTTGAAGAATGCAAAAAATACAAAATTAAAAAAAATATTTTTATCCCTAACATAAATAATCTTCCCTTAAGCTTTTGTTCTTTTATATAATTATTAGTCTTAATAAATATCAGATTTTTGTGCTTAAAAACTTAATAAAAAATACTGAAGTTCAAATAAGAAATTTGTTAATAAACAATTTCATAGGTTTAACATTAACTTATGAAAGTCATGTGCTGATAAATGTAAGTTTTTAACCAATGTTTACATTAAAAATAAAATGATATTGTTTTTTGTTTTTGAAATTGATTAATCTATACACTATAATGTGAAGCTTGCTTTTCTATAGCTTCTGTTATTTGAACTGTTAATTCTGACACAAAATAAATAACAATGGTGATATAATAATAAATATTTTAGAAATGTCATACAAAGGCATATTTTCCAATCTCAAATATTTAGGTATAGTTCTGCTACAACAGAAAATCTAGTATTTGAACTGTGAAAGTTTTATTTTATTTTATAAAGTTCAGTATTCACAAATCCTTTATTATAGACCTTATCATTGATGATGTCCCAGGCAACTCAACTCCACATATCAGCTGAAAATGTGCTCTAAACAAACAACAGAGTTCAGATAAAGATCAAGATGAAATCTGTTGTTTAGGCATGAAACTACAGTTGCAACCATAAAAATAGTTAAAAAGGGTCACAATTTGGCCAAAAAAATGTGGCTCGATATGGAAACTTCTTCTGGTCCAATAAATTCAATCCTTGTTCCACATTCTTGTCTTTTTTTTTTTTTTCTTTTTTTGAACGATTATATTGCAAGCGGTTTTTATGGTATAGTGCATCTCTAAAATACTCTGAACGGTATGTGTTTGTTTGGAATGCATTTACTGCTGATGTGTGGAGTTGAGTTGCCTGTGATGTCTCACTGATAGTGTCTATTTAAATTTCATTCTAAAATATTTTGACTTGCATGATATGAATTAAAATTAGATGCTTTATTGTGAATTAAAATCAAAGAGATATTTTATTAAGTGTGATTGTTCCCACTGTAAATTTTATACTTGAGGTTATTACTTTACATTGCATTATAAATTTTTTGCTAATATAGCCTATATTCATTTAACTTATTCGATATTTGTTGAAATATTTTTTGTGTTATTATATATTTTATTTAAATATGTTATAGTTGTTTAGTTTTAATTCTTATTTTTAATTCACTTTATGTTATGATTTATTATGTTTTGTTGCTGTTGTTAAATTTATAAACATTTTTACTGAATGAAAATTCTTTTAGAAATTTTATATATGAGCTTGAGTGTAAAATGTTTTCACTGCAAATCTGTGTTTTAATATAAATTTTTAAAAAACGAAAGAAAACAATGGATGTAATGTTGAAATGACTTCCATTTTTATGTTTTTTATAATAAATTTATGCAATTTTAGATTTTATTGCTTGTCTATTGTTTTTTATCCTTGTGTTTCTTAATATTTACATATTTATTAAAAGTAATAGAAATGAAATATTTCTGGACGAACCCTCAAAAATGTGTATTTAATCTTGAAATTAAAGACATTCAAGAATTTTTTATAATTATACTTGTACAAAAATTTAAGTAAAATTAAATATTTATGTGTTATTTTTTGAAATTTTACTACTTTTTTCTATCAATTCTGATTTTATAAAAATCAGTGGTCTGTTAGTACTAAATGGCCTTATATTATGCATTTACAGCTGAATCTCATAATAATTTGATGGCTATTCATGAGATCTTCAGCATCTGTTCGCTGTAATGAAATTTTATTAAAATGGAATTGAATTTTCTTTTAAGGGCACATGGAACATCTTGACAAGTAAAATGAAGCAGTTTTTGCAAAATATTTAACATCATGTATTTTATTTTAAAATAAAGATAGAAATGAAAAAAATCTTTTGTAGTAAATATACATATTATAGCCTATATATAAATAAAAAGAAATTAATTTCATGCATAAATTATTTTTTAAAGAACTAATTAACTTTTTACTTATGTTTTGAGTAATATGTCTTTGCTACACTTTTCTAAAAAAACTGTTAAATCATAAATCATCATCATAAAATTTGTTGTGGTATCAGAAAACATACTATTTGAAAATAATAAGAAGCAATTTTCATTTTCACTTTAAAAAAATTAAATTAAGAATATTTTTTTAAAAAGCTTTGAAAATCCTAAAAATTGTAACATATTTTTTATTATTTCAAAAATTTTTTGACTCAAGCCTATAAATTTAAATATTTTTTGCAAAATAAGTTATACAATTTTGAAAAGTTTCAGCTGTTTACCTAAAATAATTTTTTTTTTAAGAAAAAAGCAAAGCAAATATATACATACCCACTATTTTTAATATATTTTAAAATATATTATTTTAAAACCTTGCAGCACACTAATCTTTTATGTCCAAAATCTTTTAGTCTTATTTTTTAGGTTGATAATGAAAAACTCAAAAATTTGGACCATATTATGTTCTATGTGCTCTTAATTAGTATATTGCTGGAGGTTGCTAAAATTTTTATTATAGCTTTGTCTTGGCTCAATCAAATTTCACTCAAATAGAATTGGACAAGATTGTTTTTTCTCTAGTCTGTTATAAACTGATACATCACAATCTCTCTTATTTTAACAAATTTTTAGCTGCATTGTTAGTATTAAATTAATATAATTTTAACAGAATAAATGTAATAACAGACAGACATATATTTTCTCTTTTTATAGGAATTTTGTTCTTTTATTTTAATAATGTGCTGAATTTTATTTTAAAAGTAAAATTTTGATAGTATTATAGACTTATCACATTAAAACTAACTAATGAATATTATTAACTTATGGCATTTAAAATATTTGTTGTAGTTTTTAGAAAGAAATAATATGATTTATTAGCTCATCATTACTTGAAATTGGATATGGACTTTCTGCTTCAAACGCTCATTGTCCAATATTTTCAAGCAATTTATTGCACTATTCAATATTTCTATGCTGCATATAAAAAATATATAAAATCTGAGCTATGCATATTGCTGCTGCATTTAGTTGGAGAAGTTTAAAATTCTGTGATAACTGCTTTTTAAAATTCCTGCCACAATATATATTATCTCTTAAGTGAATATTTCATTTAGAACAAAACAAATATTTTGCATTTTCTACAAATTCACAAGAAAATCATGCTTTCTGCAGTATCATGATGCCACGACCATAAAATTGACTACAAATATTATGTATGATTAAAAATTTCTAGGACTAGATCATTTTTTCTTATTTAAATTAAAAATTAGTACTACGGTCAGTCTTAGAGTCACAGCAGGGAGGATGCAGACAATATCAACATCATGTGCGATAGGCAGATTAAATTTTAAAAGTTATTGTTGAAGATACTTTGGCAATCAGTAGAAAAAGAAATCATTTTTTTCACTACCAATTGCTGTGTTTCTATCAGGCTTGTCTTTAGCTAATCTATTTCTCTCTAAATTCCTTAGAAATATATCAGCGTTAATCAGAAAGACATTTTTTCTAATAGTGTATATTTTGCATCGATAGTATTTTTGTCAGTGTATGTAGAAAATTTGAAAGGCCAAACATTAAATTATGTATCAAATTCAGTGATTCTAAAAAAGAAATGTTTCATTTATTAAAGAAGTTTTTCCAGTAAAAAGCCGTATATGTGCATAGTTTCTTATCAATCCTACAAACATTCTGTCCTGACAACACTATTTGATTAATAACATTTCAGCCAAAATCCTTAAAAATTGTCTCTGATATTACTTTGTGAATAGTTTATGTGCGCTTTAAAAAATATGTATCTTAAATGTCTCATTTTGGAGCATCTGTCTGCTTAATCTTTAATGGATTTTTCTAATTTCTTATTTTAACATAATCTTAAATGATGTACAGTATTCAGTTCTTTAACTAATTATATCTTTATAATATATATTATAATACATCTTGTTAAGTTGAATTTTTTTTGCCACTAAGTTATAGAGGTCTGCACGGGCCCGGGCTTGGCCCGTACCCGGCCCGGCAGAATCATTTCGAATTTTCTAACGGGCCGGCAGATTTAGAATAGTTTTTTCAACGGGCCGGGCCATACTAGTTTGACAGCGTCAATATAAAAATGCACAGTGTATCGGCATCGGAGAATTACATTATGTGTAACCCGTTTTAATATTTTTTTAGCTGACTCATGCCGGTCCAAGATTACGCTTGCATTACTTTTCTACATATAGATTGGCCAGACCGGTACCAGACTTAATATTGGCAGAAAACATGATTTTTAAAATTATTAACAGCGATAAAGAACTTATATTAGCTTAGTCTTCGGATATATACTTCTTGGTGATTTTTAAATTAATTTCTCAATAATGCGAAAGTTTGACACATTTTCTGATTAATTTTAAATTGTAAAAGTACAAAAGTGATAAGCCTAACTATTGAAGGGATTTGGAATCAAATAGCGTTTTTCATTTTTGGTAAATAAAATACTTGTATAACCTTGTTGAGATATAATAGTTTCTCAAATGATTGCAGGTTTTTCTCCTTTGCCTTGCTATTGCTTCCGGAAATCCTATTCAAAACACTAATTATGACAGTATTTATTTGTTTGCAGTATTCTTAAATTGCTTGTATCAAAAAATGGATAACGCTATTCGATTATATAGTTTCTGAATAAAGATATCTGCTAATCTTATGCGTTTCTGAGGGAAAAAAAATGAATTTAGAAATGTATCAGAAAGGAGCTTCTTTGAATTTAAGAATGAATTTGGAATTGAAATCTATAATAAAATGATATAGAAATATATTTATAAATCTTATTTTATTAAACAGCTTCAAAATTAACGATGTTTTTAGCTTTCTTTCTTTTTTCTTTTATTCTAAACCATATTAATTTTTTAATGAATCTTTATTCGAATGTTGAAAGCCTAAGAATCTAAGTAATCATTAATGTTGTTAATGTGTATTTGCTGTAAAATATACTGTAAAATCATTACATAGATATGTACGCAGTATTATTTAAAGGAATCTTAGTTATATGATAAAAATCGGAATTTTTCAGAAATCGTAGAAATTGCAACAGGCCAAAACATGCCGGGCCGGGCCAGGCCCGGGCCGAACTTTTGAGTTTTACAACGGGCCGGGTCGGGGCAAAACAACTTTTCTACGGGCTGGGCCTGGAAATTCCGGCCCGTGCAGACCTCTACTAAGTTATAAGAAATTATATATAATTTAATCCATCCCTTCTTACAAAGACATGGTTTCTTTAAATTTTCAAATTACCTCTCATTGTATAACCAGTGAAATGTTGATCTTGCATAACTGACATATCAGGATTTATTCATTTTCCAAATCATATTTTCTAAAGTTTCATATTTATACCATTTATGAATTTTATAATGATGTTTTTTACCACTTGTGATGGTCAGTGTATTTAAAAGATTTAAGGTTTTATCGGAAATCACTTATGTTATTTGTTTGATTTTTAATTTGAATAAAGTGAAAAGCAGCTCTTTGAAATCTCTATAATAATAGTCTCAGTCATGTGACTGTGCTATTTATATCTGCTTAATTTTATGCCTTCCCCTTTTCCCAACATCTTTTTTTTTTTCTTTTTTTCTGCTAGATGAACATCAAATACATATACTGTATTTTCTATTGTATAAATTATGTTGTTTATTAAATTTTAAAATGGCATTTTTCATTTTTTTTTTGTATAAGTCAACTTCTTTAGTTTAGGAGGACTAAATTGAATGAACAGTTATTCTGTAAAATTTCCAAGAACTTTGTGAATTTAACAGTGATGAAGAATATTTAGATTGTCTAGATTAATAATTTGCAAGATCAATAATATGTCCGAATCAAATCTCTATTTATATTGACATCTTTTATACTTTTTTTAGGGGGAGGGGGGCTTAGTTTATTTTATAATTATAATTTTTCTCTAAGAAAACTACTAATTGTTTACTACTAAAACTAAATTACTGTTTATACAACAATAATTATAGAAAATTAACTTTTTATTGCTGTGCAGAATATGTCTGATGAAATGATAATTTTGTAAATTATAATAACAAAGAAAAGATTGAAGCTAATTTTTTAACTATCACTGCAGCTATAAACCATGATCATTGCATTGTTTGATTTTATAGCTAGTGTATCAGCCAACGCGTGATTTTTTAAATGCTTTTTAGCATTTAAAAAGTGTATTTATGCACCAGAAAATACAGTATTTAATGTGCCAATCAAAATTATTTTGCTTTGTTTATGCAGTTAGGAGAGAATTTCAAATATTTATCCTGAAATCTTTTTTTTTTTTTTTTTTATGAAAATTACTGCAAATAACGTTGTCTGATAATGACAATTTTCTCTTATATTTCATCTTTTAATATTTCTAAAATTTTAACATTTTTCATATAATATATTGTTATTATAAAATGGGTAAGTAGTTTTAAATATTTTTCATTGTAAAAGTCTTACCTTTTTTTTTTTTTTTTTTTTTTTTTTTTTTCATACTCTAAATGATATCAAAGAGCAAATTTTATGATTTGATTTGTGAAATCTATATTAATTAATCTACTTGTACTATTTCATCTTACTTATCATCAACTTATAGCTTAATCTTTTTTTTTTCTTTTTTTCAACACTTGGCTCAATTTTTTATATATATTTGTGATCAACTTATGTGTATGTAATTTTTTTTAATGTATATGTATTCTTAACTTTTGATATATGCCGCGATTTTGATCATTCTTTATATATATATATATATAAAGGATTTATTTTTCTGGTGTTCTTAATTAAATTGCATTAGATCAGGGCTGCCCAATGTGGCACCCATGGGCACCATGGCACTTTTTGAAAGTTTTTTTTTTTTTTTTGGCACTCTTTTGTGTCTTTAAGTTTTTATAAAGGATAAAGATCAATTTTAAAGAATGTTATTTAAAAAGTAAACAATATTTGCATATATTTCTTTAATTTTATTATTAAAAAGTTTCTTGTTCCTTCCTTTATTAAACATTTTAGTTGGTTTCCACCCTATTAACCACTTCACCAGTGACAAGTATGATAGAACAGTGCTTTTAGCCCCAACTTATCTTAGGGCAAGCAGTGAAGTGATTAATATTCCACTTGCTTAAAAAAAAAGTCATTGTATTTACTGCTTTGTTTTCTATTTTAAAATTAAATTTACATAGATTTTATGTCTATCACAATGAAATGTATGTCCAACATATAAAATGTGTGCTATATAAGGCTATCAATACTCAACACATGATTACCATAGGGCAAACTTCCACCATTATTTCCGAATAATAAAAGTTCACCATATTTATCAGAAAAATTCCTCATAGGACAACAATAACAATACAGAATTACTAGTGGAAGTTCACCTCTGCAATAATCAGATTCTGCCGACTATAACCAAGAGATTATATGAGAATTGCTACATGATTTAAGTCATGTGAATAATGTCACTCCACATTGTTTGAAATTAGGTTAAGGGTGCCCATGTTTACTGAAAGGTTGGACAGGCTTGCAATATATTAATTAAATTTTATTGTAATCTAAATATGAAATGATTGACAGTCTGTTTTTTTATATTCACTCAAATAGGCTAATTTGTACAAAATTTGGATATTTTATTAAGATACATAGGACAACATCACACATTACAAAAAAATCATTGTATCATATATAATGTCAAAAGTTTGAATAGATTATCTACTGCATCTATAAAATGGCTTAGATTGTAATATTTACTATCTGATGCAGACAATATATATTTTTTTAAATTATCTTTTCACACATGCTTTTATTAAAGCATTACCTAAAACATTTGATGTAAAATATACAGTTTATTTAATCAATTAATTATTAAATTATAAGGAAAATGATTGTCAGTAAAAGTTTCATCTAATTTATGTTCTTAAACCTAGAATGTAGATTGAAAAACATTAAAGGAAATATTACATTTTTATCTTAATATGGGAAATAGCATTGTATTTTATAGAAAATAATATAAAAATAACTATAATTATTGTATAAAAAGTTTTATATTTCTTTCAGTGTTAATTAAAAAACTAAAAATGATTTATCAGCTGACCCCCCCCCCCTTTCCCCAATGCACTGATCATTATATTACCTAATTGATATCAGTTTTGCAAATTTAATAAATTTTGTAAAAAGCTTATTTTCTTTTATTTGTATTATGATTGATTTTAAAGGTAATCTTGGAAAAAAAAAAAATAAAAACCAGTTACATTTATCTCACTTTTAGATGAAATTATTTTTATTTTTGCTTATAAACAGCAAAAACATTTCAAGAATGTTGAGCTGCCATCTGTCCATAATTGAAGATTAATAATCAATTAAGTTTTTACTTTGCTAAAACAACAAAATCTCTATTGGACACCCCTAGACTGCAGAATTTGTCAGATAATATACATTTGACATAAATAAACATTTGGATTGAAAAACGTTTTTTAAATAAATCTGTTTATTATGGAAATTTCATTATGCTTACTGAATTTTTAATATCCCATGTACATATTTTAAAAGGTTATTTGTGAGGTATTGTTACTTAATATGTTTGAGCAATACATTCCAAACATTTTTTACTATGATTTTACTGTTATTTTGTATATTCAAACTTGAAAGCTTTGTACAACAATATATTGTGATGTTTAAAACATTTATACACTGCATAAAATAACAGAAAACTAATCTATTCTTATTATATTGTTTCTTTACAAGCTAAATTTATTGAATTGTATTCAATGCAACCATCTGAATACAAATTCAATTAAGTTTTTATCAGAAGCTTATTCAGCACTTTTTTTAAACTAAAACATGACTTTAATGTAACTTTGTGACATTTTTGTATGCAAATATATTTATAAACTATATCTGTTAATTTTTTTTTAATAAGTTATTGTGAATTTATTAAAAGTTCACTGTTGATAGGTTTTAGCTGTTAATATATATAAAATTAAAACCAGGTTATCAATAATAAGTGTACCGATGATAAAAATTTGATGACAAAAAAAAAAAAAAAAAAAAAAAAAGCTCAATTTTTAGGATATATTTTTAAAAATAAGAAAGTGCATAGGAAGGAAAAATTGTAAAACATGAAGCAAAGATTTTGAAAAATATTGATTTTGTTTTATTATGTAATTTTTATTATTGATAATTTTTTTACGTGACATAAATTTGTTTTGATGGTAATGTGAATTATTTTTTCATATTATGATTTATTTTATAATTTTGGATTTGTATAAGTTTCTTTGTAAAATAATAATCTTTTAGAGAAATGACTAATTTTTAACATTTAATTTACGGATATAGATGAAACACCAAGACATAAAGAAGAATGGCGAAGTAAGCATACTGGTACTTTATCATTTTGTTACAGTTAGAATTTATTTTTGTTAAGAAATTTTAAACTTAGCTTAAACACCGAGTACCACATCAACCAATGGAAAAAGATAATAAAAAGTCCTTAAAAAATAAAGAAAGTCCTTGTAAACTACTTAGTTTTTTTTTTTTTTTTTTTTTTTTTTTTCAATTTTATGGTATTATGAAGTTTTTGTTTTATTTATTTATTTATTTAATATTAGTTGTACATATAACTTTTATTGAAACTATTCACTTCTTAATTTCTAAAGTAATTTTTAATTCCTTAAAATCAAAATTCCATTGTTTTTTTGTTTTGAAAATAGTTAACATTTTTAATTTATCAAACAGTCATTAACCATGTCACCGTCAACAGGTATAGGGAAACAGTGCTTTTACCCCCCTCTCTAATCTCGGATCAAATGATGAAATGGTTAATTTTTTTTGTAATATACTTCATATTGGCGAAATATAAATGAACTAATGTTTAATAATTGCACAAATTTTTCTGTCATTGTGCTTTGCTGTAGTTAATTGTGATAAAATGCATTTGCCGAATTGTTAAACAAAGAAAGAGTTTGTATTAAAACTGGAAATATTGCAGCTATTTGCTTATACTTGTGGATCAAATACCTACTAGGAAATTATTATAAGCACAGATTAGAATGTATGCATTGCTTAGTGATTCATTTGCACTAATATAGATAAACATGTATGCATTACTGTTGTAGTTCCTATTTCTAAAAGGCTTTAAATTTCCACAGTTCCTTCTTATTTATTACCAAAGATATGATTACACTTCATTTTAAGTGTTTTTATTTTTTATGCATAGTTACCTTTGTAGAACTAAATATTTAACAAATTTAACTATGTACTTTTGAATTGCTGTATATTTAATATATGTGCTAAAAATGAAGATTAAATATTTATTTAATTGTTAAGAAGTTAATTTCATTTATCTATTTAGTTTTTAAAGTGATTTAGCTTTTACATAAATTTAATAAACTTTGATAACAGAAAAAATTTAATATTTTAAGCATAACTTTCATACAGCATTTCAGCAAAATATTTTATGTGTTTAATTTTTTTATCATTTGATGCCAATAGACCAAAATAGACTGAATATCTTGACATGGTTATTAGTAATTAGCTATACATAAATTAAATAAGAGTAAATATGGAAAGAAAATGTATATGCATGTTGTATTGTTGCAAATACCAATAGTGGTTTAAATCTTGAAATATTCATTAAATTGAAATGCAAACAAAAAATTTTGCATTTATAAAACAAAAACTGTAGATGATTTCTCCTGTAGTTCTACAACCCTGTAACGAACCATATATTTTTATATTTATTGCAAACTTTAAAGTTTTTCTTTTTAATATTGATGTTTGGATTTATAATTATTTTAATGTATTGTGAAACCTATTCATATTTGAAGTTTGGATCTTAAATATTGTTATCCTAAAATAGATATATATATATGTTTTTATATAATAAATAATAATAAGGTATAGTAGAACTTACTTCATTTTTGGCATTTTAGAATTTTTCTTTTATCAAAGTTTGTAAAAATTTAATAAAAAGAATTCAGAATATGTAAATGACTTTTTTCCATTTTGTCGGTAATAACTTTTAAAATTTCAGATATATATGGTAAAAATACTGTATTTCTCTTCCCTTCACCCTTTTGGTTACTTATGATTTCAAGTCTAATATCCAAATTACACCTTGTAACAATTTGAAATTATTGATTTGTGGAAAACAAAATAATTATTGATGTTATCTGCAAATATTTTTCTGTTATAGTAAATTTTACTGCTTGGAATGTAATGTAATAAAAAAGGAATATGCAGCATTCATAATTATCAGTAAAATATTTATAATTATTAGATCAACAGATTAAACTTATGACAGTAGATATTTGAATTTGATTAACTCTGTTGCAGTAACATATTTATGTGCATTGATAACATCCTATAATTGGGCCTTCAGCTAGCAATCAAATACTATCTTACTATACTATTTATAGTTAGATTTAATTTATATTATAGCAACAAAACTATGTAATGGCTGCCCATCCATTATAACATTGAAACAGTAAAAAATACTGCTATTATTATTTTTAAATGAAACTTATTAAACTATATTTAAGTATGAAAGATATTTTTAAGTTTCTGTGAATGTTTTTATTTCAATTTGCATTCAGCATACTTGTTTCAAAAATCAATGAAAATTCTAAAAAAAAAAAAAAAAAAAAAAAAGAATAAAGCTAACTTTTAAATATTTGAAATTTTAATTATGTTCCATTTTTTCCCTTGCAAAATTATTTTAAAAAACAATTTATTTTAAACAATTTAAAAAAAAAAATGCCGTGTTTATGATATATTAAATACAATGATATTATTACTCATGAATGTTTCAGCTAACAAAGATTTATTTTCTAATTCAGGTAATGAATGTTTTATCAGATATGCATGATAACATAATGCAGCTGTGCTGCCTTTTAATTGGACAAGATATAATATTTCAGTTAATAAGTGCAATTCTTGATCAAATTATCTCTGTTAGCCAATATAGTACAGTATAAGAAATACAGTATAAAGTAAAATTCGAAGATTTTAAGTGTTTGTTTTCTTTAAAGAATAAAAGATTACCTGAATATTAAAATATTTTCAATTGTTGCTACATTAAAATGAACATTTCATTTTATTCTATAACATAATCATCATCAATATTATAATTTATAATATTTCCAGAGATCTGATTAAGTAGCATTCAAGCATTTCACAAAATTTTTAATCTAAAAAGCGAGCCTTTTAGAAAGTTCTGTTATTTCCAAAATGAATTCTTTACAAATTCACTCATCTTGAAATAAATTTGAACCTCAGTGCATATGTGTACAGTTCTTTAATCGCTAATTTTTTTTATACTGTTAGTTTTAGAGGTCTAGTTCTAATTGCAAAAATATTTTAAATGTTGTTGTTCATCATAACAAAATCCATTTATATCAAGAAAATTTTTTATGCAGTTCATGGATCATATAGTTTACTTTTAGAAAAAAATATTTCCATACTCTAACAAGTAAAACAGTAACAATTTCATTCTATTTGGTATAACCAAAACTTACTGAATTACAATACTTTTGAATTAATTTTACATTTTAGAGCTATAAAAACAGACCTTTTTTTTTTCATAAAAAATTTAATATGCTTACAAATTTTATACAGTTTATTAACATAGTACCTAACCAGGAACCCAAATGTAATGCTAATTTCAGTTTCACAAGAATATGAATATAGTTTTTAGAAGTGTATATATATATTTCAAAAACAGGATCCTGTTAAAAAAATTTCTTGATAGACTACTGGTAACATGCCTTTAATCCTTTATGCCTTGATGATACTTTAAAATACCATTAAAATAACTTGTTATAAAATTGATAAATTAATAGTAATACAATTAAGAATTAGCTATAGATACATTATTTTATCTTGTTCCAAAAACATTGTCAGATGCACATAAAAATGTTTTAAAAAGAATTTCTTTCTTATATTCCTTGACATTGAAAGATTGTGGGAGAAAATTTTCAGTTTGGAAATATTTCTATATATTGCTATTATATTCTTTTGTAAAAACATTCATTATACTGGTACATTTCTTGATTTATAAAATACTAGAAAAAATATTTTAAGCAAAAAAATTGACTAGAGTAAAAAATGTTGCACAAAATCCCCAATTCAAATTTAATTGTCAAAATCCTTCTAAAATTTCTTAGAATGTGTAAATCTTCTAATGTTCTTTCAAATATTTACAAAAAATGCTTTAGAAGATGGAATTTTCATGAACTCATAATTTGGGAAATAAAGGATTAAAAGTAATAACAGCTTATTTTTTTGCAAGGATTTTCCCAATCAATGCTATTGTAAAGATATTTTAGAATAGTTTCCTAATATTTAATGTGTGTGCGACTTACAGCTGCAATCTATTTATTTATTTATTTATTTATTGTTTGTATTGTTTTATTTTGTGCTTAAAAATACATACAAACTAAAGATATAAATATTTTCTTAAAAGTTTCAGAACTTTTTTTGTCCAAAGCATGAAAATGTTTCTTATAATTTATGTAATTTTTATAAACAAGAATCTTTTGTAAGTTATTTTAAAAATATTTACTCTGCTATAAACTTCAAAATATTTTAAAGTGTTTTGCTAATACATTGTTTTACTATTTTAAAAGAATATTTGTGATTGATGCAATTTATGCAATGTTTAATTTGTGCAATAAATATTTCAGAGTTGAAAATTGTCTTTTAATATGAATGTTGTCTTTTTTGTTCTGTGTTGTAAACCTAGCCTAGAAAGTGTTATACCAATTTGCAGAAAAAAATTAATTTTTCAAATTCCAAAGCTAATTTAAAGATAACAATTGCAATTCTAAGATATTAGGTCATCAAAGATGAACTTTGTAGGAAAAAGACAAAATCACTTGATAACTTACAGATATATGGAATTATTTTATACATGCATTCCTAATTCATTGGCACTCTGAGATGAGTCACACTCAATAGTGACCTTTAGTTCATTATTATTGACCCTTGATTCTGGGCAACTATGTGGCTCATTTGTGAGAGCAAAGTTATGTGCACAAAATTTTGTGAATCAGTTTGATACTGTTTGCTGTATAGTAATATTAGAGTTAAATACAGTGTTAATGTTTCGTAAGATCTGTGATGATGTAGTTTTATGTAAAAACTCAAAAAAGGAAGAAAAAAAAAAAAAAGGCCGAAAAATTTTAAGCTAGTGCCAAATAATAAGCTGTCAAAATTGATAATATTGTTAACTAAAAATTTCATCTTTAACGACCTAAAAAAACTTTTTTTTCTTTAGAGGGCAACTTCATACATACAATAATTGGTGAAGTCCAAATTTTACAAAATAACAAACACATAAAAAGGGTTCCATGCAACAAAGACAGTACAAAGTTTAAAATTAACATTGTGGAAAGTAAGATTGCAACACTGCCTTGGTCGTGCCACTGTTTTATAAATAGGCTTTTAATTAATATCCCACCTAATTACAAGCAAACAAATTTTATCAAAAAACATTAACAATCTTTGGATGATTCAGTGTTAAGGTTCTCGCTGCTACTTGCCATTGTGCTCCATTTGACGAGTAAAAGAACAATCATACTCACCAAATTGTGAGGGCTCAATTTCTGCTTCATTGTTTTTGTGTATGTATATGTGTGCTTGTACACTGGAAATTCTTAAACAATTGCTTCATGCTATTAACATTGTTCTTTTTATAGAGATATTGACTCGACACTAATTCAGCCAAAGACAGGAATAATTATGCAATATATATTTATCTTTTGTTAGTTAATCACTAACTGCGTACTGGCATCATACCAGCAAAAATACAAACAAAATTACTCTCTTAATGTGCCAAATATAGAAAAGTTTTGCTAAAATTAGCCATTTATCACACTATTTATTAAACTTTTGCAAAATAATTATTGGCCGGTCAATTTTTTTTTATCGAGTCGAAATCTCACAGCAATTTTTAGCATATGTTTTACCACAGTAAATCAATGATAGCTATTTTTAATTTTTATTTAGACAGCTAAAAGAATGTTTGAAATATTTACAGATTTAGGACTAGGAGACATTTAGAATGTAGTCATTTGTAATAGTTTCTGTAGCAGATAGTCGAATTTCTATTTTAGCGATTGCAAAAACAATAGGTTATTTTAGAACATTTAGAAAACAGGGATACAATAAGGAGTAAAAGATACATTTTGCAGTGTGTCATGCTGAATCTATTTTGCTAACATTTCTTTTAATTTGGCAACTGTTTTTTATTTCTTTTTTGCCAAATCGATAATGTTTCTCAAAAGCCAACGAGAACCCTATTCAGAGTCTATAGGTCCTCTCACATCTTCTGCAGAACGCATGAAGTTTGTACATAATGGAAAAATGCACATTTCTGATAAACTATGTAACCTATAATAATTGTAGTAGTTTTCCTGCAAGGTTTTATTAAACTACTACTGCCCCAATTTCTTTTAAATTTTAGTTATAGTAGATTCAGAAATTGAGAGGGGGAGGGAATGTAGATATTTATTTTTGTAATACATTTCCGATAATATCTGAAAATTCAATACCTAAAATGAAAACACATTTTTGAGTTTGATTTTACAAGATCTTTTGAACAATATTCCATAGAATATTTTAAATTTAAAAAAAAAAACTTTATAAAATATTTGTGAATGGTTAATAATTATAAATATGTAGGTCAATAGCCTTTATAACTTCGGCAAATTTGAACTCTCCATATTCCATAATTTTTTTAGAAAAACTGTGACAGATGTAAAAATGATCTTATGATTTCACTTTTACTTTTTAATGTGTTATTATGATTGTAAAATAATGTTTTCAAGGTAAATTTCTTAACATTGCGTTTCATAAACTAATTCAATGTTTGTAGCACACTGATGTCATTTGCCGAACATTTCACCTAACTGAACATAATTTGCTAGTGACTGAACATGAATATTTTTATGAGAATTATTCAATTGTAATCTCACAAAACATTTAAATTTATTTTTTGAATAGAAAATAATTTTTCATTTACATTCATCACATCAGCAAACCACAATAAAATTATTTTAGAACTTGAGTATTAGACACATAAAAAAATTTTGTTCAGAAAACCATTAACGTCTTCATTTAAACAAGTGGTTAAGTGTGATTGCAGACTGCACAAAAGGTTCACTTTCTAAACAACTTATCCTTTAATAAATAAATCCAAATTGTTAATTTATAATTATTAAATTTTTACACAGATGGCAGCACCAATATATTTAATTTTAAAAATAATTATAAAAGGAAGATATTCATATTAGTCAAATTAAAAATGTTCAAATAAATTATTAAAATAAAATAAAAAATTCAGCTTTTTGGAAAATCAAAATAAAATATAAATAAATAAAAGTAAAATATTGCAAAGCTTAACATAAATTTAAAGGAGACCAAACTGGTCATCAGAGGTGGCTAGTAATTTAAATGAATAGGAATTTAATAAATAAAATAAATATTTCACTTTGCATAACAGAATAGATGATAAATATGATGAAATAAAAACAAATAAGTATGCATTTTAAGTAAATGTCTATAGTGTTTTAAAACGCATGATTAAATTTTACATATAAGAATTGTTTGATTCAAGGTTTCTTTAGAAGAACCAACCAGCATAGAAGACTGCAAGTTAATCTCTATTTTGTAATGATTATAAATGAATGTAACATCAAATATTCCAAAACTTAAACTTGCATAATCTCTAAATTTTTGGTTGCACATCTTCTGGTTTTGTATTCAAAAAGGTAGAACTTACTGAAATATTCAAACATGACATCAAAATTATTTGTTAACTTTGAAAATTTGTTATAATTTCTAATATATAAAGCCCTTCCCCCTAAACCAGAGTTCGATTTAAGCGGTATCGCATCGCAATTTGCGATTCAAATTTAACTAAAATGCGATCCAAGAAATGCATTAAATTGCAATCATTGCGATGCATATTTCCCAGACTCTTTGATATGTTAAGTACACTTAAAGTTAAAATTTAAAGATGTTTTTGCACGACATACATTGTGTTTTCACTCTCCCCAAGTGTTTATTTACAATGGAAGTACAACGAGATGCCATTGCTGGGCGCATTTTTCTCAGTAAACACATGATTTGTTTCCACCCTGACGCTGTGATTACTGAATCACTGTTACTCGCTAATCACGGCGTTTGCTCTTAGAAGTAAATGTAAATTTGTAAGTAACTTGTAGTAAAATTTATTTGTAAATTTTCAAGATTTAAAAGTTTTAGCTATTTTTTACTTACTATACAAAAGTGTCTAACTGCTATTCAAAACTGACTTTGTATAGCAGTTACTGCTATGCAACTTTCTTTTTCTAAATCGACCCCTGCCCTAAACAAAATTTAATTATAGCATTTGTTGAAGATTATAAATTTCATGTAATGATCACAAGGTAAAAAATATTAAACGAATTTCACTAAACTGTTGCATGCAAAAATAACAAATGTGGATTGTTTTAGAAATCAATCGATAAAAATTGTGATTTTTTGTAAATGATCAATAAAAATAGCATTTTTGTGAAAAATCGTTGAGAATCAAAATTTTTAATGGTAGAATGTAGAAAATTGTCATTTTCATGATTATTACTTATCTGTTGAAAGATACATCTGCCCTGCATCTGTGTATGGCTGTAAGTTTGACATTTTTATTGCCAATATAGTACCAACTCTCAAAATTTCAGAAATTTTAGTATTTTTATGAGTAGAATCCCAGCATAATAAATTAATTTCAAACATCAAGGTTCCCTAGCAACAATTACTCAAATGTCATTGTGCACTACAATTTAAAGAAAAAGCCATTATTTTTATTGAAAGGCACATCTTTTCATTTCCTGAATGCTTTATAAATATATATATATATGTTGCGGCCAATACCTGGAGCCTGGCCAATTCTAGAACTGGCAGGCCAATACCCGAACTGGCCAAGCTTCCTGGCCAAAACCCGAAATACCTGAAATAAATAGCATATTTCAGGTTTTGGCTGGCCAATTCGCGAACTGGCCGGGAAGTCTTGGCCAACATCCAAACTATGATGTATAGGTACCATTTTTTTGTAATTAAGATAATGTAACATTAATATGTACAGTAAAAATGATTCCCATTGATTATATTGAAACGAAATATTTTTGTGTAACCAACTAAATTAACCAAAAATAGTACACAATTCCCTTTCAATATCAAAATTATTTGATGAACCAAATACGATGACAATTACAAGTTAACCGGAAACTTTACTCGAGTTAGATCACGGACAGGCTAACGTCTAGACTATTTGAATTCATAGACACTTTCAACTATGTTAGAAAGAATTAAGCCAAGTACTTATATCTATTTCGCGAATTGGCCAATCGCTACTGGCCAGTTCGCGAATTGGCTGGCCAATTCTAGAATTGGCCAGTCATTTTTTAACGTTGCTGGCCAGCCAGTTCTAGAATTGGCCAATTTCGGGTATTGGCTGCAACATATATATATTTGAATTTACTATTAGCTTACTTAACCACATACTAAAATCAGTTTGCTATAGTTTCTCTTACCATCTGTATGAATTCACTAGAAAAAAGACATTATAATTGCTCCCTGTAGGTTGAGCAAATAGTCCCTACCCCTCCCCTTCCCATACTTATTTGTCTTCTGGTAAATTTTCAGAAGACAGATTAAACAATAATAGAAGGAAGATACTTTTTTTTTCCAAAGCCTAGCTTCATCCCGTCAACTTTCTTATTTTGCTTTTCTGTGTTAAAGTATAAAACTTTTTAAACAAATGATTAATTTACCTTTGAAAGCATTTTCTACTTGTGTTCAAAAACAAAGAAATAAAATTATTTTATTTTGGATCATGTAGATTCTTACCACCTACAAATATAGAATTCCGTAGGTGCTTGAGTATTGATGCATCTAGGGATGCACCGAATAGTGATTTTGGCCAAATACCGAATATTCGGCTTTCCAAATACTTTTTATATTTCTAAGTTTATAGGTATTAAAATGTTACTTTTTAAGACAATTTTATACTAGCAAAAGCCATGCTTTGTTTGGATTCGCGAAGCATTATTTCATTAGATAACTATTTGAAAGTAACAATATTTTTTTTTAATATTATTTGTACTACTTGTTTATGACGTCGACCAGAAAAAAAAAAATAAATAAATACCGCCAAACTAAAAGATTAAATGCCATTAATGATGATAAAAATGTCACATTCACATAACATAAAACTCGTATCACGTGTTCGTTATGCCATCATACAGTGCCGAAGTTGTAAAAGAAACAGAGGGAATACGCTCATGCTCAATACAGAGGATATACCCTAGAATATATGTACTAAAGCTTTCTTGAGCAGTACAGGGTATACAATGTTCCTTTAAAAAAATCCAGAAGGTATACTGTTGATACCCTCGTATATCTTCCAGTACATCCTGGGCCATCAAGTGATTTTAAATATGAAATTTTATTTGTATTCTTATTAAAGTTTTATTAATTTATTTGTTCTTTCGTTGTTTAAAATAAAAAGTATGCCAATTTGTATAATTTAGTGAATAGTCTGGTGAAATTGGTTGACGGGATAACCAAGTAATACCAACCAATAGTAGATAACCAATTGGTACTGCTTGGTTATCCCGTCAACCAAAAAATTATCTCAAACTATAAGAGTAAATGCCAGTATTGGATGACCGTGAATGTCTCATTCAATGACATTGAATACGATAAAGGAGTTTGAAACATCATTAAGTGATTCTATTTAGACTTTTTACTTGTATTTTTATCAATATTCTACTAATTATTTGCTTTTTTATTTAAAATAAAATTTTTCTCTATGTATAATTTGGCTATAGTTTGACGATTTGTATAATTTGGCAAAATTTGTCGACGGGATAACCAAGTAGCACTTTGGAATTTAATCCTGAAATTTGGCGTTAGATTTTTGGTCGACAGGTAACCAAGTAGTACCCAAAAATGTACTGTGATATAGTATCAATAGAATGAAGTAATAAAGTACAAAATTCTATAATATCTTGATTAAATGCCTTCTGTACTCAAGCTGATGAATTTAAGCCATAAACAGTTATAACTGGATGAAATTGGGTAATTAATTTCTCCTCAACGAAAATTAAAATCTTCAATATTTAGGGATGTGGACCAGGATACATACCAGGGCACATGCATTCCCTGTCAGAATAGATTCGTCATGTCGTCATTTTGGCACAGATGTCATATACGCACCACATAGGCACTATTTTCTTTTCAGACGCCAATGATACACACACACCAGGATACTTAACTGGCGACAAAATGTCGTTATTTTGCTTCACATGGTAACACGGATGTTGCTTATTTATTAATAAATTATTTACTTTTATTTTCTTTTTTTCAAATTATATAAATTGTTTTATTCTATAGATATAAATTAAACTTTTTAAAATTTATTGTTATTCAATTTTTAAAAATATGTATGGTAACTGGTATTTGAAAACGAAGTTTTTGCCAAATTGGCGTTGGAAAAAATTACACCAACGTGATGTGTATATTAGGGATGCACCGAATATTCGGTATCTATTCGGTATTCGGCCATGTTACCGAATATTCGGTTAGGCCGAATATTAAACTATTCGGTTGAGCCGAATATTCGGTATGGCCGAATATCAAAGTGTTCGGCCGAATCCAATACTTAATGAAACCTTTTAAAAACTTTTCACTATTTCTACTTTTAACTGTCAATTTTTTAATTTATATTTAAAATAATTAGAAACAATATCATTTTTAAATAAAATAGAATGTTTTTACATTATTTATTTGCTGTTTGTAAAGTATAACTTAAGAAAATTAACCATGAGAAGGATTAAAATGGTGATTTATTAGGATTCTGCTTACGAATAAATTATGTGCTGATACAAGTTTCTAAATTTTGTTTAGTAAATCTGTTTCTTGCTTTTCCCCAAATAAAAATCCTTTAAAAGAAAAAAAAAAAAACTTTTGAGATTAGTAATAGCTATCAAGGCAGACAATTTTTGTTCATGAAACAATAATCATAATCAACTTATTGAGTCATAAGTACATTGTATTTCATCTCACTCTAGGTCAAAACTTGTTTGTTCGTTTATTACATTAACAATAAATAAGATAACATTTTCAACTCGCATGCTTTGATTTCTGTAAAATATGATATGATGAGAATGGTGGAAAATACCACCATTCATAAGAAAAGAACTATGAGCCAAACATACCTTTATTCAGAATTAAGTTGAAAGTATTTGTACTTTATATTGAAAAAAATCTGCCTTGAGTTATTTAAAAAGGACAATTATCAGATTGTAATTATAAGATTGTGGCCATATTTTCATTATTTGATTTTAAAATGTTTATTTTGATTCGTAGAAAATTTTATTAATTAAAGTTTCATAATTGCACTTCTTAAATAACTCAAGGCAGATTTTTTTCAATACTAAATGCTCTTACAAAAAGCTCTTGTTTATCAAAATGTAAGTTTCTTTTATTAAATATTATGTAAAACTATTTTAAAAAGTAACATTTTAATACCTTTAAATTTTGAAATATAAAAAGTATTTGGAAAGCCGAATATTCGGTATTCGGCCCAACAATTACTATTCGGCTAGCCGAATATTCGGTATTCGGTTCACCTGTCGGCCGAATATTCGGCCAAAATCACTATTTGGTGCATCCCTAGTGTATATGACATCTGTGTCGACGTTTTTTACGCTGATATCTAGCCTCTTGTCTTAAAGATCATCTATATAATAAAAGCTTAAGTCATGTGACTGTCATCAACACTTCCGGGCTTACCCACTTCACTCTTTATATGTTATGCAGCCAATTTTGTGTTAGCCATCGCAGGTGATAAGTCGCCAAATTATTGTGCAGATTATTGTTATTATAAGCGCATTTGGTTGTCCTCAACAGTTTGCTGTAATAACCATTTCGCTTTTATAGGCCAAAAAGCCAGTTTTAATCAAAATTATTTTTCCTGATGATAAAGCTATATAAAGCTAAATAGAGATCGGTTTAAAAAAATAATATTTGAGAGATGAATTACATTGAAGTACGTGTATATTTTGAGATTACTTCAGTAAAATTTAAATTTACTTTCCAAATTCTGTTTCCACCAAAGTAAACAAAAAAAAAAAAGGTTCATTCTCCAATGATTGAAAAATAATTTATGGAAGTAATAAATCATATAGCAAGTTCTCCAACCATCAATCTTGCCATGCAGAAATAATTCGAGCATGTAATTCAATCGAACTTCAGTTTCACTCAGCTAGATGAAATACTATACAACTCAACTTTATAAATGTTTTCTTGACGAAGTGAAATGTAAATGAACCAACTCACATAATATTTAATATACAAATTTCATGTCTCATTGTAAGTTAATTTGATATCCACATACCATTTACGTAGATCACCGTAAATTATTGTTAATGACCAATAATACTTAAGATTTTAAAAACCAATCGCATTCAGAACAATAATTTATTACACATTTATTAAATGGGTCATTCTTCAAAAAAGGGCATATTTCAGAATTTTTTTTTTTTTAATTTAAACTTTTTTTTTTCACTTAATTTTTTTTTTTCTGGGTTTTATAAGCAAGTGAGGAACACTAATAAAGCTATGGTCCTGTTCAATTAATTTTATTTATTTAATAAAAAAATATTTAAAAAATTTAGTGGTAACGGAGGTGAGACTTTGGTAACGGAGTGGAGATGCATATTCTTATTAATGTATATACTTATTAAAAGTAACTAAAAATCTTAAAATAGAAAGGAATATAACACATTAAAATAAAAACAAATGCATACACTGCTCCAAAATTTTATAATTTGAAAATTATCAAAAATAAAGTTTATTTATTGCACACATAATGGCCTCTGTTAAAAGTGGGTTCATTTAGAATTTCTAGTATCTGTTTCTGATCAATAAAGTCTGTGTCATAATTCTCTGGAAAAATAAAAACCACCCCAATCTTTGATTTCTTCAGAAAGTTCACCTTATACATCTCATTCATTTCTACGGACATGATTTTACAAATGAATTGATACTTTTTCGTTTTCACAAATACTCAACCCTTACCCATGCACCAACATAGGGAATTTTGAAAAAAGTTGCTTGAAACAGATTGTGGAAGTACCAATTATGAGAGTGAAGGGAAAAAAAATGTTTATGTGCATTTTATGAATTATACAGCATAAGACATATGTCAGAAAAATTAATGTATTTAAAACTTATTAATGCTCATTAAACTCATCAATTTTTGCCAAGTTCAGACATTAATTTGTATTATTATTGTTTGTATTATTTATTTATTTGTATTATTGTTTTAAATTGTCTTTTACTTGCTTTGTTAAGACTTCACCATACAATATATATTTTTTTAATTGCTAGTGAAATATGCTGACCTTTAACAAGTTCTTTTACATTTTTTTTTTTTTTAAATTATTGCTGGAGTATCCAACTTTGCTATTTGAGATCTTTGTGCTCTTTTTTTGTACTTTTCCATCTTATTATTAGATTCTTTAAGCTTGGCTTTTAACTTTAGATTCTCATTCTTCAGATCATGTGTATTTTTTTTTTTCGTCTGTTTCTATACAGGCTTTCTTTACTTGTTGAAGGCACATTTTGTACCAATATTGGTAAACATAAAGATGGACTTGCTGGAGGAGTATTTTCTTCAATCTTTTTCTCTAATTCTTTTTTCTTAGGTTGTAAGATTTCTTGCTCTTTTCTCGCCAATTTTTTCTAACATTTCTTTGTTCTTGTGGTGTCATTTTATTAATGCTTTTAATTTTATCGTAATTTTACCTTTCCTTGTATCTCTCCTTTCCTTCTCAAGCCTAAGTGAGTCATTTTTTGTCGCATCACAGTCTCTGTATGTTCTCTTTTTTTGATTGCCAATACATTTTTTTCGACCTTTTATACTATTATGCTCATTTCTTTTCTTTATCATAGTACTAAAAAAAATTATATACAGTAGACTCCCTAAAATCCACAACTCTCTAAAATTCGCACATAATTTACAGATGTAAACAATGAAACATTCAATTTTGATTTAGGGATAAAATTTGACTTTTTTATTTTTATATCAATTCCATTTTTATTTTAATTTGTAATTTTCATTAATATTACTGAATTCATGTGTTTTCATGAAGGAAGAATAAATTTATTTTGGAATAAATTAAGATTTTGTTGTATCACTGGTATTCAAATCTTTTTACCAAATATATTTATGTAGTAACCAAACCTTTTTGGTTATTAAGTCTAACTAAACTTGAAATAAAACTTCCTCATTTTAAGATTTTGATGTGAATTAGTAATGTATTTTTATAAAGCAAATTTCATATGAAAAATGCATCTTATCTTTATAATAAATATTTAATCATACATTATTGATTAACTCAATCTTTGCTTTTAATATTTTAACCATGTTAAAAATTATCTAAATTTTTATTATTTTAGTTTATTACTTATTTTAATGTTTTATTATATTGTAAGCCTTCATAAAAGTTTCAATTTCATTGTTAATTACATTCAAATTACTGTTTAAAAACTGTAAACAAAGCAATGACCAGAAATCTGCAAAACCTCTGGTCCTAAGCTGTGCGGATTTGAGGGAGTCTACTGTATAGGATTTATTGAATAAGTAACAGTTTAATAAATGCTAGCTACCCTATATGTTTAATTTCATGCCACTAATAGAATATTAAGATATAAAAGTATTTAAATCACTTGAATTATGCTAGTCACTTAATATCCATTATTAGAATTTCATAATAGGAAATTATTTAAAAACATTTGAAATATAATAATCATTTTGCTCTCTAATAAATCCTAAAACTATAATCAATTATCTAAAAAATTCTTAATTATAATAGTTATTATTTTTTCTTGCACTTTTTTGCTTAGTTTGAGCAAAGAATCGATTAAATCAACAGATATAAATTATTAAAACACAGCTAATGAAAGCCATGAAATAGTTGATAGAAACTTAATTAGAAATCTAGGCTACAATTGATCAGTCCAATAATAGAAATAAACTATCAATATTTATTATATTATTTTAGTATAATAATTGTTAAGTAAACCATTAACTTTTATTTTGATTAATTTTAAGTACTTATATTTAATTTAATCTCACCTCCGTGATTAACAAAGGTAACGGAGGTGAGAGTAATGGAGGTGAGGATATTTCATATAATGATGCACTGTTTGTAAATATTTGACTCAAAACTAATGTTATTCACACAGGATTGTATGTGTTGTGATAACTTTTAAATTCAAATGTCAAATAAATAAATATAATGCATTGCTTACCTTCCATTGGCAGTAATGGAGTGGAGTATCCCAAAAAACAAAATAAAGAAATTCCATTTATTTGAATAAAATAAGCTTTAACTGAGAGCAAATGACAATTTTTTGTCACAGAGCTAACAGAGTTCTTTTCCTTTGTTTTAATACAAATGATTTACCAGTACTGCCTTCTATGAATGAATGTTTAAAGCTAAAACTGTTAGTAACGGAGTTGAGAATTTCAATTGGGACAAACAAAAACATAACTTAAAAATGCATTTGCAAAAATTATTTAATTTATTGAAACATATTTTTAAATTAGCTAAAGTTCATTTAAAAAGGAATTAACAATAAAAATTATTTAACATTTATTTCACTTTTTAATCGAAGAGTTTTTTAAAATGTGAATGGGGGACACCCACGGAGGTGAGATTTCCCATGTATTACTTAATATTAAGACTAGAGATGGGAATGCTCGGAAAAAAACCGGAAAAATTGGGGAAAAAAACCGGTTTTTTTCGTGTTTTTTCCGAAGGCTTATTTTTTAATTTTTCCGAACTGGAAAAATTGAAATGAAATAATATAGTGAAAATTTTGTAATAGCTACATTCTAATACTTTTTATTTTACTTATTTTTATGTTGAGTGTTTCACATGAAAATTTTAATGTGGGTAATCTGATCTCTGAGCAGAAATCTGTTTGAGAAGACTTGAAAGGATCCTTCACATTTTTTTCTTGTTTGAAACACAAGATCCTTTGCAAAATTTCTCTTGAAAATAGACATTTCAGAAAAAGTTTAATCAACAAACTGAATCTCTTGCAAGTGCAGTGATTGAAGAAAAAAAAAATCTCATGCCATACAGCAGCTGAATCTCATTAAGTTGCATTTATGTATGTAAATAACCTTATTAAAAATGTCTAAATAGGAACCTAAATATAGTAATAATTTTTTATTCAAAAATTCTAAGTATATTTTGTACAAGTATATACAAAAAATTCACAATTTCACAAAAACTTGATTACATGAAAAAAAATCTAGCTATGTAATTATGCAACTTCTCTTTTTAAAAATTAATTCATGTGTAAAATTATTACAATAATATGCCGATTAATGGAAATGATAAAATTAAAAATTTAACATAAAATTTTGAAGTATGCATTTATTACTTTAATCTATCTTTTCAAGAAGTATTGAATTCGTGAAAAATTTGACTTCCAGTTTTTGGTGTATTTAAAAGTTTTAGAAGGTCCTGAACACGTTTTGATGATTTTTGGAAAATATCTGTCACTCTGTGAGTCTGTATATGACAAATTTTATGGGTACTCTATCTCAAGAACTGATGCACATAATTTCACAAAACTTTAGATTCAGTTACACCTTGATATAAACTCAAGATGTTTAGTTATTAGTGTATATCGCCAAACCGATGGCGCTGCTATGCTGCATTATTCATAATTTCCACAATAGTTCTATCTAAAACTTATGTATGTATTTTTATAAAATTTCAGATTAAGTTAATCTTTGACATAACTTCGTGTTCATTACTTTTTGGTGTAAATTGCTCAACAGATGACGCTGCTATGCTGCATTATTCATGATTATCGCAATAGCTTTACCTCAAGGACGATTAAAAAAAAAAAAAATCAAACTACAGCTTTAGACAGTTTCTGATATATATTAATGTTGTTTAGTTTTTGGTGTAAATTGCCCTATAGGTGGTGCTACAATGCTGCATTTTTCAAGATTTCGTTATAGTTGATTAATTGAATGTTTTTTCAAGGTGTTGAATCTAAAATTGACCTCCATTTTGCCTCCATAATATACAGTAATGTTGGAAAAACATGGGCAGTTTGCATTAGAAAAGTACAACTGCAATTAAAAAAAAAAATATTTTATTACAAATAACTATGTTTCAAATTATACTTTCACTCTTGATTAAACTTTGAATTTTTGTAGTTTTCTAAAGCACACTAGAAGTTTATCTCTGTGTATAACTGCTTTTGTTAATTCCTCAAATAGTGAGCATTTTCTATTTGTAGTGTTCTGTTTTCATAACTTTTGAGTTCCACTCTTAGAAATATTAAATTACCATGTGGAAACATTATTGAATATGGTTTCTTACTCAAGAATAGAATACCAGATTTCAGGGTAAAAAGAAAAAAATTACATTTAATTAAACTTAAATATATATATATATATATTATCTGGTTTCAGTGAGTAAATATCTAACAGTCAATAAATCCTACGCTATTTTTTAGTTGCAGACCTGAGTAAGCCAAAGTAAACCTTAGTTTTGTTTGAATTTAGATTATAAAACTAAATCAAAACTTTTTGAGTTGAGATTGGAAAGCTATACCAAAACTAAACATATTTTATAAAGGAAATAAAATTATAATTCTAAGAAAAAAAAGTATTAGTGTAAAAAAATATATTTTTTAAACAAACAATGGAATTTTTGAATACTGATATTCATAATAATGACAAAACTGCAATAATTTCTTTAAAAACTAATATCATTTACTTAAAAACTATACTTATGTAAATGGAATGCATAATTTATTTCATTCCAAACTGCAGACATAATGGCTCAGGTTTTTACATTAGGTCAGTTAGTAGTTAAACATGTAACTGAAAAATCATTTCAACAGAGATATGATATAACAAACAATAGTGTTTAATAAAAATTCTTAGGCTGTGGAAAAAAAAAAAAAACTAAACTTTTAAAAGCAGGCTTTGCTACTTTCTTTTTATTTTGTAATATAAAGTGAAAATAATTTTCATTTAATACATATAAATGGGAAAAAATGTTTATTATTTAATATTCTCTAAGAAAATATAATTTATTTGGGAGAAACAGCCATGAAAAATCAATTTTTCCAATTTTTCTGTTTTTTTCCGAAAAAAAAAAAAAACGGTAAAAAACCAGTTTTTTTCCGGCACTTATATTTTTCCGGAAAATTTACATCTCTAATTAAGACACAAAATAAAACAGCTATAGAATAGTAAATTGTATGAAAAGATTCTCTATTCTTTAAATATTCAAAACAATAAAAAAAATCAGATATATATTATAAAGTATAAATACTTTCAACTTAATTCTGAACAAAGGAATGTCTAGCTCAGAGTTCTTTTCATATAAATAGTGGCATTTTCCATCCTTCCCATTATATATTTTACAGAAATCAAAGCATGTGAGTTGAAAATATAGTTATAAAATCTTAATTATTGTTAATGCAACAAACGAAAACAGAAGTTTGACCGAAGTTTGACAGAAGTTATTTACTAAATAGAATTTAGGAGCTTGCATCTGCTCTCGCACCATTTATTCCTAAGGAGAATCCTAATAAATCATAATTTTAATCCTTCTCATAGTTAATTTTCTTAAGTTAAACTTTACAAACAGCAAATAAATAATGTAAAAACATTCTATATTATTTAAATATGATTTTATTTTTAATTATTTTAAATATATTAATAAAGTGACAGTTAAAAGTAGAAATTGTGAAGAGTTTTTAAAAATGTGTTTTAAAAGGCTTTATTAAGTATTAGATTCGGCCGAATACTTTGATATTCGGCCTAACCGAATATTCGTTAACATGGCCGAATACCGAATATTCAATACATCCCTAGATGCATCCAAATGTAGTTTGCATGCACAACAAACTAGAATGCACAAAATTAATATAAAAATAAAAATTATAAAACATTTATTAACAACAATATACATAAGTTAAGCTCTTTTGCCTTTTCTAGTTGCCCAAGCTGCAATTAAATTTTTTGCATACATAATTGACAAAATGTGTGTAACAAATCCCAAGGTAACAAAACTAGTAGTTAAAGCAACAAGTGGAACCCCATTAAACTTTTCAATTTTATCACTTGCTGTTCCAAGCACAAAAAATGTTTTCAAATCACCAGACATTAATAAATATGAAACAGCCCAAAGTAAAGGGAAGATGCCACAAATGACGATTCCAACAATGAAAGTCTTCATAGCAGTGATGTTATTTTTTCTAATAGCAAAAAGTGATGGCAGCACAAACAGAGAACCTGTAATCCAGATCCATTCCCAGACTGCAGGTTTTGGAAGGGCTACATTATAAATCTCTTTTAAATCAAAGCCAAAAAATGACACTATTTCAGATGACAGTTTAGTTATTTCATATGCTGTCAGTATGCAGTGGAACAACATAACTAGCTTCAACCTCCTTTTATTTTCAGCACTAAAATAAAAATTAAATTATAAATGTAAGAATGAAATAAGCATACAAAATATTTATCAATATTATGTATCATCGATTAATTACATCATAACACTTCATGAAAGGGAAAGGGTGTTATATCACATCTAAAACATGAAAACTATTTAATAACATAATGAAATTTATTAAATATAAATACAGTAGACTCCCTCAAATCCGCAAACCAGATATCTGGAACTCTCTAAAATCCACATATATTTTATGGGTATAAACAATGAGTCTTTCAATTCAAATATTGAGACAAAATTTTATTTTTTTGTTTTGCATCAATTTCATACATTTTTTATTTTGTTATTTTCTTAATAATACTCTATTCATGTTTTTTTCATGAACGAATTTTTTTTTTTTTTTTTTTTTTTTTTTTTTTTGGGAAAAAATTCAAGATATTGCTGATATCACTGAAAAAACAATCTTATTACCAAATATATTTATGCATTAATCAAGATTTTTTGGTTATTAAGACTGGCTAAACTTGAAAAAAAAAAAAATCTTATTTTATGATTTCCATGTGAATTAGTAATTTACTTCTATGAGACAAGTTTTGTTGAATAATTCTAAAAAAATACATCTAATCTTTACAATGAATATTTAATCATACACTATTGATTATTGATTTTACTATTAACACTTTTATCATTTTAAAACTATCTAAATTTTTATTGTTTTAATTTATTATTTATTTTAATATTTTATTATATTTTATGCATTCATTATAGTTCTGATTGCACTATTAATTGTTTTAAAAATGTAAACAAAGCAATAACCAGAAATCTGCAAAATTCTAAAATCCACACAACCTCTGGTCCCAAGCTGTGCAGATTTGAGGGAGTCTACTGTATATATTCTTTCTTATTAAAATAATATTAGGTACCTTATTCCTTTTCTTTGAATTGCAACATTTAGTCTGAAATAAGAGCATACCAGATTGAAATGGTTTTATGATATTTATAGGAGTAGTTAGTAATTCATATAAATATAGCATAAAATTAGCTCTAAACTAAAAATTGCGAAAAAAAAAAAAAGGGCATGTTATTCAGTATTGTAATCTTAAAAAAAGCAGATGTTAAAGTCATGAACATTATGTCTAGAGTATACACTATAGCTTTATTTGGACAACAGTGGATATACTTCATAAAAAATGACAGAAAGTATACAGCACATACCCATTACTACACTCCTGATCACATCACAACCAGAGGGAGGTTACTACTTACTATGCAAGGTTACAAGCAGTAACATAGAATAAGGAATTAAAAAAAAAAAAAAAGCCACAGAATTTGTACCGTCAAGCAATTAATGGATGATCCTTTAAATAAAATAATTATTTATAAAAAATAACTGTTTAATAAGCTCATACAGGGTTGATGCTGAAGGAACAGTCTAGCATTGACAAAGATCAAACCAAAGAACAAGAACAGTAGATGAAGTGTCAAACAAATAGCTAATATAATAACCCAAGAGGTGACAGCACAAAAACCTATGCCATCAAGCACAAGAAAAAAAAAAAAAAAAAAAAAAAAAAAACCTTTATTTTCTGGAAAAGTGGCAATAGGGAAATCTAATAATCCATGCCTGCTGGAAGTGAAGTGGTGCATAAGCCAAAAATTAATACCACAAATGGTTCACTCGTAGATTTGTGTTTTTCTGTTCCCAGTTTTAACTGTTTTCATATCTTTGTTTATAGGACAAGCACAATGATGAACCTACGAGTGAACCACTAGTGGTATTAATTTCTGACCAGCACACATGGATCATTGGATTCCCCTATTACTACTCGTCCAGAAAATAAAATTTTTTTTTTTTTTCTTGTGCTCGATGACATAGGTTTTTGAGCTGTTGGCTCTTGAATTATAAGGGCTACCTTGATTGCATCCTGAGAGAAACTTGTTTTGTACTCTGTGTGAAATGGCATTGCTACAAGGTAAATGTACCAAAAGATGATATCTCTAGAAAATTTGGCTTTAAAAAAACTAGAGTGGTTCAAACCTGGGGTTCTTGAGTTACAGAATGAAGTGTGCTGAAATACAGAATGTAGGGTGGGCTGCAGCCATGGTGGTCTTCAGCTAGTAAGGGACCCTCATTATAATGATTGCAATTATAATTCCTAGCATTTAAGATACATTATACTTTCAATTCTGGGGGGGGGGGGGGGATTATCAAAAAACACTACCTTACTCTTAAAATATGAAATGATATCTTAGTTTTGAAAATATAGAGGATCTCTGGAAATGTACAGAAACAAAAATTTCTGCCACTTGTTCAAAGAACATAACATTTTAGAACAGATGTCTTTTCCAAGACAATGCATGAAATTTGGTGACTTTTTCTTGATGCACTTTCTTACTCCACAACACACTACTATTTTCTAATGCACATCTTTGAGTCATGGGAAATACATTATTTATAAATAACAACATATAAAAAAGCACAAAAAAGACTTATTTTTACAAAAATCAAAATGCAGTAAAAATACTTTGGCATAATCCTAAAACACCGAGACACTTGGCATCGTTGAATTTGGCGAGGCAATAAATGGCTTTTTCTTATTACCGGATCGTTTTCTGAATTCTTTCCACACCTACAGTTGTTAGTTCAGGAATTTTGATCGATTTAACTGGATTGCATGGTTTATCTTTTGTTTGATTGGCTTTTATGAAATGCCATTGTTACATCAGTCTATTATTGTTTAAATTAAAAAAGGAGATTGCATTATATATGTATGACTATATTTTCCCAGCCTTTTTTTCATGTTATTTTAAAGATATTGCTTATTTTAATAAATAATAACATACATTTGGAAACAAATATGTGGTACGGCAGACGAATATATTGAGGATACGCTTTTCTCAAAATAAATATTCAATGATTTAAGTTATGATTTGTCAATTTCATTTAAAAAATTGAGATGATGTGTTAATGTTACTGAAACGAATTCTTGTATCAGAAAAACTTTCTTTTTTACTTAAAAATTCGCGCAATATTTATGTACCATAAATACATAAAAAAATATTTCAAAATTTTATCCCGTATTTTCATAAAAATTCACAAAGATTTTAATAGTTGGATATCTGCATTAATAACCGCAATTTTGCTCATTTTAGAAATTTCTTCAATGCGACTTTTGAGCATCCAGAGAATATTTTTTCGGTTTTAGTGTCGTTAGTTAATGCAGGTTTGACAAGTTTTGTGCATTTTAGGGATTCGAACACAGCGAGTTTCGTGAATCCAGCGATTTTTTTTGTTTTGTTTTAATGGGCGTGCAGCATTCATGCATGCATTACTAATTGCAGCATTGACGAGTTTCGTGCATTTTAGTGATTCCTGCGCAGCGAGTTTCGTGGATCCACTGATTTTTTTTTAGTTTTAATGGGCGTGAAGTGCTCATACACACGTTAGTTATTGCGGCGTCGACGAGTTCCATGCATTTTTCCGGTTCCTGCAAAGCGAGTTTTGTGGATCCACTGATGTGATCTTTTTAATGTACTCATAATGCTTTAGTTTTTTAAATTATAAAAATTATATGATATAGAAATTATAATTATTTGATAAATATCCTTACTAAATTTTAGAAATAAAATATTTGTAAAATTCACGAATGTAAGTTGTAAAATCTATATAACTTTGTGCAAATTTAAGCAGCAAAATTTTAAAATTCTTTTTCTGTAATTTTTATCTCTAGTAAGTAGTTGTTTTTCTCGAATTTTTAAGTATGAAACGAATAGTGCGAAGAGGAAACTGTGACCGGGTCAAAGTCTCAATTCGGCGCCCCCTCCCCAAACTTTTTCTTGTGACAAGCTAAAAATGACGTTGGTAGTATAAATTTGGTGCCCCCCCCCCCCAAATTTCTGCACCCGGAAAACTGCCATCTTCGCCCCCCCCCCCCTTTTCGCACGGCACTGATAAGTACACAATTATTTTTGTGACTGTTTATTGAAATAAACAATATCTGTAAAGTACACAAATAAGAAATTCCCTAATTTAAAATAATTCGCTTGAATGTATGCAGTGTGTTTTTAAAATTCATTTCTTTTAATTTTTACAGTGCTTAAGGTTTTTTACGCTGAGTATTTTAAAGGAACTAAAGTATTTTTCATAGCCGAAATCTAGATAGATTTTGTGCTGTTAGCGAAACGAGATTGACCAATCAGAAAATTCGCTCACTTAAAGAAAAATCTTTGTAAAAATGCTGGTTTCTGATTGTTCAATCTCATTTCGTTATCTCTGTATTCGCAAAATCGGCCTGAATACCGGACATTAGATGAAAACATTGCATTGATGTTAGTTCATTTATTGTTAGAAAAGATTCAAATTTTGTAATTACTGAATTATCTGCCGCATATGAAACGATATCTGGAAGCAGAAAGAAATTTTTTTAGTTTGTTTAATAGATTTTTAGTTTGGAACGCATGATCTGTTTTCTTGGATAAACTGTAAATAAAAAAAGGTAAGTGAATTTTTATTTGATGGCTATTGCATTTTGTTTGTTTTAGAAACTGGTGCATATAAAGTGTTAAATATTTATTGTGAATTTTTTTTAAAAATCGGTAGATCGGGAACGGTAAATTTTTAAAATTCAAAAAGTATGGTGAAAAATCTTCGTATAACTCGAGAAAATCCATGGTAAAAGAAGTTAAATAATTGTAAATTGTTTGATATATTGTTTATAAAAGGAATATTATTTATAAAGTAATCATCCTTGAAACCAAGCATGCCGCTAATTGTCTTCTGAGAAACATGTGTTGTGATTGGAGAGAATCTCTAGGTTGCTGAAAACTCGGTTGGCGCTTGTGGATGCTTGGCACATGTTAAAAAATCGCCAAAATCAGGTGTCTTGTCTGTTTTAGGAATATCCCAATACTTTTTCTTCCAACATATAATTAATAGGAAAAGAGTTGTCAACGTAATTTGAAACTTTTAAGAAAAATACATATCTTTAAATCATAGAAAAATACATATCTTTAAATCATAGAAAAACACTATATTTGTAACGACATATTAAACACAAGAAAAAGCAATTTTTACAAAATTATCAAAATGAAGTCAAAATACTTTGTTTTCCAACATAAATTATAAAAGAGTTACCAACATCATTTTAAGATTTTAAAATACCTACTTAATATCAGAGTAGTCATTAAAATAAAAACTCATGGAAAATAGGCCATTGATACTGTGCTTCTAAGCATACTTACGTGGAAGGGAAAAAAAAATCATCTGAAAACGTTACAAAGCACAATTATATTGAAATATGAAAAGAAACAACAGGGAAGACAGTGAGGGAAAAGTAAAAAAAAATTGGGAAATTGTAAATTGTGTGTGTTATGAAAAATTCTCATTTTTTTTTTTTTTTTTTTTTGTTAGAACTAAAACATGCCATAAATAGGGTTTTTTTTTTTTTTTAATATTACCAGAATATTTCGATTGCCAACAATGTTTGTATTACTTTTTTAATTAATTCACCAACTATGTTGAAGACTAAGAAATTCATGATACATCATTATACTAACTAGCAATTTTATTTTTTCAAGTTTTATAAAAGCTTATGCTTTTTCATATCTCTAGAAGGGGTTCCGGTCTATGTTCTGCTCTGGTCCAGAAGCCTGGTACCGGCGGTTATATTACATATAAAAAAGAATAGTTCCGACTGCGTAAACAATCACGAATCTGTCTTTTTTTGAACTCATATATTGTAAATAAAAAAAATGCATTTATGAGAAAACATACTTTTAGACGAAAAAATAAGTTTACCTAATTTGATAGTGTGAAGCAACCGTTTCACGATGGCCAAAATCACTCCCATCTGTACCTCTAGCTCTTGCACCTTCTCTAGAAGCCATAGAAATGTATTATAGAAAATATTATAAAAATCATTCAAATTAAAACTAATCCTTTGGACCGAAACCTTGAGTTTAGCGTCAAACAGAAGAGAGTTACAGGAGGTTACCATACAACACAACAGGAAAGCAGAAGTGAAAGTACTTTTTAAGAGATGTGGTGAGTTGTCTACGGAAAGAAAATTAATTTCAGAGGAAACTCTATATTAACACAGCATAAATTATTGAAAATGCATTAATAATATCTTTATTACTATTTAAAATAAATACTGGATCAGTTAATACATAAATGATATTAAATGTACATATTTTTAAAATGTCAATCAAAGTTAAATATTTCTTTTGGCATCGACTTTCATTCAGAAAGCAAATAAACATGGGAGTTCGTCTGCACTGTTTTGTGATATGTTACCGCTAAGGAAAATGTCCTTTATTCTAATTTAAATATTAGTTTCTAATAATTTTTTTGTCAGCAGAACACTGCATTGGAAAGTACAATGGACAGCAAGCCTGTCGTTACTTGTAAGTTGGCTTTTGTCTTTACATTTTTCTTTCCCTTTCCTTTGATTCCGAAGTTATCATTGTATGCCTTTTAAGTTTCATTAAATTTTAACTTGTACTGTGTTAACAAAAAAGACCCATTTTTTTTTTTAATTATCTAAAAGAAATCTTGTTTCCTTAGGAAAAAATAGGTTTTTTAAGGATATCTGTACAAAATCTATTGACTATAGGCTTTTGTACTACTATAAACTGAGACAAAGTTAATTAACTAACTGGTAACTATTCTATAGGCATAGTCAATATGCAGTATTTTATGGATATTGTCTATGGTTAATTTAAGATAGTACTAACTATTTGATTGACAAATTTGAAATGATTATTTCAATATCAATTATGTTATGGGAATCTAATCAGTGTTGTGAATGTGGAATTAACATAAATGCTGGAGCTATTATTTTGTTTATATACGCTACACATTACCTTCTCGTGTATATGTTATGCCGTCTTGTAACACTCACCATACCCTTATTTTTAATATTTTATTTGAGGAAAAGAAATTGGAGAAATCATTTCAAGCAAGTTTTATTCTATTAAAATGTAACATTTAATTCTAAAATTGCACAGTGTTCAAATTGGAATTTATTTAAGAGTATTTCTGCTGCAATTGTATGTACATTAAGTATTTCAACCAAAAAGTGTATTTTGTGACACCTTTGCTTTTGTATGCAAATAATTGCCAAAACTGTTGAAATTTCAAATTATCAGTTAAATACTGAGCATATTTTAAGTAATTTTCTCTGGACAACAATAGGTTTGACCTATTGTCGTAAATAAATACCCATAAATTATCCCTCCCCCACTCTGATAACCACAAACCAAATAATAAGAATATTGACTGTCTGGCAAACATCTATACCTTATAGTCCAAGAGCCAACAGCACAAAAACCTAAGGTATGGAGCACTAGAAAAAAAAATTATGGAAGAATAGTAATAGGGGAATCTAATGATCCATGTCTACCGAAAATGAAGTGGTGCATAATCCATATTTAATACCACTTGTGGGGCTGCAGGAAAGCCGGCTTTTTCTAAAAAAAGGCCAGGCCGGCCGGCTTTTATTGGAAAAAACCAGTTTTTTGTGGAAAAAGCAGGCTTTTATTGGCTTTTTTCCAATGCATATATTACCTATTATTTATTTTTAACAACTTCTTTTGTTAATTTACCTTACAAATGGCCATTTTATGTAAATTAAAACTAAAATCTTATAAAATTCATTTAAAATCATGTTTCAGATGTCCACTTTTATAGCCAGTTAATAATATATCACAAAAATCTCATAAATAGCCAATATGATTAACAGACATCTGTACTATAGATCCAGTGGCACATCCTATACTTAGTTAAGGTATTTTAATTTTTTTATGGGTAAGAATTATATCCAAATAAACAATATACAAAATGATATACTGTTTATAAAATACTTCACTTAAACAATGGTTCCTAACATATATGAATGTGTTAGTATTATGAATAAAAATAGTCACTTGTTTATGTAAGAAGTTTATAAGGCAGCATTCTACTTTAAAAATAAGAAAAAATAAATAATTTTGACATAGCTTTTATATTTATTTATCTTTCTAAGTACAGTAAATTCTCTGTAAGCCAGACTGAGTAAGATGGAGATTTGTCTAGCTCGAAAAGGTTTTTTAAGTACTTGTGAATCCATAGACAGTGTAAAATTTGTCTAAGGCAGAATATCATTTACTGTGAACAATTTTCTCAGTTCTGATTGATTCTGACTTATACAGAGTTTACTGTACATCCCTTTATCTTCATTTGTTTTTTTCTTATAAGGAAAGAGCTGACATTGTGTGGGATGAATCACTGTGGGGTGGCAATAGCAAGAAACATCTGTCTGTTCTTTATATCTCTTGCCGTACACATGACCTTGGCCAATCTGATTGGTCTCTGAAAAGATTATCTGTTTTATTGGGATTTTCAGACGAAATTTGCCGTTTTTTCATGATTTTTTGAGGAAATCTGCTGTTTTTTGGCAATTTTTTGACAAAATCTGTCGTTTTATCGTGATTTTTTTTTTTTTTTACAAAATTTGACACTTTTTGCGAATATTTTGACAAAATTTGCCGTTTTATCACAATTTTTAGATGAAATCTGCCGGGTTTTTTTTTCCTGATCTTTTGAGGAAATCAACCAGGTTTTTTTTTTTTTTTTGGAATTTTGTGTCAAAATTAGCCATTTTTTCGCAAGTCTTTTGACAAAATTTCTCGAAAAATAGTCGTTATTTTGCAATTTTTTAACGAAAGTCACCAATTTTTACGATTTTTTTACTTTTTGCATTCTATGAGACGCACAAGAACGTTGTTCTGCATCTTTTATGCGCTATAGCATGTCCATCGCGGCATCCCTGAATATGTAAAAAGAAAAGCCTTTAATAAAATTATCAGTAAAATTGAAACTTTTTCTTTACCAAAAAGTTTATCAACATCAAGACGATCTGCACTAACAATGACTGTTGGTTACCTTGTATTTAAGAAGAACATCTACTCAGTTACTCATTTGATATTCTTATCTTTAGAAAATATATCCTATACAACTCAATATAGATTCTTTTCTCCCAGCTGACCAGCACCGCTTTCTTGAAACTAATGAGTAGTTAAATTTAAATCACAGATTTTCTTCAATATCTGAATCATTTTGAGATTCCTGAGGGTCTTTTCATTTATTTCAGTCAACTGTTGTTCGTTTCTATTAGGGTAACACCCATCTACTATACAGGTATGTGCTTCATTACATTTTCATGTGTATGTTATGCCGTAATGTAATACTCACTACCCTTATTTTTAATACCTCATTTGAGCAAAAAAATTAGAGAAATCATTTCAAGTGAGTTTTATTCTATTAAAACAGAAAAATGTTTTTGCTCACCAATATTTTATTAGAAAAAAAAAAAAACATTCTTAAAAAAAAAAAAAAAAAAAAAAAAAAAAAAAAAAAAGTTCCAATTAAAGGAAGTATCATTTTCTCTAACAAAATGCTGGTGTGCAAAATCGCTAAAATCTCATCCTTGATTATAAGAATCAAAGCATTCATAATTTTTTTTTTTTCTCAGACAATTTAGCTTAACACCTTTGCCTGTTTTTCTGAGTTTTTCAAAGTGTTTCAGAATATCTAGCATTAGGCAAGACATGTGTAATTATTATTATTCATTATTTTTCTTCTGCAGTCTGAGAAACTCGTGAACAAAAACTTTTTCAATATTTCATAAGTGAGGGGTTAATGATTCATAATACTTTCTTGATGTATTCACACAAGAAGAAGATTGTACCATACTGCTTTTATTAAGTTTTTTAAGTACTCCACAAACCATACTTCAAAATATGCAATTAAACAATAGACAGTTAGGTTTTTCTACTCCAGCAATTTTTTTCAAGTTTGTCAAAGTGCAGAGCAAAAACTCATAAAATGTTGCTAGAGATTTTATATGTAATTTTCAATCCTAAACTTCTATAATTGATTTCTCCAATTCAGACATAGCTAATTCAGATCCGTGAACAACGCACCAAATGCAAAACAAATCTTTGCTTAGGTGCTGTTTCATATGAAAAAGCTGTTTTTATCTGTATTTGCATTTTCTCCATTTATAGTGAAGCCTATCAAGTTATTTTTTGCAAGCTTCTTAATGCCCAAATCATCAAATACAATCATGACAGATACCTTCTGTTCTTCAGTTACTTGATTTACATTCACATAGAAAAACTGATTTCATTTCTTAATTTTTGAAATAAATCTTGCTGTAGCAAACCTGTTATCAACTCTATATTTCTCAGCAGAACCATTCACTTGGATAGCGAAACAATCACCTTTTTGTAACTGTGCTACAGTTTTCTTTTACTGCTATGGCAACTGTTACCCAGGGGTGCAGAAAATGTTTCTACTCTCAACATTTCCCCCAATCTATATGAAAATTTCCCCCAAATTTTACGGTATGTTATAGATAAATCCTGTACTACCATATGTATTGAAAATCCATTTTTCCATTATTTCTCAACTTATGCGCAAGTATGTAAGGCAAGAGTGATTCTGAGTTTTAAAAAAAAATCTGAAATTCGTACCAAATTTTCTAAAAGGTTGCAGAAAGGAAGGGGTGGGAAAAAACCACTCCCAGCATTAACTTTTTTTTCGCGGCCCTTTAACTAAATTTGCTATTTTTAGCGATTGTTTGATGAAATTTGTCGTTATTCCATGATCTTTTAACAAAATTTGCGATTGTTTCATGATCCTTTGATGGAATTTGCATTTATTTTGTGATCTTTTAACGATGTTTGAGATAATCTAATGAAATTTGCTGGGTTTTTTGCCCTCTTTGACGAAATGTGTGGTTGTTTAGATATTTTTTTGACGAAATTTGTGGTTGTTTCACAATGTTTTGACAAAACTTGCGATTTTTTCGTCATTTTTAGGTGAAATTTGCGTTTTTTAGCAATCTTGTAATGCAATTTGTGGTTGTTTTGCCTATTTTGATGGAATTTTGTGATTTTTTGATGTAATTTGTGGGTTTTTTTGCTTTCTTTTAACTAAATTTGCAGTTTATTCGCGATCTTTTGAAGAAATGGAAGTTTATTTTGCAATTTTTTGACAAAATTCATGTTCATTTCGTGATTTTTTGACGAAAATTGCAGTTCTTTAGACAAAATTTGCAGTTATTTTGCGATCTCGTGATGAAATTTGCATTTTTTCCATAATTCTTGGGCAAAATTCATGATATTTTTATATTTGAATTTTCAGATTGATGAAAGTTTTTTTTTTTCATTTTTTAGAAAATTTGTAACAGAATCACCCATGACATACGGTACATATCAATTTTGTGAAGGTCGCCATACAGATCTTTTTGTTTCTAGTGAATTTTCTATTTCAGGGAATTATGGAATTCGCTGTTAAAATCGAAATCAGCTGTATATGTTTCTGCAAAATTTCCCCGGTTGGTTAAAATTTCCCCCTATCCTACATTGCCGGATCGGACATATTTTGCATCCCTGCTGTTACCATCTTATCATCTCTTGAATGCTGAGTTACAGAATTGCCTTAGGTTATTCTTAAGTACTTTTTTTAATTTAAAAATGGCTGACACCACCTCCTGTCACTGGGCAACAATAATATGGTACTAGGCCATACTAATGTCGCCTACTTTATATCTTATTTTATGCTCAGGTTATGTATGCATAGATAAGTTGAGAAATATATTTATTGATACTTTATATATATATATAAGCCATGTTATTATTATTATCTCTTTTTTTTTTTTTTTTTTTAATTAGGTGCTGGAGATGAAAAATTGTTTTCTTCAGTAAAAAGTGCTTTAATTCCAGGTTTGTCCGAAGAAAGCATTGAATGGAAAAGGTTTTTACTCTTTTTAATATTTAATTTTTTCTATACTTTTTCTTATGTTTTTTTTTTTTTTTTTTTTTTTTTTTTTTTCTCCCAAGATTTTTTACTTTTTACTTTTTTTTTTTTTTTTTTTTTTTTTTTACAGTTTGCATATTTAAATAGGATTAAAATGAAATAACAAATGTATGAATATAATATATATGTTTTAAGCCTATGTGCTTAAAAAAAAAAAAAAAAAAAACTCTATACTAGCTTGTTAAGTTTGAATTATTTACTCTTAATTCAAATAAATGTATCATTATTTTAAAATAGTGAGTCAATTTCATACTTATGGGTAGTTGTTTTGGTCTTTAGTTTAGAAAGACTTTTTAGCCTCCGAGGCTATTTCTTTCAGACAAGCTAAAAATGTCGTGTCATCAGCCCTGAATTTTCTAGTCAACCGATTTTGATGATTATTTTTTTAAATGAAAGCTATTTATTTGTAGTTGTGCCCATTTTAATTATTTTTTATTTCCATTTTTATATTTTATTTTTAATTTTAAAAGCTTTTTCATGACATTTCTTCAAAATGGTGGCAACACAGTTTAGCTTTTCTCTCGATAATAAAAATTTATTTTCTAAAATGATTGCGTATAATTATGCACTAATTGAGTTAAAAAATATATATTTACTGAGAAATAATATTAATAATGTAAATAAAATGACAGAAAATAATATATGATAAAAATTAATGTCTAAATCAAAATAAGAGAAATTTCAAATGAGGAAAATTATGTCATTCAGCAACCAGATAAATGGGAATTACATATTATTATGGATGCCTTGGGTATTATGGAAATATTATTATGGATGCCTTCTTCATAAACAGTAACTTTTAAAGAACATTTGAAGAGAAAATGACGTCACTATTTAAAACATCGTATTTTTACTCATAACGATATAAGGTACTACTCTGTTATCCCGTCGACCAATTTCGCCAAATTAATAGCCAAATTATACATATTGACATAATTTTTATTTTAAATAACGAAAAAATAAATAATCAGTAGAATATTAATAAAAATAATAAAAAGTCGAAATAAAAATCACTTAATGACATTTTAAACACATGAATATGTTACTAAACACATATACTATACACACATAAATATATACACATGTATTTAATGTCATTGAATGTGACATTCACGATCATCCATTATTGGCATTTAATCTTATAGTTTGGCGGTAATTTTTTGGTCGATGGGATAACCTAGTAGTACCCGATATTACTTTTTTTTTTTTTTTAATAAAGCTATTTTTCTGTGAGTGCATATAAAATAAAATTTCTGGATTTCGCCGGCACTCATATTACAATTTTAACTGTACTTGTGCGAATATTTGCATGCAAAATTGTAACTGGCAAATTTGACATTTACTTTGTAAATATATTTATTATATATTGATTCAATAATGTAATTACTTTTGCTTTTTTTTAAACCAAATCGATCGGGTCTTTTAAACATTTCATTCGTCGAATTCGATGGGATTCCATTCGTTTTATTGTTAAATTGCATTTCCTTTTACTTAGAGTCTATAAAAAAGCGTTTAAACTAAAGAAAAAATCCGTTTTTGATGAATCTATTCAATGAAGAAGTAGCACGTCAAATTGTATCTCTTTATTATTCCGCAATTCCAATGTCTCAGAGAGAAATTGCTATTCAATTGGGTATTTCACGCCGTTCTGTTTGCTATTATATTGATAAACACAAGAAAAATGAAGTTAGTTCATTGCAATCTAAACGGGGTCGCCCTTCTAAAAAACTTCTATCGATTTTTTTGTTTTTCTAATCGGAGGCGAAACTGAATTCTGCAATGGTAGAATCTACATTCATCTTGTTGATATTTTATAACCAGTATACACTTCCTTTATTTGGAATTCCAGAAAAAAGTGATTAAAAAAAATATATATATATATTAATCCAATCACATGATTTAAAAATAAAGGTGCAGCAAAGTATTCTGAATAAATGTTAATTAATATGGTGTGGTCCTTTGAATCTGTCAAACTGGATCTCATTGGTAGGGAAAAAAACATTTGAACATAATTTTAGTCTCTACTAAAGCGAGGCATAAGTATTAAATAATTGTATTGACATTGACAATACATGGGACAAACATTTCAAGTTAATTTTCCAACAACTAAACTTGATTGGCTGATTACTAACTCTATAAAAATCTATGATTCCTTTCTTGGTGGCTGTACATTGTAAAATTATAATATTTCATTTGTAATCATAAGCTAGTCGCTGGAGACCACCGTAATACTTACTCATCATGTTTATACTACAAATAAAACATTGAAATAAAAATCACTTGATGACATAACAATCACATTTAATTCAAGTGAATGCGACATAAACAATAAGCCATTATTGGCTTTTAATCTTACAGTTTGGCGATAGATGGTTTTTTGATCAATGGGATATCAAGTAATACCGAATTGCGTAAAAGAAGCATCTTTATAACTCCAAAAATGTTAGTTATCTTAACTAACAATTTATTGCATTGGATTAAGCTTCTCATCTTCAATAAAAATATATTTTTGAATTGAAATTTGAATGAAATACAAGGTTAAGAAAAATCAAAGAATTTGGAAAACAGGATTACAAATATCTCTGCAACTAATTATCCGATCGACTGAACTTTTTATGGAAAATTTATTGTCATTTACATCTACTCTTTAAAATAAAAAAAATCGAAAATTTTTATCATCAGAACGAATATTTCGTGAGACTGAAAAAAATAGTTTTGGATAACCAGTTACTGATATTCAATAAGCTTCTTCCCATTCTTACATACTAAGTATACCAAACATCAAATCTATCTATTTTTAACCTTTTCTCATTTTTCCTACTTTCATGTCTGTTTTATAAACAATTTTTCCTTTTTAACTAATGAATTTGTAATCTCTTCAGTGATTATTTTTTCTTTAAAAATTACATTTTTCAATTAACTTTATAAGAAGGGAAATAAAACCTTTGCCAATCCCTTTTTTAATGATTTAACTTATTAAGGTTCCTGTCCCTGCCAGTGAAGACACTTGCCATGTAATGCTATTCCTATGGAGAGGTTATTTTCTAATATCTCATTTGCCTTTTAATATTTTTAAATACTTTTTGCGTTGGATAGCTGAGATCCCTCTCTACATTGCTCCTTTTTTAATTTTTCAATTTTATTGCAAATAATTTTTTGAATGGCACCTTTATTATCAGAACCTTTTTTGAAAGTGAAAGTAACTTTCAAGAAATATCTGCAATCAAAATCAAAAAAAGTAAAACAAGTGATGTAGAGAAGAACCTCAGCTACCCAATGAAAAAAAAAAAAAAAAAAATGTCTAAATGCAAATGAGGTTATAGAAATAGCATTAGCTTGCAAGTGTCTTTGCCTGCAGGGGATAGGCGCCTTAAGTTACTTACTAAAAGATGAATTTAATTATTTATTAATTTTTATTTTTTGGATGTTTTGTTTTATAACTAAGAAAAATCTTTTAACTACGCAATAATCTTTTGAAATTAATTTATCAGTTGTTAAGCTTACATTATATTAATTATTTTAGTGTATGGAAATTTGTGAAGCACTAATTTAAAATATTATAAAAGTTTTTATGAAAGTCTACTGCTATCTATTTTTGACTTATGTATATTTATTCTTTAGGTCACATATGAGAAATCCCAAATCTGTATATATAACAGCAAACTTCGTTCCATTCAATGAAGAACGTTTACCAGAAGAAGGAACAAGAAGTCTTCTTGGTCAAGCTTTTTTCCATATATATTGGACAGAATGCTATGTATGGATTGGTTTTACTTACTGTATAATTTTAATTATATTAAGTAGCATCATACGTTTTTCGGTTTCTGTGTAGTATGTAAAATCTTCATTCTGTCTTTTTATTGTCTTTATTGGCATACTGTTTCAGGATTCTTTTAAGGGACCTTTTTTACAATTTCTGCAATAAAATAACCAAGAATGCTTTTTAAAATATGTTGCCTAAAACAACTGCCAAGATTATATACTAATATTATGCATCAACTAGTCGTCCTTGGTGACCAGTTTAGTCTCCATTAAATGTATGCTAAGCAATAGGGATGCACCGAATATTCGGTATCTATTCGGTATTCGGCCATGTTACCGAATATTCGGTTAGGCCGAATATTAAACTGTTCAGTTGAGCCGAATATGAAACTATTCAGCCTGCCAAATATTCGGTGTGGCCGAATATCAAAGTATTCGGCCGAATCCAATACTTAATAAAACCTTTTAAAAACTTTTCACTATTTCTACTTTTAACTGTCAATTTTTTAATTTATATTTAAAATAATTAGAAACAAAATCATTTTTTAATAAAATAGAATGTTTTTACATTATTTATTTGCTGTTTGTAAAGTATAACTTAAGAAAATTAAACATGAGAAGGATTAAAATGGTAATTTATTAGGATTCTCCTTAGGAATAAATTATGTGAGATACAAGTTTCTAAATTTTGTTTAGTAAATAATTTGTTTCTTGCTTTCCCCCCCCCCCCCCCCCAAAAAAAAAAAAAAAAAAAAAAAAAAACTTTGAGATTATTAATAGCTATCAAGGCAGACAATTTTTGTTCATGAAACCATAATCATAATCAGCTTATTGAGTCATAAGTACATTGCATTTCATCTCACTCTAAGTCAAAACTTGTGTGTTCCTTTATTACATTAACAATAAATAAGATAACACATTTTCAACTCACATCAGAGTTTGAAAAAACCCAACCCACTGGGCCCACTAGTCTAAAACCCGGGTTTTTTCGGGTTTTATCAAGTTTATTTGGAAAACCCTTTAAACTTCTAATTTTCATAAACATAATACTTAAATTCTTTTTGTATCTATAAAACTTGTGTATAGTTTTGCATTAAGTATGAATTAACAATATATATATATATTTTTTTTAAAAAATCAAGTTAATTTAAAAGGTACATTTGTGTTTCATGGGACTGGTTTCTTGCATTAAGAATATAGATAAATGGATTTTTTATATAAAACTAAAAACCAGATAATAAACTTTAAGTCAGGGTTATTAAATATCAGAGTTTATCCCAATCCACTGGGTTTTTGAGGTTTTATCAAGGTTTTTTAAGTTAATGAAGGCAGTTCAGATTGTTTGAAAAAGAAAAATGTATTTATTAAATACAATTTAAAGTAATTATAAAAATATATAAATCAATGACAATAATCAAAATTACGCTTTGCTTTTACAAAAATTGATTGCTATTGATAATTTTAACAATGAAATTATTATTAAAGTTTTATACCAATACTAGTGCTGAATCTAAAATAGTAAGCATTTTTTATTATAACTAATCAATAGAATAAAACAAATAATTTTACTTATCTACATCATTAAATTTGGATTCGCACGATATATGGTATTTTGTTATGAGTTTCAACTGTAAGGTAACATAAAATGGTCTATATATCATATCTTTTTTTTTTTAATGGGAAAAAGTTTGTATTTATGACAGTTACACATATCTATCCGGAATATAAGTTACAATTATTCCTTTTAAAAGTTGTCATTGGGAGAATTAAGACTTTTTTTCCCTTGTGGCAGAAAGTGATAACTTTACAAGTGGTGTACTGATATTAAGAAATGTATCATAATTTATTAAAATCTTAGTATTGATATTTAGAAATTAACCTTATGTAATTTAAAATTGACATTTTGAAAATACCCAGTTGGGTTTTTGTGCTGGGCAAAATCATAACAACCCTGTCTTAAGTTAAACATGCTAAATTTATATAGCTTCTTTCATTCATTTCAAATCAAAAATCAGTTTAAACTTTTTTTAGGCATGCATTAAGATCTAAAATATTTGTATGCATTTTAGAATACATTCATAATATTCTAGATACAGACATAAGATTCCTTCTTTATAGCTAATTAATTTTTTGGTCATTTTATCAATGCTTAGAAATTTCTTTAAAATCTGGTTCTTTTGAAATTATTTAAATTGGCATTTATCTTTACATTCTTGTACCTTAGATTAAATAATGATATGTTTGTAACTGCATAAAAATTTTTGAAAAAACCCACGATGGATTTTTTCATGGGTTTTTTCAAGTGGGCCTGCCTGAAAAAACCCGGGCGGGTTTTTTCGGGCTGGGCCCACTTGAGCGAACCCTGACTCACATGCTTTGATTTCTGTAAAATATGATATGATGGGCAGGGTGGAAAATACCACCATTCATAAGAAAATAACTATGAGCCAAACATGCCTATATTCAGAATTTAGTTGAAAGTATTTGTACTTTATATTGAAAAAATCTGCCTTGAATGGACACGTATTTGCTTCAGCTGAGGAGAAGCTGTTATTATTTTTAACTTCAAATGCGGCCTGCATTGTTTTTATTTTATGGTGATTTTAACAAAATTTATTATTTTAATTATGATTTATCGGCAGTTTATTTCAGTGATTTTTTTTGCTGAATGTGAATTTGTTTAAGGTCTCTAAATGCAAAATAAATAGCCACTGAAAAATAACATAATTTTGACACGGTTATACTAATGTTTTTTCACTTTTATAAATGAAAATTTATATTATATTTTATTGGTGAAACTATGTATAAATAAAATAAGCTAAGTTTGAATGTTTTTATTTTACCCTCCTCAGTCCTGAAGTTATCTGGATACGACACTGAAAAACACCCTTTAAATTAATTTAAATGCTTCTAGAATTAATAAAATTACATCTAGACTTTTTAAATAATTTTGTGCAGATTAGAAGCATTGATATATAGACTGATGCATGTTTGGAGATGTTTTATAATAATTTAAACTGGTTTTTGTAGTGCCATCTAAAATTTGTCTCAGCACTGAGGAGGTTAAACCTAGATAATAAAAATACAATTTATTCTGAGTTTTCAGAAAATAGGGGGGAAAAAAAAGATTTTGCTATTTTACCCTCTGATATGTAAAAATTGTTTCTGTGTTATTATTCTTTGAAAAAGTTATTTTAATTTCCTTAACTGTGTGAGACATAAGGGTGAATATCCCAAAAAATGAGATTTTGATTATCTAAAATATTGAAATTATCTGTTGAAAATAATTAATTTTCAAGAAGTAAAGTTATTTTCTATTGTAGAACAAAGGATTTCCCATGTAAAATTGTTAAATTTTGACAAGCTTAAATAATAGGTTAATTTTTATGTAATTATATGTCATTTCTTGGCATATGTAAGCCAATATAATGATATTTTCATTCACAAACATTTTTATTTTTTTGTTTTTTTTAAGTCTAACATTTTAATTTTGTTTAAAGAAACATATTTTCTATATAGTAGCTCAAATCAATGTAATGTTCAGATTTATTTGTTAATTTATGGAAGCCAGGAAAATGACATAATAAAAGTCAACTCTATTTTTACAAAGATTAAATATATTATTTTAAAAATAATATCTAAAATATCTTGCTGGTAGCTATGATTTTATTACTTCTGACTTGAACTATATCAAAAATAAGAAAAATTACTCTGCAGCGCCATATTTATACCTGATAAAGAACTAAAATGAGCAAGCCAGGAAAATGGCATTCATTTTCAGTGATGATCATGTTTCAGTTATAGAAAATTATTTGTAAAATGCAGAATTTGTTACCTTCCTGATAAATGTGCTATATGAGGTACAATTAAAAATTAGAATTTTTATAAAACTAGAGCAGTATTGCAGAAAGCACTTTCCTTTGCACACATCACACTGTGACTTACCAGGATAATGGCAATTTGAAATTTTAAGAATTTTAATTGCTTTATTTATCTTATTAGAAATATAATGTCTCCTGAAAATACTTCTAAAACTATTTTTTTATTAGAATGTAAGAAAATAAATTGCATTAAATATTAATAGGAATTTTATTGTGTAGGTTATAATTTTCATATTTTATGATATTCTCCCATAAAGCTGTAAAATTTTGAAAAATAAATTGAATGTTTATTCTCTTAAATCATTTTATATGAATGTTTATTTTCTTACTTTCTGAAGGAAAGCCAATGATTGTCACTTACTTTTTTAGGATATTGATCACTATAAGCAGTCTGTGAAAGAAAACATTAATGTGTGGCTCTCAAAATTAAAAGCTAAGAAGATATATGACTATCTGATTGTTGTTGTTGATCATTCAGAAAGCAAAAAGACAAATAAAACAAAACTTCTTCCCAGAACTACTGTTTTAGACAAAATGAAAAGTGATTTTCCAAGTCAAAGTAATCAAAGGTATGCATAAGAACTTATATTTTGTTTCTGGTGTACTTCAACAGATATAAACTTTGTTTGCATGTGTGCTATCTGTGCTCTTCATATAGAACTGCTTTTTTATGCAAGCTTATTGTGAAAATAATTGATTTATTTACCAATATATAATAATATTATTCTGTTTTTTAATATTTTCAGAGAACTAGTTTGATGTTAAATAGCTATTCATTTAAAATTTTAAGATTTTCTTATTAATTAATAATAATAATAATTAATTTTAAATGGACTCATTTAAAATTAAAATATGATATATATTTAAAATGATTTTTTATTCATCAATGAATGATATGATTTTCCTTCTTTTTTCATTGCTTTTAGAGAACTGTTTTGCTGTTAAGCAGAGCTGTAGTTGTAGTTATATGGTAGTATATGCCTTCTGGATTTCTTTTTCCTCAAATAAACTATAGCATGTATTTTATAGTATACACGCTACCCGTAGCACCTATTCTCTGGTTTTGTTTCTGTTTTGTATGTCTGCAACACTGGTCTTAAGTAGTCCTTAAATTAAGCTTTAAAAAAAATAGTTGCAATTTTTTTTCTATTTTAAAGATTTAGGCTTGTAATGAATTCTTTAAATTTATATGTTACTTAACCAATTGATCTAGAGTTAAAAATAAATGAAAATTAACTTAACTATTTCTCTCTTCTCCTTTTTAATTGTGATCATTAGCAGATATTGTGTTTATCATATACTTTATTTTATAAAAATCTATCTATCCTGTTATCTGTTCTGTAATCTAGCAGTCATTAATGATTGCTTGAATGGTGCCAAAAATGCCTTGATCAAGAAGAAGGCTCTCTTGGAACAATCGAGTACTGAACTTCAATTTGGATACAGCCCCTAAAATATACTCATTTTAAAATAACCAATTTCTTGGAAACTTATCATAGGAACTGCATGAAAATTTGTTTTTAGGCTGATTGAGCTGTTTAGAGTTTACTTATGATGTCAAAATTGGGTATTGCTATTGAAAAAAGAAAAAGTTAGGATACGTTTTAATATATAAATGAACCCTAAGCAATTTTTACTATCATCTTTTAAAAGTAGGCTTTATTTCTAATCGTTTGGTACCAAAAACATTCTTCTACAACCAATTTTTTGCACAGTTAGTAGCGGATGTTTACTTTTTTTTTTCTTTGACTATACCTTGCACCAAGACATGATGTATTTTATAGCCCTATAGGACAAAGTTCCAGAACTGTTAAAATTTGTCTGCAAAAATTATATTTATTGATTTTTACAGCAGCATAAATTTTTTTAAGATCTCTTATCACTCTATTAACATAAAGTTTTTTTTCCAGAAAGTGCTTTAAAATGCAAATTAGTTAAGAATAAGAATAAAATATTCAGAAAAAGTTTAAAAATTCCTCTAAGAATATATCAATGTCTTTGTAAAAGAATATTATAATTTATAATTGCACTATTGTTGGCACAAAATTGATTTTATTTGATACTGCAGAATTTTTTTTTTGAGACCCTTGTCTGAGTGTCATAGTTATCTGCTCTGTATGAGTAATTGTTTGAATTTACTGAACTATCTTTGACAATTTAGATTCCTTTTGGCCTGAAATTAACAATTAAAAATTCATTACTTTAAATTTATAAAAAAATTATATGTAACATGATTTTTGAATGAAAACGACAAATGAAAAAGTGTAATATCTTATAACTACTAAAAATCGACATTTATTATTTTTTTAAGTATAATAAAATTAAAACCCTTTGTGCGGCAAAGCAATGTTTGTGAAAATTGGCTTGATTATTAGCATTGAAATATATTGCATTTTTCTTGAAGTTTTCAAGTTCCCAGTGTTTCAATACATTGTTTTATTTTAATACATACTAAGTTTAAGAATTAATGGCTATATTATTTTAAATTTAGAGAAATTTTTCATAGATAGCGTTTCTTGCACAATTAAGTCAAATTATATTTAACTTCTGATAAGTATTAGTATAAGAGCTGCGAAGAAAACATACAAAATTTCAGTAGCCTTAAACTGCCAATTTAAGTTTTTTTTTTTTTTTTTTTTTTTTTTTTTTAAGATGTTTTTTACACTTTATAACTTATTGTAAAGACAAATCATGCAAAATTCATTTTTTAAAGCAATGTTCTGCCAACTGATCCTCTCGTATGAATCTGGGGAGCATTTGATAGTTTGAGATTTGGTGGGATGCTAAATTAGTAGCATTCCATAATCAGGATTTTGAATGTTTAAATTTTTTAAGGCCTCCATTTCACTGTACAGATCAGTCTGATAACTTAAAAATTGTATTATAATCTAACATTATTTATCTCTGCATATTATATGCATACCAATAGCGTTATGATTTCTTTTTATTCATCTTGTAATTAGAGAGAGAGGATTTGATGAAATGTATTTCTTCTATGAAATAAATAGTCTAAATCATACAGGGTGTCAACAATTTTAATCGATTGATTTTTTTTAATCATTGATTAAAAAATCATAAATTTTCTAAATGTTTAAAATGACATAAAAAGTACTAAAAATTAAGATGAACATAATTTGGTAACTTTCTACAAGTATTTGATTTATGAATAAAACAAAAATTTCTATAAATAATTGTTTCTAAGCTTAATTCCTAACTGTTGTAAAAAGTTCAAATACAGTGAGTTTGTAAAAAGCCTATTTTTATCTAACATAACATATTAAGAATTTCATTTTAAAATACTATTTAAATCTAATATAACTTGTAATATTATAATTTCTTTTTAGTAATTAAATTATTCATTCATTTATATAAAAAAAGCACAGCAAGTATAGTAAATTTCTGCAAATAAAAGAATAAAATAACCAGAATATTATTTTCTCATTTGACTTTTGCAATAATAAATTTATAGCAATTGCTGGAGCTAAAGAAGAATGACATTGGCATAATCACACTATTGTAAAAGAATGTATACGAGAAAAAGAATCAACTGGTGTAAAATATTAAGAACATCAAGAGTTTCTTCAGTACAGATTGAATTGTAAATGTTTTTTTTTAATAATTGAACTCATATTCACCAAAGAAAAATTGTTAGGGATTAAAAAGTCTGCAAAACTATTTGAAACACTGAATGCTGAGAATCCCACCTTAATATTAATAACGCTGCTGTTTGGTGTTTTAAGGATTTCAGATCTAACTGACTATTCTGATATTTACTCTGTATGTGTGTATAAACAGGTTAAAAGATTTTCATATTTTGGGGAGCATACGTATGTTTAAGATAAGATTTAGACGATTAACAGCACAAATGCAAAATGAGCTTCAAATCATATTTGTTAATTTTGTTATTTGTGCTACTAACTAATAAAATTACTTATTTGCAGTTTTTATTAATTCTCTAATTACTTATTGTTTCCATAGGTAACTTTTAATAAAACATTTGTATCTTCCAAATTCCAAAATATTTTTAAATTTTTGTGCCCAAGATTTAAAAAAAATGATAGCTTATTATTTCATAAGAAAAAAATTAAAACATGTTATTATTTAATTGTATTTTTTATTTTGTAATTCTTAAAAAATACTAAAATTAATCAGGGGTGCAGATTATGTCCGATCCGGCGATCTAGGATCGGGGGAAATTTTAGCCATCTGGGGAAATTTTGCAGAAAAACATACAATCGATTTCAATTTTAATAAAGAATTACATATTTCTCTGAGATTTTTTTTTCCTGATAAATAAATAGATCTATCTGCTTAGCGACTTTCACAAAATCAATCTAGGAATAATACGTATTGTGTATATACTTGTGTATAAGTTGAGAAATTTTTAGAAAAAAAAGTCTATATCTAAACGCATGTAAGAATTCTAAAACATAAAATTTCGGGGAAATTTTCATAAGGATTGAGGGAAATGTGGAGAGTAAAAACATTTTCTGCACCCCTGAAATTAATGACACTTTATTTATCATACTAAGAAATTGTGTAGTTTTTATAAAAATATAATTACTAAACACTTTACTAATACCTTATTTACTTATACCTCATTAAATAATGTCATTTTTTGGAACTAACATGCTGTTAATTATTAAAATATTAAATATTAAATTGTTAATTAATATTTTACTAATTAAAGTATACAATATGTATTATTTTCCTAATTACAGTGTTAATTATTTAATAATTATTAATTTTAAGTTATGTTAGGCAATTAATATTAAATGCAGTAATTAATAACTTTAATAAATGTAAATATCATTAATATTTAATGTACTTTTATGTAATTATTACAAAATATTAATGTAACATTATTGTATGCTACTAACTAATGAAATATTAATTTACAGTTTTTATAATTTATGTAATTAGAAACTAATAATTATAATATTTGAACAATGGAAAAAAATAAAAAAGATCCAGTGTAAAAAAAGAAAATCATTATTTTTTTACACCTTAAAATCATACTCGCCCAACATGATGCTCTTAAAAGTTTATTTGGCACTTCTTTGAATGTTTCTTATTACTAGCCTTTTTAAAAATGAACTCATTTTGATAGTTACTTTGCTTTAAATTTTTTTATTTTTACAAGTTTTTTAAAAAGCATTAAATCATTTAGCATTAAACTATTTGGATGCAGCATTTCTTATATGAATTCTATTTGGCTTACACCATTTAAATAGTTTACTTTATTAATCATAAAAATGCTCTTATTAAATAATGCAAATATTACTAAAACGACTATCAGAAAATAAGTCCTGTAATGCACCTTTTGAAGAAGTATATATGTGCCCATGGTCCTGTTTTTAGCTCTCTCTCATTTTCAGTTGTGTCCATAGTTAAACACTTCAATAGTAATATCCATGTAAGTTTTTTCTGAAATGTGTCTATATTTATCACTAACTTTAATAATCTGGTTTTTGTTTCTATAGTATTGAGGTTTGAAATCAAAAGTATTTAAATAAATATAATTTTGCAGGTGCATATCATTATTAGATCCTTGTCGGAATGATTCTAGAGCTGCTGAGTCCTGGCAGTCTTTGCTACAAAGAATCAGGAAGTTGATTCTCCAAGCTTATAGCAGGCAGATGAGCTTATTTGAGGAGCATATGAGAACACAGAGAGAAAGGCGCAATGAGCACGGTTGGAGTTTCCAGAATTTTTTTTTCTTGCAGGAGGAATTAGCCTTTGTTTTAGAAATGCTTGGATTGTATGATGAAGCGCTTGTGCAATATGATGAACTTGATGCACTTTTCACGCAATTTGTTATTAATTCAAATGTTGGTGGTAAGTTTTAAGTATAAAAAAGTGTATTCATATATTTTAAAATGGATGTAGATTTCAAAATGGGAATGAGTGTAGATGTGGTGTAATATTTAAATCTTATCCCTATCTTGATCAGAAGCAGCAGTATGGATTTTAAGATTCTAAAAATCACAAAAACCATAAAGCAAAATACAGTTGTTTTTTTTTTTTTTAAGGAATTACTAGTAATACTAGCGAGCTTCGCCCGCTAGCGGCCCCTTTCTGAAAAAAATAATCTCTCTAAGGCCCGGTGCACACTTGCGTTTTCTAACTGCTGACCACAAACCATCAATCATCCTGTGGCTGTCTTGATTCAGTGCACACTAGGCGGTCGTTACCGCTGACCACAAAGAAAAAACAGGTTCATTTAAATAATGAGACATTTTATGTGTAATATTTTGTATCTACATCTTTCAAATTATTTTATTTAGAAAAGCATTTAAGACTTTTCCTCGAATAACTTTTTTTCTGAATATAGCTATCTTTCTATAATATAATGTTACAAAATATTCTGTTTTACAGCTGCTTTTACAAAACAAAATAATCAAATAAATAAATACAATTTAAAATAAATAACGAAAATACTTATATACTATACTATTACTTATATTTTGCATCTCTGATTTATTGCATTAGTTGTAACATCTAGCATTAAAAAATAAAAGTGTTTCTAATTTTTGCAGATTTTGCGATATTGTAGCGTATTACTTGCAATGTTATTACAGCATGAATATCAGACTAACAGTAGGGCTTTTTTTCAAATAACAAATTTTTTAATGATAAAATTCATAATTTGGCAGTATATAAAATGGATACATTATATGATCATCCTAATGCTTTTTAGTACAATTCTACGATTGTTAATTTAAGATTGGCAAAAGAAATGAAATCAAAATCTCTGCATTTAAAAACATTTATTTAATGCGTTACCAAAATTTTGAAATATGCACTATGCTAAAAAAAAAACCGCACTGTGAAAGATTTGTTTAATTAAATCAGCCATAAAAAAGAAGAAAAACTTGAATACATTAAGAAGAAATTTGTTAGATAATATTGTTCATAAAAATCGGGTGAAATGCAGTTTACTCTCCTTCGCCAAGGCGACTTTTTTTTTTTTTAGCGATAAATGTTTCAATATGGCAACCCTGCAATTTCATTTAATCCGGAGCAAAACAGCATGCTCCGGGAGACAATACGCAAAAACTTGCCAATTTGGCAATTTTTGAAAATCGCGCCAAGAAGGAGAGTAAACAGCATTCGCACCTAAAAATCAATGCATATAGAACAAATGGTAGAAACACTAAATGCAAATAAATCTACTTACACAACCTGTATTATTAATCCGTTTTAGTCCATATACTTCACTAATATGCCTGAATGTTAAAAAATATTCACAATATAATTAGTAGAAATTTAATTAAGTTTTCTATGATATTTCAACAGGAACAATTTTTAAAGCAAGCGCTTCGTATAAAGTTTCGAGTTGAAACACTGGAAAGAGTTGAGTTGTTTCGATGCTCCCTACATGATAATCAATTTCGTGCGGGAAAATGTCGAATACAAATCTTAATTTTGTTCGTGCTCGTAAATATTCCTCCCGTATGTCAAAGTGCATTAAGAAAAATACTCTCTTATTAATTTTCATAATTGTTTTTTCATTACTTAAAATTGTTCTTTTATGTGGATATAAAAAAACCCATTGATTTTTTCCTATCGGCGTAGCTTGGCTAAGTGCACGCATGCGCAATGCGAAAAACATTGTTTCTGTTTATACAAAAGATGAAGATTTAATATTTATAAAAATATGTTTGTTGTTCTGCAAGTGGTTACACCTATTATTTTATTTAAAAGATAGTTCTGATAGCCATATTTTTCCAAAAATTTCATACCTCATTAAAAGTGGATTACCAAGAATAGTATTAGCCGATTTTAAAGAAATATTGAAATTAATTAAAGTTGTTCCTAAAAATATGAAAAAAAAAAAAAAGACGTTCGTTCATTCCCTGTAATTTCGCGGTTTTTATTTATTTAAAAATACAGTAGACTCCCTCAAATCCGCAAACCTAAAATCCGCAACTCTCTAAAATCCGCACATAATTTACGGATGTAAACAATGAAACATTCAGTTCAGATATAAGGACAAAATTTTACTTTTTTTGTTTTATATCAATTCCAAATATATTTTAATTTGTAATTTTTGTTACTATTACTGTCTTAATGTTTTCTCTTGAAGGAGAAATAAATTTATTTCTGAAAAAATTCAAGATATTCCTGTTATCAATGATAATCATAATCTTACACCAAATATATATGTCTTAATCAAGCTTTTTTTTTTTTTTTTTTTTTGTCATTAAGTGTGGCTAAACCTGGAATAAAACCTCCTTACTTTATTATTTTGATCTGAATTAGTATTGTACATTATTTATGAGGCAAGTTTCATTGAATAATTTATTCAAAATACATTTCATCTTTATAATGAACACTTAATCATACATTATTAATGAAACCTTTGTTTTTAATATTTTAATCATTTTAAAAATGATCTGATTTTTTATTATTTTAGTTTATTACTTACTTTAATATTTTATTATATTGTAAGCATACATTATAATTTCAATTGGATTATTAATTGCATTCAAATTACTGTTTAGAAAATGTAAACAAAGCAATGACCAGAAATCCGCAAAATTCTAAAATCCGCAAAATCTCTGGTCCCAATCTGTGCGGATTTGAGGGAGTCTACTGTACTTCTAACTGTTGTATCGTTTCAAAATAGTGATGCAACTTGTACCACGGTATTCTCTAACTGCTTTTATGAAGATTTTAAAGAAATGTCAAATTTTAAAATGTATTTATTTGCAATAATGTTCTCTAACGATATTTTAAAAATATACGGATTACCGAGTGTCGGATTAGTGAGGTCGCAATGTATTACTATTACACACTTTGAAAAAAACCTCGAGTATAATTTTCGTGTAAAAATATGCATATTTTGTACAAAAATTTAAATTTTTAGTTTTTTCCTTTTTCACATTTAATAATTTAAATTAAAAAATTCGCCTATTATATTATTTAAAATACAGTTATAGCCTCCCAATTTTTTCAAAAATTTTATGCAAGGTGTAAAACCAGTGCCCCAAACACACATATAAAGATCATTGAAGAATACAGGATTTAAGGGCTACTTTTACCTAAAAATATGGCAGAAAAAAAAAATCGCCCGTTTTATGCCGTAATTTCGCAGTTTTTACAGATTTAAAAATACTTCTAACCGTTGTATCTTTTTGAAAGTTTGACACAACTCAAAACGATGTATTCACTAAGAGGTGTATAAAGATGGAAAAGAAATATTGAAAATTAGGGATTTTATTCATATTAATATGAGCGGAAAAAGTGTCGAAAAAGCAAACAAAATTGTACGATTGGAGACTCTTTTTCTCGATTTTTTTTCAAAGGGTTAATATTAGAATATTTCAAAAATAAACACACCGTTGGAAATTAGACAGAAGCGTCTTTGAGGGGGTATTTTTTTTCTTTGTCGTGCCTCCAAAATTAAAAAGGACGGAATCATTTTAAAATTCGATAGTTTTCGGTCGAAAATTCTGCGGAGAAAAATGGAAAATGAAAGCTTTCGGGAAAATGTTTTTTTTCAAAAGGTTAATGTTCGTATTTCTTTAAACTGAATAGACCGTCAGGAAGGTCTTTAAGTTTCCTTCAAGAATATGTAATTTGTTTTAAAATCCGTGAATCTGCAGCGCGGATGCGACGTTATATAAAACTCCTTAATTTTCGTATTTTCGACACCTTTGTGGTTCTTCATCCGCAGAAAGCTAGTTTCGACCCGGCTAGTTTTTTCCATTTTAAAATAGATTAAATACTATATTTATATGTTTCCTCATTTAATCAAATATTTTTTCTGGAACCATCAATATTTGTTTAAGTGGGGACGTCTATACATGCAATATTGCTTATGCTATATTAACACTAATCAAAGGATATATGGATATAGGTCTTCATCTTTTCTCTTGGTAATAAAGGATTTTGAGTTTGTTCTATCTATGATAATTTTCAGAATTTTCAAACTAGAATTTTGAGAGTTTCATTAAAGTTGCTCCATACATTTAGCTAACTTTATATGCAAATTAAATTTTGATAGCTTTCACACAGGCACATTGAAAAAATATATTGTAAACCCTCACATTTTTCATACAATTATTATTATTATTATTTTCTAATTACAGAGTATTGTGTACACTCTTGTGTGTCATATTTTCTGGAAAGAACATTTTATTTGTATTAAGAATTCTGCAAATTATAAGCAAAAAACTTAGCAAAATTTGAGACTTTTTTATATAAATACTTTAATTTTTATATGAGTGTATGTGCTATCCTTGTAAAAATGAACACAGTTTATTACAATAAGCCACTCTATTATAGTCTACAATTTGAACGCTTTTTCTAAATTAGTTTTGACAGAGTTATCTAAAAAATATTCGTTTTTTTTCAATTTGTTAATGGCCCTCTATGGGGTTTTTTTTAAAAAAATCTTTGCAGAAATATATGACTTGTACTATTCTGTTTACACACCTGGATTTTCAGGATAACTCCTCATGTATTTTTCTAGATATTTGACAAAACGCTTAAAATTGCAAGGCACCAATCGGCTTTAGCCATATAATGTACCACTTTCTGCACTTTGTCTGTTAGTTTTCAGAAATAAAAAAATTTGCATTTTTAGTCTAAAAATATTTAAGTATTGTAAAAAATATTTTCTTGTGTTATTTGAATCTGAAGATGTTGTTTAACTGTCCTAAATATTTTGTTTCTAATATTGTAAAAGCTGCTTAATTTTTCTGTGAGCAACTAACATAAATTTTAATTTAAGCATGATTTTTCTTGCAACTTTCTTCTAATAAATGTTATTGAAATTAAAATTGATTTAGATTACTATAAATATAGAACAAAAACAGACACAAAACTAACAAATGCTAAAAAGTAAATAAATAAAAGATAACATATTTACACAGGGAGAAATGCATATTGTTCTAAATTTTACTTCATAATATAATACACACACACACATATATATATGTATATATATATACATATCATACATATAAATATAACCAGAAATAACTAGTTTTAACAGTATCAGTGCTTTTAATTTATTTTTTATTTTGTATTATCAGACCCTTAAAATAAGCTATAGAAAATTAATTAATTTACGGTCTTTTATTGTGTAAAAAGTATTCTTAATAACTTCCTTATAAAACAATTGTATTTAAAAATAAAAACACAGAAATACACAATTAAATTTTAAAGACTTATATTATGTGATATTCATGAAATGTGCTTGTTTAAAAACATATCAGATTCACTGTATATGTTCTTCATTAACTTTGAAAAATTTTAAAAATACATAAAAAAGTATTTTTTTTAATGTCATTGTATAATCCTGATTATTATATGTTAATATGAATTAAGAGTTTCTTTATTTATTCAGATATGCCTGAGTGGTTAAGTGCTTATTCTAAGCCCTGTGATATTTGGTCAGGTGTTTGTCTTCTTAGAGAAAAGACTTTTCAACTACGAACTATTTTATTAAAAGGTAATGCAAGTCTACTTGATTTGAGGAATTACCTTTTTGCAAGACAATGTGCTTTGCTTCTTTTATTATGTCGACCCTGGGAAGTGGCACAACGAACTTTGCCTTTTCTTCATAACTGCATCAGTGAATTAAAAACATTAGAAGTAAGCTTTTAATTATATAATGTATATTTAATTTTACATTAAAAAAAATCATTATAATATCTATATATATGTATTACGCTAACGTATGGGGCTCAAAAATTGTGATTATTCGTTAATTGTTTAATGATGACGCTTGACTGAACTGTGTCTTATTGGTTATTCTGTAAAATTCTTTTGTTAGGATTTAGCTTGAGTAAATTGGGTTTATTTATGTTTCACAATTTTCTGCAATTATAAAACTTCAAAATATCTTTATTTTTGTTTTTTTTTCTGTTCTTTTCATTTTTAAAAATAAATAAAAGTCGTGAATTTTAATTAAAGTTATGTATTATAAATGAAATGAGTGAAAGGATTATAATTTAAATAATGAAATACGAAAAAAAATGTCCCAAACACAGAGTTTAGCAATTTATTACTTCCATCCAGCTAGCATAAATATGCCGAGTTCATGATTTGTCTTGCAGAATTTTCTGATTTGGCAAAGAATTGAGCAAGTAAATTAAATTAGTAACTAATAAAAGTTTCATGTTTTAATGCCATATACATACATAACAAACCTAAAAAATCTTTAAAAACTGCATGAAACAAATTGAGAAAAATCTAAAAATCGCTGTTTGAATTCAGAATAATTTTTATTAAAAAGAGGACAAAAATTACTATAGGGAGATGATCTTTCATTAGCTGATGACCTTTTCATCTGCCAATCAAAACTGCCCGGTTGACCTCTAGCTGTGCCTACAGTAGTCTCAGATACCAATCACAACTGCCACCTAACAGTGTTTTACATACAATGAATGATTTAAGACATCCTCTGCAACTGGACTTTACTGAGCTAATTGATTGAAAATGGATGCATTTTAATAATGTATTAAAATCATTCCAAAACATGAAAAAATTAATTTAAAAAATCTGAATCTAAATAGCTAGTAACCCACTCTTTCCTTTTAAATTTATTTTCTTAATTTTGGAGAATTGTCAAACTTTTCCAAGCAAAAAAGAAAAAAAATGACATTTTTTGAGAAATTTGAGGCTGAAATGAAATTAATCAATGAACCAATCAAGCATTCTAGAGAAATTTTCAAGGTGGTGAAGGGAAAATTGCTGTTCAAATTCTGAATAAACTTTATTGATAAAAGTTCAAAATGTAGTATATTGATCTAAAAGATTGAAACTATATTTATTTTATTAATGTGCAAAAATCTCCTCAAAACATAAAAAAACTCTAAAATGTGCATAAAATATTAAATTAAAAAAATCTAATAAAAATATCCAAAATTTGGCTTTGAGGTGCTATTTACCAAATTTCATAAATCTATGTGAAGCTGTCTTTTCAGAATACAGCCGATATGCTAACACATGCACAGACTTCTTTTTTTATTATTATAGATTTCTCATTAAAATGTTTTCCTTTGTATTTTAAATGAAATCAGTAACAGTTTATTTTATTTTAAAGTTTTTTTTTTTTTTTTATTCTGATGTAAATTTTTCAGTTTTTTAACCAAAAGAAAGAATAAAAAGATTTAGTTTGAATTTCTTCTGTTGCTATAGCAATGGATATACTTTTCAAAGTTGTCTCTTATAATGTTGGAAATTTCACGGTTTTGCACCAAAAGATTGCCATATTAGAAAATGTGCAGTATCTCATGAGCTATTGCACTTATAAAAATTTACTTGATAGTATTCAGCACACAGTGTATTAAAATATCTTATCATTTGACCATAACTACAATATCTTATTTTAAAGGAAAATTTTGCCTCATTAGGGATGGAATTTTAGAAAATTTCAATGCAACACATTAGGTTTCTACACAGCCAATATTAAATAAATTGTGTAAAACATTGAGCATGTTGCCGGAAAATTTTTCATATCTTGGAAATGCCACTTTTTCAATCTAACCTTTATCGATTTTTAAAATGGAAGTAGCTGTATTTTGAATCAATATTTCACAAATAAATAAATAAATAAAATATATATATGCATAGCTTTCTTATTATTAATTATGTTCTGTAAATTATGATTAATTATTTTATTTTTAGGTAACTATGCCCCCTGGATCTGTTGCTTGTTGGGTTTTTCTCAGTTGTTTTGAAGTTTTACAAACATGTGAAAAATTTAGTGATACATCCCAGATTAAAGAATATTCTCTGTATTGTGCAGGATTATGGGCATATGCTAGAGAGAAGGTTTAGTGATTTTGTTTTGTTTGTTAAATTCTAAGCTTCTTTGTTTAAAAATATTTTATTTATTATAAAAAAATATATAGAAAAAATGCTGTAAATCTACTTTGAAAATTATTTTTTGTTAATTTTCTATTATTTAATTATAAAAGCAGCTTATTTATGTCAAGGCCACCTTATCATAATAACAAGCCTCGCAGTCAGGAGAAGTCTATGGGTGAAAATTTCCTATTAGTTTCCAACTTATTTTATGACTTTGTCCCATAAGTAAAACCACCTTGTGCATACTACTGGTAATACTCCATACACAAATACATATGAAAAAAGAGAAAATATTTCAGTTTCTCATATTAGATGGCGTTCATAACAGAAAAATAATGTGCTTTCTGACCATGTGATTGTGGACAAAGGGAACTTCACAATTGCAAGGCCTGTTATTATGATAAAGTGGCATTGATTCATATAACTGGTAACTGCTGTACTTAATGACATCATAAGAATAGTGTAAGAAATATAATTTCATGGTGTAAATATTATAATTCTTACTTGGTTCAATTTTCAAATGCTTACTTAATTATATCTCTTGCATGCTTTATTCATCAAGAAAAATTGTTGGAAGGAAAAAACCCATCAAAATGCAAAGACATGTTTCTTTGTTCTATACTTTCACGTTATAAGCATTAATATGTTGTTTATTGTTTTAGTATTATCTAGATTTTTAGTTGAAAAAATATTTTTAGTTTTTATTGATGATAATTAATTGGAATTTGGTACATACTTTTGATAATTTCACAACATTCTTGACAATTAAAATATTTTTACTTTGTTTAAATATTTGTGTTTTTGCTTGCAGTTGCAAGTTAAAATAGTTAAATTTTAAACTTTTTACTATTTTGTAATTATCTAAATATTTCAAGTGTTAAAGACACTTAAGTTTAATTATTTTTAAATTCTGTTGTACAAGTTTATCTTCATGTTTTACTAAATTCCCAAATTGTACTAAAATATTTGAAAGAAATCTAACCATAATTAATTTTTATTAGTCTATAAAAATAGCAAATAAAGTAGTTGTGCAAGAATATTAAAAGGAAGATCTGTCTTTAAAAATTAACTAATATACAAAAAAAAAAAAAAAAAAAAAAAAAACAAGTTGAATGTAAATACTGCCATTGCAGAATTCAGTTTCGTCTCCGATTAGAAAATTTTTTTTTTTTTTTTTTAAATCGATAGAGGTTTTTAGGTAGATTTCGTATGAAATACTACCTATTGCAATCGCACCAGTTTATATATCTATCTATCTATCTCACTTTTTTATGGACACGATAACTTCTATAATTCTTCACCAATGTCCACCAAACTGGTACATAAAATCAAAGGGGATAAAATCTCGGCTAAGTTCGTTAATGGGCAAAATCAGACCAAGGGGGTCGGAATAGGGGGCGTTTTTGTGAAAACCAAAAAAACGCCATAACTTCTTTATTAAAGTAGATATCGAATCAGTTTAAAATTTATATTACTTCTTAAAAATGGGCCAAAAGTTTATGCATGACAGATTTTTGATAAATTTAGAAGTGGACTCAAGGGACGAAAAAAACAGGGGTTTTGAGAGAAAAAAATTCATAACATCGTCAATTTTCAAGATATCAAGTCCAACTAAATTTTTTGTAAATGTTCTTAAAATTATCTAAAACTTTTGTATTTACAAATTTATGTTAGGATCAACTTTTACCCATGAAAAAAATTAAAAACGAAAAGAAAAAGGGCGGTGAAAAAAGAGAAAAATCCATAACTCCGTCAATTTTTACGATATCAAATCTGATTAAATTTATTTTACATCTTCTCAAAAATATCTACAATTTTTATATTGACAAGTTTTTCATAGGACCAATTCGTATAGCAAAAAGAAATTAAACAAAAATAGGAGTTGGAGAAGAAAAATCAAATCCAAACTGCTTATATTCTGACTCATTTTTAAATTCATTTTTGATTTTAAACGCATCCAAATGGTAGATCCTCTTATTTAGAAACTGTATAAAGTGACGCACTGGTCAATTTTTGGATAAAGACAGAATATGTTTAAAAAAAGGCTGCCAAAAAGGGTACTTTGAACAGAATTTCCCAAAGTCATCGGGACTGAAAATTTAAGTTCAAATAAGAAATTGCATTTTTTTCTGACTCGTTTTTAAATCCATTTTTGTTCTCAAACGCATCCAATTTACAGATCCTCTTATTTAGAAACTATATAATGTGATGCGTTGGTCAGTTTTTTGATAAAGACTGAATATATTTCAAAAAAGGCTACCAAAAAGGGTATTTTGAACAGAATTTTCCAAAATCATCGTGATTGAAAATTTAAGGAAGTGTTCAAATAAGAAATTGCATTTTTTTCTGACTCGTTTTAACATCCATTTTTGCTCTCAAACGCATCCAATTTACAGATCCTCTTATTTAGGAAGTATATAATGTGATGCATTGATCGGTTTTTTGATAAAGACAGAATATATTTCGAAAAAGGCTACCAAAAAGGGTATTTTCAATAGAATTTCCCGACGTCTTCATGATTTGAAAATTTAAGGAAGTTTTCACATAGCAAATTGCGTTTTTTATGACTCGTTTTAAAATCCATTTTCGCTCTCAAACGCATCCAATTTACAGATCCTCTTATTTAGGAACTATATACTGTGACGCATTGATCAGTTTTTTGATAAAGATAGAATGTATTTTTAAAAGTGCTGTCAAAGTGAGTATTTCGCACAAAATTTTCCAAAGCAATCATGATTAAAGAATTAAGGATGTATTCAAACAACAAATCGGTTATTTTATAACTCATTTTTAAATTAAATTTTTTTCTCAAATGCATTCAACTGACAGTTTCTTGTTATTTAGGAACTGTATAATGTACTGTTTTGGTCGATTTTTTGAAATAAATTCAGAATTTATTTCAAAATATGTTGTCAAAATGGGCATTTGAGCTGAATTTTTCTTAAAATGATTCTGATAAAACCAGTTTTTGCAGAAAAATGAAATTAAAATTTTTTCATAAACGGCCAAATGAAGTTATTAAACTGGGTTTATCTCTAATCATATATATATTTTTTGTTGAAATGAGCACTCTTCGAAATCTACCTCCGCCTATAGGCCCAGCCGACATGGATTTTTTTAGAAGGGCGACCCCATTTAGAATGCAATGAACTAACTTCATTTTTCTTGTGTTTATCAATATAATAGCAAACAGAACGGTGTGAAATACCCAGTTGATTAGCAATTTCTCTCTGAGACTTTGGAATTGCAGAATAATAAAGAGATACAATTTGACATGTTACTTCTTCAATGACTAGATTCATCAAAAACGGATTTTTTCTTTAGTTTAAACACTTTTTTATAGACTCTGGGAAAAAGGAAATGCATTTTAACAATAAAACGAGTGGAATCCCGTCAAATTCGACGAATGAAATGTTTAAAAGACCCGATCGATTTGGCTTTAAAAAAAAGCAAAAGTGAAAGCATTATTGAATCAATATGTAATCAATATGTAATAAATATATTTCCAAACTTAATGTCAAGTTTTTCAGTTACAATTTTGCATGCAAATATTTGCACATCTTCAGTTAAAATTGTAATCTGAGTGCCGGCGAAATCCAGAAATTTTATTTTATATGCACTACAGAAAAATAGATTTATTAAAAAAAAAAAAAAAAAAAAAAAAAAAAACTAATCTCATTTTTACTATGACATTATTTTCACTTACTGAAGTCATCTGAAAGTAAAATCTCAATCTCAGTGTCCATAATGAAAAGAAATATTGAAATGTAATATCGTTATGAGTAAAAATGCGATGTTTTAAATAGTGACGTCATTTTCTCTTCAAATGTTTTTTAAAAGTTACTGTTATTAGTAATATGAAAAAGGCGTCCGTAATAATATTGTAAATTCATTTTATCTGGTTGCTGAATGCCATCATTTTCCTCATTTGAAATATTTCTTACTTTGCTTTAGACATTAATTTTTATCATAAATTATTTTCTGTTATTTTATTTACATTATCAATATTATTTCTCAGTAAATATATTTTTTTACCTCAATTAATGCATAATTATATGCCATCATTTTATTGTGGTTAAATTTTACGAAAACAATTAACTTTTTTCTTTTAAATGCGAGGACATTTTCACTGATGAAATAAAGTCTCTGACTTGTGAAAAGTAATAATGAAAAATAAATTTTTACTATCGAGAGAAAAGCTAAACTAAGTTGTCACCATTTTGAAGAAATATTGTAAAAAAGCATTTAAAATTAAAAATAAAATATAAAAATGGAAATAAATTAAAAAATAGCTAAAATGGACACAACTACAAATAAATAGCTTTCATTAAAAAAAATATTTATCAAAATCGGTTCAGTAGAAAATTCAGTGCTGATGACACGACATTTTTAGCTTGTCTGAAAGAAATAGCATCGGAGGCTAAAAAGCAGTAAATGACTACTTTGAATCCACAAGCGAGATTCTTTTTCAATGTAGCAGAAAGCAGAACATACTGTACTAGAAAAAGCAAAGTTGTGCATAACAACAGAGAGGTGGTGGCAAAAATATAATTTTATAATTTGTGGATTTTTAACTGTTGGTTTTCTGCCTTTCAATATTATTCTCTGTTTATGCATATGCTAAGTTGTGCAGCCAGTAATAATAGTAATTGGTACTATCTCTCACATTTATTTTCCAAATTTTGTAGCAATGTATGAGCTTTTTATAACATAAAAAAAAATTTTTGGATATTGTTTTAATAACAAAGTTGTTTCTTTATGGTATGGATCAATATATTAATTATCTTAGACTTGTAAAACAGACCAATAATTATTTCAAGTGCTGTTGCCTCTCCAAATATGCTTTATAAATTATTTAAAAAGTCAAAGTTGAAGTTGTGAGTGAAAAGTGTGTTTAATTTTAGTAACAATTTTTTCACATTATTTCATCATTTAGTGACATCTTAGTATACCATTGCCATTACATCTTAAAACAGTTTAATTTATTTCAAGATTGCAAAATATTTGATTGTGAAACAAATTCCAGAATAAAATATGAAATTCTAAAAAAGTGTTTATAAGTAAACACTTCTAGCATTTCAACTATTTTAATGTTTTTATTCATGTTTTTTATAAATATTTTTCATATGTATGGATTTTTTTCTTACCTTGATTGTTTATATTAATTTGTAAGAAAAAGACACTGCTGTTTTAAATGAATTTTTTGTGACTGCAAGTCTTTCTTAGCTAATATTGAGCTAACTATTCCAGATAAAATATGAAAATTGGTAATTTTTTAAAGAAATATTTGATAAATTCATTGACATTTTTAAATTGAAGAATTTTTTTTTAAACAGCTATTTAATGTTGATGTCAATCTGAATAAATAAAGGTGTTCATTTTCCTTGTAAATGTATTTTTATGTGAATATTAAAAGGGGAAAGAAGACTTTGGTAGAAATTACATTATGTTTGAAACATCTTATTTGAAACAATTTTCTTATAATGTCATTATAAAATTCTGGGAAACAGCAACATTTTTTACTTAGCCTTTTTATGTAAACTGATTTTAAAATGTTTAATTGATCTTATCTAATTAATCATGAAAACAGTCATTAGCTGTTTTAAGAACAGTTGATTCATCCTTAAAATCCTTCAGTTATTGAAAAATGAATGAAAACCTAATTACAAAAGATTGTTATTAGTCATAAATTTGTAATTCTATCTTATGTAATCTTTCAAAAACAGAGCAAATTCTCGTACCTTTAGAGTATGTGTGAAGAGCTCCCTAGTTTTTAAAAATAACATTATTTCTATTTCATTTTAAGTGAATGTTCAGAAAAAGTTTCAGAGTTTTATCACTCTACAGTAGAACATTGATTAGTCAAGGTTTATATTAACCAAGCTAATAACAAACTCGGATTTTTTTTTTTTTTTTTTTTTTTTTTTTTTTTTTTTTTTATGAGTTTTGAAAAAGATCACACTTTTTAGTTCACTATCTGAACTATAGGCTGTTCTGCCCTCCAAAGCACTTAATTTCAAGAAATATTGCCCTTGAGAAGACAACAACAAGCAATGCTTTGTTTCTAGTGGCTGTGTGACCCTATTGAATACCAGGTGCAATGTATTATTGGACGATTACATCCATCCACTTGACTGTCAATTTTATACACAATTTCTATTAACTGAGATTTCCAATATCCAATGTATTAGCAGTTTTTTTTTTAATAAGATTTTTTTTATTTTTTGTAATTTCTTTGAAAATAGAATTGTTATATTTTTACTTATCCCATAAAATTTTCATTTAGCTCCATCAACTAGGAATTTTATGTGGATTGATGCCCGATTTAGATGAAAATTCAGAAAAACTGCACATTGTAGTGGGTCTTCTGGCTGGAATGGGAGATGATCCATACAGTGGTAAAATTACCTCACATAATATTTTATTTTTTTTTTTGTGTGAACTATTGTGCACTAATTTTTAAATGACAAAGTTGTTTATTATATTGTTTTCAGTCCCCTGTGAAATATTTCAATCTTTGAACTGTTTATGTCATGCTTCTTCTTTCCAATTCTCAGCAGAAATGTCCTGTATTACGCTTTTCTCTGTTCAACAAGTTGAATAATGTAGTTTGAGTAATCTCCAATTTTAACAAAGCTTCTCATATCTCATTGGTTGCCTTTTGGATGTCGTCATGCCTTTTCAGCATTTCTTGCTTTTTCTTATCATTTAAATCTTTCCATTTAGGCATGTTCACTCATTTCAAACAGAATTCCAAATGATCACTTCATGAATGACTAAACTTTTCAAACCATAGGAACCAGTCCTTCACCTCCTTATATATTTTCTTCATGGAATCCTGTTCTGTGTTTGCATTCTCTTCACCATTTATTTTCTGGAGAAGAGAAAAAGAGTGTTGATAAATATTAAAGAAATGGTATTATATTGTTTATAAAACATAAAAGTTAAGCATTCTTGTTCACAAATATGTTTGAAAATGAAAAGCTTTTCACGACCTTGCCTTATTTCACATGGTAATAGATTAAAGTATCCAAAACTTTGACTTTATAAAGCAGTAATTTTATAATAATTTCACATGAATTTGATTTTGTTCTTTTAAATTTCCTTTTAATAAGTGGCTGATTTAAATAAACAGTGATTTTTATAATTGTGAGAACTTTATATATATTATGTTCATTATAAAAGATATAGAATAGCAGAATTACCTAATGAATTATAAAACTCGAAATTGGATCAGCTCTGTTTTTAATAAAACTTATCCTACATATCAAATTAGCAATTCTCTCCTATCATTATTTAAGTAGAAAAGTTGAATGCAGGAACAGATAAAGTTTCCATTCCTGATTTCTTTATATATGTACATGACATTTTTATTTATTTGTCTTCCTTTTTATAAAATGATTAATTTATTTCTTCTTTTGTTCCAATAATATTTAACCATTATTTATTTATTTAAGAAAAAGAATCTGAAAGTCCTCATGCCAAGTTGAGAGGGGCTCTTTCTTCAAAAGAATCTTTTCTGAAGTACTATTTGGTAATGCATTTCATCTATGTTTCTCTTTTCTGGGCTTTAAGGCTGTTAATGTTGTTTCAGGTTTATAATTTTAATTTTAGGAATTGTCAGAGTTAACAATGGGAACATTCAAACATAACAGAAGAATCAGGACAGCAAGAGTCATTGGAAGAGATTTGGCTCAACTGTATATGTAAGATTACTGAGACTTTTTTTTTCATTTTTAAAACTTGTTTTGAATTATTAAAATTCTGTTAATTTATAAAATTAATTAAAAAAACTGTTACAAATGTTTGAAAATGATCATTCAAAATGATTAAAATTGTGTTTTATTAAATATGTAATTTAAACATTTTATTATTTTTTATTATTATAATGGTATAAGTTAAAGTATGCAAAGAAAAGGATTTTATCAGGAACTTTGTTTTTTGCTTTATGCAGTTATTTTGAATGATTTAATAAACTAGTAAGTTTTCATGGGTTTTATTAAAAGTTGCTCCTATGAAATCCTAACTTTTTAATTTATAATTTTGGTACCATAAACATTTTAATTAAAAGTATATAAAAATTTGAATTGTTGTTTTTAAAATTAATTTTTCAATAAGTGAAAAGATTTATTCAACAAAGGTATTTCTTTTCAATTTCATGATACTAATTTATTAAATTATTAAATTATTATTAAATAATTATTAAATTTTTGTTAAATAATTATTAAATTATTATTAAATAATTATACATTATTAAATTATTGAGAAATTCCTTTGCTTAATATTTCTTTTAAAATATATATAAATTCCATGCCCTTCCCTTATTCTTTACTTTTGTATGTGTGTTTCACAAAAATGTTTTATTTGAAAAATTATAAAGGTTTTGAAAAATATTAAAAGTATATAACTTTGGTTTCTAAATTCTTGACAATAGTATCATTAGTCTACCAAAAGTTTTTAAAGAATGTCATTATTTAAAATAATACTTTATAGTAGCTGCCTGCCTCCCAGTTTTGTATAAATACATTTAAATCTGAAAATTTACTTTCTAAAATGTGTCTTATTTTTGTATAGTATTTTTTTTTTAATTCATTCATTAAGAACATTTTCTGGTTCAAAATATTTTTATTTAACTTAAGAAAAAAAAAGTGTGGGCTGGGCTTGGTTTGCTTTTTTCATAACTAATGTTCAGTTTCCTTTTTATTAAACTCTTTTATTTAACTTAAATTTGTTTTTTTTTAATGTAAAGATGGAATTTTTTAATCTGTTTTCCAACTTCCTGATATCCTAGAATTATAAAAATATTATATAAAAATGTAAGCATTTAAAAGAGAAATCTTTTTAAGATGCTAATGATGCTATAAGAAAATCATTTTAAACTGGTTGTTAAATAAAATTTCCCTTTTTCATGTAGAAATTTGTTCAAACTTAGTATCGAAGAACTAATTATGATGATTTTGATAAGCCGTTTTTGGAACGACTTTCAAACTGCCAAGATAAAAATCTTGCTATTTCTGGACAAATGTTGCATGGAAGTGCCCTAAAAATTGCAGAGAAATTGTAAAATTAAAAGTTTGTGTTCACTCAAAATGATAATGGATTCTACAACAAATCTGTGGAAATGTTTATGCATTTAAAGAAAGATATGTTCTTAAAAATAAATAAATAAAGAGAGAGAAAACGAGTGATTTTTTTTTTTAGTGTAAAATATTAGTATGTATTTTTTACTGAAGAAATAAAAAAAAATTTCATCTCTTATTTTGGTTTTATGCAATGTAGTTTCGAGCTTTTAAAATGTGGAGTGTCTGAATAACGGCAACCTCCAAAGTAAGTTCAGGTTATCGTGTTTCCAGTGGTGACTGCTATTCAGAGGTTTTACTATATAATTTGTCATCATTTTATTATCATTTAATTTTATTAGTTTATTATAAAGGTTTTTATTTTTGCAGAGCTTGAATATATTGATAATTTCAAATTTATAAAATTCTGATTAGAATTTTCACATCTACAAGAAAAACTTTACAATTTTACAAAAGCAGAACACTGTGAGAAGAGTATGGGCAAACCTCTGCCAATTTGTGCAATTATTAAAACATATATTACTGCAGTTTTATTTATAGACATGTAGCTTATTGTGCTCTCTGAAAATTTGTATTATTATTTAGAATTTTGAAAGCATTGTTTAAATTATTTTTGTATGATTGGATATAAATTTTACGTATATTTAAAAAAAAGAGTTTGTCACCAATAATTTTGAAATAGCATTCCAGTTCATGAAATTTTCTAATTCGAACACAGTTAAATTGATATGCATAATTTTTAATTCCAGTAAATTTTTTAACTGAACTAATTTGTCCAATTTCAGTATTAAGTAGCTTTAAGATAATTCTTTGATTTAAAAACTAACTGCTTCAGTCTAATCATCATTCATTTCTCTATGTAACTACACATTTTCATGTTTTCATATGCAATAGTTCTTACATGATAAACCAAGAAAGTGGAAAGATCACATTAAATTCAACTATGGCAGCAGCAGCATTAGTTATTTTTTATTAGAATAGCGAAATTCTTTTGACATATATTTGTGTTCATTTATGTAACCATGTAAATATAATATCATAATTAATGTGTCATTTTGTAGGAAAATGAAACAACCCCAGAAAGCTGTATCCTTCTTAGCAGATTTATTGAAAACTTACAGGGAAGAAAACTGGGAAGTGTTAACTGCCAGTATTCAACAGGATTTATTTCAATGTTATTTAGCAATGGATGATACTCCTAGGTATCTAAAGACTTGTATACGCCTTGCTGCAACTACTGTTTTTACCTTAGATCAAAGGCGAGATTATTTTCAAGAAATTATCAAGTGCAGTGAAAAGTTAGGTTCAGGTCAGATTTGTTTATGTGCTTCTCTTAAAATATTTTTGACTATGTATATGCTCCAAATGATGATAAATACATATTGTTACTCTTTAAAATCAGAACTGCCATGCCACATTATAAATGAAAGCAGAATAGAAAGAATTTTTTTGCCATTGAGGCACCTATTTTCATATGAGAGCAAATTGTTGAAATGTTTTAGTGTTCAGTTTGACCAAATGAAATATTATGGTTTTAGCAATAAAAAAGTCAGCCAATTACTATTATTATTATTTTAAGTAGATATTTTCTTTATTTTTTTTTCCTAAAATTTTGCATGTACGATCTTATGTTATAATATATATATATATATCTGTTGCGGCCAAAACCCGAAATTGGCCAGCAACTTTAAAAAAATGACTGGCCAATTCGCGAACTGGCCAGATGCGATTGGCCAATTTGCGAAATAGATACAGGTACTCGGCTTAATCCTTACTAACTTAGTTGAAAGTGCCTATGAATTCAAACAATCTAGCCATCAGCCTGTCTGTGCTCTAACTGGAGTAAACATTCCGGCTAACTTGTAATTGTCTTCTTATTTGGTTTATCAATTAATTTCGATATTGAAAGGAAATTGTGTACTATTTTTGGTTAATTTAGTTGGGTGCACAAAAATATTTCATTTCAATATAATCAATGGGAATCTTTTTTTACTGTGCATTTTAAGGTTACATTATCTTAATTACAAAAAAAATTGGTGCCTATGCACCATAGTTTGGGTGTTGGCCAAGGTTTACCGGCTAGTTCGCAAATTGGCCGGCCAAAACCTGAAATAAGCTATTCATTTCATGTATTTTGGGTTTTGGCCAAAATGCTTGGTCAGTTCGGGTATTGGCTGGCCAGTTCTAGAATTGACCAGGCTCGGGGTATTGGCTGCAACATATACATAATGTACAGTGATTAATTTTCATTTTCTTTCTGTTGGAATTGAAAGTCCAACTTAAAAAAGAAAAAAAAACAATATTCTATACTATTTTTGTGTCTGTATTCTATTAAATCAATTATTTTAATAGATTACTGGTTATAATAGCTCTGTATTAAAAAAAAAAATATTAAAATTTAAAAAAAAAAAAGTCAAATATTGAATTAAAAACTGTATAACTATTACAATTATTTGTAAAAATGTGTATAGTTGAATCTGTATTGCTGTAAGGGTTTATTATTATTATTATTATTATTATTATTATTATTATTATTATTATTATTATTATTATTACATAGTATGCAAGAAGTATCCATAAGGTAATTACACATTCAAATTTAAGTAATATAGATTATTATGGTTATTATGGTATAGGTTATACCCCTGGTACCCCTGAATTCTTGCATATTTCATTTTATGTGCAATTTACTCGTAGATGTATTGGGCACAATGGTTAAGGGATTAAAATATATTCAAAATAAAATAAAGAAAAAAAAATCGCTAAAGCATAAGAATTGCCAATTTATGTCATAGTTTTTTTTTTTTTTTCTTTTTTGATTATTATTCCCTGATTTCATAAAAGTAAATTAATAAATATATGTTTTTAATAATAACATTTTTACTTGTTGCCTGTAATTTCTGTTTGTTATATTTCTATGATTGCATTTTATATTTCATCATCATTGTGCCAGTTTCTGTTGTGCATGTTATTCTTTCCAATATAACATTTTATTTTAATCTTTTTGCAATGTCACCAGTAACAATAAGTTTCATATTGTAATTATTTTTTACATTTCTATTGAAGTAAAATGCGACTTTCTTGGAAGATTAAACATCTATTTCTCAATTTTTGATAAAGAGAGATAGTTTCTAATATATATATTTTTTAATGAAATATAAAAATAAAGGATAAAATTAGAATAAGCAAACTTGACACATTCCTAATTTGATTACATATGAAAATTCATTATACTGTATTCACTCGTGTATAAGGTGCACTTTTTTTTCAAAAAATTAAGGCAAAACTTCTAGGTGTGCCTTATGCACAGAATAATTTTTTGCTGTTGGATGCAGTTGAACTATATACATATGAAACAAGAAATTATTCAAAGAAGATATTAAAACTCGGAAAATGTTGCTTAATTGAAATATTACTGCATATTTATTTCACTCCTTGCAGTTTTTTATACAACAGAGCTAGTGACATTATCTAAACGCTAATTAGCAATTCTCTTTACAGTCACACATTCCTATTTCCTGTCCTTCTCTTACAACCCGAAGTCTAAAAATGCATTTTTGTCTTGTTTTCTGGTCTGGTGTAATGTTTGTTTCGACTTTCTTTTTACTGAAATTCATTTCGCCATTCTTCATTAGCGTATCAAATTTATGATGCGCATTATACATGAGATTTTAAGAAATCATCATTTTTACTTGTAAAGCAGAGGTGCGCCTTATACACATGTGCGCTCTATACACAAGTAAATACGGTATATGCACAGTTGTAGTTAGATTATAGCTGCCAGTTATTTTGTTTTAGTGTGTTATATTTTGGTAGTAAATTTAGTTTGGTTAAAAAATGATAATAAAGTACTAATTATTTATATTTTATGAATAAAATAGTTTTATATGCTTTAAGTTTGTTCTAGTTATATTTTCTCAAAAGTTCTTACTTATTTCAGATCCCTTATTGCTCAGAACTGAAAAGACTTTTCTTGTGAATGGTACCAAAATTGAGTCTTCTGTTATCCCAATCATCCGCAATTCTAGCATAACTGTGACTTTTCATATTTATAGCAACTTGCCTAGTGAAATAATCTGTAGAAATGTAAAATTAGTACTCAAAAAACAAAATGCTCCAACATCTGAAAAATCTAAATCTGTAGATGCTCATCTTTCTTTACGATCAAATGTTTCCTCAGTTCATAGTCCAATGTCTCCAATTCAGTCTGGAGCAGTTGGAATACCTTCCAGAGATGATATGCCTCAAAGAATAACTGTTCAACCACAGCTATACATCGGCTCTTATCGTCAGGATAGTTCTCAAATTTACTCAGTCATGTGTAAGAATGCTCATCAGGTGTTGAGGAGGAGAGACAGTCAAGGGTTTCATAAAGATGATATCACAGAAGAGGACTCGGGCCCTTGTTTTAAGAGCACCATGGTTAAATTTGTTCCTGGCTTAAACAATGTGACAATACAAGTTAAGGTATATAGTTGCTTGTTGTTCTATTAGTTTTTATGTTTCAAACTGTGTTTAATACTGCAAAATCTACTAAGATAAAATTGTAACAAAATGTTGAAAAGAAAAAAAAAATAATTTTACACAGCTGTCTGTATTAGCAAATGCATTGCTTATTGTTATCAATTTGCTTTGTTTTCAGTGGGGCAATTAAAGTTTTCAATTTTAGGTAGGATTACATTTTATATATATAGGTTTTATGTAGAGTGTGTCTTATTTGTTTTGTGTAACAGGGCTTGAATTTCAGGGCGGGATGGCGGGATTCGCGCCCAAAATTTTGAAATCCCGCCCAAAAGAATAACGTGGACGGGAGGCTCCCGCCCAAACAACTTTGCATTATGAAACTATGATCAACTCCAACGACCGTTTTGCGAATTTTATGATATTTTCGTGCGAGTAATCGACACATTTTGCGAGTTTTTTTACAGCGAAAAATCATTCAAAATCAAGATTTTTTCCGCGGCGAAATAGAGGTGATTCTGTTCGGAATTTCCCCCCCCCCCAAAAAAAAAAAATAACGCATTCAATTCCAAAAATTATGAAACCGATGCCACGGACGCGTTATTGCGCGTAAATTATGCAAAAGATCGGAGATGACACACAAAAGAACAGCTATTACATGTTTCACAAGACGCGTGATTTCGCAAAAGTTTGCTAAAAAACGGTAAATATTGTTAAAAGATCGCGAAAAAACTACTAATTTCCGGCAAATTCGTCAAAAGACTCACGAAAAAATGCCTAATTTCATAACATAATTTTGTAAAACGTCAAATTTCGTCCAAAAATCGCGAAAAAACGGCGAATTTCCTTAGAAAATTCACGAAAAAACGGCAAATTTCGTCCAAAAATCGCGAAAAACGACAAATTTCGATAAAAGATTCACTATAAACGACAAATTTCCCCAAAATATACGAAAAACGACAATTTTCATAAAAAAATCGCGACAAAACATTTTTCATCAAAAATCGCGAAAAAACGGCAAATTTCCTCAGAAAATTCACGAAAAAACGTCAAATTTCGTCCAAAAATCGCGAAATAGGACAAATTTCGACATAAGATTCACTGTAAACTACAAATTTCCCGAAAATATCGCAGAAAACGACAATTTTCGTAAAAAAATCGCGATAAAACATCAGATTTCATTTTAAAAAATCGCGAAAAAACGGCAAATTTTCTCAGAAAATTCACGAAAAAACGGCAAATTTCGTCAAAAAATCCCGAAAAAATGGCAGATTTCGTGAAAAGATCGTTAAAAAAGACAGATTTCATTAAAAGATAGCGAAAAAATGAAACTTTTGTCAAAGTGAACCTCTTCCCCCCCCAAAATAATATTACGGGGAGTTCATTTTTCTGTTCAACAAACTAATTTTCCTGCTTCAATATATTTTTTTTCTTTGCTGCTCTAAAATCAGCTTCTGACAGCTCGAAATCTTTCTGAGTGAGTGCAATTCCTGAAAGCAGCCATTCATTAAACAAAAAGTATCCTTTTACTCAACAAAGTATTCATTTTTTAAGAAAGTCTTTTTCGATGAATTTGATTTCCCCCTTTTTTAAAGAAATGCAAACAATAGTGGTATTTCTTATTTTCTACACTCACATAAGTATTATTTTATGATTAAATTTGTATCTTGCACATTTAATATACAGAAAAATGACATTAGTTATAACAATTAAAATTATAAATATAAATTCATTAAATTAATTAGAAGTTTTATTAATTATTATTAAAACAATAATTAGATCTCTGACAAAAATAATTAGCACCGGGAGGGAATTTACCACCAGTAACAACTAGACAGTATAAAAGTTTTTTTTTACACATTTTGCATAATTATTCTGAATTGTTGATAAAAATGGCTTCAGTGATATTTTTTTATGTCTGTATTCTGGTAATTCTTTAAATAGCACATAAAATAATGGCCGGTTTTAAACATTTCTTCTCCCTCCCAAACAGCCAAACTCCCCTCCATTTATAATTGTTGGTAGGGAGACTCCCCTCCTTCGAAAAATTGAATTTCAAGCCCTGTGTAATATTCCAATTGTACTGTTTTTAACTCAATTGATGGCACCTAAAAGACTAGTTGGGTAATAACACACTATAGTTAAATATGATCAGACAATGGAAAAATTATTGTGTTGAAATCTATTGTGTTTTATGAATACAAACATAAAACATAACTCCACTTTTCTCTGTCTGAATTTATTATTATTTTCTCAAATTTCAACATTTATAAATTAATGAGATAAGATAGGTGGATTTAAGAAAAAATAGTTATTAGTGTAATTCTTTCATAAAACCTGTTTAGCATAAAAAATAAACTAATATTAAAAAATAATAAATTTCAATCTCATACAGCGATTCCTCACCTTTCTTTCTTTAATGTGCTTCTATATTGATGGAGAGAAATTTGCACTTTTCCCTTTTTTTAACACAATTCTGATTAGCTCTGGTATCGTTACCCCATCCTTTTAATCTCACTAATACCCATTAGAGCATACTAGGCTGATTTACATATTTAATTGATATCTATAGAGATACAAAGGTGATCGTTTGTGATCTTCTAGGTAAATTTATAAATGTTAGACGTATAAAATGGTTATATCATTATATCAATTACTAAAATTATAATTGGGTTGTGTCTATTAGGGGAAAGTTTACCTTATGAAGAAAAATCAACCTTTTTTGCTCATATCTTAATTCTATTTATGAAAGAAAACATACTGCCAAAATAACACATCATAACAAATTTAACATATAATCACAAAATTTATTTACAAAGCAATGACAATATAAAATAAAGAAAAACAAATATTTACAAAATTATTTCCCCAGGTTTCTAATATTTGCATCAGTTTGATCTATATATTCATACATTATTCCGTCCATTTACAGACCACTTAGATCAATCATACATATATTAAATATATTATAACCCGAATACATACTAATTTATGTCTGTTTTTTTTTATTTTGACCTTAAGCCTGGCAAGAGGCAAGAGATTGGTGTCTCTATGTGCATTAATGATTTAAAAAAATATTTCAGGCAAAGTGAAGAAAACTTTTAAAATACCTTGTATTAGGAGGCAGGCATTTTGAAGGGTGCATACGGAGGTTTGATGATACTCCAACTATTTCTGAGGCATCAGGACCGTTCCTTGTCATTTCAGTACCATCACTATCGGAAGGGCACACTCTTTATGGGATGCTCCACCGGGATTTACATTCCGGTCATCTTTTATCGATCTCAGGAGTAGACTAGGCAGCAAAAAAAAAAAAAAAATTTCTTAGTACTTCACTAGAGGGATCTCTAACAGCTTCTGATCTCTCACCAGATTTTTTTTTCTTCCCAGTCCTCTTGATCTGCCTCATTTTAATTTTTTTCCTTATTGTAATTTTCGGGTCATTTTCACTCCTCCTTTTTTTTTACTGTGGCGAATCCTCTTGTTTTCACCCCCCTTGCCAGAAGATCATTGGCTGGGGTTCCTTTAGTATGGTCCTTCTGTTGTGTCTCATTTTACATCGTGGGAGACTTTTTAAAATTGCTTTCATCATAAATTTGTTTGTCTTTTTTTACTGTTCTTACCAGCCATAAATGTTTGTAGGATTTATAATATGATCATAAAATCCTGTGTGGTCTTTTTATTGTCCTTTTCTCTCTTTCTCTTTTGCTGGAGCCATTTCGCTCCATCATATATTGTTTGGCATTTAGTTTAAACGTCTTGCTTTTACACTCTAAGGGTTTTAACTCAGTTCGATTTTCTTCAATTCCATGATAGTCTTCATCTTTCTGATAACCAAGATGAAGATTACAGGTACATATGGTGAAAAGCATATATTTATTTTCATTATTTTTAACATATACTGTAAGTGAGCGCAAAGAAATGCACTGGCAAATTTTATATGAGTGCACTTTTTTTTTTTTTTTTTTTTTTTTTGGAGCTGACGTTACTGCAAATATCTAAAAATCAAAACTCAGTGAAGAACAGAAACTGTTTAGCTTTTAAATGCCATGAAGTTTATCTCAATTCCATTTGTTTAAAATTGTAGTTTGGCAGCTCAGCAAAATACTATATATTTAAGTAAAAACCTGCATATGTTTTGGGGCAAAGATTACATACAAGTTCAAGTTTTACACAAGCTACTTTATTTTTCATTTTATGGTGATTTTACAAAGTGTCTTACTTTATTTAAACTAATGCAGAGTTTTGTTCCATCATTTTATCAAGCTGCGAATCTTTCCCAAATAATATGTGAAAAATTTATTTTTTCTAAGTTAATATTCTATGAATTAGACACCTGATTAAGATAGTCTACTTTTTTCTTTTCAAGATGTCTTTTTTAAATAATAAAACTTAGATATCTAACTCCCTATTTCTTAAAGTAAATCTTTTTTTTCTTCTGTGAAATGCTTTTATTTTAATTCTTTTAATGAGCAAGACATAAATAGCCCTCAGTTACCTCAACAAATAATTTTTTTGTTTGTTTGTTTGTTTGTTAAAGTGCAAGACAATGCTGACTACTTTTGGTTCTGTTGCTTTGGTTATAAACTATTTTGGGTACTTTTCGATTTTAGTGAAACTCTCGATAATAATTTTTAAAAATCATCACAAAGCTTATATGTGCATATATATACTACAAATGGTCATGTAAGTGCTATATACATCATATGCATATTATTTACGGCTAATATAGCAGATATACGTCATGTGCATCTTAAGCCCATGTTATATATATATATATATACATATATATATATATACTTGATAAATGCATCATATATGACTGTGAATAGGCCATGTGCATCACTATATGTTCTACACATCATGTATTATTATCATCATATATGCTTTATAATGTGGCGAAAAATCTTGGTCATTTGGAGGTCATTCTCATGCTCTACTATAACCTAAAATATTTTTTGTTTTATGATAAATGACTCTTTTTTTTAGGATAGTACCCAATAATTATATTTTGTGAAATGACAGACTTTATACACATTTAATTATGTTTAACTTATTATATCTAAAAAAGATCCAAAATATTTTTGCTAAATACTAAGCATACTATAGCATAAGTTTTTGGAGATAACTTGATTAAGTTTAATATCAAGTAACTGTTTTATGCATATTTAATGGTTGTCTACCTTGGTACAATACCTTGGTTCATAAAGCTTTCACTTAGTTATTGAGGTAAAAGCTTTCACTTAGCTCATTCGTTTTACTGGAAATGGGACAAAATATGCAGTGCAGGTCATTGCCCCATCACTGTGGTCAAAGACACTCAGTCATGTTTTTAAACATTACAACTTCTTGTAAAAATTTTAATTTGACTGATGATGATACTGGCTGAGGTTGTAATTTACCATTTTAATCAGCCATAAAATAAATTTGAATCAATATGTTTGTTCAAAATCAAAATTTATCAAAAGTGTGTTTGTCTTTGTTTACTCTAATATTTGACTATTTTGCCTCATTGGGGAAATCTGATTTTTGGAATTATATAGATTGAATATCAGTTCTTTATGTATGTGTACATATAAGTAATACATATGTGCAAAATTTTTGTAATTATTATAGAATCTGACATTAATTTTTAATTTATCTATTTCTTAATGCTATTATTTTATCTGACGTCATAAAATTTTATATAAAACTCTTAAAATAATAATAATAATAAAAATCAGTGCATATCATAGCAAAATTTCGCATTTTAATTCCTGACATTGATATGCCATCTGTATTTGTAGGTATCATTTATTATACCCTGTTGCTGGCAACTTACAAATAACTTTCCTTTGCAGAATTATTCTTTAGTAGTAGATAAATATGGTAAATCTTGTATATTTTTAAAAAATATGATAGATCATCTGGCATTGAAAAGTTCAGTATCAGATTTGTAACATATTTAATCAAGTAATTGCAACTTAAATATAATTTAAAATTTTGGTTTTGAAATAATGATCATCTTACTACAATCTGTTTTTTGTTATTGTAGTCATAATCTAGTAAAAGTGTTTGAGTTTGTTTAAAACATAATACTATTTTAATTTAACCTTAAAGTAATCTATTTTGAAAAATTCCTTAAGCACATATTTTTTTTTCCTTCCTAATTAAAAAATATATATATATATACATATTAACATCATTTTTCTACCATTTTCCATTTCTGGATAAATCTGAAGCTCTTCATATTATTTATTTTATAGTATTAGTATAAATAATGTTAACTTTGTGTTACTTTTTTAATCACAATTGATGATTATCCATCCATTGTAAAGGACACCATTTTTAAGAAAAACATTTATTTATAGCTCATTTATACCTGAAATTTGGATTTTAGTACTATACTAAACTTATTACTTTTATTATCTTTCTGTTATTATAACATACAAAGTTCTTATTGGATTCTACCAAATGTATGCAATTTATAACAATATCAGTTTTATTATGAAATATTTATTTTCAGGTTTCTGGTCTTACTTTAATTGCACTTTCTGGTTTGATTCTAAATAAGTTATTTTTTTTTTCTTTTGAAAACATGCACAATTTCCTTTCTTTCATTCAGCTTTTCATAAAGTGCAGTGAAATAGAATTTGAATTTATAGAAATAATTAAAAATGTACATTTAATATAATACAAAATATCATCATATCTGTAACCTATTTTTCCTTTTCTTCCTGCCCTTGGCTTCCAAATATATTTACAAAATTCATGTTTTAATATAGAAGGTTAAACTTCAGATTCAATTTTCTTTCTAATTGACATCTTTGTCTTGAAAGGGAAAAAAATTGCAAGTATTGCTTTTATTTGGGAGTAAGTTTTCAGCTGTGGTATACATTTTAAAATATAATTAAGTTTTGCATGGCAGTATAAATTCCATACAGGTCTGCACAAAAAAATTAATACATATTACTGGACGGCAGTTGCTGAAAATGAATTTTTACTGTGTTTTTTATTGTTTATTTAAGTATCTCATTTTCTTGTATCAAAAAATGAAATTTCTTAATAATTTTCTATTAGTGGTGGAAATTGTTTTGTAATTTGTATCTGATGGATGGTTTTTATTCTTATTTTTTATTCCGACTCATTGAAAAATAGCTAGAGATCCATGGCTGAATTTAATATCTCTCTTCCCATATCATGAAAAAATCATCGTTATGACTACAGTGGTTATTTAATAAACAATTACGAAGATATGAAGACAATTCATAAATAAAAATGCTTTAGGAATTTGATAATGAAATAATTTTTGCTTATTTGTACTGAAGTGTTGATGTTTCAGATATTTCTTCTGATACAATTAAATTAAGCAGTAGTTAAAAAAAATATATTTATAAAACTGATGCAGCTTTTGTACATCTTTGTGAAAAGTAACTTTTAAATCTTTTTCTTTCTTTCTTTTTTTTTTTTAATTATTTATTTTTACTGCACTAAACTTATATAAAAAAAGTAGCATTTAGTTATTAGCAAACTTGTTGTATTTATAAGGAAAACAAATTAGTTCTTTTGAATCTCATTATGAATAGTTCTAATTCTCTCATTATGAATATTTTTTTAAACCATTTCAAATTCTGGAAAAAAGAAAAAAAAACTTGTTTAAAAGGTATATTAATATGTCATGAGGACTGGATTGAAAGCCTTCTGCACTTATATTAGATGTTTTTAAGGTTTAAAAAATTATATTTATTATGTACAGTAAAACCCCGGTAATTTGGACACCGTTAATCCAGATTGGTTTGGTCAATTATTTTTTTTTTTTCAAATTTGAGCAGTGGTCGGCAAATTTCCATAACATAAATTTATTTCAGCCTCATATTCTGAATAAAAAAGTATTTTCTGAAATCTTTTCGGAAGAATACCTCAAGCTTTCTTATTTAAACTCTAATGTTATCTATGAAAGGTATAACTATGCATCATTTAAGCTTTAGCAATTCCAATTTTCACAGTTTTCTATTTAATCCATTTAGAAATGTCATCAAAAGCTCACTGCTCAATAAAATTTTACTCAGAGCATTGCAAGAAAGCAAAGTAAAATAGTCCTTATAGACATACTGACTGATAAGGATCATTTTCCGATCATTGTCAGTCAGTCCATAGGTCTCTTGGGACTGTTTCCTTGTCTTTGTGCCAAAACTCTTCTACAAATCATTTGTGGAAAATTGAAATAGAAGCAGGAATAAATGAGAGTGAAAGAGAAATTACACCTGAAAATTTTGTCAGCTTGTTTTAAAAAATTGATGTTTGCTCAGATGTTGATATCAGCGACATTAGCAATTGGTTGGAAGGAGAAAATAATGAAGAGTATGCCTCGCTTACAGATGACTTAATAATAACTTTGTGCACAACGGAATTGAATGAAGATAATGCAGATGAAAACCATTATCAATTATGATCAACCAGAAATTATAAACTATAATGATGCAATTTCCCATTTTGAACAATTAATGACTTATTTTGAACGTCATACAGAGACTATATCCAATGAACTACTTATGCTCAAGGGAATGTATGACTATGCGCCTGCAAAACTGGCACAGCAGAATATGATAAATTTTATAATTACAAAGTAAACACTTTTACTGTCTGTAAATATTGAATATGTTCAGTATAAAGGTGATTTTATGTGAGTGTGTTTTAATTTTTTTTTTCATTTAGTTCACATTCTCTGGATAATCCAGATTTTCGACAATCCGGATTGGGCCTAGTCCCAATTAATCCGAATTGTCGGGGTTCTATTGTATTAACATCATCTTTTATATTTATGACATATCAACACCTTTTAAGCAAATTTTCTCTTTATTTTCATACATTTTAATGTGAATATGACATTCCAACAATATGTTTTTCATATATTCATTTGGCATTTCAAATTATATTTTTAAAAAGTGTGTGTGTGATTTAAAAATTGCTTTAATGATTGAGATAACCAGAAGGTCCCAGTTTTAACTCCTGAATATTTGGACACTTTTCGCTCAGAATTAAAAAAAAATTCTCTCGGTTAATAGTTTTAATGTATTTTTTATAAAATAAATTACATTACAATCTTTAGTAGATGTGTTTCAATTTATTGACTTCTAAATGTAAACCAATAATTTTATGACTATTTATAATTTTATTTATTTTATAGACTTCTGAATCTGGATTGTATGTATTTCACCGTCTTTGGATGGAATGGGGCAATATACATTTTGCTTTAACAAGCATGAATCCATTATTTACATTTGTAGTAACTGAAGAGCTTCCTGCCATTAATATCAAACCTGAAAGTGGTATGCTTGTTTAAATGATGCTTGACAATTTTGTGCAATAATTAGTCGTACAATGATCATTTATTTCCTATTTTCTTTAATCAGAATTTTATTTTTTTTCAAATTGATTTTATTTTTATTTTTGATTTTAAGATATCTAAATGTAGTTTTTGTATTTTAAATATTTTTATCTAATAAAAATTGCATGTTCTTTATCATTGTAACTATTAAAGAAATGTAAAATTACACTATTTGGAAAATTTTTATTGTTTTAAATAATGGATATATTATTTTATAAGGATTTTTTTATGTAGAATCCTAACTATAATTATATTTAATCAAACAGATTTTTTAAACATGTACTATAAATTTCATGCTGTGTAATATCTAAAATTTTTCTTGTTATTTAATGTACATAGATCAAATTTCATGGTCTTGTGAATTTTTTTAAGTACTATCCTGATGCATTGGAATACCTGTATAATGCTTTAATATACAGCAATAATTACTATCATCTTTATTTATTAGTTGTTAGATCTTTAAGAACAGTTTTAAAATCTCCCTTTTTTTGCCCCTTAGTTAAATTTAAAATTGTTTTCAAAATCATTCAGAATTTTTTTTCAACTGTCTATAAGCATTTTAAATACTTTTTTTAGATAAATTTAAAGGAAAATGGAAAAAATAGAGTTCAGTTATTTTAACTGGGCTCCCCCCCCCCCCATAAATCCAGTAAATAATTTGGTTATTGTTAACTGTTACATTTTTGTTATTATAATAGTGATTATATAGTGTTTCTAAAAATATCATGTGTGTGTGTGTAAGGGGGGGGGGGGAGGTGGAGAGAGTTGGTAAAGTTAGTTTTGCCAGTGCTTTAAAAAGCTTCAATAAACTTTTGCTAATTTTGCTTTAAAAAACTCCCCCTCCTCCCTCTTCAATAAAAACAGAAAAGGAAAACAAGAAAAATTAATTATTTGGTACTTAAATTATAATATCTGAAACGCCTTTGTATCTGTAAATAAAAATTATTTCATTTTATCAAATCAATAAGACATTTGCTAATTGTCTTGTTAAATAACTTTTGTATCTTTGTATGATGACGGAGAGGGAACATCAAATTTAATAAATTTGAATCAAGTACTAAACTAGCTGCCCATTGTTAAGTGGTTTATAAATCACAATAATGTCTAGTTACTAAGATTAAACATTGTATGCTACTATTTTGGTGATTTTTTATATGAAAATATTTGCAACTAATTAGCAAAGCATTGATTTCTCTGATATACTATCTATATATATATATATATATTTTTTTCCCCCACAGGTGATTTACTTGCAGGTATTGAACAAAAACTAAATTTATCCATATCAAGTGGCAGTTCTTATTTTACTGACAGCACATTCCTATTATTGAAGAGCTCTAGAGGACTCAAATTAAAAGTAAGCATATATATATATATACACAGTTGACTCCCTCAAATCCACACAACTCTGGACCTGAGGTTCTGCGAATTTTAGAATTTTGCAGATTTATGGCCATTGCTTTATATACATTTTTAAATAGTAATTTGAATGTAATTAATAATGCAATCAAAATTATAATGAATGCTTACAACATAATAAAATATTAAAAGTAAAGGTCAAGTTAATAATAAATAATGTATGATTAAATATTCATTATAAAGATGAAATGTATTTTTCCCAAATTATTCAATGAAACTTGCATTATAAAGTAAATTACTAATTCACATCAAAATCATAAAATAAGGAAGTTTTATTGCAGGTTTAGCCACACTTAATAACCAAAAAAGCTTGATTAATAGATAAATATATTTGATAAGAAGATTATGATTACCAATGATATCAGCGATATCTTGAACTTTTTCAAAAATAAACTTATCCTTCCTTCAAGGAAAACATTAATTCTGTAATATTAACAAAAATTACAAATTAAAATATATATGAAATTGATATAAAACTAAAAAAATCAAATTTTGTCCCTATATCTGAACTGAATGTTTTATTGTTTACATTGGTAAATTGCGTGTGGATTTTAGAGAGTTTTGATTTTAGAGTTGCAGATTTGAGGGAGTCTACTTTATATATATTATATTTATGTTATAGAATTGTCCAAAAATATTTTTTTAACACAATTATGACAACCTTTTGCATGTACTAAATATTTCAGATATTTGATAGTGGCAGCGACACTTTAACTTATGAAGATTTATTTTATTATTATTTCAATGGAAAATTAATTTTTAGAACATTTTTACTAAAATAAGTATTTACTTATGCTATGTTAAACTTTTAAAAATTTATTATTCTTCATGAACTGAATAACTTGTTTATGTTGCATTGAAATCCAATTTAATTATTTACAACTGAGATATTTCTGTGCCATATACGCTTATGTTGAATTTAGCTTGCATTTTGTAAGTGTTGTTAAATGCCAACAAAATTGTGTTGATTAGACATTTTATTAATTCAATTATCTGTGTTTAATAGTCTATAAAAAGTTGAATAAAATTTTAGTTGTTGTAAAAATTGTAAAATTGAATTTGCTACATAAAAGGAAATTATAAGTTATTTATGTTATAAAGAAATTACCTATCACCCAAAGTGCATACGCCATGTATTTACCACCATTGTTGTAAAGTTATGCATATATATAAAAAAAAATCTCAGTTATCTCTATGAATATTTCCCTGTTATTTTTCAAACGTGTTGCCATTTTCATAGATGTAATAAAAAAAGATTATAAAACCTATTAAAATATTGGAGTAGACTATAGAAAAGAAAAGTAAAAGTTTGGATCCAGTTTGGCAATTTTTTTCAGCAGATAAACAACTTGTATTTTCAGTTTGGGAAGAAAATTCAATATTGTAATTATGATAAGAACTAAATTATATGGAATCTAATTATAAAGGAATTGATTAAAGATTATCTTTTAAAAACAGGATCACTCAAAAGAATGCTATTACATTATGGTCAATGGGGAAAAAAATTATTTATAGTGTTATTTTAATTATGTTACATTATTTCTAATGTATTGAAAATTGATGTATATATCACTTAGTGCAGTACACAATATATACTATAGAAAATGGTGTCTATAGTATTTTGTAGTTATTGTTCATTTACAGAAACACACAAAATAGTATGGTTAGAGTATTGCCTGTGAGAATGAGCAATAATTTTTAAAAAGTATGGTTTCAATTGTGGTATGTGTTTTTAAATTTAACTATTTTTTTTTTTTTTTTTTTTTGCATTTGACTTGAATTTTGTAAATTTTATAGATAACAGACTGGGATGCATTAAAAATGAAAAGCATATTTCTGCTTATCTACACAATCTTTACTCAGTATGTATATGTAATATATTCTTAAATCTATAGATGATATACAGAGCTTCACTAAAAAAAAAAAAAAAAAAAAAAAAAAAAAAATTATTTATTTTTACTGTAGTTGGTAATTACTAAAATTGAGTTTCCATATGTTTTATGCATTTTTTAAATTACTTACTTAGATCAGGGTTTGTATAGGCTTCTTTGACTGAGAAACTTCTTAGAAATGTAAAAAGTGCTTAGAACTTCTTAGATATTCAAAAGCCTCCTTAAGTTATTGTGAAGCAAAATAGGGTGTTTATGTGATGTTTATGATAGATATTACATATTAATGTCCATTATAATATTATATGTGATATTATGGAATTTATATGATGTATATAATGTTATATATTAATCCCCATTATAATATTATATATATTATGGAATATTATGAATTTATATATTTTTATATATATTATGGAATTTTATATACAGTTTATTTTGGTTTGTATATAAATGTAAATAAATCACTTTATTGAGATTAAGTAAATTGTATAAATCTTGAGAAAATTGCTTATCTATATGAAATAGTGAATATCTAGAAAATATTTTTCCAAATCTCCTTCATCAAAGCCACTATACTAGAAAAGTAAGATTTTGTTTATCATAAATGGTTGATGGGAAAATAAACTAATGCTTATTTTTATTTTGATTGACAGCTTGCTGATACAGATTCTGACTGGGCAGAGGATGTTAATGTTCAAATTCCAGTTATGGAGCCATTTAACTCTGTACAGATACCTATAAAAGCCATAGTACAGTTTGGACCTCAGAAAAATGCTAACACTATAGAACATTTTATTAGTTTACAGTGCCCATGGCTTACTTCACCTCAACGAATATCTTTACATTTCTTGCCTCCCTTCCTATTATCTCAAAAACTGCACACTTGTGGTATTAGGTATTTTTTTAAAAATTTCATTTATTCTTTACAATTTTTTCAGTTTGTTTTGTGTTTAAAATGTGTGAAAATCTTTCATATTATGTGATATTTTAATGTTATTTAATTTAGTATTTGATTTTAGAATAATAATGTGTTATATTTATTAGTCCCCCATATGCTATTTCTTTCTCCCAACTATTTAATGTTGTCTCCAGAAAATAAGGTCCCATTGTATAAGCCAGCCATAAAACAAAGCAAATGTATTGTTGTATGAGATAATCTCTATTGTCATTTTTTAAACTTCTAATTATCACTCATTTTCAGATTTTGTACCATAATATAGAAAAAAAGTACTGTTATATGCAATTTGTTTGAAAATTGCATCTTAATTTCTTTTTGAGATATTAAATTTTTTTTATAGTTTTTTACATTATATCTTTAAGTTGGCAACTCATATACTCCATTTCTGTAGGAAGTAAAGGAAAAATAGTTGATTATTACATTTTTGTTGCCACTTTCCCATAGCAACTAAAAAAAAAGTAATTAAAGTATGTGTTATTTTGAAAAATATAAAACATAGAGCTGTTATAAATTCTATTTAATTTTAAATATCAATGTTGATGTTACAAACAAATAAAAACATGTAAATCAATAGATGGTAATATTTTTTTTTGGGGGGGGGGGGGGGTCCAGTTATTAGCTTGATACATTATCAATATTTATTGTGCTGCTTTATATGCGCAATTGTTTTTTTGCAAAGGTAATTTATCAAACACAAAAAGCAGAAAAGCTTTTAAAATAGTTTGTATGTGTAAGAAAATATTGTAAAATAGGTTTTTGTTTGAATGTGGTGGGTTTGACCTGTCCTTTTCCTATGCCACTGCTACCGTCAAATTAGAGAATATTAGATTATTATTATTTTTTTTTTGGGGTGGAGGGGGGGCTAAATCAGCAATCTATTTTGGGGTTATCTAAATATTCTCGACAGGAAACAGAAAATGTCTCTTATGGTATATCCGTGATTTCATGTATGTATCCAACTTAAAATTAGACCAAGAAATAAGAGAAAATTGATAATTATTTTAACAGCTATTTGTCAATTCTTTATTGAACAAATCAAATATTCTAAAAAAAAAACTAATAATACCCTGCCTTGTATAACTTTTTATTGATTTTGATTTTTGAATGTTTTTCAAAAGTACCAGAAATCTTACTATGTATATACATTTTTTTTCCAGTTGAAGTCCTTGTGTTTTGCAAATTATTTATATTGCTGCTGAGTATTTTCAAATGAGGATTTGTAAATATTTTACTAGCCTATAAAATTCTTAAAAATTCAAAAAAAAAAAAAAAAAAAAAGATTTTTTTTTTCTTTCCTGAAAATTACAACATTTTTCTATTTTTGCATTCCTTTAGCAACTCCTTGCATATTTTTGGGTTCTGTTTAATCTTCATCCAAAACTTTTTTTGTGTGTATGTGTGTGCATGCATGTAATAAAAACAGATAACTTATCAAATTTATGTGTATTACTTATTTCAAGAACTTGTTATAAATCAGCTATTTTTAAACTTATTTTTTTTATATATAAATTATTTTTTACAGGAAGTATATTCAAATTGTAATTCATGGGATGTCTGCTAGGCAATTTTACTTCAGCAATGCACTCCTAACATCTGTGGACCAAAAAGACGTCATTTTAAAAGCGCTCAATTTAAATAAAGACTTGGTACATTTAATTATATTATATTATATTATATTTTTTTATATTCTTAAATGTTTTTGAATCTATTTTATTCTAAGGTTTTTACCTTAGAATAGATATCCTGGAATAAATATCCTGGTAGAATAGATATGTTTAAATGGTGGACATATCCCAAGGTCTTATTATACAAGTCCTACCATACTTTACAAAATAGTGACCACTTTCATAAAATAACCAATTAAATTGGTTTTAAGTTCATTTATACCAGTTAAGCTACATAAGTATATTATTTTTTCTATTTCCTTAAATAAGTTAACATACTGATTTCCTTTTTGTGTACTCTATAAACTCTGTCTAAAAGGTAGAATTGCCTGGAACCAAGAAAAATTTGCAGTTTAAATAGTATACTACTTTAGATAGAGTTTACTTAATTAAATTAGTTCTAATTTATTCTATGAAAAATAATTTTATTTGCTAATTTATTGATAAGCAGTACTTTACAAGTGTCATATGCTTTTTTATTCTGTTACCAAATGTATGAATATAGTTGAATGAATCAAAATTATTTATTTTATAGAAATTTATGGTCTGACTTATATGATCTTTGACCATCTGTTTTAGCTATCTAATTATCAATATCTTAGCTAAAGAAAAATATTTAGGATATTAATGGGATTGTTCAATTTTCAATTTTAAAATAGTGTATTCAATGCGGTAAATATAATGCTCATAAAAATATACTATATTCACTATACTGATTCACTATAGTTGTTTTTGAACAATGTATTTAAAGTAGGGAAATTGTCTCAGAGTTTAAGTAATTAAAAATTTTTTTATAAATAAATATTGGGTTGTATTTTTTTACTTATATATTTTTTTGGAAGAAGGAGGATATATGTATATACACTATATGGCCATTAATGACCGAATACTTTCAATTCTAGACATTTTTGTTGAATATTTTAAAAATTTCTGTCAGATTCTTCTGGAACTTCAAGATTTAAAGAATATGATTGATCTCATTTTTATCAACATCCATTTGATAAGGAGGACAATTAAAGGGTCAACAAAAAATCAAAGAAAAATAATAATGTTTGGGATTACGCTGTAAATTAAAATCCACAAAATGATCTATTGCTGCAGAATACAAATTTGTAAATATTATATAACATGTTTGTTGCTTTGTGTAAAAATAGCACATATATTCATGGAGATAAGTAATATAAAATGTTAAAAAAATTCTTGCATGTTTTAGTTTATATCATCCAAGATTTTCAACTAAATTTAATGTCAGTTTCAGAAAAATTAGAAAAGTGTAGTAGAAAAAATCTAGTGCAATTAGAATATAAATACAATAAATATTTTATGAAATATGAACAGTTGAACAAAATTATTTTTATCTGTTCCTGCATGAAAAGTAACAAATATTTTTTTATATTACTTGGTTATCCCGTCGACTATTTTTGACAAATTATAAAAATCATCTAACTAATAACCAAATTATGCATGTTGATATAATTTTTATATTACATTATGAAAAAGAACAAATAAATTAGAAAAACATGAATAAAAATATAAATAAAAAATGGAATTAAAAACTACTTGATGACATTTTAAACATGTGTATTGTGTATAATGTCATTAAATGCGACATTCACAATCATCCATTATTGGCATTTAATCTTACAATTGGCGATAAGTTTTTTAGTCGACGTGATAACCAAATAGTACTGATTTTTTTATATGTATAATTTAATATTATGTAGCAATTCTTTAAAAAATCCGGTCAATTATCATAAAAATTAAGAAATATATTGGCAGTAGGAGTGAGCTGATCTTTAGTTGTTCTCTAAAAGCAACTGAATCATAAGAAATTTCTCACAAATTGGTAATTTTAATTTTCACCTTTTATTAATGTTTCAGTTCTTCTTGGATAACTACCAGAATGAACCTATTCCATGTTAAAAAGATGTATTAAAATAAAAGCATTTGTTCCAAATCTACTCATTGATATTCATTAAATGCTAACTTTTTCCTAAAAGTCAGGTAATAAAAAATGATAATTTGTAGAAAATCCCTTATAATTCAGCTGCTGTTAGAGAGAAACTAAAAATTAATCAATTCTATCGGCCATATTTTTTTTTTTTTTTTTTTTTTTAATTTTCCCAATATTTGACTGGATTTTTTTTATGACTTGCTCCATAGAGTTAATTATTAAATTGTGCAAAAAGTTCATTTTCATCATTTGTGCACGTGTAGATAAAAATTATTCCATACAACTAATCATATTTCATGAAATATTTAATTTACTTATATTCCAATTGCACTATATTGTTTCTATTATATTTTGCCAGTTTTTCTAAAACTAGTATTAAATTTGGTTGAAAACCTTGTATGTTATATGCTGTATTTATATGCTAAAAAACATGCAACAAATTTTTGAACTTAAAAAAAGAAAACCCTATAGTTCCATGAATGTTTGTGCTGTTCTTACAAAAATCAGTGGATATGTTGTACAGCTCATGTTGTATTGTATTCTGCAGTAATAGATCATTTCATGTATTTTAATATACAGGGGGATCTAAAATATTAAGCTATTGCATAGCTTTTATCGCGGGCTTTGAGCGCGGTGACCGAATCCAAAAATTCCGTAACGCAAAAAATCCTAACACATCGGTAACGAAAAAACCTAACACTCGGCTAACGTTCGGAAAACTTCGGGACGGTATCCTTCGGTAGACTTCGGCAGACATTGATGTGGTATTTTTCAGATATTAGGATATCAAGTCTCAAACTTATGTTTCTTATGATCTAATTTTCATAGCGCGGCCAAATTTTGTTTGGTAATTTATTATGAGACAGTGTTTATTTTGGTGGTCTTATTAATTTTGGTGACAGGAGACCCCCCACCGTGAGGATCGAAAAATTTAAAATGCTTATAACTCGCGATCTAATTTTCGTAGCGCGGCCGAACTTGTTTGGTAATTTAATATGAGACTGTTAATTTTTGGTGACAGGAGACCCCCCCACGGTGAGGGTCGAAAAATTTAAAATGCTTATAACTCGCGATCTAATTTTCGTAGCGCGGCCAAATTTTGTTTGGTAATTTATTATGAGACAGTGTTAATTTTTGGGGACATTAGACCCCCCACGGTGAGGGTCGAAAAATTTAAAATTCTTATAACTCGCGATCTAATTTTGGTAGCTTGGCAAAATATTGTTTGGTAATTTATTATAAGACAGTGTTAATTTTTGGGGACAGGAGACTCCCCACGGTGAGTGTCGAAAAATTTAAAATGCTTATAACTCGCGATCTAATTTTCGTAGCGCGACCAAATTTTGTTTGGTAATTTATTATGAGGCAGTGTTAATTTTTGGGGACATTAGATCCCCAACGATACGGGTCGAAAAATTTAAAATGCTTATAACTCACGATCTAATTTTCGTAGCACAGCTAAATTTTGTTTAGTAATTTATTATGAGAGTGTTAATTGTTGGTGACAGAAGACACCCAACGGTGAGGGTCGAAAAATTAAAAATGCTTATAACTCGCGATCTAATTTTCGTAGCGCGGCCAAATTTTATTTGGTAATTTTTTATGAGTCAGTGTTAATTTTTGGTGACAGGAGACCCCCCACGGTGAGGGTCAAAAAATTAAAAATGCTTATAACTCGCGATCTAATTTTCGTAGCGCGGCCAAATTTTGTTTGGTAATTTATTATGAGACAGTGTTAATTTTTGGGGACATTAGACCCCCCACGGTGAGGATCAAAAAATTTAAAATGCTTATAACTCGCGATCTAATTTTGGTAGCTTGGCAAAATATTGTTTGGTAATTTATTATAAGACAGTGTTAATTTTTGGGGACAGGAGACTCCCCACGGTGAGTGTCGAAAAATTTAAAATGCTTATAACTCGCGATCTAATTTTCGTAGCGCGGCCAAATTTTGTTTGGTAATTTATTATGAGACTGTTAATTTTTGGGGACATTAGACCCCCACAGTGAGGGTCAAAAAATTTAAAATGCTTATAACTCGCGATCTAATTTTCGTAGCGCGGCCAAATTTTTTTTGGTAATTTATTATGAGACAGTGTTAATTTTTGGGGACATTAGATCCCCCACGGTGAGGGTCGAAAAATTTAAAATGCTTATAACTCGCGATCTAATTTTCGTAGCGCGGCTAAATTTTGTTTGGTAATTTATTATGAGAGTGTTAATTGTTGGTGACAGAAGACACCCAATGGTGAGGGTCGAAAAATTAAAAATGCTTATAACTCGCGATCTAATTTTCATAGCGCGGCCAAATTTTATTTGGTAATTTTTTATGAGTCAGTGATAATTTTTGGTGACAGGAGACCCCCCACGGTGAGGGTCGAAAAATTTAAAATGCTTATAACTCGCGATCTAATTTTCGTAGCGCAGCCAAATTTTGTTTGGTAATTTATTATGAGACTGTTAATTTTTGGGGACATTAGACCCCCACGGTGAGGGTCGAAAAATTTAAAATGCTTATTACTCGCGATCTAATTTTCGTAGGGCGGCCAAATTTTGTTTGATAATTTATTATGAGACAGTGTTAATTTTTGGGGACATTAGACCCCCCCCCCCACGATGAGGGTCGAAAAATTAAAAATGCTTATAACTCACGATCTAGTTTTCATAGCGCGGGCAAATTTTGTTTGGTAATTTAATATGAGACTGTTAATTTTTGGTGACAGGAGACCCCCCCACGGTGAGGGTCGAAAAATTTAAAATGCTTATAACTCGCGATCTAATTTTCGTAGCGCGGCCAAATTTTGTTTGGTAATTTATTATGAGACAGTGTTAATTTTTGGGGACATTAGACCCCCAACGATACGGGTCGAAAAATTTAAAATGCTTATAACTCGCAATCTAATTTTCGTAGCGCGGCTAAATTTTGCTTAGTAATTTATTATGAGAGTGTTAATTGTTGGTGACAGAAGACACCCCACGGTGAGGGTCGAAAAATTAAAGATGCTTATAACTCGCGATCTAACTTTCGTAGCACGGCTAAATTTTGTTTGGTAATTTATTATGAGAGTGTTAATTGTTGGTGACAGAAGATACCCAACGGTGAGGGTCGAAAAATTAAAAATGCTTATAACTCGCGATCTAATTTTCGTAGCGCGGCCAAATTTTGTTTGGTAATTTATTATGAGACTGTTAATTTTTGGGGACATTAGACCCCCACGGTGAGGGTCGAAAAATTTAAAATGCTTATAACTCGCGATCTAATTTTCGTAGTGCGGCCAAATTTTATTTGGTAATTTATTATGAGACAGTGTTAATTTTTGGGGACATTAGATCCCCCACGGTGAGGGTCGAAAAATTTAAAATGCTTATAACTCGCGATCTAATTTTCGTAGCGCGGCTAAATTTTGTTTGGTAATTTATTATGAGAGTGTTAATTGTTGGTGACAGAAGACATCCAACGGTGAGGGTCGAAAAATTAAAAATGCTTATAACTCGCGATCTAATTTTCGTAGCGCGGCCAAAATTTATTTGGTAATTTTTTATGAGTCAGTGATAATTTTTGGTGACAGGAGACCCCCCACGGTGAGGGTCGAAAAATTTAAAATGCTTATAACTCGCGATCTAATTTTCGTAGCGCGGCTAAATTTTGTTTGGTAATTTATTATGAGAGTGTTAATTGTTGGTGACAGAAGACACCCAACGGTGAGGGTCGAAAAATTAAAAATGCTTATAACTCGCGATCTAATTTTCGTAGCGCGGCCAAATTTTATTTGGTAATTTTTTATGAGTCAGTGATAATTTTTGGTGACAGGAGACCCCCCACGGTGAGGGTCGAAAAATTTAAAATGCTTATAACTCGCGATCTAATTTTCGTAGCGCGGCCAAATTTTGTTTGGTAATTTATTATGAGACTGTTAATTTTTGGGGACATTAGACCCCCACGGTGAGGGTCGAAAAATTTAAAATGCTTATTACTCGCGATCTAATTTTCGTAGCGCGGCCAAATTTTGTTTGATAATTTATTATGAGACAGTGTTAATTTTTGGGGACATTAGACCCCCCCCCCCCACGATGAGGGTCGAAAAATTAAAAATGCTTATAACTCACGATCTAGTTTTCATAGCGCGGGCAAATTTTGTTTGGTAATTTAATATGAGACTGTTAATTTTTGGTGACAGGAGACCCCCCCCCCCACGGTGAGGGTCGAAAAATTTAAAATGCTTATAACTCGCGATCTAATTTTCGTAGCGCGGCCAAATTTTGTTTGATAATTTATTGTGAGACAGTGTTAATTTTTGGGGACATTAGACCCCCCACGGTGAGGGTCAAAAAATTTAAAATGCTTATAACTCACGATCTAATTTTCGAAGCGTGGCCAAATTTTGTTTGGTAATTTAATATGAGACTGTTAATTTTTGGTGACAGGAGACCCCCCACGGTGAGGGTCGAAAAATTTAAAATGCTTATAACTCGCGATCTAATTTTCGTAGCGCGGCCAAATTTTGTTTGGTAATTTATTATGAGACAGTGTTAATTTTTGGGGACATTAGACCCCCCACGGTGAGGGTCGAAAAATTTAAAATTCTTATAACTCGCGATCTAATTTTGGTAGCTTGGCAAAATATTGTTTGGTAATTTATTATAAGACAGTGTTAATTTTTGGGGACAGGAGACTCCCCACGGTGAGTGTCGAAAAATTTAAAATGCTTATAACTCGCGATCTAATTTTCGTAGCGCGACCAAATTTTGTTTGGTAATTTATTATGAGGCAGTGTTAATTTTTGGGGACATTAGATCCCCAACGATACGGGTCGAAAAATTTAAAATGCTTATAACTCACGATCTAATTTTCGTAGCACAGCTAAATTTTGTTTAGTAATTTATTATGAGAGTGTTAATTGTTGGTGACAGAAGACACCCCACGGTGAGGGTCGAAAAATTAAAGATGCTTATAACTCGCGATCTAATTTTCGTAGCACGGCTAAATTTTGTTTGGTAATTTATTATGAGAGTGTTAATTGTTGGTGACAGAAGACACCCAACGGTGAGGGTCGAAAAATTAAAAATGCTTATAACTCGCGATCTAATTTTCGTAGCGCGGCCAAATTTTGTTTGGTAATTTATTATGAGACAGTGTTAATTTTTGGGGACATTAGACCCCCCACGGTGAGGATCAAAAAATTTAAAATGCTTATAACTCGCGATCTAATTTTGGTAGCTTGGCAAAATATTGTTTGGTAATTTATTATAAGACAGTGTTAATTTTTGGGGACAGGAGACTCCCCACGGTGAGTGTCGAAAAATTTAAAATGCTTATAACTCGCGATCTAATTTTCGTAGCGCGACCAAATTTTGTTTGGTAATTTATTATGAGGCAGTGGTAATTTTTGGGGACATTAGATCCCCAACGATACGGGTCGAAAAATTTAAAATGCTTATAACTCACAATCTAATTTTCGTAGCGCGGCTAAATTTTGTTTGGTAATTTATTATGAGAGTGTTAATTGTTGGTGACAGAAGATACCCAACGGTGAGGGTCGAAAAATTAAAAATGCTTATAACTCGCGATCTAATTTTCGTAGCGCGGCCAAATTTTATTTGGTAATTTTTTATGAGTCAGTGTTAATTTTTGGTGACAGGAGACCCCCCACGGTGAGGGTCGAAAAATTTAAAATGCTTATAACTCGCGATCTAATTTTCGTAGCGCGGCCAAATTTTGTTTGGTAATTTATTATGAGACTGTTAATTTTTGGGGACATTAGACCCCCACGGTGAGGGTCGAAAAATTTAAAATGCTTATAACTCGCGATCTAATTTTCGTAGCGCGGCCAAATTTTGTTTGGTAATTTATTATGAGACTGTTAATTTTTGGGGACATTAGACCCCCACGGTGAGGGTCGAAAAATTTAAAATGCTTATAACTCGCGATCTAATTTTCGTAGTGCAGCCAAATTTTATTTGGTAATTTATTATGAGACAGTGTTAATTTTTGGGGACATTAGATCCCCCACGGTGAGGGTCGAAAAATTTAAAATGCTTATAACTCGCGATCTAATTTTCGTAGCGCGGCCAAATTTTGTTTGGTAATTTATTATGAGACTGTTAATTTTTGGGGACATTAGACCCCCACGGTGAGGGTCGAAAAATTTAAAATGCTTATTACTCGCGATCTAATTTTCGTAGCGCGGCCAAATTTTGTTTGATAATTTATTATGAGACAGTGTTAATTTTTGGGGACATTAGACCCCCCCCCCCACGATGAGGGTCGAAAAATTAAAAATGCTTATAACTCACGATCTAGTTTTCATAGCGCGGGCAAATTTTGTTTGGTAATTTAATATGAGACTGTTAATTTTTGGTGACAGGAGACCCCCCCCCCACGGTGAGGGTCGAAAAATTAAAAATGCTTATAACTCGCGATCTAATTTTCGTAGCGCGGCCAAATTTTGTTTGATAATTTATTGTGAGACAGTGTTAATTTTTGGGGACATTAGACCCCCCACGGTGAGGGTCAAAAAATTTAAAATGCTTATAACTCACGATCTAATTTTCGAAGCGTGGCCAAATTTTGTTTGGTAATTTAATATGAGACTGTTAATTTTTGGTGACATGAGACTCCCCACGGTGAGGGTCGAAAAATTTAAAAGGCTTATAATTCGCGATCTAATTTTCGTAGCGCGGCCAAATTTTGTTTGATAATTTATTGTGAGACAGTGTTAATTTTTATTGACAGGAGACCCCCCACCGTGAGGGTCGAAAAATTTAAAATGCTTATAACTCGCGATCTAATTTTCGTAGCGCGACCAAATTTTGTTTGGTAATTTATTAAGCTATTGCATAGCTATTATCGCGGGCTTTGAGTGCGGCGACCGAATCTAGGAATTCCTTAACGAGAAAAAATCCTAACACTCCGGCTAATGACTTTTGAATTTGGCAGACTTCGGCGCGGTATCCTTCGATAGACTTCAGCAGACATTGACGCGGTATTTTTGCATAAGTTGATAAAAAATGCTATGCAATAGCTTTACCGTGGCAGTCCCCGAGTGCCACACATATTTTTTTATTTTTCTTTGATTTTTTGTCAATCCCATAATTGTCTTCCTTATAGAATGGATATTGATAAAAATGAGGTCAGTCCTACTGAAATTATTTAAATATTTGTCAAAATGGTCAAAAATTAAAAATGCCTTGTGATTAATGCCCATATAATGCATATTATGAAAAAATGTATCAGATGTTGATATAAGTTCTTAATTTATTTTCATATGTGTGTGTGTGTATGCATGCGTGTACTGATCTTGTTTCAAATAGGTAATTTTATTTATCTTTTTTCTTGTAAAATAGATGGTTGATTCTGATCAAACTGCTAGTTTTTTATGGGAAGTAATTACAGAAGACTTAGAACCACACCGGCTGCCTTTACATTTCCATTTCTCTAATGATTATGAGTTAAGAAGAAATATCACTCTTGGGCCTTACCAATATAATTTCGATTTTAAATTAGGTAATTATGAGGTAAGTGACTTCTTCATCTGGCATTTATAAATCTATCAAAAGAAAAAAAAAAGTTAGAAAGTAATTTATAATTCATCTAAGATTGTAAAACTAATACTGTCCTTATTTTGCACATACTGCCTGGCAATCTTATCCATTTCATAATCACAAGAATTTTGTTCAACATTATTACAATTATATTTAATCTATATATTTACATGTAGAAGCCTTTTGTTTACAATTATATACAAAATATGAATATATATATATATAATCAATTGTAGTTTTTTAATCTGTATATGCATTGGAAAAATTGTTTTGTTTGTATAACTGTTCATATCATTTAGAAATTTTATAGCTCTTAAAAATGTTCTATTGAAAGAAAGTATTCTAAGTGATTTTTTTAAATATAGGGTTAGCAGAAATGTATGACCAGATTTTAAAAATTTACATTTTCAAAACTATTATATTTATTATAATAAGTGATATATCAAAAGAGAGGAAAGCATTCCTAATTATTTTTAGGTACATATGTTTGATGTGCAGAATTTTTGTAAATGCAGCATTGATGTACCATGTACATTTCAGAATGCACCAGTATTTAGTGGTTTAATCCATCAGTGCTGCATTAAGAATCATTGTACATATATTATTTGTGCAAAACTGTCAAATGTATGGAACAAACTTGATAACAGATTAGGATTTTGTCATGTTATGGATGTTTGCACTTCAAACATTTGTAAGTGAAAAAAAATCTTTATTTTTTTTTCATACATTTACTCATTATAATTTGTGTAATAATTTTGAAAATATTAATTTTTAAAATTCGGTCATTCATCTATGCTAATCCTATATTTTGTTTATTTATATTCTGAAAAAGTTTTAGGACTTTTTGCAGATTTTACTATTAGTTGTCTGTGATATACTTTAATAAAAAGTATATTTAAAAATTGATTTTGTTTTCTTAAAAATATATGTATATTTCAAATAAAAAGACCAGTAATGTTTGCTGAAATTTTTACTGAACTGATATTAATGCTTATTTTATTTTTTAATGAAAGCTATTCATTAACAAATGACCAATCACTAGTTCTTTTTTTTTATTTGTTTAAATATTATTTATGAAATTCCTTTAAAATGGTGACAGTTAGGTTACCTTTATTGTTGCAGAGAAAAGGGAAATAATGGGATTGCAAATCATTAGTCACTATATCTTTTTTTTTTAATGCTATTTTCTCTTTGCAAATAAAAAGGAAATATAATTTTGATTTGAATGGATTGTGTTTAACAAAGTCTAGATGCTCAAAGATCCTTAAAGTAAAATAACGTCCTTAAAAACAACAAAAGAAAAAACCATTTATTTAAAACATGAAACTACAAAATTTTCTTGTGATATGTGTAACAATCAGGGTTGTGGTGGAGGGAAAATGAAGGTATATGCCATATGTCTTCTATATTTTTAAAATAGCACCATATACCCTCTGTTTCTCACGAAAGTTATAGTATATACACTGTAGGGTATACTCTTTGCCTTGAGTATATACCCTCTGCTTAGAGTGTATATCCTCTGTTATTTTTACAACTACATCCCTGGTAACAATATTCTGTGTCAAAATGATATTATTTTCAGAGACTTTTATTTCCATTAGTTCTGAATTAAAAGCCAAATTTTCAGTGGAATAAAAAGGCACTTCACCTGCAAAAATGACATAATTTAAAAAAGGCATTAGGCTAAAAGCATACCCTTTCATTCAAAATTTATTATTATTATTATTATTCAATGTTTGTATCTAAGTGATGTAATTGACTTTTGGTTTACATTCTTTCTATGCAGAGGTTAGGCACAAAGTGTCTTAACCCTTTCCGGCACAGACAAATTCTGTTAGTAAAATGAGAAATTATCAACTGACACCGGAACTCACAAACAACTTTTTTTGTGTATTAAGAAATCCTTAATTTAAGCTTTCATTGTAAAAGCAAAATTTTACTAAAATATTATTGGTGCTATTTGCAAGTTTGGAATTAAAATTAGGTTTGTGCAGACTGGGCACAGTGTGTTAGAAAGGTTAAGCATCCCCTACATAAAATATTAATCACAATGAGGCACCAAGCTTCTGTTATAGACAATGTCATGTTTATAAGAAAACTTACATTTTCTTTCAGAAAATGATTAGATTTCAATCATTATTGTTGCATCTGGCTCATTTTCTATTTAGACTTTCCAAATTCTCATCATTAAGTTTTATTAGTTACTTTTGCTTTATAAGATGTTAGATATTTCATAAATAAATTAAAAGAAAATTGCTATTCAAAATATTCTTGTGTGAATTCAATATTTCTAAATAAAACATCTGCCAGATGTGGCAATGCTGATTTCAGTATTTTTGTGTTAATTATTTTTAACATTTTATATTTCTCAGTTGCTGAATTTTGTTTTTGGGGTTGGGGGTAGGGCTTTAAATCTTTACTGGCAGAATAAAAGGTCAGTAAAAATTTCATCATTTTAACCTGATTGTAGTTTCAATTTTTATGAATCAAAATTGTCGAGAGAGACATCTTAAGCGAAGAGCTATTAATGAGATCCACTGTACTTCCAATTTGGTTACATATTCATTTTTAATTCTTTTAATGATGTCATAATCTGCTTTCAGCACTTACTTATATTCATACTCCTGTATTGTAAAATGTTTGAAAATTTTTGTTATACTTGCAATATGACTTATTTGTTTTTCATTTCTTGAAACTTTTACACAAGTAAATTGAAAATTACTTGCTGTAGAAATAATTTTATTGTTGATTTTCAATTTTTGGAAACAAAAATAAGGAAGGAAATATATAGGAAATAACATTTAAATTATTGATTTTTTATTAATTTAAAAAATATGCATATAAGTTATTTTTATTCTGTCTTACTTTAGTTACCTTGACAGTAATTTAATATTCCTGCATGTAAGATTTCACAATTATCACTTCTAAATTGTGACTAGATATAGTAAAACTGGCTCTCAGTTAAATTTTCATCATTATTTTACTATTAATGTGTTTAAACTATACAAACTTCTGGAATTTTTACTCTGCTGGTGCTAAAATTAGGTTCAGGAGGTAAAGTCCAAAAGTTTTTTATCTGCAAATTTCCCATGCTAAACACAACACCAATATTTGCTGGGCAATTTTACTTATTTGGTCCATCAATTTCATCTATTTGCAATGAAAAATGCCAGGTATTTTTCGATCTTGGTTCCATGTGAGTCTGCTGAGAAAAATTAAGCTCAAACCTGGACCAACTGCAGAAAACCATACAAACAGGAAAGTGATAATCTTTGGAAAATACTTTTTCTGAAATAGTAATAATTTATATTTTAAAATCAAAAAATATTGTCAAGGAGAAGGTTCTGCCTATTTGTAAATAGGTTTTCTTTCTTTCTTTTTTCTTTTTCTTTTTATAGATATATTCTATTTAAGTACCAGTGATTGCAATTTTTAAATTAAAAAAAAATATATATATAGTGTTGAGATTAAGTTTAGATTAGGCTTAGATTATGTATATATATATATATATATGTGTTGTGTTAATGATAGATGCCCTCAGCACCACAAAAGTACCATTTGTTTTGCTGATAAGAATATTTTTATTATATATTCTTACACATCTGAAATAATGAAAAGTATCATCTTAAGCTACATTTCAGTAGCAAGCATACATAGGTAACTTCTGTAAGACTATAGTTTCCCTTCGTATAACTTAAATATAAGATATCAGTAAATCATGGTTTCTTTGGTATTTGTTAATTGTTTTTCTCACAACAGTAATTTTTTGCTTATTGCAATGGTTCCATTATTACTAATTTCTTGTTTTGTATGTTCATCTTAATATTTTTATGAATTTTGATATGATTCTAAAAACATGTTATAAACTTTTATTGCATTTTTAAATATTTTAATTTTCTATTCCAAATTTGTTTGCTACTTTTCTTTACTTAAAACTTTTTTAAAAAGGATTTAAATAATTGTGCTAATTTTTATTTCTAAAATGTAACTAAATCTTTTATTCATGCACTTCAGGGATAAATGTGTAGATTTATGGCGAGATCTAGAAATAATAATATGAATTTCAGGTGTTTGACTGTTAAAGAAAATTTTTATAAAGTAATAAATTTCATTCAGTAATAATTTTCATTCCCATCCAAAATTTTCTATTCTTTTTATTATGATATTTGCATTCCATTCACAATTCGTGAATGTTTTACTTACAACTCCTGAGATTTAAAAAATTTGCTTGTATTCTACTATCTTTTATAATCAAAATCTTATATTTTATTTTTGTAGTTTACTCTATTTCATGAGAGGGAGAGAGAGAGAGAGAGAGAGAGAGAGAGAGAGAGAGAGAGAGAGAGAGAGAGAGAGAGAGTTGTCTTTAAGATGTTTAAAATGCCAATACAATACCTATTTCCATATTTTATTTTGATATAGATTATTTTTCTTAATGATTATAACTTTTGCTTCTACTGCCGTGCTTTAGTACAAAACTTGGAGAAGAAGCAGGGGACCTATTTATCTCAAGTTTATGTAGTGTAGAATTATCAGTTACTGCACCTTAAGAATCTATGCTAGTCACACTCAGAAACTTCAATGCTATTGTTTAATCTAATGGAAAATCTTAACTAATTACTCTTTTGTATTTTTAAATGATTTTTGCATAGGATACTTGGCATTGATATTTATTGTTGCACGTTTGTACTTTTTCGATTTTGGTTGCAGCTTTTTATATGAAGATAGTTCCAATTTTAGAACTGGTTGTAATAGGTTCTGAAATTGATAAGTATTAGCATATTAAAATATTATAACTAAAATTGAATGAACATAGATGCACAACAATATGTATCAACATCAGATATTCTATGTAAAAGAAATCATTTAAAAATATTAATTTAGCAGCAATTGGATTCTATTGAATTAACATTAGCATGTGTGTTTCTGCCAGTATTTAGTATTGCAAAGTAAAGACAAGCAATTTTATCACTTTTTTCATCAAATTTGGAAAAGTAAAATTTAATAATTTTTTTTTCTTGTACAAAACTTTATTAATCAAAAATGGAACATAATATATCCCATTTCCTCTCAAGGGGTTAAGGATTCTTTTTTATCCAAGTCACTATCACAAAGTTTTAGATCTGTCATATTCTTATCATTATTTTTTAAAGTATAGTAGAGATACATTAAAAAATTGCTGACAAAATTTTGTGAAATACTTACTAGATTATTTTTTAATATGGTTAATAACTTTAGTAAGGGGCTGTGTAAATATAACGTTATCATTTTATATTATCATGTCTTGCATGGTCTCATAAGATATATCTAGGGGAAGGGGGGTTGTCTTTTGATATCGATATCGATATAATTTTTTATCTATGAAATTTTTCTCTTTTTAACTGTAACATGTCTCTTGGTATAAAATACCATGTTACCTTTCTTTTTTGCCTGCTATCTATTTTTATGAAAATGCGAAGTTATTATTAAAATTACTAAATCATTATAAAATTATTTAATTCTAAAATATGGAATACTCCAACATTTGACATTCTTATTCTTCTTCATATGTGCATGAATATATAATCACGGTTCGAAAAATCGTCGGTGAAATACATTTGAAGTGAAGATTGTGTTTACTTACTAATAAGTAAAAGAAAAAGAAAAGGAATGTTGTGCACCTATTTTGCTGATAAGAATTTCTAACTGCCTCCCACCTTTCCTCCATTCAGGGCCAGTGCAACAGGACCAGGGTTGCTACGCAACCTGGAGAACCTGGAAAAGTCAAAGAATTAAAAAAATAGCCAAATAATCAGGGAATTTCAGTATTTTTTCCTAAAACCTGGAAAAGTCAGGGAATTTGATAAACTTTCATTGTGATCTCTAAGGGAGTTTATCATTGCACGGCCAGAAGTGAGACTGTTCCGTGATTTTGGCAAACTGCATATTTAAAAATAGAAGAAAAATCATCTACCTTTTTTTTTCAAAAAATTCTTTTATACTCTACCTTTAAAATTTTTTCAATACTCATTATTACAGTTTTTAAAACTTTTTCCAGATATTATTTTCATGTATTAATAAGTAATTATCACAAGCCTCCATCTCCCCACTCTGTTTCCCTTTCCCTTACTGAAAGTAAATTACAACTAGACAATGATTTTAATATATAGTTAATGAAATGAATATTTGTGATCTTAGTGCACAAATATTTTGTAGCAAGTTTGAACAGTTTGCAAGAAACTTTATTTGAAAGCTTGCAATCATAAATTATTAAAGAGAGAGATTTCAATTGTAAACCTCAAAGCAAGATTGTTATTGATTTGGGAGGGGAATGGAGATAAAGAGCTTTAGCTCAGAGATTATTAGCAACTCTATTCAAGAAATTTTTGTGTTTCTTGAGTAATATAACATTTGTTTTATCCACAGCATGTCCACTACGTGCTACACTGCTAGACTAGAATTTTCTTGGAATACACCTGGAAAAGTCAGGGAATTTCATTCTCCAATATAAGTAGCAACCCTGCAGTACTTAATTACTGTTGAATGCAGTATGTAACAAAAAGCTATTAGAAAATACTTTTAAATAGTAAATATTTCTTTTAAATGTTATTTGATATAAAGCTTTTTCATATGCAAAATGATATTTTATTGACTTCTCTTCATTTGAATCATAAAAGTATGCAAAAAACAATTGTAACAATTTTTGTATATCGCTTAAAAGAAAAAAAATCTAAAAATCAAAAATACTTTACACATTGATAACAATATGATATCTGAAGGGTAGGAGGGGGTCCAAAATTACCAAAACATTGATAACATTATATTTGCACAGCCCCTCATTGACACTTTGAAAAATCAATAACTGACACATAAGTTATTTGAACAGTTAAGACAAATAAGTTAACTTTGATGATATTATTTTGCAGAATTTCACAAGAAAAAGCTTTTTTTTTTTTACTTAGGCTTTTACTGAAGTGTCGGTAACTGGTTAGATGTCAATAACAGGAGGGATAAGGGAGGTCACATTATTTATTTACATATTTATTTATTATCATATTTATAATATTTTTGTATTCACATGTAATTTAATTTAACATTTCATTTCTATTTCATAGACTTTGTATGCTGTCCGTGCAAGAGTAGAACCACCAAAAGGATCTGAATTTTGTCGTGCAGGGATAACATGCTTTATGCACATTTCTATCAATCAGATTCATTTTTCTGATTTTACGTCACTGATGTATGAAGTTGTAGCTGATCAAACAATGTGGGCTGTATGTGGAAGAACAGCTGGTTAGTTCATTTGTAATATTTAAATGGATTATGAGTAGTTTTCTCAGAATTTATATTGTTTTTAGATTGCTTCCTGACATGCAGCAATATTATTAATAAATGACTTTATTCAAAAATAGATAAAATTAAAGAGCTCCCAACAGAGGTAGCAATTGTCCATTGTTATGAAAATGAACTAACAAAATAATAATATTCTCAACTGTACTCCAGGGGTTTTCCTCATCAGAAAATTTAAGGCATCCTCTTCCGAAAATTTGAAATTGGATTATCAGTTCCCAAAATTAAAACATTAAAAAATAAAAAAGGCAGAAAAAAATCTGGGATGGAAAACAAACTTGTTCTCAATATCAAAACCCCTGTTATTGTATATTAAACACGAGTGATGTTTCTGTGGGTATTAATAGTTCGAATTCCCACACTCAAAAGTTTACAGAAAAATAAACCAAAGAGCATTATTTCTCACCGCTAATGGCTTTTGGTGTTTACTTTTATCAAGCTTCATTGACATCACTTGAAGACTAGAATGGTGTCAACAGACATGCGCAAATATAAGTCCGACTCCTGCTTAAAGAAAACAGGAAGTTGTGGTTGTCCCCCCCCTCCCCCTCCAATTGTCTAAATAAAAATCTGTTGATGCTTTTTTCCCTGGTCACATGGACCGGGCAGAATTGCATACAAAAAGAAAGAAAAGGGTAGAATTAGAATATGAATTCTAATTAAAAAGTAGAAGGTTAAGGATATTCTAAAATTTGTAGTTGCTGCTTTCTGACACATTTCTGAATGTTATTTAGTCCGGAAACACATGAAATTGGCAAGTGTTCTTCAGAAAGTAAAACTATATAATAGAATAGTATTTTCTATTTTTTAACAAAGTCAAAAGTCTTTCAGAAACAGCTTTCAGAATTTGACGATTTGAGTTGAATTTTTGGACGCGAGAGTGTGAGAAAAGAGAAAATAGATTGCCACATTACAAAAATTGCTCATAACTCAATAAATAATTTATTAAAAAACGGAAAAGATCATTGAACTTTTTGAGTTATGCCAGACGTTTTCGCATTTAGCAGGGAGCTGAGAACCGCCTTAATGGAGTTTCTATAAAAAAGAACGGAAGAGGGACTGATAATTGGCCTTTTTTTCAATTTCAGACAAGTTCACATCAAAATACCAAAGTTCAAAAATTTAAAAATCTTTTGTGTGTGATTCGGATTATTCAAGGTAGACATAATTAAAACTGCACTAAGCACCAACAATTATATTTAAAAGTATGTGAACTAACTTATATTTCCTTATGATAAGCCTCCCCCCCCCCCCCTCTTAAAAAACTTATTTCTTCCTATAATTTGAAATTTAGACTTCAAACACTGTCTACTATCCTATTATGGCATAATTAATAAAATTACAACAATTATCAAATGCTAATTATTCAAACAATACTTGTTTATAAAATATACTATATTTTAAATTTTTTACATGTCTCTGAAAAACTATTCTTTGTGGTAGAATTGTCTTTTTTTCAAAAGAAGTCTTTAAATAGTTGGCAATTTCAACTTTTTTGATAGAAATAGTTTTTTTTTTTTTTTTTTTTTTTTTTTTAGTATAATGGATGGTCAGTTAATGAACTGTTCAGTTACAAATAGACTGGTTAACAAACACTTTCATGGAAGGTTTTTATGTTCAAATAACAAACACATATTTGATTAATGGACACCTCACAAAACAAAGTCAAGAAGAAGCAATGCTGTGTTTCAAATTTTCAGAGCTACATTTAATTGCATCTATTATTTACTTAGAGAATATCTTAACAGTTGTATACTCATGGCCTATTTAATTCATGGGCTACTTGGAAATTCAGGTCCTACATTTTGCAGCTCCCAAATTAGAATGAACAGATTAAAAACAATAATTTTTATATTTTGTGCCCCTTTAAAATTTTTTTTTATTTGGAAATTAACTATTTATATTAAAATTTAGTTCCTAAATTATTAACAGAATCTAGGTTCTACTTGAGCTTTATCAGATCTGACTGTAAACATGATCAGTGACAGAAACTAATGGAGTTTTTGATCGGTCAAAGTGATAAATTGATATGATATAATGCTGTAGTCAATGAATGTGATCCTGAATGTGATATGTAATGTCTGTTTTATTATTATTACACTTAAATAAATTTAGGGAGAATTTATATACATATATATTTAATATTTAGCTTTTAAGAGCTAATTAATTCAAATCTTATACAAATCTAAAGTGAATCTATAATTAATTAACAAACAATTCAGTTAGTGAACATTGTTTTGGAATGAATTAAGTTGATTAACCAATCACTCACTTTAGTACTAATTTAAAATGTATTTTTTAAATCAATTATTCTATTTGCTTTGTAGGTGTTGTAAACATTGATGAGTCTGGAAAACATAATGTTGTTTTAGATGTGATGCCTTTGATTGCTGGTTTTTTACCACTACCAGCTGTTCGTTTATCAAAATATATTCCTGCAGATCAAAGGAAAACATCAGTTTCTAAAGGTAATTTAAATTATATTTAATCTTAAGCAAGATATTGCCAAACCTCATAAAATAAATATTATTTTATTATTTTTTTCTTGATTGGTTTTTCATTTTCTTATGTGATAATACTGTTACATAAATTTAATGGTACTACTTGGTAATCCTGTCGACCAAAAAATTATTGCCAAATTATAAGATTAAATGCCAATAATGAATGATCGTGAATGTCACATTCAATGGCATTAAGTACTATACATGTGTTTAAAACATCATTAGATGATTTTCATTTTGACTTTTTATCGGTATTTTTATTAATTATTGGACTAATTATTTGTTCTTTTATTATTAGGATGAGCGAAGCGAATCCTCTACTAGTCGACTCAAATTACATTTTGTCGTACGCTTTACAAAAAAACTATTCAGAATTTTGATTTGAAATTAAACATAAAAATAAAGTATGATCTGTAGATTTGCACAATATTATTTTTTTTACAGAATAACTTAAAAAAAAATTATTATTTTACATAATTTATTTTACATGCATTTCCAATACGGACGCATTTTAGCAAAAAATTAAAAAATGAAACGCGTATATTTTCAGAAAAAAATATAAATCATGGAGTAACTAATTATAGATAGAATCATGATTAATTTAATAAATAAAATATATTTTCATTATTCAGCAAAATCGTTTGCACAGATGACACTTAAACATTAAAAAAAATTGTATTGTGTATTTTATTATTTTTTTATTTTTTTTTTGTAAAGTGGCAACAAAAGAATTGTAAACAAATAAAATTAATTGTTAAATTTGTTATATAAATGAAAAATTAAAAGAATTGAAGTGTGAAATTTTTGCCTCGATTCAAGCCCTTTATAAATGTACTAAAGCAAAGTTGGCCGATTCAGGAACGACAAATTGACTTTAACCATTTCTTACTTTATCATTTGGATCTAAAGTAATGTTACGTTCTTATTTGTGGACCGTAAAGGGTTTAGTGAAAGGGACTTTGGACTTTGTTGCACGTAATAAAGGAAATCACAAGCCACCAGACCAAATATCGTGAATAATCATGGATAAATTTGAATACTACAATAATTTAACTTATAAGAATTGGTGCGTCCCAATTTCCCCCAATAATTAAATTCTGGAAAAATGGAAGAATAAATTGCTCAAGGAAAGAATTTCTTCTGCAGTTAGCTTTTGCTGTTATAATTCATAAATCCCAAGGTTTGACATTAGATGAAGCATTTGTAGATATTGAGGATATATAGACACCAGTTGGCTTTAAAACGTACGTAACATTGTCGACAGTGAAAATCCTTCAAAATTAAGCATTCAATAGAAATTTTCCTTATGAAAAATCCTGATATGCTAACATGTATAATAACGAAGAAATTAGAAAAAAAAAAGTTTTACACTTAAAAATTCATAGTATCAACGAGAGCAGATTTCAAATGTTTTTCCAGAAAATAGGATTTTGACGAAGTAACTTTCTTCAAGCTCTCTTCAAATATATTATTCTAAAATAGCTATCAAAGATTATTTGTTGTTAATTACAAAGATTGGAAACATGCATATTTCAAACAACTTTAAAAAACAGCAGTGGTTGCTGGAAATTGTAAAAACATCTTTAAATGAGCTTTTAGTTGAAAATTTAAAAATATTTTGTAAAAGTTTGCTTCGAAAATATTTTATTATGCCAGTCTTACATCATAAATAAAAAATTAAAATGCACCAAAACATAAAATAACGTTTTTGCTTAATAAAGATGCAAAAATAATATTAAAAAATATTTTTACTTTCAAATATCTTTTTATAAAATAATGCTTCGCGAATCCAAACAAAGCATGGCTTTTGCTAGTTTATATTAAAAATTATGTGAATATGCATAATTTGGCTATTAGTTTGGAGATTTCTATAGTTTGGCGAAATTGGTCAATGGGATAACCAAGTTTTAAAATTTACCAATACTGTTTTTCTTTTATGTGATTGATAATTTTAATTTTTATGTTCTTTCAATAATTATAGCCTTGTTATGTTCTCTCAATAAATATATATTGTATTAACAGAATGCATACCAATCAATTGCCACTTTGTTTCAAATTGTTGTGCAGAAAATGAATCAGGCCCAGACTGGCTCCTTTGGGGGCCCTTGGCTAGAGACTGAAAAGGGGCCCCTTACGGGAAATTTAGCGAAAACAGAATATTCGATTTTATTTTTAAATTTAGGCTTGGATGGCAAAAAACTACATTTAGGCTATTTTGTCACTTGGAAAATAGTTCAGTAAAATGTAAGCTTTTTGTAATGTTAACTTACTTTCACAATATATATTTATATTATTTTTATACACCATACCTAAACTAATTCCATGCTTTAAAAAAATAAGAATTATTCATTTTAAGTTGTTATTACTTAAAAATGAGCGTGAGGTATATTTTTAGTTTTCGGCAATCAAATGACTGTCGAAGTCATAATAATCTGAATCCTACTGATACCTAAGTAAATATTAAAAGCGACATAACAGAAAAAAAAAGTGGGTACGTTTGATCGCAGATCAATCAGAGTATTTCTTTTAATTAATATATCTTTCAAAACAACTTATCCTTTAACTAATATCTACTATAAATCCAAATTGTTGATTTATAATTATTAAATTATTACATAGATGATAGCATCAATAAATTTTTAAGTAAAAGGAAGTTATTTATTTTAATTAAATTAAAAATGTTTAAATTAAATTATTTAAATAAAATGCAAAATGCAAAATTCTTTAAAAAACGTGAAATAAAAAAAATAGTGAAGCTATAAATAAAATTAAAAAATTTTAAAAACGAAAAAAAAAGTTTAAACAAAATTTAAAATGCTGTATCATTAATAAACCGCTCGTTTTTAAAATAGAAAGAAAATTGTAATTAAAAAAATATATATATATGAATATTAGTGATAAAATAATAATAAACCCTTAAATCGGTAAAGAGTACGAATTTAAAAAAAAAAAAAAATCTAGCTTATAAGGGAACTGCAAAAATGCAAGTCACCGATTTTGACGAAAGTGGTATCGTTGGAAAGATCTTATTGTGAGGAGTAAAAAACTCAACAGAACTACTCGTCGGAAATGAGCCGTTTTCGAGATATCCGACAATTTATTGTACGTAGCTAGTGAACACTTACTGGGAAACCGCAAAAAAATTTGGTCTCGATTTTAACGAAAGTGGTATCGCTGAAAAGATATTATTGGGAGGATTAAAAAACTCAATGGGATCACCCGTCGGAAAGGAAACGTTTTCAAGATATCCGACAATTTGTATCACGTAGCTAATGCACACTTACTTGGAAACTGCATTAAGTTACATAAATTGTCGAATATCTCGAAAACGACCATTTCCGAAGGGTAACTCCATTGAGTTTTTTACTTCACAAAATGATATCTTTCCAACGACATCATTTTCGTCAAAATCGAGACAATTTTTTGCGGTTCTCTGTTATACGTAAGTATACTACTACTATACGCAGTATACATAAACTACGTGGCTTAAATTATCGGATATCTCGAAAACGGCTCATTTCCGATGGGTAGTTCTTTTGAATTTTTTACTCCTCACGATAAGATCTTTTTTTTTAGATTCCCCCGTAAGTATGCACTAGCTACATTACATAAATTGTCAGATATCTCAAAAAGACTCGTTTCCGACGGGTAGTTCCATTGAGTTTTTTACTCCTCATAATGAGATCTTTCCAACGATACCACTATCGTTAAAATCGGTGACTTGTACTTCTTGTAGTTTCCTAGTTAGTATGAAAACTTCAAATTCCAGCATCACGGTTCGAACCGTGAATCTTCTGCTTATCTACCAGCACCTATCGACTGCCAGTTTGGAGGTCAGAACCTCTCGGCCACTGGTGGGGCCATAGCAAACGCAAATTGCCAACTCGTAACAGCTATATCTAGAGACTACCTACCATCATGCTGAATATTATGCTATCATATGGGTCTTTTAAAATAATATTACAGAACATTGAACCTATAATTTGTTGTAGAAGTTTGCATGGGCCCGGGTTTGGCCTGAGACCCATACCCAGCCCGGTCTGCGAGCCGGTCAGGCAAAGAAATTTAGCGGGAGTTCTGGGCCAATAAAAAAAAAGGGGGGAACTTGCCAATCCGATATAAAAACTTAAACGAAGACGATAAAATATGATCTGCTTTCAGTGAATGACTTTCGCGAGAATGAGTATAAATGTGCGCCACGAGCCGATGCTAGTTTGACACCATCCAAACAAAAACGCTAGCATCGAACAGTTATGTGGTATCAGAGGCAGGGTTTAATTTTTTCAGCAGACTCATACCTAAGACGGTGATCAGGTGTGCACTTTTTTTCTACGTAGTAGAGTCGGGCCAGAACTGGACTTAAATGTTCTCAGAAGGTGTAGGGCAGTTACTATGTTTTTTAAAAATATTAATAGCGATAATAAACTTCTATTAATGGAATCTTTGGAAGTATAACTTAGGGTGATTTTCAATCCACTTCTCAATAACGCGAAACTTTGACTAATTTTTAACTGTAAATGCATAAAATTGATATGCGTGACTATTAAAGGATTTCGGAATAGAATAATTTTTCCATTTTTGGTAAGTAAATTATCAAATGGTACGAGATTTTTGTCATGTGACTGCAGGTTTTTCTCCTTTTTAACGATATCACTTCCAAAAATTCTATTCAAAATGCTAACTTTGACAACATTTCTAAAAGATATGTCTTTATCAAAAAATGGAAGACTATTCGATTACATAAGTTCTGAATTTAAAAAAAATAGCAAGACTTATGCATTTCTGAAGAAAATGAATTTAGAAATGTGTCAGGAACTAACTCCTTTGGATTTCAAAGAGGCTCTAATGAATGACAGAGAAATATTTTCACAAATATATTTTTTATAATTCATCTTCAAAAGTTATCATGTTTTTACCGTCTTTTTTTTTATTCTTTAAATCTAAACTGCATTAATTTTATAATGAATTTTTATTTGAATGTTCAAAAACCTAGGCTTCTAAGTAATCATTAATGTTAATATCGTGTATTTTCTATGTTGAGAAAATATCGTGATTTTAAAGTATAGTTTTAAAATATAAAATATTTCATAAATGTGTATGCAGTATTCTTTAAAAGGATCTTAATTGTATGTTAAGAAAAACTAATTTTTTTGTGGAAATTGAGTGGAATCTGGTCGTTTTTACTACTTAACCAAGTATTAAAAGTTTTTAAACATTTTTCAATGTTTAAAATTTTTCTCATTTTTTTCTTTCCTTTTCGTACATCGCTTTCGCACAACGGCTTCATGTTGACCAAACTGAAATTGCACTCGTTAGAATCATACGAGATTAGCAAGAGAGCGTCGCGATGCACTCTGAATCTGATTCTATGAGTACTGCAGAAAGGGCGATGTATAAGTCAGCAGCCCTATTCCGTCTGTCCAAGGACATGACAAGACGAAACTATATAAGTTACCATGAAAAAACTATCAATTGTTTAAAATTTATTGTACGCTCATATTATTATTGGTAAATACTCATTTTTTTAATTATGCAAGTAGTAGTTAGAAAATCGTGTATTCCTTTTTTTAATTGCACTTCCGGGGCCCCTTTGGGCTGGGGGCCCTCGGCGATCGCCGACCAGCCGACCTGGGCAGTCCGGGCCTGAAATGAATTATTCTGTGTTTTACTGAAAATTCTGATTTTATTATTTTGTGAATTCTTTCTCTTTTTTTAATAATGGATATTGTAGAATGCAATTATTTCTGAGACTCAGATGTTGACTGTAAAACTGTAATACAGCAGGAGGCAGCAAGATATTTTGGTTAATTATTTTATGTTAGCTTGTTTTCAAATATATAATTATCTTAATTAATCACAAAACAGTCATTATCTATTTTAAAAGCAATGGATACGATGCTCTAACCATAATATCACAAAATCAAAGCAGGACTAAAAGGTATCTGTATTATGGATGTTTTATGACAAAATTGCAGGACACCATTAATATTTCTTTGTGATTTTCCAGTTCCTGATAATTACATCCACTTCTGACTTAACAACTTGTCTCCTGAGAATAATAAGATTCTATCTGTGTTTTTAAAAAATTTGACTTCTCGATATAGAAAGGTTCTATTAGGGATGAGAATTTTCTGCGGTTTTTCCCACCAGTATAATCTTACAGAAACTGTTGTTTTACTCAAACGAAAAATGCTGCGATTTAACAAAACAATATTTTCTCTAATATTATACTGGTACGTAAAAACGCGGAACGCTCTCATCCCTATTCTATTTGTATCTATGAAGGCAGTTTCGCATCAAAATGATGTTATATATAATTTAATTATGACATTACGATTATGTTATGACATTATTTATTAATGTTTTGACATTTGATGTTAATTTTGACATTTTGATCCAGAAATGCCTTCATAGATACAAATAGAACTTTTCTATATAGATAAGAAATTTTTCCAAAAACAAATATAGAACTTTATTATTCTCAGGTGACGAACTGTTGGCTCTTTTTATTAAGAAAGATCAATTACATATTTGAAAATCAACTTATATAAAATGGTTAGCAAAAATATCACTGCCTGCTGGATTATAAAAACGGTTGCTGATCAAAGATAAAAGTGAACAATGTTTAAAAAAAAAAGGTTTTATTAAATATCCTGATTTTATACATAGTTCTTTTTTCTTTATATTGCTATGTTGCAATTTATCACAAAATACACACCTAGATTTTGATCTTTGGGGACATTATTATAAGATCTCAAAAGTATAGTGCTCAAATATAGCTAATAGAAGAATAGTTTATTCCTGCTAAAGAAGTTTTCAAGTAAAAAACCTAGAATGTGCAATGTTGTAAAACTAGTTTATGTACTTGTTGAGATATTGAAAGTAAATTTCTTTCAACATGACTAAATAATTAGTTTTTGTTAAAATATGAAATCATGCTTAATATAAAGTTAATTATAAATTTATTGTTTTTTTTTTTTCCTTTTTGCACTATGTATTGCATAAATTTGATGTACAAGTTCAATTGCTGAGTGCTACATGAGCTGACTCAAGCAGACAAGGACAGACATGTTTAGGCCTATTATAATCCGCTCAAATACCAACATAAGTACGAAATTCTGGATCAGATTGTGATGAAAAGTGAATTTACTTCAACAATACAATTTTTGCTATACCTGCAATATATCCTCAACATTGATCCTTTGAACTTCTTCCTTTTTTTCACCCCTGCAGCTACATCTAGCTGGTGCTATCTTTAACTCTGTAAAGGGCATCTGAAATGAGATTGATCTGTTCTTGGACTCTCAGGGTCCAAGTTTCTAGCCTAAAAGCTTCGAAAAACTAAAAAAATGTTGGCAGAAAATCATATATTTGGGTGGTGATTACTACCTGCACTAAAAGTATGTTTGTTTTTTCTAATTTTATTAAGAATTTTTTTGGCAGAAAACTTTTGTTACAATTATAAGAGCTCTCCAGGTGTTTACTGAAAGGTGTTATTTATTATGGGCACGATTGGGTTCAAATTAAAAAAAAAAAAAAAAAAGCATGAAGTCAATTGAGAAAAAGTGATTAAACATTAGGTATTAAAATAAAATTTCAATAAAATTTCAAAGAGAATAAATGAACCTATTAGTAACAAATTTATTTTCAATATTCTGGAACTTATTGAGTCTTAAGTCGCTATCATATCAGATAGTTTTCTGAACAACCAACTTTTGAACTCATTTTAACTCTAATTCTGCTGCAACAAACTGAAAGAGGGTTACATTTGACATTGAAAATGTTGCATGAGAAATCAATTATAAGCTACAATTTGTTGTTGTTTCATTATTGCAAATAAATCAACAGACTGTTGCTATGTTTGCTGCTTCTTAGTATTATTTAATAGTGTTCCTCTAAACGTTTTATTGAAATATAAATTATGGTTTTTATCACATAGATTCCTTTTTTTCTCTTACTGAATTGATTAATATAAGTTATTGTTCACAATTAAACTTCATCATTTGACCCTTATATTTTGTTGTGTCAGGAATTAGTCCAGCAAAACATCTAACACTGATTGAAATATTTTATAATAAATTGACTATATGAACAATTGTTTCTGAACTGCACATTGTGTATACATTTTTTTTCCCTACCACATAGGTGTTGAGGCAATTTCTTCAAAAAAATTGGTTCAAATAAAAGATTTATTAAAAATTTATTGAATATGACATTAATTTTAGAATATCTTGTATTCAGTACATGTGACTTTACTTTCATTGTTAGATATATTTTGTGTATTTATTTTTTATTTTAGAATCCACACCTTCAAAAGACAGTGGTAATTACAACGTTGCACGTTTAGAGCCCTTTGATTCAGGTCAAGTTTATAACTGGAGTAGAGCTATGCAAGTTCATGTTCTCCCTGCTTCAAATGCATCCAGTGTAGATGTTTCTTGAGTTTATATTTTAAATTATTATTCATAAATATTTTGTAAATAATTATTTAATTTATTAAAGAATAAACTATTTTCTTTTATATTAATTGGTGTCATTTATTTAAAACAATGCTATTTGTAGGTGGAGGTCAAAGTTGAACAAATCTTTTCAGATGGCACAATTCATCCACATATTTATGTTATCAAGTTTATGAACCCAATAACTTACCAATGAAAACATGTTACACATGGAAATCCCATTAATGTTAATTACAGTTGTGAAATTTCAACTCATTTGATTAGATTTTTTATAGGTGAAGGACAAAGTTGAACAAATATTCCCAACAAAATGAAAAGTGTAGCCAAGACTGAAACATTGGACCTTGGATATACATGCTATTTTTTCACTCAGTTAAGAAAATTTGTTCAAATTTAACCACTACCAATTTTAACCAACTTGAACTGGTCTAATCTCATGTGTCTAATTAATATTTGTAAATTAGTTAATTTTTATTACTGACAATATTGTAGATGTCATGATACAAACACAGGAGTGAATTGAGTTAGACTGGATATATCTGGATGGCTCTTTGATAGAGTATCAACATATATCGCAAAGGTCTCAGGTTCAAATCCTGGGCTAGATACTTTTCATTCTGTAGAAAAAAAAATTGTTTCACTGACTAATCTAATATTTTAGGTTGAAATCTATATGCATAAACAATGTTGTTTATTTAGATATGTATATCAGAATTGAACTCCATGTAACAAATTGGTCTGAAGTGTAGGTTAGCCTCGTTGTCACTAATTAGATGAATTTTCATTTACATCACAGTTTTAAGATACAACAGTAAGCTGGACGTTCATTCAAAATCCTGAGAACCATATTACTTTTAAAAGTACATCATTAGAAAGTCTGAAGAGCAGCCTCAAATCTCTCTAAGAATTGAAATTTTTGCAGAACTAGGGTTTTGTCAGCAACTTGCATTTATCATCCAGCAGAATTCAAACTAGGCAGGATCTTTAATTTAATTGAACCAGGAACTTGTTGTCTTATGTCTACTATAGGGCATGGTGCCAACCTGGAAAATCATATCTGAATTTGATGGTAATTGTTAGTTGTCAACTAAACATAATAATAAATTTCAGACATAGAAAGTAAATTAGAATTTATGAATTACGTGTAATCATCAATTTCTTTAATTTGAATTTATAGCCTAATTATAAATTATTTGAACTATAAACTAACAAAAAAAGTATTTTTTTTAAATTATAATTTAAATCTTTATCACAAATTAATTATTAGTTTGTAAATATTTTCCTTTTTGTTATTAAAAAAAAAAAAAAAAAAAAAAAAAAAAAAAAAAAAAAAAAATTGCAAAGTAATGTTAAAATGAATCCATCTTTCAACAATTCTCTCACATGCTTCTTATAATTAAAAAAAAAAAATAGTTTTCAAGGAAAATCTACATACCAATTCTATAGATATACTGTGGATTTCTAGAAGACTCTAAAAGCTGTCTTTCAAGGTAGGCTGACCTTTTTTACTTATCAGGATGGCGAGTTGTCAAATAAAAACAGAGTAAAAAAAAGTGTTAAATACCAGTATTTTGTTAAAGAGAAATTCTTCTTTATTTATTTTTTTAATCATTTATTTATTTTTGAATCCCCTTATATAATTTGAAGTATTTTCTGTAAGAAAATACTGATAGTTTCTTTTTTTCTTTTCTTTTCTTTTTCTTTTTTTTTTTTTTTTTTTTTTTTTTTTACTGTGTTTTTGCCTGACCATTATCTACCCTGCTTATATTTTTGAGATGGTTTAGTAACAAAGAAATACTGATGGGCTTCATCACTGATGCCTTCAGATTATGAGACCGAGGTTTTGTCTCATGAAGGTGGGTCCTTATGAGTTATATTAAAGAAAAACTACATGTCATTAATGATTAATTAATGAAAGTCAGAATCCGTATCATACAGACTGTATCGTCAATGAATATTTATAAACTATAAGCAGCTATGTCTTATTATATTATATTTTGAATATGCTGAGTTTAAATAAGCTGAAAAATAACTACTGAAGACATTGCACTTAGCGAAAAACTAATTGATCAGAATTATAGTAACTGGGCCTTTAACTATTTCACCGTTTGTCCCTCGATAAATCAGTGGTAAAACACTTTTCCCCATACCTGTCGCCAGTGAAATGGTAAAGCTGGAAAGTCTTTTTTGAGATGCTATTTATTTGGACTAGTGTCAAATCCTCTGCCGGACATACCAACCGCGGAATTGATCAAACAAAATATAAAGGAAAAATCTATAATTAATATTTGTATTGATGATGGACAAATCACACATTTTAAACATTTAATAAACACTAAAGAAATATGAAGTGCTTTAAAAGCTTTTCACCTGAGATCAAATCTTTTGTCAAAATTATTCCTTTTAAAGAAATTATACTTGCAGAAGCTAAATGAAGGGGGAGATATGACTATCCATATAAATAATATTTTGCCAATCAAGTCATTATTGCTATTGAAGAAGAAATCCCTGATTCTCATACACAGTAAAACCCCGATAATTCGGATTAATTTGGTCCAGGTCCAATCCGGATTATCGAAAATCCGGATTATCCGAAGAAAGAAAACAAATGAAATAAAATAAAATATACTTACAAAAAATTACCTTTATATAAAACATATTCAATATTTACAAACAGTAAAAATGTTTACTTTGTAACTATAAAGTTTTTAATCTTCTGCTGTGATAGTTTTGCGGGCCACATGATGTTTAAAATAAACAATTTATTGTTCTGAATCGGACGTTGCTTCATTATGGCTTATAACTTTTAATTGATGATCATTGATAATGGTATTTTCGTCAGTATCATTTTCATTTTCTTCAGATGCGCACAAAGTGATTATATTTTGTCATATGTAAGTGAGGAATAAACTTCATTATTTTCAGCTTCCAACCAATTTCTAATGTCACTGTTATCAACATTTGAGAAACCATGAACTTTTTTGAACATGCTAACAAAATCTTCAGGTGTAGTTTCTTTTGCATTCTGGTTTATTCCCCCTTCTATTTCAATTTTCCGCAAGTGATTTGTAGAAGCCTTTTGCAAGAAAGACAAGGAAGGAGCCTCGAAAGAACTATGGATTGGCTGACAGATCAGAAAGCGACCCTTATCAGTTAGTGCATCTATATGGACTGTTTTATCTTGCTTTCTTACAATGCTCTAACTTTAAGTAAAACTAATTCTAAGTAAAACTTTACTGTGCAGTGAGCTTTTGATGACATTTCTAAATGGATAAAATAGTAAATTGTGAAAAATGGAATTTCCACACTTAAAGGATAGATAGCTGGTCCTTTGATAGATAACATCAAAGAGTTTAAAGAAGAAAGCTTAAAGTATTGTTCCTAAAAGATTTCAGAAAGGATTTTTTTATTAAGAATACGAGAATGAAATAAATTTATGTTATGAAAATTTTTCGATTGCTTCTCAATTGACCAGATCGATGAGATTATCCGGAGATCCGAAATAACGGAGTCCGAATTAGCGGGGTTCTACTGTATTCCACTTTTAGAGATGATTTCATGAATATTATTAGACGCAACTGGACTTTACGAGATTCTAAAACTAATTTATTTAAATGTCTACATCCAACATTATTCAAATTTTGCATTTACACATAATAGAAAACATTTCGCGTGCGTCCCTCGAAGCAAGAAAATGGGAAAGACGTAGTAAGGCGTGACACAAAGTGAAATGGAATGTATAGACGTGGAAAGAAAAAAAAAAAGTAAACACTCCCTACTAACTTCTCAACAATTTATTGCAGAAGAAAAATTATTGGTACTAAACAATTAGAAAGAAATTCTACTTTAAATGATGTACATAAAATTTGCTTAGGCTGTATATTACATATTAAAGCAAACCCTAATTTTTTTTTTTTTTTTTTTTTTAATAGCAGTACCCAATTTTAACATCATAAATGAACTCTATATCCTTCAATTAGCCTAAAAAGAAAATTTTGTAAGTTCGTACGATATGTTTCCGAGAAATTAATTTCTTTAAAATGAGTATATGTTAAACGTTATATCCAAATCGAAGTTCGGTACTCGATCGTTGACCTAGAAATCTCTCTTCCTGATCAAGGCATCTTAGGCACCAATGAAGCAGTTTCAAAAATCTAGTCAATTCTATCGTAGACGACTCCTAAACCACCATTTTGCCGTTTTTTAAGCATAATATGAAAAATACTTGAAAGAAAAATTACAAATTTTGGTTTTCCATAAAGTAGGACTTGATAAATCTAAATCAATCAAAACTTTGTAGGTTGTCATTCATAATTTTTTCGAATTTCACAATTCGTATCATAAAATCATTAAAAATTGCAAATTCGAAGTATTTATGTTTGGATATTTTAGTATTATTGCTAAATAAAAAAACAGCACAATAGGAGTATAATTTCTGAAGATATTAATAAAAATATGAAAATGTAATTTGACATTAGAAGCACTAAACTTTGAATGCTTATAATTCAAAAACTTATCATTCATATGACTTAAAATTTGGGTGCATTCTAGGCATATTTTTGAACCAAAGATTTGAAATATCTCATTAAAACTAGGTATTGTTATTGAAAAAATGGAAATTTGGGTTTGTTTTAATATGTAGATGACCCCTAAGCAAATTTTATATACATAATTTAAAAATAGACTTTATTTCCAGTCATTCGGTACCAACAAGTTTTTTCTACGATAATTTGTTCAGGAGTTAATAGGCGGGGGTTACTTTTTTTTTCCCCCACGACTGTACTTTAATTTATGTCTCACGCTCGTAGGTTCCGGACTTGTTTAGCGGTAAAAATCCCCAATATATATATATATATATATATATATATATATATAAGAATGAATTGTTTTGAAAAGAAGTTTCTTATCTTTTTTATGTATATATATATATATATATATATATATATTAACTTTTATGCACGATTTACGAAAAATCCTGACGTGACGGTTAAAATTGAAGGTCATTTTCGTATTCAGCGCTAAATAATACATAAGGAGTCACGTATCAAAAGCTAAAAAACATGATACAATCCAAACTTTGCAAACTAGTGTCACACTCTAAAAAAAGTATGTGTAAATTAGTCACTTTCACACAAATAATATCCATCTAAATTTTGGAAATTACACTTTTGTCATAAAATTTATATTGTTATCTCAAAGATTTGCCTACATGTATGAGTTCTTATCGGCTTAATGGATGTGTAAAATTTGTTATCCCTTCAAAAACGGAAACAAGTACATAAACATAGAAAATTGTATTGTTTTACCAGATAGGTGTGCTAATTAGAGTTGCAAAAAGTAGGTTTATTCCCGGGTTTATTTCCAATAGACCAGGTTTATTCCCAAAAAACCGAATTATTCCAAAAAATCCCGGGTTTTTTCCAGGTTTATTCCTAAAAACCCGGTTTATTCCCGGGTTTAAACCGGGTTTTTTCTAACCTTTGCAGCGCTAGTGCTAATGTAAATTTGCAATTTTTGTATATTACACCGAAATACGTAATAGAATGCTACATAGGTGTATGAAATGTGTGAGAGCAGAATATAGCACAGATGGGTATTTACAAATTTTACATAACTATAAGTTAAAGAACAAAACATTAGACGGGATTACGTATAAGAATGTTAAACAGAAATATGTTTAAGAGCATAATATTACACAGAAATACGTTTAAGAGCAGAATATTCCACAGAAATATGTATATTTACTTGAAAAGAATAAATATTGACGCTTGGAAAAACTTCTTATGTAATAATAGCTGAATGGTGAACGTAGTGCTTTGGAAAGTTGTAGTGAGACAGTTCATAACCCATTTCGGTAAGTATTGCTTGTTTATTGTAGTTTGAATTAAATAGAGAATTTCTCTAGAGAAATATGTGTACTTATGTAAACAGAATAAATATTGATACTTGGAAATTTTTTCTTGTGTAATAGTAGCTGAATGGTGAACGGGGTGCTTTGGAAAATTGCAGTGCTTCAATTCATAACCTATTGCTTGTTTATTGTAGATTGAATTAAATAGAGAATTTCTCTAGAGAAATATGTGTACTTATTTAAACAGAATAAATATTGATACTTGGAAACTTCTTGTGTAATAGTATCTGAATGGTGAACATGGGGCTTTGGAAAGTTGCAGTAACCCATTTCGGTAAGTATTGCTTGGTTATTGTAGATTGAGTTAGAGAATTTCTCTACAGAAATATGTGTTCTTATGTGAACAGAATAAATATCGATACTTGGAAACTTCTTGTGTAATAGTAGCTAAATGGTAAACGTGGTGCTTGGAAAAGTTGCAGTGATTAACCCATTTCGGTAAGTATTGTTTGTTTACTATAGGTTGACTTAAACAGAGAATTTCTCCTCTTGATGTAGATGTAACTTTAAAATTTTGTGACTGAAATTAATAGAAAAAAATCGTACAAATTACAGGAATAGTACTTGCGTCACAGTTTCTGTATTTTAAGAAAAATTTATTTTAGAATATATTTCTTTAGATAATATAAATTTTGTACATAAATTGTGTATACGGTTTTAGGGAATCAAAACGGTTTTACTGAATAAGTGTGTTAATGTAAATTTGCAAATTTTGCATGTTGCACCGAAATGTGTGTTAGAATGTTACATAGATGTATGCGTAAGAACAGAAAATTACGCAGAAGTGTATTTGCAAATTTTACACAAATATGTGTAAGAACAGAATTTTACACGGGATTATATGTAAGAATATTTAACATAAATATTATACAGAAATACGTTTAAGAACAGAATAATACTTAAATAGGTATACTGATGTGAATAGAATAAATATCGACACTTGAAACTTTTTCTTGTCTGACAGTAGCTGAATGTTGAACGTGGTGCTTTGGAAAGTTCCAGTGCTTCAATTCATAATCCATTTCGGTAAGTATTGTATATTTATTGTAGGTTGTATTAAATAAATTTCTCCTCTTTATGTAGATCTAGCTTTGAAATTCTGTGACTGAAATTAACAGAAAAATATCGAAAAAAATACAGGAATAGCATTTGCATCACTCTTTCTATATTTTAAGAAAATTTTATGTTAGAATTTATTTATTTAGATAATGTAAATTTTCTACATAAATTGTGCATACGATTTTAGGACATCAAAACAACATTTGCAGAGAGATGGCATGCAGTAAACACAATTCCAGATACTCTTGTTCCTTGTCAATGTTAAACTAGTTTGTGATATTAAAACCAATCTTCTAAAAAGTGAAAAAAAAAATATATACCAAGCATATGAGTTTGTTCTTAATGAAAATTTGTTTTGAGGCCATAAAAGTATTTAGTTCAAAATTTACATCCTCAAAGTAAAAAATTATGTACTATGTTAAAAAAACCCATTGTTTTTTTATATTACATAGGTATATGTTTACTCATGTGCAATTAATAATTTAGACTGTGTATTTCAGTATTATGCGATAACTTTTTACACAGCTAATCAGCTTAATATGTTATCATCAAAATACGCAGAATGATGTGTATTTTGAAATTAATACACCTAGCGTGTACTTGGTTATTTACCCATCACTTACACATATAGACAAATGTGTAAAATTACGTATGCATTATTTAATTTACAGAAAAACGCCAGTGGCCGTTTAACCCTTTCGAGCTAGGTGTCCTTAACCCCTTCGCGCCTTTTACGAAATTTTTTATGTTTTGCCACCGGTTTTTAGAAACAGAAATTTGTGTCTTTTTAAATCGAAAAAAATGCTTCTATTAAATAAGGCAAACTTTACAGTAAAATTTTACTGGTGGGTATAAACGGGGATTCTTAAGCCTTTCTGCGGCACGTATACGTGTCGCTCGTCCCCAAGGGGTTAAAAAAGAACACTTAATATTTATTTCACTGACACCCAGAATATTTAATTAAAATTTTCCTTTTGCAACATACCTGAAAATAGGCAAGCTCGTATTTTCAAATAAATTCGCTTACAAATTCTGGTGTAAGTTAATTCAAACAGATTTACTCCTCGCCGTAAAGAGTCAATAACAATCTAATCTTCCTTAATCTTTTTAAACAGAGCAAATTAGCGTGTTTTTTAGAGGTTTCGGAGTCCCCAATGGAGGTTGCGAGCTTTACATGTCGGAAACAGAGTCCCCCTAGTGCTAAGAAAAATAAATGAATACTGTAGTCCAGCGGTTCCCAAACTTTCTTGGTACGCGACCCACCTTTCAGTGAACAAAATGTCGCGACCCACCCAAAATAAAGTTGCATATCAGTATTGCAATTTTTGTACGATTTATCTACACTCGGCTATCCTATCCTACGAAAAACGCAAATTTTCGTGCGGAAAATTACGTTATCAACAAAAACAAGAATTGGTAATCACAGTTTGTGTAAGTGAATAGTAATTAAAGCAATGCGCAGATTACAAAGATAGTTAAAAATACGTTTAATTATTATGAAAACATAATTTTACAATCAATGAGATTTCTGGCACTGGTGTTTACGAATGTGGGAACATGCATTAACATGCAGTTTGTCTCAGTACTTGTCTTTCAAAAACAGCAAAAAAAAAAGGCATGTTCTCATAAGCACGAAGTGTTGTATTTCATCAAGAGTCTCAAACCTGGTTTAAATATTTCTGGATATTCTGTTCGTATATTAATCCAGAAGGGAAATTAAGGATTTTTTCTTGAAATATTATTTCCTGTTGAAATTGCCATATCTTTTTAAACAGATGAAATAAAAGATATATTTTGATGACAAACTTCGGTTGTTCCGCGGCCCAAAAACACAACTGTGCGACCCACCAGTGGGTCGGGACCCATAGAATGGGAACCGCTGCTGTAGTCTTTTATAATAGTTCTTTTATTGTAAAAGTACTACAACAAGAATAATAATTGTTTTAACACTGAAATTAAAGATAAATTTTATAATTAAGTTAACATGTCAGAAAACAATAAATCACAGTTAAAATAATATTAAGTTCAACGTTGTACAAACACTTTGCAATTCTTCCATCCTAAGCTTTCTGTTTTCAACGAGTCCGTTTATCCTGTGCACAGATCCAGTTGACTAATAAGCACTATGTTCCTAGTTTTCTTCTTATTAACTTAATCCTGTTGAAATGTACGAGATGATAATTACATTTCAAAACCTCTCTTTTAAATTAGCATGTATGAGTCGTACATTTCTAAAACTAGTTATATACAGAAACTAAAATTTTGCAGGAGACGGTACAAAAAAAGACTTCTTACAATCTTAAAAATTGTACTTGCATTTCGGCTTTTAATTTAAATTTTTCAATTTTTTTTAAATTTTATAAGGCTACATGCAGAAATATTACAATTTTTGTTGATAAATTTCCAAAGCAGAAAAACCTGATGGGCATAACGTCTTTTGGAATTAAATATAAGGCATAATGAGTTTTGGAACATGTTTTTCAAAACTTATTACGTTTATTTCACATAATTCTTCCAACATACTAACAAACTAAAGCTACAAAAGGCAGCATTTTGCAAAACTATTTTACTATCTGAAAAACACTCTACACTGTTAAAAATCTTGTCCTAGTTTGAACCAAATTTTGGTGCTCAGTAGCTGCCACATCAGGATGGTGAAATCTTGAACCATTATTTGGAGCTCCTGTGGAAGCTAATATACAGTCGAGTCTCTCTATAACGAAACTTCATACATCGAATTTCTCTATATAACGAATTTTTAGTAAGAACGGTCTCCTTTTCGCATGATTACATTAAAAACAGTCTCTATGTAGCGAAATATCGATCTCCATATAACGAATTTTTTCATAAATTGGTCTTAATTTATTTAGTTTTTAAAAGGCTTCGAAATCATATGGAATCAATTTTCCATCTCTCTTTTTTGAAACAGCTTAAATAATTAAGACATAAAATGTTAGGTTAATAAAAGAAATTTAATAAAAGATTATAAACATTTCAAATTATTAATTGAAAACATCAAAAATAATATTTGTTCAAATTTCACACATTAAATACGATTTTTAACATCATTCTCTATACATCGAATTTCTCTATATAACGAATTTTTTACTGGAATTATTTACTGGACCCCGTCTATTTACTGGAACTTTTCGTTATATAGAGACTCGACTGTAGTTCTAATACTTGGTACGAGATTGAAATAGGAAGCTCCATATGTTGGTATAAGATTTCACTCTCTTATAATGGCAGCTACTGAGTACCAAAATTTGGTTCAAATTAGAGCAAAATTTTTAATAATGTAGAATTAAGCTATAAAGACTGAAAACAAAAATTAGTGCAAAAAACTCCCGAAATTATTTTCTTGTTCAAAAGTATGTCATCAGTTATACTAAAATATGGTTTGGAAAATAATGACTGTTTGATTTCTGAAATGTGAGCATGATAAAAAATGTAACAATTTACCATGAAAGGGAAAAAATACGAACATGGATAAAAATCCATTTAAAGTTTTAATTTACATGGGCAATTGTGCTGAGTGTCTATATTATGAGGGCAATTCGGAAAGTAACCTCCGTTTATGAATTAAAAAAAACAAAAAAACTAATGAAAGGAAACGTGTTTTATTACTTACGTATGAAAGACACGTTCTTCAGCTACTTCTCAACATAATTGCCGCATTAATTAAAACAATTATCATAACGGTAAATCAGCTTTGAAATTCCATCGTCACAGACTTCTGCCGCCGGCCTATTTAACTGCGATTATGTACTGCGATAAATGTACTTACAAAAATGTTTTAAAAAATAATGGGTCAAGTAAAATATTACGAGAGCAATTCGGAATTTGTCAATATGAATAAAAGAATATGTTAAAATTCTTTTGATTGAAAGACTGGTGCGAGTTGAATTTAAAAATAATTGCAGTTGAATAGGCCGGCGGCAGAAGTCTGTGACGATGGAATTTCAAAGCTGATTTACCGTTATGTTAATTGTTTTAATTAATACCGCAATTATGTTGAAAAGTAGCTGAAGAATGTGTCTTTCATAGGTAAGTAATAAAACATGTTTCCTTTCATTAGTTTTTTTTTAAATTCATTAACGGAGGCTACTTTCCGAATTGCCCTCGTATAAAGGCCAAACGTATCTGTGCGTAACGCATACGTCATTTTGCGAATGGCAATGCTTTCCTCTGCAATTTCGGTTTTGCAATTTTCGCTACTGCAAATTTTACACTTCTAAACATCGCATATTTTAAATTTTTACACCGTCGTGTAGAGAAAAAAAATGTACTTTTAAATGCAGTTTGTTTTAAAACTGTATCTCAATTTATTTTTGAGATATTAATTTTTTTATTGTTTTTAGAACGAATTTTGTAATTGTGGCAACAGAATCACTCCATATTCTTTTAAAATTGAAAAAAGAAAAAAACAAGTTGAATGTAGATTCTACCATTGCAGAATTCAGTTTCGCATCCGATTAGAAAAAAAAATCGATAGAAGTTTTTTAGAAGGGCGACCCCGTTTAGATTGCAATGAACTAACTTCATTTTTCTTGTGATTATCAATATAGTAGCAAACAGAACGGCGTGAAATACCCAATTGAATAGCAATTTCTCTCTGAGACATTGGAATTGCGGAATAATAAAGAGATACAATTTGACGTGCTACTTCTTCATTGACTAGATTCATCAAAAACGGGCTTTTTCTTTAGTTTAAACGCTTTTTTATAGACTCTGAGTAAAAAGAAATGCAATTTAACAATAAAACAAATGGAATCCCGTCGAATTCGACGAATGAAATGTTTAAAAGACCCGATCGATTTGGTTTAAAAAAAAGCAAAAGTAATTACATTATTGAATCAATATATAATAAATATATTTACAAAGTAAATGTCAAATTTGCCAGTTACAATTTTGCATTCAAATATTCGCACATCTACAGTTAAAATTGTAATATGAGTAGAGATGTAAATTTTCCGGAAAAATATAAGTGGCGGAAAAAAACTGGTTTTTACCGGTTTTTTTTGGAAAAATTGGAAAATTGATTTTTCATGACTGTTTCTCCCAAATAAATTATATTTTCTTAGAGAATATTAAATAATAAACATTTTTTCCCATTTATTTGTATTACATGAAAATTATTTTCATTTTATATTACAAAATAAAAAGAAAGTAGCAAAGCCTGCTTTTAAAAGTTTAGTTTTTTTTCCCAGAGCTTAAGAATTTTTAAAACACTATTGTTTGTTATATCATATCTCTGTTGAAATGATTTTTCAGTTACATGTTTAACTACCAATTGACCTAATGTAAGAACCTGAGCCAATATGTCTGCAGTTTGGAATGAAATAAATTATGCATTCCATTTACGTAAGTATAGTTTTTAAGTAAATTGTACTAGTTTAAAGAAATTGTTGCAGTTTTGTCATTATTATCAATATCAGTATTACAAAAATTCCATTGTTTGTTTAAAAAAATGTATATTTTTACATTATTACACTTTTTTCTTACAATTATAATTTTATTTCCTTTAAAAAATATATTTAGTTTTGGTATAGCTTTCCAATCTCAACTGAAAGTTTTGATTTAGTTTTATAATCTAAATTCAAACAAAAGTAAGTTTTAGTTTTGATTACTCAGGTCTGCAACTAAAAAATAGCATAGGATTTATTGACTATTAGATTTTTACTCACTGAAACCAAAAAAATATATTTTTTTAAAAGTTTAATTAAACGTAATTTTTTTCTTTTTATCCTGAAATCTTGTATTCTATTCTTGAGTAAGAAACCATATTCAATAATGTTTCCATATGGTAATTTCATATTTCTAAGAATGGAACTCAAAAGTTATGAAAATAGAACACTACAAATAAAAGATGCTTGCTATTTGAGGAATTAACAAAAGCAGTTACATACAGAGATAAACTTCTAGTGTGCTTTAAAAAACTACAAAAATTCAAAGTTTAATCAAGAGGGAATGTATATTTTGGAACATAGTTACTTGTAATAAGATATGTTTTTTTTTTCATCGCAGTTGTACTTTTCTAATGCAAACTGCCCATGTTTTTGCAACATTACTGTACATTATGGAGGTCAAATGGAGATCAATTTTAGATTCAATACCTTGAAAAAACATTCAATTAATCAGCTATGACGAAATCTTGAAAAATTCAGTATAGTAGTGCCACCTATAGGACAATTTACACCAAAAACTAAACATTAATATATATCAGGAACTGTCTGAATCTGTAGTTTGATAAAAAATCGTCTTTTAGTCCTTGAGATAGAGCTATTGCGATAATCATGAATAATGCAGCACAGCAGCGTCATCTGTTGAGCGATTTACACCAAAAAGTAATGTGCACAAAGTTATACCAAAGATTAACTTAATCTGAAGTTTTATGAAAATACATACATTAATTCTTGAGATAGAACTATTGTGGAAATTATGAATAATGCAGCATAACAGCGCCATCAGTTGGGCGATATGCACTAATAACTAAACATCTCGAGTGTATATCAAGGTGTAACCGAATCTAAAGTTTCGTGAAATTATGTGCATCAGTTCTTGAGATCGAGTGCCCATAAAATTTTTGTCCCATACAGACTCACAGAATGACAGATATTTTCCAAAAACTATCAAATTGTGTTCAGGACCTTCTAAAACGTTTAAATACACCAAAAACTGGAAGTCAAAATTTTCATGAATTCAATACTTACTTCTTGAAAAGATAGAAAAAAGTAATAAATGCATGTTTCAAACTTTATGTTAAATTTTTAATTTTACCATTTCTATTAATTGGCATATTATTGAAATAATTTTGCACATGACTTAATTTTTAAAAAGAGAAGTTGCATTTAATTATGTATCTAGGTTTTTTTCATGTAATCCTGTTTTTGTGAAATTGTGAATTTCTTTTATATATACTTATACAAAATATATTCAGAATTTGTGAATAAAAAATTATTACTATTTTTAGAGTCTTATTTAGACATTTTTAATAAGGTTATTTATGCATATATACAACTTGATAAAATTCAGCTGCTATATGGCATGAGATTTTTTTTTTCTTCAATCACTGCATTTCCGAAAGATTCAATTTGTAAATTAAACTTTTTTCTGAAATGCCTATTTTCAAGAGAAATTTTGCAAAGGGTCTTGTGTTTCAAACAACAAAAAAATGTGAAGGATCCTTTCAAGTCTTCTCAAACAGATTTCTGCTCAGAGATCAGATTACCCACATTAAAGTTTTCATGTGGGATACTCAACATAAAAATAAATAAAATAAAAAGTATGAGAATGTAGCTATTACAAAATTTTCACTATATTATTTCATAAATGAAATTTCAATTTTTCCAGTTCGGAAAAATTGAAAAATAAGCCTTCGGGAAAAAAACCGAAAAAAACTGGTTTTTTCCCCAATTTTTCCAGTTTTTTTCCGAGCATTCCCATCTCTAAATATGAGTGCGGCGAAATCTAGAAATTTTATTTTATGCACTCACAGAAAAATAGCTTTATTTAAAGAAAAAAGAAAAAAAAAAGTAATATTGGGTACTACTAGGTTATCCCATCGACCAAAAAATTATCGCCAAACTATAAGATTAAATGCCAATAATGAATGATCGTGAATGTCACATTCAATGACATTAAATACGATTCATGTGTTTAAAATGTCATTAAGTGATTTTTATTTCGACTTTTTATTAATATTTTTATTAATATTCTACTAATTATTTATTTTTTCGTTATTTAAAATAAAAATTATGTCAATATGTATAATTTGGCTATTAATGTGGCGATTTGTATAATTTGGCGAAATTGGTCGACGGGATAACAGAGTAGTATCTAATATAGTTATGAGTAAAAATACGATGTTTTAAATAGTGACGTCATTTTCTCTTCAAATGTTCTTTAAAAGTTACTGTTTATGAAAAAGGCATCCATAATAATATTGTAATTCCCTTTTATCTGGTTGCTGAATGACATAATTTTCCTCATTTGAAATTTCTGTTATTTTGATTTAGACATTAATTTTTATCATAAATTATTTTCTGTCATTTTATTTACATTATTAATATTATTTCTCAGTAAATATATATATTTTTAATTTAATTAGTGCATACTTATACGCAATCATTTTAGAAAATAAATTTTTATTATCGAGAGAAAAGCTAAGCTGTGTTGCCACCATTTTGAAGAAATGTCATGAAAAAGCTTTTAAAATTAAAAATAAAATATAAAAATGGAAATAAATTAAAAAATAATTAAAATGGGCACAACTACAAATAAATAGCTTTCATTTAAAAAAATAATTATCAAAATCGGTTGACTAGAAAATTCAGGGCTGATGACACGACATTTTTAGCTTGTCTGAAAGAAATAGCATCGGATGCTAAAAATGAAATAAAAATGTGCAACATTTTCCCATACAATCTCGGTTTTGCAATTTTCGAAACTGCAAATTTTACGCTTATAAACATCGTACATTTTTCATTTTTTTACACTTTAGTATAATGAAAAAAATGTACTTTTAAATGCAATTTGTTTCAAAGTTGTATCTGAATTTACTTTTGATATATTATTATTATTTTATAATTTTTAGTACCAATTTTGTAATTTTGGCAACATATTCGCTCCATTTTCTCTCAAAATTGAGGAAAAAAAATTAAATTGAAATGTGTCTGTTATAAAATCCGGTAAATTTCGGTTTTATTTTCTTTAATAATTTGAATCATTGAGTTTTATAGTATTTTGTTAATTTTAACTTAAAATAATATTTGCTTGAGAGTTAGACTGACTAAATTAAGATGTATTTTTTACTGTAACTAATTTTGCAGATTTATTATAAATAAATAAAACAGTTCTTTTTAAAAGATTTTCTTTCGTCGAATTTCGACGGGTTGCATTTAGTATTATTAAAGTTTACAATATCTCGCGGTATAATTACTCATAGGTAAAAATAAGGTGTGAAGATATTCACAATTAAACAGCTTTCATTTACATAAAACAAAACTTCATTTTCTTTTCTTCCCTTTAACCTTTTCGTGACGGGAGCATTTTATGAAATCTTTAATGTTTTGTCACCGGATTTAAAAAAAACAGAAATTTATGTCTTTTTAAATCGAGAAAATTTTCCGATTAAATAAGGTAAATTTTACAGAAATAGTTCACTGGTGGGGTTAAATAAGGAATCTTAAGCCTTTTTGCGGCACGTATACGTGTAGCTCGTCCCCAAGGGGTTAATAGGTAAGAATTATTCTTTCTTTTTGAGTTACACATAGTAGTCGTTAAAGAGGTAATAACAAAAAAAAAAATTAAAAGTGAATCAAAGACACTTTAGCTAAATCAAGTATAGTGAACAATGGCTTAATAAATCTCATATAAAAATAAGGAAACGATACCGGAATCATTGTGAAATTTCTTCCTTAATTAAGCCATCCATATTCACTAATAGTGTGTCCCTAATTGGATGATAGTTATCAGACTTAACTATTCAAAAAAAAAAAAAAAAAGTCCTTGGAAATGTAAGGCTGAGTCTAACACATTAACAAGAAAATGTAATTTAAATTATTAAAGCCAATGGAACTAATTTTTATATACGTATATTTTACAATATAGTACATACATACATGTACACATATAGACTTATTAGTATATGTCATTTTTGACTTTAGTCGATATTCTTGAAACGAATTGGTGACGTAAGCCGGAGTGTTTTTTATACATTTAACTCTCCGAATTGTCTTTTTAATGAAACAAAGTATAATTCTTTCAAACCACGTGACATCTTTTTTGTTACATCTGCTACAGTAAGGGACGAAGGAAGTTGGTTCTTCTACAGGAATTACTCAAGGAGTGGAACTTTCATGTAATCTGAAAAAAAGTAACATCCTAGTTAACAAAAGAAGAGTGCAGGTACATTATTGTTACTTTTATTATTTAGTTGAGAATTTTCTTGCTTGCATTTATTAACTGTATATGAAATTAAAAGATTAACTTTAAATATATATTATTTTATATATACACATAAATATATTAAAATTCATTTTAGATTCAGATTAACATTAAACCGTAATTACCAAAATTATAAATTATATGATTTAAATCTCCAAATTCAGCGAAATTCGGACACGTTTGGTTTCCTTATTATAAAACAATTCTTTTTTATTTCACTTTACTCATTTTTTCTCAATATCTTCAGATTCGGCAGAAATTGTTATATATTAAATAACTATATGCTATTACCAAACACTCCTAACAGTATGAAAGTCTTCTGAATTACACTTTTAATGAATTAAAATATATATTTTCAAATCGCGTGGCATCGTTTTTCTTGCTTCCGTCACAATAAGTATGAAGTAAGGTGGAAATTTTTTCTTCTGTGGAATTTACTCATGAAATTAAATGTTCATATATGCTAGAATGAAAATAGCATGGCCAACTATATACTACCGGCCCAGTCATTTCGCTAAAAATCGCCGAAAAAGTGAAGTCGTATTCAGCTTCAAACCCTGAACCATTTCATTGGACCACGGGGTGCAAACCCTGCGCAAATTAGTATTGAATAAGCTGATTTCTGTTCTGTGCACATGCTAACTGTCTTGGTTCAGGGTTTGCACGATTGGTCAGAATAACTTGGGCAAGGTATCAGAGTCTTCTGGCGGAAGTCTTCATACATCAATCTCAAATAGATGGGCCGTATAGATTTAGTTAGCTATGGAAAATAGCATCTTGTTTAGTCAAAGATGATTTTTCTTTCATTTTTACCCAAAGTTTATCTGAAAGTAAACTACTGGTATTTTAAATTATTTGACAATTTCCTTGGTTACATTTATTAACTGCATAGGAACTAATTTTATACACACATATCTATGTACATTAAAATTCACTTTGGATTCAGATTAATATTACGCCGTAATTATCAAAATTACAAACTATGTGATTTCCATCTCCAAATTCATTGATATTCGGGCACATTTGACCGCCTTACTATAAAACGATTATTTTTTATTTATCATTAAGTTTCTCTTCCCCCCCCCCCCCCCACCCACAATATCTTTAGTTTGAGTAGAAATTGCTATGTATTAAATAACTATATGCTACAAGCAAACACTCCTAATAATTTGCAAAGTTCTCTCAATTGTACTTTTAATGAATCGAAATATTAATTTTCAAATCATGTGACATTGCTTTTCTTACTGCCGTCATAGCAAGAAAGAAGTAAGATCAGGGGTGTAGTCGTAAAAACAACAGAGGATATACGCTCAATGCAGAGGGCAAGGGCGGCGCCAGAATTTGCCCGACGGGGGGGCCCTTTATCCCCGACAGGGGGGCCAAGTACATAATATATATTAGAGGTCCCGCGTACTGGTCTGGGGCCTAAAAACCTGCGTGGGCAAAAATTTTAGCCCCAGGGCCTGATCCGGTTTTTATAAAATAGATTAATGCTCCGGTCGATATAAAATGTTAAAAGTCGGCCTTATTATACTGTCTGGGAAATACAAATACATACATATACAGGGTGTATCTAAACTACTGGGCAAAACTTTAAGGGGTACACATAAGGACAAATAATATTAAATGGGAAATTAAGGTTCCCAAACGTCTTCCGAAGGAGATAGGCGCCATCAAAGATTAGGGTCCAAAATTGGAAATGATTATAAAAAACGGAAAAATTGATCGATTCGTTTGCGGTGTTCACGAAAACTATTCTTTATGTGAGTAATGTCTTGAAAATAAATTATAAAGATAAATTTCAAAAAATGCCGATAGAGGGCGCTTTAGACTTTGGAGTAACGAACAACTATTTTTTACTGTTATTTTTTGCATTTCATTAAATTTTTTCAGAAGTTTAGACATGAACTTAAATTTTGAGCTAAAAATCTGTGGTTAAGTAGCGCAAACTGAACTGTGTTCAAAGGCAGTGCGTAGGTTCAAATTTCGAATGATTATAAAAAACAGAATAATTGGTCAATTGATTTGCGGTTTTCAATAAAACTATTCTTTATGTCAGTATTGTCTTAAAAATAAATTATAAACATAAATTTTAAAAACTGTCGATAGAGGGCGCTTTAGACTTTGGAGTAACGTACAAATATTTTTTGCCGTTATTTTTTGCATCTCATAAATTTTTTTTGAAGCTTAGACATAAACTTAAATTTTGTGCTGAAATTCTGAATCATTGAGAGTGGTTAAGTAGCGCTAACTGAACTGTTTTCAATGGGAGGGTGGGAAGGTTAAAATTTCAAATGTTTATACAAAACGGAAAAATTGGTCGATTCGTTTGCGGTTTTTTCTAAAACCATTCTTTATGTCAGTATTTTCTTGAAAATAAATTTTACAGATAAATTTCAAAAAATTCCGTTAGAGGGCGCCTTAAACTTTAGAATAACCAACAACAATTTTTAACTGTTATTTTTTGTATCTAATTAAATGCTTGCAAAAGCTTAGACTTAAATTTTGAGCTCAAATTCTAAATCTTTGGGAGGGGTTAAGAAGCGCACACTGAACTGTGTTCAGGAGTTGAAATGTTACCCTGCCCACCATACGAACACAGTTCAATTTTTCGCTACTTAATTACTCACAACGATTCAGATTTTGAGCTCAAAATTTAAGTCTAAGCTTTTAAAACATTTATTTAGTTCTAAAAAATAATAATAATAATAATAATAACGGTTAAAAATAGTTGTTGGTTACTCTAAAGTTTAAGGCTCCCTCTAACGGAATTTTTTTAAATTTATCTTTAAAATTTATTTTCAAAGAAATATTGACATAAAGAATGGTTTTAGAGAAAGCCGCAAACGAATCGCCCAATTTTTCCGTTTTTTATAATGATTTAAAATTTGAACCTCCCCTCCCCCATTGGAAACAGTTCAGTTTGCGCTACTTAACCAGTCTCAACGATTCAGATTTTCAGTTCAAAATTTAAGTTTATGTCTAAGCTTCTAAAAAAATTTAATGAGATGCAAAAAATAACGGTAAAAACTAGTTGTTCGTTACTCCAAAGTCTAAAGCGCCTTCTATCGGCATTTTTTGAAATTTATCTTTATAATTTATTTTCAAGACAATACTGACATAAAGAATAGTTTTAGTGAAAACCGCAAATCAATTGACCAATTTTTCTGTTTTTTATAATCATTTGAAATTTGAACCTACCAACTCCAATTGAACACAGTTCAGTTTGCGCTACTTAACCACCGATTTTGAGCTCAAAATTTAAGTTTATGTCTAAACTTCTAAAATAATTTAATGAGATGCAAAAAATAACGGTAAAAACTAGTTGTTCGTTACTCCAAAGTCTAAAGCGCCCTCTATCGGCATTTTTTGAAATTTATCTTTATAATTTATTTTCAAGACAATACTGACATAAAGAATAGATTTCGTGAAAACCGCAAACGAATCGACCAATTTTTCCGTTTTTTATAATCATTTCAAATTTTGGACCCTAAATTTTGATGGCGCCTATCTGCTTCGAAAGACGTTTGGGACCCTTAGTTTCCCATTTAATCACCCCCTAAAGTTTTGCCCAGTAGTTTAGATACACCCTGTATAATTTAGCCTGACCCCCCCTCCCCTCCACACCCCCCCCCCCACTCCCAAAAAAAGGGGTTGAAATCTCGGCCCGTTGAAATCTCTATTTCTACAAAACGTGAATATATTTTTACTTCGATATGGTTATAAAGCGTTTTGCACGAGGAGTTCTAAAAAAAAAAAAAAAAAAAAAATAGCTTTTTTTAAAATTTTTTTTTTATTTTTTAAGAAGTGCTCTGGGCGGCAATATTCATTTATTTTGAATGAATATCTATTTGCATTTAAATGTTTCCATTATCATTCAGTTATCGTTAATCCTTATATCATGTATTAGAGACTTAAAAATCAGAAAAATGCCACACAGTAAAATCTTATAAGACAAAATCGCATTAAAAAAAAGAGAGGGAGTTATAGCCAAGTTGCCCTCGTAGCAGGCGTTCATGTATTATATTCTTTTCTCATGTAATATTATATTAAGGGGTCATAGGACTTTTAAATTTGGAAAAAATGAAAAAAATGACTACTTTCAACATTTAATACCTTAAAATGCATAGGTTTTTAAAACACAATTTTTGGAGTGATGAAACGTATAAGAATGTTATTTCATATATTTATAAAATTACAATATGCAGAATTAATATTTATAGGGAGGCTTCAAACTGTCAGACATTTGACGAGGAGAAAATTGCCATGACAACTTACGCGCAGGATTACAAAATAAATTTTGCATCTAGATCAACAATTTTGGTGCCCACTTTAGATTATAATAATTACTCTAGATTATAATAATTACTCTGAATATAAATAAATGTGTATTTAAAGCTTTTTTATATCCTTATATCCTTATATATATTATAAATGTGAAAGTGTGTCCGAAAATTGGAATGAACTTGGCCTCAAAACGAATGGATTAATGTCTTTGAATTTTTGTATATAGATAGATTATTGGTCTGAAATGAACATAGGCTAATTTTTATTTATTTTATTCAAATATTTTTCTTAATAATTCAACATTTCACTATTTTTCAAACAGAATTTTCCATAATATTTTATCATCTTTCTTTTTTCGTTGCCAAAAAATAAAAAAACCGGAATAATTATTTCTCTTCTGTAATTAATTTTCAACTGAAAGGTTTTCACGTGATAAAAGAAAATGAAATAAATAAATGGACCCTATTCTGTTTTTCGGTTCGAGGTTAAAACCCGCGATTTTACCAATTGTGACGTCGGAGGAACACTGTTTTTCTTCTTATATCACGCAGACGATTATATAAAATTTCTTTTACACTTAGAAAACTTCACATGAATATAACTTCACACTTTACAAGAATATGAATATTTTAGTAGTTTTTCTAGATAATAATCCGTAATAAAAATTAACCTTTTTCTTTCTTTCGGTTCGAGGCTATAAAATTCAACTTTTTACCAATTGTGACGTCACAGGAATACTTTCCATTAAGAATTTTAAAAATATCAATGTAACTTCATATCTGAAACAAAGCATAAGTTTTTAAATTTTCAAACATTCTGTTTTTTTTTTTTTTTTTCGTTTTACGGAAACTATCCCCTTTTTGACACTTTCTAACATGGTCTAAAAATGTTTACGACTTCAGCATGTCTGTATACCGGATGCCGAGTGCCTGGGGTCTGCCGTCTGTTTGTCCGTATTTCAACTTGAGTGACTATCATGGGATTCATACGAAAATAACATACGTTATTGAGATTTGCTATAGCATGTTATGCATTGAATATGAACCAGGTAGCAATTATAGCTGAATCACAGGAGCACTCAAAAGGAGACTTTACATTATGGTCTACGGCGAAAAAATCATTTGTGGTGTATTTTGATAATGTTACATAATTTTAAATGTAACGAAATTTACATGAATTTTTAAGGTTCACAAGAACATGGTTACTATCGAATATGTTAAGTATAGTACTTATAGTGTGCGTACAGGGAGCTCAAAAATATTTCAATATATCATAGTCTGTGAAGAAAAACCATTTGCAGCGTATTTTAATAATGTTATTTTATTAAGGTTATTTTAATAATATTGAAATTGATATCAGTTTCTGAAGTGCACTAAAACAGGATTTCTGTAGAAAATGGGGTGAAAAGGTTTAACATTCTTTTACAAGATAACAGAAAAATGTTCGGTAATATACTAGTCTACTGGGAAAAAATATTCCCAGCGTATTTTAATTGCGTTGCACTATTTCAAACATGATGAAATTAATATACTGAGATAATCAATATAATGATAAATACTGAAATTTACTAATATGCTTGCAGTTAAGTATGATTTGCATCACATTTGTTGTTCATTTACAGTGACGCATAAAAGATTTTGGACCTGTGTCCAGATCTCAGATATTGTATCCAAAGTATGGTCTATTAGAAAAGATTGCTGAAGAACTTTTTCAATTATCGTATGTATTTTAAGGAAAACTAATGCATCCTGAAGTTCAGCTACATTTGGTATAATAAGAGATGTTTGTAGAATTTAAATAAATCATGTATCGGACTATACAATAAACTGAATATATGGTCACCTGGGCAATAGCGATTCCCGGAAATATGAATTCAATAATTTGAATCGGGTTTTTTGCTTGAATAATTTAAGCTTAATATGCCGTCGTATAAATATTTGCACGTAATATACAGGACTGTACAAAAGAATTCAAGTACGTTTCTGCTTATTATTAGAAATTGCTAAAGATGAATTTTAATCTTCGTTATACTTTTTCTAACTAAGCAAAATTTTAACATTGTATTTAGAATATTTACAAACACATAGATCATATACACAGATGCAGAAAAGAATGGGCCGGCGAAGTTATGTTTTATGGAAATGTTGGATATTTTTTTTTTATTACCTAGGTTTAACACAGGATTTTTCTTTCTTTGATATGGAATTCTGAAATGCACTGCAACATGATTTCTATACAATTGGGGTGCGTTACAGTTAATCTACAGTATAAATGGTTGCAATTTCATTTTCGCGATTGTTCATATTATCTAACACATTTTCCATTTATTTGACAGAGTTCTTTAAGTTCCCTATAAAAAAAACTACTGCATAGCCTGGTATAAGATATGTGTTATACATATTTTAAATTATTGTTAACGAAATGTTTTGTTTAATTAAAGCGTTTATCTTTTTTTTATGCTACGTGAACGACGTCACGGGTAACAGCTAGTTTTTAATAAAACATTTTATTTAGCTTATACAAAATTTTGAAATTTTCAACACTATAACCACTTAATTTTTTTTTCAACAATAAACATTTAAATTTAGGTTCAGTTTATACAGACTAACATAACATATGTCTTCTGAAAATTTCATGAAAAAATATTGAACAGTTTTCAAGTAATCCTGCGCATTATGCTCGAAAACCTCAATCTGAGAAAAATGACTTTAAAGTTTCATTTTACCAAAACAAATCATTTGGCGCTTCGTACGTTTTAGGCTATAACTCGAGTAATTATAGGAATTTTTTAATGCGGTTTATTATGTTCAGAAACGCTTATCCATTAACATATATTTTTTTGAAAAATTAAAAGTCCTATGGCCCTTAATTTTGAATAAACATATTTTGCGTTTAAAGAAACTCTTCACTCACTTGAAAACACCCGCTCCGTCATGTTAAACACAGATTATTATCGAATTTCTCGTTTTAATTAGAATATTTTTAATCATTTTTTTTTCTTGCATAGGACAGCTGAGCTTATTCTTTAACATGGCTATTTTTCATTTTTTCGATTTCGGTTGCAGATTTATTTTTAAAAGATACTTTTACTTTCGGAAGCGGTTTTGAAACTGAAAGTACTTTTTGTGTCATAGGCAGATTTATTTCACAGGTTTTACTGTATTTAAATTTTATTCCCTAAAAATCTACTATTCTTTAAAAATAATAAATTTTAAAGTTTAATTATAGAATAATGGCGTGTTAAACTTATAACAATCCATGCATTTTTTGTAAAAATGTTTGGAAAGGGCCAAATTTTACTGATTTTTGCACGGCTCAAGTCGTTCCGAAAGGGTGATTTTCATACGGGCTGGATCGAAACCGGGACTGAAAATTTCGACCCGCGCAGTCCTTGGAAGAATGAAGTCAGTCCCAGCTCGGTATCGAAAAACTTAGTTAAGCCATGAAAAGAGTGAAAACCAGGCATGGACCGGCCCCAATGTCGTAAAGGAAAATAGGCCCGGTCCCGGCCAATGCAGACCTCTATCGAGGTTTATCCAGAAGCTGGAGCTCGGTGAAATTTATTTTTAATTAAACTTGGATTATTCCCTTAGGAATAAATAATATGGCAAAATCCATGTCAATTAATTCTGGATCTGATTTTTTTTTTCTTTTTGACATAAAATGTTTTGTGCAATTCTATATTTAATAGGTGCAGAGATAAAAAATTTTCGTCAAAAAAACACAGAATAAAAAACACCATCTGTAGGGAGATATACACCAAAATGCCTCCACATTGAAATGATTAATATCATGAAGTTTACTCAGTTATAACTGAATATGATGAAGTTTGATAAAATTCTGTGTTTAACTTTTTGAGAAATAGCTCTCACGGTCTCACGGCACACCTGCCAACTTTAGATTTTTAACAATCAAATAAATGTATTATAAAAATATATGTATATATATATATATATATATATAGAAAAGGAACCTTTTACGTGGTACTTATTTCATTTCAATTTGATTTGTATAAATGATCATTTTGACCTTTGGAAAAAAAAAATTGCGTGCATATGTCACGGTATTTATTAAAAACAAAGCATAACAAAACCACTGTTGAGTGATGCATAACAAATTTTATTAGCATTAATTTATTTGAAGGTCTAAAAAAGTATGAAATTGGATTAAAGTTTGTTCTTTAATTTTTTAAACATAGTTATTTTGGAAATCATGAAGTTTCTATGTGTACTTATGTACAATTTTGTATCAATTCTGCAAAAAATAAAATCTTAAATTTTATTTTAAAAAATAAATAAATAAAATTAAAAAAAAAACCTTCTAAATACGCCATTGTTAATATGATAAAATACGCATTACCACAATTGCCAGTCTCAAACCTGGAAAACAAGTGAAGGGAAGTTACCTAAAAACATATGCGTTTTTTTTAAGTTGTCCTATTTTTTGTATTTTTCATTAACCGGATCAGCCTAGGTCCCGACCGGTCTGAATAATTGAAGCTCTACTGTATATATTACTGAATGCAAAAATATAAGTGAAAAACTTTCAAAAACATTAGTTAAATTATTATTGTCAGCAAAAGTACGAATTCTGCGTATAAAGCAATTTTTAAATTAAAACACTCGGGTAAAAGTATCAAATCATTTATAAACGAAAATAAATAAGAAATCATTTGGACTTACTCTTATAAAAGTCTTGAAACTTTAAATCTTATTTCTATGTATTAAAATAAAAATACTAGATCTGGAAAAAAAATTAACTCCTTATATCTGTGGTCAATGAACAACTGACGAAAATAGAGTAGCATCTATGTAACTTTGAAATATCCTTCCAGTCTTCACAATACAAGTGTTTTTTTTTTTTTTTTTTTTGGTAATTCCCATAGCAACATACATAAATGTTATTCTTACAACCAATCAGCAAGAATACCGTCTGCTGAAGTTAAACAAAATTAATCATCAATGTCTTTATTCCAATTGGCGAAAAGTTTGTTTTATATTAACTTGCACATCAGAATTTGAAAACTAATCAAAACAGATAAGCATGTATTTCCTTTTAGTAAATTGCAGATGTTCTGTGGTTTAAACATCGTAGGTTGAAATCTAAGTAAGAATACAAGTATAAAGAAACAGCATACTTAGTAATAACAAAACGTGTATAAAATTGAAATTTCTTCGTATCTTTTTTCGTTCCATTTGAACACTTTTCTATGCTAAATATTAGTTTTCTTTACTTGAATTGAATGTATTTGCCGGAGTGAAAGTAATTCGTTGAACTACAATTTTTAAAATATGTATCTTATATTACTTCATAAATACCGCATTTTACTTTTTTCATTATTTTCTATTTTCGTCACTTTTGAGAAAATGTAATTATTATTCCATACACTCTCAAAAAACATTTCGCCAAAAATAAAATGTACAGACAATAAGTTGCCGGAACGCACATGTTATTGGAACGGATTTTTCTATTACTTGAAGAAATTCTGGTGTTTTGATTGTAGAATTTCGAAAAATTTTGAGATTCGGTTCACGAACTTTTCATTATTTTGAGAAAAAATAGAGATACGCAAAAAATCAGTTTCGAATAGAAAAATCTAATGCACACTGTTGCTGCTCAGCAGTCTTTTGATTCAACAAAAATGCAACTTTAGATATTGGAGGATTTCAGGTGGTTTTAGGATTAGATTGAGGAATTTTCTGTATTTTCGAGAAATGTGTAAATTAAAGATTTTTTTAGCTGTAGTTGTAATAATAAAAACAATAGGAAAGACATCTTCAATTTACATTTTCTTTGAGAGTGTATATTGATCGAATGCAGAAAGTGCGATGTTTCAAATTTTGATATGATACAAAATTTAAATCCGAAGCAAAAACTTAAATACAAAATTCCCAAATTAAAAACAAAAGACAAATTTAAATGGAGTGAAAACTTGTAAAATAGTTGAAAACCTAAAAGTGTATTATTTTAATGTCAGCGAAAAGCGTCCGTCGTGACAATGCCGAAATATCCCTGTGATTTGAAGAGACTTTTCTATTATTTTAAGCAATTTCTGCTTTCTGATTGGACATTTTTCGAAAATTTTGATCTTAGATTTCTGTTTTATACCTATATTTCGATGAAACGGATTTATAAATTACCTCCCTAATACGAAAAAGTACTAAGCAGCATTAGCTGCCAGAACACCCATGTAATTTGGCGAACATGTTGCTTTAGGTGTATGTATTTCAAATAATTGGTGTGTGTTTTTTTTTTTTTTTTTTTTTTTTGTGGGGGGGGGGGGGGGGGAGTGAAATAGCAAAATTAAAGCGCATGAAAGTAAAATTTAAAGCAACTTTTTCTGTTTTAACGGAATATAATCAAGGAAAAAAATAGTTCAATTCACGGATTATTTTGCGAGCATAGAGTAATCAACGTATTGGGTTATACCCGACCTGAACTTGTTAATTCTATATCCATTCAACCTCAACCAGTTTTAAAAACGTAGATGACCCGAGCTCGAAAATCTTCGACCTAAAAGTATTCCAATCCCAACTCGAAATGTAAGAGAAAATTGAAAAAGAAAATTCCATCTTGTTAAGCAATAATGGAAAAATAACCTACAATAATACCTCCAATATCAATTATATATTTTATGTAGAAAAATTAATGTATCAATTTATGCACTCATTGACATTCAAATAATATAATCTTACATTTTAAAATATAGTTCGGCGATACTTTTGAAAAATGAGGTAGAATCGAACCCATTACGCTAAAACAATTAAATCTGACCCGACTTGAAAAATAGAAGTCAATCCGAACCTCTCCGAAAAAAATATTAACTTTAGCCAAATCCGACTCAAATCGCCTGTCGAATTGGGTTTAATTCCTCAAGGTGATGCAGGAATCTACCCGAAACGCGATCCGAGTCCGACATCTCCACATCTCCACATTTCGATCTGAACCCGAAATATTTCAGCCTCAAATAGATCCCAACCGTAACTGATGAAAAATTATATCCACACTGTAATGCAATTATGTAAAAATATATCTACAACTATATCTCCAGTATCAGTTTTAACTTTTAAGTAAAAAATCAGCATATATAAACTTATTATAATTTTTCAACTTAAAATAAATTTTGTAAATTCTTTTGAGAGATCTATCTTGAATCAAGAACCATAAGTGTCAACATCCAACCCGAACCTGAAACAATTAACCCAACTGGAATCTGACCCAGAACGACAAAACATTAGACTCAACCCGATCCGATCCAGATTACGAGTCGTGTCAGGTTCAGTTTGCCCTACCCAATGCAGCATTCTACTACACTGTAAAAAAAATTCTGTGAGGTTACTAAGAATTTTCTAGGAAACTGGGATGCCTAGAATTTTTTATGTAACCGCAACACAAGAAAATCGTGTAATATTACAAAAGTTGCTTTAGTAACTGTTACTAAATATTGTTTAGGAAACATACTAACCTTCTTTTAGCGAGTTTCCATAAGAATCGCCTGTAAATTTACTAAATATTACTTAGTAATCTTACTAATGATTGTTCAGGGAGTTTACTAAAGAATTTTGAGCTAATTTACTAATGATTTTTAAGGGAGTTTCTCATATTAGTTTTTATAAAAGTACTAAATATTGTTTAGTAAGCTTACTAGCGATATTTTAGGGCGGTTACTAAATATATTTTGGTAAATTTCCTAAGAATTATTTAGTAAACATACAAATGATTTTTTAGGGAGTTTTCTAAACAATATTTTGCGAGTTTTCTATTGATTTTTAGTATTCTTACAAATGATTTTGTAGTAAATTTATTGAGAATTTTCTTGTACATTTGCAAGGGACTTCATGGCACATTTACTTAGAATTTTTCAAAATTGCAAACTAAACTTTTAATGTACTTATAAAAAAATGGAAATTTAAGGTACCGTCAGAAAAATTACCTTTTTTTGTTTTATATGTTGTTGAGCCAGTTTTTGTATTCTCGCCAGAAAGTTCTTTGCAGCAGTACAAGAATTAATACATTAAAAATGCTAATGATTTTTTAGTATTGTATTTAAAACATTTTATTTGCACTTCCAAAATACAGTCACCGCAAAAAAAATCTTGACATTTGAGATTTTAGACGTTTTGTTGAATATCTAGAAATATACATGAGGAATTATTCTGAAACTTCAGGTGTGTAAACAATATAGCACAGGTCATATATTTTCGTGAAATTTTTTTGCCGAAGTCCCATAGGGGACCGTCAAAAAATTGAAAAAGAATGAATATCTTTTGGATGACCCTGTCAAAACTAATGTAGCAAAAGCATTCCAACTGCAGATTATCATTAAGTGACTTATTGTAATTATGTGTGTTCATTTTTATGCGGATAGCATGTATACCCGTAGAGAAATTAAGGTTTTTATAAAAACAGTCCCAATTTTTTTCAAGATTTTTGCTTATTATTTGCAGAGTTCTTAATATAAAATAAAGTTTTTTCCTGAACATATGACAAACAATATTATAAATAATACCCTGCAACCAGAATTTAAAAATAATAATAATTGTATGAATAATGAACAGGTTTACTAAATAAATTTTCATTGCGCATGCGTAAAAGTTATGCAAATTTTGATTGCATATTGTGTTAGCTAAAGGTATGGAGCAACTTTTGTAAAAGTCTCAGAATCGCAGCTTAAAAATGCAGAAAATTATCGCGGATGGAATCTGATGAAAATCCGTTATTTCTAAAAAGACGCAAAAAGATAAGGGGTTGTATCCAAATATAGTAGTGCGCGCAATATTATGTAGTACATACTATTGCACTCACTACTGTATTTGGATACAACCCCTTATCTTTTTGCGTCTTTTTGGAAATAACGGATTTTCATCCGATTCCATCCGCGATAATTTTCAGCATTTTTAAGCTGCGATTCTGAGACTTTTACAAAAGTTGCTCCATACCTTTAGCTAACACAATATGCAATCAAAATTTGCATAACTTTTACGCATGCGCAATGAAAATTTATTTAGTAAACCTGTTCATTATTCATACAATTATTATTTTTTTTTAATTCTGGTTGCAGGGTATTATTTATAATATTGTTTGTCATAAGTTCAGGAAAAAACTTTATTTTATATTAAGAACTCTGCAAATAATAAGCAAAAATCTTGAAAAAAATTGGGACTGTTTTTATAAAAACCTTAATTTCTCTACGGGTATACATGCTATCCGCATAAAAATGAACACACATAATTACAATAAGTCACTTAATGATAATCTGCAGTTGGAATGCTTTTGCTACATTAGTTTTGACAGGGTCATCCAAAAGATATTCATTCTTTTTCAATTTTTTGACGGTCCCCTATGGGACTTCGGCAAAAAAATTTCACGAAAATATATGACCTGTGCTATATTGTTTACACACCTGAAGTTTCAGAATAATTCCTCATGTATATTTCTAGATATTCAACAAAACGTCTAAAATCTCAAATGTCAAGATTTTTTTTGCGGTGACTGTATATTTGTAACTAAAATATTTTTCCAGTTGTATTACCAGTGGTTTACCAGCAATATTCCGAAAAGATTTTACGTGTATATAAATATATTGTATACTAATACTTCTATTAATTGGAGTTGTTACGAATTCTTTCAATATGAAGTTGATTTTTTAGAGTTTTAGATATTCAGAGTGAAGTTTTCCTCATGTATCAAAATACTTCGAAACAAAATAAACAATATGGCCTGACATATATTTCAATATTACCGCAGCAATTGACACAAATATTTGTATGTTATGCACTAAAGTTTTACTTTAGACATTTCAATAGGGGCAAAATCATTTTATATTAAATGGGCATTATAACAACAGCACTAATTGAGCAGATAAGCTGAAGCAGATCTTACGGTTTTTAGTTAAATTAAAAAAAGCCAATAAAAACAAAGTAAGGTACATCATTGAGTTTTAAAATATGCCTAAAATATGTTAGTGGTATAATTGTGACAAAAAAAATTTACAAATTGTAAGGACTATATTATCTCTCTCTCTCTCTCTCTCTCTCTCTCTATATATATATATATATATACACATAATTAAGCACTGTGCCTCATCTAATTCAATACATGATTTAAAAACTTTTATATTGTGAGAAAATATTATCTGTTCATTTTATGTAAATATGCTACTAAACTAAACTAGAAATAAAAAATATATATTTAGTCATATATATTTTTTAAAGAAGTTTTGTTCGGTTCTATGGTCGTAAGAACTTCATTAACTCCTGGTACATATATTTGAACACTACATAATAACCGATTCAATGGCACAAAAACAGATAGGAAATCTGCAAAAAAATTAATGTATATTTACCTGAATGTCGCATTTAAGATTTTTTTACATCTTATATATTCTTATTTCAGGTGAATATGCAGTGAAGTTATAACTAATTATTAGAATCTTTCTTCTCCCCCTTTTTTGTGAGGGGGGGTGATCTTTTTCCACGACTTATTCTTCATATATTTATTGCACTGCCTACACTTAATACATTACATATTTTACATGTGTCTTTAATACTTTATTTGCTTGAGAGTTTTGTTTCAAATATAAATATTAAAGAGGAAAAAATTATTGACAAGACCAGGAATTTAAAACTAACCTAACTTAAAGATCCCGAAGAATGGATCAAATATGTATGAATTTAGCAGAATTCTTATCTGGTTAACATTCCTTTGGAATTAGAATCTTTAACTCAAATAGTTACATATATGAGAGTTGATATACACCTTAACATATATATGGAAAAAATACACCTTTGATACATCAACAGTAATTGTGGGCAGGTTTCGAACTTTTTAATGTTTATCAGTATGGTATTATCAGTATAACTAAGCAGTTTTATAAAAGTAGAAAGCTTATGGAAACTAAAATGGAAACAAAAAGAAATGTATATTGCTTTGGAAAATATTATAAATTGTCGTTTGATATAAATATAATATCCATATCTGTACAACCAATAAATGCAATATGAATAAATAACAAAATAAATGAAATATATGAGTAAATTTATTAAATAACTATTTATTAAATTCATTGCAATAAAAAAGCATATTTTTTATACAACTCACATTTTGCAAGTATTACATAATTAGTATACAAATGCCTACGGATTTCATACTTTATATTTTTGAAGTCATGCTTTGTCTAAATAACAATAATCAAACTCATATGTATATGTATGCTAAAACACTATTAGACAATGATTGTCAAAATGTCATTACAATAAAACTACTGGAAAACTTCAGTGCTTCAGAATATATTAAAGCGCAAGAATGATGTTCACGAGATTTTTCTGATTGATAGAGCTTTTTCCTCAAATTTCGCCGTCAAGCAGGCTCACATTGTTTTTAAGATGTACTTCAGTTTCTTCATGCATCTAAAAAGAAAAGATAAATGTTAACATAAATTAAATAAAATTTATAATGAATATTATTATAGAAAAACTAATATTCATCATAGTATCGAATGTTACAACTATTTCAAAATTAGCTGACAGAATCCGTCAAAACTTGGAAAAATTTAGGACTGTTCTTATAAAAACCTTAATTTTTCTAAGAGTATACATGCTATCTACATAAAAATAAGCACAGTTTATTAGAATAACCCACTTAATCATAATATACAGTTCGAACGCTTTTGATACATTAGTTTTGACAGGGTTATCTAAAACATTTTTTTAATTTGTTGACGGCCCCCTTTGGAGTTTCGGGAGAAAAAAAAAAAAAAAAAAAAAACTTCATGGAAATGTATGACTTACTATTATATTTACACATTTAGAGTTTCAAGATAATTCGTCATGTATTTTTGTAGATATTTATCAAAATGTCTAAAATCGCAAGTGACCGGTCATCTTTGGCCATGTAGTGTACATACAAAGCTATAGATCATATACAGTGTTCTACAAAATAATTTTGATATTTTTCCGATAACTGATAGCAATCTTTTTAATTAAGTTTTCAAATGCGTTATGTGATTTATAAAATGCTTACATAGCCATCATACTTAACCTTTTTAAGCGGTGGAAGTTTTAGATACAATTCTGAATGCGTTGGAAAGTGTTTTATAATCTATGGTTTTAGGTTGATTTTTAGTGCTTGCTTAAAAATACTTCTATTAAGTAAAAATACACACAGATTTAAAAGATGCTTAAGGAGCAAAATAGTATAAAAAATGATTAGCTGCTTTTTGCATCTATTTGTACATAAATATCTGCTATGCATTTATCTTTTAAAATTGGCAATTTTTCTATTCCCATACAGTTTAAGATAGTTATCGAAATATATCATCAGTACCAATTTTAACATGTTTATATATTCTGATATTAAATTTCTGATATCTACAAGCCCCCACAGTAAGCCGTTTGGAAAAAAAAAAAAAAAAAAAAAAAAAAAACTATTTTTCCAAAATCTTTTTACTCCCTAAGCAACTACAAGATGCTATTTTAAAGTTCCGATAAACAAAATATATGCTTTAAAAGCTGAAATGCTAAAATTGATAGTGCAGTTGATTATTAAAATATGAATTTTAACTCTTTCAAATACACTGGTAAACGCAGATCACTTCGCAACAATAATAAAGAACTGTCGTACTTGCACCGAACAGAGAGGGGTGAGGTGCAAATAGAAATTCATACCAGCAAAAGAAGGACAACATTCTTTTTCTTTATTAGTGAACACAGCTTCATTTCAAGTATATTTTTTATACGAATTCTCGAACTGCGATATGCACACACATATGAAGAAAAATAGGGATCTTAAACGTTCGGGTATACTATATTTTAGAATTAAATAATTTTATAATAATTTAGTTATTTTAATAACTTTGTATTTTCATAAAAATAAATAACAGGCTAAAAAGATAACATGCTATTTTGTACCAAAGACCATGTTACAAATAAAAAGAGAAAAAATTGATGATCAGAAATGACATCGATGTTAAATAACAACCGCCCTCCAAAAAAAAAAAAAAAAAAAAAAAAAAATATAACGTTATATTTGTTTAGCCCCAAAGATTAATTTGTTTGCTCTTAAAACAAAGAGTTCTTTTTTTTTTTTTTCTAATTTTACATAAAAATAAAACTTCCTCTATAAATAATTAAATTAACAGACATGCAACTGAATTACTCGCTTAAAACTCTGAAATTACCTGAATATTTAAAAAAAAAATAAGGGAGAGTGGGGAGGAATGAGAACTTTCAAAGATGAGAATATCAAATTTGACACAAAAACCAAAATTTCGATTTATAAAATACAAAATGAAACATTTTTAATGTTTTTGAACATTATAGAAACATAATTTTCAAAACGATTTTATAATTATAATGAAATTGTAACTAAGAGAAAAAAAAGTAAAGAAATTGGATTTGTCCTAATTCTTCATTTACTGGCATGTCCCATTCCTCCCTATACTCTACGTTAAATTTCTTGTATAGACAGAAATGCTGCTTTTAGACATAGTTTAAATTATGGATGATATATAGTATAATGCTCTATAAAAAAGGAAACAATTACATATATACATAAACAAGTCATTAATATACAGAAAGCATAAAAAATTATAAAGCAAATTTACTTTTGGTTCTTGAAATAATCTTTTTCTTTTTACAATTGCAAGTTGTGCAAATTAGCTACTTTATTCAACAAAACATTGGGGATGCTTTTCCTTAATCTAATATGTGACTGGTGAAATATTTATAAATGAAACAAACAGAAAAATCTCCTGTCCCATTCCACTCCACTCTCCTTTACACCCACTCTCCCTTACTAAGTAATAAAATCTTAGGTTGAGAGACTTAGGGAAGATTTCAGGTGGTTAATTACTGTCATAATAAAGTAACAAATACAGCAGGAAGAAAATAGACATTTAAAGATTTATAATTTTAAAAAGTAAGCATGGCGACAAAGATAACCATATTTTCTTTTTTTTATTATTGAAGGAGGGGAGGGAAGAATTTCCAAACGGTTGACAATTTAACTTACTGAAGACTTACAAATTGTGCAAAAAATGAAAATTAATCGCTGTAAAAATTAAACTTTGTATGCTTTTAAGGAGAGAGGGAAAGAGATAACGTCATTTTCGGTGAGAGGAGGGGTAAAGCATATGATCTATTACTTATTGGTACAATAAAGTAACAGATCAGGATTTTTTTTAAGAAAGGGAGAGTATTAGATGACTTATTTACATAAGTTAAAAATTAGAAATAAGTAAAATACTAATATCCCAGTGATTAGTTTGCAGAGCTCGTTATTAGGGTAAAGTAGGAAATTGGTTTAATCCCTTCAGCTTAGATCTAAAAGGAATGTATTTAATTTTTCTCCCCTACGAGGTGAGAATTAGAAAAAAGATATAGATGCACAGTAATTTTTTTTTAATATCATAAAAATATCTCAAAAGAATTAACTTTAAATAACATTGTCAATACGGATGTTGTAAAGTTTAAAATTCTGAGTAAAATGACCATCTGCATTTAATATTTTTGCTCAACATTAATGCCACAATTCTCTTTCAAAGCTTAACCACAGTGGTCAGGAGGTTTAACTAAAAATTAATTAGGGGAAATTGGAAATTATTTTAATCCCTCCAGTTTAGATCTAGAATTCCCTCCCCCCCCCCATGTTCTAAATTTACGTTAGAAAATACATTTTTTTAATTATCTTAATATCGCAAAACAAGTAATACTGTAAAAATAATTGACAATTCAAATGTCTTAGAGTTTAAAATTTGCAATAAAATGAATACCCATGTTCATAATTTTGTCGCAATTCTATTTCAAAATTTTGCCTTAACCGCTAATCCAAAGGAGACACCAAGTTACCCATTCATCCTCTCTACATTTGTTACATACGTGTACAGATACATTTTTAATTCTTGAGGCCTTCACGATGTTATGGTAATTACGTTAGGAATTTATTTTGTCTATTTTGAGAATTATAATTTAGTAGTTTTCGGGCAAAGTGTTGCTTAAATGATAGCTGTTTTCCATTTCATTTCGCAGCGAACACCGCCAACCTTAAACCATAGTTTAAAGTGAAAGATTTTTTACGTAAAGACTATAATACTTTTTTTTCAATGTTTGTAAGATTTGAAACTTTTATGAATTTAACTGCAGATTCATGTACACTTTTTAAAAATCATTTTATTATTACCATCTTTGTCCTTTACGCAAATATCGAAATTTATAATCGTGCTATTATTTGACCTTGAATTCCTCTAGAGAAAAGTCTTATGCACACCCATTTGTTCCTCTACCCCGCTTCCCCCTATCCTTGCTCTTTATTTTCAATATCCTTAATTTTAATACATACGCATTGTTGTTCACTCTATATGCATCATATTAAATGCTATACATATTTTAAATACAATATCGGAAGTAATAAGCAACATTTCCCATCATTTACGAGACATTTTTGAAATATTCTAAAAATTATGAAAATAACCACTTTTTAAAAGTTAATTTGTTTGTAGTGGCTAAAGCTCACTTACAAAAGGAGGAAACTTGATACATTAATTTCTAATCTATGTCGATAGGATTAAAACAATTTCCAGATTTCTTGGAATTAAACCAGACTTTTAGCCTTTCTTGTATACCCCACCACTGGGCTATAATCCGCAATGAAGAGATTAAGCCATATTTCTCAAAAATATCCATTCTAAATAATGCATCCATAACTAAAAAAAGTTGCATGTACATAATAACAAGCACGGTAAACTGATAACCTTGTCTTTTCGCGTTTCAAGTTCTTGTTTAGCGATTTAGCCAATACTTTAAAGTAAAATTGTTGAAAATTAAACAAAAATGTTAAATATAGGTTATCATTTTATTTATAATTTTAAGTTCTACAATATTTGCATTGACAGTGTTTTTCATTAGGTTTTTTTAATAGATATTTTAATGGTAATTAAAAAAATTGTAACGCAACCTAGCAAGAGGGGGGAAAACTTAATACATTCATCCTAGACCTAAACTAAATGAATTTAAATAATTTCCAGCTTTCCTTTAAATAATTCTGATTTAGTCTTTTTCCTCTCCTACCACTGGAGTTTAAAAGAGTTTTATACTTTCTGTGTGTAATTCTATGCGTTCTTTTAGTTAAAAAAGGGGTGGGGGGAAGAACAGGAAAGATTTAATTGATATTTCATTACGACAATAAACTAACACATAGAGCACAGATTATACTTTTTATGTTATTTTAAATTAAGCAGTTTTGAAAAGTTTTTGAAGAAAATTCGGAAGCAAAATTTTAAAAGCGAAATACATATGAAGTTTTAATGAAATGAATGTGATGTAAGAATGATTAATGAAATTTATTCACTATGAAGACACAGTTGAGTAATATTTTTTAAAGCAAGTTTTAAACACTTTAAATTTTTGCATTGTGGAGAAGAGGGCAATAAAGGAAAGTGAAATTTTAGAAAAAGAGCAGATAAATTTGATTTATTACATAAAACATTAGAAATTTCACATGTATTAAACACAGATGTAAAGAATAGTTATTTCACCGAAAAATAAATATGTAATAAACAGAACATAATTGCAGATTAGCTTGCCAATAACAAAAAATCAAATAGTCTTTTCTGAGTTTTGATTTTTACTTATTATGAATCAAGCAAAAAGGAAATGTAATAAAATGTAACTCATACAGAATAAAACTTTACTTACTCAGTAACTAGAAATGTTTATCCATACCGGATTCAAGATGGATGCATTTCACGCCTCGGTGGCTTCGTAAATAGCGATTACGTCACTACTGAAGCTCTTTCTGATTGGCTTACAGGTGAAACTACGACATTTCATGTATTTGTACTATGCGGGTGGTAAATATTATACCTGGTTACAAATAAAATTTTAGTAAACATGCAGATTTCTGCAGCTTTACAAAAACTAGTTTTGTAGACTTCCAGATTTTTTTTTACAGTGTAGTCATCCAAGAAAGCCCCGACAAAACTAAATATAAGTATAAATTTTATATTTTTAAAAAATATATATATATACACGTACAGAGTCATTCATCTATCATTCTGTGTAGTCATCTTTATAGATTTTTATTTTAAGAAATTCGATTTTTTTTTTTTTTTTTTTTTTTGAAAGATCGAGTTTATCTGAACACAATCTGGAAGAATCCAAATTCAGTCAGAAACCGACTCGTATTCAAAAGAATTAGTTTAGTCAATCTGAGTTTAATATAAAAAAAAAAAAAATCTTTATATGTTGACGCAACTTGACGGGGACGAAAGCCAAAAGTCAAAATAATTTCCCCGACGACATCGAATTTTGACCCCGATGGGGGGGGCCAGGTATGCCCGACGGGGGGGCATATGCCCCCCCGGCCCCCCCTCTGGCGCCGCCCTTGGCAGAGGGTATACGCTAAAGTCAGAGGGTATACCCTAGAGTGTGTATACTATAGCTTTCTTGAGAAAGAGAGGGTATACAGTATTCCTTTAAAAATTTCCAGAAGGTATACGGCGTATACCCCCTTATACCCTCTACTACATCCCTGAGTAAGATGAAAAGTTTTTCTTCGGTAAAATATACTCATGGAATTAAATATTCATATATTATAGAATGGAAATAGCGTCCTTGTTAGTTAAAGATGATTTTTCTTTTATTATTTAAAATTCAAACATTCAAAGCTCTAGCATCGTGAAGATATAAATTATTAATATTTTAAAGTTATTTCAGAATTTTCTGGATTGCGTTTATTAATTGTATATGTTATATAAAACTAAAAGATAAATTTTAAATAAATCATTTCACACACACGCATACATATATTATCCATGTATATTAAATTCATTTTGGATTCAGATTTACGTTTGATGGCCTTACAATAAAAAAGTTCTTTTTTATTTCTTTTTACCTCTCTTTTATTTTCTCAATATCTCCAGAATGAGTAAAAGCTGTTATGTACCAAATAACTATATGCTACTAGCCGCCCTTGGTGATCAGGTTGTTCTCTTTTTTAAATGTATACTATGCATTAAATCATATTGCTTTTATTCATAATTTATTTTAATTGCTCAATTTTTTGCCAAATTAGAAGATTCTGCTAGAGAAATAAACATAGATGTCATATACGCATCACATTCGTGCGATTGAAACAAAATGGGAATTATATGCCTCACATAGTATAGTAACCCGGCTATAGTTTATCTTCTTCTATCTTCTATAATAATAAAGAGACAAGTATGTTTGTGTGTCAGCGCTGTTCCGAAGAGACCGCTGTACGTAGAGTTACAAAATTTGAGTGAAGGTACCTCTATACATGTAGTTTTGCACCTCGAATCCCGATTTTCGATTTTTTGATTAGAATTTTTTTAATTCAATTTTTTATGCGATTTTTAGTGTTCTTTAGGCGATTTTTCCACATTAATGAAACGAATACGGTTTCGTTCTTTTCACCCAATATTGTAATTTTTTTTCTCTTCTTAATAAAGTTTATTAGGAATTCTTACATCGATTTTTAAATTTTTAATGAATTTTTTTATGTGAGTTTTAGTGTTTTTTCACATTTTGCTTATTTTTGATATTGACAAAAGGAAAATTGTTTCGAACTTTTATTGTAATGTACAAAATTTTATTTGCTACGATTTTTAGATTTCAACGATTTTTAATTTGATTTTGAATGCGATTTTTAACGATTTTTCGAGATTTTTTGCTTATAGTATCTATTTTTTTCCATAGTTTTTCTATCAAAAACTTGAACCGTTGAGAATGTAATAGGTAGAATTTTTTTGCGAAATCTACCTAAAATGTTAAAAGTTTAGGTACCACTATTTTTTCATACAAATTTCATCAATTATCTTGAATTCTTGCTTAAGACCGCCACCCCCTCGAGTAATATATCTCCTGATAGGTTTTTTAACAGAGTTTCCTTTAGATATAGTTTTGATAAGAATAGAGTGCGCTCCCTGGTGGTAGAATATGGAACCAACAGACAGCGATTTTGTTAAAATTCGGAAATCTTACAATATGATTTGTTTTAAACTGTAAGATTGTTTATAATACATGATAATAAAAAAAATGGTGTAACATATTTCAAAGGGCGAAAGGAGAGGGGAGCGAACAAAATTAGGAAATGTGACAAGCAGGCCTGTTTGAAACTTTAAGATAGCTTATAATACATACTAAAAATTTTTAAATGCCGACGATGTCCTGGAGAGACTGCTGCACGAAGAGCTACAAAATTTTTGTGGGAAGTTCCTCTACATATGAAGTTTAGCACCTCGAAGGCCGATTTTTGATTTTTTATTATAATTTTTATGCGATTTTTAGCAGGTTTTTATAATGTTTCGAGGCGGTTTTTCCCCATTAGCGAAAATAATGCAGTTTCATCCTTTTAACCTAATATAATGAATTTTGATCTCTTTTCAATATAATTTATTTGGATTTCGCGTAATGACTTTTGGATTTTTAGGGAATTTTTTAGTGCAGCTTTTAATGTTTTTTTCGTATTTTGCGCTGAATTTTGATATTAATAAAAGGATTTTTGACTCAAACTTTTAGTTCAATGTACTAAATTTTGACTACTAACATAGGCATGCGAAAATAAAACTTCACCCGACCCAAAGTTTCAATTTGGCGCCGCCCCCCCCCCCGAACTTTGTTTTGTGATAGACCAAAAATGACGTTGGTAGTATAAATTTGGCGCCAACTAAATTTCCGTGCTCAGGGCAATCGCCCCTTTCGCATGGTGCTGTCTGCTAAGATTCCTGAATTTCAGCGATTTTTAATGCGATTTTTCGAGATTTTTGGCGCTTGATGTCGAATTTTCGTCATTTATGAAGTATTTCCAATTACAATGTTTTACAATGTCTTATTAGAATAAATTTTTAACCCTGCTATTTTTTAATATTAGTGATTTTTTATGTATTTTTCAAAGAGATTTTTAGCGTTTTTTTTTTCTTTTTTCCGAGTTCTATGGTAATTTTTGATATTCGAAAATAAAAGTTGATCATTAAACTTTTAATCGTATGTAATTTTAGAGATTTTTAATGCATAAAAAAAAAAAAAAAAATTTCGCGTGCCGCATCGCTTTTTTATCTTCCACTAGCAGGGGTGACCGAGCTCAGCTCGGTCAAAATTAACTTTGTGTTCAACTCGATATAGTATTTTCACTGTATCATTCACTCTGCATTATTACTGTAAAACATGTTATTAATAATAGTATTATTTACAAAAACAATCAATAAGAAAACTATGTTTGTATGCACATGTTCATAAATTTTACAACGAAAGGACATCAATGCAAATCACTTTTTTAGCTCGACTCTGATTAGTTTAACTATGCATCTTCAATGCTATTAAGAATGTATAAGAAATTTCTTCACATTCTGAAAGACAATATTTTTTGCCAGATATAGCCAAATTTGGACACATTCTTTCATTTGGTGCCAAATACGTGTTTTGGTTTCGTAATCTTAATAGTTGATTTTTGGCCAAATTTCGCCTGTATTTTGTCAAATCTCGCCAACTTATTGGTTTTTGCCATATTCTCGTGATCCTGACCCTTATTACCGAAATGATCCACTAATCAAATGTGATCAAACATGTGACTTAGCTCAATGGTCTTCAGGTAATCAAAAACAATAGAGTATAAAATGAATCAAAATCGTGTAAGCCATTTCTTAAGTAAAATTAGCTTGACAGCATTCAGCAATGAAGCGATATGACCCACTAATATAATTTTGTTTAATATGCAACTCAGCCCAATAGTCTTCTCGTGACAAAAGACGTTTCGTTGCAAAATTTAGATAAAATTGATTGAGTCGTTGATATATATAATTAAAATAACCCGAACCCATTAAGACCTAAAACGACCCACTAATTGAATTTTTACGAGCATGTGTCCTAGCTCAATGGTTTTCTCTTGCCCGAAAACGATATAATAGAAAGTATACTCAAAATGGTGAGAACGATTTTCTAGATAAAATTAGCATGACCCAAAAATGACCCTTATATCGAAATCTCTCGAACATGTGACCTAGCTCACTAATTTTTGTGTGCCGAGAAATGTTAGATACGAAATTTAGATAAAATCGATTGATCCAATTTTTAGGTATAAATAGTTTGAACTTGACCATTTATGACCCAAAATGACTCATTAATCGAATTTTCTCAAACATATGACCTAACCCAATGATTTTCTTGTGTCCGAAAACGATAGAATATAAAATTTAGTCAAAATTGAGCGAGACATTGTCAAGATAAAATTAGAATAACCCAAAAGTGACCCACTGATCGAAATTTCTCGAACATGTGACCTAGCCCAATGATTTTCTCGTGCCAAAAATATGCTGTATACAAAATTTCGTTAAAATCGATTCACCTGCTCTTTAGATGTAGCTTGACCCATTGTGACACACAAATGAACCTTATAATCGAAATCTCTCGAAAATGTGACTTAGCCCATTAGTTTTCTCGTGTATAAATATTGTTACACACAAAATTTTGTTAAAATCGATCCTGCCGTTGTTTAAGTATAAATAGCTTGACCCAGACCCTTTAAGAACCATTAATCGAAATTTCTCGATCATGTGACCCAGCCCAATGACTTTCTCGTGTCAAAAAAAGTTGTATACAAAATTTCGTTAAAATTGATCCACATGTTCTTTATATATAGCTTGACATGGCCCATTATGACTCATCATGACCCATAAATGACTGTTATAATCGAAATATCTCAAACCTGTGAGATAGCCCATTAGTTTTCTCGTGTCAAAAAACTGTTACATACAAAATTTCATTAAATTTGATACTGTCGTACTTTAAATATAAAAAGCTTGACCCAGACCTTTTATGACCCAAAATGACCCATTAATCTAAATTTCTTGAACTGAGACCTAGCCCAATAATTTTCTAGTGCCAAAAAAATGTTGTATACAAAATTTTGTTAAAATCGATCCACCTGTTCTTTAGATATAGCTTGATCATGACCCATTATGACCCATCATGACCCACAAATGACTCATAATCGAAATCTCTCGATCGTGTGACTTAGCCCATTAGCTTTCTCGTGTCAAAAAACTGTTACAGGCAAAATTTCGATGAAATTGATTCTGCCGTTCTTTAAATATAAATAGCTTGACCCAGACTCTTAATGACCCAATTTGACCCATTAAATTTTTTTCTTGAATATGTAACCTAGCCCAATGTTTTTCCCGTGCCCGAAAACCATAGAATGCAATTTTTAGTCAAAATTGCGCGGGAAAATCTCTAGATAAAAATAGCATGACCCACAATGACCCCAAAAATGACCCACTAACCAAATTTTCTCGAACATGTTACCTAACCCAATGGTCTTCTTGTAATCCAAAACGATAAAATATAAAATTTGGTCAAAATCGTTAGAGCCGTTTTTTAGATAAAAATGGCTTGACCCATAATGACCCACGAATGACCCTTATAATCGAAATCTCTCAAGCATGTGATTTAGCCCATTAGTTTTCTCGTGTCAAAAAACTGTTACATACAAAATTTCGTTAAAATCGATCACGCCGTTCTTTAAATATAAATAGCTTGACCCAGATCCTTAATGACCCAATATGACCCATTAAAATTTTTTCTCGAACATTTAACCTAGCCCAATGTTTTTCTCGTGCCCGAAAACCATAGAATGTAAGTTTTAGTCAAAATTGCGTGAGAAAATCTCTAGATAAAAATAGCATGACCCACAATGACCCCAAAAATGACCCACTAACCGAATTTTCTCGAACATATTACCTAACCCAATGGTCTTCTTGTAATCCAAAATGATAAAATATAAAATTTGATCAAAATCGTTAGAGCCGTTTTTTAGATAAAAATTGCTTGACCCATAATGACCCAAAAATGGCCCACTAATCGAATTTTTTCGAACATGTGACCCAGCCTAATAGTTTTCTCGTGCCAATAAACGATTGGATACAAAAATTTCTTTAAAATCGATCCAGCCGTTCTCTAGATATAAATAGCTTGATCCTGACCCATTGCGACCCAAAATGACCCAATAATCGAATTTTCTCGAACATGTGACCTAGCCCAATGGTTTTCTCGTGCACGAAAATGGTAAAATCCAAATTTTTGCGAAAATCGTTAGAGCCGTTTTTGAGATAAAATTTACCCACACAGACACACACACACACACACAATATTTTTGCTCGCATTATAGTATAAGATAAAAGATTTCCGTGTAATACTTGATTATGCAGTCGATTAACTCGCCAAATTACAGTGGGTTGCCAAATTATTAGGGACAGTCACATTTATTGCTAGTCATACACTTTGGGTGCCCTTGGCTGCGGCTGTATATGATTTAAGTGTTGCAGGAATGTATTTTACCATTGTCAATATCTCTATAACTCAACTTTTAAGTACTTTTAGTATGTTACAAAGTTTGTTTGCTTTCTATAAATATTTAAATAACGGGAAAGACGCTAAGTTTTTTTACACGCAATAGTGGAACATGCTTTCCTTTAACTTAAACAAAATTCTTTGGGGTGTTTTTGGAAAACTTAAGAATAATATGTGAATATTATCTTTCTTTATTGATTAGATATGTGTTTCTTTAGAAAATTATTTGCGATTTAATTTATTTTTAATTTTTAATGATTTCAGTATGGGTTGAGGAATTAATTTGTCCCTTAGGAAAAAAATCTGAGGTAAAACCTCTTCTTCTGCATACGAGACATTCTAAAAGGGAAGATAGCAGAACTTGCTTCAGTTTCCAAGTCAGTAGTCAACAGGATAAAAATAAATCTGGACAAAAACCAGCCAGTTCCACCCAAATGAAGAGGTAAAAGTGGAAGAAAATGCATAAGAACTCCATATACCGATAGAAAAATTAGGGATATCTGTTTAGGAAACAGAAAGAAAAATATGGGACTCCTTATTTACATTATTCAAGAATCTGGAAGGCCAGTTTTGAGAAAACTTTGCTGTGGACATTAGCGGAGGAAGGATTGACAGGATTTGCATTGGTCAGGCAAGAAACCCTAGTTGACAGAAGCACTTTGCCTAGGCTCGTGAACACCGCCAGAACACATTTGATGACGGGAGTAAGGTGAGTTGTTAAGATAATTATTATTTATGTCATTTAAAGTCATTTATTTCTAAATTATTAACATATTTAATTTTTTGCAGGTCTTTTCTCAGATGAATCAATTTTTGAGATTTTAGCCGATAAAAGCAGATTTGTCAGGCTACGCCCAGGCGCAAAATACCGCCATGACTGCATCGTAGATAGTATTAAACACACTGATAAAGTAATGGTGTGGTCTGTCATAAGCTCTAAAAGAGCTGGACGTCTCTACAATGTCCAGGGAATCGTGAGACAAGACCAGTACAGGCATGTTCTTGAAACTCGGCTGCTTCCACAAATTGAAGTCTGGTTCCCAAGTGGTGAAGAGTTTATGTTTATGCATGATTCAGTGCTTTGTTATAAAGCTAGAAGCATTTCAAAGTTTTGGGAAGACCACAATATCCCAGTTTTACCTTGGCCTGGCAATTCCCCTGACATGAATCCCACAGAAATGTCATGGAAGATCACCAAGGCGAAATCGCCAAAAATATGATTACAACCAAGGTACAACTCATCCAAAAACTAATAAATGTATGACATGATAACCCTAAAATAAAAGAAAGTGCCAGAAATTGCGAAGAGAGCATGCCTAGACGCATCGAAGCACTCCTTGAAGCTAAAAGAAATGTCATCAAATATTAATATTCTTTATTTAACATTGGTAAATTGACTATATTATATTTTTGCTGGATTTTTTCTTTCGTATAATAATACGTGAATACTTAAACTATAATAATGAAGCTTTTTTAACTTAAAAACAGTGTTTATTTTCAAATTATATCCTAATATTGTACAAAAAACCTATATTCCATGACTGCCCCTAATAATTTGGCAACCCGCTGTATATAAATCATCAAACGACTCGCCAAACTATGCAAATTGATGTAATTTTTATGTTAAATAATGAAAGGACAAAAAAATTAGAAAAACAATTATAAAATACAAATAAAACAACGAAGTAAAAATCACTTGATGACGTAACAAACATGTGTAACGCGTTTAATGTCAAGTGAATGTGACATTTACGATCAGCCATTATTGGCGTTTAATCTTATGGTTGGCAATTAGTTTCTTGACCGACCGGATAATCAAATAGTATTGATTTCTGATTAGAATGTTTTATCCATTTGAGAAAATTCTGATTACTGCGATTTAAAAATTAACTAGCGATTTTTAGTGCATTTTTCAGTGCGTTTTAGTTGCAGTTTTCAATGCTATTTTTAATTAACTTTTTAATGCGATTAGTACCATTTTTTTCGATCCCCCACAGTGATGTTTAAACAATTAAAACAGGAATTTGGTTTAAAATTTTTAGACTAATTTAGTAAATTTCACCATCTACATTTTTTTAATTTTGTCTATTTTCAATGCGATTTTTGGATACATTTTGTGTTCTGTCGACTTTTTTGTAATTCATAAAAAATGTGATTGCTATGTTTTACCCAACTACAATAAATTTTTATTCTCGGGATGCATTTACATGTAATAATTTTTTCAATAATTTTTTTAGTGATTTTTAGAATTTCATGGCTATTTTTTGAAATTTGTAAAAGGAATTTAATTTCAGATGTTTATCTTTACTCTTTTAAAAAAATTGCCATTTACGAATTTTGAAATTTAACAATTTTTAATGCGATTTTTAGCAATTATTATTATTATTTTTTACATTTTGCGTCAATTTTTTGCCATTCATGAAAGTTTTCAAATTGCAATGTTTTACCCTTATATACCTTAGCCCAATGTAGTTGATTTTTCCATACATCTATAATTAATGCAATTTTTCGAGATTTTCTACTCTTTGCGCCGATTTTTTATCATTCGTAAATGATTCCCGATTACAGTGTTTTACCCAAATACAGTAAATTAGCTGCCCTTCCCTTGGCGATCAGATTGGTTTCCCTTGAATGTAAACTAACCATTAAATTATATTTCTTTTATTCATAATTTATTTTAATTGCTTAATTTTTTGCTAAATTTTAAGATTCTGCCAGAGAAATAGACACAAGATGTCATATACGCACCACATTGGTGCGATTGCAACAAAATAGCAATTATATGCGTTTCACATGGTAACCCGGCTATTGTTACTTATTTATTAATAAACTGTTTGTTTATTTTTATTTTCTTTTTTAAAATGATATAAATTGTTTTACTCTATAATTATTAACTAAGCTTTTTTTATTTATGATTATTCCCTTTTAAAATAATAGAAATTAGTTAAAAAATATGCACGTAACTGGTTTCGCCAAATTAGCGCCAGAAAAATAGCGCGCCAATGTGGTGCCTATATTACATCTGTGACATTTACCCATGTGTTTAGTGCCTTGGCTATTTTTTACCATTCGAAAACCTATTTCGATTTCAAACTTTTTGCCTAATACAGTTATTTTTCGATTGCACTGTTTTAGCATTTAATAGGATTTTCGGCGTTCCATGTCAACATTTTGATATTCATGAATAATTTCTGATTACAACCCTCCCCCGCCCCCTTCATATTAGTTTTTTAGACATCGACTTCCGAATATTTAGCGATTTTTAATGCAATTTTCAATGTGTTATTTAGCCATTCTTTAAGTTTCGTAGCGATTCTTTGACATTCGGAAATTGATTTCGATTTCAAACATTTTGTTTAATATAGTTAATTTTTTGATTGCAGTATTTTATCTTTTAACAGTAGTTTTTTTTACCTTAGCGATTTTTTAATATTTTGCGATTTTTAATACTATTTTCAGTGCAATTTTCGGGCTTTCACATTTTTTGACATTTTTCAAAGGAATTCGATTTTAAAATTCTAGCCGAACAGGAATTTGGTTTCAAACTTTTAGTCTTTATAATAACTAGTACAACGAACCCGGGGTTCCCAGGTCACAATTTAAAGTTGAAAAACTTTTTTAAATTTTAAAATTGGAAAGTCTATTAAATTTTTTTCTGCGTAATAGGCTTTTTAAACTGCCAACTAATTCCAAATAGCAATTTTATATGAAACATATTATTTATGTAATCATATACAGCTTTAAAAATTATCGGTACTTCCGTATTAGCTAAGGGGGCGCTATGGGCGGCGGTCACTCAATGAATTTCTGTTCCGAAAACTCAAATGAAGTTCTGTTCAAAAATCTAATTTAGTTTTGAGACCCTTTCATAGTTTTCCAGAGTTACTAAATTGTATCTAAAATAAGCGTTTCAACACTCCCTCATCCTATTTATACATATGAAGCTAACATGATGGGCTTTTTTGCACCAGTTATACACTCAAAACTTCACCATCATATACTTTTATAAGCATAAAATGAAGTTATTTTAACAGTTTAATAAGAAACAGAGTACCTACAATATGAATATGCACTAATTTATCTTTCTGCATCAGGGAAAGGGCCCCACCAGTGGCCGAGAGGTTCTGACCTCAAACTGGTAGACGGTAGGTGCTGGGTTCGAACCCAATCGCGACCGTCGGCCTAACCGTTCGGAGTTTTCCGTGGTTTTCTTCGAACTTTGCGTAAATACGGGTTAGGTTCCCTTAGAAAGACCCCCACGGAGGGCAACCCACCCCATTGGGCCTATATCCCATAGCGTAGATAATAGGCCGACAAAAATACACACAGACATGCATCAGGGAAAGAGAAAAGAAACTATGAGCCCCCCTACATTCTCTTGAGCCCTCCCTATTGTTCACTACGGCCCTGCATATTAGACGCAAGATAGCAGTTAGCCAAAGATTTCGCCAAAGAATAAAATTGAATTCTCAGTTTTTAAAAACAACTAAGAAAATATGACACCCAGATATTCTTTAAAATACATTTTTGTAAAGGTTAATTGATGTATGTTTGGTAAAGTAAGTTTACAACGAACTAAAAGTCACTAAATTCATAGATAAAAACGAAATAAAACCAACAACATTCACCGGGTTTTATAGCCAACGATATATTGACATAACAGGTTTTTAATTACTATTTTTTTTCAGTTGCTATGAACAAAATGACAACTAAAATATACAGTGATCTGTTATTTTCCATGGAGAAAAGAGATAGATGGAGGTGCAGTATGCGATTAAAACGGTTTGATGGGCGTTATTCTTCCGATATAAGTATCTCATTCGACCCAAACAAAACAATCACATGGAACAGTGACCGAATTTTTTAACATCATTTTTTCTCTAAATGAAAAAGATCTGAATATATTTTAGCATTATAAAATAGCATTTCATTGTATTATGAATTAAAATTGCATCGCTAAAAGTTTTTCTTTTTTGTGAAAGCACGCCGTTGTGCAGCGATGCAATGCAGCGAATTTTAGAGTTAAATTTTTGGCGTCACCTTCAGCCACTAAACTGCATCTCTATTTTTTTTTCTTTTTTACTCTATGGCTGTTTTTTCTCTTTTTCCCACATAAATGCGATACTCAAGTTGCCACCATTAGAGAAATTGAACCAAAAACTACAAAAAAATTAATATCTCAAAAACAATTTGAGATACAGTTTTCTAACAAACGGCATTTAAAAGTGCATTTTTTTCTCTAAACGATGGTATAAAGATTGAAAACGTGCAATGTCTAGAAGTTTAAAAATTTACAATAGCGAAAATTGCAAAACCGAAATTTCATCGGAAAGTGTTGCCATTCAATCCATGACGTATGCGTTACGCACAGATACGTTTGGCCTTTATTATATAGATTGTTTTGCTTTCCTATTTTGATCTTCAGCGATTTTTAATGCGATGTTTTAGCTTTTTTGTTTGTTTGAGTTCACGGCGATTTTTTCTATACGGAAAGGGAATTCGGTTTAAAATTTCTTTCTAATATGAAATTTTTTCTCCTGTGCGATCTTTGCTGAATTGAAGGTTTTTATTGCGATTTTTTTAATTTTTAATTCACATTTCATTGCTTGCCATTTTATTGCACTAATTAGATTTAAAACTTTTATCTAAATAGAGTAAATTTTTAGTTCCGTGATTTTTGAAATTTTTGCCATTTTTAATGCAATGTTTACGTTTCTTCACGAACCGCTTCGATTTTTTTAGACGTTCAATTTTTGACCGAATGTAGTAAATTCTGTCCTTTTTTCCTCTAAGTTTATTCAAATTTCGAAATACAATTTTTGAATTTTGTTTTATATTTTTATAAACTTTTTAATGCTTTCGCAATTTTGTAAGATTTTTCCACATTAGTAAAAATCATCCAGTTTCAATTTTCTAGCCTTTCTCTTTTCGATGAACGTTAAACGAAATCCGTGCTACAATTTTTAAGTATTTCGAGATTTTTATTTTGAATTTAAAGTTTTTTTTTTTCACAATTCTTGCTGTTTTTTGACGAATCCGAGCAACGCCGGGTAGATTAATTAATTTATTAATAAACTGTTTATTTGCTTTTTTTTTTAAGATTTAATTTTTTTTTGTATAATTAGGAATGAGCGAAGCGAATCCTCTACTAGGCCACTCGAATTACATTTTGTCGTACACTTTACAAAAAAACTATTCAATATTTTAACTTCAAATTAAACACACAAATAAATTATGATCTGTAGATTTGCACAATATAATTTTTTTACAGTAAAACATTAAAAAAATTATTTTAATTAATTTATTTTACATGCATTTCCAATACGGACGCATTTTAGGAAATAAATAAAAAATGAAACGCGTATATTTTCAGAAAAAAAATATATAATTCATGGAGTAAGTAATTGTAGATAGAATCATGATTAATTTAATAAATAAAATGTTTTCATTATTCAGCAAAATCGTTTGCACAGATGACGCTTAAAACATTAAAAAAAATGTATTATGGAATTTTTTGTTTATAAAGTGGCAACAAAAGAAATGTAAACAAATAAAATTAATTGTTAAATTTGTTATATAAATGAAAAATTAAAAGTATTGAAGCGTGAAGTTGTTGCCTCATTTATAAAGAACTTGAATCGAGGCAAAAACTTCACGCTTCAATTCAAGTTCTTTATAAATATACCAAAGCAAAGTTGACCGATTCAGAAACGGCAAATTGACTTTAAACCATTTCTTACTTTATCACTTGGATCTAAAGTAATGTTACGTTCTTATTTGTGGACCGAAAAAGGTTTAGTGAACGGGACTTTAGACTTTGTTGCACGTATTAGGGAAAATCACAAGCCACCAGACCAGATATCGCGAATAATCATGGATAAATTTGAATACTACAATAATTTAATTTATAAGAATTGGTGCGTACCAATTCCCCAATAATTAAATTCTGGAAAAACGGAAGCATAAATTGCTCAAGGAAAGAATTTCTTCTGCAGTTAGCTTTTGCTGTTACAATTCACAAATCCCAAGGTTTAACGTTAGATGAAGCAGTTGTAGATATTGAGGATATATAGACACAAGTTGGCTTAAAAACATACGTAACGTTGTCGAGAGTGAAAATCCTTCAAAATTAAGCATTCAATAGAAATTTTCCTTACGAAAAATTCTACAATATAAAAAATTCTGATACGCTAACATGTATAACAAGTTGGAAATTGCACGTGAAGCGTAGCAAATGAGGTGCGTTCGTACGATAACGAAGTTTTAAAAATATCACTCTCATATATGAGTCTCATAATATTGTGAATAATTAATTACAATTAAAATGTGCATCAAACAATGTTCTCCCTATACCATTATGTAAAGGAATACTTGTGTGTGACCTTGTAAATGAATAACAAATGTTCTTTGCACCACAGATTAAGCAAAATGTATATTATAATATGCACTTTATAGATGCATATCAATTTTTATTATGTTCGAATAAGTGTAACACCATTAAAATGCATATGAAACATTTTTCACCATTGACCGTAATGTAACCGAATACTTTTGATTGTCCCTGTAATTGATCTATGCATCCGATTTTCATAAAATTGGAAATGAATCGACAAAATTGTGTAATAATTATATATTTTAAATTTCAAATGATTCCGTTGGGTAGTTTTTGCGTTGTTATATGCGGACGGACGGACTGAACGACAACTATAGGTGCTACGTATTTACGTAATTACGAACGCACCTAAAAACGGCCTGAATGATTTTGACTAAAGTTGAATAATTTAAAGAGCAATTGTTGTTTAAAAATAAATCATTCTGAATGCGAAGTACATATTAGGAGCGCATATGGGCATATCATGTTAAAATAATAATAGGAAGAAGAAATGGCATAAAAAAAACTAACATAGAACAATTGAGTTTGTAAATATCGCGTAATTGACGCCGTGAAATGAAAATATAGTTATTGTTCGTAAATAAATTGTTCTGATTGTGCGTATATGTGCATATCATGTTAAAATAACAGTAAAATGAAATGGTAATTTTATTTTTATTATTTTCTAAAAGAATACAGAACAACTGAGAAACGTGATTAACTTCATTAATTATGAATTCCAAACTATCTATTAAGAAATATGTAAAATCAGAAGGAAAATCCATCTTTCAAAACAGAAATTGATGATTAAATAAACCTAAATTCAAAAATGAACCAAAGCAAAATGTTTTTTAAATTATTCAACTAATCAGAAGTCTGTATTTTCTCCCCTATGCTAGAGCTTCGGTGGGATTGGCAACATCCGGGGCGGATGTAAAGAGTGTCACCCCCAGCCACCATGGTGTCACCCCTCCCCTAAAATTCGTCGTATTTTTTCAACCATAACTCTACATTATTATAACAAATGACCATACCATTCTTTATTTACTTTTTGTTCTCCTGCATAAAAAAAAAACTACAGGAGCGACTCCTCACTTAACCCATAGTTTGCATAAGTCAGTGTTGTGTCTATATGTAGAAGAAAATTCTTTATTTTAAAGTTTCCTTTTGCTAACTGCTCGTTGGATAGGTTGGTTTTTGTTTCCTGGTGCATATATTATTTAAACACACCATTTTGTATAAAATTTCACATTTTCTATTAAAAGAAAATTAATTCTGTTGCTTCGTGCTCTCGAAATTTCATTTTACATCAGTTTTCTTTTCCAAAATCTCATAAGAATACATATATTTATTTGCTAATAAAGATTGGGTATCACCCCTTGGAGGTTGACACTAGGGGCGGACCGCCCCTCCCCGCCCCCCCACTTGCTACGCCACTGGGGAGCATGTTCAAGAACATTCGATTAGTGCGTCATTTTGGGTCTCAGTGGATCATAATCAAGTTAAATGCCTCTGAGAAACGTTTCAAATGATCTTGGCAAAATTTTGTATTTATGCCGTTACAGAGCGCGAGATCATTGGGCTAGGTTACATGTTTGAGGAATTTCGATTAATGGGTCATTTTTTGGTCACTATATGGATTCGGGATCCGGGGCAAGCTAATTGTATCTAATAAGCAGTTCAAACGATATTAAGAAAATTTTAATTGCCGTTAGAAAATGATAAATGCCGTTTTCGGGCACGAAAATATCCCCGGGATGGATCACATGTTCGAGAAATGTCGATTAGTGGGTCAATTTTGGGTCACTACTGGCCTATCAAATTTTATCAGGAAACTAGTTCCAATGAATTTAATTAAATTTTGTATTTTATCACTTTTGATTCTGAAAAGTCCATTTGGTTAGGTCAGATATTCGATTAGTGGATATATGGGTGCGGGTCAAGCTATTTGTATCAAACAAACGGCTCAAATGATAGTGACAAAATTTTGTATTATACATCATTTTTGGGCACGGTAAAATCATTGGGTTAGATCACATGTTCAAGAAATTTCGATTAATGGGTTATTTTTTAGACACTACGGTTCAAGCTAACTTTATCTAGAATACGACTTTAATGATTTTTTACTGGATTTGGTATTTTACCGTTTTCAACTTTGAAAAGACCACTGGATTGGGTCTCATCTGTATAAGAAAATTATATTTGGGTCATTTTGCGGTTTACTGCGGGTCAAGATAACTTTAAGTAAGAAATGACTTAAACGATTTTGAAAACTTTTTATAGTCTACCATTTTTTATTTTAAAACCGTTGAGATAAGTCAGATGTTTGAAAGGATTTAGTTAATGGATCATTTTGGATAATGCGGGTCAGGGACACGGAAGCAAGAGTAATTGTAAGAGAAAGTTGGCGATATTTGACAAAATATTGGTGCATTTGACCGAAAAATCGATTTTCAAGATTAAAATGCCAAAACATGCACTTGGCGCCAAATGAAAAAATGTCGCCAGATTTGGCTGTATTAGAAAAAAAAAATGCTTTCAGAATGTGAAGAAATTTTTAGACATTCTTAATAGAAATCGAGATGCATGGTTAAACCAATCAGAGACGAGCTAAAAATATATGATTTGGATTGATGTCCTTTTGTTGTAAATGTGTAAATAGTGTAAAATTTATAAACATGTCGAACATAAATAGTTTTCTTATTAAAAGGTTTTGTAAATAATACTGTTATAAATAACATTCTTTATAATAATAATACAGAGAGAATGATGGTGAGAATGTTATATCGAATTGAACATAAAGATAATTTTGATTTAGCTTAGCTCGGTCACCCCTGCTAGTTATGGTATATGGGGAAAAATCGTTTGGAGAGAATTTTTAATGATATTATGCTATTTCAAATGTATCGAAACTGGTATAAATCACTGAATTTTACTATGATCACATTAAAACAGAGCATTCACAGCATTTTTTATTAATTTACACGGAAGCAGAAAATAAATAGGTTTTACATAATAATTACTGGTTACATAACATTACGTTTTAAAATTCGATGGCATATTACTCTTTATATATAAATTCTATACAGGGCTGCACAAAAATATTAGCAAACCATTTGCTTCATTAAAGGAAATTGCAGAAGGGAAATTTTCAACTGAAATATATATATCTCTTAAATGAATTAAATTTTGGAATGCATGTTGTTAATAGATACAAATCTCTATATCATATGCAGGGAGAAAAAAAAAATTAGATAATTTTTCAATTGCAGATGGGAACAGCTGAAATTCGGTTTTGAAATGCGTTATACGTTTTCACTGGGTAAAATGAGGCGTAATATTTAAATTATTTAAATGATGCGATTTTGTTATATTATTCTAAATGTGTTGGAAAGTTCTTCATAATCTATGCTTGACGCATGATTTTTTTTATCTTGTTTTAACATTATTTATTTACGTGAAAAAAAAAATGTAAAAATGTATAACCTATAGGATAAATCATATCTGAAGTGGTTAAGATAAAAATAATACTCGTTTTAAGAGTTAGGCCAGCCAATATAAGATTAAATTAGATAATTAATTATCGTAATTACATTTGTTATTTTTTTCTATATATTTATTCAATCAGTCCTTTTAAACGTTTTCATTCGTCGAATTTGGTGGGTTTCGACTCTTTATCATTCATAAATCGTAGTCTTTTCAATCGCAGTAAGTTTAGTTAAAATTGATTAATTCTTTTCCAAAGTTAAGGCATAATGTTATTATTTAATTATTCCGTTTTTTTCCTATCAAAAACTCTTTTAGATATTGGAATGCTGTACAAACAGGAGATTGTAGTATATATTTATATAAAAATCTGATAATAATGTTACGCAAAAATGAAGATCCGTTTTCTCAATAAATGTTATCGCGATGTTACATCAATGCATTCAGAAAAATGTGCGATAACAACTAAGTTCAGATATAGTAATAGCAGTATTTTAAATGACATTATTTTCGCGGTATCGTACTTATTGAAAAAAATATGTTTTGAATGGAATTTTCAAAAAATAAAATATTTCGCATATATTTCGAAATATATTTTTCAATCTAGAAAAGAGGTGATTCAAGATGTTGAAAATTTATATTAATCTAACAACATGTGGCAGCGTACAAGCATGTGGTACATACAAGCATATAGATATTCACCTCAACATTTAAAATAACAAGTTGGAAATTTCACGTGAAGCGTAGCAAATGAGGTGCGTTCGTACGATAACGAAGTTTTAAAAAATGACTCTCATATATCAATCTCATAAAATTGTAAATAGTTAATTACAATTAAAATGCATACCAAACAATGTTCTTTCTAAAGCATTATGTAATGAATATTTTTGTATGGCATTGTAAATCAATAACAAATGTTCTTTGCACCACAGAGTATGCAAAATGTTTATGATTATATGTACTTTATAGATGCATACCCATTTTATTATGTTCGAATGAGTGTAGCGCCATTAAAATACAGTTGAAACATTTTTTTTCCATTGACCGTAATGTAACGGAGTACTTTTGATTGTCCCTGTTATTGATCTATGCATCCGATTTTCATAAAATTTGAAATGACATGACAATATTATGTAATAATTATATATTTTAAATTTCAAACGATTAAAATGCATTTGAAACTTTTTTCCTCATTGACCGTAATGTAACGGAATCATTTTGATTGTCCCTGTAATTGATCTATGCATCCGATTTTCATAATATTTGAAATGACTCGACAAAATTATGTAATAATTACATATTTTAAATTTCAAACGATTCGGTTGGGTAGTTTTTGCGCTGTTATATGCGGACAGACAGACGGACAGACAGACGGACAGACAGACGGACGGACTGAACGACAACTATAGGTGCTACGTATTTACATAATTACGAACGCACCTAAAAACGAAGAAATTAGAAAAAAAATTTACAGTTAAAAATTCATAGTATGAACAAGAGCAGATTTCAAATGTTTTTCCAGAAAGTAGGATTTTGACGAAGTAACTTTCTTCAAGCTCTCTTCAAATATATTATTCTAAAATAGCTATCAAAGATTATTTGATGTTAATTACAAAGATTGGAAACATGCATATTTCAAACAACTTTAAAAAACACGAGTGCTGGTTACTGGAAATTGTAAAAACATCTTTAAAAGAGCTTTTAGTTGAAAATTTAAAAATATTTTGTAAATGTTTGCTTCGAAAATATTTTATTATGCCAGTCTTACATCATAAATAAAAAATTAAAATGCGCCAAAACATAAAATAACGTTTTTGTTTAATAAAGATGCAAAAATAATATTAAAAAATATTTTTACTTTCAAATATCTGTTTTATAAAATAATGCTTCGCGAATCCAAACAAAGCATGGCTTTTGCTAGTTATTAACTAAACTCTATTTATTTATTACTATTGCCTTTTTAAAATAATAGAAAATAGTTAAAAAATACATATTCAACTAATATTTGAAAACGAAGATTTCGCCAAATTAACGTAAAAAAATGCGCTAAGGAGGTGTGTATATGACATCTGCGCCCACAAATCAAGAAATCAGTATTTTTATGTTAGCCTGGCTTAGGCTAAATCGCCAAACATTGTATCCGTGGCATTGTTTTGTATTTCATAATTTCATTTGAAATATAATAATATAATCCTTTTACTTATTTCATTTATAAAATATAACTTTAATTTGAAACTGAAACGTTTAAAAATCGTGACTTTTACTTATTATTTTAGATAAAAAGAACTGAAAAAGAAAATATATTTGAAGCTCCATAAATGCAGCGAATGAACAAAACCTAATTTACCACGGCCTAAATCCTGCCAGAGGACTTTTACACAATAACCAATAAGTTGCATTTAATTTGGGCGTTGCCATTAAACAATTAACGAATAATTGCAATTTTTTTTCCACGTAGGATATCATAATATACATATAGATTATTGCTAAATGCCTAACCATAAATAAAGTCGTATAGTAAATGCATAGACATTTATTAACATTACTATATGTAAATAGTAGCAAAAATATTTCTTAAAACAAAACGATGCTCTGTTAAAAGACATGTACTATTACTAGACCCGAAAGGGTTAATTTGTAGGTTTTTGGAGAGTTATTCTAAGGATCCAGGTTTGATTCCCGTATTAACCATTTTTAGCTCTGTGGGTATACACTTACTCAGCAATGTGGAAAATCTCACTTATCTAATATTCCGTAAGCAAATATTTGTTGAGAAAAACTAAATAATCAATTCTTTTATTTTTTAAAATCTCTCAAAGGCGGATTCTGTACAAGACGGAAATCTATCTAACTCGGAAATATTTCCAAGTTCGAATCCATAGATATAGAGTAAAATTCGTCCAAGGCAGAATATTGTCTACTATGAAAAATGTTCTCGGTCCCGATCGATTCCGCCTTAGATAGAGTCTACAGTATTCTATAAACAGCAAAAATTTTTATTAACACGCTTTTATTATCTGCATCTGTATGTATGTAATGGAATATTTGAACGTTATTTTCACCCACTTTAAGATATCGGATTAAATTGAAACTTTGCACAGTTATTGAAAACCGATGACAATTCAACAATTTGAAAAGTTGCCGCTTAAAAGGATCAAAATAAAATAAGCTGGATAAATGGATCAAAAGCAATTTGAAAAATTAACAGTAACCTGATTACCTATACACATGACAATCACTGAAACACGCATGAAAACCGTAACAATGCAACCTAAAAAAAAACATTTTAAACTTTTTAGTTCGACCTGATGTAAAAGGGTGTGCTTTAGTTTTAAAAACTATTTAGCAATTTTTTTTATATTCTTTTAAAGCTTCAAGTTAATGATGGAAACATCTGTTGAAAAGGAAGTTTCGGCAGAATCATGTGCTTCCGAGATTGATATTATGGATATTACAGGCGGGGATGGTCTTTGGCAGAGGTTTATTTTTGCATTGGCCTTCTTATTGCAAATAATTACAGCGCTTCATTCTTTTTCTGTGGTTTTCTTAGCCCCCAACCTTGATCACTGGTGTACTCGACCTCATGAAGCGACAAACTTAAGTGTGGAGCAATGGCGGTCGCTAGCGATGCCACCTGAAGATCAGCAATGTTCTAGGTCAGTATGATTTTTATAAGATTTATCCTGTATCTTGAATATTGTGTGCTAATTGTCAATTTAATTGTAATTTCAGATGTAGAAAAAAAATAAATTACAAAAATCAAAAAACCCGACTGCTTGAAAAGCGAACTATAAAGAAAGAAACAAGATGACGTGGGAAAATAACTGTGTAATGGAAATCCTTTTTACTTGTGTAAATGCAGTCGGAGGTAAGCATGTAGGTAGGAGGAGACACAGTACATAACCTTAAACATTAATCTTATGCCTCCGATTGCAGTTACTTAAGTAAAAAGGATTTTCATTACACATTCTACTATTTTCCTACGTCATATTGTTTCCCTATTTTTAGTTCGCTTTTTACGCAGTCGATTTTTTTTTTTTTTGTAATTTAATAGTTTATTTATCTTTTTTTAGTTCGCTTTTTAAGCAGTCGATATTTTTAAATTTTTGTAATTTAATGTTTTATTCAAAATATAATTTTTTATTTCGTCGAAGTATTTCATAATTCACAGTTATACTACTGGCCATTAAAATTGTTACACCACGAAGGTGACAGGCTACAGACGTGAAATTTAAACGACAGGAAGAAGATGTTGTGATATGCACATGATTAGCTTTTCAGTGCATTTTGACAAAGCAGGTGCCGGTAGCGACACCTATAATGTGTTTAAATGAGGAAATTGTTCAGCCGGTTTCTCACACAGAAATTGCATTTTAGCGTTGTTACTTGGTGAAAAATTGTTGTGATACCTCGTGTAAGAAGGAGAAATGTGTAGCAGTATGTTTCTGACTTTGATAAAGGTCGAATTGCCAGCCTACAGGGATTGCGGTTTATCGTATCGCAGTATTGCTGCTCGCGTTGGTCGAGTTCCAATGATTGTTCGCAAAATATGGAATCGATGGATTCAGGACGGTAATACGGAACTCCGTACCCGATCTCAATGGCCCCCTATTGTAATGACTGATGATGTGTTTTTTTGTTTTATTTATCGGCGCCCGCTCTTGGGTCACGTGACCAGCGGACGAGAGTGTGGGGAGAGGAAGGGGTTACGAACGCAGAGAGAGGTGTGTGTGTGCGGAGGTAAGAGGGAGACATGCGAATGTCTGATGCAGGTAAACAGAATAAAAATATTATCCAAAAATTGGGATATGTATGTGCTTCGGGCACGAGATTGATCTGTTGTGAAAGAAGAGTAGCTAGAAGTTCTTGTAAGAAATACGAAATCCGGATATTTACATATATATATTTAATTGTTTGTGTGTTTGTGTTCAAGTCTTGCTGTATTCGTCCCTGCCATTTGTGTTCCGTGTGTTTAATTAAACTTTTATTTCATCAAAACTTGATTCCTTGGATTATTTTGGATTACTTTAAAGCACACAGGTGTTTCGTAAAAAAAATTTATGAAGAAAATAGGAAGAGCGTATATCACACGCTCTCTTTCGAGAACCAGAGGTAAGTGAAACCACTTTTTATAGTTTTGGAAATCAAGTTGAAAGTTATAACTTTTGTTTATTAACTGAAGATTCATGAATATTAGATTAATGAATATGTTTGCAATGATTCTAAAGAGATAATCGTATTAGAATTGAAAACAAGTATTGTTCTGAGTATATTCTAGTGTATGATTATAATGAATGATTATATTATTTAGTGATTATAATTATTGATAAAGATAGTAATAGTTAAGAAAAACAACATGTTCAGCATTAAAGGGTTAAAAAAAGAAGACCTGGTCATTATAGCCACAGAATTAGGCTTAAAAGTAGAGCCAGATCATAGAATAGTGGATTTAAAGGCATTAATCGAAGGAAGCGAACAATACGATAAGGATTTCGATTTTGTAAAAGAATTCCTTGTTACAACGGTATCAGACCGCATTTCCAAAGAGAAACAAGAGACAGAGGCCCTTAAAAATGAAAAAGAATATGTTAATTCTGAGCAGAAAACAGCGTTAGAATTAGAAAAAACGAAATTAGAAGTTATCAAACACCAATTAGAAATGGCTAAACTGCAGTCTGAGAACAGAAATTCTGATGGTGGGGGGATGGACAAAATCCCAAAACTAATTCGTTAGAAGCTCTAATTAAAAGCGTTAAAACTTTAACTATTGCGATTCCTACCAAACCTGAATCGTGGAATTTATTTTTTTCTTCGCTCGAAAGGGCGTTTGAATTAAAGAATGTCGCGGAAGATTTGAAAGTTGAAATACTGTTTAATTTAGTAGGGGAAAAAGCTGCGCATTTATTAGTATATGCAAATTCAGATGAAATGAAGGATTATCAAAAGGTTAAAGCTTTAATTTTAAAAGAATTTCAACCCACTCCTGAAGCTTGTCTTCAAAATTTTCTTTCGGCAAAGAGAGCGAAAAATGAAAATCATATGCAGTTCGCATCTAGGTTAAGAGCGAATTGGGATTTTTATTGCGAACTTAGAAAGGTAAATGATTTTGATGCACTTAATGAATTAAAGGTAAATGATTTTGATGCACTTAATGAATTAATAGTTAGTGATAGATTAATGGATGCGTTAGACTCAGAGGCGCGAAGCTATGTCAAAATAAAACAATTAGATAATTGGTTAAAAGCGCGGGAAATTGCGGAATTATGCGATAATTGGTTTACATCAAAAGGTAGAACCTTTTCTGAGTTATATGATAAATCGACAAATTGTCGCGGTTCTGATGATTTCGGATCTGGCAAATATATTCCACCGCATCTAAGAAATAATTTTAATTCGCGTAATGATAGGAAAAAGTCTGTGTGTAAATTGTGCCGTCAAATTGTTCATTTACGTTTTTGTCCTAATAATAAAGAAAAAGAGAGGTCGGGAAATTCTCATTATCAAATGAAAAAAGATTCTACCGGAAAAAATAAAGACGAACGGTTGATAGCGAAAGTGACAGCTTTATGCTTTGAAAATGACGCAATAAGTACTCAACCATTGCAATACGATGAAATTTGGGTGGGGAAACAAAAAATAAAAACATTAATTGACAGCGCTGCTGAGATTCCCGTTATAAATTCGAATGAAATACCAGAATCATTTAAAAATAATGAAAATTCATCAATTCAGTTGATTTCAGCTTTTGGCGAGCAAATTACTGCTGATCTTGTAACGTTACCGGTTTCTCTAAACATGAGTGAATCAAATTGTTTATTTAACAGTGTGGATGTATTATTTGCAGTGACAGATAAATTATGTAGTTCATGTATTATTACTCCGAAGGTTTATGAGTTATTACAATCATTGCAAATTGGAGAAGGGAAAAGAATAGCCGACAGTCTGGCACCAACAAGTGAGACGAAATCGAAAAGGGGGGATGACAATTTATCGTTGGAAAAGAAAAAAGAACAAAATACGAGTGATAAATATTTATGTTTGCAGGTTGAAAATGAATCTTTTGAAGAGAATTTGATTATTAATTGTATTGGAACGAAAAAGGATTGCGAGGATTTAAATTCGAATCAGCATTCGGAAACGACCATTTACAGGGAGCAACAAAAGAATTGCGAATCTTTACAGGGGGCATTTAAAGATGCAAAACAAGGGAAAAATGGGTTTGTTATGGTGGATAATTTACTTTATCATAGGGAAAAGGTTTCGGGAGATCAAGTCATGCAATTAGTAGTGCCTAAAATTAGGAGGGAGGAAATTTTAAGGATTGCACATGAATCAATCTTTGCGAACCATCTTGGTATAAGGAAAACGAAAGAAAGAATTCGATATTCATTTTCTTGGCCAGGCGTGTCGCGGGATGTAGAGGAGTATTGTAAATCGTGCAAGGACTGCCAGTTGCGAAGCCGGGAGAGAGCCAGTGATCAGATACCGATTCTTCCGATTGAAAGACCGGAGCTCCCATTTGACGTTGTAAATATTGATATAATTGGGAAAATTGAACCACCTTCGGCGCGTAGACATCAATATGTACTTACTTTGGTTGACCAACACAGTAGGTGGCCCGAAGCGGTTCCGTTAAGAACAATTTCGGCTAAGGCTACTTGTGATGCGCTGTTAGAAATATTTATGCGGACAGGGATACCCCGCGTAATAGCAAGTGATCAAGGGGGAAATTTTGTATCAGGTTTAATGCAGGAATTTCATGCTAGGCTAGGGGCGGCTCCTAGATTTGCAACACCGGGACATCCACAAAGTTCGGGATTGGTTGAACGGTATAATCAGGTATTGAAACGCATGTTGCACCATATTATTCGGAGCGATCCTAAAAATTGGGATAAACACATCCCTTATTTATTATTTGCGTATAGGGAGATTCCTAACTGTACGACGGGGGTGTCGCCATTTAAGTTGATGTATGGAAGGGAGGCCAGGGGACCATTGGCGGTATTAAAATCTACATGGTCGGGCGAAATTCCACTACCTATAAATCTCGGGAAAAGTGCAACCGAATACCTTCAGGATTTAAAAATTAACTTAGAAAAGGCGGCGGAACAAGCTTCACTAGTAGAGGAGGTTAAACAGGGCGCGTATGCGAAGTATGCGAATCGAAGGGCAATTTATAAGGAATTTATACCGGGGGAGCAGGTATATTTATTAATCCCAGACTCTAGTAATAAACTTTACGCTAGATGGACAGGGCCAGCCGAAATAGTGGCGAGGTGTAATCCCGATTCTTACAAAGTCAGGTTAACGAACGGAAACATTAAAAATGTTCACGTGAATAAGATAAGGAAATTTACTCCTAGGATACAAGCAGTGGGGGTAATTTTTGAGAATGAAGAAGAACTAGGGGAAGTCCATCCCACCCCTAGTACAAAGGATAACTCGAACTATTTTAAAATCGAAGAAGTAAATTTAAATCATTTGGAAAACGTAGAAAGAGAAAAGATGTTAGATTTATTGCTTAGATATAAAGAATTATTTTCAAGGAAAATACAAATAGCGAAAGTTGGTGCACACAAAATAAGACTAAATGATAATGAGAAGAAGAAACCTTATGTTTATCGAATTCCAGAGGCCCTAAAACCTCAAGTAGACAAACAAATTCAAGAATTACTAGAATTAGGTTTGATTGAGGAAAGTGATGAAGAAGCACCGCATCCGGTAGTGTGCGTGATGAAAAAAGATGGAACGCTGCGACTTTGCGTAGATTTTCGGGCACTGAACGCAATCACCAAGGTTGATGATTTTCCTATGGAAAATTCTACTGATCTATTATTTAATATTGGCAGGGCCAACGTCATTTCCACTTTGGACTTACTCAAAGGCTACTGGGCCATACCACTAGAAGAAGAGAGTCAAAAATTAGCGTGTTTTAAGACTCATAGAGCTCAATATCGCTTCAAGGTCATGGCTTTTGGGCTGAGGAATGCTGCTGCGACGTTTCAACGAGAAATCAACAGAGCGCTTTCTGAATACCAGGACTTTGCTAGAGCATATATAGACGATATAGCAGTTTTTTCCGAAACGTTCGCGGAACACCTGGTGCATTTAGAGAAGATATTTTCCAAACTATCACAGTTACAATTCTCCGTCAATTTGAAAAAATGTGAATTTGCAAAACCCCGAATAAAGTACTTAGGCCATATCATTGGGTCCGGCAGCCATCGGACCGATCCGGAAAAAGTGGAGGCCATCCGTAAGTTAGCTGTGCCTCAAACCAAGAAGCAACTAAAAAGTGTCTTAGGATTGTGCAATTACTATAGAGATTATATACCAAAATATGCTGAAACAGCATATCCCCTCACTGAACTGACAAAAAAGGACAGTCCAGAGAATTTGTGCTGGTCAGTAGAGCATGACCAGGCGTTCAACGCGTTAAAAAGAGGTCTCATCGAAGCGCCCAGTCTGCATACTCCTATTATCGGGTTACCTTTCATCATAGAGTGTGATGCATCTGCAATCGGCATCGGAGCCTGTTTATCGCAGAGAAGAGATGGAGTAGTGTATCCAGTAAGTTACGCCAGTCAAAAACTCACCAAAACTCAACAGGCATGGCCAACAATTGAAAGGGAGGCCTATGCAGTGATCTGGAGTTTGAAAAAATTTGAAACGTGGATTTTCGGTTCACCTGTGGAACTTATTACGGACCATAATCCATTAACGTTTATCACCAAAAATGCCCCTCAATCTTCAAAACTGCAGCGATGGGCATTAGCCTTACAAAAGTACGATATTAAGATTTCGCACCGCCCGGGTGCCAAACTAATTAATGCTGATGCCTTATCACGCTTGGACACTATGTAAGACATTCAACAACTTTTGAAGCACCCAGTGTTTGAACATTCCTTGAAGAGTGTGGAACAATATACATTTTTTTTTCAGCAGCTCTTAGTGTCCTGTTTAATGTTTACTAAGTTTTGTGTATTGCCTTTTGTTAATTGTATGTTATATTGTGTATATGAAGTATTAATTTAATTCTATTTTATATTAGCAGATAGGAAGAATCCCGGAAGACGTGCCTTCTCCGGATACGGTTGTATTTGTGGTGTTATTTTTTTTATATATACATATTATAATTTGGGGAATCATTGTTAAATAGTGTAACATCATCAGTCGAATTTCAGATTTAAAATAAGTGTGTACCATATTTTCAATCTTGCGTGGGGGGTGTAATGACTGATGATGTGTTTTTTTGTTTTATTTATCGGCGCCCGCTCTTGGGTCACGTGACCAGCGGACGAGAGTGTGGGGAGAGGAAGGGGTTACGAACGCAGAGAGAGGTGTGTGTGTGCGGAGGTAAGAGGGAGACCTGCGAATGTCTGATGCAGGTAAACAGAATAAAAATATTATCCAAAAATTGGGATATGTATGTGCTTCGGGCACGAGATTGATCTGTTGTGAAAGAAGAGTAGCTAGAAGTTCTTGTAAGAAATACGAAATCCGGATATTTACATATATATATTTAATTGTTTGTGTGTTTGTGTTCAAGTCTTGCTGTATTCGTCCCTGCCATTTGTGTTCCGTGTGTTTAATTAAACTTTTATTTCATCAAAACTTGATTCCTTGGATTATTTTGGATTACTTTAAAGCACACAGGTGTTTCGTAAAAAAAATTTATGAAGAAAATAGGAAGAGCGTATATCACACCTATCACTAGCAGCCGAGAAGACCGGCATGTTATCCGTATGGTCGTAATGTATCGTGCAACCACGTCACGAGCCCTGAGTCAAGAAATGGAGTCATTTGCAAGACAAAAAGTGTCTGCACGAACAGTTCGACGACATTTGCAGCAGCATGGACTTTCAGCTCGGAGACCATGGCTGCAAATTCCCTTGACGCTGCGTCATAGACAGGAAATTCTTCAATGGCGTGATCAACGACGAACCTGGTGCACGAATGGCGAGACGTCATTTTTTCAGATGAATCCAGGTTTTGTTTACAACATCATGATGGTCGCATCCGTGTTTGGCAGCATCGTGGTGAATGCACATTTGAAGCATGCATTCGTCATCGTAATATTGGCTCATCACCTGAGACTATCACGGAGTGACGGTATGGGGTGCCATCGGATACACATCTCCGTCATCTCTTGTTCGCATTGACGGCCTTTTGAACAGTGCATGTTATATTTCTGATATTTTACGACCCGTGGCTCTATCCTTTATTCGAGACCTGCGAAACCCTACGTTTCGGCAGGATAATGCCAGACCGCATGTTTCCAGAATTGTACGGACCTTCCTTGATACGGAAAATGTTCGGCTGTTGCCCTGGCCAGCACATTCCCCAGATCTCTCACCTATAGAAAACGTCTGGTCAATGGTTGCCGAGCGACTGGCTCGTAACTATACGCTAGTCACTATGGTTGATGAACTGTGGCATCGTGTTGAAGCTGCATGAACATCTATACATGTTCATGCCATTCAATCTGTGTTTGACTCAATGCCCAGGCGTGTAATTTCTGTTATTACTGCCCGAGGTGGTAGTTCTGGGTACTGATTTCTCAGGATCTATGCATCCAAGTTTCTTGAAAATTTAATCATTTGTTATTTCTATCATAATATATTTGTCCATTAAATATCATTTTGTTATCTGCATTTCTTCGTGGTGTTGAAATTTTAAAGGCCAGTAGTGCATTTCTTGCAACTGAGATTTTTCTGTTGCAGAAATAAAGCATAAATTTCAAGTATCTCTTACGGGAAAATAAAAATCGTGAATTCCGGTTTTTTTATACATAAGGAAAAAAAACTCATCTGCACGGGCCAAGCTCGGGCAAACTTCCATCAACGGCATTCGGGACGGGCTTACTTTACTGGAGTATCGGGCCGGGCCTAACTTACTTTTTCCGTACGAAACCGGTAGGGATTTCATTTTTCCTAGTCTTCATTGACTAAAATATTCAGTTTGAATCATCCCGTATGAAAACCCTTTTCTCGACGTGGCCAAGTCTGTTCAAAAATCAGTAAAATTTGGCTTGGTCCAAAAATTTTTACAAAAAAGGATATACGTTTAAATCGTCAATTATTCTACAATTAAACATTAGAATTTATTATTTTTGAAGAATTTACAGGCTTATTTAAGTAGAGTTAACACATGGGGAAAAAAAACCCTGCCTATGACAGAATTTTCTTTTAAACTAAAAACTGGAAATTTCTTTTAAACAGTTCATCCATGCAAAATGAATAGAGTAATACGCGAGAAAAAAATATAGTAAACATTTACACCTGCTAAGAAGGGAACGTATTTTTTTCTTTCCAATGCAATTCCGTCTTAGATGATTTTACTTTTATCACATACCATATTTTAGATTTTTATGTGTTCATTACATGGAATATCAATTAACCTTCCGTCTACCAGACAAAACACCCATTTATCTACGGCAACACCTAATTTTAATTCCAAACTTGCAAACGGCACCAGTAATATTTTAATATAATTTTGCTTTTACAATGAAAGCTTAAATTAAGGAATTCGTAATATCTAGACAGGTCCTTTATAAATTCCGGTGTCAATCGACAATTTCTCATTTTACCATCGACACCAGAAATATTGCTGTCGGGTCCAATGGACCCGTCTGGTAGACGGAAGGTTAATAATACAAATGATAACTGAAACATTTACATACAACAAACAAAGGTTATTAAAAGCATAAATATAGCAGCCTACGACCCTTCTGCCTAAATGAAGACTATAAATCTGAAAAAAAGGGACTAAGATAAGTTTTTTTGGTCAGAGCTCTTCCGTAAGAGTAAAGATCAATGATCTGTAGAAATTCACTCGTGCCGGATTACGTTCGGGCCGAAATTTTCACCTTTTTTCCGGGCCAGGCAGAGCTCGGGCCACGAAATTTTCTCTACGGGTCGGGCTCGGGCCTCGAAATTTCGGCCAGTGCAGATATCCAGGCACTACCCCCAGGGCCCATATCTCTCGGGCAATGTAATCGGCCGTCATAAACAACAACAATACGTACAAATTTTATTTTGTTCTTGATATTTTACCAGCCTATTTTCCAGAACACGGCTGCAGAAGATGGCGTAATTTTTTTTCCAAGCACCTTCGTCGATCCAAGCCCAAGCTCGCACTCTGATTGGTTGTTGCTCTCGGCACTGTTTTCATGTAACTTGGCGATAATCATACTTAGCGTAGCGATAGATGCTTCCGTCGAGTTTGATTTCCTTACGAACCGAGTACAAAGTAACTTTTCTCTTGCAGCATTGGATTGGATGGAACGTGTCTTACTGAAAGCTGTACTCTTTAAAAGTTTTTACACACAAGAGTACAAGACCACGAGGATAAGTATGAAGGAAGAATGAGTAGATAAGGTTTTAGGTTTACTCGTTCACTTACGAGCGAAGTATTTTTCGCCAAGTATGGATATCGCCAAGTTACGTGAAAACAGTGCCGAGACAACAACCAATCAGAGTGCGAGCTTGGGCTTGGAACAAGGAAGGTGCTTGGAAAAAAAAAATTCGCCAGAAGATGGCTCGATACGTTTATTTTATTTTATTTTATTTTTAATAGTGCAAGTTCATATTAAAGTTCTTTCTTTTGAGAACAAATGTGCTAGATTATGTATTTTTAACAAATACACTCTTAATAGTTACATTTTATGGTGCAATTTTCTAGTGTGTGTTAATGATATTTTATATATTTTTTTATCATTTCTAGGTACAAAGATATCAACTTTACTATTTCATTGTTGAACCGATCGGCTTCCAGTTCGAACGATACCATTCCCTGTGAATCATGGGAATACGATAACACGATTTATAGTTCCACCATTCTCAGTCAGGTAAATCAGAAAATGTTCATAATTTTTTATAAAGCATACCATTTGTTATCAAACATAATTTGACTTGTACGTATGTCACATTAAAACAACAAGAGGGTAAGTGTGATCGCAGATAGGAAGTTGGTTTCATTTAATATCTTATTTAAAAACATTTTATTTTAAAATAATTCAAAATTGTTAAATCTTTACATAAATTAAGGCCGCATTAGCATCACATGTAACTTTATAATAATTAGAAAAATATTTTTTAATAAAATTAAACAAACTCATGGAAAATCTGAATATTTTTTTAATCCAGCAATTTAAAAAATTCAACGCAGGTATAAATAAAGTATAAGAATTCTAAAAGTACAAAAATATTTGAAGCATATTTAAAATGCTCAAATATTTCAGATAATAATCCATAAAAGAATCCATGTTAATTGTTTGACTTTACAAAGGCTCACTAGATGGCGCCAAAAAGGTTATTAATATTTATTATTTTTTTAATATTGTTTTAGTGTTTAAACGTCATGCATATTTTAAATGCCATGTAAATTTACTGTCTAAAAAAATACTTTAAAAGGACTGAAAAAGAAAAAAAAATCTATTGTTGAAACAATATATAACTGATTTGATATTTATCTACACTAATATTATAAAGAGGAAAGATTTGATTGTTTGTTTGTTTGAATAAAATAGGCTCCGAAACTACTTGACGGATTCGAAAAATTCTTTCACCGTTGAAAAGCTACACTATTTCCGGTGAACATAGGCTATATTATATTTTCAAAAAGTTAGGGATCCTTACTAAAATGCCAATAATGTAACCCAAAGTGTAGAAAAATGACATTAAAAAATATTTACATCGCTTGCGATGTGAATACTATTGATTATAATCTATATGCATAAAACAAAGTCGTGTTAGTTACACTATTTATAACTCAAGAACGGATGGATCGATTTTTATGAAATTTTGTATGGAGGTGTTTGACACCTTAGATTAACACACAGGCTACTTTTTACCCGACTATCTAAAAGGAGGGCAATGTTTTGAGTAGTTGAATTTAATGGGATGAAGTGGTAGTAACTATTTGCGGATGTCAGTAGTGGCACGGGACTGGGCGACTTGCTCTACCCGAAGCAAAGTGAGGGCGGGCCGCTAGTTGTTGATAAAATTGAATAAGATTAATACTTTCTTCTAACAAGGAAGGTCTCCATACTGGGCATACTCAGAATTTTATGAAAATAATACTAATTAAAGTACTTAACTATGTAATAAAGGATTAGTCAAAATTAGCGGCGGAATCAAATTAGAAAATATGCAAAAAAATAAAATATTTTTGAATATTTGGCGTGAAAAGACGAAAGCGCCAAAGCGTCACTCGATTTTGCGAGCAGCCCTTTTCCTCGCCGTAAACGATTTTAATGCAACTTAAAACTGTTGGATAATTAGAATGCGTGTAAATGGTATTTAATGAATTGAAACATAAACAATGAGAGACTTTAATATTATATATATATATATATATATATATATATGTACATATCGTATTACATATATATATTACTTGTTGAAGTACCTATTTAATTAAACACTGGAAAAAATGTTTTTATAGATTAAAAAAAAAAAAAAATCATATTGAGAAAAATTATCTTCATACATTTAAACGTATTCAAAAATAAAAGCCACATGTTTCCATAGCAACAAAATCTATTCGACAATTCTCAATTGGACTTTGAGCTTGAAACTAATTTAATTAATCTAAATTAATTAAATTAGTTTTGTTTTAAATCTCAAATTTTGATGATTAAATTTGAATATAAATACATATAAATATCCATATAACAAAAGTATACTTAAAACAAACTAACATTTACAAAACTAAAGTTATTTAAATTAAATTTATCAAAACAAGTTCAACATGAGACTTTTTTTTTCTTGAAGTGTATTTGACATAAAGTATTTTTTGAAAATTACATTCCTTCGCCAACATGCGATAAATCGCCAAATAACGAAATTTTCATTATTTTTTTACGGTTACTGAATGGAGGTTCCGCCAATTTTTTTTTTTTTTTTTTTTTTTTTTTTTATAAACTTATATATCCATACGAAAAGACCATTTTTCAGATTTTTCGGGGTATGCCCGTATGGAGACCTTCCTTGTAAGTCCAGTTTTCTTTAACTCATAGTTTCAAATGTTACATACCCATCTAATATAAGCTCTTCCGTTAAATTTCGACGGGCGTAATTAGTCTTTCTAAAATTATTTGAATGCATACGGATTTTATTTTACATCTTCTATTTAACAATATAAAGTTTAAAGAGTATCAGTTAGAAAGAGAAAAAAATTCAAAACAAGGTGTTGTGAAATTATTTTAAGTTTTGACATCGCACCACATAGGAGTTTTAATTATTAAATAGCCATGAAAATCAATGATAGCACATAATTAACATAATGTTTGTTTGTGTTGGGTCCAGAAATATTAATGTTTAATCCATGTCGTACGTAATATGAGGCGTTCGGAAGTCACTCTGATTAACTCTGTCAAGTCAAAATTCACATTTTAAACAGTTAAAGTTATCTATCTTTAATCTGCTGTATTTTTATCATTGGTCTAGGAATATGAATGTTTAATGCACGGCGTACGTAATATATGACTCGTTATAACCACCCTAAAAATGATGTTTATTATTATTATTAATTTAAATATAGAATTTCTTTATATGTCTTTAAAATTTTAGTCTTTGAAAATGTCATTTTCCAGATAGTCGTTGTAATTTGTCAAATTACAATTTTGTATTTATTTATTTATTTATTTATTTATTTATTTTTAATCATGATTTTTTATTTTCAGTTTGATTTGGTGTGTGATCGAAAATGGATGGTTTCATTGGCAAAATCTGCTTATTTCTTTGCTACTTCTCCTGGGATATTTATTTTAAGTCACGTTTCGGACTGGTAAATACATATAATTTTCAATTAATTTCCCATATAAGTAAAATATTTATTAATTTTTTTTAAAATTTCAAATAAAATGAGTTACAATTTCTTTTAATTTTATTTTTCGATGTGTACCATTTTATTTTCTAATTTTAGTTCTTTAATCAAAAGAACATTTCCGTTACTATAGTAATGGATATATTTTTCAGGCATTATCACTTGGAAATTTGAGGTTTTGGCGCCAAAGACATCGCCAAATTAAAGAAATGTAAAATATCTGACGAACTATTAGACTGACAAGAATTTGGTTAGTACCATTCTATTCAGCAAACAAAAATATATTAAAATATGTTATTTGTTGAAAAATAGCTATAAAACTTGATTTTAAATGGATTTTTTAAAAGATCATTCTTTTTTTTACCACCCTTAGAGGTGGAATTTCGCAAAATCATTTCTTAGTGGCACTCAATGATATGAGAATAATTTTTACTCCGATTTTCAAAATTGTAGGTTCAGTAGATTTTTCTGTGCGTTGATTAATACAAAATCCAGACTTTGTTATATGTATATAGACTAGCAACCTTCGACCGCTATGCTGGTCTGTTTCTTAATAAGAATGTTGTATCAAACAAAATGCATCTAGTAACGATTAAAAACTTAATAGCTAATCAAATAGCCATAATCATTGTCTTATTCGTATAATATCGCATTATCCAGTTCAAAATACATATTGACGACATAATAGGTAAATTAACTCTAAAATCAATATGTTTAACTATTTTTTAGTAGATTTGCTATCTTGAATTTCGCGCATCTACCTGTAAATACTGCAGAAATGTATCGAAATGTCCCAAAAGTATGGACATCCCATTAATCCTCTTTAGGTGGGATTTTCTAAAGAAATATAAAATTCATGTTGATTCTAGTAAATACATAGAAACTAAAAATAGAAAGAATTAAAATAGAACAAACAAAAGCAAGGCTATAAGGAAGCCATATTAGAGGGAAAAACATGTGACTGCGTTCTCCGGTTGCAAAAAGTAGAAAAGGCGCGGGTAAGTGTAAAAGATAAAGGAGCTTAAGTATCAAAAATTAGAATTATTTGGCAATTAGTACGAAAATAGCCAAAGAAATAAAAATAAAAGTTTCCCTTGTGGCTAGAAAAGATCTAAAAGGATGATGAATGGGATCAATATTTTTTATTGATTTTTTTCACATTATTTAAGTTTAGTTCCATAGCTTTACTATTATTAGAAGACATTTTACTTAAATACGTTACACGTACCCCTCAGGTGGGCAAGGGAATTGCATAATATGAATAAGTGGTCACAGGGCTTAACAACGATATATCGCATGAAGGGTATCAGTTCAATTGTGAAAAATCCCCCCCCCTTCGGGGTAAAAGTGGAGGGAGGGGCTCAAGAGGTGTATAACATAAAATATTAGTCACAGAGCTTTACAATGATATGTCACATGATTAGTGTCGTCGAAAAAAGTTGAAAAAATACACCCCAAGGTTCAACTATTGTGCTTGTTCACCTCTCCAGGAAAACATCCTCCTCTCTCTCTCCCTCTCTCTTTAAAATTTTCACAGATTATAAATAATATTTACCGGAGGGCTCCGCAAAAAATCGATTTAAAATGTTAAAAACACTGTCATTTCAAAAAAGTTCGAATATTGTCCCTTATTGGGGGGTACAAATTGGAGACGAGGAATGAAAAATCCATAATCTGAAAGAGTGGTCCGAGTAATTTAAGATGATATGCACATGAAACACATGTTAATTATTTTTATAATCGATTTCCTGCAACTTCACGTTTCTACTTAAAACAGAAGACATCGCCAAATTAGAAAAATGTGAAGTATCTCACGAACTACTGGGTTTAAAAGAATTTTCTTCGTAGATTTAGAAAGAAAAAAATACACTAAAATATGTTATCAGTTGAAAAATAACTACAAAATCCGAATATTAAAGATTTTTTTAAAAGTCCGTTCTTTTTTTTTCCCCCTTAGAAATGGAATTTTTGACAATCCTTTTTTAGCGGCACTCGATGTTATAAGAAGTATTTTTATCCCAATCTTCAAGATATTAGGTTTGGTAGATTTTTTTGTGTGCTGATTAATAAGAAATCCAGACTTTCTTTTATATATATAGATTGAAATTTTTAGGTTTTTATGCCGAAAACATTGCCAAATTAGAAAAATGTGAAGCATCTCACGAACTACTGGATTTAAAAGAAGTTGCTTAGTACTGTTCGATTCAGCATGAAAAAATACACTAAAATATGTTATCCGTTAAAAAATAAATACAAAATCAGATTTTTAAAGAATTTTTTAAATGTTCGTTCTTTTTTTATTTTCTTTAGAAATGGAATTTTCAAAAATCCTTTCTTAGCGGCACTCGATGTTATAAGAAGTTTTTTTACCCCAATTTTCAAGATCTTAGGTTCGGTAGATTTTTTTTTTTTTTTTTTTTGTGCTTTGATTAATACGAAATCCAGACTTTCTTTTATTATATATCTATAGATAAGCATGATATATATGTTTAATTTTCCAATTTCAAATATTTGCCTGAAATAAAGTAATTATTTTCCTATTCAAATGTATTGAATTATCCCCTACTTTTTATTTATTTATTTGTTTATTTGCTCTTAAGGTATATGCCTCGGATCACTGTTTTTTTTATAAAATATAAAATTTTTATCAAATACAGGGTGCGTCTTAAATTCGTGCAAAGTTTAAAAATCCATAATTATAGAAGTAATGCTCGGAAAATTTTTCGGTTTGGATCAGATGGATTTTGGATTTTTTCCCTATATTATAAAAAAAGATTTAAAAAAACCAATAGAGGGCACTCACACGTCATACTGAAACATTTTATGCAAATAAGGCAAACGCAAACAAACAACCCCGTTTCTTCCAAACATCCTACTAAATTGAGTATACCATTCAATGAAATAGAGCTTTATTGCCCCTTAAATCCTTTCTCCGTGCGAAACTTTTACAATGCAATAGTTGTGGATTGACTATGTAGAAAAGTTTACCAGCGCTCGATCTGGTAACGATTGTATGCTGCCGAGATCGAATGACGAATTCTTTTCCAGCCAGGTGTTTTATTGCTAGCCAGATTGGCATAAAACGCGCCAGTAATGACGTGTGAGCGCCCATTTATGTGAGCGAAATTATTTCAGAATTTAGGAATTATGCGTATAAAAATGTTTTGTTAAAAAAACCCATGAATATCATCTTTTAAAAAATGAAACGATCACTAAAATGTGAGACAAACGTATTGGATACGCCACGCTGCAAAAGACGTTAACAATTTCAAACCTGCTGTTTTAAGTTGACTATATTTTATTACTCGCAAAATATTTACAGTGAACTTTTAGGTGAACTCTGTGTAAGACGGAAATCTGTCTGATACTACTTGATTATCCTATTGGCTCCAAAGCCATCTTCAATTTATAAGATTAAATGCCAATAATGGACGATCGTAAATGTCACATCACTTGATATTAAGCACGATGCGCGTGTTTTTCATGAAATAATTTATAATTGAACTTTTTATTTGTATTTTATAATTATTTTACTATTTTATTTGTTCTTCCGTTATTTTACAAAATATTATGTAAATTTGTATATTTTTCCGATTTGTATAACTTGGCGAAATTGATTGACGGGATAATAAAGTAGTTCCATCTATCTAACTCGGAAAGATTTTCAAGTCCCTACGCAATCATAGACAGAACAAAATTTTTATAAAACTGACAATTGCCTACTAGGAAAGATTTTTCCGTTTCCAATCTATTCCGCCACAGACAGAGTTTATTGTATTTGTTCTTTTATTTTAAATACTTATTTTTTACTAATTTTAAAAAATGAAAGATCAAAGTCTGTAATTTTTAAAAGTTATATTTTTTAATGCGCATTTTTTATCAGCAAAATTATTTTATTTTCAAATGTTTCATTTAATGTTTTGGCAACTATTACGCTTAGCGACAATGGTGGTGGCATAGCGGAAAATATATATATAAAAAAAAAATTACTCATTTTATTTCAGGTGGAAAGAAGAAAAATATTGTGAAACGAAAGTATTCAACTTAAATAATAATAATAAAAACTAGTTGGATGGGTCAATCCCAAAACTTTCTTCTATCTCATATGCACATTTTAATATTTTAAAAAAGTAGTTACTCATTTTAGTGCTTTAATAATTTTAATTCAATACCATACCAACTTTTATTTTCATCTTAAATTTCTGCTTCAATCAATTAATCGGTGTAAAAACGAATTTCCGTCTCTGCACGAGCCGATGGACAATAGAATGATAGGCAGATTTTTTTTTCAAATTCAGGGAGGACTTACTTGCTTTACCAAAAAATAATCATATACAAAAAAATTAGTTCAGTTCTAGAACTAACTTCATACACTTTTAGGTGGTGCAATATTGAAAATGGCATAAAATTCTCTATTGCAGCGCTCCCTTCCGACGGATTTTTTCAAATTCAAGGAGGACCAACTAGCCATAGCCATACACTTACACAAAAAATTTGGTTCAATTCGATGCATAACTTCATATACTTTTGGTCGGTACAATATTGAAAATGACACAAAAATCGCGATTGCAGCGCACCCTTCCGGCGGATTTTTTTTTTTCAAATTCAGGGAGGATCAACTAGCCATAGTCATACAATTATACAAAAAATTTGGTTCAATTCGATGCGTAACTTCATATACTTTTGGTCAGTACAATATTAAAAATGGCACAAACATCGCGAAAAAAAAAAACAAACCCCTCAATAAATTTGTTGCAAATAACAGCACTTACATATTTATTGTATACTAGCGGCCTTCGCCCGCTACGCTGGTCGGTTTATCTAAAGAAATCTTGAAGAAGTAGTTAGATAAGGTTCAGACATACATTAAAAAAAAAAAAGCAAGTCGATCATTCAAAAAACGTTGGGAAATATCAAATATTTACTGTAATTTTTTAAGAAAAACAAAGTTTCGAAAAAAAAATTAAATCGAAAACAAAATTACACTGACATATTAATGCAAGGAAATTTTCCCAGAGAGAAAATTCGCCTTGAATACAATATTTCAAATTCTTTTAATTGCTTATAGGCGTTAATGCCAACATAGTGAAAAAAAATTCCATGCTGGGAATCGAACCCGGGCCATCAGTATGGCGCACTGACGTTCTACCGACTAAACCACATGGAACGACAGCCAGCTTGAAACTTTCTCATACTTAAGTAGACTGGCGAAAACATAACGATAGCGCGTTTTAAAATCGCACAGTGACATCTATTGGATTTTATATGTACTAAAAAACGTTATGTACTAAAAAACGTGAGCAGCGCACCTAATAGTTTCTTTTGTTTCTTTTTGTTACTTTTTTGTCTGTTGTCCGATTTTGATGAAACAAAGCCTATACACTGCCCGGGAGTGTGCATTCTTCATTAGTGAAAACCGCATAAAAATCCATTCAGTAGTTACGAAGATAACCTCGAACAAACAGACAGACAGACAGACAGACAAAAAATTCAAAAATTTTTTTTTTGTGTTTCATTGGTTTTCTTTTATCGCCCTGACTCCATTTTTGTCAATTATCTTCAATGTACAGACACACCGGGTCCTACTGTTTTATTATATGTATAGATATAAAACGCAAATTCCTATTTCTTTCCCATCATGGATTAAAACTCAGGTTCTACAGAACAGAATTTTGTAGAACTTAAACTATTAGATAATAAATTTGGGTTTCTAAAATGTAAAAACCATCGCTCTACGTTGCTTAGTCATAACTAGGGGGAGTTTTAAAATTAAGTGAATTCGATTAAGAAATATTTAAAGCTTTTCCAAATGGATTTTAATGACTGTTGCACAATTAGTTATAATTTAGAAAAAAATTCAATATTTATCATATCATTTTGAATTGTTTAGTTATAAAGCTGTGCGGAAAAATTTTTCAGTGTTATAATAAAGAAAATTGGGGGATTATGCACTACAGACAGAGGGTACATATTAGAGAGTATTTATGCTACAGTTATGGAAGTTGTGTTGAGTTTCTTAACAAAATCCAGAAATGATGCAGCGTATATCTACTCTTATATCCCTGAGAGTTCTATAATCAGGTTAACGCGATTAAGTAAGCTATATTAAACTATCTCAATATATATAAAATGCAAAGAGAAATTTCATTCCGGCCGCTTATAACGTAAGTTCTACTGAATAGATTTTAATGGAGCTTACATTGTTAGTTGTATAATTTTTCAGAAAGGATGTTAGTATGAAATATAGCATTCTACGTTGCTTAGTTAAATAATTATGGTGATATTTTAAATCAGATGAACCCAATAACAAAACATTGATTTTATTTTAAAGGTTCCGCTGAATGAATTCTTATGTATTAAAACTGTTAACATGTCAGTCATCGGTGGCCGACATTGAACTTTTCATTTAGATGACTGATTTTTCACCGATGACTGACAGTCTAAAATATGATATAAAACTGAAAAGTATATATTGTTTTAAGTAATTATTAAAAATGTATTTAAAATTTACTTAAATTTTATTTATTACAGGATTGTACTTTCTTAATAATTATTTAAAACATTGTACATTTTTTATCTTCAGGGTCAGTTATCGTGGCATTAACATGTTCATTAAAGAATTTTTAAAGAATACTTCGGTACATTTTTCAGTTTAACAGATTCTGTTTTATGTATTTCGATAGAACTTGATCGGTTAATGAGTTTTTAAGTGAATGTTTTAGTACAAAACATATATTATTTGTTCGGTGTTGCTTGTTAATTACATTGCTTGATTTATAGAATTATAGCTGAAAGTTTTAAAATACAGTTGAAACCAATTGTGAATGATTAGCCCTTTCAATAAGTCTGATTAAATTATTTTGATGGGTCTTTTTATAATTTTTTATGCACGCTTTTAGTATATTACATGTTGTTCAATCATTCTTTATCAAATCCTACACTAAATAATTAACTGAAGAAATTGGTTGTTAACAGTTTAAATTTTGCATAACTCAATAAAAGATATCATACGAAAATACTTTTATATTATTTTCCATATTCGGTTGAACATTCCAGGTAAATGTCTATATTGATTTAAAACGCACAATCCAATTCACAGACATATTTCGTTTGATTTAAAGTTTCCTAAGAAAAACTGACCGGCGAAAGTTGCTAGTAGTTTAATCTATATTATTGAACATTGAAATATCGTTTCTCTCTGTACCACTATTGCAATGGAAGACTTTTGTGTGATCCTGTAAATTAATAACAAATATTCTTTTTAGCACAAATTGTACAGAAAGTACATTTTAGTACATTCTTCATATATGTATATAAATTTTATTATGTTCGAAAGAGTATACCATCATTAAATAGCACTTGAAGTTATTTTATTCCAACTGGCCGTAATGTAAAGGAATGCTTTTGATTGTCCCTTTATTTAAACTATACATCCGATTTTCGTAAGATTTGAAATGACAAAATTATGCCGCAATTATACATTTTAAATTTGAAACGACTCGGTTGGTTGTTTTTGCTCTGTTATATGCCGACAGAAGAAGGACTGAACGACGACTATATGTGTTTCATATTTATATAATTAAAAGAAAGCACCTAAAATCGCACATTTTTAAGTAAACAAGTTCATTAATTTATTAATCTTTGCAGTAAACTTAATCGCGATCTCGTAAAAACTACAAGACACTTTTCTTCTGGTTGTATATACAAACATGCAAATGTTTTTGAAAATTATAAATTTTAACTTTTAATCTGGAGTTTTAATTTCAGCAGATCTGGCAGATAAGTTCTGCTCAACATTTCAGAAACCAGGAGCACAATTGTATTGGGGGCAAACAATGCAAGGTTCCATCATTTAAGTGTCTGAATATATGAAGCAAAAGTCTTTTATAATAAAAAGTGGGAAGAATAAGCGTCTATGTATACAAATATTTCAAAGTTGTGTCCATAGTGTCATTTCAAAATAAAAGTTTCATGAAAAGATAAATTTCAGGAAAAAAAATCACATATTCTGGTAAATATTGCATTACCTTTGCCCGATTTAGAGCAGACTATCCCAAAGTACTTTGTAGGATACGAAGCCAAAAGATTTAACAACGCTTACAATAAAAATAAACATACAAATATTAATGATTTTTAAAATAGAATCTATTTCTTAAATTGATTTTAAAAAAAAAATAAGTGAAAACATTTGAAAATAATCAAGGAAACCTTCAAAAGGGCGCAAAAGATATGTGTAGGAAAGCCCTGGCTTACATAACTCAAAGTCTATTATTAAATAAGAGCATTTAAAAGGGTTTGAATAGTTGAGAGGAATAATTTTTTATATTACGTGAAAAATTACCATCAGCATCATTATCCAGAATCAGATAAATATTCAAATAAGTTTTATAAAAGATTATTAGAAATTTGTGAAGTGTGACTACAATTTTTGATCTTTGACATGCCTCACAGGATCGAACCCAGTTTTTGATGACTCGTTTCATTTCTGACCATCCGTAAATGGAACAAATTAGTTTTGTGATGGCAGCCATACCTGGATGACATAGATTGTGCAAACATTTATATATAAGTCGATGAAAGCAGCTAGGAACTAAGGGTTGAGGCGTAGATGTGGAGCTATGACATAGTAGGCTACGATCAAAAATGAGGCAATGTTCCAATTTCAATTTGAGTAATTTGGGATTTAATAATTTTGTAATACATGGGAATTAAATAAAAAGCTCTATATATATTATCAATATCGATTGTTTTTACTGAATGAATAAATTCTCATTTTATGTGACTCGTTGTTTCAAATTCTGTTTTTAAATCTCTTAGACATTGGTGTCAGAAATCTGGAACCAGTTTAAAATTTTGGAGAAAATCTACTCCCAAAAGTGGAATACTAACATTTGCTACCAGAAAAATTACAATTTTGTCTTAACTTAAAATCTAGAGAAAGGGTTTATTGACCATAAACATTAATAAGTGAAGAATTAGCAACCAAAAGTGCTTGTATGCATGGATCCCACTTTTATAAAATTTTGGCATGAAAGAGTGACACGTTCGATCCAGTGTCGACTAGAAAAAAACATTTGCAGCCCGGTTTCTAATGAACACTGACCTGACAGTTTGGACAAAGAATAAGTCGTCGTAGTCTTTGCTGATTTAGTTTTCAGACCAAGATCGTGGTTTTATGCATTTTTTTCTTTACATTTTTTTCCCAAATCGTCTATGATATAAACAAATAGCCGAATCCCAATTATCATTATTACTTTGCCCTCGAGGTTTATTCCAATTCCTGCGGTATGGGGATTGACCACGTGAAATTGCAGTTGGTACATTCGCTTACTTATTTTCACAATTTCTTTAACTAATTAATTTTCTATCGTTTGTTCATTCGAGCAGAACACGGCAAATGTGGGAATTGGGGACAGAGTAACTTCGGAAATCTGATCCGAAATTTTCGCTGTTTTATCAAGGTTAATTCAGAAACAGAACCTGAAACTAATCTAAACAGAATTTGGTAACAGTGGCCAAAATAATTCGAATATTAAGGATGTAATATGTAAGGATTTCACGTGACTTTCGTGCTACACAATAAATCTGAAAATTTTCTGTTACTTAGTTCTTCCCCAGACAATAGCAGATGTATATCTTTCTGAGATGATTCACTCGAACGCGCAATTAACTTTTTTAGGACTCCATAAAGATCAATAGTATCCAGTTGCATATAAATATCGCGAATAACTGATGCATGAAACTATATAATTATATGTTGTTACAGATTTTGTCATTGTTTTCGGGGTTAGTAAAGCAAATGTGCTCTTGCACATCACAAACCTTAGAGCATGATCTGATCTGTTATACAAAGGAGTTTGAACGACACTAGACATGATTTATAGTTATAAATTTAAAGAATAGCATAATCGAGCAAAAATAAAACTCGCGCATTAATTTTTTTCTAACAAAATAATGCGAAAAATATAAAAAAAAAATGGCTCTGAAGAACTTATGAGCTTTTCATCGAGTCGCCGTGGAACAATGTATCCTTTGAAAGATGTAGATCGGATAAAATTCCAATTGATCTTTCAAGGTATATGCCTGTTTTTTACTATATATAAAAACGCGGTCGCCATTTGTCGTGTGCGTCTAAAATAAACATTCACTTTTGGATTACTTCACTTATTTTATTCATAGAATAATAAACGTCGATTCTAAAACGCTTTTTTTTCGAACTTTAAAAGGAAAAACAAAACATTTTACCGTCTGCGTAATCCTACGCGCTTTAGATCTAAGCAGCTGTCATTTTAAACGTAGAAATATTATTTCTTTTTCCTTCTGGAAGTTGCCATAGTTGTAATGAATTATTATTCTCATACATATTTAATAATCCTGATAAATATGTTTCATTTATGAAGAAATAATATTTTTCCCATGGTTTTCAAATTTGTATTGTGCTGTGATATAATTAACTATAGTTGGCTGTATTTTCATGAGCCAACAAAATCATTGAAAAATCAACTATAGCTTCATAATCAGTGACACCCATTTATCGACAAAAACATTTATTCTTTGAGATTTATAAAGCCAACAAAAATAGTTTTGAACAGTGTAAGCATTCAAGATACTAAATACTATATTTATAAATATAAATCATGTCTACTGTCGATTATTAAGTAATTTACTAATTTATGCATTTAGTTTATTTATTACTTACCCATCATACGTAGTATAGGGTAAATCTTGCAATCGTTTTGAAAATCGAAAAATTATTTTTGACGGATTTACACGTTTTAGACACTGGAGATTTCGAAAAACATATTTTTAGAAAAAAAATTTGCCGTCCGTCTGTCTGTCTGTCAGTCTGTCTGTCTGTAAACGCTCTATCTCACGAACAAATTGAGATAGAGACATGAAATTTTGTATGTACTTAGTATGTAAGAATGGGACGAAACTTATTGAATATCAGCAACCTCGATTATCCGGAACTATTTTTTCCGGATTCTCAAAAAATTCGTTCTGATGAAAGGTATTTAAAAATTTTCGATTTTTTTTTTTTTTCAGGAATGCATGTAAAAGGCAATAAAAAACACAAATTTTGCATAAAGAACGAAGTCGATCGGTTTATTAGTTGTCGAGATATTTGTAATCCTGTTTTCCACATTCTTCGATTTTTCATGATCCTGTATTTCATTCAAATTTCAATTCAGAGGTATATTTTAATTGAAAATGAGACGCTTAATCCGACGCAACAAACTGTTAGTTAATATGCTTATTATTTTTGGAGTTATAAGGATGTTTCTTTTACGTAGTTTGGTACTTCTTGAGTACTTTGGCGTTTTATATAATTTGTTGAAATTGGTGCATCATTAATTCATTAATAGAGTATTACTATGTGTATTAACAACATTTAAATTTAGTTTTGCTATTGAAATACATTGTATAAATAGTTTTCACATATTTTATTTTCATATGCATATAAATGATGGGTAAGTATTATGGTGGCCTCCAACGACTAGTTTAATGTTTGCATTTATATATTTTTCCTTATAGGATAGGAAGGAAACCTGTGATTATTATTTCTGGATTTATAACGGTGTGCGCTGGGACACTCTCCGCCTTCTCAGTTTCGTTCACTATGTATCTAATTCTTCGTTGTTTTCTTTCAATAGGCGCATCAATGAACAGCATCACGTCTTTTGTATGTCGTAAGTAGAAATTAGAATCCGATTTTTCTTTTTATCCTAGCGAGGGAATAACTGTAAAGCCAAACTTCTTAAGCATTGAGTAAAAAAACTGGCACTTCTAGAAAAATTACTTTTGAGTTAACTATGTCATAAGTAAGCGTTAGATATTGTTAGCTTGAAAATTTCTAAAAATTGCAGTCTTTAAGGGATTTTTCAAAAAGAATGACTAGATTACAAATTGCTGTAACTACACTGTAAAACATGATTTAAAGAAACATTTTAAAAGCAATATAAAATAAAGTTCAAATTTTTATTTATGTATTTCATAACTGTATTCCTACATTATATGGCTAATGATGACCAGTCACATGTGATTTTAGAGAGTTTATCTTAATATCTTTAAAAACATATGAGTAATTATCCTGAAACATCAGGAGTGTAGAACCGTGGTAGCCTAGTAGTCATAGCATCGAACTGATTGAAAGGTCCCGGGATCGATATTCAATATCACCAAAGATCCGCCGCTTGTATGTAGTGTACGCGCTCGTTAAATAAAGGGATTCTGAAAGTCTTAGAATCTTAGAATCTTAGTCTGGTGGGTCATAGAAGTTACCATGAGTATTGATCTCTGGAGAAACGTTCCCTCCTCTTCAGAGGCATATCGAAATTGAGGAGGTAGCGATGTTTGGTCTGATCTTTATTGGGGCTTTGCCGAACATCCTCTGTTGCAGAAGTCTGACGTCCACCTCCTGGGTGCAGTCCAATGGAAGCTCTAGTACATTTCTTGCCCTTCGGGATTACGTCAATGACATTAGGAGTATAAGCAGCATAGTAATATATTTGCGTAAATATTTTCCCCCGAAAGAACATAGGAGACCATCAATAACTTGAAGAAAAACGATTATCTTTTGATAACCCCTAAAAACTAATTTCGCAAAAGCGTTGAAATTGTAGCACATGACTAAAAGGCTTCTTGTAAGGAACTGCGTTTATTTTTGAGAGGATCATTTTTATGAAAACAATCACAATTTTCAACAAGTATTTTGGAGAGTTCTTAATTGTTTGCAGAGTTCTTAATATATTAAAAGCCTTTTTTTTAGGAATCATAACAAACGACATTGTGCATAATACCCAGAAATAAGAATAAAAAAATAATAAATATTGGATGAAAAATAATAAAGTTCCCTAAAAAGTATTTCATTGCGCATTAACGTATGCAATCAAAGTGTACTGTCATAACATATTAACTAATTATATGGAGAGACTTTTCTGAAAGTCTCAAAAACATAGCTTCAAAATTGCGAAACTGGTCGTCTATAGAATAAGCTCGAAATCCATTTTTGCCAAAGTAAGCAAAAACCTGAGTGTGTATTTATCCATATATTCATTGATTAGTCCCAATATAGCATACACAGTACTGCACGTACTACTACACTTGGATACTAGCTGGCTTCACCTACTGGTTTGCTTCACGTTTTTTCTCATATCTCGAAACAAATGAACCTCGAACAGTGACCCCGCTGCGCACGGCACCGCATAGCAGGGTTTCTTCTTTAAAGAGAATCTCTACTTTATACGCAAATCTCAAATTAAAGCAAATTCCTAACTAAAAGTTCTACATATCATGAATTAAATCTCACATAGATATATCAGGAAACGAAAGAGTCTATTCTCTGGCGAAAGCGGTCATAGATAATAACTAGTACAACGAATACCAAGAATTCGTCTTCCACTTCTTCTTCTTTTGATTTAATCATTATTTTTTTTAAACAAATATTCTGATTTTAGAATAGAAGTTACACTATAATGTATATATTATCACCAAAATTTCTTTATAGATGTTTTTAAATTTTATCATGTGTGCAAGACGTGTTATGTTTTATTTTTTTCTTACAATGTTTTTTTTTTAATCTTACTTTCATATGTATGTTTAAACTTATCCTTTCAATATCTATTTACAAATTTACAAGTATATATATTTAAATGTAAATTTAAATATGAACTTTATATTTAAATGAAGTTCGGTTTTTATTTTTGACTTATTGCATAAGTTTTGAAACTTGGACTTGGACCATAGTGATATTTTTTTGCTTTTTCGGCGTGTTCAAAGGTTATTTCAATATTGTTCAAAGGTTCCTACCCCCCCCCCCCCTTAAGAAAAACTACTGATAGAAAGGAATATCCCCTAAAAGGGTTGAAAGGAATAAATATAAACTTTATAAAGCTCATAATTAGTATTAAAACCACGCATTATTTTATAACATAATATTTGTTTATTTATTTTGCTATGTCAGTAGGTAGCACTAATTAATAAGTGTACAGTTAATGTTTTCATATTTAAAAATAGGAAATATTTGAAACAAAAGATGCAAAATAGATATAAATTTAAAATATTGACCTTGTAGTATCTTAAGTACTGTATTGATACAATTTTATCGATATTATGTATGTTGTTACTGTAACGTTTAAAAATTAATTAGAACATTTTAACCCTTTGCGCTCTGGTGGGTAATTTTTTTCAAAATTCCAAATGTCACAATAGCCCCAGTATTTTGCAAAGAAAGAAATCGTTAACGATATACACGAAAAAATGCATTAAACCTTTTTCAAATAAATTTTCTGGTGCCGTTGTGACATTTCGGAATTAAAATTATGTGGTAGAAAATTCTACCATTAGAGCTCAAAGGGTTAAAAGTACTAGACAATATTAGTTATAAATTTCATATTAATATATAAATTTCAAGTTTTAGATGAAAGAAATTAAATAGTGTGTAGTGATGAATCGTCACAACATTGCTAAAATAAATATGTACATATAAAGAATGATTAAGCACAACTAAAGCGAAAATACATAAATATTTGTATATAAAAAAAGAAAAAAGAATCATTGATTAAAGTAAAGTTTTAAATTTATTTTATTCACTAATATCTATTTTAAGTTCGTTTCATTCTTTCAGGTAGTAATAATAATTTTAGGTTTCAGGAATAGATGAAGGCTATTTTTTTGGTTGTAATTAAAGCCATAAACTTTATGACTCTAGAACGTTCGGTGGGATTGAATGGTAACAAGGAACACCCAAGTCAAATTTCAATTGCTCGCCATAAAAATGTCAGATAATGACAACAGCAGAGTAATAGCAAAGTTGTAAAAAAAACCCAGACTGTCTCCAAAGTTGACATTACGCGCAGGAGCTAACAATAAGAATATTTACAGCCGGGAAACGCCCACAGAAGGGAGGCCTAGGTCAGGGGTCCGACGAGTTTCTGCAATCCGTGGAAAGAAAAAATAAAAAGTTTTTTTTAGTGGCTGAAAGGGGCGTAACTCCTACTTGGACACGGAACCAATGAGAAGTGAAAGGGCAATTGCCCCAATGAAAACGTTTGCAAATAAACCAATTAGATAAAGAAGAGGGATTAGAAGTAATCAAAGAAAAAAAAAAAGAACCACCTCAGAAGAGAAGGTAGAAATCAACAGATTCGGAAGATTTTATTTTGCTCTCCCAGTATGTTGTCACGAAGCAAGGACTCCGAAAAGAAATTATTCCACTCCGATGCGGATGTCTAAGATTTCTTTTTTTTGGAACAATATGGAATAGATGTGTTCATCTTTAATTACTGCTACGCATTATAATGGACAATTCTGACCCGTGAGATTTCAGATGCGATGTATGAAATCGATGTGTTCATCTTTAATTACTGCTACGCATTATGATGGACAATTCTGACTCGTGAGACTTCAGATGCGATGTATGAAATCGATGTGTTCATCTTTAATTACTGCTACGCATTATGATGGACAATTCTGACTCGTGAGACTTCAGATGCGATGTACAAATTGATGTGAACATTTTAATTACTGCCACGCATCATAATGGACAATTCTGACTTGTGAGACTTCATTTGCGCCGCGAGAGACTGCTACCAGTTATTTGTTTCGACAGATCTTCAGTGGATTTAGCTGACATATATTCAACAATGGTGAGCAATTAAATTTTTCTCTTGTGGTGTTATCTTGTTTTAGAAATTATTTTTAGTCAATTTTACATGTATATATAAAGAGAAATTTCTTTAAGATGAAAATTAAATTTTTTATTTGAAATTTAAATAAATAAAAAAAATAAAATAAAATAAAATAAAATAAAATAAGATAAAATAATATAAAATAAATTTAAAAAAAATAAAGAAGAAAAGTGAATAATAGGGAAAACTTAGGCTATGCCTTTTTAGTTGTGCTGTGAAAAATTGTGTAGGTTTATGATAACATAAAACTTAAAAAAAAATATTATTATGAAATGAATACATTTTTGAGTGGTGTTATCTCACTGTGTTGCTAATTATGAAATCAATATTTTGAATGGTATTTTATGATTGTATTTTGAATAATATTTGTTGTTTGAAATAAATGTTGGTGTGTACATAGATATCCTTGTTTTCTTTGAGATTTTCTTTTCTTTATTTCTCTTTAAGTAATTTTATAGATGCAGATTCTAGATTATTAAAATTAATTTTTTTCGGAAGACAGTTATTATTTACATTCATATTATCTCTTTAAAATCCTGATTTGCAAAGTTGAACGTTAAATAAGTGGAATCTGAGCTATTGCGATGTTCCTTTATTTAAATTATTGCTAAGTTTAAAAGAAAACAATTTTCCTTTTGGTAATATCCAGAACAATCTTTCACAACGCGGATTGGGATATTATCTTATTAATATTATTTCTTGCGTACTAACCACTATCTTTCGCGTACCTTCTAATGTGGTGTAATTTTCATCACCACATAGTGATACATACATACATACTAATTTAAAGATTTTAGAACTTATATTTCTTTCAATATAAAAAAAAAATAGTAACATACAAAAAAAATCTTAAATTACATTTAACTTTCACAGGCATTTTATTAAAAAGAAAAAAAATTAAGTATTTCAGCATATATGAATTAAATATGCTATACAAATTAAATCTAATAATAACACATTGCTCAGTGGTGCACAAAACAAGTAGAAGCTTAATATAGAGACGGCTCTTAAGGAGAGCTTGGATAGCGCATGCGCCTGTTGTCGGCTCCTCTTCATTTGGCGTTCAGCGGCAACTCCTCGCCAACGCGCTGAAAATGAAATGAGCTTTTCTCTAGGCTGATGTAAACGCATCAATTCTAAAAATATGTGTGTGTGTGTGTGGGAGGGGGGGAGTCAGGGGTCAGTTTATTATTTCGCGAAGAAAAAGAGAGAGGGGGATGAGAATCAGTGTTTATGTTGTGAAAAAAAAAAGAGAAAAAAGTGGAGAAAAATTGGATTCAATTTTTATTATGTCGTTTGATTCATGCAAACATTTCAATCAACATTAGTCATATAGTTAGTTAGCATAATGTTTTATTTCAACCGTCTGTATCAGTGCTATTTATATAAAAATAATTCTTTTAATTTTATGATAAAAAAGTTCATCCATTCTAACGGTAAATTAATTAGAATCAAATTGTATTATGTTATAAAAAGAAGCGGGGGGGGGGACATAATCAATTTTTATTATGTAATTTAATAATGTTAATAATGTTATTTAATATGATATTTTATTTATTTCATCAATTTGTATCAGTGTAGTATATTTAAAAATACTTAATTTAATTTTATAATATAAGGTTTGAAAATTATTGTACATTACTAATTATTTTAATTAATTTATTAAAAATTGTAAATTAAGTTTTTAAATACAGTATGTAATTATTTTTAACGGTATATTTCTTTTAAAGGGAAAATTTCTTAGCACTTTTATCTAATATATTGTGAATATTATGTGTTCATAAGCCTCTTTTTTATTGTTTAAGTTATAAAAAATTCAAATATTTTTCTACGGTTGCTAGCTTCAATACCCATTTTCGTTTTTAGCTCACATGCTATCATAGCCTGAGAGCTTATGTGCCCGTCCATTCTGTATGTTCGTGCGTAACGCGATAACTCATGATAAAAATATCCGATCCACTTGAAATTTTGTATGTAGGTATATCCTGATAAGGCGCTTCACTGATTAGTTTTTGGAGTTCATTCGATATGTATAAGAGGGGGAACGTGGGGCTCATGCCCCTCCCCTTAATTGATATAAACGGGATTTTCATGTAGAATTAACAGTTTTCGTTCAAAATTTAGATATAGGATCATTCTGATGAGTTGATTCCATGACTGTTATTAGGTGTTCATTGAATAAGTATAAACAGGGGGAACGGGGGGCTCATGCCCCCCCCCCCCCTTAATTGATATAAACGGGATTTTCATGCAGAATTAACAGTTTTCGTCCAAAATTTAGATACAGGATCATTCTGATGAGATGATTCCGTGACTGTTATTAGGTGTTCATTGAATAAGTATAAACAGGGGGAACGGGGGGCTCATGCCCCTCCCCTTAATTGATATAAACGGAATTTTCATGCAGAATTAACAGTTTTCGTTCAAAATTTAGCTATAGGATCATTCTGATGAGATGATTCCGTGACTGTTATTAGGTGTTCATTGAATAAGTATAAACAGGGGGAACGGGGGGCTCATGCCCCCCCCCCTTAATTGATATAAACTGGATTATCATGCAGAATTAACAGTTTTCGTTCAAAATTTAGATATAGGATCATTCTGATGAGGCGATACCATGGCTGTTATTAGGTGTTCATTGAATAAGTATAAACAGGGGGAACGGGAGGCTCATGCCCATCCTCTTAATTAATATAAACGGGATTTTCATGCAGAATTAACAGTTTTCGTTCAAAATTTAGATATAGGATCATTCTGATGAGGCGAGTCCGTGGCTGTTATTAGGTGTTCATTGAATAAGTATAAACAGGGGGAACGGGGGTTCTAATGCCCCTCTCCTTAACTTGTATAAAATGATGTTTCAATCAGAATTGCCAGATTTCGTTCAAATCTCCGAATAGTTTTGGAAGTTTAATGGTTAAGTATAAAAGAGGGGAATAACTCCTCTTAAATTATATAAATGCTAAATGGGTTTTTATTAAGAATTATCCGATTTGCTCTGAATTTTGGATATAGATTTTTTTAATATGATAAAGCATGTACTTGATAGTTTAGGAGGTTCAATGATTAAGTATAAAATAGGAGAAAGGGGAGAGCTGTTTCCCCTTCTTAATTTTTTTTTCGAACGGAATTAACGAAAATACAAGGCTGTAATGTACAATTAGTATGAGTAGCCTGTGAGCTCAATGCCATCAGTTTAACTGGGCAATATTCTTTTTGTTTTGTTTATTTATTCTTATTATTTTAAACTTAATTCTTTCAAAATAATTATCCTTAAAGCAAATAAAACGTATTTTCTTTATCTAATACTGGATATTTTCAATCTGTTCCACTCCATTTTTGAAGATGAAATAAGAAATTTGAATGGTAATTTTATGTGATAAAATATAATTAAAAGTTTTTTTGTTTGCATGATATATTATTAATATTTTTTATTAGCAAAATTTATCGTGATTCAAACAAGTGTTATTTCATCATTTATTTGGGGGGGGGGGGGTGCATATATAGAGAGTGTAATAGTTTATTAAATGTTGGTGCATCTTAAAAATTGGTTTTAAACATTAATTTTGTCAGGAAATTTTGAAGTTCCTGGAAACATCAATAGAATTATCTAAAAAAATAATTTACTATTTTAAATTTTTACTTTTAAAATGGTGAAATAAATAAATACTATGCTTTGTTACATTTCTGAAATCTAAAATCAGGACACTTATAAAAGATATACTTAAAAATAAATTCAATTAATTGAAATATTATGCCTTTAATAATTACAAAAAGACTTATAATACTCGTCTTACATCTCGAAACTTACTGTTATTTTTTTAAAATTCTTTTTAATCAGTTTCTTATTGCTATTTTTTTTAAATTCTTTTTAATAAGTTTCTTATCTTAACTCTTGTAGTGACATAAAACATGTCAGGTAAAAAAACTGCTTTAAATTATATTTTTTGACGAGCAACCATGGTTTGGTTTGGTTTTATTTTGTGTCGGCCGATTATCTACTCGAGGGATATAAGCCCAGGGGGGGAGTGCCTTTCGTGGGGGTCTTTATAAGGTAACCTAACCCTTAGTTACGTAAGGCTCGAAGAAAACCACGAAAACTCCGAACGGTTAGGTCGACGGCCTCGATTGGGTTCGAACTCAGCACCTGCCGTTTACCAATTGAGAGGTCAGAACCTCTTGGCCACTGGTGGGCCACGAGCAGCCATGACTAATGTCAAATAAAAATTACAAATTGAAAGTCTTCTCTACAAACACCACTCCCACGATAACACACTACAACAATCTAACTTTCAACAGTTTTCTTTAGAACCTTATTTTTTCTTTGTAGCGCATAAAATTTTATTTGGTGTAACTGATACCCTTTTAAAAATCTTTCTAATCAATAATTCTCAACGACATTTTTTTTTTTTTTTTTACAGTCTCTGTTACGGGATATACAACACCTCCCAAGGGAGATTTGGAATTTTATTCTTATTAATTAATTATTTTAAAGTGAAATTTGTCTTGTAACTATTCAAATGCTTTGCCCCCACCCCCAAATCACTTTTTTTTCTGAGCTTCAAATTTATCTTAATTGAACATTGGAAATATTTAAATTTATTACAATTCCTAAATTGTTATTATGCTTAGATTTTTTTATTCAGCATTCTCTTATCAATTACAACATGGAAAGGGAAAAAACGAGATCTTAAAATATTTTTTTAAAAACAAAATTGCTAAAAAAATATTTTTTTTCCTAAATTATATAAGTCATATTTTTACCTTGTAAATTTCAAAAAGACATATGCATATAAATTTTGCAAATTTTTGATTAGATTTAGAAAACACGAAGGTCGGGTCTAATATTCAAATTTAATAATATCATAATTAAGTATATTTTAATTTTTGCATTAATACAAAACCAACTAAAATTGTTACATCGAAACGTAACATATATAACTACAGATTTTCTCGAATAAAATTTTTATTTCGCAGTAGTAGTAGTCCAATTCATCCATTAACTTTCTCTTTTCATATTCACCCGGAGCCCTCTCTACCAGATATTTAAATAGATAGCCAAGCAAGCGATAAGTAGCCAAATACGGTAACCCTACTGTGGGAGCCCTCTCTATATTGAGACGCTAGTCACAAAACAGGAATTTTAATATTCATTAGTACATATTAAAATAAAATAAAACTTTCAACGTTTCGCGCCGCCTTCTGCGGGCGTCTTCAGGAAAATATGAAATGGAAGGACTACGTTTGCATCTTGTTCGAGAGATAATATTTCTACTAAATTAAAAACTAAATGAATTAAAAATTTAAAAAAATGTTGCCATTTACACGTGAGCAAAAATTAAAATATTGCAAAGAAATAAAAATTTTAAGGTTTTATGATGTTATGCCATATTTTTGGTATATTGTAGGATAAATTATCATTACATGGTTTATTTTCTCGTGCTATGATTTCGATGGATTCTCTTATTTTACCTTGAACTGGGTTATTGCATGGAACTATGATTTTGGCTTCCTCAAAATTAATATGGCAACCCTTGTTCGCCAAGTAGAAGCGAGCAAGGGCAGTATTCTGTTTATATTGTTCTATATTTCTGCGATGCTCTTTAATTCTAATTAAAAGTTTCCGCGTTGTCATGCCGATGTAGACTTTTTAAAGATTATTAGATAAAGTGATGGGGATTTCATAAATACCAGATTTTTGATCTAATGGAATTTTGTCGATTTTATCTGTAACGAGGTCAATAAGATATGGAGGAGGAATGGCGACAAGTTTTATATTATATTTTTGTGCGATCTTTTTTACTTTTTCAAATATGTAAGGGATATAATGGAATTTTCTGTAAACCATAAGTTTATTCTGTCATTTTTTTTTAATTTTTAATTCATTTAGTTTTTAATTTAGTTGAAATATTATCTCTCGAACAAGATGCATTGGCGAACAAGGGTTGCCATATTAATTTTGAGGAAGCCAAAATCATAGTTCCATGCAATAGTTCAGTTCAAGGTAAAATAAGAGAATCCATCGAAATCATAGCACGAGAAAATAAACCATGTACTGATGTACCATGCTTGCAGTGGCCCCAGATGGCAAAATGCCAGGCCGAATCCATTCACTCAATAGGGAAGATAGCCCGGCGAAAGCGGCCGAAATGTTTTTCACGTAACCAAGGCAATGGTTTTAAATATTGTTTTGAATTTTTTATTCTGAGTGAAAACTGATATTAATGCTATAGAATATGTTTGGGCAGAAATAAATCCGGAAACAGAATGTGACAGGAGAAATTTGCATATCAAAATTATTTGCTTATACACATGAAGCCATTGAAAATGTTACTGTTGAACACTGGAAAGAATATAGTTCACATGTAGCATCGTTAGAATGTATTTATTGGAAAAATGATGGCATAATTGAAGAAATGTGTGAACACTTGAAATACATCTTTATGAAACGGATTCTGATTGGGATTTATCATCTGAATCCAGTGATTCATAATTGTCTACGGGAAGAGTTCCATATCCTGTTCTGGTTTTTTATGGCGAGATTTTTTTTTTTTTTTTTTTTTTTTTTTTTTTTGGCATTAAATGAATCGACATGGTTGCAGTCTCCAGCCTTTGGGGTTGCTTTTTTACTACTAGAAGGAAATTTATCAATTTGTTTTTTATGTATTTTTATCCATTTAGCATATTTTTTCGGAAAATTTTATAGATTTTGTTTAAATTTGACATACTTAATAAATATATAAAATTATAAAAATAATATAAAATACTACTTAGTTATCCCGTCGACTGATTTCGCTAAATTATACAAATCGCCAAATTAATAGCCAAAAATTATACATATTGACGTAATTTTTATTTTAAATAATAATAAAAAAACAAAAACAAATAGTAGAATATTAATAAAAATACAAAAAAAAGTCAAAATAAAAATCAATGACGTTTTAAACACGTGTATCGTATTTAATGTCATTGAATTGACATTCACCATCACCCAGTATTGGCATTTAATCTTATAATTTGACGATAGTATTTTAGTCGACGGGATAACAGAATAGTACCCGTTTATTAAATAAATAAATCTTTATAAATTACTTAAAAATATTGTTTATCCACCATCTTGAGAAGTCTAATAAGTGGCTAAAATATCTTTTTGTCACCAATTTCAATTTTTTCGCCAATCGCACCAATCAGAGCAGAGTATGTGTCTCTTCGCTTGTCTACAATCCATTTAACCATTAACGCTGTTGTGTATTTAATAAAGAAATGAAAAGCCACAGCTAAAACGAAACAACATACATTTTATTTTTAATTATAGAATTGATCAGATTGTTGCCAAAAACCGGAATGCAAAAGATAATGTTATAATGATGCCAAAAATAAATAAGATATAACAATTCTCCCCCACTAATGGAAGAGACGTAGACTGGAGAACATAAATTTTGAAAAATATTATAACATTGAATATAACAAAAATTTACATATTGAAAATAAAACAATATTTTATTTGTTGATTATCATCAAAGATTTAGTCTCTGTGGAGGTTTTCGTATACGCGTTGAACGTCGCAAACCTGTATTTGGTACTTGCGGTAAATTGGTATCTGCAGAGGACTGGAGTCTAACAGTCGTATTTTGGCTGGTATTAGGTTCGACATTTGAAGTATTTATTCTGGAATCAGCTTGATCTGCACTAGAATTAATTTGAACTTCCTCGTTGTCATTTGGTGCACATGCTTCGGGTTTTGATGGAATTTCTCTTTGCTGCACATCATTGCTGAATGTTACGAATCGTCGTTTCCGAAGAACAGGAGATGCTGTATGGATAACTGGTTTCAGAATTGGAACTTCACATGCACGAAGTTGATTATAATGTCGTTTTATGACATAACCGTCGTCCAATTCAATAAGGTAGTGAACATGACCCAAACGTTCAACTACAGTTCCATATTTCCATAATATTGAATTTGTATAATTTCTGCATTGGACTCGAGAACCAACTCGAAAATACTTGTTAAAATATGGCTGAGGAGCCTTATTTTTGAAATATCCTTTCGTTTCAGGTTTAAGAAGATCTAATTTCGTTCTAAGATTTCTCCCCAGCATTAATTCGGCAGGTGTTTTCCCACATGAAAGTGGGGTCGCTCTGTAGCGAAATAATAATTCCTGTAATTTTTCTTGAAGAGTACCCGATTGGAATCGCATGCATTTCAATTTTGTTTTTAATGTCTGGCAATATCTTTCTGCTTGACCGTTTGTTGCTGGATGACCAGGAGCTATAAATCTTTGTCGAATACCATTCCTTCTGCAAAAATCTATAAATTCTCTTGATTTGAAAATAGATGCATTATCGCTAACCAAAATTTCTGGTAATCCATGTCGACTAAATATTTCTCTGGGATAATAAATAGTTGATGTAGTATCTGGAGTTTTCTTCATTGAGTAAATTTCAGGCCACTTTGATTTAGCATCTATCACCAATAGAAAAAAGTGTCCCATTAGTGGTCCGGCATAATCCATGTGAACTCGTTGCCAATTTTTTGTAGGCGTATCCCAGTTATGTATAGGAGCTTTTTGTGGGTTGTTTTTAACATCACAGCATTCTTTGCAACTCTTGACTAAATTCTCGATATCTGAATCAATATTCTTCCAATAGCAATAATTTCGAGCAAGAGCTTTCATTTTTACTATTCCCACATGCGTGGAATGAAGTTCTTGGAGAACGGCAGGTTGAAGTTTCTTAGGAATGATTAGTCGCTGGCCTCTAAATAAAATTCCTTCTTGTAAGGTTAACTCTGGATCACGAACCTTTCCATTCAAAAGATTTTCTTTAATATTTGAAAGTTCTTCATCAAGAGCTGTTTCTCGCTTTATTGTAGAAGCTGTCACAGTATCAGTGGAAATATGTTTTATTGCATTTTCTTGAAGAAGATATTCGTCATCAATTGTTCGTATTTCTTGATAACTAATAGGTAGGGGATTTCGAGATAAATAATCTACGTTTACATGCTCAGTTGACTTGCGATATTCGATTTCATAATCAAAATTTGATAAAAAATGTGCATAACGAAGCATCCTTGTAGCAGATAATGTAGGGAGCTTCTTTTCAGGATGTAAGATGGTCATCATTGGTTTGTTGTCTACTACTAATGTAAATTTTCTACCAAATGTATAGTCGTAGAATTTTCTACAAGCCCAATAAACAGCAGTAGCTTCTCTATCTAACTGACTATAATTCCTTTCTGCAGCTGTGAGGGATCTAGACGCAAATGCTATTGGCCTTTCACTTCCATCAGGCATTCTGTGAGAAAGTATTCCAGATAACCCATATGGACTGGCATCCGTTGCTAAAGTAACTGGCAATTCGGGTGTGTAAGGAATTAAAACATTATCACTTGCAATTTCACTTTTAGCTTTTATCCAAGCAGCTTCACACCTAGCAGTCCATCTAAATGGAGTATCTTTCCGTAAAAGTTCATTTAAGGGGCTAAGAATTGTTGAGGCATTTCTAATAAATTTTGAATAATACATTACAAGACCTAAAAATTTCTTTAATTCGTCTACATTTTTCGGTCTAGCAGCGTTTTGAATAGCTTTTACTTTTTCAAGAGATTTACTAAGTCCTTCAGAACTGATTATATGACCTAAATATTGCACCTTTTTCTCAAAAAATTTGCATTTATTAACATTGAGATGAAGATTATATTTCCTAGCTTTTTCTAAAACTTTAGTTAAACGATCTGTGCATTCCTCAAGTGTTTTACCTTGAATAATTAAATCATCAAAATATGCACTTACTCCATCTAAATCTTGAATAAATTGATCTATGAATGCATGAAATTCATTAGGGGCTGTTTTGATCCCAAAAAATAAGCGCTTGGCTAAATAAGTTCCACGATGTGTAGATATTGCTTGAACTTTCGCGCTTTCTTCATCCACTTCTAAATGTAAGTATGCCTTATGAATATCTAATGTGCAAAAATACGATCCACCATGAAGTTTGTTGAAAATATCCTCTATTTTTGGTATAGGGTGTCTTGAATCATGCAATTGTTTATTTACTGTAATTTTGTAATCGGCGCATAAGCGTACTGAGCCGTCAGACTTAGGAATAACTACAAGTGGTGTTCCCCATTCAGAATGATCAACCTTTTCAATTATTCCATCAGCCAGAAGTTTATCTAATTCAAGATCTACACTTTCTTTCAGTGCATATGGTACAGGTCGGGGTTTTAAATAGACTGGCTTAGCATCACTGCGTAATTTTAAAGAGCATATGTAATCTGGAACCTTACCAACTTTCGGTTCAAAGACATCCGAATAATGCTTTAGAATGTTATCAATGGAGTTTTTAATGTTATTGACTGGAATTTGATTTACATTAACTGTATCAGAATCGTGTAAGTTAATTTTTAGGCTTCGAATCCAGTTTCTACCTAAGATAGCGTCTTTTCTTAAGTTTACTAGATATAATTCTTCCATACAGGAATATCCTTTATATTTTGCATTAATTTTGACAGCTCCAACTGGTTTGAAAGTATCCCCCGTATAACTCCTAAATAGTATGCTTGTCTTTAGTATAGGGGTGTTTATTTTAAGTCGTTTAAAATCTTCAATGTTCATAATGCTAACTCGACTTCCGGAATCGCATTCAAAACGAGCAGATTTTCCGTTTAATTGAATATTTACAAAAATTCTGTCATCATTTTCTAGCGTATTTAAATTAATGTCATATATTTGACTTATATGAAATGAAACTTGCTCGGTGTTATCTAAATATTGAACTGAATTTTCCATGTCCGATTTTCGCTTCATAAGTTTTGATATACAGACTTTCTCAATATGGCCGCTTTTTGAACAAAATCTACACTTTAACTTATTTTTTATTCGACACTGTGAAGTTAAATGATTTTTCCCGCAATGCAAACAAATGTTGTCTAAGCCTAACTCTTTCAAGTTTAAATTACCTTTATTTCGACTCGCTGAACGATCATTTCTTTGATGATCTTTAGATCTTGATCTCCTTCGAAACGTTTTGTTATTTTCTTTAGAATAAGCATTTGTAACCTTAAATACATTAGTTGATGGTAAGCTCTTATATATTTCTTTGTTTTCAAATTTCGAAGCTTCGATTGCTAAAGCAATTTCTAAGGTTTGTTCAAATGAAATATCTGATTGCTGCAAAATTTTTTCGCGAATGTCCGTATCATATAAACCACGAATAAACTGAGCCCTTAGTAACAAATTAATAATAGATTTTGAACATTCGTTACTTTCGCAATTAGATTTAAATTCGGCATTTTTAGAAAGTTCTTTTAAAGCCGTTACATAAGAATTTATTGACTCACCTGGATGTTGTTTTCTACAAAAGAACTTATGCTGCTCAGTCAAGATGTTTATCCTTTTACAAAGATGATTTTTTAATAGCTTCAGAATTTCATCATACGATTTTGAAGCTGGCAAATCAGGTGCCGTGACACTGGACAGTAAATGATAATATTTGGAACCTAAGCAATTGATAAGGATCATCTTCTTGGCTTCCGCAGTTTCTGGAGAATCGTCTATGAGTCCCTTTAATTGATAGTAATTTTCTAGGCGTTGAACATATTCATCAAAAGTTTCACAGGTCTCATCATAACATTCAAAATGAAGATTTTGACTTTGAAGTATACCTTTGATGTTTGAATGATTTTCATTTCTTTCCGGCGGCGGTGGCGGTGTTGTGTTTACTTTAAGTAGCAAATCATTCAAAGTTCGTATTAATTCACCGATTTCAGTCATTTTTTAATACTCGTCGCCAAAAATTTGTTGTGTATTTAATAAAGAAATGAAAAGCCACAGCTAAAACGAAACAACATACATTTTATTTTTAATTATAGAATTGATCAGATTGTTGCCAAAAACCGGAATGCAAAAGATAATGTTATAATGATGCCAAAAATAAATAAGATATAACAAACGCCCAGCGTCCTCGTTTGAGGACGGTTACAAAAACAGCAAGAAAGCGGTTTTCCCACCAGTAAAGAGGAAGAAAAATGTATACCTTATTTCACGAGACAGAATCCTTGATAAATTTAGATAAAAGTTAATTTGCTTTTAAAAGTGGTGGAAAATACAAAATTTAAATTTTAGCGAAGAAAATAATTCGGGCGTTAATGGGTTAATAAAAAAATCCATTGAATAATGATAGGCATGGATGTCATATACGCATCACATTGGCGCGATTGCAACTAAATAGCAATTTTATTACTCACATCGAAACCTGGCTGTAGTTGTTTATCTGTTAATAAATTGTTTATCGACTGATTTTCTTTTTTACAGTGATGTAAATTATTTTTTTTCTATAATTATTAATTAAACTTTTATTTATTATTATTTTCGTTTTAAAATAATAGAAAATAACTAATATATATATATATATATGTGTGTGTGTTACTGTATTTGAAAAAGAAGTTTTCACATACAGTAATTGTGAACAATATTCTTTTCAGTGTTCAATAGTTACATTTTCAATAGCTTCATGTGTATATGCTAATAATTTTAACATGAAAATATATCCTGTCACATTGCGTTTCCGGATAGTTCAGTTGAAATTGGCGACAGAAAAAAACTCGCGCCAACATGGTGCATATATGACATAAAATCTGTGGCAAAAAAGTATCAGATTGTTGCAAATTATTTGCAAAAAATTTTATGATTCGTTTTTTTTTATTTTACTATTAATAAATGTATTTTTATTGTTATATATCTTTAAATAATATTTTTTACTACATTTGTCTTTTTATAACTTATTTTAATATGATAGTATTCCAGAATAATATTTAAGAATATATGATTGAATGACAAAAACAAATAGGTATTTTCAGGGGGGGGGGATGACATATCCGTGATGTTTTAATAAGTAAACACATCCCTCCCGAGATGATACGGACTTCCCTATTTTCGACATAGACTAGCCTTTTCTGGTCATGCGCAGTTCGCTTCAGGTTCCTATCAAACGTGGTTCATCAGTAATGATAATTTATCCTACAATATACCAAAAATATGGCATAACATCATAAAATCTTAAAATTTTTATTTCCTTGCAATATTTTAATTTTTACTCACGTGTAAATGGCAACATTTTTAAAAAATTTTAATTCTTTTAGTTTTTAATTTAGTAGAAATATTATCTCTCGAACAAGATGCAAACGCAGTCTTTCCATTTCATATTTTCCTGAAGACGCCCGCAGAAGACGGCGCGAAACGTTGAAAGTTTTATTTTATTTTAATATGTACTAATGTATATTAAAATTCCTGTTTTGTGCACCACTGAGCAATGTGTTATTATTAGTTAAATTTTATGGTGCAACTGTCCTATATATATTTATTAACAAATCAAATCGTTATTATTTATGTAATACATACAATACATCTAAATTTAATCTATAGTATATATCAACATTTTTACAAATAACTTATGCGTATGACAAATGCGTATAACTAGTTAAAAATATCATTGAAAAAAAAAAAAAACTGTTATTTATGTACAAGAAATAGATATTAATCTTTCGACTGTGCCTAAAAATATTGGAATTTGCTTGTATTCTTCTATTAAGACAATTTTGAATAGAATGATTTTAAATTTTAAGCGTTAATTATAAATTTTAATGGAAAATAGGTTGCGTAGCTTATTACATATACTTTTAATATTTATTGATGCAGCATAAGTTTTAACATGGTTCCCAAATTTCCCTATTATATAAAAAAGGATGGATAAAAGCCTTTCAGATAATATAAATTAACTTAAAAAGAGTGTTAGTTAATTTTGCATTTAATTTTTGCTATACATTATACATATAAATTGTTAAAAAAAAAAAAAAAAATTGTGAAAATATAGCAACGTTTTTTACAGTATTATTCGGCCAAAACCGAACAATGTATTTGATATTCATCCGAAGTCGAATGTTCGGCATGTAGAATAAGCCAAATATTTGGCTCCGACTAAATAGTTATTGCATCTTTAAATTGGATTATACTAATTGAATTATTAATTAATTAATAACTGTTATTGCAGTGATGGAAATCGTGAGTCCAAAATACCGCAATACATACGGGATATCAATTGGTTTTGCTACCTCTCTGGGCATTATTATCCTTCCGTTGTTAGCATGGCTTATTGGTGACTCCTTTTGGATCCAGATGGCTCTAAATGCGTATAGCTTGGTATTCCTAGCCGCCTTTTGGTAAGTTACTAAATTAAGCCTTTTTTTACAAAATTATTTATCAAAAAATTGCTGCATCTCAATGATTTAGGGATGAGATTTTTCCGCGTTTTTGCATACAGTAAAACCCCGATAATTGGGACCGAACCCAATCCGGATTATCCGGAGAATTAGAAAAAAATGAAATAAAGTATAACATACTTACAGAAAATCACCTTTATGTTAAACTTATTGAATATTTACAGACAGTAATAATGTTTACTTTGCTTAATTATTCCGAAAAGAATTCGACGATGAAACAATTTAATGTTACGGAAACTAGCCAATCGCTTCTCAAACTTAAAAAAAAATTACCAAACCGATCCGGATTATCCGGAGATCCGGATTAACGGGGTCCGATTTAGCGGGGTTCTACTGTACCAGTATAATATTAGAGAAATTATTGTTCTCTTAAATCGCAGCATTTTTCGATTGAGTAAAATAACATTTTCTCTAAGATTTTACTGGTGGGAAAAAACGCGGAAAATTATCATGCTTTATGATTATCCTTTTTTAAGGGGGTCTCTGACACAAACATCTTCAAATTTTCTAAAAAAACTTTTATTGCATTAAAAATCTCTCTGTTTTTTGTGCTTAAAATGACGTTTGAATCATGTTTCTATCTTAATTAAAAGAAAATATGTAATTTCTTCGTTTTGGCTTGTTTTCAAAATCTAGGTTTTAAACAATGGGCGTCATGGATGCGTTTTTCTTCACTGTGGGGTTTTTTCACAATTTCTCGAATTTAAATTGTTATAACGCACGAACCCTTAAAGATAAATACTTTAAACTTGCAGCATGGCTTTTACGATTGTTTCACTTTAATTTTTATTCAGCAGATTAAAAAAAATACTTTTAAAAATATGATTTTTAATAAAAATGTTACATAATTTTTTTTTCGAATTTTTATTTTAAATATTTTTTTTTAAATCAATATTCTTTAATACGGTGAGTCAGAATTAAAATTTACAAATTTATGTTTACTTAAATGTAAAAATTCAAATTCTACAAGTAAAAGTTTGAGCTATAAGGATAATCACTGGACTTTTTAACCCTTTAGGGTCTGAATTTTTTTCAGTTTTTAGAAAAAATTACTTTTGCGTTAATAACATTAACAAAGCTATACAAATAAATTAATTAGCATTTAACGAATATTTCACTGTCTGAACGATAACGAATGCTATTGTTTTGTGTACTATTCAATTCATATTCATATGACAATAGGCTAAGGAAGAATTTTTGGAGACGTTTAGAAATTATGGTATTACAATAAGATTTAACTTATATTACAATTTTCTAATACTTTTTCTGCTGTAATACACATTATTCTTTCAGGAAAGTAATTTTTATTTTAAATTTAAAGAGTGAAATATATGTTTAAAATAAAAGAATCGCAAATGGCGCAAAGAGAATTAAGCAAATAATAATAATAATTATTATTACTAAATGCCTAAACATAATTGAAGTCATGTAGTAAATGCATAGACACAATACTAACCTTATTATTTTTAAATAGTAGCTAAAGTATTTCTTAAAACAAAATAATACTCAATTAAAATACATGTACTATTAATAATACAAAAGACCCGAAATGGTTATATAAATTTTAAATTTAAATTTATAAAAAAATATATAAGTGGTTTTATTATGATATTTTTTTTACTGATGATATGGTTAACATCACAAAAAAATTCAGAATTTTAACCCAATAAATACAAATTATTTTAAAATGCGTCCTGGACTCCCTTAACGGCGCGTGGAGCATCTCGATAAGCAAAAATGAAATAGTTTTTGCAAAATATTTAACATCATGTATTTCACTAAAAAATAAAAATAAGAATGATATATATACAGTCCACTCTCGTTAATTCGAAATCGGATAATTCGAATCTTCGCTTAATTCGAACTAAACATGAAGTCCCGAAATTTTCACTGGCGGAAACACGTTAAAAATTTTCATTAATTCGAACTCATTTTCTCTTGACTTCACTTAATTCTAAGCATTCAAGAATTCCGAATTTTCTTTTTTCTTTTCTTTCTCACGGATTTCAGATCATTTGAATAACTTTCTACCTTTGATTTTTGTGAAAATTGTTCCGAACGAGTATACATATAATTTAATGCATTTGATATCCATTTTCTTATTGCCCCGTCTGTCCACCAGTGACACTTTAATTTTTTCTTCCATTGTGCTTGTTTCTAATCTTTTAATTAGTTTATGTATTTATCCATTCTAATTTCATATTAAGTCGTATCCTAATGATAATAGACGAAATGAGTTTATAAAACACTATAACATCAATTCCCTTGTAATAGTACCATATTAAGCATGTTTTCACTTCATATTTTCCATAAACCGAACTTCGGATAATTCGAACATTTCCTGTGGTCCCTACGAGTTCTAATTAAAGAGAGCCGACTGCATTTATTTTTTACAGTTAATATACACACCATGTATAACTCTTACATAAATCAAAAGAAATTAATTTCATGCATAAATTTGTTTTCAAGGACTAATTAACTTTATACATATTTTTCGAATAATATGTTTGTTTTCTACAATTTTTAAGGGGTCTCAGGACTTTTTACCTGGTAATGCAATTTAGCAACAGGTCCCATTTAATTTTTTTTCTCAGTCCTTTGAAACATAAATGCATAGCATTTTTAATATAGAGAATTTAATATATCTTCTATTTCAATTTTTTCAATATTCGACTTTAAAATTTTATTTTATTTTTTTAGCATTTAATTTTGATAAAAACAATTCAAATTGTTTTTTGATATGCATTCACTGAGTGCAAGATTGTAGAAAAACTATTGGTTCAACAGCCTTCCCCCTCTAAAAAAAGACATAAAACTATTATATCCTGAACTTATACACCATTTGAATGTAGTTTATTCATTTATTTATTTAAAATTTTAATTTTTATTTTAAGATTTAAATATATTTTTTTATTGAAAAATTGTCAATTTTAAATAATTAATGCAATTATAATACTAAATTCGTAGTATGAGTTATTCTTTAACTTAAAATGAAGATAGTTACCAAGTTACCAAGTTTGTTGCAAATTGCTTTATTAGTTTTTGAAAAATGCTGCACGCAATCAAAAAACAATTTAAATTTTTTTTTATCAAAATTAAACAAGAACAAAAATAAATAAATAAATAAACAAAATTTCATTGTAGAATATTTTAATAAAAAATATTAAGTTGTCTATATTAAAAATTTTATGCATTTATGTTTCATAGGTATTAAGAAAAAAAAATGACACGTTGCTAAATTGCACAACCAGGCAAAAAGGACTCCTGAGACTCCTTAACACTTTCTAACAAAGTTGTTGAAAAGTGTTTATGATTTCGGTTTGTCAGTCCGTCTGTACACGCACTGACTTCCGTAAATATACTCGCATTGCCCTGAAATGTTCGGACGTTATTGATATTTACACTAGCACAAACCCTATTTCAAATAAAGTTTCTAGCATGATTGTTTTTTTTTTTTTTTTTTTTTTTTTTTACAGGGACAGTCAAAAGTTTATCTACGGCTTACGGCTTATGGGAAAAAATCGTTTCAAGTGAGTTTTAACGATGTTACACCATGTCATACATATTAAAATTTATATGCGTTTATGCAGTGCACTAAAATATGCGGTGAAAAAATAGCTATTATTCACTTACAAGACCACACAAAAGAATTTCATTACATTATGGTATACGTGGGAAATGTGTGCGACATATTTTAAATATATTAAACTATTTCCATATATAATAAAATTGATATATGACACTGAGGCTTAATATAGCGCTATAATATAATATTTATTTATGCGCTTTTAAGTTTCACTAAACCCATGCATATTTTATGGTTTGTATAAATGCTTTAGTTGATATATAGTGTTACATAAAAGTTCTCGTAAACGTTACTGAGTATGAGCGTAAATTGGATAAATGTTGTTTTTAAATAAGTTACGCATTTTTAAGCTGAACTGCACTCAGTTTGCTGAGAAATATTTATAGAATAGATAAAATGATACACAAAGCAACGCAAAGTATTAGATACATGGACGCCTATGAATGATAATGTCTGAGAATGTGATTTCGGTAGTTTTAAGAGTGCTTTAGTTCAAAATAAATTTTATCTGAATACCGAAATATAATGAAGGTGCTAAGTAAACTACAAGGCTGTACAAAAGTATTTAAGTATGTTTCCAGCCATTAGTATAAATTGCTGAAAGAGAAATTTGAACCTGATAAGTATTTTCTTCCTAAACTAAATTTCTCCATTATATAGTATATATATCAAGTACAGGATTGCTCAGAAGTATTGGAATACATACTTGGCTATACACAGTAACCTTATTTTCCAAAATAACAAGTTTTGTTAAAGATTTCAAGAAGTATTGGAAAGGGTTCATAATCTATGCTTAACGCATGATTTTTCTTACATGTTTAAAATTGTGTTGAATATATCACCTTGAAATTTGTTGGGAGTCAGAATCCTATTTAAAAATAAGAATAAGTGATTTTTTTTTTTTTTTTTGGCTTAAATGAAATAAATTGAAAATATTTTAATAAAAAACTTGGAAAATTGCAAAAATTTCAACAACATATTTTTCATTATTTAAATGATTTTTTTTTTTTTTTTTTTTTTTTTTTTTTTTTACTCAGATCTATATTATTAGATATCTTCGAAGAATCTCGTTAGTTACAAAATTTTAAAAAGTTTCAAAGATTTACCTAAAATTGAATTTTAAAAAATTGTGCCAAAAAAAAAAAAAAAAAAAAAAAAAAATTGAAGAAAAAGCAGAAAACTACATAAAATATATTGCATTAATAGTGCATAAAATATATTACATGCACATCATTTTTTGCTTTGTTTTTTTGCTATAGGATGCCGGAGTCACCCCGATGGTTGTTAAATCGTGGAAAGATACAAGAAGCTGAAAGTTTGATATTAAAAGCTGCTAAAATCAATGGAGTAAATATTTCAGATGAAGACAAAACAGTATTTAAAAGAATTTTAACTGAAAAAAGCATGGTAATGTGCATATTCTGGAAGTATTTATTTACAGATTTCAATTTTAGAGATTCTTATATTTATATTAGCCGAATTGCGGGGTTTTAACCATGTTAATTATTCCCAGTGAAAGACAACGCTTGCGCACGCGCAAAACCTGTATATCTGTCGGGGGCTTGCGGACAGCCGACTTTCAATTACATTTTTTAATAATATTGTTTTAAGCTAAATCGACCCAAATGCTCGGCGCTGTTATAAATGAAAGACATATTCCAAAAGGTTGAACTTTTAAACCCCAAATGCCACAATCAAATCGAAAAAAGTTTCGCAGTTGCCCTTGTGAAATAAAAAGTACATATGCGATATCTAGATAAATTCACTTTGGAAAGACCTCATTTGAAATTCGTATCAATAAATCAATAATCATAAATCAAAATAAAGAAAGTAACATAATTCTTACCTTAAATCCAGGAATATGCCCTCCAGTCCAATTTTCAACTCTGGCTCAAAGAAATGATCCTGCATATCTCACAATCACGATTGCTAAAGTATTTTGGATAAAAAAAAGAGGAAAAAATATATTAATGAGGCATATGAAAAGGAGGCAGTAGTAAATAAAAAAAAAAGTTCCAAGATGTTTCTATCTCAAAATTCAATTAACAGTTTCTTGGATAAATATTTTTGTACACACAAACAGAATAATAATCTCTTGGCTAACATAGGTATATATAAAACAAGCACACATTAGTAATTATTCGAGGATGGATCATCAATCGATCCTTTTAAAAGGTTTTTAGACTGAAACTTCGTTCCGGTAAAGCACAAGCATGCGGAGCCCATCTGCTCCCAACCGTAGCTGGCGGTCATCTCTCCGCCAGAAATCTTAAAATATTCTCACTCTGCATATTGCAGTTAGCTTGCAATAATTTGCCTGGGCCTTTGGACTTCGTTCAGCTATTGAAATACAGTTACATTATGAGTATGCTTTTGTGGTTTTTGAAGCTAACTCGCCTCTACATATTATTTTTTTTTTGTATGTGTCATGTTACATATAGTTGATGGTGCAAGTTTCCTTCGATGGAGCACTAGATGTTTTTTCAATAGTAAAACTTTAATTTGATTTCTGGATTAATGTGAAATATAATATTCGTAGAGAGATTAAAAAAAAAAAAAAAAAAAAAAAAAAAAAAACACTTTTCCCATACAGAAATCATACATTTTTTCAAGACAAGGATACAGGACAGACTGAAAATCAAAGTTCACTGCAGACATATAATGATGTATTTCGAAAAAAAATAAGGAAGAAAGTACCTCCCGCCCATTTCCTTTATTTATACTTAATCATTGAAGCCCTAAAACTTACCAGGGATACGCCTTATGATATAATAAACCTGTATCCAAAATTCAAAGCAAGTCAAATAATTCTGCATAAAAACCCATTTATGTAATTTAAGAAACGTTGTCTGCAGTTCTTTCCTTTATAATTAGCCATTAAACTTCCAAAACTGTTCAGAAATTCAACTTATCAGAAAGAACCTACATCCAAAATGTAAAACAAATCGGATAACTCTGCATAAAACTCTATTTAGCTAACTTTAGGGGAAGGTAATCACCCGTACACCCCTTTATAATTAACAAAAGAAACACCATAACAAATAAGCGAAGCTCCTTGTTACTATGAAATTGTATTCAAAAATTGAAACAATTCTGTTAATTCTGCATAAAACACATTTACATAGATTATGAGGGGTAGTTTCCCCTATCCTCCCTTTATACTTATCCAGTGAATTCCAAAAACAGGGAAATCAATCAGGGAAGCGCCTTTTCAGAATAAACCTGTATACGAAATTTAAAGCAAATCGGTAAATTTTGCGTGAAAAACCTAAATTAAAACGGGGGGATTAACCCCCATTCCCCATCTTTAAACTTATCCAATGAACATCCAATACTAATCACGGAGGCACCTCATTAGAATGATCCTACATCTAAAATTTCAACAAAATCTATTAATTCTGCATGAAAAACCCATTTATATAAATTAAGGGGAGGGGCAATAGCCCCCGTTCCCCTTCTTATACTAATCGAATGAACCCTCAAAACTAATCAGGGAAGCGTCTTATCATAATAAGCCTATATCCAAAATTTCATGTAAATCGGATATTTTTATCAGAAGTTGTCGCGTTACGTACGTACATATATACATTACAGAACGGGCGGGCACATAAGTTCTCAGGCTTTGATAGCCTGTGAGCTAAATAAAGAATAGTGCCCAGTTAAACTGATGGCATTGAGCTCACAGGCTACAAATACTAATTGTACATTAAAGCCTTATATTTTCAAGGTTTAATTCCGTTCGAAAAAAATTAAGAAGGGGAAACAGCTCTCCCCTTTCCTCTTTTTTATACTTAATCATTGAACCTCCTATACTATCAAAGACATGCTTTATCATATAAAAAATCTATATCCAAAATTCAGAGCAAATGAGATAATTCTTAATAAAAACCCATTTAGCATTTATATAATTTAAAAGGAGTTATCCCCCTCTTTTATACTTAACCATTAAACTTCCAAAACTATTCAGAGATTTGAACGGAATCTGAAAATTCTGTTTCAAAAACCCATTTATATAAATTAAGGGGGGGGGGGAATTAGAACCCCTGTTCCCCCTTTTTATACGTATTCAATGAACACCTAATAACAGTCACGGAATCGCCTCATCAGAATGATCCTAATCTAAATTTTGAACAAAAACTTAATTCTGCATGAAAATCCCATTTATATCAACTAAGGGGAGGGGCACGAGCCCCCCGTTCCCCCTCTTATGCATATCGAATGAACTCCAAAAACTAATCAGGGAAGCGCCTTGTCAGGATATACCTACATCTAAAATTTCAAGTGGATCGGATATTTTTATCATGAGTTATCGCGTTACGCACGAACATACAGAACGGACGGGCACATAAGCTCTCAGGCTATGATAGCCTGTGAGCTAAAAAGGAGTTCAGAGTTTTGATTATAAATGTTCTTTTATAAAAATAAAAATAAATGTTCTTTATCATGGAAAAATTCTTACTTCTAATACTTACCCTAAATCCCCGAAAAAAAAAATATTTCGTAATTCATCGCAGTTTTACTATGCATTTTAAAACGAAGTTTGGGAAGGAATTTGTTGAAGAGATTCGCTGCCTTTGCTTCGGTTTCTATGTAATTTAGAGTAAATACCCCATCCTTCACAAGGTTTCTGATTCGATGATATCTTAAAGAAATATTGTTTTATTTTAACATGATACTTGTCGCTTTCGGCAAGCTTAATACAAGACTGGTTCACTGGTTGTCTTCTAGTAAGGTAACTGGTTGTTGCTGCGTAAGTTCAAGATCCTTAAGAATCGTAACTAGCCAGACGGTCTATTGGGCTGCACTAGCGGCAGGAATGTATTCCGATTCTGCAGTTGACATTGTGATGCAGGCCAGTGTTGCCAGATATTTGAAAGCCAATTTCCCCAAAATATCTGAAATTTTCCCCAAATCAGGGCTTTTTTCGGAGAAAAGTCACCAACGCAATTTCTACTCAAAAAGGCAAGTTCTCAATTTTCAATTTTCCTTAATAAAAATTTTTAAACAAATTTAAACTCAATTTTTTCCCCAAATCAAGCAGTAAAAAAAAAAAAAAATCCCCATTTATGAAAAAAAATAAACATTTAATCGCAACAGAATTTCACTTCTATATATTCAAAGCTAACAAAAAAAAAAAAAAAAAAAAAAAAAAAAAAAAAAAAAGTTATAAAATTGTTTTTATTTTTGTTGTATAAATCTATACTATTAAATGAAATGCATTTCTGTGCTTGTGTTTCTGTCCACAATGACAGGAAAATCTGAATCACTTATCTAAAAATTCAGATGGGGGATAGCCCAATGCAGATCATGTTGAATCTCTAATACATGTAAACGGTGAACACGACCACGAGAATGATTTATAACTATTATTTCTGTATTTTATTTTCGTTTTCCAAACCAAAATCGAGTTCGAAACAGAAGTTTGGGGTAAATGGGAGAGCTATATCCCCCCTTAATTTGTTTTTTGAACGACAGTAACCCTTGAAAATATAAGATTGTAATGTATAATTAGTATACGTAGCATTTGAGCTCAATGCCATCAGTTTAACGGGGCGATATTATTTTTATTAATTATAGAAATATTCGTATTATTTTAAGGCAAGTTTCAATAATGCGAGTTTTTTTTATAATAAGATAAATGTCTTTTCCCTATTTTTTGACTGCGTATTTCCCTGATCTGTCACCTTTCTTAGGTTCTAGAATAATGTTATCCAGGGGAATATACCAATATTTTATTCTAGAAAAATTTCTATTGTTTAATGGCAAGGTTAAATAAGGCAGATTTTTCTGTAAGAAGATAATGGTCTTTTTCTTATTTTTTGACTACTGTTACCTTGACCTGTCGCCACCCTGCTCTAATTTTAAGAAGTATGCATTTAACCCTTTCACGACTAAGATAAATATTTTTCCCATTTTAAAAAATTGATGATTTTTGCATTTAATTATAACCTTATCTGCATTTTTTTTAATAGAGAATGTCAAAATAAAACATATGTTGAATGCAATTATGTAAAATATGTGCAAATTATGCTAAACGCTTCATAGAAAATAAGACGGATATTTGTAATATGTGCAATGTCCATCTTTGTTTTATAGAATATGATAATTAACGCATCATTTGCTACAATAACATAGTATTATTTTAATTAATATTTTCTTATAATAAGCCAATAAATAAGAGACATTGCATAACAAGACTAATTATATTTTTTGTTACCTTTATACAGCTCATATTCAAAATATTAGAATAATTAGCTTTTTTTTAGAAATTGAAAATATCGTTTGGTAATTTAATGTCTTTTAATGAAAATATGCAAACGATATTTTTATTAAGAACTTATTGTTGATTAAACTTACTTGTTATCTTAAATTTAATATCATTTTTGAAAAGATTAATTGCAAAAAAAATTATTTTGAAAAGTCAAAATATTAGAATATTTATTCAAGTGGTTCAAAATATTAGAATATTTCACATTAATTCTCCTTTAATTATTACCAATTCTTAACTGGTGGCATCATTGATTAAATTCAGACTATTTTATTTAAAATCAGTATTCTTTTTTGCAGTTTGTTTCTTTTTCGTCTTAAAATGGGCCGTGTGAGTGATATTCCTGAATCTACTAAACTTCGTATGGTTGATTTGTATCGGCACGGTAAAAATCAATGTTTTATAGAGAATTATTTACATTGTTCGCAATCGAGCGTTAGTAAAATACTAACACAATATTCAAAAATTGGAAAATTTCAAAATAATCGCCGAAATGGTGGCCGAAAACCAAAAACATCTGCTAGAGATGACAGGAAACTGAAGCGTATAGTTAAGAAAAACCGTTTTAAAAGTGTGCGATTCTTGCACCGAAAATGGAAAGAAGAAGGAGTTGAAATTTCTACATCGACAACATTAAGACGTCTCCATAAATTTAAATTTGAATCTCGTGTACCGAAAACAAAACCTCTCATGACTGCAAGACAAAAGCGTATAAGATTGAATTGGTGTAAATCAAGACGTTTATGGAGCAATGAAGATTGGAAAAATATATTATTTAGTGATGAAAGTATGTTTTGTGTTTCATATGGTAATCAAGGTATTCGAGTTTGGAGAATGAAGCAAGAAGCATTTGATAAAAAATATCTTAAACGTTCCGTAAAATTTGCTGCTAGTGTCATTGTTTGGGGTTGTATGAGTGCAGAAGGACCTGGAAAGTTATGCATCGTCTACGAAAAGGTTAACTCTCTGATATATCAAGAAATTTTAGAATATTACATGTTTTCATCATCAGAAGATTTATTTGAAGATGATTTCATCTTTCAACAAGATTTAGCGTCCCCGTATACCTCGGTGTCAACTAAGAATTGGTTCCGCCAACGCAACATTAAGGTACTTCCTTGGCCACCAAATTCACCAGATCTTAATTCCATCGAAAACTTATGGTGTATAATGAAGAAAAAACTTCAAGAAAATCCTCCTTCAAGTAAAACTGAGTTAGTGGCACGTATAAAGTCTATTTGGGCTAATATTGATAGAAATGTTTGTAAACACCTTGTATATAGTATGCAAGATCGATTGTATGCTGTTATGAAAGCTAAAGGGGATGCTACAAAATATTAACTATCATTTACTTCATATTCATAAGGTAATATTGTTGCGTAAAATAAAATATTCTAATATTTTGAACCAATCAAAAATTTATTCTAATATTCTGGTGTGTTTAAGGAAGCTGTATACCTAATTTATTGTGTTGTATTTTATATTTTATAAATGTTAAAATCTTATCTAAACATTCCAGATTTAATTTATAAGAAATTTAATTGCATTTACTTAGTATAAAAAATAAAGAAATGACAGATAATTTTTTCTTATTACATTTTCTCAATTATTCTAATATTTTGAATATGAGCTGTAGTTCATTAGGAAAAATATTTCTCATAAAATAATAATAATAATAATAACCTACACATTGCTATGTTTATTTCTTATTTTTATTTATTCTACATCTAAACAAACTTAAATAAACAGTTAATACTAATATTCACTCTTAGCAAACTTATAGTCCTGAAAGGGTTAAAGTTAATGTATCTATACATTGCTATAGGAAATTTCTTATTATTTAATGGCAAGGTTAAATAAGGCGTGTTTTTTTTTTAAATAATAGTATAATGGTCTGGTCCCTATTTTTTGACTGCGTATTTCCCTGATCTGTCTCCTTCCTTATGTTCGAGAAGTATGTTATCCAAAAGAATACTCCAGTATTTTGTAATAGAAAAATTCCTATTATTTAATGGCAACGATAAAAATCAAATAAGGCGAGTTTTTTTTATAATAAGAAAACGGTCTTTTCTCTATTTTTTGTCTGCTCTTTTCTCTAATCTGTTGTCACATACGGTCATGCGTGACCCTGCTGTTGGTTCGAGAAATATACTATACAGGAAAATATACCATTATTTTATTATTGAGAAATTCGTTTTACTTAAGAGCCCACAATAGTCACAGAAAAATTACTCAAAAAGACCCGGATGACCATGTAAAGTCTATGGGAGCGTTCTTTTCGAATATCTCGCTCCAATTTTAATATGTTTGCATGATTTTTTTGCACAAGATAGCTGAGGGCGATCCACAACCGGGCTAGTTTTTACTTTTTCGATTTTGGTTATATATTTTTTATATTACGATAGTTTCAATTTCAGAACCGGTTTAAACCGGTTTCGAAAGTTAAAGTATTTTTTTAAAGAAAATCTGAAACAAAAATTTAAAAAGTAAAAACTAGCCCGGTTGTGGATCGCCCTCAGCTATCTTGTGCAAAAAAACCATGCAAAAATATTAAAACTGGAGCGAGATATTCGAAAAGAACGCTCCCATAGACTTTACATGGTCATCCGGGTCTTTTTGAGTAATTTTTTTGTGACTATTGTGGGCTCTTAATGGCACGTTAATTAAAGCAAATTTTTCTATAAGTAGATAATACAACTACCCTATTTTTTTTATTGTTTTCTACCATACCCTGATCTAATATTGCCACTGGGTTTTAGGTTTTAGAAGTACGCTATCCAAGGGAATATACCAATGTAATGCCATAAAAATAAATTCGTTTTAATTAATGGTATGGTTAAATATAGGTGAGTTTTAGTATTAGAAATATATGGTATTTCTCCCTATTCCATTGCTTTTTATTCCTGATTCGTTTCAGTTACTAACAAGGAAGGTCTCCATACGGGCATACTCAGAAAAATCTGAAAAAATTACAGAATGTTCTTCTCATACAGTTATATATGTTTATAAAAAAAATTTCGGAGGAATTTCCTTATTACGTCCGTAAAAAAATAATAAAAATTTCGTTTATTTGGCGATTTATCTCCGGTTGGCGAAAAAACGAAATTTTGAAAAATACGCTTTTACGCTTCGAATACTTTTTAAAGAAAAAACTTTCTATGTTCAATTTATTTAAATAAGTTTAGTTTAAGTAATTTTAGTTTTGCATTTTTACTTTACTTTAAGTGTAATTTTGTCATATTCGTTTATATGTACTTTTAACAAAATGAAATTAATATATTTTATCATTTAAAACACAATTTAAATTGATTAAAATTGTTCCAAATTGAAAAATACACTGTTAAAAATCTGCTGCATTTTGTTGCAGCACGGTTACTTGGCCGTGAAATGGAGCTTTCTCATTGGTTGGAATAGAGATATTATATACAAGCGGTGGAGTGCGTTGCAACAAAATGCAGCAGATTTTTAGCAGTGTATGACGCGGTCAATTGACCGTGCTATGGAGCATTCTCATTGGTCAGAAGAGAGATATTCTATAAAAGTAGTGGAGTGACGTTGCAGTAAATGCTGCAGATTTTAAAAAGTGAAGTCAATTAAAATCAATTTTCAGATTCGTTAAAATCGTCTGCTTTTGGCGAGGAAATGCATTGCTCGCCAAATCCCGCGTCGCTTTCAGCTTTTCACGCCAATTATTCCAAACTATTTTATTTTTTTTACATATTTAATAATGTAATTCCGCCGATAATTTTCACTGATCTTTTATTACCTACATGAGTAGTTTAATTCGTATTTTTTTCAAAAGATTCTGCGTATGCCCCCAATGGAGACCTTTCTGCGTATATTTAAAATAGAAAAAAAAACTGTTATTTTGAAATTTTTGAGAGTTTTTAATGTGACAATAAAAAACAGATGTAAAACATCTGACAACGTATTAATGTGACATTGTCTTTTTTTATTCCAGCAAAATAAATCTGCGGGTCAAAATGTGAATATACTCGATTTACTCAGGAGGCCTGGATTGAGAAAAATTACATTAATTTTCTGTGCTATCTGGTAAGAAGTAACATTATTTCCAAGCAGCATCGTGTGTTCTTAATTAATTCCTAGTGAAACTGTTCGCGCAGTTATTTCGTTTTTGTACTATTTTTAGTCCCCAATATGCTTTTTCTTTCGGGCAGCATTTAAAGTGTCGTCGCTACAAAGTAACGTTATGTGATATAAGCCGTAAAACAAGGAGTGGATCATAACAACCGATTTTGGAGCATCGATTAATGGAATTTCTATAAATATGAGATTATTATAGAACGACGAGTATGCAGGGTGTTTATAATGTCCCGGACCCATACAGACTGTAAAACTAACGACTAAATAAATACCCGTGTGATGGCGTTATTTTAAAACTGACTACCCGTTTAAAAATTGTCGTTACTCGTTACTGCTCAAAAACCGGCTAGTAGTAGGAAAAGGAGAGTTTAAGCTCAAGCGCAGGCGGGGCTGCGGGGCCGTCCCGCCTGCGGTGCCTCCTGCGGTACCTCCATGCCTCCGACTGCCCCGCCTGCGGTCCCTCCTGCGCCCACCGTGACACCGCCACTCTCCTACCCCCCACTATGCATCCCCCTCCACGAACGCCCCCTAGTGGAAAAAAGGAACATTCTATTATAACATGAGAGGTGATCAACCTTCCCTAATTAAAAATATTATCAATCACATCTCAACATTGAATCATACTATAAGATGAAGATTAAATTTATATTTGAATTCTGAACAACCATAATTTTAATGAGTATTATTAATTAAGCGAAACAATGGAAAATCACAGTTTTTAACCATTTTATTTGGATTTCTTCAACTACATGATGAGATTATCAATTTAACACAAGAAAGTTAAACATATATTTGAACTTTGCTTGATAGACATCTTAATGAGTATCGTTAATTAAGTAAAAACAATAGAAAATATCCAGTTTTATAGAAAAAGACTGATTTCTTACGATTTTTATCAACTATATGATCAATGTAACGACTTAAAAGTTGAAAGTTAAAGGTACATCCTAGTTTTTCAACTGCTATAACCTTAAAGAGTATCGTTAATTAAGTAAAAACAATTGAAAATATCAAGTTTTATAGAAAAAGACTGATTTACGATTTTTATCAACTGCAACATCAGTGTATCGACTTACAAGTTGAAAGTTAAACATGCATTCTAGTTTTTCAACAGCTATAATCTTAATGAGTATCGTTAATTAAGTAAAAAACAATGGAAAATATCAAGTTTTATAGAAAAAGTCTGATTTCTTACGATTTTTTCAACTCAAACTTCAGACTATCAATTTGATAGAAAGAAATTTAAGCATGCATTCCAGTTTTGGAGAACCATTTCCTTCATGAACATTATTAATTAAGCAAAACAACAGAAAATATTAAATTTTTATCTGATTTCTTCATATTTTTTGATTTTTTTTTTTTAAATATAAAATCAGAATACACAACTTAAAATAGAAATTTAAACATAGTTTTTAGTTTTTGAACAGTCGTTACCTCAAAGAATTTCGATAATTGAACAATTAACAAAGGAAACTAATGATTTTTTAACGGAAAAAGACGAATTAAACGAATTTGGTTAACTTTTACTCTAATTGGAAATTTCATCGTACTTTATATATACCAACTAAGTAGAATTTTAATACATAAACGAATAATTTTGAGAAATCCTCAACACACAAATGTGAACCTGCAGAGCATTTCTTATTACGTCATATCTAAACTAAAACTTTTTTCTACAACCCCTCCACCCATGTCTCCAAGTAGGGGAAACACACAATAGAGTTCTGACGTCACAACTTACAAAGGTATACAAAAAAAATGTTTACGTTCAAGTAAAAGTATCGCATAGAGAGAAAAAAGAAGACATTTAAACTATTTATCCATTCTAGTTTTATAACAGTTACCACAACATCATCAAATTAAAATTTGAAGTCATAATGAGTGTAATTAATTAAGCAAAATAATAGAAATATTAGTTTTTCAGAGGGGGAAAAGACGAATTTAAACAAATTTTATTAGTTTTACACTAGTTTAATAATAATTTTAAGAGGAAAAAGACGAATTTAAACTTTTTTTTTTTTTAGTTTTACACTATTTTTTCTCATCTCCAACACGGATATATCAATTTTAACAGAAGAATTAAACGTATATTTTAGTTTTTAACAACAAAATCTTAACAAGTATCATTAATTAAACAAAAATAAATATCAGTTTTAAAGAAAAGACGAATTTGAATAATTTTACACTAGTATTTTCAAAAGCAACATGGAAATATTAATACTTATTCACATATTTCACTTATTCACTGTATTCAATACTATATTTAATAAATTTGGATACACTTTAAGAATTTCCTAATCTATAATTATATATTAGCTGTATATTTAATGTTACCCATGTTTTCAACATTAGTTCATAATCGTGAATTTTGTATTTTAAATACCATGTATTCAGGTTCAGATTATTTTCACTTGAAATCATACAGAATTTTTTAACAGAGTTTGTTTTTGAAATCATTGAAGCAACTGTATTTAATATTTTTAACACCAATTTTCTAAGATTTTTTAACATTTTCCGGTTATACATTCCTCAAAAGTATATATTCTAAACAATAGAAAATATTAATTTTAAGAATAAAAAGACGAATTTAAACAAATTTTATTAGTTTTACAATATTTTTTCTCATCTCCAACACGGATATATCAATTTTAACAGAATTAAACGCATATTTTAGTTTTTAAGAACAAAAATGTAATAAGTATCATTAATTAAACAAAAAATAAATATCAATTTTCAAGAAAAGACAATTTTTTACACAAATTTTCAACTTTGAAATACATTTGTTTACATATATTGTTACAATATATTACTAAACTTAAACTTTTTAAAAAGTTTGAATGTCTTTACAATTGGTTCATATTTATATTTTTCACGTCTTGACTGCATTCGAAATCTTACAACAAAAGTATACTTTTATTATTTTTATTATTATTATTATTCTAGAAAACCTAAAAAGTCATTTCTTGCTGCTTTAAACACTTGGCATATTAAAACTACTCTGAGATATTCTACCCATATAATTAATCAAATTAGGACATGATTCATCTTACACTTCAAAATTTCTGAATTTTTAAGCTATTCTGCTGATTAATAGCTGATTTTACAATACTTATTTCCATCAAACTTTATTCTTGATCCTATATATTTTAGGAGTACAGAATTTTAACATCTGTTTATATCTACTTATCAGAAAATTATCAAAACACCCAACAACATTTTCCAAATATGAATATTATCTTTACAGTTTAATAATACAAAACATACACGAATACAAAGTTTAATTTTTACAAACATTTTATATTTCAAACCAAACTTTTCGGAATTTTCACATCATAAGAGCAAACATTAGACGAACTTTTTAACTTTTTAACTTTTTTTATTGCTTAGATCTTTTCATCATAACTTTTAATTATGATAATTATCCATTTTTAGGTTGATTGTCGAAAAACTGTAACTGAAATTACATAAACTTAATGTAAAAAACCATGTTCTCACACAATTTCTTGAAATTCAACAAAGAATTGACTATTACTTATCTATTATTATTCTTATTAAATACTTATCTACATCAATATCAACTCTCGACAGTATATAGATATTTCATCATTACACACTTACAACTCTTTTCAAACGTTTATCAGAAAATAAGTCAATCAAAGTCTAGTAGTTATCACACCTGTTCCTCAGAAATATTACTATCATATGAAACAGTAAAGAAAATTAATAGATATTTAATATTTAATAGCCTCATACGTGAAATTACTGTCGAATGAGAATACTAATAATCTATAAAATCAACTGTTGAACAAAAAAATAGCACAGATTACCGAAAATTCAAATGTTTTTTCTACAAAAGTTACAAAAATTAACAAATGAATGACAAGTTAGAGAAATAACTAAAAAAGTTAATGAACATATTTACAAATTTATTAAAATCACACCTTTTTCTGGATTACAAACCACAATTTCTTGAAAAATTTATCACCGAATTTGTAAGATTTTAGTCCTAGTATTACAAACACTCAATAAATATTCAAAATTAACAAAAATATAATTTTTTAGTCTCATCAATAAGCAGAAATTCTATATTAAAAGAATATTTTCATAGTAGTACTTATAAAAATGAGAGTTTACAAACTGATTTTCATAATTTTATCACATTTAAATTTAATATTTTACATAAAACATTATTTAATCAAATTTTATGCTTTCTAATTCAGTAAAATTCAATACTTTTTTAGTTTTTAAACCAATACCACAATATTTATTTACATCAAACTTGATTCTTCACCTTTTATATTTCCACATTACACACGTGAGATAAATACTAACTTGGATCAGGAGTTGAAATCAATTGATTCCATTCGATTTTCATCATGTACGCATTGCTTCTACACGAAATTTCTTACTGCTATAATCATCTAATGTATTAAAACTAATCTACTCATATTTTTAATCAATTCATCAGATGTTTCATCTCGCACTTCTGAATTATCGTGCATCAAGTTGCTTAAAATATAAATACTATCTTTATAGTTTTAATGATATATAGTATACATGGTTTATCTTGAGTTAGCACTTCCATAGTATTAATCAAATTATGTGTTTCATCTTGCACTTGATCTTAATGTTTTCATCTTGCATCTGAATTATCGTCCATCGAGTTTTTTAAATAATAATATATTTATAGTTTTTGATTATACATAGCATGTACAAATACAATCTTTAATTTTAACATTTCATATTTCAAATAACCTATTTCCGAAACCAAGCTATGCGAATTTTACCACAATGCTTATTATCATAGAATAATTTGTGTTTCACACTTTTCTAAAAATTATCAGATATGTACCCCTCAGAGAAATTACTATCATATGAATAAATGAAGAAAATTTAATTTATATTAAATGTACACGAAATTGATTGCAATATACATGTATTTAATAAAAATAAATAAATAAGCGATTATTTATACATTAAACCTTTACTAAATATATATTTCTTTCATTATACAGATGTTTCAACAAGATGAACCAAAACAGCAGCAAACTTCAGAAATTAATGACCCGAATGATTCATCCCTAGCACATGTACCGTTAACGAATAAACATATGTGAGTACTTATATGAGAAATACTAGAATTCGTATATGAAACGTAATTAGAGTAAATACAAAATGATTTGTCTTACTACCTACACTTTAACAAGTGCTTTTTACCTATATTATTGAAGAGAATCCTAACTGTGTCCATTTATTTCTACTACATTTTATCTCTACTATATTTTACTACTATATACTCTACTATATTTTACATCTACCACATCTTATTTTTCTGTGCTCTATTTGCTACAAACACTTCTTAAGTAAATGGAATTTAACAGAACATACAAAAATCTATACATGTGAAAAACCTTACACTTGGAAAGATTACCATAAATGCTGTTTTCAAGGAGACATGAACCAAAAATGCACACATCATCATATAAAGCATCATCAGATATATGTAAACTTAGCGAAGATATTTAAAAATTAGTCAGACTTTTGAAGAATTTAGAAATAAAGGAAGATATTTAGGCTATTTATCCATCATATTTTCACAACACTTACCACAATATCTCAAACTTAAAATTTGGAAGACATACACACTGCTGAAAAGTAATTTTGTGATTCTTCTAACCAGTATGAATGTATAGATGTTATTTTGCAGTGTATTCTTTAAATGCTCACATTAAATATTCTTTTATATGCATATATCGTTGTGTTTATTTTTCTAATACCTATTACATTAATGAAATACATAACATTTTAAGTGAAATAACACTCTCACAACTTAAAAAATGCATAAGAACATACAAAAAATAAACAGATGTATGAAAAAATATGCAAGTTTACAAAATATTTTCATTGTTTTCTAGAAATATTAACAAAAAATATTTACAATATGAAAAAATTGTAAAAGTGAAAAGAAAAAACATAAATGTAAAAACAAAAACCACAAAGTGAAAAACTCATAACAAAGTTTTTGAAAAAAAAATATTTACAACAAAATTTTTTTTACAAAAACCAAAACTTCCAAAAATATTTTTTTCAAAAAATTTTTTTTTCAAAAACATTTTTTACAAAATTTTTTTTTTCAAAATAAGTTTTTACAAAAGTAAAAAAAAGAAAATCACAACGTTAAAAAAATGAAAAATTTTTGTTAAAAAAAATGTAAAAAAATTGCAAAAAAATGTTGCAAAAATTTCAAAAAAGTTATGAAAAAAGCTTCAAAAATTTCGTTGGTTTTAATGCAGTATGCAATGGCGAAACCATTGCATTTGCTATTAAAAACAACAAAATTTTTGAGACTTTTTTCATAACTTTTTTTGAAATTTTTGCAACATTTTTTTGCAATTTTTTTACATTTTTTTTAACAAAAATTTTTCATTTTTTTAACGTTGTGATTTTCTTTTTTTTACTTTTGTAAAAACTTATTTTGAAAAAAAAAATTTTGTAAAAAATGTTTTTGAAAAAAAAAATTTTTGAAAAAAAAATTTTTGGAAGTTTTGGTTTTTGTAAAAAAAATTTTGTTGTAAATATTTTTTTTTCAAAAACTTTGTTATGAGTTTTTCACTTTGTGGTTTTTGTTTTTACATTTATGTTTTTTCTTTTCACTTTTACAATTTTTTCATATTGTAAATATTTTTTGTTAATATTTCTAGAAAACAATGAAAATATTTTGTAAACTTGCATATTTTTTCATACATCTGTTTATTTTTTGTATGTTCTTATGCATTTTTTAAGTTGTGAGAGTGTTATTTCACTTAAAATGTTATGTATTTCATTAATGTAATAGGTATTAGAAAAATAAACACAACGATATATGCATATAAAAGAATATTTAATGTGAGCATTTAAAGAATACACTGCAAAATAACATCTACACTGTTAAAAATATCCCTGTAAAATTACGGGCAGAGACCGGCAGCAGAGATTCCAGCCATACACCGTAAAAAAAAATTGAATGCCCATCATTTTATGCAGCCCGTAATTTTACGGGGCTAAGTAATACGGCATTAACTGTATAATTACGGTCCTTAAATGTTATTTTATGGTCTGCCTAGTTACGGTCAGGGCGTAAAAAATACTGTAAATTAACAGTGCGTGATCGTATATGTTTAACCATAATCTTACGGTCCATGAATGTAATTTTATGGTCTGTGCTATTACGGTTAGGGCGTAAAAAAGACCAATTTAACAGTGAGTGATCATATATGTTTAACCATAATCTTACGGTCTTGGCACATAATTTGATGATATGTTAGCATGCATTTAATGGACTGGCCATATATTTACAAAAAAGATAATATTCTTGGTAAAAGCAGCATGACTTTACAGCAGGAAATTTCACATGGAAATGAACTTACATAATAAGAGTTCAACCAAATATTTTAAAATATTGGAGGAATGTTATAATAGAAGTTCATTTACACTTTATAAAAGCCTTCGTGCATTTTTTTTTTTTTTTTTTTTTTTAAATTTTTAAACAATATATAATTGGGCAGTTTAACAGTAAAATATAAAAGTCATTCATTGTGAATTTATAGATTTAATTTTAAATTTAAAGCAACGTAGTTTGATAAACTTGTCAGACATGGTTATTATGAAAAAGAAGCAAGGGATAACTTACATTTCTGTAACAACTTACAGGTGCATAATTTTAAAATACTGCACACTACTGTTCAAAATATACTGTGTTCTCAACACAAGTGAACATTTATTCATGGATGTTTTGTATTTCAGGCATCCAGATAAAATGTTCGTATCAAAAGTTCATAAGAAGCATACACTTCTAATAATCCAAGAGCTGACAGTTCAAAAACATTATCGAGCACAAGAAAAAAATCCTTTTTTTTATCGAAGAGTAGTACTGTTGAAAATATGACCCTTTTAATGCATCGTCACTCCACCACTTTTATAGAAAACTATTACTTAACCATATTATGGCGCATTCTCATGGATCAAAATATATTCTATAAAAGTGGGGGAGTGACAATGCAGCAAAAAAGGTCAAATTTTTAGCAGTACTACTCTTCAATAAAATAAAGGATTTTTTTTCTTGTGCTCGATAATGTTTTAAAGGGGAATGGAATGATCTGGGTCTGCCAGAATTGAAAAGGTGCATAAGCCAAAAATTAATATTAGAGGTTTACTCAAAAGGTTTAACATTGGGTTTGCCGTATGAAAACATGGAAAACTGGGAGCAGGAAAACTCAATAATAAATCTACGAATGAGCCAATAGTGGCATTAATTTTTGGCTTATGCACCTCCTATTTTCAGCAGGCATGGATTATTCCATTCCCCTATTACCATTCTTCCATAAAATAAAGGTTTTTTTTCTTGTGCTCGATAACATAGGTTTTACTGCTGTTTGGCTCTTGGACTATAAAATACACATGAGTTGTTGAAAACATTTTCTGGTTATTAAGCAAAGAGTCATTCAATTAACCCAACATAATAATGAATAGAAAATAAGCATATCAAAATCAGAAATGATTCACTTAGTGTTTTCAAAATGAGTTATTTTCCATAATCAACAGAAATGTAGTCAAATGTTACTCTGTATTTTATTTTGAACATAATAAAAATCTAAAAAACAGCCCTTTCAATACATTAGTGTTGTGGAAAAAGCTTCATTGCAAAAACTTAATTTTACACATTGATTAGAATATTTTCATTAATACTGTGAATATTGATTCTGAGAAAAGTATGTCTGAAGAAAGTTCTTAATTTTTAGAATCAAAACAATTTCAAATGTATTTCAAGCTTCAAGCTATTTAGAAAACTTAAAAAGAAATTTGAAATAATAAAACAAATCTTTATAATAGTTTGCAGTTCTATATAGCATAAATCTGAGATATTTCTAAAATATAAATTTATTCTTGTTTTATGGGTGTTTTAGGGATTTTGTAATTACTGTTAATTCAACAGTAAATAATACTGTTTGTTATGAGTCAATTTTAAATTTCAAAATTGACCAAGCTCACTTGAAAATAAATAATGTAGCATTCAGTTTAAATTCAGGTTTTTTTTAACCAAATGTTAGCAAATTTCCTGAAATTTCATTAAAAAAAATTAAGCATCTACATACTTCTAACATGATTAAAATAAAATGCAATGTGCTACATTTTATAATAATACAAATGATATTAAATATTTCTTTTGTTCAATTGTAACCTTAATTTGATGCTGGCTATACTATGCAAGTAAGATATTGCAAAGTATTTTAAACAATTCATTAAAAAAAGTACAATAGTTTTTTTAAGGGACAAAAAATTTTCACCATCAATAAAAGTGACAAATTATTATACTACTATCAAAATCATTAGACATAAATGCTTCAATTAAAATATACTTTAATACAGTCAGTTATTTGCAATTATAAGTTATCAATGAGTGCTTATAATATATATATTGGTGTCTATGTGTCATTTAGTAAAATTAGACAACAATTACCTATTCATATTTGGGAAGCCAATACTGCAGTTAAAAATCCCCATATCTTTTCCTAAAAGAATTCCCTTACCTTGCATCACATCATTTTGTTAATTTTATACTATCAAAATGCAGTTTTGGAGTAGATTGACTGGCCATTTGACCAGTAAAAATTAGACAGTTGCATTTTCTCTGACATTTTCCTACCTTATTATAAATTCTATAACTTTTAGTACCTTTCATATTAATTGCCCATTTTTTAAAATTTACGCTGAATTCTCTGACTTTAGGAACTGAAATTGGAACTTAAGATTAAATGAATAATCTGCTTACAATAACTACAAAAATTTATCAATAAACATAAATTTTATTTTTATGAATTTACAATTAACAACTGAATACATATAGAATATAAAAACAAGTCACTTAAAAATCATCACACATATAACATTTTCATGAGATCTGGCTTTTCGATCCATTTTCTGGATTGATTCCAAAGAAAGCCCTATTAAAAATACAAAACATACATATTAAAAATAATTATGCAAGTACAAAAAAGTAATTTTGTTCTAACACATAATTAAATCAGTAAGATTTAAACATTTTCCATTAATATGACATCTTGAATTAGACTTCTTCTCTGTTTAATGTTTCAATATATTTTATTATATATTAGAATGTCTTAAGGCCCCACATATGGCACAGAAAAAGACCCGGATTAAAATGAAAAGTCTATGGGAGTGTTCTTTTCAAGTATCTCGCCCAAATTTTAATATTTATGCATGATTTTTTTTGCATGAGATAGCTGAGTACGATCAAAACTGCCCTAGTTTTTACTTTTTCGATTTTGCTTTTATATTTTTTATATTACGATAGTTTCAATTTCAGAACCGGTTTCGAATGTTAAAGTAATTAAAAAAAATCTGAAACAAACTGAAAAAGTAAAAACTAGGTCAGTTGTGGATTGTCATCAGCTATCTTGTGCAAAAAAATCATGAAAATATTAAAATGAGCGAAATATTTGAAAAAAAATACCCCCATAGACTTTACATTATCATCCGGGTCTTTTTTTGCACCTAATGTGGAGCCTTAATATTATGAAATGTTTTACATGAGCATTTCTCATTATTAATCCATTCTTAATGTGTATTTGAAAAAAATTTTCATAGTCTGACTTAATCATCCCTTTATAAATTTTTAAATAATTAAAGAAACGGTGAACGGTAGAACCTTGCATTTTCATCAACATCTGTTAATTTTTTTCACTATTAATAACCACGTGTTCAAAAATTAATACTTTACTGTTTTCACAAGCTTGTTCCTTTATTGATAATAGAAACTCGTTTATATATTTTCAAGAACACAAAAAACTTTTATAAATAAAATTTTATTCTTTAACTTTTTGTGAAACTATAAATTTTTTATGGGGAAATACATATGTATAATTTAAAAAATATTAAAAAAATTTAGTGTTCTGGGAATTTCAAATATGCATAAATTAAAAAAATTCCACTTTGTAAATATTTTCTGATGTTTACAAATAAAAGGTACCAAAAATAAAAAAAATAAAAAATCTGTATCTTCTCTTTGTAAAACAAACAATATTTACAATTTTTTAAAAATCAGATTTGAAAAGGCCAAAACAATTAAAATACAAAAAAAAAAAATAAATAAATAAATAAATAAATAAATAAATAAAAATAAAAATAAATAAAATCCAGTGTATATAATCAAATGTAGTCTCATGCATCTTAAAAAAGCATGTTCAAAGTTTCTTCACAAGCTTCCTTTTATAAATTAAGACTATTCTTATAGAAGCTCTAGTTCACACATTTTTTAATTTATTCAATGTTAAATAAGTGTAAAATCTACTTTCTCTCTAAATGGAACAGCTAATTATTCCAAAATAAAATATATGAATAAGCTGTATATATGCACATTTTCATGCCAAATTCAAATAACTTTCTATGATAGTTGCAAAATAAAATTTTATTTTTTATAGTGAAGACAGAGCTTAAAAAGATAAATAGCTTGATAAAAAAATATGACATAAAAGTATATTTAATTCTACCAAAAAAAAAAGGAGGTCCAGTTGAATGCATATTACAGTACAGTCTTTAAATTCGACACTTCAAAAATTCAGTATCTTAGGAAATCTGCGTGCATTTCAAAATGTAAACAATGAAATCGGCAATTAAAAAGTATTCTTCCAAAAAGTAGTTATTGAAAATAAAATCATTTTTAACATAAATTGATAGGAAAACAGAGCAAAACTTCATTATTTAGCCAAATAATTTACTGTCCTTAACCAAATATGAATTCCAATATTTTTGAACAGTCCTGTATTTGATCTCTCTGTTGATATGCATACTATATAATAAGGAAATTTAATTTAGCAAGAAATTGTCTAACAGGTTAAAATTTCTCTTTCAGCAATTTACTAATAGATGGAAAATATACTTTAATACATTTGTTCAACCGTGTAGTTTACTTAGTACCTTTATTACACCATATTTAGCTAAAATTTAATCCAAACTAAAACACTCCTAAAAGTACTAAAATAACCCGTTTCAGATATTATTATCTATAGGCAACCATGTATCAAATTATTTGCATGACCTTGTATATATTTACCTATTTTCTAGAAAAAATTTCTTGGTAAACTGATTATTTTTAATATAAAAATGCATAACTTATTTTAAAAACACCTTTAAATAATTTACACTCACATTCAGTAAGCTTTATGAGCTATTTTGTATAGCCCTGTATATCAAATATAGCATTTATACACACCATATAATATGGATAAATTTAGTTTAACTTAAAAGCGCATATCATAAAAGATAAATGCATTTCATCCATCCATCAGCCATTTAAATAAGATACAGAATACTTCGGATAGAATATTCTATTTTAAAATGTTGTGTATGTCTTTCTAAATGCCATGCACTTTGTATTATGAATGAAATAACTTACATTACGCCTCAGTAAGATATATAAATTTTATTATACATGAAATAGTTCAATATAATAAAAATATGTCACATACAATTCCTCTCCCCTTTACCCATTATGTAATGGAATTGTTTTGGGCGGCCCTGTAAATGAATAACTATTTTCACCGCACATTTAACATAATGCATATTTTAGTGCACTTTGTAAATGATAAATTTTAATGTTTGACAGGGTGTAACATATTTAAAATTTATTTGAACCATTTTTTCCCCCATAAGACATAATATAGAGGAAAACTTTTGACAGTGGCTGTAAATAAACAAATCATGCTAGAAACTTCATTTAAAAATAGTAGGGGTGCACAACCTTTTCAAGAGACGGGCCACTTACAAATATGAAAGGTCGTCGAGGGCCACAGCAATAACATGGACATATTTCGATGAGGTTATCTGTGGCCTATAATCTAATAAATATGGTTTCAGAGGAAAGTGGGGAAGTTATTCCTTTAAGTTCATTAACCCAATCAAAAAATCCAATTCAATCTGTAAGGATGTATCAGCAGTTTTTATGTTTGTATATATAACACATACAGCAAGGATTATTTTCTAGATGTAATGATATTCCTCGGTTTTATTCATGAGAGTAAATTTTGTTTTATTAAAATTGCTAAAAAAAACATAAGTGGTTGGTGCCGAAAAAAATGTGAATTTTATCAATGAAGGAGAAGGAAGTAGATGATCAACGAAGTTCCGATTTTTCTGCACCTGATCAACGAAATTTGCAATTTATTGACGCTTGATCGACCAAATTTGCACTTTTTACGAAATCGATCAATCTAACTTTTACAAAACTCATCGGCGATATTTTAACTCATCACAAATTTTACAAAGCCGATCGATGAAAATGACGATTTTTACAAACCTGATCGATGAAATTGTTTGCAAATTTTCCTCACATGCTCAGTAAAATTTGCAATCTTCTCACTCTTGATCGACATAATTTGAGATTTTTTTTTCCTTGCCTGATCAACAAAATTCTCGATTTTTACAAAGCCAATCAATGAAATTCACGAAGTTTAGAAATCTGATTGACAAAATTCGTGATTTCTAATTGCATGATCGAAGAAATTCATGCTTTTTTCGAGCTTGTCAACAAAATTGACGATTTTCTGAGTCTGGTCGAAAAAACTCACGATTTTTCTGACTCTGATGGACGAAACTCTTGATTTTTCCGACATTGATGGACGTAATTCACCATTTTCTGAATCCAATCGAAAAAAATTTTAGATTTTTATGAAGCTAATAGAGAAAAACCATGATTTTTATGAAAAACATTGAGAAAATTTACGATTTTTCTGCCCCCGATCAACAAAATTTATGATTTTTACTAAGGCGATCGCCGAAATCTGCGATTTTTGTATAACTGATCGACGAAATTCACAATTCTTCCTCGCAAGACAGATAAAATTCACATTCCTTCAGGACCAGATTGATGAAATGCATGATTTTTTTGTACCTTATCAACAAAATTCGCTATTTTTATGAGCCTTATCAACTAAATTTATGATTATTATAAATCCGATTGACAAAATTTGAGAATTTTACGAAAGTCATCGATGAAATTTTCGGTTTCTACAAAGTCGTTTGGGGAAATTCGTGATTTTATTTGAGTTCGATTGACAAAATTTTCGATATTCCTCTGTCTGACCAACAAAATTTGCAATTTTTCGTGACCCCGTTGACTAAAAATAGTGATTTTTCCATGTCTGACCGTCTACATTTACGTTTTTTCGACGCTAATTGACGAAACAAGTATTTTTCTGCGCCCAAGCAACTAAATTCACAACCTTGAACTAATTTTGATGAATTCTGCCGTTTTTTATGCAACAAGATGGAAGTCATGAATTTTTTCTCTTGATAAATCGAAACTCACGATTGTTTCGCAGCCGATGTAGAAATTTTTAATTTTTCTTTACATCATCGCAAAAGTCACATTTTCCCCATGCCTTATCAACTAAATTTGCAATGTTTTTGTCCCCGATCGACAAAATTCATTATTTTTTTTCCGAGCTGGTTCAACGAAATTCGCGTATTTCTCAAGCGATAATCCGAGAAAAGAAAACATGAGATTTTTCCGCAGCCGATAAATTTAATGCAGGTTATTCCCTATGCTGACGATTTTTTCTTACTCTATCAATGGAATGTGCGACTTTTCGCGTTCGATCTGCGATCGGCAAAATTTGCGATTTTTCAGTGCCTGATCGACAAAACTTGCAATTTTTTTTCATGCCCGACAATGAAATATGCTATTTTTTCCGAGCCTTATGGACAAAATCAGCAATTTTTCTGAGCCTCACCAACGAAATTCGCTATTTTTTAGCAACTGATCAATGAAATTGATGATTTTTCTGTGCTCAATCAACAAAACTTGAGATTCTTGAGTGACTGATGAAATTTTGTATTTTACCGCGGCAATTTAACGAAATTTAGGATTTTTTTCTGCAACTTATGCACAAAAATTGCAATTTTTTCCAGTTGTAAATTGATGAAGTTTGCGGGCCACACGTTAACTCATCGAGGGCCAATTTTGGCCCGTGGGCCACATGTTGTGCACCCCTATAAATAGGATTAGTCTTAGTGCTAGGGTAAACATTAATAATTTTTTAAAAATTTCAGGATAATATGAACATATTTATGAGAGTTAGAGCGAGGAAAATTGGACAGGCAAACCAAAATCACAAACAATTTTCAATTTTGTTCAAAAGTGTTAAAGTGAAGAAGTTGGGAAAAAAAATCAAAATTTACAAAACTCTAAAACTTGCAAAATTCTAAAATCTGCACAACCTTTGGCCCCAAGCTATGCACATTTTTGATACTCCATTTAATTTTGTTCTTTAGAGAATGGAAATTAACAAAAAATGCTAATCGGATATTTTAAGCGTGTAGCCTATAAATAAAAATATATACTACGTATTAAGAATGGTGCTGTGGCTCTTGAACTTTGTTAAAAATCTTTGAAAAATCTCAAATTTTGTTGATCAGCTCCTCCTACCCTTTCTATTCATAAAAGTTAACATTTTTTTTTTACACTAGCCACTTTCATGCTTATGTTGTTTTAGTAAACAAAGTCACAATATTATCATTCCTTCTAAATAAATCTTGCTGTATCACTGTTATATGTACAAGTGTAAACTGTTGATATATCTTTGCCAACTGAATTGAATTTGTTGATTGGATAGGAGAACCAAGGGCACCCCCCCCACACACACACACACACCAATCTGAAAACACATTTTAAAAAATATAATTATAGGTTAAAGATTTACCCCCCCCCCCCCCCCCCCCCCCCCCGAGATAGAATTTTCAGGTTATTACTGATGTGGCCTTCGAACACCCAGAAATTTTTGAAAGAGGCCTTTCTCTTAAAAAGGTTGTGATGTATGTATACACATGATACATAATACAATTTTAAAATAATGGACTTTATAAATAAAATTTAAACATAAGTTACCTTTGCGTAAATTCTAATGTGGCAGGACAACCACTTGGGTACTCCAATCCAAATACAAAAAGTGTTGACTCTTTTCACATTCGTAAATTCTGGTATAGCAACACTTCTATTTTATGCAATTTTTTTTTATTTTGATAAGGGTCACCTGAAACAAAAAAATTAAATTTTAAACATGAATTATATGTGAGACAAAGTTGTTAAACAAATAAAATATACTGATTTTGCACCGAGTCGTACTACTTTGGTCAAGTACGGATACCAAATACTTGTGTGTAAGAAAGAATAACAAATTAGCACATGAAGTTAGCTTAGGTTAACTGCCACATGTGTGTATACATAATTTACATCTGGTTAATAAGGTGAGATGTGGGAAAGTGGGCCCATGGGGTAAAGTGATGTTACATTGAAAAACACATTTTTTCTTTTTAAATTAAGATATTTAGCCAATTTCTTTTTAGTGACATATGTACAGATTGTCGTAAACATTTTTACTGTATTTTTAGAAACTAGCAACAAGTTTCATGTTTACAATTTACCTTGTTTATTCTCTGTGTTAACTTGATAAATGACAGATGTTCTATACTTTATAATAAATGACAATGACATAATGAAATAACTACAGAGTCAAAATGATGAGGTTTTAATCATTGAAACTGTTGAAAGAAATGAACATTAAAAAAAAAAAATCATTGAAGCAAATATAAAAAAGAATGTAAAAAATGGAGAATAATCTGATGTTGCTAATTGTAGCATTTTCAAATACATGAAGAATGACAAGACCTTTTATATCAAGGTTTAACAATATAAAATGCTAAATGTAAGTTCCTAACATGATGCAAATATGTATTTTTGCCAGAGTTGATTAAAAAAAGAAAAAAAAAGGGGGGGGGGGAGCCCTTTTTCCAAAATACACGAATAAAACATTTATTTTTCTTTCTTTAAATCAGGTTTTTTTTCTTTTTTTCCTTAATTATCATATTCTATTACATATTTACTATGCATGGTTGTGTATAAAAATAAATGTTATTGGATATCATATTTGTATTCTAACTTCACCATTTCAAAATATTCAAATTAAATAATTACAATTGGTTATGTAGATAATTGAAATCATTTGCTAAATATTTTTAGTAACAGTAGTAGTATAGTGTTCAAAGAATTAACTGTTCTATACAGTGATTCATAGCTATCTTGAAAATATTATCCAGCATCCTTTGATTAGTAAAAGATTTGTTTAAAAAAATGCATTCTTAGTGGGGAATACAGATAAAAAGCAATTTATTAAAGTTACTTTTAAATATGGGATACATGGTTTACATAATATGTTCTCAGAAGTAAAAATACAGATTTTTGCATTGATCTATTTGTATTATGTCAATGAAAATTATTTGCATCTTAAATTAATTAATAAAAGATTTTTGTATTTAATACATGCTTTCTAGAAATAAAGAATTTCCGCTGTCTTCATGACTTAAATAAAGCAAAAAAAAAAAAAACACCCAAAATATCTAACCACTTTTGATTACAATATTTTCCTCTATCAAAGATTAAGAAAGTAAAAATAGTGATTACATATGACTATAAAAAAATTATGTAAGCAACGTAATATTCAAATTTAAACATTAGATAACAGAAATGAAACCCCACACTCACCAAAAGAAGCAATACATGGAGATAAAGGTACATTTTCATCTCCCAGAACCTCTTCCAAACTTACTTCCTCCTGTAAAAATGAAATTGCAAAAACATGAGGGTTAAAAAGCAGAAGATTGTAAAATAGTATAAAACAAAATTTTTTGTAATAAAATATTAAAAAAAGAAAGATTGCTCGCATCTGATGATGCTCAATGCTCATACTTTGAATACGAAATGCTCTCTGAGTATTTAAATGAATTATAATATGAAATGAATATAATTAAATGTTTTTTAAATCAATAATTTAAAAAGAAGATAGTTTGTTAAATTCAATATTCATTCATATATATCTTCATTTTATTATGTTGGTTTTAGTTTTATTATTAAGAAAAATGTTTATGTTAAATTTTATTTTTGTAAATTATAAAATAGTCTTCCCCCTTCCTTATTTAAGCATGCTATTTCAAGGTTTTAGTTGTAAGTTTAGCTTAATCATTTTAGGTTAGGGATGCACCTGTGGTCCACGGGCCACTTTTGGCCCGCGATGGGTTAACGTATGGCCCGCGAACTTCACCAGTTAATAACTAGAAAAAATTGCAATTTTTTTGCCAATGTCGCAGAAAAATATCATAAATTTTGTCAGTCACTTAAGAATCGCAAATTTCGTAGATTGGGCACGGAAAAATCACGAATTTTATGATTAAGTGTGAAAAAATCGCACATTTCGTTCATTAGGTATGAAAAAATCGCGAATTTTGCCCACGAGGTTCGGAAAAAATAGCAAATTTAGCCGACCGGACACAGAAAAATTGCGACACAGAAAAAGGCACGGAAAAATCGCGAATTTTATCGTTCGGACGCGAAAATCGGCATTTCGTTGATCGGGCAAGAAAAAAACGTCAGATTTCTTGATAAAGCACGAAAAAAAAAATCGCAAATTAAACTCATCAGCTACGGAAAAATTGTTTGCTTTCTCGGTTTATCGCGTGAAAAGATCGCGAATTTCGTTGATCAGGCACGATAAAATCGCGAATTTTGTCGATCAGGGACGAAAATATCGCATAGTTCGTAGATAAGGTACAGGAAAATCGCGAATTTTGCGATGATGCGCGGAAAAATTGAAAATTTCGTTGATCAGCTGCGAAACAATCGTAAGTTTTGTAAGTTTATCAAGAGAAAAAAATCGCGAATTTCGTTCATAGGGCGCAGGAAAATGCAGATTTCGTCAATTAAAGGCGGCAAAAGCGCAAATTTCGTCGATCAGGCTCAAATAAAATCACGAATTTTGTCAATCTCACGAGGAAAAATTTCGTCGGTCAAGCTCAAATAAAGTTGCAAATTTCGTCTAATCAGTGCGGAAAAATCAGGAATTTTGCCTATCACGCGAAGAATAATCGCAAATTTCGTCGATCGGCTTTGCAGAAATCGTAAATTTCGTCGATCAGGTTCGTAAAAATTGTGAATTCTGTCAATCGGCTTAAAAAAAAATTGCAAATTTCTTTGATAAGGTTTGTAAAAATTGCAAAATTCTTCGATCTGGTATGGAAGAATCGTGATTTTAACAATCATACGAGAAAAATTGCAAATTCGCGAATTTTGCTGGTCAGGCACGGAAAGATCATGAATTTTCTCGATCGGCTTCGAAACAATCACGAATTACGTCGATCAGCTTTGTAAAAATTGGTTTTGAAAAATCCTGAATTTGCCGATTGGCTTCGTAAAAATTATTAATTTTGTTGATCAGGCGCAGGAAATCTGAGTTTTCTCAATCGCCTTTGTAAAAATCACGAATTTCGCCGATCAGCTTTGTAAAAAATCGCAAATTTTGTCAATCAGCTTCGTAAAAATTGCGAATTTCGTCAATCGACTTTTTAAAAATCGATAATTTCATCGATCAGGCGCAGAAAAATCAAAAATTTCGTCAATAAGCCGCGGAAAAATATGGAATTTTAATCGATCATGTGAGGAAGAAACTCAAATTTCGTCAACCGGCTAAATAAAAATCGCGAATTTCGTCAATCGACTTAGTAAAAATCGCTAATTTTGTTGATCAAGAGCATAAAAATTTTGAAATTTGTTGATCACGAATGGAAAAAAATCGCGAATTTCGCAGATCGGCTTCGCAAAAATCGCGAATTTCGTCGATCAACCGCAGAAAAATCGCGAATTTTATTGATCATGCTAAGAAAAATCGCGAATTTCACCGATCGGCTTTGTAAAAATCACAAATTTTGCTCATCAGCTTCGTAAAAATCGCGAATTTATCCAATCAGCTTCGTGAATTTCGGCGATCGGCTTCGTAAAAATCGTAAATTTCGTCGATCGGCTACGTATAATGACGAATTTCGTCAATCAACCGCAGAAAAATTGCAAATTTTATCGATGTCGCTAAGAAAAATCGTTAATTTCACCGATTAGCTTTGTTTAAATCGCAAATTTCCTTGATTGGCTTTGTTTAAATCACAAATTTCCTCGATTGGCTTTGTAAAAATCGCAAATTTCGTCGATTGGCTTTGTAAAAATCGCAAATTTCGTCGATTGGCTTTGTAAAAATCGCAAAATTTGTCTATCGGATTTGTAAAAAACTGCAAATTTCGTCCAACAGGCACAGAAAGATTGAATTTTGTCGATCAGTTTCGTAAAAATTGCAAATTTTGCCAATCATTTTCGTATAAAGCCCAAATTTGGTCGATCAGTCATGGTAAGTTGCAAATTTTGTTGATCGGGAGTTGAAAAATCTAGAATTTCAATGATGAGGCACTTAAAAACCTTGTTGATCGGCTCCTTTCGTTCGTTCATAAAGTTAACATTTTTTTCGGCACCAGACACTTATCTTTGTTTCTTAGTACTTTTAATAAAACAAGATTTACTCTCCTGAATAAAGTCAAGGAATATTATTACATCTTGAGAATAATCCTTGCTATATCTGTTAATCATACAAAAGTAAAAATTGCTGATATATCCTTACCAACTAAATTGAATTTTTTGACTGGTTAAGTAAATCTAAAGGAGTATCCCCCCCACTTCTCTCTGAAAACATTTTTTATCCAATTATACGTCACAGATCACTCTCAAAATCGAATTCTATCCTTGTTATTGATGTGGCCCTCGACCACCCAGACATATTTGTAAGTGGCCCTTCTCTTGAAAAGGTTGTGCACTCCTATTTTAGGAGATAAAATCTTAGAATGGGATTAACATTTAAAAAATATATAAATATATGCATATCATTCATATGTAATTTTACACATTAAATTATACAAGTATTTTCACCATGAACTTTCATTTTTAAAAATTAAAATATTTCATTTGATTTTTTAAAAATATTTTTAATATAAAGATACTTTTAATTATTTTTTTATTCCATATTTATAGCTTACCATATCTATATTTAAAAATACAAAATATAGAATAAATATAAAGTAACATGTTGAACAAAAATATGTTTTGAGTTCAATCGGGATTAACGGTTTATAAGGTCTAAAATTGTCAAAAAGTTTATGCAAGTTTTTAAAAATAAAATTTTTAAATTTAATATTGTCTTAAAAATAATTTTAAACAGTTTTGACTCAAATTTAGGTTTTCGACATGACTTAAAATTGGATAAAACCGTCACGTCACACTGTCAAAAACATGCCAACCCTGATGATTTTATTTACTTTATAAAATGGTTAAGTTTATAAATATTTTATTGTAAAAAGAAGCTTGTTTCATTTTTAACATTCCTGTATTCATTAATAAATTAACATAGTAACTCAATTTATATGTGAAAAAAATATATAATCAAATAACTTATAATCAGCACATTTTCTTGTCGAAATTGTGAATATTAGGAGTTGATTAATACATAAAATATAAAAACTAATCATGCAAATTTAGAAAAAAGTTAATACATTTTACCTTGAATAGTCTCAAACAATCCTCCATGCTTTTAGAGAAATAAAACAAAGCTACAGCAACCTTCTCAGGTAAATCTGACAGGTCTTTTTTGAGCCCTTTCTTATTAAAGAAAAGTCATTATTCAGACTTGCTACAGGTTGAGCAAGAAAAAAGCTGAACTTTCACGGCCTCACGGACTTTTGATGAAATTTGTATCTTCTTGCAGCATTTTGACAAAATTCATGTTTTTCTGCAATTTTTTAAAGAAATTAACATTTTTCCTCGATCATTTGACGAAAAGTGCACTTTTTCCAATCTTTTGATTGAAATTGGCATTTATCCATGATCTATTAGCGAAATTAATTATTTTTCTCAATCTTTTTCGACAAAATTCACCTGTCGGCCGAATATTCGGCCAAAATCACTAGTCAATGCATCCTTAATTATGATATAAGGTGGGGGCCACCAATTACCCCGAAAAAACGCTGATCAGGAAATACACACATTCTCCATATATTAAAGTTAGGGTACTACTCTGTTATCCCGTCAACCAGTTTCGCCAAATTATACAAAACGCCAAACTAATAGCCAAATGATACAAATTGACATAATTTTTATTTTAAAAAACGAAAAAACAAATTAGTAGAATATAATAAAAATACAAATAAAAAGTCGAAATAAAAATCACTTAATGACATTTTAAACACGTGAATCGTATTGAATGTCATTGAATGTGACATTCACGATCATCCATTATTGGCATTTAATCTTACAGTTAGGCGATAATTTTTTGGTCGACAGGATAACCTAGTACAGTAGACTCCCTCAAATCCGCACTCCTAAAATCCGCAACTCTCTAAAATCCGCACATATTTTACGGATGTAAACAATGAAACATTCAGTTCAGATGTAGGTGCAAAAATTGATGTTTTCAGTTTTACATCAATTCCATATATTTTATAATTTATAATTTTTGTTAAGGTTATTGAATTCATGTTTTTTCATGAAGAAAGAACAATTTATTTCTGAAAAAATAAAGATATTGCTAATATTATTGGTAGTCACAATCTTACCAAATATATTTATGTATTAATCAAGCTTTTTTAGTTATTAAGTCTGGCTAAACCTGAAATAAAGTTTCATTATTTTATGATCCTGACCTTTATGAGGCAAGTTTCATTGAATAATTTGGGAAAAACACATTTCCTCTTTTATAATGAATATTTAATTGTACATATTGATTATAACTTTACCTTTTCTTTTAGTATTTTAATCATTTTAAAAAATATCTAAATTTTTATTATTTTAGTTTATTACTTTTTTTAATACTTCAGTATATTGTATGCATTCATTATACTTTTGATTTCATTATTAATTACATTCAAATAATTTTTTAGAAATGTAAACAAAGCAATGACCAGAAATCCGCAAAATTCTAAAATCTGCAAAACCTCTGGTCCCAAGCTGTGCGGATTTGAGGGAGTCTACTGTAGTACCAAAGTTAGTAATTATGGATCTAGTAAATCTGCAAATTGGTGGCCTCAAACATAAGTTCTGCAATTTTATTTGGATTTAAAATAAAATTAAAATATTCAACTTGCAATATCATTTATTTCATATTTGCAGGGTTGGCAGGTTTTTGACACGCGACAGTTTTTGACGGTTTTAACCATGGTTTAAACCGTCATGTCAAAAACCTCCTTGTCAAAAATGGCAAAAACTGTCAAAAACCTATATTTATATGTAAATAAAAATATTTATTTACACATATATCATCTACCTATTTTTATATTTAATAAGTGAAATTTATTTGATTTTAATATAAAGGAAATGTTTCTAAATATGTTGTATAAGAAATAAATTTCAATTTTTGAAGAAACATATTTTGATACAAACCTTAGATTTTGACAAAACCTTAGATTTTGGAAAACCTTATATTTTGTAACATTATTTATTTAATTTTAATGTGTTATTCAAAATATGCAGGGGAAATATATTATGAAGAAACTTATTTTATAACTAAATTTAGTGTACAGTTTAAAATAATATTAAAGATTAGACATGTTCCGTAATCGATCAGGAACAGAAAGATGTTCTAAACTGGTTATGTGTTATGTGGGGCAAATGAATTGGATTATTGAACTAAATTTTTACTTTGATAATTTTCATTTGGATCGATTTTGATTATGTAATCAAATTAATTGGAAGTATTTTATAAATGTTTTATTTTCAAAAATTAGGTATTTAATTAGATGATAAAAGAAAATACATTATATTTTGTGTTTTACATTATTCAGCCTATTTGTATACTATGCTGAAAAATTAACTTATACAAATGCTTATGATTTTTTTCCCTCCACTGAATACTATAAAATTCTGTTAAATATCATAAGTATTCAGTTGTTGAATAATTACTTCTTGCCTTACCTTGCTGTCAAAGTAAACATCATTCGTATTTTTAATGCTATTAATTAGTGTGTAAGGTCGGGGGGGGGGGGGGGGATAAAAATGTTTTATAATGATGTGTAATAATAAAAAATATAATAAATAATATGATTTAAATTCAAATTAACCTACTGGATATTATGTATATAATGTGTATAGCACAAAAAAAATTATTAAACATGTGTATCAAGTTCAACACTTTTGAAAATCCTGCACTTACAACACTTAATTCGTGAACACTTATATTAGCTATGTCAAAATGCATATTAAATAACTTTAGATTTTTTAAAATATTAAAATAATAATAATAAATAAACAAGATATTTAAACATTTTTGTGTAAATATTTCTGCATGTCAATTTCAAGATAAATTTCTGAGATTTGAAATCTGTCATTTTTACCTTAATTTTTATTAATTAAAAATATTTAAAAACCTGCTAATTACCCATAATATAATTAAATTTCAACATAATGTATGGCAACTGTTGCTAGTTTTAAAATTTAATAACAAACTCTAGTGCACCACAGCAGATTGCGACTCTATGGGTTTTTGACAGGTTTTTGACGGTTTAATCCGGTTTAAACCTTTGTCATGTCAAAAAACCCTTTTTGACGTCAAAAACCCAACCCTGCATATTTGTAATACTAACTATTATAAATGATATATCAAACAGCCTCTGGAAGATTAGTTGTCTAAACGGTACACTAATATTCAAAAAATCCCTCACTGTCTTAATAGTTTGATTGTTTCAATTCAATTACCTAGTGTTTAATAGTTTGATTGTTTCAATTCAATTACCTAAGTGTTTAATATTTTAAACCATCCATCTAAACGAATTAAAATATCGATCTTCTATTATTTATAAGTGATGCAACCAGTAGACACTTATCACAAATATTTTATTAATTATTACTATCCTAATTGTTAAATTTACTTGTTTCATTAAATTCTGGTTCTTAATGCAATCATAAATATGACGTCCATTACTGGACTCGGGAGGGTTTTGATATATTTATATTAGTTAAAATTAAATTCTATTCATATTGAGAAAAAAAAAAAAAACTAAGAATGGGAATGGTTAAATATTGTTGATAGATTAACATAATATTGCAAAAAATTGAAATAGAATAGCTTAACTATTAAAAATAATTTTAAAAAAATGAATAAAAAAAAGTCCCTTAAGAGTGTGTATTACTGGCAACTGGCACATTTACCCTATTTAAATACTCTTAACTTGCATATATAGAAAATTGCATATATAGAAAACATTCGAAAATAAACAATTAAAAAATTTTAGATTTATTAATGAATTAAAAAAATTAACATTTCTTGTCATTTTGCTGCAGGAATTTTTTGTGCCAGCATAAACCTTGCATTTTTCATGTTTAAATGAGAAAACAAAACAAAATTAATGTAATCAATCATTAAGAAGGTAACAAAATATAAATAAAAAGTTATTCTGCATATTATAAGAGTGATATCGTTATAGTGCATTTATTTTTTTGAAGCATTATTGTAATATCTATTATTTCAACGTAAATTTTTGATAACTAATATATATACTCGGAATAAATGGCATAATTAATGTTTTTGCAACTAACGATATCTGTGATTATATATAATCTCAGAAAATTGACACACAATAATTACAAAATGATTAAATCTTACCGTTTTTGTAAAATTTACTCTTATTAAAAGGATATTTTAAAACATATTTGAAATTGCACTCGCGGTATATATACCGCCATTAATGATTGTTTTGTTACAACTGCAAATGCAAAACATAAATTACATAAAACTATGCGTTTATATGCGTCCTTTATCTTAAAAAAAGGATATAATACACTTAAAAAACAATAATAATAACATATTTTACTTACTCGTAAATAACACCACACGATCATGGAATCGCTTTTTCCCATGGAACAATCTTCCATGCTTTTTCCTTTTTGGCGGGTTGAAAAACATGTTACGGTTGCGGTCGAAATATGACTAAATTACGGGGCGCATCCTAGCGGAGGAAAATTGACGACGACGTACCGTCTTTTTGCTAATGATGGGACAGGGCTGTGAAAAGATGTGGATTACCCTTAACTTTTTGAGTATCTAAGGGATAAGACCGTTTATTTAGTGGATCAGACCGTTTTTCTTCAAATAAGGCTATTGCCCGTGAAAATTGAAGGGCAAATGCTCATAAATCTACAGTTTTTTCTGAGAGTGTATACATTCATACTGGTTAGAAGAATCACAAAATTACTTTTCAGCAGTGTGTATGTCTTCCAAATTTTAAGTTTGAGATATTGTGGTAAGTGTTGTGAAAATATGATGGATAAATAGCCTAAATATCTTCCTTTATTTCTAAATTCTTCAAAAGTCTGACTAATTTTTGAATATCTTCGCTAAGTTTACATATATCTGATGATGCTTTATATGATGATGTGTGCATTTTTGGTTCATGTCTCCTTGAAAACAGCATTTATGGTAATCTTTCCAAGTGTAAGGTTTTTCACATGTATAGATTTTTGTATGTTCTGTTAAATTCCATTTACTTAAGAAGTGTTTGTAGCAAATAGAGCACAGAGAAATAAGATGTGGTAGATGTAAAATATAGTAGAGTATATAGTAGTAAAATATAGTAGAGATAAAATGTAGTAGAAATAAATGGACACAGTTAGGATTCTCTTCAATAATATAGATAAAAAGCACTTGTTAAAGTGTAGGTAGTAAGACAAATCATTTTGTATTTACTCTAATTACGTTTCATATACGAATTCTAGTATTTCTCATATAAGTACTCACATATGTTTATTCGTTAACGGTACATGTGCTAGGGATGAATCATTCGGGTCATTAATTTCTGAAGTTTGCTGCTGTTTTGGTTCATCTTGTTGAAACATCTGTATAATGAAAGAAATATATATTTAGTAAAGGTTTAATGTATAAATAATCGCTTATTTATTTATTTTTATTAAATACATGTATATTGCAATCAATTTCGTGTACATTTAATATAAATTAAATTTTCTTCATTTATTCATATGATAGTAATTTCTCTGAGGGGTACATATCTGATAATTTTTAGAAAAGTGTGAAACACAAATTATTCTATGATAATAAGCATTGTGGTAAAATTCGCATAGCTTGGTTTCGGAAATAGGTTATTTGAAATATGAAATGTTAAAATTAAAGATTGTATTTGTACATGCTATGTATAATCAAAAACTATAAATATATTATTATTTAAAAAACTCGATGGACGATAATTCAGATGCAAGATGAAAACATTAAGATCAAGTGCAAGATGAAACACATAATTTGATTAATACTATGGAAGTGCTAACTCAAGATAAACCATGTATACTATATATCATTAAAACTATAAAGATAGTATTTATATTTTAAGCAACTTGATGCACGATAATTCAGAAGTGCGAGATGAAACATCTGATGAATTGATTAAAAATATGAGTAGATTAGTTTTAATACATTAGATGATTATAGCAGTAAGAAATTTCGTGTAGAAGCAATGCGTACATGATGAAAATCGAATGGAATCAATTGATTTCAACTCCTGATCCAAGTTAGTATTTATCTCACGTGTGTAATGTGGAAATATAAAAGGTGAAGAATCAAGTTTGATGTAAATAAATATTGTGGTATTGGTTTAAAAACTAAAAAAGTATTGAATTTTACTGAATTAGAAAGCATAAAATTTGATTAAATAATGTTTTATGTAAAATATTAAATTTAAATGTGATAAAATTATGAAAATCAGTTTGTAAACTCTCATTTTTATAAGTACTACTATGAAAATATTCTTTTAATATAGAATTTCTGCTTATTGATGAGACTAAAAAATTATATTTTTGTTAATTTTGAATATTTATTGAGTGTTTGTAATACTAGGACTAAAATCTTACAAATTCGGTGATAAATTTTTCAAGAAATTGTGGTTTGTAATCCAGAAAAAGGTGTGATTTTAATAAATTTGTAAATATGTTCATTAACTTTTTTAGTTATTTCTCTAACTTGTCATTCATTTGTTAATTTTTGTAACTTTTGTAGAAAAAACATTTGAATTTTCGGTAATCTGTGCTATTTTTTTGTTCAACAGTTGATTTTATAGATTATTAGTATTCTCATTCGACAGTAATTTCACGTATGAGGCTATTAAATATTAAATATCTATTAATTTTCTTTACTGTTTCATATGATAGTAATATTTCTGAGGAACAGGTGTGATAACTACTAGACTTTGATTGACTTATTTTCTGATAAACGTTTGAAAAGAGTTGTAAGTGTGTAATGATGAAATATCTATATACTATCGAGAGTTGATATTGATGTAGATAAGTATTTAATAAGAATAATAATAGATAAGTAATAGTCAATTCTTTGTTGAATTTCAAGAAATTGTGTGAGAACATAGTTTTTTACATTAAGTTTATGTAATTTCAGTTACAGTTTTTCGACAATCAACCTAAAAATGGATAATTATCATAATTAAAAGTTATGATGAAAAGATCTAAGCAATAAAAAAAGTTAAAAAGTTAAAAAGTTCGTCTAATGTTTGCTCTTATGATGTGAAAATTCCGAAAAGTTTGGTTTGAAATATAAAATGTTTGTAAAAATTAAACTTTGTATTCGTGTATGTTTTGTATTATTAAACTGTAAAGATAATATTCATATTTGGAAAATGTTGTTGGGTGTTTTGATAATTTTCTGATAAGTAGATATAAACAGATGTTAAAATTCTGTACTCCTAAAATATATAGGATCAAGAATAAAGTTTGATGGAAATAAGTATTGTAAAATCAGCTATTAATCAGCAGAATAGCTTAAAAATTCAGAAATTTTGAAGTGTAAGATGAATCATGTCCTAATTTGATTAATTATATGGGTAGAATATCTCAGAGTAGTTTTAATATGCCAAGTGTTTAAAGCAGCAAGAAATGACTTTTTAGGTTTTCTAGAATAATAATAATAATAAAAATAATAAAAGTATACTTTTGTTGTAAGATTTCGAATGCAGTCAAGACGTGAAAAATATAAATATGAACCAATTGTAAAGACATTCAAACTTTTTAAAAAGTTTAAGTTTAGTAATATATTGTAACAATATATGTAAACAAATGTATTTCAAAGTTGAAAATTTGTGTAAAAAATTGTCTTTTCTTGAAAATTGATATTTATTTTTTGTTTAATTAATGATACTTATTACATTTTTGTTCTTAAAAACTAAAATATGCGTTTAATTCTGTTAAAATTGATATATCCGTGTTGGAGATGAGAAAAAATATTGTAAAACTAATAAAATTTGTTTAAATTCGTCTTTTTATTCTTAAAATTAATATTTTCTATTGTTTAGAATATATACTTTTGAGGAATGTATAACCGGAAAATGTTAAAAAATCTTAGAAAATTGGTGTTAAAAATATTAAATACAGTTGCTTCAATGATTTCAAAAACAAACTCTGTTAAAAAATTCTGTATGATTTCAAGTGAAAATAATCTGAACCTGAATACATGGTATTTAAAATACAAAATTCACGATTATGAACTAATGTTGAAAACATGGGTAACATTAAATATACAGCTAATATATAATTATAGATTAGGAAATTCTTAAAGTGTATCCAAATTTATTAAATATAGTATTGAATACAGTGAATAAGTGAAATATGTGAATAAGTATTAATATTTCCATGTTGCTTTTGAAAATACTAGTGTAAAATTATTCAAATTCGTCTTTTCTTTAAAACTGATATTTATTTTTGTTTAATTAATGATACTTGTTAAGATTTTGTTGTTAAAAACTAAAATATACGTTTAATTCTTCTGTTAAAATTGATATATCCGTGTTGGAGATGAGAAAAAATAGTGTAAAACTAAAAAAAAAAAAAGTTTAAATTCGTCTTTTTCCTCTTAAAATTATTATTAAACTAGTGTAAAACTAATAAAATTTGTTTAAATTCGTCTTTTCCCCCTCTGAAAAACTAATATTTCTATTATTTTGCTTAATTAATTACACTCATTATGACTTCAAATTTTAATTTGATGATGTTGTGGTAACTGTTATAAAACTAGAATGGATAAATAGTTTAAATGTCTTCTTTTTTCTCTCTATGCGATACTTTTACTTGAACGTAAACATTTTTTTTGTATACCTTTGTAAGTTGTGACGTCAGAACTCTATTGTGTGTTTCCCCTACTTGGAGATATGGGTGGAGGGGTTGTAGAAAAAAGTTTTAGTTTAGATATGACGTAATAAGAAATGCTCTGCAGGTTCACATTTGTGTGTTGAGGATTTCTCAAAATTATTCGTTTATGTATTAAAATTCTACTTAGTTGGTATATATAAAGTACGATGAAATTTCCAATTAGAGTAAAAGTTAACCAAATTCGTTTAATTCGTCTTTTTTCGTTAAAAAATCATTAGTTTCCTTTGTTAATTGTTCAATTATCGAAATTCTTTGAGGTAACGACTGTTCAAAAACTAAAAACTATGTTTAAATTTCTATTTTAAGTTGTGTATTCTGATTTTATATTAAAAAAAAAAAAAATCAAAAAATATGAAGAAATCAGATAAAAATTTAATATTTTCTGTTGTTTTGCTTAATTAATAATGTTCATGAAGGAAATGGTTCTCCAAAACTGGAATGCATGCTTAAATTTCTTTCTATCAAATTGATAGTCTGAAGTTTGAGTTGAAAAAATCGTAAGAAATCAGTCTTTTTCTATAAAACTTGATATTTTCCATTGTTTTTTACTTAATTAACGATACTCATTAAGATTATAGCTGTTGAAAAACTAGAATGCATGTTTAACTTTCAACTTGTAAGTCGATACACTGATGTTGCAGTTGATAAAAATCGTAAGAAATCAGTCTTTTTCTATAAAACTTGATATTTTCAATTGTTTTTACTTAATTAACGATACTCTTTAAGGTTATAGCAGTTGAAAAACTAGGATGTACCTTTAACTTTCAACTTTTAAGTCGTTACATTGATCATATAGTTGATAAAAATCGTAAGAAATCAGTCTTTTTCTATAAAACTGGATATTTTCTATTGTTTTTACTTAATTAACGATACTCATTAAGATGTCTATCAAGCAAAGTTCAAATATATGTTTAACTTTCTTGTGTTAAATTGATAATCTCATCATGTAGTTGAAGAAATCCAAATAAAATGGTTAAAAACTGTGATTTTCCATTGTTTCGCTTAATTAATAATACTCATTAAAATTATGGTTGTTCAGAATTCAAATATAAATTTAATCTTCATCTTATAGTATGATTCAATGTTGAGATGTGATTGATAATATTTTTAATTAGGGAAGGTTGATCACCTCTCATGTTATAATAGAATGTTCCTTTTTTCCACTAGGGGGCGTTCGTGGAGGGGGATGCATAGTGGGGGGTAGGAGAGTGGCGGTGTCACGGTGGGCGCAGGAGGGACCGCAGGCGGGGCAGTCGGAGGCATGGAGGTACCGCAGGAGGCACCGCAGGCGGGACGGCCCCGCAGCCCCGCCTGCGCTTGAGCTTAAACTCTCCTTTTCCTACTACTCCGGCTATTAAAAGTCATCGTATGTACTAAATAACTGCAATAAATCTAGTTACGTATGAAACATGAGTATTTGGAAGAATTAACATTTTTTATTCTTCACATATTGTTATGTGCTGTCATTTGTCCATAAAACTTAGATGTAATCAAGTTTCAAATTTTTTTTGGCAAACAAATTTAAAATACAATACATAATTTAGTACAACATGTCTAAATTGTAGAATTTATTATGAAAATAAAGAATAATCGGAGAAAGCAATTTAGCAAGAGTAAAAGCTTACAAAATTTATACAATAAAATTATGAAATGTAATTACACAAACAAAATGTTTTTACAAGCAAATTCTCGCAATAATTTTACACTAACAAAATATGTGTAATTATGTGTAGGGAAAATTTAATATCTGGAATAATTTAAAAACAATATGTTTTATTTCTTACGTGATCATCCTATCAAACACACATCTACATTTGTACTTCAATCCATTATTATCGCTGAAAATTTTTATTTATACTAGCATACCCAGCCCGCTTCGCCGGGCTTAATTTGAAGGTTTATTTAATAATTTATGTGTATGGTACGCTTCCCGGACCATCGGCACTCCACGTGCGTCGGGTGAGCGTCAGAACAAACTTTCAGCATATACATATGGGTGGTTGTACTTGAATGCACAGACCTGCGCGTTTTTTTCTATCTTGCTTTTATACCTCTGGACCGAGTTGGCGCATTGCCAAGATTTGCTTCCTCTGGACCGAGTTGGCGCATTGCCAAGATTTGCTTCAATTAATTAATTAATTAATTATCCTCGGAATTCCTTTTATTTATAGAGATTTCAAAATACTTTTTTTCCTTCAGATATGAAATTTAAAAACAAACAGCAAATATATTTTAAAAACAAAGAAAAAAGAGAAATGAAAAATAAACTTTATCATAAAAACATTTTTAAAAGCAGTCTAAAAATTTGTTTTTATCATGGAAATGTTTTCAAATATAAAATATAAATACGTATGCAAAGATATTTTTATAGGAAAATAATATACTTAAATCAAACCTGTAATTTTTAAAACTTAATTCCTTGAAAATGTTAAGAAAATTTACATTGCTCTCTGCAACATTTTCATCATTATTATTAAGCTGCTGGCTCAATAATGACAGTAACAACGGTTTTGATGGAAACAAACTATCATGTGATAGACGATGCTTTACTAATAAATGTTTTTTTCTTTTTGTTAATTCGTCGTTGAACTTCCTTTAATTGAATACTTCATTTGGCATAAATCACATTTTTCTTTATCACTTGATACTGCGGAAAAATATGTTTACAATTTACTGCTTTTTCTTTCTATAATAAATAAATAAATAAATCAATAAGACCTACGAAATCCAAATCATTTGAGATTTGAGAATAACTGATACATTCAAACTGAACGATACGCATACGCTTATACCGAAATAACTCAAACTGGCGCCTAATTCGCATCTCTTACGCGGCGACTGTCTGGCTTCATTCATGAATTGCACAAATGTACGTAAAAAGAATTAGAAGTTAGTTTCGTTTTTTTCGGTGGCGTATTGGCAGTAAATACAAACGAGTGATATTTCAAAGAAACGTTTCGGTATTTCGTATTTTAGAGAATACCCGTTATACGGTAACGAATATGTGCGGTTTGCAACAGCTCTAATACAGACTATCGACTTGATATTCTCCGTGCGATGAAGGGGGTGCACGTGGAAGTTCATTGACAAGGGTCATGAACATTTTTGAGTCTATTTAACCATTTATGTTATTAATTTTAATCTATTTTTATTATTTTATGAGTTATTAAACATCAAAATGGGTCCAGGACTTTATAAACACCCTGTATACGACACATCGCATTTTGCTGAATTTGAGTGTTCTGCGACCTCATATGCATTCTTTTCTGCAGATGATGTTCAATACTAATCGAATATTTGGTATTCTTCAGCGGAAGAGAATGACGTCATTTTATGTAAAATGCTCCTCGTTAGCTTGCAGGAAATTCTAAAAATATTGAGGGGACTTATAATTGGAGCTTTTGGGAAAATTATGCGAAAATTAGAAGGGCTTGCGGTACATTTGGGATTTATGATATTTTTTCGTTTACCGATTTGGAAATGGCAAGGATTGTTATTGTTGTTACTTCCGATTATCTACCCGGGGTATATAGGCCCTTGTAGTAGATCCCTCCGTGGAGGTCTTTCTAACTGTATTTACGCAAGGTTACCCAAGGTTAGAAGAAAATCATGGAAAACTCCTAAGGATTTGATCGACGGATGCGATTGGGCTCGAACCCAGCACCTCCCTTCTACCAGCTTCGAGAGCACAACCTCTTAGCCACTGGTGGGACGGATTTGACAAGGGGGGGACTTATATAAAAACCATAAAGTCGAATAATGTTTTCATTTTTCGATAAATGCAGGTGGCCTTCCAGAAAATGAGGTCCAAAATGGGGTTTTCGACAGAATTTTCGCACGCGAAAGCCTGATAAAGGTCATCGTGAGAAAACACAACCTTATAACAAAATGTAATTCACTTGTCGAAAAATGAAATAATATGTTTATACATACAATTTTTTATTCAATTATTATTATTTTATTATTATTATTACTATAATCAATAGAATCACCATAACAAATTTCCTTATTTTTTAAATTTAAATTTAAATGATTTATGCTGCTGTATCCAAAATTGAGTTTTCTTGTACTAAACCTCCACATTTCGACTCATTTTCTGTTATTCGCCTTAACATTTTAATAACATAATTAAATATCAAGAGAACAAATATATATATATATATGCCATTTTTTCCACCCCATTTAAAATGTATTTGTACCATTTTTTATTTCATTGCCTGTTTTAAACTTTTTTTTTCACTCCAAAGAATGTCCTTAGTCAAAGTTTGCATAAATATATGAAAGTCGCTGTTTTTATACGTAAGCTATTCATCAATCGAGTTGAATTAACCGATACACTTGTATGGTTACTTGAAACATAGAATCGGTATTCTATAACTTAAGATACCTCCCTTAATAACTAATGTATAACAACTTTCGATTTATTGAAGAACATTTATTGGCATTTATTACTATTATTTATTGTTGTCGTTTTTATCTGTTGACCTTTTTTCCGTTGACGTTTTTTCCGTTGCCTTTTTTTCCGTTGCCTTTTTTTCCGTTGCCTTTTTTTCCGTTGACGTTTTTTACGTGGCCTTTTTTTCCGTTGACCTTTTTTCCTAAATTCATTTTAATCATGTTTGTATCTTAATTGGGACAGGAAATATTTATTTTTTCGTTTTGGTTTGTTTTCAAAATCTACCTTTCAAACAGCGGTTGTCATGATAACGCGTGAGAATGCATTTTCCTTCATGATGTGATTTTCCAACATTTCTCGCTTTTAACTTGTTATAACTCATGAAATAAATGATAAAAGATAAATGGTCCTAACTTGAAATATGGCTTTTTCAACTATTTTACTTTAATTTCGATTCAGCAAATTCGAAAAAAAAAAAAAAAAAAAAAAAAAAAAAAAAAAAAAAAAAAACATGTACTTTTAAAAATATGTTTTTTTTTTAATTTTTACTTTATAAATTTTTAATATAAATTTTAATTAATTTTTTGAAAAATGCTGAATCAATATTAAATCATATATATTTCTGTTTATTTATATGAAATGAAATTAGAATTCTATTAATAATATTTTGAATGATTACGATTTTAAATTGCAAAACTTTTTTTAACAAATTTTAAATTATAATTTTTTAAAAACTTCCTTGAAAAGTTTTGTCATGTCATTTTGTTTACAAATAATAGGGTTAACCATCGCAAAAAAATCCAGAGTTTTAATTCAATAAATAAAATTGATTTTAAAATATGTCCCGGACCTCCTTAGACAAAACTCAAGTTTGTATTATTTTACATCTCCTTAAAATCTTTCAAATGAATCTAGTTTACGAGGCCCCATCACCTTTCATAGTATATATTGTGTACCCAACGAGCCTATTTCTGAACGAACATGGGAATTGGGTCTCCGCTATACCTAAAGCAGCATATACCGGAAATGAAATGCACGTGCCGGAGACAATCAAAAACCAAGTCGAGCGATCCAAGCTTCGTAGTAATCATGCACATAGAACCCGAAAAAAGAATGTACGAATTTAATGAAATATATGATTATTTTTTTTTTCGATCTTTTAAAAACATTTTTTTTAAAGAAACTAGTACTTTTTAGATAAAATTCACGTTTTCTTTTCGATGGAATTCGCGTGTTTTTTCCGTGATTTTTCAACGAAATTTGCTGCTTTTCGTGGTATTTTGACGAAATTTGCAGTTTTTTTGCGAACTTTTGATGAAGTCTGTGTTATTTCACACTTTTTTAACCACGTCTTTTCCGTTTTTGACACTACTAGTATTTTTTTTTCAACATTCACGTTTTTTTTTTCTCGATCCTTTGACGAGCATGGCGTGTTTATCGCGATCTTATGATAAAATCCTCATGTTTTTCGCAATTTTATGATAAAATCCCCTGCTTTACGAGATTTTTTGATTGAATTCGCGTGTTTCCCGAGATTTTTTTCTAGAATTTGAGCTATTCTGCGATCTTTTGTCATAATTTGAGCTTTTTGAGATCTTTTGACGAAATATACGGGTTTTTTTTACAAACTTTTCAAGAGACTCGCGTATTTTTCGCGATCTTTGGAAGACTTTCACGTGCTTTCCGCGATCTGTTGACAAAATTTGAGTTTTTTTAATGATATTTTAATAAAATCTACGGTTTTTTGAAATCTTTCGAATATTTTTTTTTACATAACTAGCACTCTGACAAAATTCACGTTTTTTTCGCAATCTTTCGACAGAATTCGCTTGTGGTGTGGTGATCTTTTGACAGAATTTTTTATTTTTTGTGGTATTTTGACGAAATTTGCGGGTTTTCACTGTTTTTTTGTCGAAATTTACAATTTTTTTGCGAACTTTTGATGAAATTTGCTTTGTTTTACCCTTTTTTAGCCCCCGATGCTATTTCTTTCAGACAAGTTAAAAAGTGTCGTGTCAAAAATTGTGGCGCACTTTTTCATAATATGGCCGTTAAAACGAGACATTCATACAATCTATATATTTAAAAGACCTGGCTGTTTTTTTAGTCATCAGCCCTGAATTTTCTACTCAACCGATTTTGATAATTATTTTTTTTAATGAAAGCTTTTTATTTGTAGCTGTGCCCATTTTAGCTATTTTTTAATTTATTTCCATTTTTATATTTTATTTTTAATTTTAAATGCTTTTTACGATATTTCTTCAGAATGGTGGCAACTTAGTTTAGCTTTTCTCTTGAAAATAAAAATCTATTTTCCATTATCACTTTCCACCAGTCAGAAGCTTTATTTCATCAGTGAACATGTCCTCGCATTTAAAAGAAAAAAGTTAATTGATTTCGTAAAATTTAACCACAATAAAATGATTGCGTATAATTATGCACTAATTGAGGTAAAAAAAAAATATATATATTTACTGAGAAATAATATTAATAATGTAAATAAAATAACAGAAAATAATTTATGATAAAAATTAATGCCTAAAGCAAAATAAGAAAAATTTCGAATGAGGAAAATGATGTCATTCAGCAACCAGATAAATGGGAATTACAATATTATTATGGATGCCTTTTTCATATTACTAATAACAGTAACTTTTAAAAAACATTTCAAGAGAAAATCACGTCACTATTTAAAAAATCGTATTTTTACTCATAACGATATTACATTTCAATATTTCTTTTCATTATGGACACTGAGATTGAGGTTTTACTTTTAGATGACTTCAGTTAGTGAAAATAATGTCATAGTAAAATGAAATTTTTTAAAATAAAACTATTTTTCTGTGAGTGCATATAAAATAAAATTTCTGGATTTTGCCGACACTCAGATTACAATTTTAACTAAAGATGTGCGAATATTTGCATGCAAAATTGTAATTGGCAAACTTGACATTAAGTTTGGAAATATATTTATTATGTACTATTGATTCAATAATGTAATTACTTTTGCTTTTTTTTTTTTTTTAAACCAAATTGATCGGGTCTTTTAAACATTTCATTCGTCAAGTTCGACGGGATTCCACTCGTTTTATGGTCAAATTGCATTGTGATATCGGCCGGCTCCGTGATGTCGACGCCAATAAGTCTGTGATGACGTTCCATGCCTAGTGCCATGAGGTCTGGAAACGGTCCGCTCCGTGATTTTTTCATGTTGAAAGAGATTTTTTGAAAGTAACTTTTCTGTTTGAAATGGAACTGAAACGAAAGGATTCAGTTGTTGCCTGGTGCGCAGCAAAAAAAGAACGTTTTTTTCGGCGGGCTCGGGTGTGAGCCGGATATAGTGCAGGTTTTAAAGAACATCGGTAAAGGGTGTTCAAAAGCTCATGCCCGGAAGGGGCTGTATATTCTCAAGTGCATTTTCCTAATGGATATATGTGTAAATTAACTGTACATAATTGTAAATAGCGCAGTGTGGTTATGTATATAGTTTTCATCGTGTACTCTGTGTGTTGGTTTTATTAAAGTGAATTGTGAAATTCTACATATAGTCAGAGTACATTTAGTTACGACGTCACAGCTAGTAATATATAAAAATTATTGGTGGCTTGCTGTGGGATACAGGAACTGATATCAAAAGTTCCGCGAACTCATCGTCTTTGCTGTATTATTTTGAAGGCGGACTGAAAAGCTGTGTCGATCATTGAAATCAGCATTCGAAGATTATGAATTTCTGCTCGGAATATTAAAGAATCGAACGGTGAGTCCCTATTGTTTCTCTTGCGCGCTGAATTTTGGGGAGGTCTCAATGCCATACGCTTAAATGTTAGAAAATTAAAATAGCGTGTTTCGTTTTGTTTTCTTTTTTTTTTAAAGGTTATTGCACAAGAGTATTTTCGTGATTTATTATTATTATTATTCTTTGCTAATTGCTGTTTTGTTTTAAAAGTAAAACAAAATAAGAAGTGTAAAAGTAGAATATATTAAGTATTTTAAATACATTTTTATTTTTTGCATAAAGAGTAAAGTAATTTTCATTGCACAAGTAGGGCGGTAATGAACTTAATTGTTTAAGTTGCAGTGTAAAGTTTATTAAATTAGAAAGTTGAATTTACTGAAATTACTATTGACTTTTTCGAAGTGCATTAAAGCAAAGTGGTTTAGTAAAGTAATGTATTGAGTGTTTATTATTTGATTGTGCATTTTTTTATGAATACTTTAGTTACGGTTTTAATTATTTACTGTGATTAGAGAAAAGTGTTACTCAGTTGAAAAAAAAATCTTGTTTTTCTGTGGTATTTTAATGCTATTGTGCTCAGAAAAGTTATAGAAATATTTTGTAATTGTATTTACTTTTTGTAGTGAGATATTTTTCTGAGTTTGATTATGGCTTCATTCTTGAATAGGCAAAATAAAGATGTGTTGCTTTTGCTCGCAGCAGAATTTGATACCGAAATATCTGCTGACATTAAAAAAGTGCCTTTAATTCAGGCAATTTTGAAAGCTTCTGATTATGATGAGCAAATTGCAAAAGATATGTTAGAAGGGATTTTAGAAGAAAGGGAAAAATTAGCAGATCAGGAAAAATTAAATAAATTAGCGGAACAGGAAAGGTTAGAAAGAGAGAAAGATAGACAATTGGAATTAGAGAAGCTGCGATTACAATGCAGTGCAGATAGTAATTCCTTAGTTTCCCCTGATTCTGTAACGGCTGAAAATAAAGATAAAAGAGTGAGTTTAAAGGATTTAGTTCCAAAATTTGACCCTAAATTAATTGATATTACCTTGTTTTTTATGATTTTTGAGAGTCAGGCGTCAAAAGAAAATTTAGGAGAATTAAATTACGTTTCCCAACTTATACCTTTGTTACCTGTAGAGGTAGCTGAAATTATTGTAAAAGAACCCTTAGAAAAAAGGGATGATTACCAGCATATCAAGATTGTTTTGTTAAAGAGATTCAGATTAGGAGCGGGGTCCCTGAAAGCAAAATTTGAGACTCATCAAAGGAAGGCAGGTACGTTATGGACTGAGCTTGTTTATGAATTAAGAGGGTATTTAGAATACTGGTTAGAAACTGTTGAAGTAAATGATTTTGAATCACTCAAAGAACTAATGCTCACAGAGCAGGTTAAGCGTAGAGTTCCTTTTGCTATTAAGGATAAATTCCTCGATGAGTGGGATGAGATTAAGACAGCGTCATATTTAGCAGAAAAATGTGATAAATTTGAAAGTGTGAGAGGGAATGTTAGGAAGTTTGATAACAAAACGTGGAATAATAAACCATACTTTAGGGATAGGAATGGGCAAGATAATGCTAGAAGTAAAGGGGATCAGGTAGTTAAATCAGGTGGGGTTGATAAAAGAGATAATGTGCGTAGGGATTTCGGAAATAAAGATAAATTTGATAGAAAAAAATCAATTATCTGTTTTCAATGTAATCGTGCAGGGCACATTAGGCCAGATTGTCCGGATTTAAAACGCAAAAGTTCTGGAGATTTAGTCAGTCACGTGGACGTAGGTGTAAGTTTAGGACAGTGTTTTACACCTTATTTGAAAAAAGCAGAAATTAATGGGATAGAACGAAATTATTTAAGGGATACAGGGGCTGGAATTGATCTTTGTGACCGTAGTTGGATAGATAACGATGATTTAATTGGGGAAGTAACGTGGATAAAACAACCCTTGGATAATGCGTGTAAATGTTTGCCTTTGGCGAGAGTTACAATTAAAGGGGATTTTGGAATGGTGATTACTAAGGCAGCTGTGATACCGACAGAATTAGAGCAAGGTTATTATTTGCTGGGAAACAAGACAGCTGAACTTATTGAGGAATCAAAAGGTAATTCTGTGTTGGTAAATGCTGTAATGACGGGCAGTCAGAAGCGGGAACGTGAAAGGGAAATATCCGTGGTTGAAGTTGAGAATGGATTAGATTTGGAGGATGGAGATAAAGATGAGGTGGAGTTTAAAGAAGAGGAGGAAGGGATGGTTATACCTGAAAAGTTAGAGATGGAGACAGGTTTGGTTAATGTATCAGCGGACAAATTTAAAGAAGAGCAGAAAAATTGCCCTTCACTTAAGCAGTTCTGGGAGAAAGCTAAAAACTCTAATGATAAAAAATTTTGTATTAGGGAAGATAAGCTTGTACGGGTGTCGCTATCAAGGACAGGTGAGGAGAAAATACAATTATGCGTACCGGAAATTTATCGAAGAGAAATTTTAGCATTGTGTCATGAGCAGGTATCAGGACATTTAGGTACGACAAAGACAAAGGATAGAGTCCTTAGGTATTACTTTTGGCCAAATTGTTATCATGATATTGAAAATTACGTAAAAACTTGTGATCCATGCCAAAAGGTGGGTAGTAATAAAGATAAGCGTAAGGCCCCTTTAAAACTGGTACCAATAATTTCCGAATGTTTTTCTAAGATAAATCTGGATGCGGTAGGTCCCTTACAAACTAGTAATAGAAATAACAAATACTTAATTACATCCATTTGCCTTGCTTCTAAGTATACGGATGCCATACCGGTGGTAGATATCACTTCCACTTTCGTTATTGATGCTATGTTGCAGATTTTTGCTAAAACGGGCTTTCCCAGAGAGGTACAATCTGACTTAGGAAGGTCTTTTACGAGCGAGTTAACGACCGAATTCTTTCAAAAATTTGGTATAAAAGTGTCCCATAGCTCAGTCTGCCATCCGGAGTCCAATTGTGTGGAAAGATTACATTCTACATTAAAGAAAGCCATTAAAGCCTTATGTCTCGAATCGGGTCATGATTGGGAAGAAGTTTTGCCTATGACACTGTTCGCTTTAAGAACAGTAACGCATGAAAGCACGGGGTTTAGTCCCGCTGAACTCGTTCACGGGAAGAATTTGCGTATGCCACACACTTTGGTGTATGAAAATTGGATGGGTGACGAGAGTACGGACCAAAATGTGGTAGATTATATTTTGAACCTGACAAATAGGTTGAAAAGATGTCAGGAGTTGGCAGTCAAGCGCATTGAGGAATGCCAGGACAAGCGAAAATTATGGTATGACCGGAATGCAGTGATAAGAAAGTTCAAGGTTGGAGACCAGGTGTTAGTTTTGGCAACCTCTAAATCTCATAAGATGGCTGTAAATTGGATCGGGCCAGGTACGGTCACGGGAGTAATTTCGAAAACGAATTATACCGTTGACTTGCCAGAAAAGCGAAATAAGGCGACAATCTATCACGTTAATCTATTGAAACCTTATTATAAGCGGCCGGAATTTGTTAATCTGGTAAGTGATATCGATTCGGAAGAGGTGGAAGAAAATGCCGAAATACCGTACCCCATGCCAAACCCCACACAAATTGATTTTTGGGAAATCGTGAACAACAGTGAACTAGTGAAGAAGGCGACAGAAATTCAAATTAATAATTTTAAGGAAGTCATAGAGCGAAATAAGAAAGTATTTTCTTCGGATCCAGGACGTACTCATTTAGTGGAGATGGATATAGAATTAGTTGATGAAACGCCGGTGAGAGCCAAATCTTATAGAATGTCGCCGAGGCAGACAGAAATTTTAAGGGAGGAGATAAGAAGATTATTAGATTTGGGAGTAGTTGAGGTAGGGCAGTCCGATTTTACGTCCCCCATGATTTTGGTAGAGGTTCCGGGAAAAGATCTTCGTCCTTGTGTGGACTATAGGATACTAAATTCCAAGACTCGAACGGAATTTTTTCCACTCCCGAATATAGAGGAGGTAGTAGAAAAGGTGAGTTCTGCGACCTTTATTACGGTGATGGATTTAACCAAAGGTTATTTCCAAATACCACTGACCAAAAGGGCCCAAAGGTACGCTGCATTTGTGACACCTTTTGGGGTATTTTTGCCTAAGGTCATGATGTTTGGTCTCATGAACGCTCCTTTCTACTTCTGTAAATTAATTTCTATGGTTCTGGGAGGTCTGGAATCCTTTGCCTTGCCGTACATTGATGATATTGCGGTGTTTTCACTTACTTGGGAAAGTCACATGAAGGATATAGCCGAGGTCCTAAAGCGCTTATAGAAGCCGGTTTAACAGTGAAACCCACAAAATGCAGATTTGCACAAGACAGCGTGAAGTTTTTAGGTCATGAGGTAGGTTCGGGAAAGAGGTCCCCCAGTGACGTAAAAATTAAAGCAATTTTAGATTTTCCAACACCCTCAACTAAAACACAAGTAAGGTCATTTCTGGGAATGACGGGCTACTATTCTCGTTATATAAAAGATTATGCAATAATCGCGGTTCCCCTGACTAATATCTTGAAAGGGAAAGTAAAAAAAGAAAAGATAGAGTGGAATGAGGATTGTGAAAAGGCATTTCAGGAATTAAAAAAGAGGTTGACCCAGAGTCCTGTTTTATATGCCCCTGATTATAGCCAAGAGTTTATTGTGCAGACCGACGCAAGTTTATATGGTGCTGGTATAGTTCTGTCACAGATTCGTGATGGAGAAGAGCATCCCATTTTATATTTAAGTAAGAAATTTTCTAAAGCAGAGCAGAACTACATCACTATTGAACGCGAATTAGCAGCGATTGTATATGGTCTTAAAAAGTTGAATCATTATCTGGATGGGCGGCGGTTTGTTATACAAACAGACCACAATCCTTTGACCTATCTTAAAACAATGATGGGGGAAAATGCTAGATTGACTAGGTGGGCATTATATTTACAGGCATACAATTTTGAGATTAAGCACAAACCGGGAAGGCTTCACGGGAATGCCGATGGACTGAGAAGAACTGAGTAATAGTGTGTGTAAATATTAAAATCCAATCATTCAATTCACTCATTTATATTTATTTTACATGTATTGAATTTTATTTAATTGTATTAATTTTGTGTATTATTTAGTATAGAACTTTATGTTGCATATTCGAGAATAGTACTGTGCCATTCTTTCGGCTCAGATTGATATCTCAGATGAGTAAGTAGCTCGTTGTGTTTAGTAAAATTTAATCGTAAGTTTTTTTTTTTTTAAAAATTATTAATATGCATTTACTTTAATAGTGTTCTGGTATTATGACCTCTCAGGTTTGGCGTGTCGGGAGTGACAAAGGGCTCAATGCCGTCTTCCCAATCTTCAATTTTCATAGGTGTATGCACCCTATGAAAATCTCTTTAGGGGGAAGGAGCTGTGATATCGGCCGGCTCCGTGATGTCGACGCCAATAAGTCTGTGATGACGTTCCATGCCTAGTGCCATGAGGTCTGGAAACGGTCCGCTCCGTGATTTTTTCATGTTGAAAGAGATTTTTTGAAAGTAACTTTTCTGTTTGAAATGGAACTGAAACGAAAGGGTTCAGTTGTTGCCTGGTGCGCAGCAAAAAAAGAACGTTTTTTTCGGCGGGCTCGGGTGTGAGCCGGATATAGTGCAGGTTTTAAAGAACATCGGTAAAGGGTGTTCAAAACCTCATGCCCGGAACGGGCTGTATATTTTCAAGTGCATTTTCCTAATGGATATATGTGTAAATTAACTGTACATAATTGTAAATAGCGCAGTGTGGTTATGTATATAGTTTTCATCGTGTACTCTGTGTGTTGGTTTTATTAAAGTGAATTGTGAAATTCTACATAGAGTCAGAGTACATTTAGTTACGACGTCACAGCATTTCCTTTTTCCCAGAGTCCATAAAAAAGCGTTTAAACTAAAGGAAAAATCCGTTTTTGATGAATCTATTCAATGAAGAAGTAGCACTTCAAATTGTATCTCTTTATTATTCCGCAATTCCAATGTCTCAGAGAGAAATAGCTAATCAATTGGGTATTTCACGCCGTTCTGTTTGCTATTACTATATTGATAAACACAAGAAAAATGATTTAGTTTATTGCATTCTAAACGGGGTCGCCCTTCTAAAAAACCTCTATCGATTTTTTTTTTTTAAATCGGAGGTGAAACTGAATTCTGCAATGGCAGAATCTACAATCAACTTGTAGCTCAACTTTTTTTTCGAACGGACTACCCAGAATTAAATTTCATATGTTCACTGATGTTTGGGCATATGTACATGTTATCAAATTTCTAACTGAAACTTCTGTCTATTACTGCTTTGTGGCATATTAAACAAATGAACTACTGAAAGATCATTCGAAAAAGTTCATTAATTACTTTTAGAATTCAACTGGAAATTTAATATCAATTTAAATTAAGATATGAGCAGCATCTCATGTTGTTGTGCCGATGTAAAAATAGATTAACAAAAAATATTCAATTAAAACTTTAAGCTGTTTAATCTGAAGTAGAATAAATTGATATACATAAAGAACTTTTAAAAGATTGAAAAGCCTGTTGAAAATATGCACTCAAATCTGGACAGAATTATTTATTTATCAAATCTACATCTTAATCCCTTAGGGACAAGCTTCTTTTGCAGAACTTTTACTTTTTTTATCACCGGATTTTTAAAACAGAAATGTTTGCTAGCTTATTAAATTTTCTTCGTTTTTGGCGATATTAATATTGTTTATTGTACAACGTGTAATTTTTTTTTATGATTCTTTGACGAACATGGCTTATTTTTCGCGATTTAATGATAAAATCCCCGCATTTTTCGCGATCTTTAGATGAAATTCGCTTGTTTTTCACGAACTTTTGATTAAATTCGCGTATATAATTAACCGCGTAAAATATTTTAACCGCGTTTTTTTTTTTTTTTTTTTTGACGGAATTAGCGGTTTGGAAAATTTAAAAACAGAACTTTTCTTTGTTTCTCGGATCGAAGAAATCGTGCTAAATTTCATTTTGGTACTAAGTATGTTTTGGCGCAAATTGAAAGGAAATCGCTGTTTCGGTCCAGAAATGCGCAGCAATTGTATTTCTACGCAAATAAGCACAGCACTTGAAACCCTGGATATTAGCAAAGATATTTTAGTTTAATGTAAGTGTGGAAATCATTAAAGGCTTTTTACAGAAAAAGTCACTGACCAAATACTTTTCGCTTAGATACACTAATTGACGGCAGATCCAATTACGTAAATTGATTTCTGACAACATGAAGAATAAATGCTTAATAGAAGAAATTATTTTTTCTCAGGAAAAACGAAATACATAACAAATATATGAATATATACAGATACTACAGTGGTGGTCAGAATTATGAGAACAATTGAAAATTGCGCAGAAAAAAATTATTTTTGAGCTAAATAAAGTGAAATTTATACACAAGATGCTTTTTTATGCTAGAAATCATTGTAGAATGCAAAACATTGGAAAATGCAAAATATGAATGTTCTGTCACAATTAATAAAATATGTCATTGTATGAAATTGGACAAAATTATAAGGGCAACGAATGTTTCTCACATGAAACACACTGTTAATTAATAATCGCCCCGCTTTTTCTCAATCGCTTTTATCAGTCTTGACGTCATGGAGTTTTACAATTCCTTAAAAACGTCCTTGGAAGATTTTGAGTCATCTTTTTCGATAGAAGACATGAGTTCTTGCTTGTTTTGAGATTATATACCATTTTTGCATACTTTGTGTGCCAGAATAACTAACAGATTTTTCCATTGGATTCGGATCAGGACTTCTGGCCGGCCAATCAAGTAGTTTCACGGAATTAGCATTATACCACGAGTTTAAAGTTTGGGAACCAAGAGCCGAGGCATTGTGCTGCTGGAAAAAATAGCCTCCAATCGCTATTAACGCTGCTTCTGGTAAAAGATTATCGCCCAATACATCAATGTAACCCTCAGAATTCCTCCTACCCTGCACAAAAACTATTGGAGTAGTTCTGCCAGTTGTGAAACCTCCCCAGACTGTTACTGAATCCCTTCCAAATCGTTTATTCTCAACGGAGATCATACTAGAAGTTGCAAAAACAATCTAGTCTATCCAAATTAATCTTTTTTCTCATCGGACTACATAATCCCACTTTTTTCCCCATAGTATTGCAGTTTTTGGCATACTCTATCCTCAGTCTCTCATGAACTTTTGTATGACGCGGTCTTGACACATGTTTACTATAGCAAACCTTTTTCTTTCTTTTTGTAAAACACATCGAACAGTTCGAGCACTTGCATTCTAAGTTCAATTCACGGTTTTTTTCCCGTTTTTTGGAACAAACTCGCCTTATTATCATTCTTCTTCCCCCATACAGAAACAGAAGATAGCCTGCTTGTATGTCTTTGCCGTCCATATTTATCAGAATTTTAAAGATAATTGTAAATAACCGTTCTTGATCTACTAAACTTTATAGCAATTTAGCATACAGAAAGTCCTGAATTTTGAAATGCATCCTTTTTTTCTTTCTGAAACTCCAAAAGCTTTACACCTTGCGGCATGATTGGAAAACAGAATAATAAGATCCCAAACGCCTACTACGTATTTATATCGTCTGGAAGTTCCGTGTGCAGTGCAAAAAACTTGCAAATTTTGCTTTTTAGAACACACAAATGCAGTTGTTCTTATAATTTTGTCCAAAACCACTGGCTCTATAAATTTATAATACATTTTATGAATATGAATTTACCACATATTTCCATAAAAACATCCAAAAATAATCTTCATTTTTCATTGGTTTCCAGCCATTAAATTTGCATAAGTCTCCCGCCAAATATAACCAAGATACGGCATTTTTTGCCTTGTCCTTATAATTATGACCACCACTGTATATATACACACACATATATATATATATATATTAAACGCTACCTTTATCAAATATATTTGTTGATTTCTCTTTCAAAATCTTCCGATTTAGTCGAGATACGCAAGTAAATAAAATTATGAATAAAAGTAGCATGTTGCAATGGGGGGGGGGGGGGGGAAACATAAAGAGATGGGGGGGGACAACATAAAGGGATCAAACTGGGGGGGGGGGGAGGGAGAAATCAAACTGGTCGCCTAAGGTAGCTAGTAAACAAATAAATTGAGACACAGTTTTCAAACGAATATCATTTAAAAGTACCTTTTTACCATCTGCGATGGTATAATAATAAAAAAAATATACTATATTTAAAAGATATCAATAGATTATCAGTATTTAGTTGCATAATGGTACTGTTGCTTCATTTTAGATCTAGCTTACACATGTAACATTATTACTTACCTATCATATGTGGTATAGGATAAATCATGTAATCGTTTAGAAAATTGAATAAATTTTGACGGATTTGCACGTTTCAGAAACTAAAGATTTCGAAAAATATAATTCTAGAAAAAAAAAATAAATATTGAAGTCCGTCTGTCTGTGTGTCTGTCTGTCGGTCTCTAAACGCTCTGTCTCACGAACAAATTGAGATAGAGACTTGAAATTCAGGATGTACTTAGTATGTAAGAAAGGAAAGAAGCTTTTTTAATATCAGTGTACTAGATTATCCGGAATTTTTTTTCGGACTCTCGAATTATTCTTTCTGATGCAAGGACTTTTTTTAAATTTTACTTTAAAGAGTGAATGTAAAAGACGATAAAAAACATAAATTTTGCATAAAGAATGAAGTCGATCGGATATTTAGTTGCTGAGATATTTGTAATGATATTTTCGATATTCTTCGATTTTTCTTGAAGCTGTATTTCATTCAAAGTAATTGGAAACGAGATGCTTAATCCAACACAGTAAACTGTTGGTTAATATAATTAGCATTTTTGGAGTTACAAGGATGCTTCTTTTACTCAATTTGGTATTATTTCATTAACCCATCCAAAAACTATCGCCAGACTGTAAGATTTAAACAAATAATGGCTCATCATAAATGTCACACCTGCTTGATATTAAACACGTTATATGTGTTTGTTATGCCATCAAGTATTTTTTTAATTCGATGTTTTACTTGTAGTATTATTAATTTTTTACTAATTTATTTGTTATTTTGTTATTTAAAATAAAAATTATGCCGATTTGTACAATTTACGAATAGTTTGGCGATTTATATTGTGTGGTATAATCAAATAGTACCCACAACTCCATAATAGTGCGTTAGTATGTATTAAAAATATGTTAATATACGTTGAAATTTTATTTGGAATTGCGATGCATTTTATACTTAGTTTTCAAGTGCTTTACTTTAATATTTTATAGTATGCATATCCATAATGGGTAAGTATTACGGTGGCCCCCAACAAGTTATTGTACTGACGATACATTAAATGTTATCTGAAAGAAAAAGTGCATAAGACGCTAAAAATAATATAAGAAAACAAAATGTTGAGCATATTTTTGTGTTCACTTTCAATAAACTCAGTTTACGTAGTTTTATGATATACATCGTAAAAGTTTTCAAAATAAAATATAACTACTAAAAATATATTTTATGGTGCAATTGTCCAATATAAGTTTTCAAAATATCAGCACTATTTTTAATAGGTCATGTAATACAGTCGGCTGTCGTTAATTCGAACTCGTCGGGACGACAAGAAATGTTCGAATTATCCGAAGTTCGAATTATGGAAAATATGAAATGAAAACCATACTTAATATGGTACTATTACAAAGGAATTAATATTATAGTGTTGTTTTTTGATTTATTTCATCTGTTATCATTAGAATATGACTTAATATTAAATTAGAGTGTATAAATACAGAAACTAATTAAAAGATTAGAAACAAGCACGATGGAAAAAAAATTTAAAGCGTCACTGATGGACACGCGGGACTCTAAGAAAGTGGATACCAAATGCATTTTATTATATGTATACTCGTTCGGAACAATTTTCACAAAAAACAAAGAAAGAAAGTTATTCAAATGATCTGAAATCTGTGAAAAAGAAAATAAAAATGAAAAATCATAATTCTCGTTAGTTCGAATTAAACGAAGTCAAGAGAGAATGAGTTCGAATTAATGAAAAGTGTTAACGTTATTCGGCCACTGAAAATTTCGGGACTTCATATTTAGTTCGAATTAAACGAAGATTCGAATTATCCAATTTCGAATTAACGAGAGTCGACTGTATGTCTTTTATTAATAAGGTAAATGTTTAAAGTATTTATGTAATTACTCAAAATGATTAGTTTGATATCAAAATTTATTCTTTGCTTTGTAAATTATAAATTTTGAAAAAATGAAATTTTGCTCGATATTAAAAAATTTTCCGTGTGCATTGTTTTTGTAAAATATGTATATTAAACTTACAAGGAAGGACTCCATACTCGGCATAATCAGAATTTTTTGAAAAAAAAATTACCGATTAAACTATTCATGTATCTAATAAAGGATCACTCAAATTTAGCGGCGGAATTACAGAAGAAACTCTGTAAAGAAATAAAATACTTTCGAGTATTTGGCGCGAAAAGACGAAAGCGTCATGCGATTTCGCGAGCAGCATTTTCCCACGCCAAAAGAAAACGATTTTAATGCACCTGAAAATTTCTCGTCAATTAATTTTTAAAATACGTGTAAATATATTTAATGAATTTAAATTTGAACAATGAGAGAGTTTGACACATATTTTGTATTATATATTTCTGTTGCTTTTGCTGTGGTTTAATTTTATCACTTTAAAAATAATTTATTATATAAAAAATATTTTCATATTGAAAAAATATTTTTTTATAGATATAAGCGTATGACAAAATAAAAGTCAGATGAAGAAAGCTGTAATGTATTTCAATATCTGAGAAGTTTTTGTTTCCATAGCAACAAAATTGAATCGGCAGAGCTCAATTAGATTGGAGTTAATTTTGAGATTGAAACAATTTTAATTAAGTTAAATTTTGTTTTAATTCATAAAATTTCACAGTTAATTTTCATTCTAAATACATCATGACAAAAATATAATTAAAACAAATTAAATCTGACAAAACTCACGTTTTATATATAAAATTTCTTTTAACAAGTTCGACATGAAGCATTTTCACGTTAAAGAGAATTTGACATAAAAAGTATTTTTTGAAATTTTATTTTGTCGCCAACCGATGATAAATCGCCAAATATAAGACATGTTCATTATTTTTTTTACGAACGCTTTATCGGGGTTCCGCCAAAAATTTTTTTATAAGCATATGTATCCATATGAGAAGAACATTCTCTAATTTTTTCAGAATTTTCTGAGTATGCCCGTATGGAGACCTTAATTGTTAGCAGCGGATAAAAAATAATAATTATTTGAAATGCGTCATAATTTTTCTCACTATTCAATTATCATTATTTTCTTCTCCAGGTTTGTGACTGCTTTTATTTACCACGGACTTTCCCAGAATACAAATGAACTTGCTGGTAACCCTTTCGTCAATTTTGCCCTCTACGGAGTCTTTCAAATTCTCTCAGACATGTTTGTTATAGTTACAGTAGAGAAACTAGGAAAGAGAAAGCTCATTAGTTGGAGCATGTTCAGCAGTGGAATTGCTTGTTTTATTTCCTACTTACTTCCGTCTGGTAAGAATGTTTTAAAACGGTAGTTCGTTTTTTTTTCTACGTATAACATCATTACACTGTTAACCCTTTCCGAACACACCGTGCCCAGTCTGGGATACCTAATTAAAATTCCAAACTTGAAATCGACACCAATAATATTTTAGTAAAATTTTGCTTTTACAATAAAAGCTTACATTAAGGATTTCAAAATATCTAAAAAATTTGTTTATGAATTCCGGTGTAAGTTGATAATTTCTCAATTTACTAGCAGATTTTGCCCGTGCCGGAAAGGGTTAAAAAAATTTCTGTCAAATTACAGAGAATCTACAAGTAATCAATTACCTTAAGCCTTATGCAAAATTACGGATATATATATATATATATATATATATATATATATATATATATATATATATATATATATATATATGACCAATATTTTGTTAAATAATAGAGAGGTTATTCGATAAATTTAGAACAGAATCTATAAGTTAACATCGTTATTTATACACAATATAATGTAAATATACTCTTAATGATATTAATTTAATTTAATTTTAAAATGAGTGAATCACTGAATCTTCAACGAGCCGCAAAAAAACTTGAATTTTCCGTATAAATTTTAACCACTGCATCATTAAACTTTGACACAATCTGTTTCTAGACGTCCTTGGGTTTGAACATGAGATCCCTTGACAGTTGTAGAACACTATACTGACAGGAGCTATAACAGCGATTGTTATTGAGTAAAAAGTATGTATTTTATTATTTAGCCAAGAAAAATTCCCAAAAAATCTGATGAGATCATTTTTCTTTTTCTAAATTATTCTACGTTTAAGGGGAAAAAAAAACAATCTTTAAACTAAATTTTCGTGTTTATTTTTTCCAATAAAATTGCAAAAGAATTTCATAAAAATGTATTTCGACTTACAAGTTTAAGAAATATAAAAATATTTTTTAATAAAGGCATGGAAATTATTATAGAAAATTAGATTTAAGATAAGGGAAATGTCTGTAAAATGATGACCGATAAACTCAGTACAATTGTGGCGTGACCTTGGGCGGCATTTGTGACGTGTCGGTCGAATGAGGACATAGTCTAAGTAAAGTTAAAATGCAGTGCTTTTATTTACGTAGTTGGGAAAATGGGGAGTGGAGCTAAAATTCAGTATTTCTGACAAACACACTACTACGAGATTAAACTTTAGTTCATACTCATATTTACGACAAGTCCGGCTCAAAGCACTAACCCGGCTCTTCTCTTCAGGTCGCGGTCGACTTTTACTCTAACCTGTAAATAAACAGCCCGTGGCTGCAAAAATATCTTTATTCTCAAACAATCACAGTGCTGAACTAACTCTAACCCAACTCGATTGCTGAGGCTCTCTACCTTCACATGGCAACTCTGCTATTCTTTGCTGGAGGCTCTCCCGGTTCACCACGCCACACACTACACACCACTTACAGCTTTTATACTTTGCAAACTGAAGATGGAGCTAGAAATTTGCATAAAACTCATAACCGCAGTTAATTGTAGATCGAGGGCGCCACACACACTCCGGAAAATTAGAGTTGCATAAAGGATAGATATCGCTTTTGCGCCACACATTGACTTGACGTCACGATCTCTCTCAAAACACCAGAGTGTCTTTATTACAAAGGGACACTTTCTCACATAATGAATTTAATAGAAAACTAATGTAGATTTACAAAGAATCTCACTTTTTTTTAAACAATGTATAGTTTTTTTCACCTTATGAAGTTTATCTCATAAAACACTAAATCTTAATTATTTTAAACTGATTGATGTCCAGGACACATAATTTAAAAAGCTTTAATTCATATATTTTTTTTTCGTATAAAATGGCTTGGAGTAACAATGTCAAGCGTTAATATTACGCATAATTATGAAGGAATCCAGGAGATGGCACTTATGGATTCAGTCAAAAGTGCTCTGAGTCTTCTGAATCACAAACTGCCGCTAACAGTAAATTTGTTCCATTTGTAGATCTTATCGCTGGAAGAAATACATAGCAGTCAACGTCCGATCCAAAATTTGTGAGATTTCTGTGACCTGAAGACTATTTAATTAAAGACTATAATAACTAGGAAATACATTTTTTATTACATAATTTTGTAGCGTTATTCATGTACTTTCAAAATGCTGTGAGAGATTTTGGATTTGTTCGTTAGGTAGTTTGTAGTTTTAAATATACTGAGCAATAAGTATACCGGAGTAATAACGCCATTCTCACATTATTACTGCAGTAGATTCTTTTCAGAGCAGGAACTGCATTCGAAAAGGGTTTATTTTCTATTTTATGTTCGAGAGAGTATTATTGTCATTGTTAAAAACCAAAAAGGAAAAAGAGAAATTTGTATGTCCCAAGCAGGTGCGTGCGAAGAGAAAACTGCGCCCGATGCAAAGTCTTAATTTGGCACCCCCCTCCCCCGAACTTTTTCTTGTGACAGGCTAAAAATGATGTTGGTAGTATAAATGTAGCACCTCCCTAAATATTTGCGCACGGGGCGGCTGCCCCCTTCATCCCATTTCCCCATTTCGTCCTAAGTGCTAAGTGCTGCTAATTTTTTTTTTATGTCGGAAGAAGAATATATCAAATGATTGTAACTACATCTTTATAACTCAATTAAATGTAAGTAATAAAAATTTGTCAATTTCCAGTTCTGAAGAATATGCATCTATAGAATTGAACAATTTACATGCCATTTTCCATCTTATTTTACCCAGCGATCCTTTTACTATATATATATTTTATATGTTTAAAAAAAAAAAAAAATATTATTATTTTTGTGTTTTAGTAATTTTTTATACATTTTTTCACGCAATGTGTTAATTATTATTAAGATCATGTAATAACTAATTCTATATTAAAGAATATATACATTTTTTAGGATAACCATTATTTAGTGCATCATAAATTAGCTTTTTAACATTTGCATTAATAAGATGAGAAGAACACAAACATTTTATTCTATATAAATGATTAAGAATTATATTACGATATACAGAATTATGAAGACAGGATTTAAAATTAGTAAATGTATTAACTTTAAAATTAAAATAGTCCCGTTTGTCATATATATCAGTTATTAATTTGTTTTCTTTTAGTATAATTTTAAGATCTTAAAAGTTAATGGAATTGTTTGAAAGTAGGTTTTTTGTAATTTCTAAATTAGCTAGATAAGCCACTGGAAATTGAGCTATACTGGTATTATCAGTGTCAATTAATAGTTAAACAGTGTTAATCATCAATATATCTATATAAATGTATTTTATTGTTAATATATTTACATTCATAATGATATAAGTCTCGTAATATACTAGATGTACAACCAACTTGTGGTATACCGACTTTTTGTAAATATATTATGCTATCTTGCATTATAAAATTATTATAGATAATGAAATTTGTTAAATTATGAAAATAATCAGTATCTGTGTTTGTTGATATATTCAAATAATGTTGATACTTTTTAAACAGTGCATTTATTATATTATGTAGATCTAATAAATCTATATTATTAAAAAGATCCTTGAAATCATATGTAGTTATATTTTTTATACGTTTAAGATTATTCATAATATTAACTAATTCATCGCTATTCTTTATTACAATGTGTATTATCGCTGGTTTTTGTTATTGTATATATTTGATTAAGAATGTTTAATAGAAGTTTATAGCTTTATTATTATATGCATTGCGACCAATTGTAACTGTTCTAAATTTTAACAAAGTTTATCAAAACTGTTCAGATTATGGGGATGTTCAGTATAGAGGGAGAATCGGAAATGCAATACCATGTATTGAATTTACAGTCGGTATAAAATATTTAGCATAATTAGCCATACCATTGTGCAATGTCAAACTAAATTTAGTCAGTTTTGTACTGTACCATCTCATTTTTTTTTATTAAATTTTTTTTTACAAAACATACATTTACATTACAATACATCTCTTGAAAACATAATCAGTATATTATTTAAACAAATAATTTTAGTCTATTTTTGCATTGTATGTGCTCATGCAATGTACTTGTTATCTAAGAAGTGGAAAAGTTTTGAGATGATGTTCAGACACATAGTTTAACAGGTATGGAATGAGTTTCTTAGTCATATTGCTTGAATGTAATAATCGTTTGCCTTATTTCGTCAGTTTCTTCTGGTTCTGCTTCTCCTTCACTTTCCTCTTCCTCTTCAAAAATGTTGTTCTTGCAAACTATGAGGATTTCATTGGTTTACAGATAAGCTCCAAATTCTGTTTCAGTATGAAACTTCAGAAGAATTAATCCCAAGTCACTCACAGCTGTTGCTTCTTGGTCCTCTGTTCTTGTTTGCCAATTCTCACATAGGAATTCAACTTTATAGAAGCATCTTTTGATGGCATAGGAGGTTGTTTCATTTTATGCCGTTGATATCCAATAGACAGCATCCATGACGTTGAACTTCTTCTGCCAAATTTTCCACCTCCATCGCCAGGGACAATTTCTTCAGAAAATGTATTTGGTAGTAAGTTTTAATGATTACTCTTTGATCCAGTGGTTGGATTATAGAATTAAAGTTTGGTAACAAGAACTTCAAGGTTATGTTGCTCAGCTGCATGTTCGTAAGTGATCTGGTATTAACAATAATAACAATTTTTATTCTTCCTTTCTCTCTTCATTATCCCGTTAATTCTCTCGAACCACTATGAGAAAATTGTGACTATCATCTACACTTTAAGATTTGATTTATAGGCAATGATGCGATCTTCACATTTTTCAAACGTTTTCCGATCACAAGTGATTCGAGCTTCTCATCCATAAAACTAGTACAGAGCATAATGACAAATCTTTCTTTTGACATTTTCTCAACTATGCAATTTTCGCTTCTTTTTGCTTGAGTTCTTTTGGAAGAGCTGAGAAAAACAGGTCAGTTTCGTCAGCATTGAAAATGTTTGCTGCATCGAAATCATTCGTTATGTGCAGAAGTTTTATTTTCTATTCTTCCACAGTGCCAATATTTACATCTGCAGTTTCACCATTGATTATTTTGAATTCGATGTTATGTTAAATTTTGAAATTAATCCTTTCGATGCCTTTAATTCTGCAATTTTCTGCTTTTCTAAAAAATCCGAAGTAGGAATTCAGTGACAGGATGATTCTTTGTTCTCATTTGACAAAAAAACTTCCGAACATTAATGTTTATATTCTTGTTTCCCGTTTTTTATTCCAAAATTCTATACTTATTTGAGTTCATTAAACCTTTTTATTCTTCTACAACAAGTTTCGCTGAATTTCCATGATGCGGGAATTTCCTGAATTCCGATTCCAAACACATATTTAGTTTACAGAGAGGTGAGGTAAAAATGGGGATCGAAAGTAGCGTTCATAATAGCGGGGTGTTCAGATTAGAGGGTGTTCAGAATACAGAGAGTTTATCTTATGTTAATTCTATCGAGTTTTGCCGGGACCATTGAAATGCGTTCATAATACCGGGGTGTTTAGATTAGAGAGTATTCAGATAGAGAGACTCGACTGTAATACGTTTTTCAAGGACCTTTATTCCAAATTTCTATGTCTACGTCACAAGTGCACCATATCAACATCACGTGAATTCGAATGAAACAGAAAAAGAAAATTAAAAACTTATTTTTGCAACTTTTTTCTTCTGTTCTGATTTTCGACTGTGTAAAGATGTAATTACAAAGAACGGCTAAAAATGCAGCATATTGTTTTCAAAATATGTAATTCCTTTTTTAAGTTTTCAATATAAAATATTATTCAAGATATCAAACAGCGTTTATACCTGTGTCTACAATTAAAATTGTTTTAATCATTTTACAACTATTAAGAAAATAATAATAATATAAGAGTATAAAAAAGTTTAACGTCACGAGTAAGATGAAAACGATGTGTATCTACAGCACACCCTAGTAATGAAAGGACATAACCACGAATACATAATACGACAAGGATGGTTTCGTCATGTGAAGATTTATACAGGTAAGATTTAACTTGGCAATTATTGATGTACAGTAAAACCCCGATAATTCGGATTAATTGGGACCAGACCCAATCCGGATTATCCGGAGAATAAGAAAAAAAATGAAATAAAATAATACATACGTACAGAAAATCACCTTTATGTTTAACTTATTGATTATTTACAGACAGTAAAAATGTTTATTTTGTAATAAAAAAGTTTGTAATTTTTTGCTGTGCCAGTTTTCTATACATTTTGTGAGCCGTACGGTCACGCATCTGCTTGAGCATAAGTAGTTCGTGGGTGTAGTTTAAGTAAGAGTTTAAATAAGAAAGCTTAAGGTATTCTTTCGAAAAGATTTCAGAAAAAAGTTTTTTTTATTCAGTATACGACGATGAAACAAGTTTATGCTATGGAAATTAACCAAATCGTTTCTCAATCGCTTGACCAAACCGATCCGGATTTACGGGGTCCGGATTTGCAGGGTTCTACTGTATATATATTGTCATAAGTGATTAAATAAAAAATAACGAATACTGATTTAGCAAGGCCCATTACAAATATAACATTTTTGTATTGATCGCGCTGCTCAACCGAGATAGTTTGACATTTTATTGTCAACAAAATTAATATACGTTGCTGAGGTTCATTACAAGTTACTTTCTGAGTAGCAAAAAGCATACAGCATTTACAGGGACGCACATAAGATTTCGGCTAATGCACTGTATCCGAAGTACCTCATACTATTACACCAATATCGAAATATTTTTAAAACTTCGTTATAATAACGAATGTATCTTATTTACTACGCGTAACGTGCAATTTCGGACTTCTTTTTTATAATGTTTAATTTAATTATTAATATCTGTACATTTTTTTTTCAGAACCTTGGTGGCTTACTGTTTTAGTTACTATGATCGGAAAGTTTGCAATTAATATTACCTATGGCATTATTTTTATATACACCAGCGAACTGTTTCCGACTGTTGCACGAAATACTGGTATGGGATCATCACAATTGGTTGGGAGAGTTGCCGCAACAATAGCTCCGTTTATGAGAGAACTGGTAAGTTTAGATACCCTTCAATTATTGACAGACGTACGCCACTGACCCTCATAGCATGCATGGTCACAATGACATCACTGTGAGTGACTTTGTTCACATCACATCTGTGAAGAAAATGCCACCACTCAGTGACGTCACATTGTGATTGAGATGTGACTTTCTTAAAAATTTTTAGAAAATTACAAATATTCTTCAAAACATGTTATTTACTTTAAAAAACATGTTTCTGGCAATTTAAATATCGTCATTTTTGTCACAGTTTCGTCACAATGTTAATGTCAAAGTAGTCACAAATGACACATTTTTCACAAATTTGTCATAATGTGACTTCAGAAAATGGTCACAATGTGACATCACAAAAAAGCTCTAAAACGGCCATAACGACTTCACATTTTAGTCACTGTGACTTCACATCGACGTCACGTGACGTCACATCGACGATCGATGGTCACAAAGTCACACTGTGACTTTGTGACCGTCGATGTGAAGTCACAGTGACTAAAATGTGAAGTCGTTATGGCCGTTAAGCGAAAAGGAAAGCGGTTTTATTCTTTCGGCCTAAATTTGTGAATTTTGTTCTCTTTTCAATATAATTTATTTGGATTTCGTGCAACGATGTTTGGATATTTAGTGAATTATTTAATGTAAATTTTGCCGCTATTATTCGACATTAGTAAAAGGAATTTTGCTTAAAACTTTCAGGCTGATGTATTAAATTTTAGCTGTTAAGATTTATGAATTTCAGCTAATTTTAATGCGATTTTTCGAGATTTTTTGCGTTTGATGTCGGATTTTTGTCATTCATGAGATATTTCCAATTACAACGTTTTACCCTATTAGAGTAAATTTTGACCCCTGTGATTTTTTAATATTAGTGATTTTTAATGCACTTTTCAATGCAATTTTTAGAAATTTTTCGAGTTTTACGGTGATTTTTTGATATTCGGAAATAAAAATTGATTTCAAACTTTTAATCTAATATAATTTTAGAGATTTTTAACGCGATTTTTCATGAATTGTTGTGTTTCGTGTCGATTTTTTATTATCTATAAAGGATTTCCTTTTACTACGTGATTATCCTGTCTACCAATTTCGCCAAATTATATCAATCGTGAAACAAGCGAAATTATGCAAATAGATGTAATTTTTATGTTAAATAATGAAAGAGGAGATAATTTAGAAAAACATTTATACAAATACATATAAAAATAAGAAGTAAAAACCACTTGATGACGTAACAAACATATGTAACATGTTTAATGTCAAGTGAATATGGAATTTACGATCCGCCATTATTGTTGTTTAATCTTATGCTTTGACCCAGAAAGTTTCTTGGTCAACCGGATAATCAAATAGTTCAGATTTCCGATTAGAATGTTTTATCCGTTTGATGAAATTCTGATTACTGCGATTTAAAAAATAACTAGCAATATTTAATGCATTTTTCAATGCGTTTTTAATGAACTTTTTAATGCGATTTAGTACTATTTTTTTCGATCCCCACCACAGTGGTGTTTTAACAATTAAAAAATTATTTTGGTTTCAAACTTTTAGCCTAATATAGTAAATTTCACCATTTACCTTTTTTTAATTTTGTCGATTTTCAATGTGATTTTTGATATATTTTGTGTTCTGAGTCGATTTTTTTGTAATTCATGTAAAAAAGAATGGTTGCTACGTTCTACACGACTAGAATATTTTTTTATTCACGGGATGTATTTACATTTAGTGATTTTTAATGAATTTTTCAGTGGTTTCGTATTGGTTTTTTGAATCTCACGGCTATTTTTTGAAATTTCGATAAGGAAATTAATTTCAAACATTTACACTTCATTTACGAATTTTGAAATTTAGTGATTTTTTTAATGCAATTTTTAGCAATTTTTTCATTATTTCTCACGCTTTGCGCCGATTTTTTCATTCGCATTTAAGAAATAATTCAGATTACACTATTTTACTCTGTTAATGTAAATGTTGTCCCCCGCTATTTTTAAATTTGAAACGATTTGTAATGAACTTTTGAGTACAATTTTTATATGTTTTCGAGTCCACGGCGATTTTTTCACAATTGGAAAAGAAATTTTTAAATAATTTGTAGCTTAATGTAGTAAATTTTGACATCAATGATTCAGATTTTTTGTGTATTTTCATAAAATGTTTAGCAAGTTTTGTGTCGATATTTTTTAACTAATGAAAGAGTTCAGATTTCAATGTTTTGTCCCATTATGGTAAATTATGTCCGCAGCAATTTAATATAAATGTTTATCTTACTATGGCAAATTTTGTCCGGATTTTTTAATTTTACTGATTTTTAATCTGTTTTGTAGTGATTTTTCAAGTTCTGTGACAGTTGTTGACATCGGTAAAAGAATTTCGATTTCTAACTTTTAGCATAAATCGTACAATTTGTTCTCCACGCTTTTATGAATTTTGCCAATTTCTAATGCGATATTCAATGTAATTTTTAGTTAGTTTGGGGGATTTTAGGTGTTCCGTGTTGACTTTTCCTTATTCATGAACGATTTCCGATTACAATATTTTCAAGTGATTATTAAATTTTTACAGCCATGACTTTTAAATATTCAGCGATTTTTAATATAGTTTTCGATACGATTTTTATCCATTTTTTTAAGTTCCTTGGCGATTTTCTGCCATTCAGAAACCAATTTTGATATCAAACATTTTGTTTAATGTAGTTATGTTTCGAATGCAATGTTTTATCTCTTAATATGATTTTGGCGTTCCATGCCTACATTTTGTAAGTTATAAACGATTTCGATCATACCCCCCCTCCCCCGCCCTGCCTTAATATTATTTTTTTAAGCATTGACTTCCAAATATTTAGCTATTTTTAATGCAATTTTCAATGTAATTTTTAGCCTTTCTTCAAGTTCCGTGGCGATTTTTTTTACATCCATAAATCGATTTCGATTTCAAACTTTTTGGTTAATATGGTTAATTTGATGATTGCAATATTTTATATTATAATAGTGAATTTTTACCCTAGGGATTTTTTAATGTTTTACGACTTTTATTACAATTTTCAATGCATTTTTTGGGCTTTCTCAGTCTTTTTTTTTTTTTTTTTTTTTTTTTTTACATCTTTTAAAGGAATTCGATTTTAAACTTCTAGACTAATAAGAGTTTGGTTACAAACTTTTATCCTTTACGGTAATTGTTTTGTTCTCTTATCTACAGCAATTTTTAATGCAGTATGCTTTTTTTTTTTTTTTTTGAGTTCACGGCGAATTTTTTTCAGATACGGAAAAGAAATTCGGTTTTTAATTTTTTCGCTAATATGATAAATTTTCTCCTGAGCGATTAAAGGTTTTTTATTGCGATTTTTTAGCAGTTTTTTTCGTATTTCAATGCTTTTTATATTATCAAATTAATTAGATTCAAAATATTTATCCAAGTAGAGTAAAATTTGAGTTTTTGAGTTCCATGATTTTTGAAAATTTTGCCATTTTTAAAGCAATGTTTACGTTTCTTCCCGACCCGCTTCGATTTTTTAGACGTTCAATTTTTGGCCGAATGTAGTAAATTCTGATCTCTTTTCTTCAAAGTTTATTCGAATTTTGAAACACAATTTTTCAATTTTGTTTTATATTTTTATGAGGTTTTTAATGTTTTTTGCGATTTGTAAGATTTTTCCACATTGGTAAAAATAACCCAGCTTCAATTTTCTAGCCCATCTCTTTTCAACGAAGTTTAGACGAAATTCGTGCAGCATTTTTGAAATTTTTCGAGGTTTTTATTACGATTTTTAAAGTTTTTTCGCGATTCTTTCTATTTTTTGATGAACCCGGGCAACGCCGTGCAGAACAGTTAGTAAACTTAATAAGAGTGTCTCTAGCTAAACTTTTTTATTTATCATTTAATTAATTAATTTGGTAATTTAATTTATCTTTTACTTTTGTCAGTTTCAAAACAATTAAAGTTAAAAATTATTCATAAACCTTTTTTTTTTCTTTTTTTTTGTAAATAATATTAACAATTAGAGTTTATTAGCTAAAACATAGTTTAAATTTTTAAAATGTGTAAAGGTAGATTTAATGGTGGTAATATATTTTTTTAAGTAAAGTTATCAAACGTAGTAAATACACATCTTCTTAAAAAAATAAATCAAGTTGGGAATTGCACGTGAAGCGTAGCAAATGAGGTGCGTTCGTAAGATAACGAAGTTTTAAAAATATTCAGATCTTGATGATATAGTAGAGCGTACTTCGGATACAGTATAGTAGTCGAAATCTTTGTGTTTCTGTAAATATACAGGAAGTAATTTTTATTACACCTCAGCAACGTATATCTTATTCATAAAATGTAATATAGTTGAATATAATTAAAACACGCCCCAAACAATGTTTCCCCGCATAGCATTATGTAGTGGAATACTTTTGTGTGGCCCTGTAATTTAATAATAAAAATTCTTTGCATCACAGATCGTACAGAATGCATATTTTAGTATATACTTCATAGATTCATGCCAATTCTATTATGTTCGAATGAGTGTGACATCATTAAAATGTATTTGAAACTTTTTTCCCATTGACCGTAATGTAACGGAATCTTTTTGTTTGTCCCTACAATTGATCTATACATCAGATTGTCATAACATTTAAAATGACTCGATAAAATTACGCAATAATTATATGTTTTAAATTTCAAACGATTAAAATGCATTTGAAACTTTTTTCCCCGTTGACCGTAGTGTAACGGAATCTTTTTGATTGTCCCTGTAATTGATCCGACCGACTTTCATAATCCATCCGACTTTCATAAAATTTGAAATGAATCGACAAAATTACGTAATAATTATATGTTTTAAATTTCAAACGATTAAAATGCATTTGAAACTTTTTCCCGATTGACCGTAATGTAACGGAATCATTTTGTTTGTCCCTGTAATTGATCTATACATCCGATTGTCATAACATTTGAAATGACTTGATAAAATTACGCAACACTGTCAGAAAAATTCGTCAATATACACAATGTTATCGTTATTTTTTCACAAATAACTTCTGTTCTCTCAGAAAACGTATTTGTTCTGTGAGTTCATTCCGAAAGTCGAAAAATGAGGAAACGATTCCGTTTATATCTAACACGCATGCGCATTGGGTCTGTTAGTAATAAATTCGAATTTATTTTTAAAATGAAAAACAAAAATTGTGACTTTGTGACCATCGATCGTTGATGTGAAATCTCATTGACTAAAATGTGCAGTCGTTATGGCCGTTTTAGAGCTCTTTTGTGACGTTACATTGTGATCACTTTATGAAGTCACGGAGTGACAAATGTGTCATTCGTGACTACTTTGACATTAACATCGTGATGGAACTGTGACAAAAGAGACGTTGTGTCAAAAGTATTTTAAAATTAAATAGCATGTTTTGAAGAATTTTTGTAATTTTCTAAAGATTTTTAAGAAAGTCACATCTCAGTCACAATGTGATGTCATTGAGTAGTGACATTTTGGTCACAGATGCGATGTGACAACAGTGACGTCACTGTGACCATGCATGCTATGAAGGAGGAGAGCCTACTCATCGATCCACTTTCTGCCGAGACTTCACCACACTTTTCAATGCGCGCAAATAATGAATCCTCCATTTTTCTTACCGATCACAAAATTTTTATTATTTTTGATTATTTCTATGCATTTTTAATAATTTTATGAGTAACGAGGTGGAACCCGTCGAATTTCGACGAAAGAAAATCTTTAACAAAGAATTGTTTAATTGATTTATTATACATCTACAAAATTAGTTACAGTAAAAATTGCATCTTATATTGGTCCATCTAACTCTGAAAGAAATATTAAAACTCAATTATCCAAGTTATTAAACGAAATAAAACCGAAATTCACCCGAACTCACCCGTTCAACCGAAATAAACACGTCATTTTATAACAAACGATATTTTTGAAATAGTATACGCATTTTAAAGTCTTTTTTTTTTTTTTTTTTTTTTTTTTTTTTTTTTTAGTTTTAAGAGAAAATGGAGTTATTCTATTGCCATAATTGTAAAATTGATACTAAAAATTATAGAAAAAAAGATCAATTGAGATACAGTTTTGAAATAAATTGCATTTGAAAGTACATTTTTTTCTCTATATGACGGTGTAAAAATTTAAAAGGTACGGTGTTTAGAAGCTTAAAATTTGCAGTAACGAAAATTGCATAGGAAAGTGTTGCGCATTTTATTTTTTTTCCTCAATTTTAAGAGATAATGAAGTGATATTGTTGCTACAATTATAAAATTGGTACTAAAAACTATAAAAAAAAATTAATATCTCGAAAACAAATTGAGATACAACTTTCAAACAAATTGCTTTTAAAAGTGCATTTTTTTTCTCTATTAGACGGTGTAAAAATTTAAAATGTGTGATGCTTAGAAGTATAAAATTTACAGTAGCCAAAAATTGCAAACTGGAATTGCAGGGGAAAAGTGTTGCCATTCGCAAAATGACGTATGCGTTACGCACAGATATGTTTGGCCTTTATAATATAAGGTGGTCTGGTGTAATAACACCCGGCGGGGTAATAACGCCAAATGCTAATATTTTGCATAATTATGAAATAATCTGGTAAATGACACCCATGTGCTCTGCGCAGAAGGGTTTTGAGTCATACAAATCGCAAAAAACAGCTTCAAGTTAATTTGTTTCATTATTAGGTCTTATTGTTTTTACAAGCAACTAAAATTAACGCTTGATCTAAAATTTGCGAGATATGTTTTGTGATGTGAAGACTATTTTTTTAATCCAGAAATACTTTGTTAATTACATAAATTTGTAGTACATTTCATGGACTTTCAAAATGTTGTTGAAGATTTTGGATATCTTCTCGAGATACAGTGGAGCATCGTTTATACGATGCTGAAGGGACTACCGAAAAACGTCGTATAAACGATAACGTCGTATAATCGATTTTCGCTTCCAAAGCTAGAATTAATTTTTTTTTTCACTGAATTTTAATGTTTAACGCGTTGATTTACATAAATATGTAAATTAAACAAACCAAAACAAACAAATAACCAATAAATAAATAAATAAATAAATAAATAAATAAATAAATAAATAAAGGGGGGGGGAATTACTAAGTGATTTAAATATACGTACCTTTATTTATTTTGTACTTTTGATCATATTACATAGCATTACAAAAAAATTGTCTATGATTGTTTGAGGTGATGCTGACGTTGGGATATAATTAATGATTTCTGCAATGAGTCAAGGACTTAAAAAGTTTTTCCGCTGTTACTGTTGCAAATAAAAAAAGTTCTTAATGTTTCCATGCACCGTGTGACCAACTAAAAGTCTCCAATACTAATAACAATTCGAAAGATGGTCTATTTTCAATTTTAAAAGATCGAGAAAGTTGACTATCCTTGCAAAAAATAATGATCTCTGCAATGTAATCTGTTACGTGTAAGCTGATTTTTCCGACTAATCGAACACTAGCTCATATTGGTATCAAGTGCTTTACATTTAAGCATGCTCTTTGGTGTCATTCTTAGCTAATAACTTCCTCCCCTTCTTAAAATACACAAGAAAAAAAAAAACCTTACAAAATCGAAAAATCGACGTATAAACGATTTTGTGCGTCGTATAAAAGATATACAGGGTGGTCATAAAAAAAACTTTGCCAGTATATGGAGCTCTAGCGGCCAGTTCGTTCAACCGATTGAGGTGAAATTTCAGATATAGCTAATCAGAAGTATGAGCTCAAGATTCTCTGAACGGCAACAAAATGGCGCTCACGGTTAAGGTTATAGTTACGGAAACTCAAAATTTTCCAATGGCAACACCCATTTTTTTTCATCGCAAAGTGCTCAGCGCATGTGAAAACCCTAAAGAGCGTTGGAACCGTACGTGTATAGCAAGAACCGGACAAGTTATGCACGCACAAAAAACTGTTCTGCGAATCCCCCCCCCCCCATAAAAAACACGATTGGGGCGCAAGGAGTAAATTTGCATATGACGCAGAGTCAGTACACTAATCTCTGATTACAACACAAATTGGAGACAACTTTGATTTTAATTACACATTTTTCACATGGGCGCCATCACACACAACACATTGTATGGACAATACAGCCGAACGTTACATCGCATGAAAGATGTTTGGAATCTCACGTCTGACAAAATCTTTCAAATCCGGCAAAGTTTGCGGATTGCACATGCATACTCTAGATTTTAGATATCCCCCAGAATCTGAAACTCTTAGGAGTGAGGTCGGGGGATCGTGGAGGCCATTGATTTTATCAGTTAAGATGAAATGTGCTCCATCCTGAGAACATCCATGTGACATCCATGTGAAGATGTCGATCGTTATCTCCATCACATTGGATAAGAAATTCATTAACAAAGTCTATATGTTGTTGATGGTCTCTCACTTCCAACATCTGGGCACGCTGGTATCGGTAAGGAAACATGCCGATTACAGAGCGCAGTAACTTTAAGACCATTGATTTTGGTATATCAAATACACGAGATGCACCTTTTATAGTCTGCATGCGTCCTCTGGTCACTATGTGATGCACTTCCATAACAGTATCCTCAGGAATAGTTGGTCGTCCGGATCGCATATAAGCAACCTTTACATGGATACGGACATGGCAAAATATCCTGCGCTGTGATTGGCTAATGTTATGGAGCAATGTCATGCGTCACGAGCACGCTTTTCACCGTAGTGCAGAAGAGAGAACAACAAAGCCCATGGCTTTCGGTATCATAAACTTCTAATCACAAGATTTTTATTTATACAAATGTGAAATTTCAAAGAAAAAAAAATAAATTTTTGGACAATTATACATTTTTATTTCATTGTAATATCGTGCGATTAAAGTCAAGTAGAATGATCTCCAGAAATCAAACGTTAGTTAGATGAACATTTCAAATTATTTATCTACATTTTTACAACGTAGCTACAATAATATGGAATTGTTGCTTTACGTTTATTCAATTTAATGGTGGTTATAGCAGTAATTTAGTGATTATAATAACCAATTTTAAATGAAAATATACATATTAACCATAAATGCAACCATTTTGCTATCTTCAAGAAATATAATGTTTTCTTCTTAGGTAAAGAAATTTCGACTGTTTTCTTTTGTATTACTATAACATTTTGTGATTCGTGCAACCATTGCTTATTTATGCAAAGTTATACTGAATGCACATTGTTTTAGTCAGATTCATCTGTGAGCCATAAACTTACGTTAAAAAATTAAAATGTTATTTGCTACATATTTTAAAAGATACATAAAAAAACGTTTCCAGTATGAAGTTATACATTACTTAAACATTAGAATTTTAAATATATTATAACATGTCTGTGTAACTACAAAAATTGTAAAAATTCAAATATGAAAGAATTTTGTTAAATTATTTCTACGACGTAGCCTTATCTAACACACTGACTCGAAGAACAACTTTTCTCTGATAAGTATCACTAAATTAAACGCCTTTTCATTTCGATCGCCATTTCGCCTTTTCATTGGTTAAAGGGACGAAAGACAACGCCTTTTAAATTCCAGTTAAAGGGAAAACTGAACCGATCAGCCAATCACAGCACAGAATTCTTTCCTATGTCCGTATCCATGTAAAGGTTGCTAATATGCGTCCGGATCGCAGACTATCACAAGTGCAGCCAATTTCTTCAAATTTCATTACTAAATCACGAAGAACTCGTGAAATGCATAGGCCACGTATTTGGCAATGATTTCGACGGTAAACGAGCCAGGTTTTCGCAGCATTCATATCATTTTGATCATAGTTTTACCAACTTACCACAAACGAAATAATTTTATTGACATCTGCGAGCTTCGACTGAAGAACTAACATTCCCCTCTACTTTTTATCCGTTTTCTACGCTGACTATCCGGCAAACGATGTTCCGTGATTGGTATTTTGTCTCTGTCATATTCAAATTTTCTTCGTGCGCCTTCATTGTGTTTTTATTGGGGCCGTTCATAGAGCTCATTTTGTACGAGCATAACGCGTCCGTTTATTGCCATAAACATACCTTTCCAACGCTCTTTAGGGTTTTCGCATGCGCTGAGCATTTTGCGATGAAAAAAATGGGTGTTGCCATTGGAAAATTTTGAGTTTCTGTAACTATAACCGTAACCGTGAGCGCCATTTTGTTGCCGTTCACAGAATATCGAGCTCATACCTCTGAATAGCTATATCTAAAATTTCACTTCGATAGGTTGAACGGACTGGCCGCTAGAGCTCCATATATCGGAAAGTTTTTTTTATGACCACCCTGTATTTTTACATTAAAATGAATAGGAATGAATTGGGACCACTCTCAAACGTCGTATAAATGTAAACGTCGTATAAGCGATCGTCGTATAAACGATGCTTTACTGTAATTTGTAATTTAAAATGTACAGCGCAATAACTATAACGGGGTAATAACGCCAATCCTTGGCATTAATACCCCGGTTGATTCCCTACAGTGGCTACATCCTAAATACTGATTCAAATAAACACAGTTAAAGCTGTGCAATGTTTCTAATAATTCTATTTAAACGGTCCTTTTTAAGCAGAAATAAGCTCACGGTCTGATATTCTTTTGCTTCATCCTCCCCCCCCCCCACCTTTATTTTTCTTACACTTTCACAAAAAAAATTGAACATTTTCAATAGCTTAGAATGCAATTTGTCAATTTCTAAGTTTGTAGAGTTTATATTTTTAGAATTGGGCAATCTACATGCATTTATTCCATCTTATTTCATAGTTTTGTTTGCATGGCGTTATTAAACATATAAGTGGGTAATAACGCCAAATAGCATGGGTCAAGAAATAACGCCATTACATTTTATGAATACATATCTGTTAAATTATTTTTTTTATATAGACAGTCAATGAGTTGCTGTATCAAATCATATATTTGTTTGAAAAATACAAACTAAAACTGAGCCGTGAAAATTGGTAGAACCTTAACGTGGCGTTATTACCCCAGGGTACCTTAGATATTTAAATTTTTTTTTTTTTTTTTTGCTCTCCTCTAAAATTTTCTTTTTAACTAATATCAAATTAAAATTTTGTGATGAATTTAAGTAAAATCAATAGATTTTTAACAAAAGAATATATATCAGGGAAAATGTAGCAATTTCGCCCTAATGTTAAAAGAAAGTTTAGTTTGAAAATATGTACCCCATTCTATCCTATGGGAAGAAATCTATGTTTTGAGAAAAAATTTCGTCGGAAATTTTTTGGCATTGTATTCATCTGCGAACTGCTAGATTTAACGTATCAGAATAGATAGTTAGCTCTTCGTATTATTGTCGATTTCAGTAACGTACGCTTTTTATTCGATAGGGGGTAACTACAGGATGTTTCAAAAATGACCGGTATATTTGAAAAATTAATAAATACTGAACGAGCAGCGATAGAAATATCTTGTTTGTTGCAATATGATTGGGACAACAGTAAATTTTCAGGCAGACAAGCTTTCAAAATTAGTTACAATTTTCAACAACAGATGGCACTGCAGTCCGGAAAAATCTAAGGTACGATATTTTCCACATATGCACTATGCGCAGCAATAATATGGCGTAGTCTATGAACGGAATTACCAGAAACTTTCGTAAACTTGTCAGGCAGGATGGGTTCACAAGCAGAAGAGCTGCTTCAATTGTTCAACTGTTTCAGGATTGTGGCGGTACACCTGGTCTTTCAAGTCAAAAATCCTCTGTTCAAAGAAGTAAACCATTTTTTCATCGCAAACTTACAATCTGTGAACAGCACACGCTTGCAGCAGAAAGACGACTTACAGAATGGCAGACTCACAAACTGCATTTTCTTCTATAGCTTTGAAATCGCCTGCAGCGCCATCTGTTGTTGAAAACTGTAACTAATTTCGAAAGTTTTCCTGCCTGAAAATTTACTGTTGTCAAAAGCATATTGCAACAAACGTTGTATTTCTGTCGCTGCCCGTTTAATTTTTATATGTTTTTCAAATATATTGATCATTTTCGAAACACCCTGTAGTATCTAAGGTGTCTTGGGATAATAACGCCATGTGCAAATATTACGTGTCCCCACTAAAAATAATCTTAACCCTTTGTGGATCAACAACTGCGATTTGAAAAATATTGATTTATTTGTTAGAATTCAACATTTTAAGCATGTAAAAAATAATTAAAAAATTTAAACGTAAAACTAAAATAATTATTGACTAAAAAGTATTTTTCCTCATCTACTATAAACGGAAATTGACACAAATCTCATAAATATTGTTCATTTTCTATACAAAATTCAAAATATGCAAAATTATCTTTAAAAAACCTACTTTTAGACTTCCCCAGCTAAGCATAATTTGATAAAATTTTTGCAACATCGATTTCAAGCTTCTCAAATGATAAAACAAAACTTTGATATGAGAATTTAACTCAATATCGTTATCTGTTAAGAACTCCAATGATCAATTTGATTTAACCGATTTGTTGAAAAATAGGATCAACAAATAAAATCGTGTTTTAAAATTTATTTTGTAAGTACTGTTGACTTTTGGGTATGTTGCAGATCTGCAACACGGTGATACAAAGAGTTAAGTTTATTTGAATAAATCTCCACTTATTTAGAAAATTTTAGAAAATTTTAGAAAAATTGAGACTATGATTTATAATTCTCGGGACCTGAGTGTAATAAACTCTTTTTTTCATATAATAAGTTGAAACTAGTGTTAAACAATCGAAGTGATAAAACTTATTTAAAAACACCATAAAATATATTAAAAAGCACAAGGCCTTTCGAAAGAACTGAGTTTTTCTTCGCCAGGCTCAAAGAAGACGTGCGCCTACTATGAATGTAGCGGCACGACTGGGATGAAAAGAAAGGAAAGGGAGCAAGTTGAAGAAACAGCCAATAGGAAAGGAGAAGTCAACAGCCAATCAACAGCGTGAGTGTTAGCACCACCTTGGATCTCAGACGAGCGCATTGGCTGGATTTTACGACGGAAGTGGTCGGCGATGGACGGACGAGCTCATGGTAGTATGTTTTGTTCAGGCAGCGGACCCGCGTTTAAGTTTAGGGATAACCCCGATACTATTCCGAAATTTTGTCATTTAAGCATGGTCTTACTGATTAGGGAAGAATCGATTTACGAATTGGACGATGATTTATTAGAATGTTTTGATGAGAACGGATTTATTTTAGAGCATAAAAAAGCTTACTTAGTCGCTAACGAAACTAGACCTAAAAGAATAGAGGTTAAGAAACCAGTTAAAAATAAACCTAAGAGAAGGAAGGAGAAAACGCATCATTCAAATTCTTATTTGACGGGACTGGTGGTTCCAAATTCGAAAAAGGGTAAAAAACTAAATTCTTTCCCGGAGAGCGTAAAAAGTAATTATTTTGAAACCGCGTCCGAAATGAACGACACGGAAGATTCTATGTCAGTTGTTAGCTCCAGAGATGGAGCCACTAGTGAGGCCTTCGAGATCGAAAGCGTAGACTTTAATGCGATTAACGAAACTGTTACGGAAAATAATGAAATTGTCACTATTAATGAAGTGAAAATAACTGAAAAAGAAAAACGTGAAGAAAAAAAAACTAAAAAATATCCCTCCTAAACCCATAATGGTTTCGGGAATTACGGACGTAATCAGCTTTACGAAAAATATCGAAACGAATTTCGATGTTAACTTTATGAATGAAATCTCGGGTAGATGGACTAAAATCATCACAGAAGAGTATAATATTAAGGAAAAAATCGTAAATTTCTTAAAGGAAAATAAATACGAATTCTATGTAGTGCCAGATTTAGTATCTCCGTTAAAAGCGGTGATAAGAGGCCTTCCTCTCAGCATAACTCAGGAAATTTTGCTCCAAGAGCTTACCGATCTAGGATTGGACGCCACGAAAGCCAATCAGATGACTAGCAGGAAGGATGGAAGAAAAATTCCACTCTTTTTAGTGCATTTAGCTAGAAGTGAAAAGTCAAAGAAAATATTCGATTTAAAATCGTTTTTCAAAATTAGAATAAGTGTAGAAAAATACAGAGCGCCGAGAAAAGCTTTACAATGCTGGAATCGTCAGAATTTTTTTCACGTAGCCAAATATTGTAATTTTAAACCGAAATGTGTAGGATGCGGAGAACCGCACGAATCTATTAATTGTCCGCGAAAAAATCTTGTGAAAGAGGAAATTCTCCCTCCGAAATGTTGCAATTGTGGCGAGCAGCACCCGTCTTCATACAAGGTCTGCAAAAATTATCCATTAAAACTGCAATTTAGGAAAACCTACGCCGAAATGGCAAAGAATAAAGTAAAGAAAGTTAATCCGTCTGAGCCCGAGACTCAGAAAAAAATGCTCTGGAACCTCCTAAAACGGAACCACCAGGCCCACAACAATTATACCAAATTAGCGAGTTAAGAAATCGCTTTGGTAAATTTATGGAAATTTTAGAAAAAATCAAAGTTGAGTTAAAAATCCTTCACGGATCTCGCAAATAGATTGATAAAAATTTACGAAAAAATCGTTGCAGAAAACGATCATGCAAAGAAAATGTTAGTATTTATGGATGGAGCATCCAATTTAACTGAGCAAAAAAATACTAAAGAAAATTAGGGAAAAAAAATTAGTGTTAGAAAAATTTTTTAAAGTAAGGAAAAATATGTGGACTGAAATTGGCCTTTTTTGTTTTCTGTGTTTCACCCCTTAGAAGATTACCCCCTGAACATTTGACGTACATTGTCACGTGTCCAGCGGGTGTTCATCAACCGGTTGAGAGCTTCGGCTCTCAGCTGCGCGAGGGCATCAACTGAGGCTTGGGTTGCTCCTTACGCATATCGGAGTTGGTCAACCAGAGGGAGGGGCCTAGTGTTCCGACCAATGGGAAATCAGCTCCAATTACTCTTCGATTTTTAACCAATGCCGCTGGGACATATAGTCTGTCAACGAAGTGATGGCTTCCTCGGAGGTCATTGCGACACTGGGCTTGCCTGGTTCCAACTTGGGACTTCCCGAGTATCTTCTTCGATTTCTCAGTAGCTTCGCAAACGCATCTTTATGTCTTTCTTCACTATCGTTGGAGGTTAAACAGGGCTTGCGACCCACTGTATGTACTCCGAAGCAACTGCTTTGACTTGATTCAACAGCCAGTCACGGAAGAGAATAATTGTTAATGGTAAATCTGATTCTAAAATGCTGTCTGTAGCGTAGAAAAACTTTTCAGCACGGCCTTGTAATTAGCTGTTTTGTATTAATTACGTATATGCAGTGTTCTCGCTGACATTTGACTAACGTCAGTAATTTGGCTAATTAAAAATAAAAAACATTCGCCAAATGAAAAAAATATTAGCAAAATAGATTCATCGTGTAGCACTAAAAATATCTTTAATCCTTTAATGTACCCTTTTTTTTTCAGTATGTTCTAAAATAACCAAAGTTTTTATAACTGCGACAACAATTGTTATTAATCTAATTTAAACTATCGCTACAAATATATTAAAAATATGTATGTTGCATATGTATAAAAAACGAAAAAGAAAAGAAAAAAAATTGAGCACTAGCAATTTGGCGAATCTAATCGCTTGTTTACTCGCCAAATGAAGAATTTAGTCGCAATTTGGCGCAATGGCGAGTGACAGCGAGAACCCTGCGTATATGCTTTAATATATATATATATGTGTGTGTGTGTGTGTTTATAACTATAAACTACATATAATTTTTTACTTATTATTATTTTTTTTTATTGAGCCCTTTTATTTGTGTTTATTTACTTTTAACATAATCTGTTTTTTTTCCTTCTCACCATTTAGCTTCTTCCATCCCTTTCTTCTCTGTATCTGTCGAACGTTTTGATTATTCTCTTCCGTGATTGGCTGTTGCCTTCTCCTTTCGTATTGGCTGTTGCTTCAGCTTGCTCCCTTTCCCGCCTTTTCATTCCAGTCGTGCTGCTACATTCATTCTTCTTTGAGCTGGCGAAGAAAGACTCAGTTCTATCGAAAGGCCTTGCGCATTTTAGTTTATCTTATGGTTTTTTAAAGAAGTTTTATCTCTTCGATTTTCTTTCATATTTTGGCGATATTTCAATCAGAATTCTAAAATATTCAATGTACTTCAGATACTTGAATTGACACTTGTTTATAATTATTTCTAGGGTGATGCAACCCATCCCATTTTTCCACAGCTCATCTTTGGCGTTCTTTCCGTTTCCAGTGGGCTCATCATATTTCTTTTGCCAGATACAAGAAAATGCATCATGCCCGACACTTTAGAAGAATCTGAGCAGTTTCTACAGTAAGTGAAGATTTCTCAATCCCATAGACGAACCAATTTTCAACATTTTCCAATATAGCTGAAAAATCTCTATGAATTTGGTTTGCCAGTCCACGTTGCAGTTTGTGTAAATATAGTAGGATTACCAGGCAATTGGTATAGTCCATTCCACGAGAAATGTGCAAAATGTCCCGCGTGTGATGTTTACGTAAATGCATATATTTATTAACTTGTAAATTTTTAAAATATAAACTGTACATTAAAATTCGCAAAAAGGAAAACTATATTTTCATATTAGCATATTTTTTTACTAGTTTGAGAATACAACAGCATTTTAAAACAGCAGTAATGTGTCAGAAAACTGTTCTGCACTTGATAGGGAAATGTCTCATTAGTTTAAAAAAAACACGTTTAAACCTTAGACCTTAGTATGCTGTTGTTTTTAATAATAAATAAATAATAAAAATAACAGTTAATACAAATCTTATCATTTTAAATCTTAGATCAAATTAATCTGTCCGTTTCAGGGTCATTCCAAGAAAAGCCGAGAAAATTTTCTGCGCGCGACACTTACATAAATACATATATCTATTGACTTATGAGATGTTAAAACATAAACTATCTATATAATAAAAGCCTAAGAAATGTGACTGTCATCAACAGCTCCAGGCTGACAGTTTCGCTTTTTATTTGCCATTTGGCCATTTCGGTACTTTAATGTTAGCCAGGTGCAGGTGATAAGTTGCCAAATATTATTCTATGGTTGTAATATAATTTATAGTACACTAGTCAAAATTATGAGATTGTCGTAAACAACTACGAGCTCATTTTATCGATTTTCATACGCAAAGTTTCCATTTTTATTAAAAAAAATCAAAATTATGTTTTTTTGAATAAAACTGATAATATTTGCCATGATCGCAAAAAATTATTGATATTTTTATGATAGCCAGGTGCAAATCTCACCCATAGTATTTTATTACTCGAAAGTCAACATTAAAAAAAAAATCGTGATAAATTAAAATAAAATTTTGAAGGTAAATATCATGGTTTGTGAAAAGCGGCCCCAGACTTCACAGGCAATGATCCATACACGTTATTGAGTTCTACCACGCCACTTCTGGTATTGAATGGGCAGAGTATACGAAATATAGTTCCCTTACGGGGTACTCAAAAAAAAAAAAAAAAAATCTGTCACATAAAAGAATTATTTGCCAATAAAAAAAAAAAGAAAAAAAAATCTCACTACAACAATTATTTTACTATTGCATGATTTTCACTAAAAAGAAAAAAAAAAGATTGATGAATTTGGGAAAAAATAAAAGTTATATCATAACTTTTCTATACCAAGAATTCCAAATGAAAACGGAAAATGAAATAAAGAGCTTGGCAGATTTTATTTAAAATGCAAATATTACGTCATGTTGGAAATATAATGGACGTAAAACAAGTGAATATGCAACGTCATGTGAGTTTGTATTAGCATATTGAAACATGATAAAACCAGACTATGTAAATATTGGCATATTTTAACATTTTGCAGTTCTTTGATTCTGTTTTTGACATTTTTAATCCTATTTCATATATATTTGTGTATATAATAGAGCTTTCAGAAAAGGATTGGTTTATTGGAGCTCATTCTAGTGATGAAAATGGGTTTATCTCTAATCTTGATTTAGTTTCTGTTGGTGAAATTTTTACCTAGCTTCGAAAACTGCCTCCGCTTGTAGGCCGAATCGGCAGAGAATTTTTTTCTTGATTACATTTTGATGCTTTTAATAGATTCATTTGTGGGATATTTAGTCCAAAGAAAATTAATAAAGTATAGCCGAAGATCTATAATGATCTCTGCAGAAGTGTAATATTTAAAATCCGAGGTTCGAAGAAGACCGAGTTTAGAAAAAAAATATTAAAATTACGTTGTACGCGAATGTATTAACGATAACATTCTTAAGTAAAGGAGAAATTAAATTTACAAAAATGCTTTTTTCCACAAGTAATGCACATATATATATATATATATATGACATTTTTGAAGCGAGGAGCTAGAAGCACCATCACAGGTTTCCCCCCTTTTAAAGCACAGAGTCATGGCCAGCGAGGGAAAAAAATGGAGACGCTTCATTGAACTACACATTGGCTGCACCAAAAAAGTTTATTAGAATGCAGGCATATAGAGCAGGAAATGCTCTCTTGCAAGCCGTCTTCAGCAGAATCCTCGAAAAGAAGAAAAAAAAAAGAATATTCTATCATAAAAACATTATTACGCAATTCGTTTTAACCAAATCATCAGAAAAAAGGAAAGAATATCCCTCATCATCTCTTAGCTTCCTTCTTAAATCTAAAACCAAAAATTTTCAGAAGATTCTATATTCTCTAACAATGATTTTTCCATGTAAACAGAATTTCATCTCCAGCGTTGAGATTAAATATTTTATTCAGACGATAATTTTTATTTTAAAAGATGATTATTTAATTAATTTAAAATCGAACTCCGAATTCGAATATCCCGCAGACGATTTTTTTTAAAAAAAAGAAAAGAAATGAGTTTATTGATACGCAACAAATACCAAACGCGGAGGAAAAATAAAAATAAATAAAAAGAATGATATTTTTGAAAGGTATGGTTTTGGAATAAATTTAATAAGACTTTCTTAAAAAGGGTTGATAAAAACAGGGAAAAAATGAGCTTATTTGAGAATTTTAAGAGATAAATTTTGATTAAGAATATTTTTAATTTAGAGCCATTTTTTTTATTTACGCATTTTGGAATAAATGTTTTTTAACCCTTTCCGGCACACTGTGCCCGGTCTGGGATACCTAATTTTAATTCCAAACTTGCAAACGGCACCAGTAATATTTTACTAAAATTTTGTTTTTACAACAAAAGCTTAAATTAAGGATTTCAAAATATCTAAAAATTACGTTTGTGAATTCCGGTGTCAGTCGATTATTTCTCATTTTATTATATATTTTGCCCGTGCCGGAAAGGGTTAAGGAGAATTAAGAATTTATATCGTTTCTATAAATATTAATAGATTGGATCTAGTAACAGGATTTTAATTTAATAAATTGAAATAAGTACGGAATATTGTTAAAAGGAAATTAATACAGAATAAGGTGAAGTTTGGCGAAAAAGAAATTTTAATTTCTAATATATATAATAAAATATACATTCTGTATAATATTTGGTGAAAAGAATATTAATATATAGGTCTACACAAAAGTATTCCATTACATAGTGGTATAGCGGAAAACATTGTTTGGGGCACGTTTTAATACGATTGAACTATTTCACACTTTATGAAATTGGTATACATTGTTGAGGTTTATTACAAGTTACTTCCAGTATAATTAGAAAGAAGATAGCATTTATTTACAAGGACACACAAAATATTTCGGCCACTATACTGTATACTATTGCACCAAGATCTGAATATTTTTTAACAATGTTATTGAACTAACGCATAGTTAAAAGGAAATTAATATAGTATAAGGTTAATTTTGGAAAAAAAAATGTAAGATATATACATATATATATAATAATGCTAAGTGTATAACAATTCCGAGTGAATTCACCCGAATACTGACTATCTTTCGTTAAATTCAGCCATTTTGTTTTAATTTTCTGAGCTTGAAATTTTGAAATAAAGTTCCTAAGATGAACCTTTATAGAAAGATTGTGAAATATAAAAACAACTTGAATAACGAGCTACATCGAAATATACTTTTTTCTATATACAGGGTGATTCCAATTTTTTTTTACAATAAAAGAGGGATGATAGTGCACATCACGACAGACAATATTAAATAGGAGACCAAGGGTCCAAACCGGAGACAGCCGCCATTAAAGTTTAGGGACCAAAATTTCAAATAAACATAAAAAACGGAAAAATCGGTCGATTGATTTGCGGTTTTCACTAAAATTATTCTTTATGTCGGCATTTTCTTGAAATAAAATTATAAAGATAAATTTCAAAAAATGCCAATAGAGGGCGCTTTAGACTTTGGAGTAACGAATAACTATTTTTTGCCGGTATTTTTTGCATCTCATTAAATGTTTTCGTAAGCTTAGACTCAAACTTAAATTTTGAGCTCAAAATCTGAAAGTGGGAGAGGTTAAGTAGCACAAACTGAACTGTGTTCAGAGGGTTCAAATTTCAAATGATAATAAAAAAAACGGAAAAATTGGTTCATTGATTTGCGGTTTTCACTAAAACTATTCTTTATGTTGGTATTTTCTTAAAAATAAATTATAAAGATAAATTTCAAAAAATGTCGATAGAGGGCGCTTTAGACTTTGGAGTAACGAACAACTATTTTTGCCGTTATTTTTTGCATCTCATTAAATGTTTTCGGATGCTTTGACTTAAACTTAAATTTTGAGCTCAAAACCTGAATAGTAGGGAGTAGTTAAGTGGCACAAACTGAACTGTGTTTAAGGGGGGGGGGGGGGGTTCAAATTTAAATTAATTATAGAAAATGAAAAAATTTGTCGATTAGTTTGCGGTTTAAAATAAAACTATTCTTTAAGTCAGTATCTTCTTGAAAATAAATTTTAAAGATAAATTTCAAAAAATTCCATTAGAGGGCGCTTTAAACTTCAGAGTAACCAACGATTAATTTTAACCATTATTTTTTTATTCTAATTAAATGCTTGCAAAAACTTATTAAATGTTTTCGGAAGCTTAAACTTAAATTTTGAGATCAAAATCTGAATAATTAGGAGTAGTTAAGTAGCGCTAATTAAAGTGTCTTCAGGAGTTGAAATTTAACACTCCCCCCTCCTCGAACGCAATTCAATTTTCCGCTACTTAAACACTCCCAACGATTCAGAATTTGAGCCTAAAATTTAAGTTTATGCAATTGAAAACATTTAATGAGATTTAAAAAAATAACAGTTAAAAATAGTTGTACGCTACTCCAAAGTCTAAGGCCCCCCTCTATCGGAATTTTGTGAAATTTATCTTTAACATTTATTTTTAAGAAAATGCTCCTTTAAAAATTAGTTTTAGCGAAAACCGCAAACGAATCGACCAATTTTTCCGTTTTTTTATAATCATTTGAAATTTGAACCCTCTGGACACAGTTCAGTTTGTCTACTTAACCATTCCCAGCTATTCAGATTTTGAACTGAAAATTTATGTTTAAGTCTAAGCTTACGAAAACATTTAATGAGATGCAAAAAATACCGGCAAAAAATAGTTGTTCGTTACTCCAAAGTCTAAAGCGCCCTCTATCGCCTTTTTTTGAAAATTATCTTTATAATTTATTTTTAAGAAAATACCGACAAAAAGAAGAGTTTTAGTAAAAACCGCAAATCAATGAACCAATTTTTCCATTTTTTATAATCATTTGAAATTTGAACCCTCTGAACACAGTTCAGTTTGTGCTACTTAGCTACTCCCACTTTCAGATTTTGAGCTCAAAATTTAAGTTTGAGTCTAAGCTTACGAAAACATTTAATGAGATGCAAAAAATACCGGCAAAAAATAGTTGTTCGTTACTCCAAAGTCTAAAGCGCCCTCTATCGGCATTTTTCGAAATTTATCTTTATTATTTAATTTCAAGAAAATGCCGACATAAAGAATAATTTTAGTAAAAACCGCAAATCAATCGACCGATTTTTCCGTTTTTTATGTTTATTGGAAATTTTGGTCCCTAAACTTTAATGGCGGCTATCTCCTTTGGAAAACGTTTGAGACCCTTGGTCTCCTATTTAATATTGTTTGTCTTGATGTGTACTATCACCCCTCTTTTATTGTAAAAAAAATTAGAATCACCCTGTATTGTATATTATATATATTATTGATAAATTATACGTTGAAAATCATATTACCTAAAAAAAAAAAAAAAAAAAAAAAAAGATGGTAAATAATGTGCAATACACTATTTTGAGATTCATTAAAATATAAATCAGGGATATAATAAATTTGCTCATTAGAAATACAAAATATAGGGAAATAAAAACACTTTATCGCAAATGTATAAATATATAACAAAATAACACCTTGTATTAATATGTTCTTCCTGATTGCTGAAAAGGTGTAAGGAAAATTAAAAAAATAATATATTCTTCCTAATTGCCAAAAAGACGTAAGGAAATTTTAAAAAACAGAAAAATAATTTTATTCAACTGTTAAAATATGTTTCAATTCGTCACTGAGTCATTTTCTAAACAAATTAAAAATGATATTCTAAAACTGCACGGCCCACACTGTTAAAAAAAGAAAAAAAAAATCAAGAAGTTACTAAAATTTTTTTAGTAATTTTGTATTCCACAGATTTTTTTAGTAACCATTACAAACTTTTTTTGCAAGTGAAACAAACATTTCTTTTGTAAACTAAACAAAAGAATTTTTTGTATAACTAGCTTAAAACTTTTTAGTATGAGCCACCAAGGAAATTTTAGTAATAGCTCCAAAATTATTTTTAATAACCAGTACGTGTGCCCGAAGGGACACGAAAAAGACAGACTTCCGAAGCGGAAGATTTTCGGCAAAGCCACAAGAGATGGCACCACCAAACATTGCTACCTGCTCCAACAGGATTTTCTTAATCCCTTTATTTAACGAGTACTTACACAGCATATCTTCGGTGCGTATTTGGTGGTGGCCAGAATCGAACCCGGGACCTTTCAGCCTGGAGTTCGGTGCTATGACCACTAAGCTATCAAGGCCACGCCAAGTGAGTTTTAGTAATAGCTATTAAAAATATAAAACTATTCACTCTATTCGTTGCTAGATTTTTTTCTAGTAATTCTTACAGATTTTCTTGTAACCGAGTAAGATTACAAAAAATTTTTTAGTAATTGCATGGATCACTAAAATTTTTTTAGTAGATCGACCTTTTTTTTTTACAGTGCATGGTGCATTGGACTGAAACACTATCATTCAGTTTTTCATACGATGCTCGTTATTTTTTATTTTACTTGGATCTTAATTTCTATTTTTCTATTTTTTAGTTGCTCAGTGGATTAAAAAATTAAAAATTAAAATCCAAGTAAAATAAAAATTTACGAGCGTCGCACACTGTAAAAAAAAATCTGGAAGTCTACAAAACTAGTTTTTGTAAAGCTGCAGAAATCTGCATGTTTACTAAAATTTTATTTGTAACCAGGTATAATATTTACCACCCGCATAGTACAAATACATGAAATGTCGTAGTTTCACCTGTAAGCCAATCAGAAAGAGCTTCAGTAGTGACGTAATCGCTATTTACGAAGCCACCGAGGCGTGAAATGCATCCATCTTGAATCCGGTATGGATAAACATTTCTAGTTACTGAGTAAGTAAAGTTTTATTCTGTATGAGTTACATTTTATTACATTTCCTTTTTGCTTGATTCATAATAAGTAAAAATCAAAACTCAGAAAAGACTATTTGATTTTTTGTTATTGGCAAGCTAATCTGCAATTATGTTCTGTTTATTACATATTTATTTTTCGGTGAAATAACTATTCTTTACATCTGTGTTTAATACATGTGAAATTTCTAATGTTTTATGTAATAAATCAAATTTATCTGCTCTTTTTCTAAAATTTCACTTTCCTTTATTGCCCTCTTCTCCACAATGCAAAAATTTAAAGTGTTTAAAACTTGCTTTAAAAAATATTACTCAACTGTGTCTTCATAGTGAATAAATTTCATTAATCATTCTTACATCACATTCATTTCATTAAAACTTCATATGTATTTCGCTTTTAAAATTTTGCTTCCGAATTTTCTTCAAAAACTTTTCAAAACTGCTTAATTTAAAATAACATAAAAAGTATAATCTGTGCTCTATGTGTTAGTTTATTGTCGTAATGAAATATCAATTAAATCTTTCCTGTTCTTCCCCCCACCCCTTTTTTAACTAAAAGAACGCATAGAATTACACACAGAAAGTATAAAACTCTTTTAAACTCCAGTGGTAGGAGAGGAAAAAGACTAAATCAGAATTATTTAAAGGAAAGCTGGAAATTATTTAAATTCATTTAGTTTAGGTCTAGGATGAATGTATTAAGTTTTCCCCCCTCTTGCTAGGTTGCGTTACAATTTTTTTAATTACCATTAAAATATCTATTAAAAAAACCTAATGAAAAACACTGTCAATGCAAATATTGTAGAACTTAAAATTATAAATAAAATGATAACCTATATTTAACATTTTTGTTTAATTTTCAACAATTTTACTTTAAAGTATTGGCTAAATCGCTAAACAAGAACTTGAAACGCGAAAAGACAAGGTTATCAGTTTACCGTGCTTGTTATTATGTACATGCAACTTTTTTTAGTTATGGATGCATTATTTAGAATGGATATTTTTGAGAAATATGGCTTAATCTCTTCATTGCGGATTATAGCCCAGTGGTGGGGTATACAAGAAAGGCTAAAAGTCTGGTTTAATTCCAAGAAATCTGGAAATTGTTTTAATCCTATCGACATAGATTAGAAATTAATGTATCAAGTTTCCTCCTTTTGTAAGTGAGCTTTAGCCACTACAAACAAATTAACTTTTAAAAAGTGGTTATTTTCATAATTTTTAGAATATTTCAAAAATGTCTCGTAAATGATGGGAAATGTTGCTTATTACTTCCGATATTGTATTTAAAATATGTATAGCATTTAATATGATGCATATAGAGTGAACAACAATGCGTATGTATTAAAATTAAGGATATTGAAAATAAAGAGCAAGGATAGGGGGAAGCGGGGTAGAGGAACAAATGGGTGTGCATAAGACTTTTCTCTAGAGGAATTCAAGGTCAAATAATAGCACGATTATAAATTTCGATATTTGCGTAAAGGACAAAGATGGTAATAATAAAATGATTTTTAAAAAGTGTACATGAATCTGCAGTTAAATTCATAAAAGTTTCAAATCTTACAAACATTGAAAAAAAAGTATTATAGTCTTTACGTAAAAAATCTTTCACTTTAAACTATGGTTTAAGGTTGGCGGTGTTCGCTGCGAAATGAAATGGAAAACAGCTATCATTTAAGCAACACTTTGCCCGAAAACTACTAAATTATAATTCTCAAAATAGACAAAATAAATTCCTAACGTAATTACCATAACATCGTGAAGGCCTCAAGAATTAAAAATGTATCTGTACACGTATGTAACAAATGTAGAGAGGATGAATGGGTAACTTGGTGTCTCCTTTGGATTAGCGGTTAAGGCAAAATTTTGAAATAGAATTGCGACAAAATTATGAACATGGGTATTCATTTTATTGCAAATTTTAAACTCTAAGACATTTGAATTGTCAATTATTTTTACAGTATTACTTGTTTTGCGATATTAAGATAATTAAAAAAATGTATTTTCTAACGTAAATTTAGAACATGGGGGGGGGAGGGAATTCTAGATCTAAACTGGAGGGATTAAAATAATTTCCAATTTCCCCTAATTAATTTTTAGTTAAACCTCCTGACCACTGTGGTTAAGCTTTGAAAGAGAATTGTGGCATTAATGTTGAGCAAAAATATTAAATGCAGATGGTCATTTTACTCAGAATTTTAAACTTTACAACATCCGTATTGACAATGTTATTTAAAGTTAATTCTTTTGAGATATTTTTATGATATTAAAAAAAAATTACTGTGCATCTATATCTTTTTTCTAATTCTCACCTCGTAGGGGAGAAAAATTAAATACATTCCTTTTAGATCTAAGCTGAAGGGATTAAACCAATTTCCTACTTTACCCTAATAACGAGCTCTGCAAACTAATCACTGGGATATTAGTATTTTACTTATTTCTAATTTTTAACTTATGTAAATAAGTCATCTAATACTCTCCCTTTCTTAAAAAAAATCCTGATCTGTTACTTTATTGTACCAATAAGTAATAGATCATATGCTTTACCCCTCCTCTCACCGAAAATGACGTTATCTCTTTCCCTCTCTCCTTAAAAGCATACAAAGTTTAATTTTTACAGCGATTAATTTTCATTTTTTGCACAATTTGTAAGTCTTCAGTAAGTTAAATTGTCAACCGTTTGGAAATTCTTCCCTCCCCTCCTTCAATAATAAAAAAAAGAAAATATGGTTATCTTTGTCGCCATGCTTACTTTTTAAAATTATAAATCTTTAAATGTCTATTTTCTTCCTGCTGTATTTGTTACTTTATTATGACAGTAATTAACCACCTGAAATCTTCCCTAAGTCTCTCAACCTAAGATTTTATTACTTAGTAAGGGAGAGTGGGTGTAAAGGAGAGTGGAGTGGAATGGGACAGGAGATTTTTCTGTTTGTTTCATTTATAAATATTTCACCAGTCACATATTAGATTAAGGAAAAGCATCCCCAATGTTTTGTTGAATAAAGTAGCTAATTTGCACAACTTGCAATTGTAAAAAGAAAAAGATTATTTCAAGAACCAAAAGTAAATTTGCTTTATAATTTTTTATGCTTTCTGTATATTAATGACTTGTTTATGTATATATGTAATTGTTTCCTTTTTTATAGAGCATTATACTATATATCATCCATAATTTAAACTATGTCTAAAAGCAGCATTTCTGTCTATACAAGAAATTTAACGTAGAGTATAGGGAGGAATGGGACATGCCAGTAAATGAAGAATTAGGACAAATCCAATTTCTTTACTTTTTTTTCTCTTAGTTACAATTTCATTATAATTATAAAATCGTTTTGAAAATTATGTTTCTATAATGTTCAAAAACATTAAAAATGTTTCATTTTGTATTTTATAAATCGAAATTTTGGTTTTTGTGTCAAATTTGATATTCTCATCTTTGAAAGTTCTCATTCCTCCCCACTCTCCCTTATTTTTTTTTTAAATATTCAGGTAATTTCAGAGTTTTAAGCGAGTAATTCAGTTGCATGTCTGTTAATTTAATTATTTATAGAGGAAGTTTTATTTTTATGTAAAATTAGAAAAAAAAAAAAAAGAACTCTTTGTTTTAAGAGCAAACAAATTAATCTTTGGGGCTAAACAAATATAACGTTATATTTTTTTTTTTTTTTTTTTTTTTTTTGGAGGGCGGTTGTTATTTAACATCGATGTCATTTCTGATCATCAATTTTTTCTCTTTTTATTTGTAACATGGTCTTTGGTACAAAATAGCATGTTATCTTTTTAGCCTGTTATTTATTTTTATGAAAATACAAAGTTATTAAAATAACTAAATTATTATAAAATTATTTAATTCTAAAATATAGTATACCCGAACGTTTAAGATCCCTATTTTTCTTCATATGTGTGTGCATATCGCAGTTCGAGAATTCGTATAAAAAATATACTTGAAATGAAGCTGTGTTCACTAATAAAGAAAAAGAATGTTGTCCTTCTTTTGCTGGTATGAATTTCTATTTGCACCTCACCCCTCTCTGTTCGGTGCAAGTACGACAGTTCTTTATTATTGTTGCGAAGTGATCTGCGTTTACCAGTGTATTTGAAAGAGTTAAAATTCATATTTTAATAATCAACTGCACTATCAATTTTAGCATTTCAGCTTTTAAAGCATATATTTTGTTTATCGGAACTTTAAAATAGCATCTTGTAGTTGCTTAGGGAGTAAAAAGATTTTGGAAAAATAGTTTTTTTTTTTTTTTTTTTTTTTTTTCCAAACGGCTTACTGTGGGGGCTTGTAGATATCAGAAATTTAATATCAGAATATATAAACATGTTAAAATTGGTACTGATGATATATTTCGATAACTATCTTAAACTGTATGGGAATAGAAAAATTGCCAATTTTAAAAGATAAATGCATAGCAGATATTTATGTACAAATAGATGCAAAAAGCAGCTAATCATTTTTTATACTATTTTGCTCCTTAAGCATCTTTTAAATCTGTGTGTATTTTTACTTAATAGAAGTATTTTTAAGCAAGCACTAAAAATCAACCTAAAACCATAGATTATAAAACACTTTCCAACGCATTCAGAATTGTATCTAAAACTTCCACCGCTTAAAAAGGTTAAGTATGATGGCTATGTAAGCATTTTATAAATCACATAACGCATTTGAAAACTTAATTAAAAAAATTGCTATCAGTTATCGGAAAAATATCAAAATTATTTTGTAGAACACTGTATATGATCTATAGCTTTGTATGTACACTACATGGCCAAAGATGACCGGTCACTTGCGATTTTAGACATTTTGATAAATATCTACAAAAATACATGACGAATTATCTTGAAACTCTAAATGTGTAAATATAATAGTAAGTCATACATTTCCATGAAGTTTTTTTTTTTTTTTTTTTTTTCTCCCGAAACTCCAAAGGGGGCCGTCAACAAATTAAAAAAATGTTTTAGATAACCCTGTCAAAACTAATGTATCAAAAGCGTTCGAACTGTATATTATGATTAAGTGGGTTATTCTAATAAACTGTGCTTATTTTTATGTAGATAGCATGTATACTCTTAGAAAAATTAAGGTTTTTATAAGAACAGTCCTAAATTTTTCCAAGTTTTGACGGATTCTGTCAGCTAATTTTGAAATAGTTGTAACATTCGATACTATGATGAATATTAGTTTTTCTATAATAATATTCATTATAAATTTTATTTAATTTATGTTAACATTTATCTTTTCTTTTTAGATGCATGAAGAAACTGAAGTACATCTTAAAAACAATGTGAGCCTGCTTGACGGCGAAATTTGAGGAAAAAGCTCTATCAATCAGAAAAATCTCGTGAACATCATTCTTGCGCTTTAATATATTCTGAAGCACTGAAGTTTTCCAGTAGTTTTATTGTAATGACATTTTGACAATCATTGTCTAATAGTGTTTTAGCATACATATACATATGAGTTTGATTATTGTTATTTAGACAAAGCATGACTTCAAAAATATAAAGTATGAAATCCGTAGGCATTTGTATACTAATTATGTAATACTTGCAAAATGTGAGTTGTATAAAAAATATGCTTTTTTATTGCAATGAATTTAATAAATAGTTATTTAATAAATTTACTCATATATTTCATTTATTTTGTTATTTATTCATATTGCATTTATTGGTTGTACAGATATGGATATTATATTTATATCAAACGACAATTTATAATATTTTCCAAAGCAATATACATTTCTTTTTGTTTCCATTTTAGTTTCCATAAGCTTTCTACTTTTATAAAACTGCTTAGTTATACTGATAATACCATACTGATAAACATTAAAAAGTTCGAAACCTGCCCACAATTACTGTTGATGTATCAAAGGTGTATTTTTTCCATATATATGTTAAGGTGTATATCAACTCTCATATATGTAACTATTTGAGTTAAAGATTCTAATTCCAAAGGAATGTTAACCAGATAAGAATTCTGCTAAATTCATACATATTTGATCCATTCTTCGGGATCTTTAAGTTAGGTTAGTTTTAAATTCCTGGTCTTGTCAATAATTTTTTCCTCTTTAATATTTATATTTGAAACAAAACTCTCAAGCAAATAAAGTATTAAAGACACATGTAAAATATGTAATGTATTAAGTGTAGGCAGTGCAATAAATATATGAAGAATAAGTCGTGGAAAAAGATCACCCCCCCTCACAAAAAAGGGGGAGAAGAAAGATTCTAATAATTAGTTATAACTTCACTGCATATTCACCTGAAATAAGAATATATAAGATGTAAAAAAATCTTAAATGCGACATTCAGGTAAATATACATTAATTTTTTTGCAGATTTCCTATCTGTTTTTGTGCCATTGAATCGGTTATTATGTAGTGTTCAAATATATGTACCAGGAGTTAATGAAGTTCTTACGACCATAGAACCGAACAAAACTTCTTTAAAAAATATATATGACTAAATATATATTTTTTATTTCTAGTTTAGTTTAGTAGCATATTTACATAAAATGAACAGATAATATTTTCTCACAATATAAAAGTTTTTAAATCATGTATTGAATTAGATGAGGCACAGTGCTTAATTATGTGTATATATATATATATATATATATAGAGAGAGAGAGAGAGAGAGAGATAATATAGTCCTTACAATTTGTAAATTTTTTTTGTCACAATTATACCACTAACATATTTTAGGCATATTTTAAAACTCAATGATGTACCTTACTTTGTTTTTATTGGCTTTTTTTAATTTAACTAAAAACCGTAAGATCTGCTTCAGCTTATCTGCTCAATTAGTGCTGTTGTTATAATGCCCATTTAATATAAAATGATTTTGCCCCTATTGAAATGTCTAAAGTAAAACTTTAGTGCATAACATACAAATATTTGTGTCAATTGCTGCGGTAATATTGAAATATATGTCAGGCCATATTGTTTATTTTGTTTCGAAGTATTTTGATACATGAGGAAAACTTCACTCTGAATATCTAAAACTCTAAAAAATCAACTTCATATTGAAAGAATTCGTAACAACTCCAATTAATAGAAGTATTAGTATACAATATATTTATATACACGTAAAATCTTTTCGGAATATTGCTGGTAAACCACTGGTAATACAACTGGAAAAATATTTTAGTTACAAATATACAGTCACCGCAAAAAAAATCTTGACATTTGAGATTTTAGACGTTTTGTTGAATATCTAGAAATATACATGAGGAATTATTCTGAAACTTCAGGTGTGTAAACAATATAGCACAGGTCATATATTTTCGTGAAATTTTTTTGCCGAAGTCCCATAGGGGACCGTCAAAAAATTGAAAAAGAATGAATATCTTTTGGATGACCCTGTCAAAACTAATGTAGCAAAAGCATTCCAACTGCAGATTATCATTAAGTGACTTATTGTAATTATGTGTGTTCATTTTTATGCGGATAGCATGTATACCCGTAGAGAAATTAAGGTTTTTATAAAAACAGTCCCAATTTTTTTCAAGATTTTTGCTTATTATTTGCAGAGTTCTTAATATAAAATAAAGTTTTTTCCTGAACTTATGACAAACAATATTATAAATAATACCCTGCAACCAGAATTAAAAAAAAATAATAATTGTATGAATAATGAACAGGTTTACTAAATAAATTTTCATTGCGCATGCGTAAAAGTTATGCAAATTTTGATTGCATATTGTGTTAGCTAAAGGTATGGAGCAACTTTTGTAAAAGTCTCAGAATCGCAGCTTAAAAATGCTGAAAATTATCGCGGATGGAATCGGATGAAAATCCGTTATTTCCAAAAAGACGCAAAAAGATAAGGGGTTGTATCCAAATACAGTAGTGAGTGCAATAGTATGTACTACATAATATTGCGCGCACTACTATATTTGGATACAACCCCTTATCTTTTTGCGTCTTTTTAGAAATAACGGATTTTCATCAGATTCCATCCGCGATAATTTTCTGCATTTTTAAGCTGCGATTCTGAGACTTTTACAAAAGTTGCTCCATACCTTTAGCTAACACAATATGCAATCAAAATTTGCATAACTTTTACGCATGCGCAATGAAAATTTATTTAGTAAACCTGTTCATTATTCATACAATTATTATTATTTTTAAATTCTGGTTGCAGGGTATTATTTATAATATTGTTTGTCATATGTTCAGGAAAAAACTTTATTTTATATTAAGAACTCTGCAAATAATAAGCAAAAATCTTGAAAAAAATTGGGACTGTTTTTATAAAAACCTTAATTTCTCTACGGGTATACATGCTATCCGCATAAAAATGAACACACATAATTACAATAAGTCACTTAATGATAATCTGCAGTTGGAATGCTTTTGCTACATTAGTTTTGACAGGGTCATCCAAAAGATATTCATTCTTTTTCAATTTTTTGACGGTCCCCTATGGGACTTCGGCAAAAAAATTTCACGAAAATATATGACCTGTGCTATATTGTTTACACACCTGAAGTTTCAGAATAATTCCTCATGTATATTTCTAGATATTCAACAAAACGTCTAAAATCTCAAATGTCAAGATTTTTTTTGCGGTGACTGTATTTTGGAAGTGCAAATAAAATGTTTTAAATACAATACTAAAAAATCATTAGCATTTTTAATGTATTAATTCTTGTACTGCTGCAAAGAACTTTCTGGCGAGAATACAAAAACTGGCTCAACAACATATAAAACAAAAAAAGGTAATTTTTCTGACGGTACCTTAAATTTCCATTTTTTTATAAGTACATTAAAAGTTTAGTTTGCAATTTTGAAAAATTCTAAGTAAATGTGCCATGAAGTCCCTTGCAAATGTACAAGAAAATTCTCAATAAATTTACTACAAAATCATTTGTAAGAATACTAAAAATCAATAGAAAACTCGCAAAATATTGTTTAGAAAACTCCCTAAAAAATCATTTGTATGTTTACTAAATAATTCTTAGGAAATTTACCAAAATATATTTAGTAACCGCCCTAAAATATCGCTAGTAAGCTTACTAAACAATATTTAGTACTTTTATAAAAACTAATATGAGAAACTCCCTTAAAAATCATTAGTAAATTAGCTCAAAATTCTTTAGTAAACTCCCTGAACAATCATTAGTAAGATTACTAAGTAATATTTAGTAAATTTACAGGCGATTCTTATGGAAACTCGCTAAAAGAAGGTTAGTATGTTTCCTAAACAATATTTAGTAACAGTTACTAAAGCAACTTTTGTAATATTACACGATTTTCTTGTGTTGCGGTTACATAAAAAATTCTAGGCATCCCAGTTTCCTAGAAAATTCTTAGTAACCTCACAGAATTTTTTTTACAGTGCATGAAAAACTGAATGATTGCGTTTACTTCAATGCCCCATGGGCCGTACAATTTTAGAATATCATTTCAATTTTGTTTCCAAAATAACTGGATGATGAGTTGAAACATATGTCAATAGTTAAATAAAACTATTTTTCTATTTTTAAAACTTTCCTGACGCCTTTTTAGAATACATTTTATCATTTTTTGGAATCATTTCACAATTTAAAAAGAATGTATCTTTATGAATGTTTCCTATTAAAATATGGACCATGGCATTCCTTGGTAATATAGTGACATGAACGAATTCCGTGTATTAAAACGTTCTTTAAAAAATGCCAATTTAAAGTAAGCAAATGTGTGCATTAAATGCAATAATCGTTAGAATATTTATATAAGGACTATTTTAATTTTTTGTTTCCAGCCGTGAATGACTCCAATATTATTTCTAAGAAATATAGTCTTTAAAGTGGAATCATGAGTGAATGTTTACTAATTAGATTTGATTTTCAAATCTTATTCAGATTTTTTTTTTATCTTTTTTAGCTGGAAAAATTATTATGAATTGAAATTTAGGAGTTGTTTCATATTTATAAACAATAACGTCCTTCTGACGTGTTGCCTTCCAGTTATTTCTAGAAACAACAATTATTGAATAATTCGAGTTTAATTAAACCATTTTACAAATTTATTTCAGATTTTTAATTTATTTAGCTTCATTTATTTTATTTAGTATTTTATAAGTAATACCTGGATTATATTTTCAATATTTAAACACAACAAGAATAAAAGTTTTCAAATTAATATCAAGAGTTTCAAGAAAATTTGAGTTGATAATTTTTATGTGTATGAATTTTAGATTATTAGTTTTTTTTTCCGTGTGATTATGATATCCTTCAATCATTATTATTTAACAGGACAAAGCAAAGCAAGAAGAAAAAATTGAACAGACTTTAATCTGGTCAACTGAGTATGTGCAAAAGATGAACAAGGACATTATATGGATAGATTGTTATTATATGTAAAGAAGTTCCACGACTGAAAACAATTACAAAGTTTATGATAAAGTCTAATAAAAGTATATTCAAAAGTGCTTTTACTGTTATTATTTAGCTAAGAACTTTGAAATGCTTCATTTTACTATTTAAACAGTTATGAAATTTGATGTAAATAAAAAGAAATGCATTAGAAGTTAGGTAGTTTGAAGTAATATTGAGGCTGTAGAAAATTGAATATTTTTTAAAAAATAAATGCCCTACAAATGTTGCCTAAAAAAATGTCATTTAATTGTGTTTTTATTTATCTATCTACCTATACATCGATACACACACACACACACACACACACACACACACACACACACACACACACACACACACACACACACACACACACACACACACACACACACACACACACACACACACACACACACACACACACACACACACACACATATATATATATATATATATATTTGGTATAATGCATTTTCTTGTAAATTGTTATCATTACTTTTCTTGTGTATAATAAATAACCGGCTTCTTTCTTCAATCTGTATATCGTTTTATTGCATTTATAGATTTCGATACTATTCCTACAATGGTAAATTTTCATTTATTTATATTTCATTTTTGCTTTTATAAGTTTCATAAGTTTTATAAATTTCCCAAGTTTTATAAGTTTCATAATTAAGTTTTATACATATTTTGCTTTTATAATTTTCAGCCTAATGTAGTAAAATAGTTATTATCAGTATTTAACTTTTAGCAGTTTTAAATGCAAAATTGAATGTTCTTAATATGATTTTCATCTTTTTTTTCTCATTTTACGGCATTTTTAACATTGAAAAAAGTATTCATGTTTAAACTAGCAAACATAGAAAACATATTGCAGCATCACAGACACTTAAAAATCACGGTAAATTTCTCATATGATATTTAGCTTTTTTCCCATCGATTTTTATACACTAGTAAAAGGAAATCAAGATTTGTATTTTTATATTAAGGAGGTCCAGCACATAAAAATTCTCAAATTTTCTAAAAAAATTATTTCATAAAAAATTCTGTATTTTTATGCTTAACAGGACGTTTAAATGACGTTTCTATCATAATTTGAAGAGGAAATATTAATTTTTTCGCTTTAGATTCTTTTCAATGTCCCGTTTTCAAGCAATGGTTGTCATGAAATGACTTTTTGTGAAAATACTTTTTTCTTCATGACGGGTTTTTTCACAATTTCTTGGACTTAACACTAGAACCGCGGCGACGGGTCATTTTGACCCGTATCATATGCAGAGACGTCGATTCAAACCAGAAAACTCTTAATAAAATAACCTAAATATATACTGAGCCAAAGTATTTTCAATACATAACTTAAACAGTTCTAAATGAAAATTCCGGTGAAAAATATTTTTTTAAATCTTTAATGAATATTCCCGCGGTTCTAGTGTTAAATTGTTATAAATCAAAAACGGTTAAAGATAATTGTTTCATGTCTCTGTTCACTTGGAACATGTCTTTTTCAAATGTTTTACTTTCATTTTAATTAAGGAAAGTTGAAAAAAGTATTTACTTTTGAAAATGTAATTTTGTATGAAAAGTTACTACATTTCTATCAAATTTTTATTTTAAATATTTTTAATTTTTTTTAATTAATATTTTTAAAAATGTTGTATCAAAATTGAAACAAAGATATTTTTATATATTTAAATGTAAAAAAAAAATGAAATTCTACAAATAGTAATTTGAATTATAACGATTTTAAATCATTCCACTTTTTTAATAAATTTTAGATTTTTAAAATAAAAAAAAATGACAAGTTTTAACATGCGATTTTCTTTACAAACAACATGGTTAACTATCACAAAAAATTCAAAATTTTAACTCAATATATATATTTTTAAATGTCTCACGGACGTAGTAAAATTCGTGATTCGTAAAGCAATTTTTATTTTTTTCGTAAACTTTTTATGCTATGTATAGGGATTTTTCACGTTTCGTATCAAATTTTTGATATTCATCAAAGGAATCCCTTTTAAATCTGTAACTCCAATATAATGATTTTTTTTCTCTGCAATGTTTTAAATTTTAGCTGTTTACTATGCGGTTTTTAGCTTTTTTTCGTTAGTCACTGCGGTTATTCCCCATTAATAAAAGAAATCATATGTACACAATCATAATACACCGAGAAAATATAAAAGAAATGTGCAAGGCAATGCATGAATAGTTCAAAATATTTCCACACATGAAATAAAATTCTAAAAAATTTAAATTTTTTTATTTTTTAATCGAATAAAGTAAATTTTGTTCCCTTTTCAACAAATTTAATTCGGAATTGGCGAAACTGTTTTTTTAATTTTTAATGATTTTTATATTTTTCTCACGTTTTGACGATTTGTTGACGAGCTAAGGTCTTTCGCAACGCCTTGTTAATTAGGTACGCTAAAAATTTTCAACACACAAAAATAAACACATATTATTACTATTATTAGAATTATTATAAATTTGTTGAAGAAATTCAACAAATTTATAACATATTAATTGATCCGACCGGCGTTGGCCAAGACTATAAATGTTCCCAAACAAATTGCGAATATTTAAAACATCCATTCATACTAAAATAGAAAATGAAATAAACATTTTATCTGGAGAATATTTTAAATTTTGGAATATTTTCAATTTCATGTGAGTGAATACAGGTGTGTATTTCTGTTACGGAAACCATGTTTTGGAATTTGGAAGGATAAAGAGATATAGTCGTTGATTTTAGGTGTTTTGAACCACAAAAATAATGGAATTCATTGAATTATTTAAAATAATGCTTTGATTTGATTCAATGACGGATATTAGTCTTCAAGTTATGTTATTCTCAAAATATTAAAAATACATGAAGACGTGTCACTTGTGACTGACGTGATACACGACGTGCTACAATTTAAATCCTGGCATAAATATTAATATTTTAAAAAATAGTAGGAATTTTAAAAAAATTATAAATTTTTTAAACTTTAACCCTTTGCGGCGCAGTGGTTTCATAGATAAACCACTTAATTTTAATTTCGAAACGTCACATTGGCACCGGAATTTTGTTTGAAAAAATTAAGGTTTATTGAATGTGAAATATAACGTCTTCTTATTTACAAGTAAAGTTGTTTTCGAATTCCGGTGTCAGTGATTAATTTCAGTACTTATGCAATGAATTTGCCCTGCGCCGCAAAGGGTTAAAAAAATTTAATATTTTAGCTAATTTTTTTTTTTAATGTACGTTTTTATAACACTGAAATGCAGTGAATTCATCATTTGAGCCGTATTTAAATTATGTACATATATATGTGTGTGCATGAAGAATATATATTCATGTGTTTAAAACACGTTTGCTTATTTAAGAAGGTCCCACCAGTGGCCGACATTTTCTGACCTCTCAACTGGTAGACGGCAGGTGCTGGGTTCGAACCCAATCGCGGACGTCGGCCTAACGGTTCGGAGTTTTTGTGGTTTTCTTCGAACCTTGCATAAATACGGGTTGGGTTCCCTTAGAAAGACCCCCAAGGGCTCTTCTTCCCCCTGGGACTATATCCCTCGAGTAGATAATCAGCCGACACAAAGTAAATCAAAACTAAACCAAACACATAAGAAGAGGGGGAAGAGTTAAGACACGAAAATCTCTAAATTTCCTGAAAAAAAGTTTTATTTAATTTAAAAAATCTTATTTTTTCTGTTTGAAATGACGTTTAAATCATGTTTCTATCTTAAACAGAACAGCAAATATAAATATTTTTTCATTTTCGTTTGTTTTCAAAATCTAGCTTTCAAGCAATGGTTGTCGTGGAAACGATTTCTTGTGAAATGCGTGTTTCTTCCTGATGTTTTTTTTTTAGGATTTCAACTATTTAAATTGTTATAAGTCATAAACCAATAAAGTTAAATAATTCAAACGTGGAACATGACTTTTTTTTTTTGTTTTACATTAATTTTTATTTAGAAAATTTGAAAAGTATTCTTACTTTTAAAAATATGATTTTTTTAATTAGTCACTTAAAAAAAAAATTACTTTAAATATTTTTTTTAATTTCGATTAATGTTTGAAAAAAAATCTAAATCAAAGTAAAAGTTTATTTATTTTTGTTTACATAAATGAAATAAAAATGAAATTCTACAATATATATATATATATTTATATGCGTATATTTCGAATTATAACGATTTTAAATTACGTCAATTTTTTAATAAGTTTTAAATTAAAAAACATGAGAAATTTTATCATGTGATTTTCTTTACAATTAATTTGTTAACCATTATAAAAAAAAAAACCCTCAAAATTTTAATTAAATAAATAAAAATTATCATAAAATGTGCCTCGAATTCACTTAAATGAATACCTGAAATGGTATTAACATATTTACACTGTCAATGATGCTTATAATGACACCACTCGTTCCACATAATAAATGCCCTTGATATAATGAAAGAAAAAAAAATTTAGACGTTGCCCCAAGGTTATCAAATTTATTATCATTGCATGCAAATTTGACAATGCTTTGCTGCTTATAACAATTGACGCAAGTTTATCTGAATAAACAAAGGATATTTGGTAGAATTTTAAAGGAAATCACATCGTATATAAGAAAAATAAAATCCTTTCTCTTTTTACAAAAATTTACAGCATTTTCAAGCATTATTTACATACAGTATAAATCAGAAACATGGTTTGATAAAGATGTGTGATATTAGAATGTCTTATACTTTTGTCTTGTAAAGAATGAAAAAATAATGTACTGTCTGAATGGGTAAGTATTGATTTTTTTTTCTTTTTTTTTCCGGAAAATGCATTTTTATTTTTAACCCTTTATCTACCGCATTATAAAATCATGAAAATTTTACATTCTAAAGCATTTTACATAAATTTTTTAAACTAAATTAAAAGATTTACATAACCATTTAATAAATTTTTGAAGAATTTTAAAAGGATTGAAGGATTAATTAAGTTTGAATTTACTGGGATTTTGTGCAACATTTATAATTTCACTCAAATCTTTTGTTTTAAATTGTTTTCTTAGTATTTTGTAGAATCATAAAATGTACAAATATGATATTCTTACAATATGAATATAGAAATCTTTCCGAATTGACAAATACCCACCCCCTCCCTCAGCGTCAAAAAAGCTGAAAAGATACAAAGGCAAAAGAAATCATCCTTTTTAAAATATTTTTGTTTCGTGTAACCAATGATGCTTTTGAAACAAAATGAAGTTTTGTATCTGTAACTCATTCTAAACAGCATTACGACTAATTGACGTATTAAAAGAATTTTATAATAAGTAATTTTTATCATACTTATAAGTACCGTCGGTAGATAAAGGTTTAAGGGGGTTCTGAACACATTTTAAAATATTTTTTATTTATTGAGTTAAATTTTTGAATTGTTTTGTGATGGTCAACCAATTAATTGTAAACAAAATCACATGCTAAAACTGATATTTTTAATATCTAACTTTAAATAATCATATCTAACTTAAAATAATCATATTTTCAAAAGTAAGTATTTTTTTTTTTAATTTGCTGAATCAAAACTAAAGTAAAACAATCATAAAGACATGTTAAAAGTTTGTAGCATTTAACTTTAAGGGTTCTTGACTTGAAAAATATGAAATAAAAAAACTCCCAAAATGAAGAAAAATGTATTTTTACAAGAAGTCGTTCCCATGACAACCAATGCTTAAAATCTAGATTTTGAAAATAAACCAAAATGAAAATAATAGTAATAATAATAATGATAATAATAATTGCTGTTCATCTAAGATAGAAACATGACTTAAACTTTTTTAAGCAGAAAAAACAAAGTTTAATGCAATAAAACTTTTTTTCAGAAAATGAGAGATTTTTGTGTCCCACCCCCCTTAAATAAATGTATGCGTTTATAACACATGAATAAATATTTTTCATATACACATATATACATAATACAAAGATACAGGCATACATCTGAAAGGTACATTCACTGAAATAATGCAAAATTAATATGTAACTTTTATATTAAAATAATGATAATTTCAAAAGTAAGTATTTTTTTTCAAATTTACTGAATCAAAACTAAAGTAAAAAAATGAAAAAAGACATGTTCCAAGTTTGTAGCACTTAACTTTAGGGATTTAAAAATAAAATTATTTTATAAAAATTTAAATCTGAAAAATTGCGAAAAAATCCAAAATGAAGAAAAACGCACTTTTACAAGAAGTCATTTTCATAACAATCATTGGTTGAAAGCTATTTTCAAAACAAACTAAAACGAAAAAAAAAGTAATATTTCCTCTTCTAATTGAAGTCTTAATTTTTACCTGACTGCAATTCAGTAACACATCACATAGAATTTTTTTTCTCAGTTCCTATAAAACATAAATGGATACATATTTTAATACAGACAGCTTATTGTCTCTTCTATGTAAAATATTTTTTTATTCGATTTTAAATTTTTATTTTATTTTTTATATTTAATTTTGATGGAAAATTAAAAAATATTTTTTGACTTGCATCCGCTGCGCGCAAGGTTGTAACAAAACTGTTGGTTCAAGAGCTTTCAAAAGTACTGATAATGATGTAAAACAAATGTATCTTGTACGTATGCTTCATTTGCAAGCAATTTTTAGGTGCGTTCATAATTATATAAATAGGTAGCACCTATAGTTGTTCAATCCGTCCGTCTGTCTGTCCGCATATACCAACGCAAAAACTACTCAAACGAATAGTTTGAAATTTAAAATACATAATTATTACATAATTTTGTCGAGTCTTTTCAAATTTTATGAAATCGGATGCGTAGATCGATTACAGGGACAATCAAAAGCATTCCGTTACATTACGGTCAATGAGAAAAAAAGTTTCAAATGCATTTTAATCGTTTGAAATTTAAAACATATAATTATTACATAATTTTGATGGGTCATTTTAAATTTTATGAAAATCGGATGCATAGACCAATTACAGAGACAATCAAAAGTATTCCGCAACATTACGGCCATTGGGGAAAAAAGTTTCAAATTCATTTTAATGGTGTTACACTCATTCGAACATAATAAAATTGACATAAACCTATGAAGTATATATATACTAAATTATACATTCTCTACAATCTGTGATGCAAAGAATATTTATTATTAAATTACAGGACCACACAAAAGTATTCCACTGATGCTATGTGGGTAAACATTGTTTGGGGTGTTTTAATTATATTAAACTATTTCACATTTTATGAATATGATATGTGTTGCTGAGGTGTAATAAAAATTACTTCCTGTATTTTTACAGGAACACAAAGCTTTCGACCACTATACTGTATCTGAAGTACTGTCTACTATATCAGCAAGATCTGAATATTTTTAAAACTTTGTCATTGTACGAATGAATGTACCTCATTTGCTACGCTTCACGAGCAATTTCCAACTTTTTTTATTTAAAATTGGCAATTTTTCAATTAAAAAGCAATTTTTTTTAAAAATTTTTATAATTTAAATATTAATTTTAAATAAACAAATAATTAAAATTGCTTATAAATGGAGTATACATTTAAGATACATTAGTTTTACGCCATTATTAATACTTTTGGGTGTTTTTGAATTAAAAGTTTTGCTACAATCTTGCGCACAGCGGATGCAAGTCAAAAATTTTCATCAAAAATAAGCATTAAAAAATAAATAAAATTTCAATATAGAATATAAAGAAATTATTTTAAATGGAAGAGATATTAAGTTGTGAATATTAAAAATTTTTATGCATTTATGTTTTATAGTGATTGAGGAAAAAAAAACTAAATGTGACATGTTGCTAAATTGCACAGCTAGGCAAAAAGTAAGATTTTTGAGGCGCCCTTTAAAATAAAAACATAATTTAAACGTCATTTTAAGCATACGAAAACATAGTTTTTAATGCAATGAAACATTTCAGAAAATTTAAAGATTTTTTGCCCCGGACCACCTTTATAGATTTATTTAGTCCCCGATACGCTATTTCTTTCGGTCAAAGAGAAAAACTGTCTCCACTAAAACATCATGTTCCTTTATTAAAGCCAGCCGTAAAACAAAGAATAAGAAAGCATCATTTATACGACGAGCATTTATATTACGTATACATTTTATACGATGTGTGGTCCTAATTTATTCCTATTCTTTTTATTTAAAAAAATATATATCCTTTATACGATGCACAAAATCGTTTATATGTCCGTTTTTCGATTTTGTACACGCTTATTTTTGTTTATTTTTCTCGTCTAAATACAAGCACGAGCGGAACTTGCCAGCTAGGAATTAACACCAATGCAGTCATCAGTGCACTAACAATTTAGTCCAAGAGCCGACCGCACAAAACCCTCAGTCATCGAGCACAAGAAAAAATCCTTTATCTTATGGAAGAGTAATCATAAAGGAATCTAATCATCCATGTCGTGGTTGACTCGTTGACTTAGCATTATGTTTTCCTGCACCCAGTTTTCCGTGTTTTCATATTTTTGATTGTACGGCAAAATAAATACTAATCCTACGAGTCAACCACTAGTGGTATCAATTTTTGGCTTATGCACCCCTTCCCTTCCGGCAGACATGGATCATTAGATTCCCCTATGACTACTCTTTCATAAAATAAAGCTTTTTTTCTTGTGCTCGATGACTTAGGGTTCTGTGCGGTCGGCTCTTGGACCAACACAGATTTTTTTTTTCGCTCTTTACTTTTCGTACTGTTTGGGCCCCAGCTCTTTTCAGAGATGTCTCGAAAACGCGAGTCCATCGCGGTAGAAGAAAAAATCCCTGTCGGCTTGGCCTATAGGCGGAGGTGGATTTCGAAGAGTGCTCATTTCAACAACAAAAAATTAAATTTCAAGACAGATCAACCCAGTTTAAACAACTTTAATTGGCTTCTTTTGAAAAAATTTTCATTTCATTTTTCTGTTAAAACTGGTTTTATCAGAATCATCTTAAGCGAATTTCGGTTCAAATTTGACAACATATTTTGAAATATATTTTGAAATATATTTTAGTAAAAAACCGCCCAATACGGCACATTATATAACTTCTAAATAACAAAACTAGTCGTTGGAGGCCATCGTAATACTTACCCATCATTTATATGCATATGAAAATAAAATATGTGAAAACTATTTATACAATGTATTTCAATTCCAAAACTAAACTTAAATGTTGTTAATACACATTGTAATACTCTATTAATGAATTGCTGATGCACCAATTTCAACAAATTATATAAAACGCCAAACTACTCAAGAAGTATCAAACTACGTAAAAGAAACATCCTTATAACTCCAAAAATAATAATCATATTAACTAACAGTTTGCTGCGTCGGATTAAGCGTCTCATTTTCAATTAAAATATACCTCTGAATTGAAATTTGAATAAAATAAGAGGATCATGAAATATCGAAGAATGTGGAAAACAGGATTACAAATATCTCGACAACTAATAATCCGATCGACTTCGTTCTTTATGCAAAATTTGTGTTTTTTATTGCCTTTTACATGCATTCCTTAAAATAAAAAAATTCGAAAATTTTTATATACCTTTCATCAGAACGAATTTTTCGAGAATCCGGAAAAAACACTTCCGGATAATCGAGGTTGCTGATATTCAATAGGCTTCGTCCCATTCTTACATACTAAGTACATATAAAATTTCAAGTCTCTATCTCAATTTGTTCGTGAGATAGAGCGTTTACAGACTGACAGACAGACAGACAGACGGCAAATTTTTTTTCTAAAAATATGTTTTTCGAAATCTCCAATGTCTAAAACGTGTAAATCCGTCAAAAAAAATTTTTCGATTTTCAAAACGATTACAAGACTTACTACTTCCTATACTACGTATGATGGGTAAGTAAAACTGTCAATTGAATGCGTTTGAAAGCAAAATTGATATTAAAAATGAGTTATAAAGTAATCAATTTGTTATTTGAATACCGCCTCAATTCTTTAATCATAATCGCTTCGGAAAATTTTGTACGAAGTGCCCACTTTAACAGCATTTAAAAAATATATATTCAGCCTTTATCAAAAAACTGACCAATACGGCACATTATAGAGCTAATAAATAAGGGAACCTGTCAATTGGATGCGTGTGAGAGCAAAACTGAATTTAAAAATGAGTAAAAAAAAACCCCGCAATTTGTTATCTGAATACTTTCTCAAATTTTCAATCACAATCTCTTTGGGAAATTCTGTTCAAATTACTTTTTTCGGCAGCCTTTTTTTTAAAATATATTCTGCCTTTATCAGAAAACTGACCAATGCGCCACATTATATAATTCCAGAATAAGAGGATCTGCCATTTGGATGCGTTTAAAATCAAATATTAATTTAAAAATGAGTCAGAATATAAGCTGTTTTGATTTGAGGATTTTTCTCCAACTCCTATATTTGTTTAATTTATTTCTGCTATAAGAATTGGTCCTATGAAAAACTTGTTAATATAAAAGTTGTAGATATTATTAAAATGATGTAAAATTAATTTAATTAGATTTGATAGCTTAAGAATTGAGACTAAGTTATGGATTCTTTTCTTTTTCCACTCTTATTTTTCTTTTCGTTTTTAATTTTTTTCATCAGTAAATGTTGGTCCTATCAAAAACTTGTAAATACAAAAGTTTTAGATAATTTTGAGAACATTTATAAAAAATTTAGTTGGATTTGATATCTTTAAAATTGACGAAGTTATGATTTTTTTTTTATCCTAAAACCCCTGTTTTTTTTTTCCCCTTGAGCCCATTTCTAAATTTATTAAAAATCTGTCATGCATAAAATTTGACCCATTTTTAAGAAGTAATATAAACTTTAAACCGATTCGATATCTATTTTGATTAAGAAGTTATGTCGTTTTTTCGATTTTCACAAAAACCCACCCTATTTCCACCCCCTTGGACCGATATTGCCCATTAACGAACTCAGCCGAGATTTTATATCCCTTGTTTTTATGTATGAGTTTGGAAGAGATTGGAGCAGAACTATAGAAGTTATCCATAAGAAGGTGATATATATAAATATATATATAACTTTGTTACTGATGGTAGTTTTGGAGTATAGAGGTCATGATCGGCGTAGATCTGCAAAAATTTTTCAGAAATTCCAACATAGGAACGACCGCAATAGGTAGTATTTCATACGAAACTACCTAAAATTGAACTTTTGGAAGAATTCGGTGGTAAAAGTTGCGATAGCAAAAACTGTTGTAATTTGCATTGGATCATTAAAAACTGATTTTGTTTGCCAGAATACCAATGAAAAGACTTTTCAGACCCATGACTCATGACACGAAATCATTATTTAAAACTCAACGTCATTCATCACGTCAAAAAACAACAGACAATATTTTCTGTAATACTAGTTAAAATGATCAATAGAAAAAAATAAAAGCACGCACATTTGAATAGTTTACTGTATTTTTCCCCCTTTTTTTGGTTATTTAATTGTTTTGGTTTGTTTACATAATTTAAGTAAATCAACACGTTAAACATTAAAAATAAGAGAAAACAAAGTTAATTCTAGTTTTTGACATGAAAATCAATTATACGATATTATCGTTTATACCACGTTTTTTGATAGTCTTATACGATGTCGTATAAACGATGCTCGACTGTAGAAATTTTTTGTACAGTTAAATACTGAAAATCGTTAATGGAATTTTTTCAACTTCTAAGTATTGCACGTTTTGATTTTTATTTCGTCGGATAGGGGAAAAAAGTACGTTTAACTATAATTTGTTTGAAAAGTGAATTTGAATTTAAGTTTGAAATATTCATTTTTTCTGTGCATTTTAATGCTATTTCTGTAATGGTGACAATTGAAGGACTTCATTTCTCTAGAAAAATGAGAAATAACTTCAAAATTGTAAATTACTGTACCTTTTTCCTCCATTTTTTCCTGTAACAACTGAAAAAAAAATTCTAAATTAAAATATGAACTATTTTGAAATAATATGAATGAATGATTTCTGATAAAATATGACGCTATTGTAAACTATATTTAATTTTAAGGGTACTATTCTGTTATTCTTTCGACCAATTTTGCCAAATTATACAAATCGCCAAGCTAATAGCCGAATCATACATATTGACATAATTTTTACTTTAAATAACGAAAAACCAAATAATTAGTAGAATATTAATAAAAATATTAATAAAAAGTCGAAATAAAAATCACTTAATGGCATTTTAAACACGTGAATCGTATTCAGTGTCATTGAATGTGACATTCACGACATCCATTATTGGCATTTAATCTTATAGTTTGGCAATAATCTTTTGGTCGACGGGATAACCTAGTAGTACCATTTTAAGTAATCACATTAATGTTTCAAGCAAATGAAGACATATGAATAATTAAATAGACGTTTTTTAGCACTTTCCGACAAAGTTGAAAAATGCTTATGCATTCGGTTTGTCTGACCGTCTGTCCACACTCTTACTCCGTAAAATATACTCGGATTTTCATGCTATTGATAAGGCTTATTTAGGGTCACCAAACAAAGTTCATTGTTGCTTATGAAGTATGTGCGTATAACCGTTCATTTAGAGGGGCACTCAAAATAAATCGATTATATTATGGTATATTGGGGAAAAATCGTTTGCAGAGTATTTTAATGACATTACACTATTTCAAGCGTATTTCAACTGATAAAAATCAATGAATTTAACTACGATCACGTTAAAACAGAGCATCCATAGCATGTTTTATTCATTTATAGGAGCACACAGCAGAAATCAGTTACAGTATCGTCTTTGCATAATAATTGTTGGAGAGCATATTTTAAAATTCGGTATGCGCTTTTAAATTTAATTAGTTTTTTGCACATTACTTTTTATATAAAAATTCTAAGCCTCGTATACAGGCCTACAAAAAGTATTCATACAAGAGGAAACTGCTGAAGGGGAATTTTCAGCTGAATGATATGAAATGCTTAAGTGAACTAAATTTTGGAATGCATGTTGTTCATAGATACAAATTTTTATATCATACACAGGGCCACTGAAAAATTTGAATAATTTGCCTATTGTAGATGAGAACAGCTCAGATTCTGTTTTGAAATGTGTTATATATTTCCATGTAGTGTAATGAGGCGTAATATTTTAATTTTTTTTAAACAAAACTGCAGTTTTGTTACATTATACGTGGAAAGTACTTCATAATCTATGCTTGATGCAGGATTTTTTTCTTTCTTGTTTTTGGTTGAATTTAAGACATCGCTCTTTTCGGGGTTTATGCATTATTCCGAGTTAGTGACGTCTAATGCATACTTGTCTATAAATGTTGCTTAAGGCTGAATCGTAAATTCAGAATTCTTTAGCGCGTGTAAATGAAGTCATTTTATAGAAATAAAAGTGCTTGTTTTAAGTCGTAAGACTGAAATATGTTTTGTAAAAATGCAACATTTTCACTTCAGTGACTTCGAAATTCTTCACATGTGAAAAGGCTTCTCTTTTGAAAATAACGCAATTGAAATCACATACTGATAAAACGCAAAGTTTTACAAAATTCAGAGTGCCTATAAAGAAGAAAGGTGATCTTTAGGTTAAAATAATATTTGTTTAACAGTAATATAATATGCATTTAATAGTAATATAATATACAATATAATATGCATTTTTTATTGTAACTAATTGTGTAGGTTTATTATATACTAGCAGTTACCCGTGACTTCGTTCACATAAAATTTAAAGAAGAAATAATTGATCAATCAAGCAAAAAATTTCGATGATGAAAAGCATGTGTAATTAACTTTTCATCGCGAATTTATGGTAAAAAACTTCTGATAATCCCTATTTGCTAATTTGTTTGCTGGTTAAAATTTTCCTTTCAGCGATTAATACTAATAGATAGAAACATTCTTGAATTCTTTTGTTCAGCCCTGTAGTTTTCCAAGTGCCTTTAATACCCGAAAGTATCTTTCTAAAATTTAGTTCAAACAAAAATATTTCTTATTACTACCTAAATTACATTTTCAGAAATTATCATCCGAAGACAACCTTGTATCCAGTTCTTTGCGGGACCCTGTATATCATTTTATATATATACTACAAACATTTCTTAGTTTACTAAATGCAGTTCAAAATAAAAATGCATATTTTATTTAAAAACCACCTTTAAGTAAATTACGCTCATATTCAGTAACCTTTCCGAGATCTTTTGTGTAACCCTGTATATCTAAATTTAACTATTTATACTATTACCATTTATACTCTCCATTTAATATGCATACATTTACCGAAACTTAAAAGCACATATCATAATTCAAAATGCATTTCATCCATGCAACATTCATCATCCATCATATACAGTACTTCGAATAGAGTATATAATATTTGAAATCTTTTGTGTGTCCCTGTAAATGCTATGCACTTCGTATTATGCATGAAATAACTCACATTAAGCCTCAGCAACGTATATCAATTTGATTATACATGAAATCGTTTACCATAATTAAAATATGTCGGAAACTGTTCCTCCCTTTATTCTTATGCAATGGAATTCTTCTGTGTAACCCTGTAAATAAATAATAAGTGTCCTTTTCACTACATACTTTACAAAATGCATATTTTAGTGCACTTTGTAAATGCATATAAATTTGAATATCTTTCACAGGGTGTAACATCGTTAATTTAATTAAAACGACTTTCCCCATAATGCCGTAATGTAAGGAAATTTTTTGACAGTCCCTGTAAATAAACTAATCATGGTAGAAACTTTATTTTCAATAGGTATTCGTGCTAGGTAAACGTTAAGAACGTCCAAAAATTACATGGAAATCGGAGTATATTTACGAAAGTTAGAAAGCGACCAGACAGACAGACAAACCTAAAGCATAATAACTTTTCAACTTTGTTCGAAAGTGTTAAAAAATCGAGCCAAAAATATATTAATCAGTAGTTTTATTGTCCGCCTTTTCGCCACAAAAAATTTCTTCCATTGATAATTCCCCCCAGGGGGATACCTTCTTTAGGTATTCACGGGCTTCACAACCCCGGGGCACCAGAGTGATCTTTCTCCTTTCCTTTTCCTCTTGCTCCTCTGGTCTTCCTTTCATCTTTGTTTCACTCTCATTGTGGTTTCCTTTTCAGAGGTGAGGGCAATTCTGTATGAGCCGATGTCATCTTGCATATCGACTCATGGAGAATTGTAAACCACCCACGTGTTGGCCGTGCGTGGCGACCCGTGTCCCTGGAAGGGAGGATCCTGGCAGTTGAGGGAAACCAACACACTGCTTTGGCCTCTGCTTCAGGTAGACAGGAGGTGCATATTGGTCCCGTATGCATCAATCGGCTGGTCAGCTGACTTTGTCACTGGCTTTAGGGATCAAGTGATCGAGCAAATACTAGTCATCTCGTTATGGGTGGAGACTGACATAGGTTTGTCTTGTGACCGTATGGGCCCTGGTTAGCACTGGTGCACGAATGTGCATCCCCTTGTTGGGCTCGGTAGTGGGTGGTGCGGCCGGAGTCTGAATTACTTTTTTTCAATTATGGATGGGAAATCTCTATTTCCTTCTAATTTTCTCCCAAGTGGAGAGCAACAAACAGTACAGAAACCTGCATATTCGCGTTTTTTTGTCATTAAACGCCTTGATAGCGAATCTGATTGTTCTTTCAAAAAAACTTCACCATTTGTTATTGCTAAAACATTTCAGTCAGTTTTGGGGGATGATCATTTGCTCAAGAAATTACAATCCGGGGATTAACTTGTTGAGATCTCATCATACAAACAGTCACAACTTCTTTCAAATAGCTCTGAAATTGGTCCTTTTTCTGTTTCTATTCAAGCACATAAAACTCTAAATACAAGTCGTGGAGCAATATCTGAGCCAGAGCTTTTATTTTCTACTAAAGAAGAACTTATGGAAAATTTAAAACATCAAGATGTCATAGATGTACGACGTATAACAATTCGTCGGAATGAAAAAGTGCTTCCCACAAAGCACATCATTCTGACTTTCAATAGCCCGAATCTACCTACTAGAATTAAAGCTGCTTACCTAAGCTGTCCCGTCCAACCATATATTCCCAACCCCCTTCGATGTTTTAAATGCCAGCGCTATGGACATACAAATACTAACTGTCGTGGCACTAAAACATGTGCACGTTGTGCAAAAGTTGACCATGACGATAAAACATGTGAAAACGCTGAATGTTGCGTCAACTGCAAAGGTGACCATACAGCTTACTCCCGCTCTTGTCCAAACTGGATTCGCGAAAAAGAAATCATGGCAATTAAATTCGCCCAAAAACTTTCTTATCCGGAAGCCCGCAAAATTGCTGAATCCCGAACACCATCAGTTGGCGTCTCTTATTCTAGCCTACTCAAACGTCAAGCAAACTCTGTGAGGCACATAAGCACTCAGACTGATTCTGCCATTCCGTTTGACTCACCCTCATCTAGCAATTTAAAGAAAAAAACCTGAAATAGATACTTTACCGCTAGTACAAGACTTATGCCAAAATTAGAGCTCTGGCCACCATCATCAGAACTTGTCGAAATAGAATACCTTTATAAACGAACACAAAATTCATTAGCTGAAACTTCAAAACCTACCGAACATGAGACACAGGCTACTTCAGAATCAGATAAAAACAAATCGTTGAACCCTACTGTATGGCCATTAAAAAAACAAACATAAAATCTAGCACACACAAGGATAGGAATAAACCCTCAACCCAAGTCTCTTCACAGTGGAAAACTGTGAAGAGAAAGGGCAAAAAATCTTGCCTCAGCTCTGCAATTAAAAACATAAAATATCCAAAACAGTTGCTTAACTATGCTGAAGAGGCTATGGACTCATCCAGTTATGAATATGATGATGAAACAAATACGGTTTATGAAGAATATGTGCCTTCTTCTTAAATTGCCAAAAAAAAAAATTGATTGATTAATCTGTTTTAAGCTGTATTTTAACATTTTATGTTTTAATTTAATACAGATATTTTTTAAGAAATTTTACTATTTTTAATTTAAATATTTATTCTTTTGAACTATATTTTGGTTGTATAACTCATTAACAAAACCTTGCTATTCTTTAAATATTGCACTGTTTTTGCATTTATGTCACTGTTGGTTAGTTTTACACAATTTTCATAATTCTTTAAAAGATATTGACTATTATCGTATACCATTATTATATTGTTGACTTATTATCTTATTGATTTGACTGATTTAACTCTTATTTTATCCTGAATTGTGTTTTAATCCTTTGTACTTATTTTATTTACATTTATCACTTAACGCTTTCATCTTTTAACTTTGCTTTTTATCCATTCATATTTTTACATATTTTCAACAATTTTAAAAAACTTTTCGGTTTTTACTTCATCCTGTCCTTGGCGCAGCATGTCCCTAGTGTGACTTTGTGCCAGTAAACCTCAATCAACCAACCATCCATTGATAATTATGAGTTTTGAATAAAAATATTCATTTGTATGTAACTTATAACTTATTAATTAATATAAGTAAAAAATATTTCTGAATCATTTTAAATATGACGTCATTATTTATCTCGCTCCATTAGCTACTGATATTCATACCCCTTATATTTTTAACGACTGCTATAAAGTACCTGTTTTATTTCAACTATGACGTCACATTTTCATGTGAACCATTTTATTAAAAATATAATTATTTTTCATTCTTTTCACTTTTAATTTATGTCGCCATATTTTACACAAAAATTCCCATTAACTAAGCAAATATCCTTGTTAAATGTGTTATAAAAAATACACCTTTTATTTTTATTTCAAACATGGCGTCATATTTATTTTCTTTTAAATTATTTTATTATAGTTTTTCGCGTGGAAGTTTTTTATCAAAAATTTATTGCCGCTGAAAAATTATTATTCCAATTTTTTATTTTCTTGGCAACAGGAAAGAAAAATGGTTAAATTTTATCTGAAAAATGCCTATTGATTTTGTATGAAAAATAATTAAATTTTGAATTATTAAGGAAAATATTTTAATAAAATAAATAAAAATTCATTCCACTCCTATAATCTATCCATATGCAAAGATTCAAAGACATTAATACATTCGTTTTGAAGCCAAGTTCATTCCAATTTTTCGGACACACTTTCACATTTATAATATATATAAGGAAATATATATAAGGATTAATGAAATAGTTCCTTTTGAAATAATATTTTTTCGTGTAAATTCAATCAGGTTAGACATTAAATTCTGAAAAACCAGAATTCCTGCTTCTTGCTTCTGTTTTATTTATTTATTTATTTATTTTTTTGCATAAAATTCGTGAATCGCAGACTGCTTCGAAATGATGCACATGTTATGGCGCAATTTTTCAAGATACAGTCGACTCTCCTTAATTCGAACTCGTCGGGACCACAAGAAATGTTCGAATTATCCGAAGTTCGAATTATTGAAAATATGGAATGAAAACATGCTTAATGTGGCACTATTGCAAAGGAATGGATATTACAATTAAATTAGAATGTATAAATACATAAAACTAATTAAAAGATTAGAAACAAGCACAATGGAAGAAAAATTTAAAGCGTCAATGTTGGACAGACGGGGCACTAAGAAAGTGTATATCAAATGCATTGGATTGTATGTATACTCGTTCGGAACATGGTGCACAAAAATCAAAGAAAGAAAATTATTCAAAGGATTTCAAATTCGTAAGAAACAGAAAAAAATGAAAAATCGGAATTCTCATTAATTCGAATTAAGCGAAGTCAAGTGAAAATGAATTCAAATTAATGAAATTTTTTAACGTTATTCTGCCATTGAAAATTTCGGGACTTCGCGTTTAGTTCGAATTAAGCGAAGATTCGAATTATCCGATTTCGAATTAATTAGAGTCGACTGTACCACTATTTCCTATGGAATTACACTTGGATCTCCCAGATTTCTCAATATAAGAGAAAATAATTTTTTTTACGTTGATACGCATTTCTTAGTTTGTTCACACTAACAAAATCAAAAGCATTTTTTTTTAAGTATCAAGTTTGCATTTAAATATTTTGTTTTCGATTTATTAAAAGCGATACTTTTTTACGAATTAGTAATTGTAGAAATTGCCAAAGGTATCGTCGCTTTCAGCAGACATTCTGATCACTTTAATTGATTGAGTGCAGTTCGAATACCTATTTCTTAAATTTGTTTTATTTATATTGTTTTAACTTATTGATGAACCTATAAACTCTCTTATTATAAGCCGGAAATAAATGCTGAACGATTTATGTCTATCTATCTACATTATAAAGGACAAACCTATCTGTGCGTAACGTGTATGTCATTTTGCGAATGGCAAAACTTTGAAATTGAATTTTTGCTACTGCAAATTTTTAAACTTTTAAACATTCCACATTTTTAATTTTACATCCATTGTACAGAGAAAAATTTGCTTTAAAAGTAATTTGTTTGAAAACTGTACCTTAATTTATTTTTCAGATATTAATATTTTTGTAGGCTTAATACCGCTTTTGTAATCATGGCAACAAAAGCACTTTATTAAAAATGGGGGAAAAGGCAGATTAGTGTATCTTTTGGTTGCCATTTTCTTATAACAGTGAAAAAAATTTAATTAAAATGATATTTAATTAAAATGAGTTAATTGATAACTTTATTATATTTAACTGCTTACATGTATGATTAAAGTTTAATTTTAATAATTGCTACAACTGAGTTTTACGGAAATAGTATTTTGTTAACTTTAGTATAAATATTATTTGTTTAAAAGTTAGACTTAATAATATAAGGTGCATTACTTTTTTTATCTAATTTTATAGGCTTATTACAAATCAATGGAAATATTTCAAAATTAATAAAAAAGAAAGTTTTTATAATCGGAAATAGTGGTAGATATTTTAAATAAAAAACGCAGTAAGTTCACAACACTGATAAGGCTTGTGTATTTAGCAAGCTACTATGATTTCAGCTAGATAATATCATCACACGATTCCAATGGCACGAATAATAACGACTTTTATTTTTCGTAGAGACGCATCGCTGCTTACTGCAAATTTGGATATGTAGGACATATAAGGCAATACAAAAGGATAAGAAGACTTTTAATTATGGTCGGAAGTTGCTGAGATTCAGGTTTCAACAATGTTATGATTATTAGTAAAATATAGGTAAAATAAACAGCCAAGTAAAAATAATAATTTTAAAACCCTGCAAAACAGGAATTTTGTTTTTTCAGAATTTAGTGTCGCTAGTGATGAAAAATATAATGCATATGCATATAAATATAGATAGTACAAAGATAGATATAGTAATAGATAGATATTAGTATAGATATAGTAAGTGAAAAAGACCGGGTGATAAAGTAAAGTCTATGGAAGCGTTCTTTTGAAATATCTCGCTCAAATTTTGACATGATTTTTTTTGCATAGGATAGCTGAGGACGATCCATAACAGGGCTAGTTTTTACTTTTTCGATTTTGGTTATATTATATTTATATAAGAATAGTTTCAGGGGGGGTTTCATAACCGGTTCAAACAGCCTCTGAAAGTTAAAGTATTTTTTTTTTAAATATGAAACCAAAATCGAAAAAGTAAAAACTAGGCCGGTTGTGGACCGTCCTCAGCTACCCTATGCAAAAAAAAAAAAAAAAAAAAAAAAAAGAAAAAGTAAATAAATAAATAAAAAAAATAAAATAAAATAAAAATAAAAATAAAAAAAAATCACGTAAAAATATTCAAATTTGAGCGAGACATCTGAAAAGAACGCCTCCATAGACTTTACATTATCATCCGGGTCTTTTTTCAGTCAGTAGAGTGGTATCTTAAATAATGTCTACAGAAAAATGTGCACAAGACTCTCTGTCGCAGAATAATACACTAATCCAGCAAAAGCTATGTAGTCACACAAGAAACGTGACAAAAAAGGGCTCTCTACCGATTCACATGCTTTCATTTTTTTTAGCATTAATATACAGGGTGTTTCAGAACTCCAAAGAGGGATAGAGTGCATCCTGACGACTAAAAATCATAAAGCATTGCGGGGTCAGAAATGCTTTCCCGACGCGCTAGATGGTGTTGTGCAAAAGTTCTGAGCTTTCATGCAGGGAATCGTCATTTCGCACAAGGGCGCAAAGTTAGTAGGATGGTTGATTAAGCTGTAATCCCCGCACGGTCTTAAACTTCCATCTTTTTTGTTAACTAAATGAAGTGGACTAGCCCATGGTGATTTGGATGGTCTAATTATATCATTATCCAACATAAACTTGAATTCTTGTTTTACTAAATTTAATTTTTTTGAGTCTAATGGGCGAGGTTTTGAATAGACAGGAGAACCTTTAGTATCAATATAATGCTTTACATTGTGTTTGGAATTGCATATTAAAAGATTTGGTTTCGTTAAATTAGGATATTGTAATAACAAATGTGCATATTGAGAATTTTTGTCAGTTGTACTTATGCTATCAGCATTTGATACACACATAACATCGCTTTTAACAAAAAGGTTAGTAACACAATCTATTAATTTTTTATTATGTATATCAATAAGCAATTTAAATTTATTAAAGAAATCTGTACCTAAAATTGCTTTGTCTACTTTTGCTATCATAAAAGGAAATTGATATTGTCTACGTAACCCCAAATCTAGTGTTAAAATTTTGAAACCAAATGTAGGAATTATTGAACCATTTGCTGCATACAATTTGAAAGAGTTACATATTTTATGTTTGGATGAAGCAGGAATAATTGATAAATCAGCTCCACTATCAACAAGAAAGCGTAAACCGGTTGTTTTGTCTTTAACAAATAAACGGTAATTACGGCAATCTTTAAATTCTTCAGCAGCAGAATTTGCCGCTAAAACTACTGCTGATCGGAGTTTTCCAATTTTTTCCAGCTACACGGACTTTTACATTTATTAGGATAACACTGATTACCAAATTTAAAATGGTAGTAACAATATTTCCCATTTGGATTAAATCGTTTTCTCGATTGACTTCTACTTTTATTTCGTTTAGTACCAGATTTCCGAATTTTACTTCTGGATTGCCTCTCAATTTTTAATGCCGAAATCTGGTTTTCCAACATAGAAATTTTCTCAAGTATTTTAATCATAACAGAAGAATCGGAACTCGCAGAATAAATTTCTGTTGAAGAGCTCATTTCAAAAATTTTATCTGCCATTAGTGATAAATTATCTAAATTTTCACTGCTTACAATTAGAATATTTTTTATTGACTCTGGTAATTTATCAAGAAATAAAGTTTTCAAAACCTTTTCTGGTATGTTATTCCACTGAGCGATTTCATTTTAAGCAGTAGTTGGCTTGGTTTCGTATCACCCAATGAAATTCCCGTAAGTAATTTCGTTAGTGATTTCTCCTCACGCTCTTTAAATGTATTTAAAAATCTTTCTTTAGCGGCGGTATATTTATCATCCCGATTACTTTGGATAAAATCCCGTATATTTTCAATGTATTTAGGGTCTAATTGAGCCACTAGATGATTGAATTTTGTTTCTTCATTTATCATATTTACAAGGGAAAACTGAGTATCAATTTGAAAAAACCATATTTCAGGATTTTCTTCCCAGAATGGAGGAAATTTGACGCTTACCTTGTTTGCTTCAGGAATCGAATTTGTAGACGTTTTCGTTGATTCTTGATCCAAAGCAGGGTCACCAGATTTTGTAAGAGAGCCCGGTATTGCGCTTATTTCTATTTACGCGTATCAAATAATTAATTGATTAAAATCATTATATTTTACTTAATATCAAAATAACTAATTAAAATAATTTTACTATATTAAATTACTTGTAAAATAATAATAAATAGAACGCCTTCAGCATATCAACAACAAACAACATTTTTTTATTCTTTTCATAACAACAATATCGTCTGCCTTTTTGTTGCCAACAAAATGAACGGAATCTTTACAAGTTCATGGAGGCTACAGCCCACAGAATTTAGACGCCGCAAGTCATATTAAATAAAATATGCTTAAAAAAATAAAATACTAGACTTCAAAAAAAGAATCAAGCTTGGCGACAACTTGGCGCTAACGCATATGAATGCATAGTTTTAATATACTTATGATTTGAAAACGGTTGCAACAATGAAAGATGATTTGCGACAAATCATTATTTTTTTTAAATCAAATCCATATTTTTTCATAAAAAAAATTTCTAATCATCAGAACTTAATGAAATTAAAATGGGACCACGTGGGATACTTTTAAACAAAAAAAGAATTATCAAAATCGGTTCATATTTAAAGAATTTATGAGTGAACAAGGAATACATGCAGGTCGAAATTATAACCTCTTCCTTGAAGTCGGTTAAAAAATTGTTCAATTTAAAAACGCGTACTATAACTAAAATCGTACTTCAAGTAATTAATGTTCATAATCTTAAAAAGTTCAATTATTCTTTAGTTTCTTCTGTAGACAAATTATTGTATTTGTCCTTGTAATTGAATGATAAATTGTATGCACATCATTTTCAACAGTAATTGTCATGTAGTATACTTCAGTGTTATATATAAGTTTCAGTATGTTTAAATTAGCATAATGTCATTAAAATAAACCGCAAATGATTTTTCCCCATAAATCATAATGTAATGGAAGTCTTTTGTGTGTCCGTATAAATGATCTGTTCATGCTACACGCTTCATTTTCAATATAGAACATGCTATAGTGATGTCCAATAACATCTATAGATTCCCTGGAAATCGGACTGAATATACTCGAGTTAGAGAACGGACACACAGACAAACAAATCGAAATGAGCATTTTTAAACTTTGTTGGAAAGTGTTAAACATAAAATGAATAAGTGTTAAAACGAAATAAATCAGTCTAAATTTTGAATGAGAACTCATTTTATACAGTAAACAAAGATATTTTCAAAGAGGATCTTTTACTTTTTTGACATGTACTCTCTTTCGGTAACACACACCTGCAGCTCAATTTTGGGTTTATTGAGTAAAAAAAGTGGTACTACTTTGTTATCTCGTCGACCAATTTCGCCAAGTTATACAAACCGCCAAACTAATAGCCAAATTATACATATTGATATAATTTTTATTTTAAATAACGAAAAAACAAATAGTAGAATATTAATAAAAATATTAATAAAAAGTCGAAATAAAAATCATTTAATAACATTTTAAACACATGAATCGTATTTAATGTGATTGAATGTGACATTCGCGATCATCCATTATTGGCATTTAATCTTATAGTTTGGCGATAATTTTTCGGTCGACGGGATAACCTAGTAGTACCAAAAAATTGTAAAATTATATATTTACAGCTAAAAATTTCTTTAAAAAAAGTTACGAATTTTAATACTTTTAAAAAGTTTGCGCCTCTTGGAGACTATTTTTTTCCTACGCTATAAAGTAACTAAACGCATGTATTTCAACATATCTGTAATATTGTTGCAGCTTCTCGTCAGACTAGATTTACATCACCCAGAACAATTTCAAAATGTTTCGAGGAGTAGAAAAAAAGAATAATAACATCTGAAAATTTTTCGATGAAAACTAAAAAGCGAAGTGTTTCGGCACATCTTCGATTGACTTCCGTTTTTGTTTACTAAATATATATAATTTTTCCAAAATGTTAACACTAGAACCGCCGGGAATTTTACTCAAATGACATTAAAATATTATACACCAGAATTTTTATTTAAAACTAGTCAATTTAAACTTACATAACTTCCTTCGCCGTGATACACACATAACTTGATTTAGTAAAAAAATGCTGATTCAAATTGAAATGCTTTTTATTTGGTACCCATTAATAAATAAATAAATAAATAAAGCGAGAAGAAATTTCTTTTATAATTTTTTCACGAAATTTTTACACGAGCTGCAAAACCGTTATGTTTATAACCGATAAAATTTTCAAAGAGTTTGGACAGCAAGAACTCATTTAATGTTATGAAACGACTCTATGTGAAAATCAAGACAATGTCTTCGTACAAATGCATTTACCAGTAAAAAAAAAAATTTCAGTTTTTTTTCATGTTTTACATGTAACTGAGCCTCTTGTTTCATACAATTAACATTTTCTTTAACTTTCCCATAATCATCAACAGACATTATTGTGAAATATTTCCTGTTTGATATTGCACGCTAGACATCTTTAACGGGGCGAAATCTCCAGGCCCGGATTCGATCCGATCGAAAGAAAAAAAAAATTCTGTCCAATCCGAGCCAGAACATAGAACGAAATTTATTGGTCCATCCCGATGTAATTGTTAAGAGTTCGGCCCGAGTGAATTTCAACAAAACGTTGACTTTTACTCGTACGAAGGAGTTCTGACCAAAAAACGATAGACTGCGATATTTATGTTCTTAATGAACCACTGTTTGTAGTATGTACATGTTTCAGCTATCGTTAATATTATTAATCCATATTCCATGTAATGGAGACACAAAAAAAATAAAATATAGTATACAGCAAAATCTTCTAAGACGGAATCGTATATGAAAGAAAAAAAATTCGTCAGAGATAAATAGACTTTTTAGCAGGTTTTAATGTAAAATCTATTTTTTTCTCACGGATTATTGTATTCATTTTGCATGGAGGAACACATTTTTCAGTTTAAAACATGATTCTGTCATAAGCAGGTTCTATTTCATGGGATAACTATATTTTAATTTAGCTATATTTTAATAGGCCAAGACGATGCATAAAAAATAGATTTTAATGTTTAATTGTAGAAAAACGGCGATTTCAAAATATATACATTTATTAAAAAAAATTTTGGGCGAATTCTAAAATTGAAACTATCCTAATGTAAGAAGACTGTAAATCGAAAAAGTAAAAACCAGCCTGGTTCTAGATAGTCCCCAATTACTCTATGCAAAAGAAAAAAGGAAAAACAAGAGGGAAAGTGTGATTGCAGATGCACAGAGGGTTTTGTTTAATATCTTCTTTAAAACACTTTAGCATTAAATTAACAAAAGAAAAACGATTTTTCGGCACTATTTTGGGATTTTTTCGCCAATCAGAATAGAATATTGAATTCTTCCCCTGTGCATGTTGCCTTGATTGCATGGATTTGTTTATTTTTCTATTCGAATCTGCAGATTTAGTGATGGTGCGCAAGTAAATAAAATTATAAATAAAAGTAAAATATTGCAAAGTTAAGAATAAATTTAAGAGAGACCAAACTACTCACCAGAGGCGGCAAGTAGTTTAAATGAATAAGAATTTAATAAATAGAAGAGTTTTTCACTTCGCGTGTCAAAATAGATGATAAATGTGATGTAATATGATGAAATAAAAACATATAATCACGTTTTTGGCGTGATTCATTTAATCCATTACTTTATATTACATATATAATAATTTTGTTTAAACTTGCATGCAACAATTGGAAGAAATGAAATTTGAAATTTACGCCACTGCAAATTTTTAGATTTCTAAATATCGTACATTTTCAATTTTAACACTATCGTATAGGGATAAAATGTACTTCTAAATGCAATTTGTTTAAAAACTGTATCCCAGTTTATTATTGAGATATTAATTTTTTTGTATTCTTAATACAAATTTTGTAATTGTGGAAAGTACTCCATTTCTTTTTAAAGTAAAGGATAAAAAAAATAATTTATAGACTTTTTTCAAAATTTTATGATTTGTCTTGTGACAAGAGATGTACACAAAATCTGAACTCTCCTACTTCTATAGTTTTTGTGTACGGAGTCTGTGACGGACAGACAGAGGGCAGAGACGAATAGGTTTCGTCAGATAAACGAAACCCTAAAAATGAAAAAAAATAAAACTAGAAATTTGAAGAAAATGCTCACGTAGATTTAAAATTAGCGTTTTTCTTTCTTCCCGTCATTCTAGTGGGCTCTTAACAAGCAAAACTGTTATTAGCGAAACGAAATGGAATGAACAATAGCTATATAAATCAAAAATAACAGAAGAAAAGGCGATAAAAAAATCTTTGCATAATGTCGTTTCATCATCGTTCCATCATGGAAAATTACTGAAAGAATCAGAAATTTTTCTTCATTTTCTCATTCATTCAGTTGAAATAGGTTTATTTATAGACAGTTTTAAACATGAAGTTCTATTTAAAACGAGGTTGAACTAATTAAAAAAAAGCAAGTTGGAAATTGCACGTGTAGCGTAGCAAATGAGGTGCGTTCGTACGATAACGAAGTTTTAAAAATATTACTCTAATATATCAATCTCATAAAATTGTAAATAGTGAATTGCAATTAAAACGCTCATCAAACAATGTTCTCCCTATACCATTATGTAATGGAATACTTTTGTGTGGCCTTGTAAATCAATAACAAATGTTCTTTGCACCACAGATTATGTAAAATGTATATTATAATACGTACTTTATAGCTGAATATAAATTTTATTAAGTTCGAATGAGTGTAACACCTTTAAAATGCATTTGAAGCATTTTTCCCTATTGATCGTAATGTAACGGAATACTTTTGATTGTCCCTGTAATCGATCTAAGCATCCGATTTCCGAATTCGATTTTTTTTTTTGAAATAACTCGACAAAATTATGTAATAATTATGTATTTTAAATTTCAATTGATTAAATTGCTTTTGAAAATTTTTTCCCCATTGACCATAATGTAATGAAATACTTTTGATTGCCCCTGTAATTAAACCATGCGTCCGATTTTCATAAAATTTGAAATGACTCGACAAAATTATGTAATAATTATGTATTTTAAATTTCAAACGATTCGGTTGGGTAGTTTTTGCGTTGTTATATGCGGACAGACAGACGGACGGACAGACGGACGGACTGAACGACCACTATAGGTGCTACGTATTTACATAATTACGAACGCACCTAAAAAACCGTTACTTTGTATTTTTTATTGTTTAATATTAATTGCAGAAAAATTGCCCATCTATCCTATTTATATCTACCCTACATTTATAAAATCCTAATGAAACGATTTTATTAAATGATTTTATGAAACCACTGATTGTGTTTTACTGCTATTTCTGTTACAGTATGGAACATATAGCGTTGAAACTAACATAAAAAATCGGCATTGATTCGCGGATTTCAAAAGTGCTGTTACTTACTTGCTGTTAATTTTCGAAATATTATTTTTTTTCTAGATTTAATTACATTTCTGTTGTAACGATTTGTAATGGCAACAAAATTAGTCCATTTTTTTTGGAGGGAAAATCTATATGGATTATAGATTTCTTCTGTTTCATCGATTTCAAATAGATAATTGAAATTATCTTTTATTTCAATCGACAGTGAATTAAAATTGTGTTTAAATTATGTTTTTCAAGAAAATCAAAGAAGAAATAAAAATCATATTTGCTTTTTGTCGTGAAAAATGAAATTATTAAACGAAGAAAAAATAAAATAAAATAAGAATTAAATCATAATGTGTCAAAAGCAGAAAATTAGAAGAAATACGTAAAAATATTTATGCGTAAAAAAAAAACTAGTCGTTGGGGGCCACCGTAATACTTACCCATCATGGATATGTATATGAAAATAAAACATGTGAAACTATTTATACAATGCATTGCAATTCATAAACAAAATTTAAATATTGTTAATATACCGGGTGTCCTGAAAAGGACTGAACGATTTTAAAAATCAATAACTTGCAAACTTTTACAGATATTTAAAAAATTCTTGCACGAGAGTCATCTAAAAGGTCAAAAGTTTTTTTCCTGCGATTCTGAATTTTAGTTCGAATTACAGACAATAGATGGCGCTGAGAGCGTTAGGTGCTGTGTTGAGATGGATATTGACGTCACTTGGTACTGAAGCAAAATAAGGAGTTTAAGGCTGTGGAGTGGGTCTCGTTTGACAATGCAATCTTGCTCTTAGGGCCCGATTTTGAACTTTTGTTTATTTTTTTTTTATTGAACATCATACATTTGACCTGTGTATTCGACATGAAGCCCGATTTTGCACTCAGTTGGTATGATTTAAATGAAATGTGTTGTTGTCATGGAAATAATAAATCTTTTTATATAATAGCAGCGATTGAAACTAGGCATGAATTTAACCAGCAGCATACGAATTTTGCAGACGATTTTACATTTAAGAAAGCTGTATTTTCTCGGATTAAATTACTTTTTATCATCTAATTTAAAGAATATTTTGTGCATCATATTTTAAAACAAAGTGAAACGATTTAGGTTTTATTTTTTTTTTATTTTTTTTATTTTTTTGAAAATTAATCAATTTTGCTATTTAAAAAATTTGTTATATTTTAAGAAATGCTAGTTCTTTTAAAGAAGTTCTTAAGTAGAGTTTTATATATGTTGTAAAAAAATTGCGGAAATGATTTATTCTTTAGAACAAAGAATATTTATAGCATAAACATTTAAAACTTGGTGCAACAGCTGTTGCACTCTTTTGAAAAAATACCTAAATACAAAATTTATTACGATTATGTATATTAAATTCATGATAATTGGATATAATACTACCTCCATCATAAATGAGCCATAATCATTTTGACAACCTAGAATCATCACCTATCATTGGATATCGTTGAATTAGTCGCGCATGATAGGTTTTAATAGAATGAAGAAAACATTTATTAATATTCTTTTAAGCTTTGATTCGCTTTTCATAAAACTTTAAATGAGTAACGAAAATTCTGCAACGAGTAAATACATATTATAATTCAAAGCATGCTGTTGGGTAGTTTTTGCTCTATTATTTGCGGACAGATAAAAGAACATTCCAGATGACGAATATAGGTGCTACATATATAATTATCCTCACAGAACATAATGTAATTTAACAGTTTTGAGTGTCTGTAACTGAATCATAAATTATGCAGTTTGTTTACAATACCCAACACGGCATAATAAATCTTATTAACTTATATCACTTGCAGACCAATTCATTTACTTCAACGCAAGTTAGAGTTTGGAAAGACAGATAGGCAGACGGCTAACTAAATAGAAATCATAAACACTTTCAACTATGTTGGAAAGTGTTAAAAACGCATGTTAAGTTGAAATTTGACATTTAGCGATTTATTTAAATAGACGGAAGCATATTTGAACTCTTTTGCATAGCCCTGTAGTTTACCTACTATCTTAAAATACATGCCATTATTTAGCTAAAATCTATTTAAAACTGAAACATGCTTTAAACTAATGAAATCCCACTTCCAGAGATTATCATACAGAGCCGGCTATTAATCCAATTTTTGAGTGCCTCTGTATATCATTTCATTTCTATTCTTTAAACATATCTTAATGTACTCAAAGCTGTTCAACGTTAAAAATGCATATCTCATTTACAAAGCACGTTTAATATATTTACTTACACACTTAGTAAGGACTGCGAATTCTTTTGTGTAGCCCTGTATATGATTTGCACCAATTATATACACAGCGTAACATGCAAAATTTTAGTGAAACTTAAAAAAAAATCATATCAAAACAAAAAACTTCAAGCAATTATCGTTAGCGTACAGCATTTTTGATGCAGCGTAGTTTCCGAAATCTTTTGTGTGTCCCTGTAAATACTTCGTATTTTCTATTACACAGTAAGTAATTTGTAGTAAACCTAAGCAACTTATAACAATTTTATTATATGTGTAACAAAATTAAAATATGCCGCAAAGTATGTTCCCTTCTATACCATTATGCTACATAATTATTTTGTGTGGCCCTGTAAATGAATAATAACATTCTTTGTGCAGCATATTCTACATCATTTGTATTTTAATTTAATTCATAAATACATATTAATTTCATTGTGTTCGGACGGGTGTAATATCATCAAAAAGCATTTGAAACTTTTTCCCTCGTCGACCGTAATGTAACGGAATACTTTTGACTGTCCCTGTATTGGAAATACACATCCGATTTTCATAAAATTTGAAATAACTGGACAAAATTCTAAACAAATATATATTTAAAATTTCAAACGATTCGACAGAGTAATTTTTGAACTGTTATATGCGGACAGACAGACGGACGGACGAACCAGAGACGAGTATATAGGTGATACGCATTTATATAATTACTAACGTATCTAAAAAACAGTCAAATTTAAAAACGCATGCCGAAATGGAAAACGCATTTCCAGCAATTATTACTTACAGACAGTATAGTAACCGATTTCTTTTTGTGTGCCCTGTAAATGAACGTAAAATACTATAAATACCTAATACCCTATTCTATCATAATCATCTTATACTGAAATTCAGTGATTTATATCAGTTTCAACACATTTGAAACAGTGTATTTCATTAATATACACTGCAAGCGATTTTCCCCATAGACTATGATGCGATGCAATCTTTTGGGTGTACCTGTAAATGAACTGTTAATCCCACATACTTAATATACAATACAAGGCATGACATGACAAGGTGACATAAAAAAGTTTTAAAAGATACCCAGATAAATAAATAGATAAAAAGATATCCTGTTCTCAAAAATACTTACATTCTTGGAATGTAAAAAAAAAAAAAAAAAAAAAAAAAAAATAATAATAATAATAATAATAATAATAATAAAAGTTGGTAATTCGAACGTTGTTATTTCACGCATTTCGATTTCAAAGGAGTCACCCATGAAAACAACATTTTTCTCTATTATTGCGCTGACGCCAGCAAAATCCAAAATTATATGGATAGCATTCAAAATCGGATCGTAAAAGCAAAAGTTCATTTTCGAATAAGATCCACTCCACAGCTTTAATCTCCTTATTTTGCTTCAGTGCCAAGTGACATCAATATCCGTCTCAACACAGCACCTAGCGCACTCAGCGCCATCTATTGTTTGTAATTCGAACTAAAATCCAGAATCGCAGGAAAAAAACTTTTGACCTTTTAGATGACTCTCGTGCAAGAATTTTTTAAATATCTGTAAAAGTTTTCAAGTTATTGATTTTTAAAATCGTTCAGTCCTTTTCAGGACACCCGGTACATAGTAATGCTCTATTAAAGAACTGCTGACGTACCAATTTCGACAAATTATATAGAATAGTCTATAAAAGAAACATCCTTCTAACCCCAAAAATAATAATTCTATTAACTAACAATTAACTGCGTCGGATTAAGCGTCTCATTTCCAATTAAAATATACTTCTGAATTGAAATTTGAATGAAATACAGGGTCATGAAAAATCGAAGAATGTGGAAAACAAGATTACAAATATCTCGGCAATTAATAATCCGATCGACTTCGTTTTATATGCAAAATGTGTGTTATTTTATTGCCTTTTACGTCCATTTCTTAGAACAAAAAATTCGAAAATTTTTATATACCTTTCATCAGAACGAATTTTTCGAGAGTCCGAAAAAAATAGTTCCGGATAACCGAGGTTGCTGATATTAAATAGGGTTTGTCCCATACTTACATACTAACTACATACAAAATTTCAAGTCTCTATCTCAATTTGTTCGGGAGATAGAGCGTTTACAGACAGACAGACGGACGGCAATTTTTTTTTCTAAAAATATGTTTTTCGGAATCTCCACTATCTAAAACGTGTACATCCGTCAAAAAAAAATTTTCGATTTTCAAAACGATTGCAAGACTTACCCTATACTACGTATGATGGGTAAGTAAAATGTATGAAAACTTTAAAATAATAAAATTATTATACGCGAAACGCGTTTAAATTGGATAATTACGTCATATCCAAATTTGCGAGGCTAACGAAAAAGACAGGCTACCGCGGTGCGTCCCAAGTATCTTTTTTTACAGCCTCCTAGAATGACGTAGTGCTCTAGTCGTGCACTCGGATTGGTGTATTGAAGGATCACGTGACTCCAGCGGTTTGTAAAAAAAGATATGTAGAATGCACCGCGGTAGCCTGTCTTTTTCGTTAGTCTCGCAAATTTCCTAGATATTAAATATCGTCATCATAAAAGTGAATAAATCATATTTTTTCCATTATAAAAATTGCTATTTTTCCAATGGACAGTATCCCTGTCACGTCAAAATTGAAAAAATGATGATTTTTATAGCCTCGAACTGAAAGGAATAATAGGGTTCATTTCTTTGCAGGTTATTAGCTGGAAATAAATACTAAACTACTGATATTCTTTTAAATGTAAATGAAGTTTTCTGTAATCGTCTGCATACAGCAAATGTAATGCATTATTCATGTATTAAAATACTCCTCTTTTACTCATAAAAATTAAAAAGAAAGATGCTAAAAAAAAAAAAAAAAAAAAAAAAAAAAAATGACTTGCATGATACATGATTTAGATGCATGATTTTGAAAAAAATCATGTACCTGTGTAACAGAAACATAAAAGCATGAAAAATGAACACTTCTAATCTGTCAATTGCTTCAAAAATAATTTGAATTTTAAAGTTTTTATTTAAAAAAAAGTTCTAACCAACAGATTTTGATGAAATTGGAACGAGACCACACGGGTATCGTACGCTTTTAAACAAAAGAAGAATTATCAAAATCGGTTCATATTTACGTAAAATATGCATGAACAAAAAATATATACAGATCGAATTCATAACCTCTCCTTTTTAAAGTCGGTTCAAAAAGAAAATCGATATTTTGACCAATTTCAAGGCACTGTGTCCCCTTAAACTACTATATCATTTATAATGAAATAATTATACGTCACTGAGGTTTAATATAACACTGTAAAACATTTGTGGAAACGTTACTCCATACAAATGGTGTAAAAATGGTGGTAAATGCTGCCTCCAATTTCATGGAGTAATTGTTTTCACATATGCAATGGTGTAATTTAAACATATATTACTGGTGTAACATGACAATGTTGCACCGGTTTTAACGGTTAAAATACTCCATAAAATTGGAGGCAGCAATGCTGCCACCAATTTTACGGAATAACGTTTCCACAAATGTTTCTCAGTGAAGTTATGTCGTGTATAATACGAAGACCATAGTATTTACAGGGACACATACATACACACACAAAATAGTATATTTTATCTGCAGTTCTGTATATTAATGATGATGGCAGGAAATGCATCTTTAATTATAATACGCGCTTTTAAGTTTCTTTATGATTATGCATAATACATGATGTAAATGCTATTTTATTTGATATACAGAATTGCACAAAAGAGTTTATAAAGGTTACTGAATATGATATTAAATTGTTTAATGGTAGATTTAAATGAATTATGCATTTTTATGCTGAACTGCATTCATTTTACTAAGAAATGTTTATAGAATGTAGATAATATGATATACAAAGCCACACAAAGAATTGGATACATGGCTGTCAATGGATGATAACTTCTGGAAATGTGATTTCAGTAGTTTTAAAAGTACTTTAGTTTGAATAAAATTTTAGATAAATATTGGCTTGTAATAAAGGCACTAGATAAATTATAGAGCTGAACAAAAGTATTTAAATATGTTTACATATATTAAGGTACCCTGGGGTAATAAAGTTAAGGTTCGACCAATTTTCACGGCTCAGTTTTAGTTTGTATTTTTCAAACAAATATATGATTCGATACAGCAACTCATGGACTATCTATATAAAAAAATAATTTAACAGATATGTATTCATAAAACGTAGTGGCGTGATTTCTTGACCAATTCTATTTGGCGTTATTACCCACCTATATGGGTAATAACGCCATGCAAACAAAACTATGAAATAAGATGCAATAATTGCATGTAGATAACCCAATTCTAAAAATACAAACTCTACAAACTTAGAAATTGACAAATTGCATTCTAAGCTATTGAAAATGTTAAATTTTTTGTGAAAGTGTAAGAAAAATAAAGGTGTGGTGTGTGTGTGTGGGGGGGGGATGACGCAAAAGAATATCAGACTGTGAGCTTCTTTTTGCTTAAAAAGGACCGCTTAAATAGAATTATTAGAAACATTGCACAGTTTTAACTGTGTTTATTTGAATTAGTATTTAGGATGTAGCTCGGCCACTGTAGGGAATCAACCGGGATATTAATGCTAAGGATTGGCGTTATTACCCCGTTATAGTTATTGCGCTGTACATTTTAAATTACAAATTATCTCGAGAAGATATCCAAAATCTTCAACAATATTTTGAAAGTCCATGAAATGTACTACAAATTTATGTAATTAACAAAGTATTTCAGGATAAAAAAAATAGTCTTCACATCACAAAACGTATCTCGCAAATTTTGGATCAAGCGTTAATTTTAGTTGCTTGTAAAAACAATACGACCTAAAAATGAAACAAATTAACTTGAAACTGTTTTTTGCGATTTATATGATTCAAAACCCTTCTGCGCAGAGCACATGGGTGTCATTTACCAGATTATTTCATAATTATGCAAAATATTAGCACTTGGCGTTATTACCCCGCCTGGCGTTATTACCCCACACCACCTTAGTATAAATTGCAAAAAGAGAAAATTCAAACTACACCTTTTCTTCCTAAAAAAAATTATTACTATATAGTGTATGTATCAACCTACAGATCATATACCGGGCTTTACATAAGTATTGGAATATCTGTTTGTTTATGAAAAGGAACAGCTTATTTCCCGATATAATGATGATCTGTTAAAGATTTCAGGAAGTGTTGGAAAGTATTTTACAATCTATGCTTACCATATGATTTTTTTTATTTGTTTTTGATGTGAAATTGAAAGTATCTTATATTTCGATCGATAATGAAGACACTCTTCTGATTAAATTGCTTTTCCCAGAAAAAATTAAAAGAAGAGTCACATTTTGATCATCAAGGATCAGTTTATTTTAGAAATCAAAGTCGTGTGTCATTTTCAACTTTGACATAAATTCCGTATAGTCCAAGAGCCGACTGCACAAAACCCTAAGCCATCGAGCACATGAAAAAATCATTTATTTTATGGAAGAGTTGTAATAGAGGAATCGAATGATCCGTGTCTGCCTGAAGTGAAGTGGTGCATAAGCCAAAAATTAATACCACTAGTGACTCACTCGTAGGTCTATCATTGCCACACAATCAAAATTATGAAAACACGGAAAACTGGGTGCTGGAAAACATAATGCTAAGTCTACTAGGCAACCACTAGTGGTATTCATTTTTGGCTTACTCAACACTTCACTTCCGGCAGACGTGGATCATTAGATTCCCCTGTTACTGTTCTTCCATAAAATAAAGTGTTTTTTCTTGTGCCCGATGACTTAGGGTTTTGTGCGGTCGGCTCTTGGACTATTAGACATACAAAACAGTTTTCTGGAGAAAAAGGAAAACGTACCAGATTATTTGATTCAGTTTTTGTCGTGAGTTTCAAACTGAAATTTAAAAGTGAAATTATTAAAAATAGAAAGAAAATTTTAAAATAAGAATTAAATGATCATCACATGTGAAATATAACGTGAAGTAAAACGTAGAGGAAATTCCATTTAAATATTTATACATAAATTTTAAGAAAGCTTTAAAATAATAAATTTACTACGCGAGAAATGCAAATAAAAGGGATAATTTACATCATATGTAAAATGACCAAACGTTTAATGTCGGCGTTTAAAAATAAAAAAATCTATCTCTATTTAAATTTATGAGATTGCGATGAATTTCTTCTAAATAGAAGAATTTCTTCATTTAATTTTTCTCGTTTTTATTTTATTTTTCTGCGATGCTTCCGTCCTTTCATATTTGAAATTTTAAAATGCTATGTTTGGTCGATGTAACATGAAAAAGTTTGTGTCCTGTATACAAAGCTGTTAAACGGTTGTTCTTTTCTTGGCGATTGTTTATTTGGCGGTCACAGTATTCTTTTACAACTTGGCATGTCAGAACGACTGTCTGCTTGATAAATACACTATATGGTCAAAGATGATCAGCCACTTGCGATTTTAGACATTTTCTTAAACATCTAGATAAATACACGAGGGATTATCCTCAAATTCCAAGTGTGTAAATATAATAGCACGGGTCGTATATTTCCGTGAAGATTTTTTCCCGAAACAGTATAGGGGACCGTTAACAAACTGAAAAAGAACAATTATCTCTAGGCTAACCCTGTCAAAACTAATGTAGGAAAAGTGCTCAAACTGTAGATTATGATTAAGTGGCTTGTTATAATAAACCGTGTTCATTTTTATGTGGATATCATGTTTACTCGTAGAGAAATTAAGGTTTTTATAAAAACAGTCCTGAATTTTTCAAGTTTTTTGCTCATAATTAGCAAAGTTTTTAATATAAAATAATGTTCTTTTCTGAAAATATGCCAAATAACATTGTACACAACACCCTGTTATCAGAATTAAAAAATAATAAAAATTGTAAGAAAATTGAGTAGATTTACTAAATAAATTTTCACTGTGCTTGTGTCAAGGATATCAAAATTTTATTTGCATAATATATTAGCTAAATGTAAGGAGCAATTTTTGTTAAAGTCTCAAAATCAATTTTTTAATTCTGATTACAGGGTATTGTTGCAATGTTGTTTGTCATATTTTCAGAAAATAATATTATTTCATACTAAGAACTCAGAAAATTATAAGCAAAAAACTTAGAAAAAATGTTGACTGTTTTTATAAAACCTTAATTTATCTACGAGTATACTACTATTACAATACTATTTATTATAAATACTATAATAAACTATTACAATAAACCACTTAAAAATAATCTACAATTTGAGCGCGTTTGCTACTTTAGTTTTGACAGGGCTGTCCAAAGGATATTTGTTCTTTTTCAATTTGTTGACGGTTCCCTATAGAGTTTCAGGAAAAAATCTTATGGAAATGTATGAAATTATTATTATGCTTTCACACATATAGTTGCAGGATAATTCTTCATGTATTTTTCTAGATATTTAACAAAATGTCTAAAATTGCAAGCGGCCGATAATCTTTGGCCATATAATTTACATAAATATCTGACTGACTACATTGTAATTATAATAAAAGTTTAAATGATGTAAAGCCTTTTTGACCAATATTTTGTAGATATCAAGTGCTATGATTAATCATTTACAGTAAGTATATCATCAGCATCTACTTGATATTGCTAGGATTTTATGTTTTTTCATCACTTTGTGTTAGAATTGAATTAAAAATAACGTTTTTATTAAACATTCTACATTATAAAAAAAAAAAAAAAAAAAAAAAAAAAATCTGATATTAGAAACGCTTAGAAAGTATAATCGGTCTGAATTTGGAGCATTTTTAAAATTTGGATATTTTTATAACTTTATGTTTTTGTATCTAATTACCATTTTTATGCCATTTTAGCTAACAGGCTATGAAACATTGGTGAAGTTTTCTACAAGTAACTTTTTGTACAATAAAAAGTAGATATTATTTACAGAGACACTTATAAGATTTCGGCCACTATACTGTATACCGCTTACCATTACAACCAAGATCTAAATATTTTTAAAACTTCCTTATAGTACGAACACACCTCATTTGCTACGCTTGATGTGCAATTTCCAACTAGTTTTGCATATTCTGAGATTTCATAAACATTAAATAATAATGGAAAAATTATCTTGTCCAGCAGTCACATTTTAAAAATATATAGCTCTCATAAAGTACAATTATATGGCACCACTCAGATTATCTTTATAATGAATGCAATTCATTTTTTTTAATCTCGTGGAATCCTTTATCTTGTCTTCAATGGAATGAAAAATTATAACTATTACGATTATTTTTAAAACTTCTCTTGGTTTTCTAGTTTCAGAACAGAACTTGCGTAGTTTAAAATCAAAGCTCACCTTGGAAAAGATTTCTACTTTTCGATCTTCAAACTAAAAAGCAGTAAAGATCAAATATCCGAAAGGTAAGTTTATTAACCCTTTGGGGTCCGATTTTTTTTTTCCATTTTGAGAACAAAATTACTTTTATTTTAATAGCGTTAATAATAGCTATCCAAATAGACTTAGTGAAGTTTAAAGATTATCTCATTGCATGAAATCTAACAAATGTACTTATTTTGTGTAGGGTAACATCCCCAGTAATTGGCATGCACCAATGATTGGCACATCCTACTAACATGTCCTAAAATAAGATTTATATCCAATCTTTTAAAAGTGCAAGACAATATACAGTTATATGCTCATTTACTTTAAAGATTATAACTTCGATTTATGCTACAGTAGTGCCTAGGAAAGAGAAACAATTATGGTTTGTTTCAAATTAACCATTTTTTGTCGCAAATGCTTCTTCTCTGGCTTAAGAAAGACATGCTTTTCAATTAATTAGTATCTGATTTCTAATTTTATTTTAAATTTAAATTGACAACAGTTTTATTTAGTTGCAAAGGGTTACTTTAATTGCGTAAAAGTATTTTTGACACAAATATTTGGATTTCTGAATTAATGATAGATGCCAATTAATGGTGCTTCAATTTTGATAGTTCCAAGTAATTGGCACCTATTCCAATTACAAGGGAATCGCATGATTTGAGATTAAACAACTTATTTTGGCTGTAAACCAAGTTAGTTATAGACTAATTTTGTTTATCAGTTGTTTTTATGTGAAAATATAAAATATTACCAGTAATTGGAATCCATTAAAGCTTTATATGACAATTATTGGGGACAGCATGACAATTACTGGGTATTAACATAAATATATTGTATTGTTTTAAAATGCTCACATTTCAGACTAATATGCTGATTTCTTACTCTCAAAAACCTGAAATATGGCATCTTCATCTACAGTAAATTCATTTAAAGCGATTAATCCCAATGCAAAATATAAAGTTTTTTTTATATAAACATGTGCCAATTACTGGATCACAAGGTGTCATACATTGGTGTTCTAGGTGCCAATTACTGGTGACTACAGCAATTTTTTATAAATTTATTTTCATAAAATTTTTTTTTCAAAAATTTTTGCTTTTAGTGGGCAAAATACATGCACAGATATGCATTCTTTGATTTTTTTAAAAAAAATATTTGCAAGTAAATATTTTATTTCTTGCCAATGGAAATTGAAATAAGTTTAAAGACAAATTCTTAATGTGCCAATTACTGGGGATGTTACCCTACTATTCATTTTATATTTATATAATAATAGACTAAGGAAGAGTTTATGAGGACGTTTGAAAAATAATCTATCGCAGCAGGATTTGAGAGGGTATTACAACTTTCTAATGTTTTTTATGTTTTATCGCACATCATTCGTTCAGAAAAGCAACTTATATTTTAAATTTAAAGAATGAAACATATGTATAAAATAAAGGATTCGCCAGCGGTGCAAAGAGAATTAACCGTTTAAACACCAATGTTTCCAAATGGGAGCATTGCATTATTTGTAATACAAAACAAATATGCCAGAGTCACGTTAATATTCCTGGACTAATCATAAACAAATATTAAGTGAAATTTCAGTTTAACATTTTCGGTACTGTAAAAATTTAAGCTTCTAAACATTGTACATTTTCAATTTTTACACGGTCGTATAAATAAAAAAAATTACTTTTAAATTCAACTTGTTTGAAACTTGTATCTAAGTTTGCTTTTGAGTTATTATTATTTTTTTTGTAGTTTTAATACTTTTTTTTTTATCGTAGCAACAGAAGTATTCCATTTCTAGACATTAAGCATGGACCAATGAGAAAACGAATAAGTTGCGGAATTCAGCCAATAAAAAGATTCAGATATACTTCAGATTTCCCAATTCTCTACCGAGGACAACAACTTTTTCTAAATGGTTAAAAAAAGTCATTTTATTAAGGTACAACTTACATTGCTGATTTTTACTGAATACTCAAAAATATTAATATAAAAAAAAGTTGGAGATTGTTAAGCTGATGAAGTTAATTATTTTTAGCTCCTTTAGTTACAAAATATAACAATACCGTATTTTAAAACTGTAATTTTGTACACAGACCTCACACAATAAAATATCAAATTTTAGTTGAAAATTTGAAAATTACAAAACCATGAAAATTACAAATTTGAAAACCATTTTCCGATTATTTGATCGATATATAGATTTTAAACATTTTTTTCCCATAAAAACAGAAAAAAAGTAGTGCAGTGAAGGGTTAAATAAAGAGAAATTTACATTAAAATTTTACTGGTGAGAATTATCATGCATTCTGAGAACCTTATGCGGTACGTACACCGGTCATTCGTTCCAAAGGATTTAAGGCTAGATCTTAAATGTCGCTTACTTCTATGGATGCGAATGACGTCATTTTACATAAAATAAAAGCATTTAGTTTAAGCCTGAAAACTGAAAGATCTTTTGTACTATCTATAGTCCTATATATTTTTTTAACTATTTGGAAAATAGTTGTTGTTTTTGGGAAATCTGAAGTATATCTGAATGTTTTTATTGGTTGAATTCCGCAAAATATTCGTTTTCTGATTTTTTCCATGTTTAATGTCAAAAAATGGAATAATTCTGTTGCCACAATGACAAAAAATGTAATAAAAACTTTAAAAAAATAATAAATTGAAAACAAATTGTGATAAAGATTTCAAATAAATTTCGTTTAAAAGTGCACTTTTTCTCTACGCAAGGGTGTAAAAATTTAAAATGTGCGGTGTTTAGAAGTTTAAAGTTTGATTTTCCGAAAATTGTAAAATTTAAATTTTAGTTAAAATTTGTTTACGATGGGCCCTCGAATATTAATGTTTAATCCATGTCGTACGTAATATGGAGGCGTTCAGAATTCAGCCTGGTTAACTCCATCAAATAAAAATGCATATTTTAAACAGTTAAAGGTGTATATTTATAAACTACTGTTTTTTTTTATCATTGATCTAGGAATACTAATGTTTAATGCATGGCGTACGTAATATATGATTCATTATGATCATCACAAAAATGATGCTTATTGTTATTATTAATTTAAATATAGAATTTATTTATAAATCTTTAAAACTTTAGTCTTGGAAAATATCATTTTCCAAACAGTCGTTGTAATATTTAAAATTATGTTTTATTTTATTTTATTTTATATATTTTTTTCTCTCTCACTGAGACGCAAAATGATAAATTAATGCATATTTACATTGAAATTACAATGCACTGTTAAAAATTTGACCCTTTTGCTGCATCGTCGCACAGTGGGGCAGGAAGCCTCCAAAGTTGGCAAAAAATAAAATTTACTTTGAACAAAAAAAGCACATCACGGATTCTTTTGTAGAAGAAAACTAATAAAATTTTAAACTTTTACATAAGCTAAATAGTAATTTATTAATTAATTTACAAACCTTTTTCAATATTTTTTGTAGAAAAATGAGTTAAAAACAAGAATTTAAGATAGTTTTATACTAATTAGATATTTATAAATCATCCATAATATCGCATTAAAAAATTTAAACATAATTAGTAATTTTAATTATTCTCAAGCAAACCTTATAATGAATATTATCGACTCGTTTTGAAGGATTGGATCAACCTTTCTCAGGCAAAATGTACGTATTACTATAAAGACAGCAGAAGAAAAACTGTTTCTGTTGTTTTAGTGCTAACACACACTTTTTGTTTTCCTGTTTTTCAGATCTTAAACTCATACATGTCACGTACACTAACGAATATGTAGAACTAGAATTGTATAACCGTTTTACTCTTGATATTTTTGATCGTCCAGAACAAATTCAGACGGAATATGAAGATGGGCACGTTTGCATTTCATTGACGCTTCTGTTTGTTTTTCAAATCGAGGAAATGAAAGCGATTTGCCAAGCCACTCTTTGTTAATTCTAAAGCATTTCCCTTGTTTTGCCAGGCTTTTGCTCATCGGAATTTATATTAAACTTTAAAACATTTAATCTTCTTTTCATTTAAACTACTTGTTCGTAGTTTCTCCGATTACGGAGCTCTTATACCATAAAATCCCATTACTTTTCAAAATTTTTTTGTTAAAACATTCTATGATAGTCAGTTTCATTTAAATACATTGTTTTGTGATAAACAATGCATTAAAATTCGTATTTAACAAAGAAAATATTTATAATCATGTTTGGCACTACCGTACACTAAAAAAAATTTAAGGATGATTAGCTATAAAAATGACCATACAATTAAAAAAGTGGCAAAAAGGAGCAAGATTTTCTGGCATATTTGTCCTTTTAAAACTCCTACTTAGTAGAAAAAATTATAATTAACACTTAACTCGCCTTAACTCATAACTAAAACCTACAATGTTTGTAGACAGTGTTAATTTTTTTTATAAATTTCACCACTATATATTCTAAGCGTCTGTATATTTATAAAAATCGTATTAAAACAAATTGAAAGTTAATGAATTATTGTTACATACTTGTAGTTAAAGGTTCCATAGTCAAAAAATAAATTATTTTTTAATTATTATAGCGAAATTAACAAACGAATGTTGAAACAAAATTATTGATTTTTTTTTTCATTTATTATCAAAGCACAATATGCAGTTTAACTTCTTTCTCTAGTGACGATCAAAATAACTTTGCGTAAATTTTAATACTAGGAAGATGTGTACTGACATCTGCTCTATTAAAGTGACGTATGTCGGTAGTTCAAAATAAAATTTCATTTTTTCGATTTTTTGCCAGTTTTGAAGGCTTTTTGCCCCACTGTGCGTCGCTCCAAAGCTTTTTTTGAAAACGATTATTTTAGCCAATTATGGAGCATTCTCATGGGTCAAAAGAGAGACATTCTGTAAAAGCGGGGGAGTGACGATGTAGCAAAAGGGTCAAATATTTTACAGTGTGTCAAAAATTACAGTTTTTTTTCTAATTTGGATAGAGTATCTGACCAGTTCAAGACTATAATATAGATAAATATGCGGATTATCACAAAAATGTGAAAAATAAAAACAATACTTTGAAGTCGGTTTTATTTTTTTTCGGTTTCGATTTTATCTATGATTTGTTAAAACTTAATTATTAATCTCTCTTGACATCATTGTTTTAATACTTCTCAATTATTATTTTTTTTTTACAGAAAACATAATTTTTCAGGTAATTTTTTTTTTAACTACAAGACATCAATGGAAAATGTATAATATGAATTTTAAAATGTTCAGGCTTACTTAAAAGGCGATTAAATAATCAACTATAGATGTTAAAAGTTAATTTTATTTAAAAAAAATCTTAGTACTTTCAAACCTTTAAACGGGTTCTTCCTCAGAGAATATTTTCTTTTATAAATGCAATTATAGGATTGAGTTTTGAAAAGTGAACGAGACACGTGGCTTGAAGATTGAATTAAAATGTAAAATAAATAAAATAAAATAAATTATAAAACAGTTAAAATATAAAATAATTAGAATATTTATAAAAGAAAATATTCTATGAGAAAGAACCTGTTTAAACGTTTGAAAGCACTAACATGTTTTTTAAATAAAATTAACTTTTAACATCTATAGTTGATTATTTAACCACCTTTTAAGTAAGCCTGAACATTTTAAAGTTCATATTATACATTTTATGTTAAAAGCAAGGCAAAAATCTCATTCCATCATATATTTTAAATTTATTTACAGCAATGGAAGTTGTCGGAAATGAAATTCAGCCTAAATCTGTTGATTCCAAGCAGGCATTTGAAGTCACTGAAATTACTGGTGAAAATGGTCTTTGGCAGAAACGTATTTCTGTGTATATTTTCCTACTGCAAATGATAACTCCCATACAAACGTTTGCTATGTCATTTTTGGCTCCAAACGTTGATCACTGGTGTGCACGTCCTCCAGAAGCCAGAAACTTGTCAGTCGAAGAATGGAGAGCTTTAGCCATGCCACCCGGTGATCCCCATTGCTCCCGGTTAGTATGATTCGGTACTACTGTGTTATCCCGTCGACCAATTTCGCCAGATTATACAAATCGCCAAACTAATAGCCAAATTACACATTGACATAATTTTTATTTGAAATTAGCGAAAAAAACAAAAAACAAATAATTAGTAGATTATTAATAAAAATAAAAATAAAAAGTCGAAATAAAAATTCCTTAATGGCGTTTTAAACACGGGTATCGTATGTAATGTCATTGAATGCGACATTCATGCTTATCCATTATTGGCATTTAATCATATAGTTTGGCGACGGTTTTTTAGTCGACGAAATAACCAAGTAGTACCTATGATTTTTATTTGAACTACTTGTGAATTCTAAGCTTATAATTTCCTATCCTCTTCAGACCTGAGGTACACAAATGTGTACAGTAGACTCTCATTAATTCGATATCGGATAATTCGAATCTTCGCTTAATTTGAACTAAACATGAAGTCCCGAAATTTTCAATGGCAGAATAACGTTAAAAATTTTCATTAATTCGAACTCATTTTCTCTTGACTTCGTTTAATTCGAATTAACTAGAATTCCGATTTTTCTTTTCTTTCCTTTCTCGCGGATTTCAGATTATTTGAATAACTTTCTTTCTTTGATTTTTGTGAAAATTGTTACGAACGTGTATACATGTAATCCAATGCATTTGATATCCACGTTTTTAGTGCCCCGTCTGTCCATCAGTGACGCTTTAAACTTTTCTTCCATTGTGCTTGTTTCTAATCTTTTAATTGGTTTATGTATTTATATATTCTAATTTAGTATTATGTCATATTCTAATTATAACAGACGAAATAAATAAAAAAAAACATTCTAACATTAATTCCTTTGTAATAGCATCATATTAAGCATGTTTTTACATCATATTTTCCATAATTCAAACATTTCTTATGGTCCCGTCGAGTTCGAATTAACGAGAACCGACTGTATCTCCATGCTTTTTCCCATAAAAAATAAACTGCTAGAATTTTTTGTATTTTTACTTTACTTCTAAACAGCAGAATGCTTTTTGCTTTAAAACAAAACCAATAAATGTCAGCACTGATGAATATTACCTCATAATATAAATATTATTTTCATCCGAGTTTCGAAAATACCTTCAAGATATTGTGGCCAAGAAAGTAAGATACAGTCGACTCTCGCAAATTCGAACTCATCGGGACCACAAGAAATGTTCGAATTATGGAAAACAAGCTTAATGTGGTACTATTACAAAGGAATTAATGTTATAGTGTTTTTTAAACTTATTTCGTCTGTTATCATTAGAATGTGACTTAATATTAAATTAGAATATATAAATACATAAACTAGTTAAAAGATTAGAAACAAGCACGATGGAAGAAAAATTTAAAGCGTCACTGATGGACAGATGGGGCTCTAAGAAAGTGGATATCAACTGCATTGTATTATACGAATAGCCGTTCGGAACAATTTTCACAAAAATCAAAGAAAGAAAGTTATTCAAATGATCTGAAATACGTGAAAAAGAAAAGAAAAATGTAAAATCGGAATTCTCATTAGTTCGAATTAAGCGAAGTCCAGAGAAAATGAGTTCGAATTAATGAAAATTTTTAACGTTATTCTGCCATTGAAAATTTTGGGACTTCATGTTTAGTTCGAATTAAGCGAAAATTCGAATTATCCGATTTCGAATTAACGAGAGTCGAGTGTATATCCATAAGTATTTAAGTTAACTGCTTTACAATAAAAAATTTTGACGATTTGCTAATCATTCACTTGTTTAAAGACCTTATTTTTATTATTGCGTAAATTTATATTACTGATAGTTAAACTGATGTTTTCAGGGGATTAGTACTTTTATATCCATATTTGTAAACTTAAATTACCAGTCCCCTAAAGTACCGATTTCATAAACATGACTAATTTAATCTTTCTGTCATCCATGGTGTCATTTCGATTACGCAAAATCAATAAATATATATTTCTACTTTAAAATTATGCTCATGTCTGAAGAGTCTATTAAATATATTTTGTAATGTATAATACACCGGAGACGGTAGACCAGTCAATCACTTCATCGAGTTCAAGGCTGAAATTCTAGGATTAGTTAAATCTCGATTTGCATATTAAAATTCAATCGGTCTGCCAACTCGCATTTTGGTGGAAAACACTTGAAAACTCGATTTTAGCAGTTGACTCATAGGTTTACTAAAGCGTTTTCTTGCACTTAAGCACTGAAAGCATGGAGGACTGTGAGCAGGAAAACACAATGGTAAACCCATGAGTCACCCACTAAAATCGAGTTTTCAGGTGTTTTCCCCTATGAGATGACTTGGCAGACTGAATTCTGAAATTTCAGCCATTAACTAGATGAGGTGATTATCTGAGCGACCGCTTCCCAGGCTATGATACTTATTTGAACTACTTGTGAATTCTAAAATTATAATTTTCCATTAAATATATTTTTAAATGTATAATGGAAATTTTATATAATTTTGTTTTGTCTATATTTACTTTTAACTGAATTCGTATAAATATTCTGTTACCATTTTGAAATGTAATTGTATTTAGTTTATTTATCTATTGAACACATGCTACAGCTGACTTGAATGCTTGACATCAAAGCCCTCTTATAAGTCACCGTCAACATACACGGACGAGAGAGCACAAGGAAATATACAACACCGGAAAAATTCGTCAGGAAACTCAACAAAGAGAAGTTTAATCCATAGCCCACCTTCGCTCTTAAGCTATTAGCAACATGTTGCCTTAATTGCTCAACTATGGTGAACCCATCTATTTAATATAAATGTATTCTATTGCAATTCTGTTTCTCAAAAAAAAGTAGTTAAATATATGGAGGTGGGACCTTCAGAATAAGATTTGTATAAGGGAATGAGACCCACATTATATATCCAATCTTCTTTTATAGTGTCAATGTTGATTATTTTCGCTGTGGCTCCATTGAGGGCCTATTCCACGCAGCTTCATTTATTTCTTCTATTTGAAGCTAAAACAGAATCACGATAAAAAGTACATTGACTTCGAATAAAATCTTAAAAACAGGATTAAGAAAATCTTAATAACTTTCTTAAAAACAGGTATATGTAACCCTAATTTCAAATAGAATAGGAGCAAAATTTAAACTGATGTAGAATTCCTTGAAATAATGTTATATAATTGGATAAGAAATGGAAAATCTATTTTTTGGAATAACATTTTGTGTCAAGAATGCTTTGATATATACCGGGCGATCCAAAAGTCAGGATGAACTTTAAAAATGAATAATTCGAAAACGAATCAAGATACAAAGATACGGTTTGCGCCAAACGGATGGAAAAGAAACCGGGTTTTGTGGAACAACGAAAAAATAGTTTTGTTGGCGACCAACAAATGACGCTAGCAGAGTTGCCAAGTCTCCGGCTTTTTATAACCAATAATATTTTACAGAAAATACAGTAAAACCTCCATAATGGACACTTCTGAATAGCGGACAATCCTCCAATCTCCACTCCCAAAATCTAAATTTTTGTATGTTTATCCTCTGAATAACGGACATTCTAAATAGCGGACACTATTTTCGGTGATAAAAGATGAAAAAGTATTTTTTAACACGAAAAAAAAAAAAAAAAAAAAATGAAAACAAGTAAAAAGTCTCTAAATTCATCAAAGCAATGTGTCACATATTTTTTTATCACAAATAAATATGGAGGGTGGGCTGAGCAAATTTCTCCTTCACGTTCATTGTTGAATTCAGGGAGTTGCGTGGGGGGACATCTCCCAGAACATTCAAATGTAGGATTTCCCCGGAAGATTTTATGATTTTATGTTTTTAATGATCAAAAAGTGTAATCCCTATCCCCGCTCGGAAATCTATGATGATCAATAGCTTCACATTGAAAAACAAATTACATATAATCGCTAGCAAAAGTAAACTTTTGTAACAATTTTTTTTAATAAGAATATTATAAACAGCACTTAAAGGTGTGCACAATTTGATTTTAGTTTTATTGCTTAAAAAAGAATTTTAATTTCTCATTAATCATATAATAGAGTTTTTAGAACATATAACTGTCAATTAATGAAACATTAAGCATTTCTTAGCGATTTTTGTATCTCTGAGGTTTTCCCAATAGCGGACACGGACACCTCCGCATAGCGGACATTTTTTGCGTTCCCGAGGTGTCCGTTATTCAGAGGTTTTATTGTATTGTTATTTTAAATCGCCGAAATGTTCCATTTAAATAAAACAATATTTTCTGTATTAAAATTCTGGTATCCAAACAGCGGGAAAGTTGGCAGTTCTGCGCTACAGTGTTTTATTGCACTAAAAGAGGATTTGCAAATGAAAAAATGTTGGCAACTTACAAGTCAGCTTAATTACAGTTAAATAATACTACAGTAAATGTTCAATCTACTGTCCGTCACCCATAAGTGCAACTGTGAGACTAGGCACCACACCATTCACAGCATTTAGTAGCATTTCTTGTGTTATGGCAGACACATTTTGGCGGATGGCATTTTTCAGTGCTGCTAGTGATGCCGTTGGTCATCAGCAGAACTATATTTTTTCGTTGCCACACAAAAACCGGTTTCGTTTCCATCCGTTTCGTGAAAACCCTATCTTTATATCTTGATTCGTTTTCGAATTATTCATTTTTAAAGTTCGCTCTGACTTTTGGATCGCTCGGTATATATATATCATTCTAGCATTCTTCACAGAAAATGTTCTTCCAAAAAGATTGAGCTTTGGATCACCTTGTAAATATATAAGTAATAGTTACTGGCTTAGCCTATAGATGTTAACTGGTAATTTCACAAGTAAAAACTAAACCAAGATCTGAGATAAACTCTGTTTCACAAATGTATTCCTATAAAAATAGTAAACAGAATTAAGAAGATTTATCATAAATTTATGTATATTTGGTATCTTGTAAATTGGTGGTTAAATTTTTACTTCAATTTCCTTTTTTGTTTTAATTATTTTTTCAGTAAGAATTGGTCCTATCAAAAATTTGTCAACACATAAGTTGTAGATAATATTTAAAAGATTTATAATAAATTTAAGTTGATTTCATATTATTAAAATTAACGAAATTATGAATTTTTTCTACCTAATACCTTATAATTTTTTGCTCCTTGGGCTAATTTTTAATTTTATTAAAAATCTGTTATGTACTAATTTTTTATCTTTTTTCTGACTTCAAACTGATTTGATATGTATTAAATTAAAAGGTTGTTACTTTTAGTTAAATTAATTTTTTTTTCTTTACAAAAGTCCGAATTCGTGCCTCTTTATTTTGTGCATCAGTTTGGTAAATATTTGTTTAGAGTTATGGAAGTTATTATTTTCATATAAAAGGGATACACTCACACACACACACATATATATATACCGGGTGTCCCAAAAATGACTGATGGATTTTAAAATTCAATAACTTTCAAACGGTGACAGCTATTTAAAAAATTTTTGCAGAAGGGTTATGTATAATGTCAGGAGTTTTTTTTCGTAATTTTTTATTTTAGTTCGAATTTCAAACAATAGGTGGCGCTGACGGCGATTGAAGCCAGGTGATCAGTGCTGAGTGAAGCGTCGACCTAGCCTACAATCACCGTCAGCGTCACCTGTTGTTTGAATTTCGAACTAAAATAAAAAATTACGGTAAAAAACTCCTGACATTATGCATAACCCTCCTGCAAAAAATTTTTAAATAGCTGTCACCGTTTGCAAGTTATTGAATTTTTAAATCCATCAGTCATTTTTGGGTCACCCGGTATATACATACATATATACAGGGTGATTCTAATTTTTTTTTTACAATAAAAGAGGGTGATAGTACAAATCAAGGCAAACAATATTAAATAGGAAACGAAGGGTCCCAAACGTTTTCCATAGGAGATAGCCGCCATTAATGTTTAGCATCCAAAATTTCGAATAAACATAAAAAACGGAAAATTTGGTCGATTGATTTGCGGTTTTCACTAAAACTATTCTTTATGTCGGTATTTTCTTGAAAATAAAATATAAATTTCAAAAAATGCCGATAGAGGGTGCTTTAGACTTTGGAGTAACGAACAACCATTTTTTGCCTTTATTTTTTGCATCTCATTAAATAGTTTGTAAACTTAGACTTAAACTTAAATTTTGAGCTCAAAATCTGAATAGTTGGGAGTGGTGAAGTAGCACAAACTGAACTGTGTTCTGAGGGTTCAAATTTCAAATGATTATAAAAATCGGAAAAAAAAAAACGATCTATTCGTTTGCGGTTTAAAATAAAACTATTCTTTAAGTCAGTAGTATCTTCTTGAAAATAAATTTTAAAGATAAAATTAAAAAAATTCCAGTAGAGGGCGCCTTGGACTTCAGAGTAACCAACAACTAATTTTAACCATTATTTTTTGTATCTAATTAAATGCTTGCAAAGCTTATTAAATGTTTTCGAAAACTTAGATTTAAACTTAAATTTTGAACTCAAATTTTGAATCTTTGGGAGGGGTTAAGAAGCGCAAACTGAAGTGTGTTCAGGAGTTGAAATTTAAACCTCCCCCTCCCCTCGAACAAAGTTCAATTTTGCGCTAATTAAACACTCCTAGCGATTGAGAATTTATCTCAAAATTTAAGTCTAAACATTTGAAAGCTTTAATCAGATTTAAAAAAACAACGGTTAAAAATAGTTGTACACTACTCCAAAGTCTTAGGCACCCTTTATCGGCATTTAGTGAAATTTATCTTTAAAATTTATTTTCAAGAAAACACTGATTTAAAGAGTAGTTTTAGCGAAAACAGCAAACGAATCGACCAATTTTTCCGTTTTTATAATAATTTAAAATTTGAACCCCCTGAACACAGTTCAGTTTGTGCTACTTAACCACTCCCAATTATTCAAATTTTGAGCTCAAAATTTAAGTTTAATTCTAAACTTACGTAAACATTTAATCAGGTGAAAAAAATAACGACAAAAAATAGTTGTTCGTTACTCCAAAGTCTAAAGCGCACTCTATTGGCATTTTTTGAAAATTATCTTTATGATTTATTTTCAATAGAATACCGACATAAAGAATAGTTTTAGCGAAAACAGCAAACGAATCGACCAATTTTTCCGTTTTTATAATCTTTTAAAATTTGAACCCTCTGAACACAGCTCAGTTTGTGCTACTTAACCACGCCCAACTATTCAGATTTTAAGCTCAAAATTTAAGTTTAAGTCTAAGCTTACGAAATCATTTAATGAGATGCAAAAAATAACGGCATAAAATAGTTGTTCTTTACTCCAAAGTCTAAAGCACCCTCTAACGGCATTTTCAAAATTTATCTTTCTAATTCATTTTCAAGAAAATACCGACAATAAAGGATAGTTTCAGTGAAAACCGCAAATCAATCGACCAATTTAACCGTTTTTTAGGTTGATTTGAAATTTTGGACCCTCAACTTTAAAGGCTGCTATCACCTATGGAAAACGTTTGGGACCCTTGGTTTCCCATTTTATATTATTTGACTTGATGTGTACTATCAAGCCATTTTTTATTGTAAAAAAATTATAATCAAACTGTATATATATTTCATATTTTAAAAATGCAAGTATAAAAATCCAAGGAATAAAGGACATATCTATAGATATGCACTCGATTCCTTGAATTTTGATACTTGCATTTATAAAATATGAAATATAATTTGTGGCATCATTTATGAACTGCTTTTTAGCGAAAGTAGGCTACAATTTTTTATAATGAATTTAGAATTATATATATATATATATATATAATAATTATATAATATAATTATATATATATATATATATATATAGATAGATAGATAGATAGATAGATAAACAGATAAAGCTTTGAACTGTGGATGGTTTTGTATTCCAGCAATCATAATATGCATATATCTGAAAAAATTTTTACAAAATTCCTACAGAAGTAAGAATATAATAGGTAGTATTTCTTACAAAATCTACCTAATTAATTTTGTTGAATATATTTAGAAACCTTTACAAAATGTTTTTATTGTTATTTCTAGGTACACAGATATTAATTTCACGTCTCCAAACAGGACAATTTTAAGTGGTAACATCATTATCCCTTGTCATTCGTGGGAATACGATAATACCATTTATAGATCTACTGCTCTTAGCCAGGTAATGATATAAATATTTCAATTCAACATCTTTTTACTTTATATATAAAAAAGCTTACAAATATTTTTTATTAAAAGTAAATAATAAAGTTGATTAATTTACTAAAATAGCTACACTTTGAAATATGCAAAACAAACATTTTTACTATTTCTGGTTCATAATTTGGTGTGAAAAGATTTATTATTTTTCTCTTAAAAAAAAAAAAAAAAATCCCACGGCTTTTCTCGCGTAATAGTTGAAATATGCCAAGGAATATTTGTATATTTAATTTTTATTAGAAGAAATTATAGTTTAGGAAGATTCAAAATTTACTAATTAAGCAACATTGTGACTAAACTTCTTCATTAACACATCAGCATTAGGCAGAAATGAGTTTTAAATTAATGAAAACTAAAATTAATTTAAAAAAAATTATAATTTTGAAAGTATTTTAAAACTTTTTTGCTTATTTCATGCACTTGTTTCAGTATTCATTTGAACTTTTGGAATTTTTGAGAAATTGTACTAATTACGCTTTTACATGTTAAAATTAACCATCATGTTAAATTCCAAGCATCTTGTTTAACGGTCTACAACCTCTCTGGTAGCAGTGGCACTAACATTAATGGATATGTTGAAGCAGAGATTGTCGCCATTAATTTTCCAACATTCATTTTGAAATCATTTTAGTATTTTCCTAATAGTCAATAGATAAGGCAATTTAGAAAGTTTCAAGGAATTTTTTAGAACGTTTGTTGCTATCTGAAGGCGGTAGCGGCACCGAAATAAAATATAGCTTGTGCAGAACCAGAGACTTGTCACCATTGATTCGTTTACAATATCTTTTGTAATCGCTTTATTATTTTCCTAAATTGCATAAGAAATCGTAATTTAGGATTTTTTCGAATAATTTATGCTTCTTTCCTTCACTTCACTACTTTTAAATTTCGAATTTACTCTCGACTTTCCTTAGATGGCATGTTTATTTTTTAAGTAACTACCCCGCCATATTTTAAGTTTTGAGCTTCTTCAGTATCAAAGAAATCGCGTTTTAGACCATTTTTTCCTCCCTCAATCCTCTTGTGATAGCGCTACTGACATAAGATATAGATTATGCTTAAGTAAAGTAGGTGCTATCGTCACCAATTTTCAATCATTATTTTAAAAATCTGTTTGATATTTCATGCGATTGCATAAAAACCATAATTTAGAACATTTTTATAATGCTTATCGCTCATTTCATTTTTTTTTTTTTTTTAAGTTGGAATTTTCTTTCGACGGCTCTTAAAAAGCATTTGCACCTTTATTTCGTTAAAATGCCAAATTTCAAAACTGTTTGATCCCTCAATATCACAAAAATGCAATTTAAAACATTTTTTACCCCTGCAACATCCACATAGTAGTGACAGCAACAGAAAATATAGCCCATGATAAAGCAGTGACAGGGACGATCACCAACAATTTGCAAACATTACTTTTGAAATAGGTTGATATTTTCCTAAGATTGCGAAAGAAATCTCAATTAAAAACATTTTTAGAACATTTTTTATGCCTTTTCAGTTTTTAAAATTTCTATTTTTTGTAAAAGCTGGTCTTAGAGGTAATTTATTTTTTAAATTTAAAGAAGTTATTTTTTGAATTTTAAAGAAGTTACAAGCCAAATTTGAAATAGCTAGCCTCAGCAGTTTACAAAAATCACAATTCAGAACGTTTTTTGCTCCTCCAATCCTCAAGTGGTAATGACACCAATATGAAATTCTATGAAAAATCTAATACATTATTCGCGGCATTATATTGAATAAATTTATAATTAATTGTATATAAAATCCTAAAGAATACGAATTTATTAAACGATTGATTAACTCCTTAACTGATTTGCATGTACGCTGTTTGGGCGAGACAAATTTGCTTAATTTCTTCATTTAAAGCTTTTTGACACCACTATTCCTTTTTTTATTATACTATTTCAAGGTGGAAATGTTTAGACTAAATGTTACGAATATTTTATTTAAATAATAGTGGTGTAAGTCTGTTATTTTCAATTTATTGAACGGAAAAGAAATCACCAGTTAAGAGATTAACCGCTTAATTGTGTTTCATAGCTATTTAATTTAAAATGCGAAATATTAGGCAATGGCATTAATACCAATTATTCATGTCGAAATAATTGGTGTGTCATGTTGATCCAGAAGTCGAAATTGGCATTGGAAATTTAAATTTTGGATTAATTTTTCAGATATTCTTTTTTTTCTCATTTTAATGCAATTTCTCTAATGACGACAACTAAATTATTCTTAATTCTAAATTAATTTATTATTATTTTTTGTCGAAAAATACAGACTAGGGGATAAAGATAGCAGTTATTAGATTTTTTAGTTTATGTCATTTACAAAATTAAATTTATATTATCTCTTACTTCAATCAATAGTGCAAACATTAGTATGAATAAATTATGTTTTTCAGAAAAAAATGAACACCTTTTTGCTCATTTCGATCGTCAGAAACCAGTTCATTTTCGAAACTAAAATTTCTCTGTTATTTTCAACCTTGACATGAGTTTCATAAATGCAGAAAAAAAGGTAACTCAAGGGATTATTATATATATATATATTTTTTTTTCATAATCATTTTGAAATTAAAATTCTAAAATTATTCAAAACCGAAAGAATTTTTTTAAATAATAATTTAATGATCGCGCGTTAAAGGAAGAAATATAAAATAAAATATGTCAAAACATTTACACGTTTATTTAAAAAATGCAAAATCTTTAAAGTAATCAATTGAGTAAATTAATTTATTACACGCTAAAAATATTTTAAGATCATGTCTAAACTTCTCAAATAATTAACAAGATCCCAACTGCTTAACATAATTAAATTATTACGCCTGGAGAATGTTTATTGGTGAATATTAGATTATATTTGAAAAGCTCAAGTAATAATACAGTCAAACAAATTAAATGATATATAAATAATACAAGAACAAAATGTTTAAAAGAAATAAATTACTACATGAGAAATAAATTTAACAGTAAAATAACGTAATGCTTTGAAACGTTTTTCATGCAGAGAATTATAATGTGACGTTATGTGGTATAAAATACTGCGGCTAGCAAATATGATCACATATTATAGCACTTGATGCAGCATAAATACAGGCAAAAATGCATGCGCAAAATACTTTCAATTTATTTTGTAGAAAATACAATTTGATAAGTATATATTAAAACATTCGGATATTTTTATTAAATAATATAAACAGTACACATTCTAAAAATAACACAAAAATATACATGTATGTGCATTAAATTAGAAAATATTAATACGTGTATAAGCTATACCTGTTCCTGAAAAATATCTAAAGTTCGATCAGAAATTAAAAAATAAGCGTAATTTTTCAAAAAGTAATGTTTTTCAATACCGTAGTACTGAAAGCTATTCAAAGCCATCCTAGTTTCTTAATCTTGAACCTAAAGGAATAATATTGTCCATTGGCGTCTTCATAAAAGTCATAAGATAGCGACATTTTTCACTTCACCATTTTGTACAAGGTTATTTTCAAATACGTAATTGATTTTACTTATCAATCCCTTAAATAACCATCATTTGTTACGATAACAATGGATGAAACGATGGCCAAAATTCATATTAAAAAGCATAAATAAATGTAGTACAAGCCGCTTGCAGATGCATTGTATGTAATATAAAATTTTAAAATGTATTAGAAATATCTTTAAAATATATTTAAAAAATTTAATGTATTTTAAAGACATATCCAATGTATTCTAAATATTTTTGTATTATGAGTATGCACCTGCAAAAAATTTTAGCACAGTTATTTGTGCTTTTTTATATGAATTTTGAAATAATCCTCGTTTTCAGAAACGTTCCGCATACATTCAGAAACCTTTTCTATTTGTGATAAAAGGTTTCCTATACATCCAGAAACATTTAATCGTCTCCAGAAAGATTTCTTATATATACAGAAACCTTTCAGATTCATAATGAATGGTTTCCTATGCATTCAGAAACATTTAATCGTCGTCAGAAAGATTTCTTAAGTATCCAGAAACCTTTCAGATTCATAATGAAAAGTTTCCTATGCATTCAGAAACATTTAATCGTTTTCAGAAAGATTTCTTATGTATCCAGAAACTTTTCAGATCCATAATGAAAGGTTTCCTATGCATTCAGAAACATTTAATCGTCTCCAGAAAGATTTCTTATGTATCCAGAAACCTTTCAGATCCATAATGAAAGGTTTCCTATGCATTCAGAAACATTTAATCGTATTCAGAAAAATTTCTTATGTATCCATAAACTTTTCAGATCCATAATGAAAAGTTTCCTATCCATTCAGAAACATTTAATCGTCTTCAGAAAGATTTCTTATGCATCCAGAAACTTTTCAGATCCGTAATGAAAGGTTTCAGAAACTTTTCATCACGAATCGGAAAAGTTCCGTGTTTATAATCGAAACATTTTCCAGCTCGAATCAGAAACATTTCCATCAGTATCGTTCAGCAGGAACTTTCTGAAAATACTTTCTGAAACGTTTCTGAAAATTTTTTAGTGTGAGGTTGGCAGAAAGTGCTCCCAAGGAGATGAACTTCTTAGTAAACATATATTTGATGTACTGTTGTTGCAAATTATTAATCCATTAATTTATTAACTATTTGGTAAATAGCTGTTGTCCACGGTAGTGAACTGGAAAATCTGAAACACATCTGAATTCTTTCATTGGTTGAATTCCGGAACTTATTTTATTTTATTCGTTTTTTAATTGGTTCATGTTTAATGTCCAAATATGGAATAATTCCGTTTCTTATTTTATTCATTTTCTGATTGGTCCATATTTAATGCCTAAAAATGGAATACTTCTATTGCCACAATGACAAAAAAGTAATAATAATTTAAAACAAATTTAAAAATAATTGTAATTTAAGAAATTACCCCAACCATTTGAAAAATGTTTCACTCGATACATTCATCTATCATTTTAAGCTAAATACCAGTTGTTTTATTGTGTATTATCCGTGCCACTGCTATAAATGACTTTATACATGCTGCAATTTGAAGGTACGGTTCAATTAAGTTATATCACTCTATTGTCGCCAAGCATAAAAGTTGGCGACGAAAGAAACATTTCAAACTATTTAACATTGTTGGTGCAAAAGTAATCATTATTAAAATACAGCTTTGGCATATACTGTTATACTTGTAAGACTTTGGCATATATTGTTTGATTTTACAGAGCAGAATTTTGGTGATGGAGGTTTTAAACCAAAATCGATCGCAGCACATGCATCTGTGAATGGGTCCATCAGACATCGAATCAAAAAAGTTTTTTCCCAGTTTTTCCCAAGCCGATTGCTTTTTAGTTTTCTTTTTAGGTGGTGGAAAATCAAGAGTAATAGCTATAACATTTTCCGGCTTGTTAGAATCACTATTGGCACTCAAATTTTCCTGGTTAGAACCGACCGATAGTAAAACGCCATGGCTAGTGGATTGGTCGCCCTGGCGACATGATGTTTTACAATTAATCGGTTCGGCATTAAATTGCTTCCTTTTTCGTGATCGCCTTTCAACACGTAATTGGTTTTCAGCGGCTCAATAATCTTTTGATTTTATCATTTTCTGCATTGAAAGACGTTTTTGCGCCAAACCAAATACAGTATTACTCAGTTATCCCGTCGACCAATTTCGCCAAATGATACGAATCGCCAAACTAATAAGCAACTTATACATGTTGACTGTGTTTAATATCATTGAATGCGATATTCACGTTCATTCATTTCTTTGGCTTCGGCTTTTTCCGTATCTGTTAATTTCCATCTACCCATTTTTAAATTTGTTAGTTTTCTCCTTTATTACAATGATTTTAACCATTTTAATTTACTATTCAAATAAAAATTCTTCTAAAAGTAAAGAATTTAATTTAAATTCAAATAAAAATTCTTCTAAAAATAAAGAATTTAATTTAAATTCAAAAGTGGTAACATCATTCAAAAGCGGTAACATCATTCAAAAGTGGTAACATCATCGGGTCCATTCTCCCGAAAACAACAACCATTTTTCAAATGGTTAAAAACAGATTGTAATAAAGATTTCAAACGAATTTCATTTAAAAGTGCATTTTTTTCTCTACGCAACGGTGGAAAATTTTAAAATGTGGTCTATTTAGAAATTTAAAGTTGGAGTACGGAAATTGTAAAACTGAAATTTTATTTTAAATTCCTTTATGATAGGTCCAGGAATATTAATGTTTAATCCATGTCATACTTATATGAGGCGTTCAGAAATCAATCTGATTAAGTCTGTTAAATAAAAATGCACATTTTAAATAAATAAAGCTCTATGTCTGTAAACTACTTTTTTACTCATTGGTCTAACCACTATTAATGTTTAATCCATGGCGTATTATAATATACGACTCGTTATGATCATCTTAAAAATGACGTTTATTATTATTTTTATTATTATAAATATAGAATTTATTTATACGCCTTTCAAATTTTAGTCTTTGAAAATATCATTTTCCAAATAGCTGTTGTATTTTGTTAAATTATACATTTTTTTCAGTTTGATTTGGTATGCGATCGAAAATGGATGGTTTCTATGACAAAGTCTGTTTTTATTGCTGGTGGTGCCTTTAAATTTTTTTTGGGTCACGTATCTGATTGGTAAGTACAAGCAAATTTTATTATTTTCCTATTAAAACATAATCAAATTTCTGATTAAAAAAAAATCTTTTTTTTTTTTCAAATATCTGTTTTTTAAGAAGATTTTCATCGAATTAGTATATTTTTTTCGAATTTTCTTATAAATCAACATCCAAATACCTAACAGGAAACGTCCCTTTAATACGAGACAAAAAAAAACATCTTGAAACACCATAAAATAAATATAATAACGCAAGGCCTTTTGATAGAACTCAGTCTATCTTCATCAGGCGAAAAGACGTGCGTCTACATTCAATGTAGCGGCACGACTGACGTGAAAAGGCGGGAGAAAATGTCCCTTTAATACGTTACCTCTCCTGAAAATACTTAAAAATCTTACTCCCTTTAAACTTTCCCATCATAATGAATATTACTGTTCTAATTCTACAGTAGGACCTCGCTAATTCGGACCTCTTTAATCCGGATCGGTTTGGTCAATTTTTTTTTCAAGTTTGAGAAGCGATTTGGCTAATTTCCATAAAATTAACTTGTTTCATCGTCATATTCTAAATAATAAAAAAAAACTTTTTTCTGAAATCTTTTCGGAAGAAGACATTACGTTTTCTTATTTAAACTGTTATTTAAACTACATCGAACGAACTATTTATGCTCAAGCGGATGTGTGATCGTATGGCAAAATGTATAGAAATCTGGCACAGCAAAAAATTACTTTTTTTTTATTACAAAGTAAACATTTTTACTGTCTGTAAATAATCATTAAGTTAAACATAAAGGTGATTTCTGTAAGTATGTTTTATTTTATTTCATTTTTTTTCTAACTCTTCGGATAATCCGGATTGGGTCTAGTTCCAATTAATCCGATTTAGGTTTTACTGTACTTTGTAAAAACACTTTTTAACTCTAAATTTTCAGGATACATAATTTTCTAAGTAGCTTATTTTAGCGAGGCAAAAGTCTATTTTTGAAAAATCCGATGGGTTTTACGCTGATATATAGTACTGTTTGTCATGTATGTCTTTTTATTGCTGCAAACATAACAAAGGTGATACGACTGATAATGGATTTTTTTATATATTCATTAGGATCTTAGATTACAGTTTGACTAGCTACTTTAAGTGAACGATGTATATATTTTATTTAATACTTGAAATATTCGGAGATACTATTAGTACTGTCATACTGAAAGTCGGAAGAACATTTCTTGTTAAGTTTTCGGCTGTGTAGATATCCATCAATATTATCATCATTGTAATGTAGTTACTAAATTGTATTAGATTAATTTATAATTCGATTATTCAATCGGTAAATAAATTATAACAGATGTATATTTTCCAAGTAGGTAAAAAAAGTCCGGGCCAGTATTCGAACCGGGGATGTATTGGCTGAAGCTGTGAATGCATTTCCAACTGAGCCATCTGGACGAATATTGGACGACTATTTCACCCAACTAACCATTACAATCACACAATCTGGTTTGATACTATAGATCAGCTCAAAAAAAATCGAAGGTTAATATACATTTGTTACAATTGATTTACCGATGGAATAATCGTTTTATAAATTAATCTAATATAATTTTGTATGCAGCGTTTTCTCAGTTCCATATATTAACCTTCGATTTATTCTGTTGAGCTGATCCATGGTATCGGACCAGATTGTGTGATCGTGATGGTTATTTTGGTGAAATAGTCCTCCAGTATTCATCTGGGATGGCTCAGTTGGAAGAGCATTGGCGGCTTCAGTCATACATCCCTGGTTCGAATCCTGGCCCGGACTTTTTTCACCCACTTGGAAAATATACATCTGCTAATAAATTATAGTTTAGTATGTTTTTTCTAGTATTCCTTTTTTGTTTTTAACTATTTGGAAAATATCTGTTGTCCTCGGTAAAGAACTGGGAAATCTGAAGTATATCTGTATCTTTTTATTGGTTGAATTCCGCAACTTATTATTTTATTCGTTTTCTGATTGGTCTATGTTTAATGTCCAAAAAGGGAATACTTCTATTGACACAATGACAAAAAAGTAATAAAAACTCATAATTTGAAAACAAATTGTGCTAAAGATTTCAAACAAATTTCATTTAAAAGTTAATTTTTTTCTCTACTCAACGGTGTAAAAATTTAAAACATGCGTTTTTTAGAAGTTTAAAAATTCGTTGTTCCAAAAATTGTAAAATTGAAATTTCATTTAAAATTTGTTAATGATGGTTCGATTAATGTTTAATCCATGTCGTACGTAATATGAGGCGTTCAGAAGGCAGTTTGATTAATTCCATCAAATATAAATGCACATTTCAAACAATTAAAGTAGTATATCTATAAATTACAGTTTTTTTTATCATTGGTCTAGGAATATTAATGTTTAATGCATGGGGTACGTAATATGACATGTTAAAATCATTATAAAAATTATGTTTATTATTATTATTAATTTAAATGTAGAATTTATTTATATATCTTTCAAATTTTAGTCTTTGAAAATATCATTTTTCAAAAACCTATCAACACAAGAGAAAGGCTTTAGAATTAATAAGGAGTGGCTTGAAAAATCTCTTTTATCTCCTCAATTAAAAAAAAAAAAAAAAAAAAAAAAAAAAAAAAAAAACAGAAGCGGCATTGAAAAGCAAATGTGTCCGTCTTGATATTCCGTTTGAAAGATGTTATAGACAATCAAAAATATTAAGAACAAAATGATTCTAGTTCTATATTTTCGTTAGTGTACGCAACTTGTATGAGTTTAACATTTGAAAGGCCTAAAAGCAAAACGTGTGCGGTAACTACTAACAGTTTTGCTTCTGCTGTCTTTATAGCAGTATGTACATTTTGCCTGTGAAAGGTGGATACATTCTTTCAAAACGAGTTGTTAATATTCACTTTAAGGTGTGTTTGAGAATAATTAAAATTATTAAATGTGTTTGCAGATTCAGTTTTTTTTCATTTTAAGTGCAATATTATAAATAATTTGTATAAAACTATCTTAAATTCTTGTTTTTAACTACTTTTTGTACAGAAAATATTGAAATTTTTTTTATAAGTTAATTAATAAACTGCTCTATTGTTTATGCATATGTTTTAAATTTTATTACGTAAAGTCTATAGAATAATGTATACTATGCACTTTTTGTTGAAAGAAAATTTTATTTTTTGTCAACTTTGGAGGCTTATTGCCCTACTGTGCAACGCGGCGGTTGCGCAAGAACATCACCTCATAAAGTAGAAGGCTGAAATTCCAGAATTAGTCAAAACTAGATTAGCATATGAAAATGCAACTGATCTGCCAAGTCATAGCTAATGTGAAACACTTCCACGGTGGTTAACTCGTAGATTTTTCATTGTGTTTTCCTGCTCCCAATCTTCCATGAAACTTGAATGTATACTTCTGACCTGTGTGCTCGCCATCAGGCGTCTGTTTGTAAGTCATCTTCAATGTACAGGGACGAACGGCACAAGGGGATTTACAATATCAGTTAATTATTACCGGGAACTCAGCAAAGGGCGTGTAATGGAGGAAGCGGGAACACACCTACACTCTCAAACGATTAATGGTGTGGTGCGTTAACACTTGGCTACTCTGGGCCCATGCTCAATGTTTACGTACCTTTCAATGCAGGATAACGCAATGATAAACCTACCGATCAAACACAAAAGTCAGGTCTATAGTAGCTATGACTTAGCAGACAAGTTGTACATTAATATGCTTATAGAATTCTGTCGGTACTACTCTGTTATCCCGTCGACCAATTTCGCCAAATTATACAAACCGCCAAACTAACAGCCAAATTATACATATTGACATAATTTCTTATTTTAAATAACGAAAAAAACAAATAATTAGTCGAATATTTATAAAAATATTAATAAAAAGTCGAAATAAAAATCACTTAATGACATTTTAAACACGTGAATCGTATTCAGTGTCATTGAATGTGACATTTACGTTCATCCATTATTGGCATTTAATCATATAGTTTGGCGATATTTTTTTGGCCGACGGGATAACCTAGTAGTACCGTTTTGTCTAATCCTGAAATTTCAGCAATCAATTCGATAAGGTGATGAACTTCGCAACCGCCGACCTGTCTGCCATTAATTGAAACCTTATTTATTTGAGTAGGTTTGGAAGGAGACCTATGATTATCATTTCTGGAATCATTGCAATCTGTGCTGGAACAGGTGCTGCTTTCTCCACTTCGTTCACCATGTTTGTAATTTTTAGGTTTCTTACCGGAATAGGTGCTTCCATGAATAGCAGTACTCCATTTGTCTATAGTAAGTAGAAATTTTCTTCAATCTTCTACATATGGAGACCGGTTGATAATAAATTAAATTTAATCTCTTGGACACTAATGAATAGAAGTAGGAAGCAAGAAATAAAACAAATTGCATTATGTACAGGGCCGTAGCTAGAAGTGAACGATAGGTGGGGCTCAAGAGAATGTAGGGGGGGGGACTCATAATTTTTTTCTCTCTCTCTAACGCAGAAAGATAAACTAGTGCACATTTACATTGTAGGTACAATGTTTCTCATTAAACTGTTGTAATAACTTCATTTTGTGCCAAGAAAAGTATAAGATGATGAAAATTTTGAGTGTATAACTGGTGCAAAATTAAACACCATGTTAGCTTCATATGTATAAATAGGATGAGGGAGTGTTGAAATACTTATTTTAGATACGATTTAATAACTATGCAAAACTGTGAAAGGGTCTCACACCTAAATTAGATGTTTGAACAGAATTTGATTTGAATTTTCGGAACATTTAGTGACCTTGGAACTTTTTCCAGGAAGGGGGGGGGGCTCAAAATATTTTAGGGGGAGGGGGCTGAGCTGCCCTTAGCTACGGCCCTGATTATGTATAATGTGTGTGATGTACTAATCCTAAAACTTCCTTCTATCTCATACATCTTAATATGTGAGAAAGTAGTTACACATGTTAATACTTCAATATTATTAGTTTAATATTACATCAACTTTGATTTTATCTTAAATTTCTGCTTCAGTTAATTAATTGCATTAAAAACGAATTAATCTAGATCATGATATTTATTAAAATTAATAGTTTTTTCTTAATATGATGCTATCAGCTGTTTGTAAATAGCCGGCTTAGCAGTAGGCGAGTTCCCGATGTTACACGAGCCACTGATAGACTATGAAGTTACGAAAAAATGAGAAAATGTTACAAAATTTGCTATCGCTTCGCCGTTTCTCAGGGAATATCCCCAAATTCAAGGAGAACTTACTGGCTGTAGCCAAAAAGATGCACCAAAAATTTGGTTCAGTTCTATGCATAATTTCATACACTTTCAGAGGTACAACAAAGAAAATGACATAAAAATCGCTATCAAAGCGCTCCCTCCTGTCAGAATACTTCCAAATTCAAGGAGAAATCGCTGGTCATAGAAAAAAATATACGCTGAAACTTTAGTTCAGTTCTATGCATAGTCAGGGGCTTCGCTAAGGGGGGGGGACAGAGGGGAGCCTCCCCCCCAAACATTCGCAAATGTTGTTACACTTGACAAATTTAATTAAAATTTTAATAAAAATTGTTGTACATTTTCTATTTTTGATAGAATTTGCAAAAGTTACAACTCTAATTGGCAATATTATTAAACTTTTTACAAATAAGAACTGCATTACATTTTCTAAGTGTGGTAACTTAGCAAAATTATAAAACGAGTTGGAAAATATGAAAATTTGACTTGGCAATTTAAGGTCTTCTCCCCCAACAATAAAAAGTCTTAGCAATGGCCCTGTGCATAGTTTCACAAGTCTTTCGATGATACTATATTGAAAATGCTATTACAGAATCGCTGACAGAATTACTCTTAAAGAAACCCCTTCTGGCGGAATATTTCTAAATCGAAGAAGAAACAGCTTACCACAAACAAAATCATATCCAGCCCCCCGCCCCCCAAAAAACAACATAAGAATTCTATGCATAACTTCATATACTTTTGGATGGTACAATGGCGACAGAAGACGTATTGTATAAACATTTTTAGATGCATCTTTTACTCTTCAAACGAGTAAATCTGTTGAAAAAAATTTCGATTAGAACATTTTTTTTTTTGAATTGAAGATAGAAGAAAGTAAAATCATGGTGTATCACATACATTCTTATTAAAATCAGACTATGCCACTGATCAGATAAGGTCTAGAAACTTACTTGGTTATTTTTCAGCGGTACTGAAAATTAGTGCATCATTATCCAGATCAGATGCAGATCGCATTATGCAGATCGCCGAGCGATCTGCATAAACTATTACCTCATAGACTTGACGGTTGAAATTCCTAGATAAAACTCGATTAGCACATCAAATTTCAATGGGCTTTATTGGCGTCACGTCATATACCACCAACATGAGACCGCCCAGCTGTGTTTACATTTGTTTGTTTTGCATGTGTTTCAGTTTTCCTATATCGTCTGATTATTTCCATTTACACATATGGTATTTACTTCCAGTTTAAATATATAAAAAGTTCTTTATTGATGTACATGTAAAATGTCATATATTCTTGTATTCGATAACATAGGTTTTTGTGCAGTCGGCTCTTGGACTAATAAGCTTGCAAAGAGATTTTTAGTCCATAAATATTTGCCCTGTTGTTAGCCTTAGCAATTTGAATTAATTTCCTTTTTGTTCTTTCGGAAAACTTACCTTTCAATTTCGCATTTCCCTAGTCTAGAATTTACATATTTACATTTGTAGTACAGAAATCTTTCTATCCTATACACAGATACTCTCAACATTTTTGCTTTTTTTTAGCGATTTCATGCTGTGTGTAGATATTTTCTTGGATGAGACTTTTAATCACAGCTAGTTTTATGGGAGAAATATCATTTTCTTTATCCATAATCCTGCAATAATCCTTTGACAAACGAGAAAAAGCTACCAATTAGTATAAACTAATCAAAACAGCGAAAAGGTAACAGGAAAATGCAATGGTAAACCGACCAACCAGTCACTAAAATCATCTTTGCACGTGTATACCATGCAAATATGACCTGGCAGACCAGTTGCGTTTTGAAATGGCCATAAGGCATGGTGACGTCCCTGCGACGTCGCTGTGAAGTCACATTGTGACTTTGTGACCATCGATTGTCGATATGACGTCACAATGTGACCACTTTGTGAAGTCACGGTGTGACATATTTGTGAAAAATGTGTCCTTTGTGACTGCTTTGACATTAACATTGTGACGAAACTATGATAAAAGTGAAGATTTTTAAATTGCCAGAAACATGTTTTTAAAGTAAAAAACATGTTTTTGAAGAATGTTTGTAATTTTCTGAAAATTTTTAAGTCACATCTCAGTCACAATGTGACGTCAACTGAGTGGTGGCATTTTGGTCACAGATGTGATGTGACCAAAGTGACTCACAGTGACGTCACTGTGACCATGCATGCTATGAGGGTGGTAATCGAGTTTTAACGAATCATGGATTGTAGCCATAAACTCGATGACCGCGTCCCGGTGCAATAAAGTTTCACATGGGGAAGGTAGAATTATTGACAGTAGGCAATATCTCCTAGTTCTTTTCAAAAGTGCATAGAATGTTACTTTGAGATTGATAATCATTGTTTATTTTAGCTAATTATGTATTTATTGTTCATTTTAGTGATATCAATAATTCTTAGAAGTAAGTAATTAATGTTTATTTTAGATATAGCATAACTCTTAGAATTTTATAAGTATTGTTTAGTTTAATGATAATTTAACTCATAGTATTTTAATAATTTCCAGCCGCCTTTGGCGATCAGTTTGGTCTCCCTTAAATGCATGCTAAGCATTAAATCATATTGCTTTTATTTATAATTTATTTTAATTGCTCATTTTTTTCGAAATTAGATTGTTGGCATTGATAGTTAAATTTAATTGTTGGCATCAGAATTTTACTATGAATTTTTGATTATGCGAAAGTGCTATAAAGAAGATTATATTTGAGTGTTTGATAAATTGCTGTCAAATTGAGTTATTTAATAGTTAAAAATTAACTTTAAATTATTTCGATTGGGAATTACTTTAGTTGCCTTGGGCCTATTTAAAAACCTGCGTACACAACATTTCACTATTCTGGCTTCCGAACTGTAGATTTATATATAATTACAGAGAGAAAAGTTTTCCTTTTTATATGTTAGATTTTTAATGACAGCACTAATCTTAGAATTGAATAATTATTCTTTATTCTTGTGACAGTATAACTCTTAGAGTGCAATAATTATTATCTATTTTTATGATAGTATAACTCTTAGAGCATAATAATATATACATTTTTTAGTGATGGAAATCTCAGGACCAAAATATCGCAATATGTATGGTCAGACAGTCCCTTTAGGTTACACTCTGGGAATAATTCTTCTGCCATTGCTAACATGGTTTATTGCGGATTCTTTTTGGATTCAAATAGCTATTGTTTTGCCTTGCTTCCTCAATTTAGCAGCGTATTGGTAAGTTAATCTCTTATTTGATGCATTCGTAAAGCTGGTTCTAAATAGTGCTCGCGATGGGATACGTATAGCAGCTATACGTTTAAACGATATACGTATATCCGTATAATACGTTTTTCTGCTATACGGATACTTTAGAATATACGTTTAAACGTATCCGGATACGTATAACGCGTATCAGCTAAACGTATATTTAAGAATACGTATATTTAAAGTATACGTATATTCCACGTATCGTATCTAATTTAAATAGTAGACTTCATCAGTCGTATGTCACTGAATTGAGAATAATTTGGAAATCGGTGGTGTTACGACAGGAATCCGCATAGTATGTCTTATATATAAGAGATCGAGCAATAAAAAGCGTATACTTTATAAAACATTTTGCAAAAAGTTCACAAAAAATCAGACTCTTGACTGGCCAATCTCGTTTCACTAACAGTGAAATATACTATATCTGGATTCCGACCAAGATTGTAGAAATCGTAAAAAAGACAGCATAGTAGCACCACCTGTTGAACGATTTACGCACAAAACTAATCAGCACCAATTTCTATCAGGCACTACCTGAAAATATAGGGAGACTGGGGCACATGTGAACATAGCTTTTTTCTCATAACTAGGTTAATTTCTATAAGCAAAACTACTCAATATAGTAAACAGTACTTTTTTTACGCATGGTAATTTTTTAAATTATTTTTATAGCTCTTCTTACTTTTCTTAATAGTTTTATGAATTCAAAAAAATGTTCATATGTGCCCCAACGAAGGGGCAGCTGTGAAACACAAGGGCAACATGTGAACACAAAGAAAAATAATTATTTGACACGTTTTTTATTATCTTTTCCATATGTTACCATAATCATTAGTTGTACTATCTGTTAGATTCACCATAAAGAAAAATATATGTATATTTATTTAGTTTCTGAGTGATATGTTTAAGCAAAATATTATAAAACAAAAATAAATAGATTGTTTTTTTTTGGGGGGGGGAGGGGGGGTTTAGATAATTGATAAAATATTGTTGCAATAAAATAAAAGCTTAAAGAAGTAAACTTGAGAAAATAATATAATTTAAATTTTGCTTAGGGCTTTTTGTTTGAGAGAGGTTTTAGGGAGGGAGCATTTGGATAATATTTGTCGGAAATCTACCGAAAGGCGAAAGATTTTCATTCCTATATTTGCCTTATTTGCCTATAAATTAAGGATAAAAAATTGTTTTCCGTTTATAAGCTTCCTCCAAATTTAATTTCTTTTGCTTTTAAAAGAAAGGGGGGTGGAAGTCAATAATGAAAATTTTACAGTAGTTTAAAAATTTTATTTTCTTAAAATATAATTTTAGTTTCAAAGCACCAAATAACATAGCTGTTTAAGAAATGGAAGTAAACTAATACTACAAATTTGCAACAAATGAAATAGAAAAATTTTCAAAGTTGTTAAACGTAATATTTTTTGCATTAACGATGGATAAAAAATAGTATTGAAAACCGTTAAATAAAATAATATATAACATTTATTGCATTTTAGAAAACATTAAATTTATTTAAATTACAATTGAACATAAACGAGCTTGTTGCTTTTTATGTATTTGCTGACAGATATGTTTGTAAAAGTTTCTATACAAAATCAAGTTTATAAGACAGAAATGTCTTCTATTTCAATAAAATTATAGATAATGGAGCTGGCCTTTTTTTTCATGAAGTTAACTAAAAGGAACAGAATAACTGAGTGATTATTGGAGAATTTAATGCCGTGTTCAGATTTGCTCCAACTAGACTCTTCATAATGGCCCCACACTCCCACAAGAGTTAAAATGACAAATCTTTAACATTTTTCAATTTTAGCAAAACAAATTATCATAAATATTTATTACCCCACTAAAAAAAATCTGTAGAAAATCTATAGCTTTTGGCCCAAAATCTGTGGGAAATCCGAAGGTATTTGGCCCATTATGCAGATATTTTTAAGAATATCTTAAAAAATTCTGCAGATATTTAAAAGGTAATGTTAAGTCTGCAAATATTCTTCAAATTTCTGTAGAATTTCTGTAGAAAGTGGCAATTTCTTCAGATAATCTTAAGATTATTTTTAGTGGGGTAGTATCCACAATATATGTTAAAACATTAATTAAAAAAAAATGAATAAATAAATAAAATTATTCTCTTAGCAAGTTGGAGATTTTACTTTTGAGTTCAGTTAAGCAGTATTTTGGCTCCTGGGGACAAACAAAATGTCGAAGAGCTTCAACAATTTATTTCCAAATGTCTATAGGTGCTACTATCTTTGGTAATTTTTTGAAATAATAAAACATACAATAACTTGTGAAAAATAGCAATGTTCTCATATGCCTCAATTTCACATGTGCCCCAGTCTCCCCCATATATGTTTCTTAATTCTGTGTATTAGGTTTTGAGATAGAGCGCCCACGAATCTCATGCCACACACAGACAAACAAAGTCACAAACTTACAGGCAGATATTTTGTAAAAACATGTTTTTCGGACTCTCTTACCCTTAAAACGTATAAGCCCGTCGAAAGTTTTCCCTTATTAATTAAATACTTTCTTCTTGTAAAGATACAAGAAAATATAAAAAACTAAGTACTGCTCCATAGATCTTCCAAAGAATAGTTTGATTCTACCACAACTAATGTAAGACATTTCATAATAAATAACTGGAAAAAAACCAAAATCTAAACTGAGGAACGTATTCAGATTTTTTTAAGTGCCTTCAAAACAAGTAGTAGCTAAGTAAACACATCGTAGTTCTTCGAACAAAGAAACGCGATGGGGATACTCTACCGGATATTTCTCAATGTCGTTAATCCGCAGAAAAACATTAAAAAATCAAATTTCATACCTTGAACGAAAAACGTTTAAACGTTTATACGTTTAACCGCTTGCATAAGATCCGTATATACGATGTACCGTATATGCTCTTTTGTGCTATACGTATAATCGCCGATGCCGTATTATACGTATAGCAAATCCGTATTTCGCATAATACGTATTATACGTATACTCGTATAAACGTATAATCGAGAGCACTAGTTCTAAATAAAACTCGGTCATAATTATATGATGGAGAATCCAAAAATAAGTTTCCCCTGGCGACTGTGGATTGAGGTCTTGTGTATGAAAGACAAAATATATAATAAAACATTAAAGATAAGACAAATTTATTTTTCTATATAAGTGCCAAATGAGTTGAGACATTTGCCATACCTTTTGATAAGCTTCAAAAAGACCTTCAAGAAAAAAAATCAGGGCTTTGCATACGAAAAAAGCGTTGAACTGATTGTGTGATTTCTGCATTGCTTCCAAAGCTTCAGTCAAGCGTTGTTTTCGTCTACAGTGGTCATGCACGCCCGTCCAGGTCTCGGTCTAACCAACACTTGTTAATGCACCATGCCTCTCTGTGGAAGTCTATGGGCCAGATGTGATGTCAAAATAAAAGGTGCGGGGATACTTTCGCCAATTCAGTAAAGGGCATCATCAAGTGTTCGAGAGATCGAGATCTGGACGGGCGTGCACGACCACTACTGACGAAAACAATGCTTGACTACACCTTTGGAAGAAATGCCGCAATCACACAATTGGTTCAACACTTTTTTCGTGTACAAAGCACTGATTTTTTCCTGGAGGTCCTTTTAAAGCTTATAAAGGGGTATGGAAAATGTCTCAACTCACTTGCCACTTATGTAGAAAAATAAAGTTACGCTTTATCTTTAATGTTTCATTATATCTTTTGTCTTTCATACAGATCTCTGTCTACAGTCGCCAAGATAAAACTTATTTTTGGACTCTCCCTCGTATGTAAATTTGTGGGAAAAAGTACTCTGCCTAATAACTCTGCAACAAATTATTGTAAAAAAAAGGTACAGTCACCAAATAATTGGAAGAGAAGTCTAATTTAAAATTATGCATGCAAAAGTTTTCTTAGTGGGCCATCTACATATTAAAACGAATCCAAACTTTTTTTCAATAGCAATATGCACGTTAGACACCTTAATAAAATTGTACAACAAATTAAGCACCCTTCAATAAACCAAAAAACAAATTTACACGAAATGCATGCGATTTGTTACAGACAAATTAATTATTTCAAAATTAGTCTAATTTAGATGTTGTACCAAAACTGAAATTCGATACTCGATTGCTAAAATACTAGACACAAATTAATTATGTCACTTATATCTTTTTATATTATTAAAATCCATGCGCGTTTCTATGTAAGCCAAAAAACTCGGAAATTACTTGGTGGAGGGTCACGAAATTTGGAACACGTGTAATAGCAACGTGTTATAGCACTTTTGGTTAAAAGTGCTATTACACGCTATTAGTAAAACATGTTATAAGTCAATAATTGACCATTTTTAGGTGCGTTCGTAATTATATAATACGTAGCACCTATAGTGGTCGTTCAGTCCGTCCGTCTGTCCGTCCGTCTGTCCGTCCGTCCGTCTGTCCGTCCGTCCGTCTGTCCGCATATAACAACGCAAAAACTACCCAACCGAATCGTTTGAAATTTAAAATACATAATTATTACATAATTTTGTCGAGTCATTTCAAATTTTATGAAATTCGGATGCATAGATCAATTACAGGGGCAATCAAAAGTATTCCATTACATTACGGTCAATGGGGAAAAAAGTTTCAAATGCATTTTAATCGTTTGAAATTTAAAATACGCAATTATTACATAATTCTGTCGAGTTATTTCACATTTTTTGATAATCGTGTGCATAGATCAATTACAGGGGCAATCAAAAGTATTCCATTACATTACGGTCAATGGGGAAAAAAGTTTCAAATGCATTTTAATCGTTTGAAATTTAAAATACGCAATTATTACATAATTATGTCGAGTTATTTCAAATTTTTTGATAATCGTGTGCATAGATCAATTACAGGGGCAATCAAAAGTATTCCATTACATTACGGTCAATGGGGAAAAAAGTTTCAAATGCATTTTAATCGTTTGAAATTTAAAATACGCAATTATTACCCAATTATGTCGAGTTATTTCATATTTTTTTGATAATCGTGTGCATAGATCAATTACAGGGGCAATCAAAAGTATTCCATTACATTATGGTCAATGGGGAAAAAGTTTCAAATATATTCTATACGTTTGAAATTTAAAATACATAATTATTACATAATTGTGTCTAGTTATTTCAAATTTTATGAAAATCGGATGCATAGATCAATTACAGGGACAATAAAAAGTATTCCGTTACATTACGGTCAATGGGAAAAATGTTTCAAATGCATTTTAATCGTGTTACACACATGCGAACTTTATAAAATTTATATGCAACTATAAAGTACATATTATAATATACATCTTACATAATTTGTGGTGCAAAGAACATTTGTTATTGATTGACAAGGCCACACAAAAGTATTCCATTACATAATGGTATAGGAAGAGCATTGTTTGATGAGCGTTTTAATTGTAATTCACTATTTACAATTTTATGAGATTGATAAATGAAAGTAATATTTTTAAAACTTCGTTATCGTACGAACGCACCTCATTTGCTACGCTTCACGTGCAATTTCCAACTTGTTAACGAAAAGAGAGGGCTATAAAGCAACTTGAAAGCCGAGCTAATGAGACTGAGGAAGAAGCTGCTACAAGAAGATTTGTCTGAACAGGGAAAAACGAATGACACAGACGAAGACAAAAACTGCTTCGAGATATGAAGCTTCATTACAAACAGGGACTTTTTCAGATTTTTGGGTAATTTTGGACGTCGTGACATAGAAACAACGACTCTCAGTGAAATTCTAATTACGTGGATTAGAATATCAAAACCGAATCGAAACTAATCTGAGAATCGAAAAAAAAAAAAAAACGCTTGCTTCAAATTAAACATATTTAAAAGTAACGGCATCTATCTTCAAAATTTGAAATTAATTATTCCATTCCCTTAAAGAAAGCTTTTTATTGTGAGTAGCATTTTAGTCCAAACCACACTCCTGTATGATAATTACTTGATATTATATTGAATTTAAAAATGTGCCATCGACTTTCAGAATCCTGTATTTTAAAACGTTATTAACGTTGGCACAAATACATTGTTTGCAACGGAGACTAATATATTGAGTACTCTTGCTTATCCCGTCGACCAGAAAACTGTCACCAAACTGTAAGATTAACAGCCAATAATGGATGACCGCGAATGTCATATTCAATGACATTAAATACGATACACCTGTTTAAATCGTCATTAAGTGATTTTTATTTAGACTTTTTAACTATATCTTTATTACTATTCTACTAATTATATGTTTTCCATTATTTAAAATGAAATTATGCCAATATGTACAATTTGGCTATTAGTTTGGTTATTTGTCTAATTTGGCGAAATTGGTCGACGGGATAACCAAGTAGTACCATATATTGTGTAGTATCGTTTTTCTTCAGAAGGAATTATTCTACATGTACAAGTGGGAAAATGCATGAAAGTTAATGAAAAAAGTTATAACAATTTTTCCATGAATCCGGGCACTGTCATTGATATACTCAAGGCCGGAGGAAACGAACTGTAACGTCCTCACTAATCGACTGGCTCGTCACCAGTGTTGGAATTTACACCGAAAAATTCTGAATAGCAATTTTATTTAACTTTATTTGTGGAATATCTATCATTTTAGAAAACAATTATACCTATTTAAACTAACTGGTAATAATTTAAAATCCCCCCCCCTAAAAAAATCAGCCAGATGCGGCAATATTGTGGTATTCCGCATCTGCTAAATTTTTATTGAAGATTTCTGAATTCTCACCTGGAAGTTTAATCAGTTATTATTGTTTTATAAAATTATAGATATTCCACAAATTAAATAAAAGAAAATTGATATTGAAAAATTTCCGATGTCAATTCCAATGCTAGTGAGAAATCGATCAATCACGAGACTAATGGAAAAGACAGGATACCATTTCATGACACGTATCTGTTTTTAAAGACCTGTGGAGTCACGTGATGCTGGAATGCACCAATGCAGAACTACTAAAAAGAGCATCACATCAATTTAGTGATCTGTAAAAAAGTACATTTCAGATGCTCCGCGGTAGCCTGTGTTTTTCGTTAGACTCGGTCGATCAGTGATGACGTCACAACTCATGTATTCTAGACTTGGGTCCTTCGATGGTAGCAGTCCAGTTCCTTTGCTTATTATTTACTCATTAGGTTGCCTGAATCACCTCGATGGTTGCTAAACCATGGAAAGATAGAGGAAGCCGAAAATGTGCTATTTCGAGCAGCTGAAATAAATGGAGTAAACATTTCTGAGGAGGAAAAGACAGTGCTAAGAAAAAGAATGACAGAAAAAACTGAAGTAATGAATAAATGCATTTTCCATTTTATATCTACTGTTTAATTATTACATGCTTCATTAGTATTGTTTGTTTAATTTTTTTCAGAGATTACTTAAGATATAATTCTGTTCATCTATGAACTTTACGGAAGGAACTTTACTTTCAGCCCGGAATTGTTGATGACAGTCACATGACTTAAAATTTTAGATGAATTGATGATGAGCTAATATATAAACCAGGGCCAAAATTTTCTGTCCTGCATAAAATCTTTGGTTAAACTTTAAGTGTACCCATATGATGAGGAATCTCAAATTGATACTTATATATTTTATTGACATAACAGTTAGGAGATATTTATGGAATAACATATAAATATCAATAAATTTAATGGACAAAATTAAGTGCAAAGGAAAACGCATATGCGCCAAAGTTTCAGGCCACCTTCGCAAATTTAGGAAAAATGGAATTGTAGTACAAAATAACAATGATCAACAACATTTACCATTAGTATTTTATCACGATACATTTATTAATTAGTACTCCGGCGCAGAAACGTGACATTGATACGATCGATATTTGAAGAGCATCTATGGTACCTTTTTTTCCGTACTTCTTGCAGTTTTTTGGAAATTTCGGCTTAGTTGGAATATTTTTAGTTCCGCCAACTTATATTAAACGTATTAAATATTCAACGTTTGCAAACTTATTTTCATAGATTTTCTATTGGATTAATCTCAGGCGTTTGGGCTGGCCATTTCAAAAGCGGATTTTTTTTTTTTCAAATACCATTACATGAGAGCTTGCATGAATTCATTAAATCGTGGCCACTTTAAAACAAATAGTTATGACCACAATTTTTCTTCTAATAAGGCAACAGACATTCTTGCAAGATATCCTTATGCAGTACATCATTCATCTTGCCGCAGATTTCAAATAATGGACCAACAAATTTTGAAGAAAACACTCCCCACATTTAACGTGTCCTCTGGCATGCTTCATTATAGGAAAACATATGTTGAATCATAACTTTTGCTGTTTGGTCATCAGACGTAGTGTTTGCCATCACTCCCAAAAAAGTTTGGAATTCGATTGATGGAAAAATAGAACTTTTGTCTAGTTTTTACTTGACCAGACTTTGTGTTCCTTGGAAAACGCGTCGGGTACGTTGGTATTTTTTTAACTCTGAAATTTTTTTAACACTTACTCTTCCTTAAAATTTTGTATCACGTCAGCATCTTGATACGGTAGACTGACTTATTTCAGCAATATTTTCATTCCGTAAATCGCGGGATATTGCCACGGCATTTTTATGTGGGGCATCAACTGTTTTCCCCCTAACAATTTCTTCCACTAAAATAGACATTTTCCGGGGTCCCCAGGATGTCAGAAAGTTCAGAAGATCATGGCCATCTTTATATAATTTTTAAATATCGTTTACAGTCGGTTTACCGATCGATAACTTTGCCGCAAAATCTCGAGAAGATTGGCCTTTTTAGCAACAAACTAATTACTCATTTACGGACAATAATCATTGAATTTTTCATTTTTGTCTTAAAACTATGCTATTCATTTTGATTCATTCCCAAACGCGACCAAAAAACGCTTTACCGATAGGAAAAAAACCCAAGGAATGATGAGTGGCCAGAAACTTTTACGCACACGAACTTCTAATTCTGCCAGTTTTCATGAATTGTCTTCAGTATCCAATCAAAATGATCATGTGGTCAGAGGCCATTCACATATTCCTAACTTTTGAAACAATTGTACCTCTTCTTCGCTGAAACCTTCTGGTAAATAAATCAAAGAAACTAAATGGCCGGAAACTTTTTACCGCCACTGTATATTACTATTTTTTTATAGTACTTTGAAATTGCACTTTATTTCATTACCTCCCCTCCCCTCGAAAAATAAGATAATTCTCATTTTTCACTTTTGTTGAATAATTTCTGTTTGTGCAGTCAAGCTTCTGATGGACACAAAAAGATGGTTTACCGGTCTCGGTGGGAGCGTCAATTTCAATGACAGTTTTTGGAAAGAAATACTTGTTTAGCGCGCTATGCGTTACACTATGCGTTACACTATGTTTTATTATATTGCGATTTTGTAATTCAAATAATGAAGAATAAAATTTTACCTTTTCATCAGTAAAAAGAAAAAATGTAAGCTATATATATATATATATATATATATATATATAACATAGCACGAAACTAATTACTCTTTTTCTCTGTATATCTTCACATGCTGTACTACAGTTTATTCTAAATTTTAAATTTCCACATTTAATTTTACATTTATTTCAACCAGTGTTTTGTACAATATTTTCAGACATGCAAAGTTGGTAAAAAAAAGGCCAAAGTATGCGATTTACTGAAGACGCCTGGATTGAGAATGATTACATTAATTATCTTTTTTACTTGGTAAGAAAAAAATTTCTTTATGTGCAATAACTTGTGTATTTTATAAAATTTTACATTTCTGATGCATCACAAAAACATATATATGTTACAGGCCAAACCCGAGTTTAGGCCAAACCGGTCTATCCTAATGCCTATCGGATAAACTAGTTTTTCCTAGACCAAATCGGTCTATCCTAACGCCCATCGGATAAACTAGTTTTTCCTAGGCCAAACCGGTCTATCCTAACGCCCATCCGATAAACTAGTTTTTCCTAGGCCAAACTAGTCTATCCTAAGGCCCATAGGACAAACTAGATTTTCCTAGGTCAAACTAGTTTTGCCTAACTCTTATAGGATATACTAGATTAGACTGCTGTTTATTGGTCTGAACTAGTTTATCCTAGGCCAATTCAATTTGGCGTGATTTTATTGAATTCAATGACCGCCTCAATGTCAACATTCTTGTTTGTCCTAGGCTGATCTAGTTTATCGTAGGCCAATGTAGTTTTACGTGCTTTTAACTCACGGGTATCAAAGCCGGAGAAATAATGGGCTCGCAGCTTATGTATGTACGCATGTATGTACGTATGTACGTAGGTATGTGCGTAACGCAATAACTCTAGATAGAAATAATGTAATTTGACGTTTTTTATCTCATCAGGCTACCAAAGCCTGAGAACTAATGTGCCGTAGGTTCTGTATCTATGTATGTACGTAAGTACGTAACGTAGAGGTCTGCACGTGCCCGTGGCCCGGCCCGCGGGCCGGGCCGGGCCGGCGGAATTGTTTTGAATTTTCTAACGGGCCGGGCCGACAAACAACATAAACGGGCCGGCCCGGCAAAAAAATTGAACGGGCCAGACGGGCCGATAAAAAAATTTTCGGGCCTGCCAGCCCGTTCTCAAGATTTAAGCAAAAACGATAAAATATGAGCTATTTCCAACGAAAATGGTTTTAACGAGAATAAGTTGTAAATGTGGCCATACTAGTTTGACAGCGTCAATATAAAAATGCATAGTGTATCGGCATCGGAGAATTGCATTATGCGTAACCCGTTTTAATATTTTTTAGCTGACTCATGCCGGTCCGAGATCACGCTTGCATTGTTTTTCTACATATAGACTGGCCGGACCGGTACTAGACTTAATTATTGGCAGAAAACACGATTTGTAAAATTATTAACAGCGATAAAGAACTTATGTTAGCTTAGTCTTCTGATATATACTTCTTGATGATTTTTAAATTAATTTCTCAATAATGCGAAAGTTTGACACATTTTCTGATTAATTTTAAATTGTAAAAGTATAAAAGTCATAAGCCTAACTATTGAAGGGATTTGGAATCGAATAGCGTTTTTCATTTTTGGTAAATAAAATACTTGTATAACCTTGTTGAGATATAATAGTTTCTCAAATGATTGCAGGTTTTTCTCCCTTCCCTTGCTATTACTTCCGGAAATTCTATTCATAAAGCTAATTATGACAGTATTTTATTTGGTTGCAGTATTCTTAAATTGCTTGTATCAAAAAATGGATAACGCCATTCGATTATATAGTTTCTGAATAAAGATATCTGCTAATCTTATGGGTTTCTGAGGGAAAAAAATGAATTTAGAAATGTATCAGAAAGGAGCTTCTTTGAATTTAAGAATGAATTTGGATTTGAAATCTATAATAAAATGATATAGAAATATATTTATAAATCTTCTTTTATTAAACAGCTTCAAAATTAACGATGTTTTTAACTTTCTTTCTATTTTCTTTTATTCTAAGCCATATATGAATCTTTATTCGAATGTTAAAAGCCTAAGAATCTAAGTAATCATTAATATTGTTAATGTGTATTTGCTGTAAAATATATTGTAAAATCATTCCATAGATATGTATGCAGTCTTCTTTAAAGGAATCTTAGTTATATGATAAAAATCTGATTTTTTTAGAAATTGTAGAAATTGCAACGGGCCAAAACGGGCCGGGCCGGGCCTGTTTTCGCTGATTTTTGTACGGGCCGGGCCCGGGCCGAAATTTTGAGTTCTACAATGGGTCGGGCCGGGCCTAGAAATTCCGGCCCGTGCAGACCTCTAACGTAACGCAATAATTCTTGATAGAAACATTCGATTTGCATCAAACATTCAATATAGGTTTATTCTTATGAGGAGCTTTTCTGATTAATTTGGGAGGTCATTGGAGAAGAATAAGGGGGAGGGGAGAGAACGAGAGGCTGATTCACCCTTTCCCTTAATTCAAATAAATGGGTTTCCATGCATTATTAGCATATTTTATTCAAATTTTAGATATAGAAGCATTCTCGTGAGGCACCTCCATGATTAGTTGTGAGTGTTCATTGTTTAAATTTAAAGGGGGGGGGGAGAATAGGGGTAACGCCCCATAATTTATATAAATGCTTTTTTCAGGCAGAATTTACTGATTTGCTTCAAATTTTAGAAAAAAATTCATTCTGGTAAAGCGCTTAACCTAATTAGTTTTGGGGGTTAATTGAATACGAACAACAGGAAGAACGGGGGGGGGGGATCCCGCCTAATTTTGGCAAATGATTTTTTCATGCAGAATTACCGATTTGCTGCAAATCTTGCATTTGTTCATTCTGATGAAGCGCTTCACTGATTAATTTTGGTATTTTTTCGGTTAAATATAAGGGGGAAACTTACAATTTCTTTCTTTCTTTAAATTAGATAAATTGGTTATAATACAGAATTATCCAATTTGCTTAATATTTTGGACATGAATTCATTTGATCAGGCGCTTCTTTAATTAATTTAGGTTTTTTTTTTTTTTTTTTTTTTGGTTAAGTATAATGGGGTGGTGGACGTTTTATTGCCTTCCTTAAATTAGATAAATGGATTTTTATGCAGATTTATCCGATTTGCCGTAAACTTTGAATATATTTTTTTCTTTTATAAGGCGAATCCCTGAATTGTTTTGAGGGTTTAATGATTAAGTATAAAGGGAGGAATGGGGATTGCCCTCCTTAAATCAGATGAATAGTTTTTTGAGCAGAATTGTCTGATTTGCTTCAAAGTTTGGACAATTGTTTAATTTTATAAAGAGTATATGTGATTAGTTTTGGGGTTCAATGGTTAAATAAATTGGGAAAAATGGGAAAAAAATCCAACTTACTTTATTTTTCGAAGTTGTTGTTCTTTAAAAGAATAAGGCTGTAATCCACAATTAATGTAAACAGCCTGTGAATGTAAAGCCATCAATTTAATTGGGCAATATTCTTTTTAATATTGATCCCGACTATTTCTCCATAGCTAACCTTGTGCAAAGTGGTTTTGTCATCACCCTTATATAATGTATTTTATTCGAAAGGTTGTAGAATACTGTCAGAGGTTTGCACGGGCCGGAATTTCGTGGCCCGGGCCCCGCCCTTCCCGAAGGAAAGTTATTTTGTCGTGACCCGGTGTAAAAATGAAAAGTTCTGCCCGAGTCCTGCCTGTACAAAAATCAGTGAAAAGAGACTCAGTCCGGCTCAATCTGTCCCTACTCGATTTCTGCAAAAAATTCAAATTTTATTTAACATACAATTAGATTCCTTAAAAAATACTGCATACATATTTATGGGATAAATTTACAAGGTATTTTTAAATTACGATGTATTCACGGAATGGTAAATACACAATGTATTATTGATTTAGATTCTTAAACCTTTCAATATTCAAATAGGGAATCATTAAATAATTAATGTATTTTAGAACTAAAGAAAAGAAGGATAGTTATAAACATCATAACTATTGAATCTGTTCAGTAAAAAGTAGATTTGTGAATATGTTTCTCTGTCATTCTTTAAGGCTTTTCTCAAATCCAAAATAGCTACACCCTAGAGGTCTGCACGGGCCGGAATTTCCAGGCCCGGCCCGGCCCGGCCCGGCCCGTAGGAAAGTTATTTCGGCCCGGCCCGTTGTAAAACTCAAAAGTTCGGCCCGGGCCCGGCCCGGCCCGTTTAATTTTTTATATTTTAGGCCCGGCCCGGCCCGTACAAAAATCAGCGAAAACAGGCCCGGCCCGTTTTGGCCCGTTACAATTTCTACGATTTCTAAAAAATTCAGATTTTTATCATATAACTAAGATTCCTTTAAAGAATACTGCTTACATATCTATGGAATGATTTTATAGTATATTTTACAGCAAATAGACATTAACAACATTAATGATTACATAGATTCTTAGGCTTTCAACATTCGAATAAAGATTCATTAAAAAATTAATATGGCTTAGAATAAAAGAAAAAAAGAAAGAAAGCTAAAAACATCGTTATTTTTGAAGCTGTTTAATAAAAGAAGATTTATAAATATATTTCTATGTCATTTTATTATAGATTTCAAATCCAAATTCATTCTTAAATTCAAAGAAGCTCCTTTCTGATACATTTCTAAATTCATTTTTTTCCCTCAGAAACGCATAAAATTAGCAGATATCTTTATTCAGAAACTATATAATCGAATGGCGTTATCCATTTTTTGATACAAGCAATTTAAGAATACTGCAAACAAATAAAATACTGTCATAATTAGCGTTTTGAATAGAATTTCCTGAAGCAATAGCAAGGGAAGGGAGAAAAACCTGCAATCATTTGAGAAACTATTATATCTCAACAAGGTTATACAAGTATTTTATTTACCAAAAATGAAAAACGCTATTCGATTCCAAATCCCTTCAATAGTTAGGCTTATCACTTTTATACTTTTACAATTTAAAATTAATCAGAAAATGTGTCAAACTTTCGCATTATTGAGAAATTAATTTAAAAATCATTAAGAAGTATATATCCGAAGACTAAGCTAACATAAGTTCTTTATCGCTGTTAATAATTTTACAAATCATGTTTTCTGCCAATAATTAAGTCTAGTACCGGTCCGGCCAGTCTATATGTAGAAAAGTAATGCAAGCGTGATCTCGGACCGGCATATTAAAACATAATGTAATTCTCCGATGCCGATACACTGTGCATTTTTATAAACGTGCATTTTATATTGACGCTGTCAAACTAGCATGGCCACATTTATACTTGTTCTCGTTAAAACCATTTTCGTTGAAAATAGCTCATATTTTATCGTTTCTGCTGAAATCTTCAGAACGGGCCGGCAGGCCCGAAAATTTTTTTTATCGGCCCGGCCCGGCCCGTTGAAAAAACTATTCTAAATCTGCCGGCCCGGCCCGTTAGAAAATTCGAAACGATTCCGCCGGTACGGGCCACGGGCCAGGCCCGGGCCCGTTCAGACCTCTACTACACCCTAACACATTTAAGAACGAATCCATTTTCGGAAATGCATAAGATTAACAGGCATTCTCATTCAGAAAATATGTAATCGAATGGCGATAACCATTTTTTCATAAAAGCGATGTACCTTTGATAAAATACTATTAAAGCTACGTTTTGAATCGAATTTCCGCTTACGACTTAACGAAAAAGAAAAACTTGACGCCGTGACAAAAATAGCTTATATGTTGACAGGTAATTAATTTCTCAAAAATGGAAAACGCTGTTCGATTCCAAATTATGTTCAGCTCCGACCTGGCTCAAATATGCAATAAAATAAAATAAATAAAAAAATAAATTAATAATAATAATAATAATAATAATAATAATAAAGGCAAGTCTTATCTCAGTTGGCACGAGTCTGCAGAAAAAAAAAAAAGTAAGCAAACACCATGTCCAATGCATCATGTCTCTACGGTAGACATGTTAAATTTCTGTATTGATGTTATAAGCAATGACTCTTTACTCACATTTATACTTATTCTTGTGAAAGACTGTTTTTACCGGCCAAACCCATTTTCAAGCCAAATTAGATTTTATCCTAACGCCAATTGGATAAACTAGTTTTTCCTACGCCAAACTTGTTTATCTAAATGTCCATAGGATAAACTAGTTTTTCCTAGGTAAGAGGGTAATCCTTCATTTTTCCCTTCATACTTAACTATTAAACCCCCAAAACTATTCAGGGAATCACCTTATCAGAAAGAACCTATATTCAAAATTTGAAGCAAATTCGTCAATTCTGCGTCAAAAACCATTTATCTAAATTATGTTGTTACCCTACATTGCCCTTTCTTTTAGACTTAAAGAATAAACATCCACAACTGTTCACGGAGGCGCCTTTTCACAATAATCCTATACTAAAATTTTAAATGAAAACCGATAATTCTGCATAATAAATCTATTTTTCTAAATTAACGGTGGAGGATTAGCCTCCCGTTCGCCCCCCTTTAATCTTATCCAATGAATTCCCAAAATTAATCAGAAAAGTGCCTTATTAGAATGAACCTACATTCAAAATTTAAAACAAATCGGATATCTCTATCAAGTGTTATCGCGTTACGTACATACGTATATACATGCGTACATACATGCGTGCATGCATATACAGAGCCTGTGAACCCATTATTTCTCTGGCTTTCACGCCCGTGAGCTAAAAATACGTAAAACTACATTGGCCTTGGATAAACTAGATCAACCTAGGACAAACAAGAATGTTGGCGTTGACGCGGTTTTTGAATTTAATAAAATCACGACAAATTGAATTGGCCTAAGATAAACTAGATCGGCCTAGGATAAACTAGTTCAGACCAATAAACAGCAGTTTAAACTAGTATATCCTTATAAGAGTCAGGCCAAACTAGTTTGGCCAAGGAAAATCTAGTTTGTCCTATGGGCCTTAGGATAGACTAGTTTGGCCTAGGAAAAACTAGTTTATACGATGGGCGTTAGGACAAATCGGTTTAGCCTCGGAAAAATTAGTTTATCCAATGGGCGTTAGGATAGACCGGTTTGGTCTAGGAAAAATTAGTTTATCCGATGGGCGTTAGAATAGACCGGTTTGGCCTATAACATATATACGTACGTTGTAACCGATACTTGAGGACACTAGAGAGCAAGCCCTTATTACCGAATGGGTAAATCGGGACTTTGTCCATGGGCCCCCAAATCTATTAATCATCTGAATATTAAATCATAAAATATTTACTTTATTTTTCCAGTTCCAACTCTTCCATATGCTGAAGTTATTAAATTCATCTTAAAGTAAGATAAGGAATTGCTAAAGTTATATAAAAGAGTTTTGTTGTATACTAAAGAAAAAAAAGGTGTACTTTTATTAATTAAGGTATTTAATTTAGAATTGATAGAGCTAAGAATTTTCTTCTATTTATATCCAAGGTGTGAAAATATGTTTATGCATTACACATATAGATGCATGTGATTATTAGTTCGATTTGAATAACATTGCAAATATTCGAAAGGGGCCCTTTAATTTATCTTTTCCCAGGCCCCAATTAGTCATAATCGGAGCTTGCTAGGGAGGGTTGACCCTAGGGGACACTTGATCCATCCTTGAATTTTTATATTTATAAGACTTTGAGTTTTACCAACAGTTGGCAACCAAAGCTAATGCAATATCTTAGTTTCAGGTTTTGCTTCATGTAGATAATTGAAACAGATAAAGAAAAAGTTCGGTATCTTCGGCTTAAAAAGTGTAGTTGAAATTTTTTTAAAATATATTCTAAAATAAAATATATCATAGAAATTTATGTAAGTACGTTTTAAGTAATTCAGACATATTGATCTTTCATTTCAGGCATAAAATAGAATATTTTTATTTTGATCAATAAAAATGCTGCATAATACAGTGAAGTATTCATTTTCTATAAAAGCGGTGGAGTAACAATGCAGCAAAAGTTTCAGATTTTTAAGTGTAGCATTCAGCTGTAAAATGCAGTCGTTAAATCCCATATTTACCGCCTGCGCTCATTTGTTGGCTGTCAGAGGTTTGGTGGCGAGCTGCAATTAGCCTCTAACCTGGCTGCGTCGTGTTTAGACTTAACGCGAAAAAAAATTCTTTGGTTAAGTCAAAGTGGAATAAATTTTGATGTTTTTCATTTTGAAATACTAAGCATAAGAGCCTTAATTGATAATTTTGTCATAATAGAAGATCTTCATTATATTTTTTTGCTTGCAATAAATTTCAAATAAATTTTTCTTCATTTTGAAATACTAAGCATGAGAGCCTTAATTGATGAGTTTTTGATAATAAATGATCTTTATTATATTTTTCTACTTACATAAGGATTAAAGTACAATTATTTGGACAACTGAGTTTTATTGAAATAATATTTTGTTAATGTTAGGTTAAAATAATATGTATTTGGTTAGATATTATTATATGCATTTTTTATTGTAACTAATTTTGTAGGTATATTATAAGTCAAATGCAGTTCCTTCGTAAATATTTTCTTTCGCCGAAATTCGACGGCTTAGACCTTTTTTTTAAATTTAAAAACGCAATATTCTGTCTTTAAACTGTCTGAAAAATCGAGCCATTTGGAAAATGATTGCAGTTCTCGATCGAGATTGGACCTTGTGGTGTCCGTATTTTATTTTATTTATGATCGGTCCAGGAATATTAAACTTTAATTTATGCCGTAAGTGATACATAACTCTGTTTTTACACAATCCACGTTTTTGCTCATTTTTATTAAGCCAATGGGGAACATTAAAGCATTTTTCTTTGGGCAATGGATGTCCGCATTTTATTTTTTTATGAAATTCTTTGCATTTAAAATAATTTTTATCTGTTAGCAAATCAAAATATTGTTGTTAATAAAGAGAAAAGTAAAAAAAAAAACATGTTACAAAATGGGTAGACGCAAAATATCAGATATGGAAAAAACCGAATCCGAAGAAAGACTTCGTATGAAAGATCATCTTTTAAAACAAAAAAATTCTAATTATTAAACCCATAGACTATGAAATATGCGACGGTCACGAAAATACGAACAATCTAAATTTAAACCATTTGATTCTAAAAGACAATTTCTTTTTCTTTTAATATAGAATTTATTTATAAATCTTAATTCCTATAGTTTTTGAAAAAAATTAATATTCCAAATGGTTGTTGTAATTTGTTAAAGTATGTATTTTTTTATTTTCAAGGAGTGTGAATGGTGTTGTTTATCATGGGCTTTCCCATAATACAAATGAACTTGCCGGAAACCCTTTTGTCAATTTTGCTTTGTACGGAATTGTTGAAATTCCCGGTTACATATTTGTTTTGTGTACAGTTGGAAAACTTGGGAAACGAAATCTGATTAGCTGGAGCATGTTCATCAGTGGAACAGCTTGTTTCGTCACCTACCTACTTCCATCGAGTGAGTATGAACTTATATTAGTAAAAAGGGTGGTGGGAGGGGGGGGCTGTACTTTGTGTGAATGTACAGGGTGATCCAAAAAAATTTGACAAAATGACACGGCTAATCAAGCTTGCAACAAGGGTAAAAAATCACATAGGAACATAGGGTCTCAAACTACTTATTTATCACAAATGCAGAGTGTTTCATTCTACAGTCACCGCAAAAAAAATCTTGACACTTGCGATTTTAGACGTTTTGTTAAATATCTAGAAATATACGAAAGTAATTATTCTGAAACTCCAGGTATGTAAACAAAATAGTACAAGTCATATATTTTCGCAAAGAGTTTTCTCCAAAATCCAATAGGAGACCGTCAACAAATTGAAAAAGAACGAATATCTTTTGAATCACCCTGTCAAAACTAATGTAGCAATAACGTTCAAACTTCAATTTTGATTAAGTCGGTTATGGTAATAAACTGTATTTATTTATATATAGATAGCATGTATAGTCGTAGAGAAATTTAGGATTTAAAAAAAAACGGTCCCAAATTTTGCAAAGTTTTTTGCTTATTATTTTCAGAGTTCTTAATATAAAACAATGTTCTTTTCAGGAAATATGAGAAACAACATTGTACATAATACCCTGTAATCAAAATGAAAAAATATTAATAATTGTATGAAAAATGAACAGGTTTACTAAATAAATTTTCACTGCGCATGCGTCAACTTTATAAAAATTTCATTTGCATACTGTGTTAGCTAAGTGTATTGAGCAACTTTTGTTAAAATTTTACAATCATAGCTTGAAAATTCTCAAAGTTATCATCGAAAGAATTAGATGAAAATCCGTTATTCCCGAAATGAAGCAAAATGATGAGGAGCTGTATCCAAATATACGTGCACTATTGTGTGGACACTAATCAATGGAATATGGATACAGTCCCTCATCCCTTAATATTCCAGTATATTTAACACACAAAACACCGCGAGAATATTCTCTATCCAATAAAGCAATTAACAAAAAAATCCACCGGGTAGTTTTTGAAAACACTCGGGACGTACTTTTAGGGCTTACTGCTTTATAATATATATGATATTATATAATAATTTATGATGATGATATGATGCATATAAAGTATTTCTGCAACTAAAACTATACCTCTAAAATAGGCAGCTTAGAAATTAACTACTGTCCAAGATAAGTAGGGATATCTTTTAATTAGGTATATAGCTAAAAATGCTAATATATATATTTTAATTGAAGAGAAAAAACTTCTTTAAAACACCATAAAATAAATTAAATTGCTCAAGGCCTTTCGAAAGAACTTAGTCTTTCTTAGTCAGGCGCAAAAAGACGTGCTTCTACTATGAATATAGCGGCACGACATTCATAAAGACGAAGAAAGACTAAATTCTTTCTAAAGGCCTTGCGCAATTTAATTTATTTTATGACGTCTTTTTGCGCCTGAAGAAGAAAGACTAAGTTCTTTCGAAAGGCCTTGCGCAATTTGATTTATTTTATGACGTCTTTTTGCGCCTGATGAAGAAAGACTAAGTTCTTTTAAAAGGCCTTGCGCAATTTGATTTATTTTATGACGTCTTTTTGCGCCTGATGAAGAAAGACTAAGTTCTTTCGAAAGGCCTTGGGCAATTTGATTTATTTTATGACGTCTTTTTGCGCCTGACGAGGAAAGACTAAGTTCTTTCGAAAGGCCTTGCGCAATTTAATTTATTTTATGATGTTTTAAAGAAGTTATTTTTTTTTCTCTTCAATTGTATAACACCAGTTTCAACTTATTACCTGGATATATATTTTATTTTCAGATCCATGGTGGCTGAGTACTGCATTTGCAATAATGGGAAAGTTATTCATTACGATGTCTTATAGCCTTGTTTTCATATATGCCAGTGAATTATTTCCCACAGTCGCACGAAATATTGGTATGGTGTCAGCAAGTGTCTGTGGAAGAGTATTAATGTTAATTGCACCGTTTATGAGAGAACTGGTAAGTTTATACTTTCGACTGCTATACCTACATTTTTCATGAATTTACTTTAATAAAGTTTCGTTCTGTCTGTGTGTGTATGTTTGTGATTTCTACCGAAATCATTGGATACAGAGATTTGAAAATATGTATGATAATAGTACAAAGCAATTTCTGGCGCACAATAAGCTCTTATTTTTAATTTTTTTATAAATAACCAAGATAAAAAAAACCTCTATCATTGCGAATTCCGCGATTTACACGAGTAACGTAAAAGAAGCAAAATTTGTTCAATCCACGAATTCTGTGATTTGTTTTTATTTATAATGTAATTCTATATTAAAAAAAAATGTAATTTAACAAATTACAACGACTATTTGGAAAATTATGTTTTCAAAGAATAAAACTTTAGACTTATAAATAAATTCTACATTAAAACAATAAAAATAAATTAACTATAGATGATGTAAAACATATTTCAGTTTTAAGATTTGTAAGACACGCTTTTATTTTATATAAATTGACATTGTTCACATCCGCTGGAGAATAGAACATTTATAAGTCTTACTCCATATAAGAATCACCCAGGCTGTGATTAAATGGTAAACAGATTTTTCTTATTTTTTTTTTCGCGGTGAGATGACCATTAAAAAGAAAGAAATCCAAATTATTAATACCATTGGTTTCAATTTAGTGGGTGGGTGGGGGGGGGGGGGGGGGGGCAAAGGTCAGTGTCTCGCCCCGCTTGAAAAATTGAAATTTTATATTCTGTATCGTATTTCTCAAAGTATGCATTGAAGTTTTCCTACAAAACAAATAACATGATTGTATTATATAAAGTTGGCCCTTTGCTATTCAAAAATAAAAATTATGGAATATGGGTAGTGCAGTGAGCTTCAAAAGTTGATTTTTTTCCGAAATTTCACTAAGGTTTTGACGCATGTAGCTCTTTATATTAAAATCATCACATCATTTTTAACTGTTGTATGCTTCCCCATGGTGAAATAAAACACAAGTAGATCAGTCCATGGTCAGAATTTAATGTATTCCAAAATTTTATGCCAAATTTCCCAAAAATTTGCCTTTTTTATTGAGGCATATTTATTATATGAGGCCTTATTTATTTTTATTTTAATTTTTTTTTTTTGCCTTTTTAAAGGGAGGTATACCAGACATGCATTAAAGTCAGAAGCTAGTAAATTTAAGATAGAAATGTAAAATAACTATTCGCCTTAAAAAATCACCACATATAATCATGGCCACTAAAGTAATGTTCATAGGGCAATAGAAATCGCATTTAGGAAATATGCTTCACACGGCCGTAGCATTCATTCACTGCCAAGATTAAAACATTCCACAACATTTCACAATGCATACATTTTATTATTCTAACACAAATGTGTTATTTATTGTTGGTTGGTTGGTTGGCAAATACTGAGACGTATGCTACTATCAGTTAGGGAGGCTTTTGTCTCGAAACTCCAGGGTAAACACTAAGCTAAACAACCCGGGTCAAATCATGTACGACACAGGCGAACGAGAGAAAAAAAACAACAGTAGGTCCACACAGGCTGTCAGCTAGAGCGGTCAAAAAAGATGGGGAAGAGCCACACGTGAAAATCGGATTAGGGCCGCAACACCATGAGGAGATGAGAGAGCTACAGACATGATCTCGCTGTAGCTCGAGGAGGCAGGCAACTTGAGCGACAAAAGCAGCTGTCGGCGAGGGTCATTGAGTACCATGCAATGCAGGAGAACGTGCTCCAGGGTATCCAACTCAAAACAATGCCTACACAGCGGGGAGAAAACTTGGTTCATACGAAAGAGACGCTGCTGGGTGAGGATCATCCTAGCCCTCCATCGGGCAATAAGCACATCCGTTAGCCTGGAGGGGGTCCACAGAGAATAAGACCGGTCAGTGGTGAGGTGAGGGTAAGTAGATGCGTAGTCACTGTTAAGCCATGAGAAGTCATTTTCAATGAGCCAGCTCTTCTTAATGTGAGAGCGTAGGTCCTCCGGAGAAATCCAAGGGATGGACTGGCATAGGAAAGGACCATTTTTGGCCAGAACGTCAGCCCTCTCGTTCGGGACGATACCCTTATGAGCGGGGCACCAGACCAAAGTGACGGAATAAGCCCCTACTACTCAAGACCGAAATGCTATGGATCAGATGGAGAATGACCTTAGGTGAACGAAGTGAATATGCCTGGAGAGCTCGCAAGACAGACAAGCTATCCGTTAAAAGAAAAATAGTCTTGTGAACCGATGGAAGATGAGTAATGGCCAACCAGAGTGCGATTGCCTCGGCGGTGAAAATGGAATTACAGTGATGGAGCAAGGCAGCCACGGCACGGTCGGAGTCGGCATCAATTGCCGCCACCGATGTCTTCGCAGAGTCTTTGGAGGCGTCGGAGGAAAGGACAGTACAGGAGCGGTGGGCCTCGCGCTAGCGGGCCCATTCGCTCGTTATTTATTGTACAGGGTGGTTAGTTATTAACGTCAGGTGTTCAGAGCTTTCTAGCGAGTAAAGTTTTGGTCAAAACATAACCAAATTTGATGAGCATACATAGTAGACCATAGGATTTCGAATTCTTAAAAAAAAATTAAAAGTTTTAAAAATCGCCGCTAGGTTCAATTTTAGCGTTGTTTACCGACTAAAAGGCATTAATTTGCATAAAATCAGTTGTGTATAGCAATCATGAGTATAAAAGGAAAGGCTGGGAGAGTTCTCATCATTATCAACTCTCACCATACTTTGCTAGTCAAGCTGTGTTATCAGCAGAACGAGAAGTGCAATGATGCTCGCCCTGAATTTCACCGATTACAGAATTTGCCAAAAGAACCGATGAGCATAACAAATTTACAAAAGATGATTCATCGATTTGAAACTATGCGGCAACAAGGCCTAGGACGCAAAGTGACTGGTCAATAACAAGTTGAGAAAGTTGTAACTGCTATTGTCGAACAAGAGATGAAAAATATGCAGGTACCATCAGCGCTCGGCCAGTATTCCAGCAGTATAAAATTGATCTGTATTGTATTTTTTGCCATTTAATCATTCAACATTTACATTAATACACTTTTGGTGCGCCAAAATTGCTGATTTTACGCAAATTAAATGCATTTTAGTCGCATTTTAGCTAAAATTGCCCCTAGTGGCGATTTTTTAAACTTTTTATTTTCTTTATTTTTTTTTAAGAATTCGAAATCCCATGGTCTACTATGTATGCTGATCAAATTTGGTTATGTTTCGCCCAAACCTTTATTCGCTAGAGGGCTCTGAACACCTGACGTTAATAACTAACCACCCTGTATAAAAAGCTGTATTTTGCTACACCCTGTATTTTGCTATAGGCAGTGCAGTGAAGAGGAGAGAAAAGTGAAATGATCTTTAATGAAATGAAAAGAAATGCATATTTTTTATTCTAACAACAATTGCATTATTTATCCATAACAATAAATATTTTTAATATGTTTTTGTCAGGTAGTAAAGTGAAGATGAAAGAAGAGTGAATTAATGTTTAATAAAGGGAAAAGAAGTACCTAAACAAGAAAACCATAAGCTATTTCAGTTTTGTTTTATACTCTTTGTTTGAAATTAAAACTGTTTATAAATATTATTTTAAACATAGATGAATATTCCTTATGCAAGTTATCAAATAACTGTGCTTGTGGGCCATATGGTATTACAAGATCATGTGGATTATTTTCAGTTTCTGAGCTGATTAGGCCCGACGATTTGGAATAGTACTAGAATAATAATAATAATAACTAGTTGGATGTGCCAATCCCAAAACTTTCTTCGATCTCATACATACATTTTAATTTTAAAAAAATAGTTACTCATTTTAATGCTTTAATAATTTTAATTCAATACCCTACCAACTTTGATTTTCATCTTAAATTTCTGCTTCAGTCAATTAATCGGAGTAAAAACGAATTTCCGTATCTGTACGAGCCGATAGACAATAGAATGGTAGGCAGATTTTTTTTTCAAATTCAGGGAGGATCTACTTGCCTTACCAAAAAATAATCATATACAAAATGTTTAGTTCAGTTCTAGAACTAACTTCATACACTTTTATGTGGTGCAATATTGAAAAATGGCATAAAATTCGGTATTGCTGCAGCGCCCCCTTCCAGCGGCATTTTTTCAAATTCAGGGTGATCCAACTAGCTATAGACATACACTTACACAAAAAATTTCGTTCAATTCGATGCATAACTTCATGTACTTTTGTTCGGTACAATATTGAAAATGGCACAAAAAACGCGATTGCAGCGCCCCCTTCCGACGGATTTTTTTTCAAATTCAGGGAGGACCAACTAGCCATAGTCATACAGATACACAAAAAATTTGGTTCAATTCGATACATAACTTCATATACTTTTGGTCGGTACAATATTGAAAATGGCACATAAATCGCGATTGCAGCGCCTCCTTTCGGCGGATTTTTTTTCAAATTCAGGGAGGACCAACTAGCCATAGTCATACACGCCATAACCATTTAATTTAAAATAAAATTTTACTCAAAAAAAAAAAAAAAAAAACAATATTGAATACCATTTCTTCAGCCGTAAAGCCTGGAAAACTACAAACTCCCTACAATGTGAATGGAATCGGCTTGGAATTTTGAGAAGCAGAGGCCCAACAATTGTTGTCCTACAGTATTTTTTCTCTTTCCAGGGGAATGCAACACATCCAATAGTTCCGCAGATCGTCATGGGTGCCTTCGCAATTTTCAGCGGTCTCCTCGTATTCCTTTTACCGGACACCAGAAAATTTATCATGCCGGACACTTTGGAAGAAGCGGAGCAGTTTATTCAGTAAGTTTAAGTTTCTTATGGTTGGTCAATTTAACTGTGCAGTTCAGTTTCTGTTACTAACTTATGATGACTCTGAAATTCAGGGCTATCTGAAATTAGCAAGCATTGTTTATGTCTTTTTTTTTTTTCTATAGAAATTCAAGGCTTGTGTAAATACGGATTAGGTTCCTTTAGAAAGACCCCCCCACCCCGCCATGGAGAGCACCCCACCCCATCGGGCTTATATCTTAAGGTTGATAATCGGCCGTCATAAAATAAACCAAATTAAAACATTTTAAATCATTATTTTATATAAAAAAATATTTAATTTACTGTGATGTGCATCGTCATTATTATAAATATAGAGATGCAATAAAAAAAAAATATGTACACTATATACAACATTTAAAAACTCCCAATAACATTTTAATTCAAGCTGGAACGTGTTCAGTTAGTAGACTGAAAGTTATGTCTCCGCCTCCATTTATTTAATCTCAAGATACGGTAATAGAGATAGTTGAGATAAAATAAATAAAAAGAATATTGACTAGTTAAATTCATGGCATTGAGCTCACAGGCTATTCACAGGTTATGTTTATTACAGACATATTTTTTTCAAGAAATAAGGCCCCTGGAAAAACAAATTAAGGGGAGGATTAGCTCCCCCTCTTTCTATTCTTTATATTTAATGATTGAATCCCCCCAATCTAATCAGGGTTAGTCTTATCATACTGAACCTATAAGCAAAAATCGAAGCAAATCAGATAATTCTGCATAAAATCCCATTTATTTAATTTAAGAGGGGCTATCCCCCATTCTCCCATTTAAACTTAACCATAGACCCCTAAAACTGTTTGCCCGTTCCTCCCTTTATGTGAAAAAAAGAACCCCAAAACCAATCAAATCGTCTTACCAGTATGGACTTATTTTTAAAAATTGAAGCTTATAGGTTAATTTCAAAAATCCATTTACCTAAATTAAGAGAGTTACTCTTCAGATTCCCGCTTTATATTTAACCAATGAATCCCCAAATCAAACGAGGGAAGCGCCTTATCAGAATGAACCTATATCCAAAATTTGAAGCTTATAGGTAAATTTTGCGTAAGAAACTCATTTACCTACATCAAGGGGGGAGGGTTACTCCATATTCTTCTTTCCCCATTATACTTAACCAATGAACACCCAAAACTAATTATGAAGGGGCCCTCGGCGGAATGATACTATGTCTAAAATTTAAATGAAATCTGATAATTCGACATGAAAAACCCAATTATCTAAATTAAGTGAGGGGGAAATTTGCCCCGTTCCTCCCTCCGTATATTTATCTGATTAACTCCCAAAACCAATCATGGAAACGCCTCAACAGAATGATCCTCTATGTAAAATTTGAATGAAATTTGATAAATCTGCCTGAAAAACCAATTTATATAAATTAAGGGAGGGTTATTAGCCCCTGTCCTTCCTATTATTTATCGAATGAAGTGCCAAAACAAATTAGAATAAACCTATATCCAAAATGTCAAGTAAATCGGATATTTTTATCACGAGTTACCACGTTGCAATATACATACACACAGAATGGCACATAAATTCTCAGGCTTTCATAGCTTGTGAGCTAAAAAGATGAAATAAAATGTGGAGGAGAAATAACTTTCAGTTTACAAATTGAAGACATTCCAGCTGCCGTGAAAACGTTATTGTGATTGATTTTTTTAAATGTTGCATATTGTGTACACTTTTTTTTAAAATGTTGCATATTGTGTATACTTTTTTTAAAATATTGCATCGTTATATTTAAAGTAATGACGATGTACATCACAGTAAATAAAATATTTTTTATAATATAATGTAATACCTTGAATTTGTATAGAAACAAACAAAATATGAATGTAGTGGACTACAATTATTTGATATTGTTTATGATATTGCATTCTTGCTAAAAGTGGTACAACTTAAAAGTTTTTTTAGTTATTATCTGCAATTCCACGTAGTTTTTATCATTCTACCAATCAACTAAAGTGATATATAGGCTCTGATAATCCACTCTCCAGTTAGTTTTTATTTCTGCAAGATAGCTATTGACCTTTTCAAATAAAACAAGTTGGAAATTGCACGTGAAGCGTAGCAAATTAGGTGCGTTCGTACGGTAACGGAGTTTTAAAAATATTACTTTCATATGTCAATCTCATAAAATTGTAAATAGTGAATTACAATTAAAACGCTCATCAAACAATGTTCTCCCTATACCGTTATATAGTGGAATACTTTTGTGTGGCCTTGTAAATCAATAACAAATGTTCTTTGCACCACAAATTATGTATGATGTATATTATAATATGTACTTTATAGTTGCATATAAATTTTATTAAGTTCGTATGAGTGTAACACGATTAAAATGCATTTGAAACATTTTTCCCATTGACCGTAATGTAACGGAATAATTTTGATTGTCCCTGTAATTGATCTATGCATCCGATTTTCATAAAATTTGAAATAACTCGACAAAATTATGTAATAATTATGTATTTTAAATTTCAAACATATAGAATATATTTCAAACTTTTTCCCCATTGACCATAATGTAATTGAATACTTTTGATTGCCCCTGTAATTGATCTATGCACACGATTATCAAAATACTTGAAATAACTCGACAGAATTATGTAATAATTGCGTATTATAAATTTCAAACGATTAAAATGCATTTGAAACTTTTTTCCCCATTGACCGTAATGTAATGGAATACTTTTGATTGCCCCTGTAATTGATCTATGCATCCGATTTTCATAAAAATTGAAATAACTCGACAAAATTATGTAATAATTATGTATTTTAAATTTCAAACGTATAGAATATATTTGAAACTTTTTCCTAATTGACCATAATGTATTGAATACTTTTGATTGTCCCTGTAATTGATCTATGCACACGATTATCAAAATATTTGAAATAACTCGACAGAATTATGTAATAATTGCGTATTATAAATTTCAAACGATTAAAATGCATTTGAAACTTTTTTCCCCATTGACCGTAATGTAATGGAATACTTTTGATTGCCCCTGTAATTGATCTATGCATCCGATTTTCATAAAATTTGAAATGACTCAACAAAATTATGCAATAATTATGTATTTTAAATTTCAAATGATTCGGTTGGGTAGTTTTTGCGTTGTTATATGCGGACAGACGGACGGACGGACAGACGGACAGACGGACAGACGGACGGACGGACAGACGGACGGACAGACGGACGGACTGAACGACCACTATAGGTGCTACGTATTATATAATTACGAACGCACCTAAAAAGGAAACAGATTTTCGATTTTCGAAATTACTGCAAATGATGGGTTTTTTTTATTATGCCACTTTTGAAGCAAGGGTGCGACATATATAACGCTTATAATCAGAAAATATATAGCTGTTATAATTTGGTGCAGCAGGTAGAGTAGAAGCTCGATCCGCCGTTTTTTAAGTGTGCAGGAATAAAACGATAAATGCAGATTAACTTCAAAACAGGAAAAAACATAATGTTTGTGCATTATTAATGGTTTCTATGTATAGAGTATACTAATAAATACTAATTTGTTGCTTACTAAACTGTAACAGAAATTAAGGTATTTGTACCCTATATGGACAGGGCTCTCAATATAGACACCCCTAATATTTTTAAAGATAATAATTTTGATCGAGAGATGGCTCAACATTTTCGCGAAGAAAAGCAGTTGAAAAGATAATTAAGGCTGGAAAGTGTAAAAAAGCGCGCGGTTCGCCCTTTAGGAGGAAATTTGTTGTTTCGAGATGTGCTGATCTTAATTACTTGTAAGCTTAAATTGTTACTAGATATGGTAAAATTGCATTAAATGTTGAAAAGTTGAGTATTTTAGAAAGCTAATAAAACATATTTTCGATTGCTATTGCATATTTTGCTTAAAAATACTTTCCTTATTCGTTTGTTACAAGATTTAGTAAAACTACGCCCGGTTCCCAATATGGACAGCTTATGTCCCTTCGACTACAACTGTAAGAATGAAGAAAATTCAACGTTGTCAAGCAATAAATTGAAAAGGCATCAATATGGTAAAATCTTTGTTCAACAAGATGCCATTTGAACAATCCCCCAAAAACCTTCCTCCAAAAAACTCTTGCAAAAAAATAAAAAGACCCCCCCCCCCCCAGTAAGATATCTGTTGGCGAAATCGTAGGTACCAATGGTATGACTTCCTCAACAAAGCAGAGCTGGTACTGCTTCTTTTGCAGTATTGATGCTTTTTCAAACATGCGCCATGCATCACATGTGGCAGATATGTTCATGAAGATTATGTGGGACTTACTGCCCATGGTGAAAAAGTTTCTATTTGTCCATGCTGTGAGGACTGAGTAATAGCAGATGTAAATTCGCAGACAGATGCATTAAAGCTAAGCAAAACTAATAATATTATTTCATAATATTTACTAGTAACTAAGGGGCTTGCATGGGTCTTCGAAGGGTAAAAACCGAGAATGATCCCCCCCCCCCTTCTAAAATGTATGTTCTGAAGATATTTACTATCCCCTTCCTCTGAATATTTTAAGGTACATTTTTTATTCCCTCTTCTCTAAAATCCCTTAGAAAAATGGCTCTTCCATACACACTGTGTAGAAAGTCAATAAGGAAATACCTGTCCATAATAGGGACAGGTAGTTCCTTATATGGACACTTGTAAACATTTTTTTGTTTTTATAATTTAAATTAAACCAGAATAATTACAAAGTCGCTAATTTTAATAATGATAGTCAATAGTCCAAGGATAGTGGTCAGATATTTTTGGAGTCCTATGACTTGTACATGTACATGCGGGTGAAAAAAATGCATTAGCCTTAGGTTGTCCATATTGGATACAGGTACCTTATTCAAAGTTATAGAAAATTGATATTTATCTAAAAAAAGTCTATAATTTTGTTTGGTTTTTCGTTCATTTTTTAAAATCAAACAATAAATTTTCAAGATATACAACATTTTTCTGGTCATTTTCCGTAATTTCGTATTTGCATACATAAAAGTTCACGCAGTTTCAAATGCCGTAATTGTATCAGACAGACTTGACACTGGTGGCTCAGCTTCCGAGGCATGAACGCTATCCTCTCTTTCTTTGACATTATTTTCCTTTTTTGCGTTTACCACACATTTCTCTTATGTTTGTGACAGTACATGTCGCAAAATCTTGATCACTGGAAACATAATCGCATCCTCTGCTATATACAACCACTCTTCATTTGCATTATTGTCGCCCTATTTAACACAAACAGCACAAATGAGTTATTTTAGGATAAAAGAAGTAATTCCAGTCTGTATGTCATATGGATTCGCATGATTTTCAAGTTCAGTTTAGTGCGGAGAAAATTTTTAAAACGATGAATGCGGGAAAATGATTTTTGAAGCACGATGCTTGCGGGTTTTGTTAACATTATTTAAGTATAATTTATTCATGAACCATAGAAAAATAAACGATCAATGCACGAAAATGATGGATGCGGGAATGATAAATCGGGGTTTCACTGTACAGTAGTTCATACCTTGAAAAGGGGTGAAAAATTCACTTCTTCAGGACTTTGAGTTTACGAAAGAAAATGAATGGCTTACCATGTCCTTAGAAATCTATATCTCTTAGAAAGGATTACGGATACACGTCACCTCAACCTACTTCGCAGCGAGATGTCCTTCTTACTGATTTTGCTAGTCTTTATCATCGACGCCAACGCAATCGCAGAAATATGTTCCAGAAGTCACCTCTAAAGTAATGCCAAAGTCTGATGTTGCATAACTTCGATGTAACGATGAGGGTATCTACTGTATATATCATCATATATTGTTAACAAAACATACAGTGTCTCATGTTTCTATGGTAAAAATAAAATATAATTAAGATTGTTTGAATATGTCCCTACAAATGAATCGTTATCGGAAAAGTTGTGGGTTCACCCGACTTATTATATGTCACACCTACCCACTGCTCTCGCTGACATTTGAGCAACGTTAGTAATTTACCTAATAAAAAATAAAGAACATTCGCCAAATGAAAAAAGTATTAGCAAAGGAGATTCGCCGTGTAGCACAAAAAAAAAAGTTACCTTTAATACTTTAATGTACCTCTATTTTTTAAATATGTTCCAATAGTCCAAGAGTCGACCGCACAAAACCCCAAGTCACCGAACACAAGAAAAATTCCTTTATTTTATGAAAGAGTAGTAATAGGGGAATCTAATGATCCATGTCTGCCGGAAGCGAAATGGTGCTTAAGCCAAAAATTAGTACTACTATAGTGGTTGACTCATAGGCTTAGCATTATGTTTTCCTGCACCCAGTTTTCCATGTTTTCATACTTATGATTGTACGGCAAACACAACGCTAAGCCTACGAGTCAACTACTATCAATTTCTAGCTTATGCACCACTTCGCTTCCGGCAGACATGGATTATTAAATTCCTCTATTACTACTCTTCCATAAAATCAAGGAATTTTTCTTGCGCTCAATGACTTATGGTTTTGTGCGATCCTCCCCGGCTCTTGGACTATAAAATAACCAAAGATTTTATAGCTGCGACAACAATTGTTTTTGATCTAATTCCAACTATCCGCTACAAATATATTAAAAAAATATATATATATGCATGTGTATGAAAACGAAAACGAAAAGAAGGCAAAAGCAATTATTGAGCACTAGCAATTTTGCGAATGTAATCTTTTGTTTAATCGCCAAATGAAGAATTAGTCGCAATTTGGCGCAATGGCGAGTGACAGCGAAAACCCTGCACCAATCGGATTCACTGCGAAATGACGTTATACACCACAGACTTTGTGTGTACCTTGTGTAAGTCCTTCTGTGTACCATAGTCTTTGAATTATAAATGCAAGTTTTTTTTAAATGAGATTTTGAAATGTGGCAATGATACCTTTTTTTTCTCAACAGGAACAATAAGAAGAACTCTAAGAAGAACATTAACTAACCATATGGAGCTGTTAAGAGAATGTGGAAATGGACTACATTAAATGGATCTATAAGAGAAACGAGTTGAATGTGCCAATCCCAAATCTTTCTTCTATCTCATACGTTCATCTCAATATTTCAAAAAATAGTTACCCATGTTAATACTTTACTATTATTAATTCAACTGTATACAAACTTTGATTTCCATCTTAAATTTCTGCTTCAGTCAAACAATCGGAGTAAAAACGAGTTAATGTGGATGATGATATTTATTAAAATCAATAGTTTTCTCTTATTTTGTTATCATCAGCTTTTTGCAAATAGCCAGTTTGACAGGATGCAAATTCCCATGTCTGTATGAGCCGATGGACAATTGAACTCCGAAGAATCGAGAAACTGATACAAAAATCGTTGACACAGTGTTCTCACGGAATATATCTAAATTCAAGGACGATCTGCTGGCCATAGCCAAAAATATACACAAAAAGTTTGGTACGATAGTTGTTGAGATGGAACGCCCACAAAGTTTAAGTGTGATACAGACAGAGAGCGAGACAGAATCACAGAACCATAGTTTCATAGATAGACATTTTGTAAATGCATGTTTTTTGGAATCTCTGACCCGCTAAAACGTGTAAATCCGTCAAAAACTGGATTTGAAAATTTTCACGATTCCAATACATTATTCTTGTAAAAATAGAAGAAAGAAAAAATTATTAGATCGAAAATTTCAAAATTGAAGTTTTACCGTGAATTGTTGCTATTTGTAAAATGATGTCAGCGTTATACACAGATATGTCTCTTATTTATAATTTAGACAGATAACTGAAAACTATGAAAAATTACTTTAACCTACTGATGGTATTTTGATAAATTATACTAGAATGTCTTAAAGAACAGCAATAAAATTTAATTAACTGAGGGAAATTCGAACAAAAATATGGAAAACATGATATTATTTTAATTTTGGAATTATTGACATTATAATACTTGTTTACTTGTTTAACTTAACGAAACAAATTAATTTGTAATATGAATTGATCTGTAATAAGCAAGAAAGCCGCAGCACAGGCAATCACCTCATGGAGTTCACGGATAAAAGTCTAGGATTAATTAAATTTTGATTAGCATATTAAAATGCAATGGATCTACCTAGTCATATCTTGGTGTAAAACACCTAAAAACCCAATTCTAGTACCTGACTCGTAGATTTACCGTTGTGCTTTCTTGCACCCAACAGTATGAAAACATGGAGAATTTAAAGCAGGAAAACATAATCGTAAATCTACGAATCAGCCGTTAAAATCGGGTTTTCAGATGTTTACCACCAAAATAGGACTCGGTAGACCGATTGCGTTTTAATATGTGAATAGAGATATAACTAATCCTAAATTTTCATCCGTGAACACAGTTGTTCATGCTGCTGCCTATGAACTACTGTTTTTCAGATAAAGACTTCTGATCTGAGAGCGCACACTGTATGCTACACTGTTAAAACTACAGGTAAAACATTGCACCTTTTAGGGGTGAAAGGCTTGTCTCACTGGTGACACCCCTACGGGAGCCAGAATGGCACGTTTAATTAGGGTGAAAAGACGGTACCCCTAATCCAGAGTGCCAAATAATAAAAAGAAATTATAAAACGACTTTCGGCCCGCGAAGGATTCGAACCCACAACGTCTAGTTACAAGCTCAACGCTCTAACCGTTCGACCATGGAGCGCGCCGTCAAACTTTCCCTGAAATGTTCAAATGTCTTGAAATTCAAAGGTTGCTTTATCTAAAAATCTTGCCAAAAATTAGCTATCCGAAGTTCTGAACGAAATTGAGATAGGGCATTCGCGGTGATAGTCTTCGTAGGGAGAAATTGCTGTTTTGATGCACCAGTGACGGCAAGTTGAAGTGGAAATACACGCGTCACAGAGCATGTGCAAGTGACTAAGGGGTGAAAACTTTCAAACGGTATGCATTGCGTGGCACCCTAATAAGAGTGAAAAATCAAATCTCTGCATTATTTTTCTTTTTTACTCATGTATTATTTATAGCCATATCAACCATTAAATATTTAATATTTTTTACAGCATCCATTTTCCTAGATATTTTTAATAAAATATTACTGTTTTGAAAAAAGTATTGAACTTAAACTGGTAAGTTTTATTTTTACATGGCAATACACCTGGGAGGAGAAATGTTAAAAGAAATTTCATCCCTACGCAAAAAACTGACAAACCATAATTGATAAAACAAGACATAATTTCACAGCTACATCCAGCACTATTAATTGGCCGCATTTAATCGAGCTCTAGCATATTTCTCATTTGATTTTGATGTTACAAAGTGTTATCTAGCATTTAAAAAAATTTTGTGATTTAAAATATACTTTAGGAATGGAAATGTCACACTCTGTCATTTTTAGAAATTTTCGTATTTTGGCAAAAAAAGAGGTTCTTATATCCTAATTGAATGTATTGAAAATTATTAAGTTCTAATCTATTTTATAAAAGTAATGGTAAAAAGACATTTGAAAACTTTAAACGTTAAGTACTCAAAATATAAAAAATGTGCCTTACCTGGTTATTAACCGGAAGCCACAGATATATAATTTACATATGAAATTACATTTATAGTATGACATTATTTTAATCCAGAAATGCCTTTATCGATACAAAAAGAACCTTTCTATGTCGATAAGTCATTTTTTTAAAAAACACAGATAGAACCTTATTATTCTCAGGTGACGATCTGTTAACCCCTTTGGGACGAGCATTTTTTGCGGATATTTTAATGTTTTACTACCGGTCTTTTTAAAGAGAAATTCTTGCCTAATTGAATCGGAAAAATACTCTGATTAAATAAAACAAAATTTACAGTAAAATTTTCTGGTGAGAATAATGGAGAATTCTGAGCACCTTATGTGGAAACTATACCGGTTGCTCGTCCCTAAGAAGTTAATCTGAAATAACACTAACAATTAAAAAAGCATCATACAGCGTTAGAGATTTTGTATCTTTATTCCTTTTACACAACAGGGCAGTTTTCTATCTTCTAAGGAGTTCTATCCGCTAAACGAATGCTGTTTTCAATTTTCGTTGTGTTTTGTTTACTCCTGTTAAATAACAAATAAAAAATATTATTAATTTCAATCTTCAGAATTTTTATTTTGAAAAATCATACTCTTGTTAACTTATGTATAATATGTAATTTTACATGATATAAGTGACTTTGCATGAAATTTTATTATATACATTTTAGAAACCGCGAAAAATCCTTCTCTGGTTTACATATACCTCACACCATACTTTATACCTTTATAAGAGCCTTCGTAATTATGTGAACAAGGTGGAACCCGTCGAATTTCGACGATAGTAAATGTTTAAGAAAGAACTGTTTCATTGATTTATAATAAACCTACAAAATTAGCTACAGTAAAAAATGCATCTTACAATGGTCAACTTAGCTCTCAAACAAATATTATTCAAAGCTGAAATTGAGAAATAAAAAATGCTATTTCTATGAAACTCAATTGTCCAAATTATTAAAATTAATCGCATAAAAAATATCGCATATGTAAAAATATAATAATAAAGCAAAATATTACAAAAATCAGTTATTAAGATAAAGTTACCAATTGAGTCTCTTAAGTTTGGTATAAATGCGTATGTGAAATATACACTGTTAAAACTAATGGTGACACATTGCACCTTTTAGGGGTGAAAGGCTTGTCTCACTGGTGACACCCCTAAAGGAGCCAGAATGACACCTTTAATTAGGGTGAAAAGATGGCACCCTTAATCCAGAGTGTCCAATAATAAAAAATTAAAAAATATACAAACCGACTTTTGGCCGTAGAAGGATTCGAACTCACAACGTCTGATTACAAGCTCAGCGTTCTAACCACTCGGCCATCGAGCTCACCTTCAATCACTCATAGCCATAGATTTTACTTGCCGTCACAGAAAACAGAAAAATACACGTCTCAGCGCATGCGCATGGTTCCAGTCACCCGATGATGTGCCACATTGCTGCCAATACGAATTGTATGGCACTTCTATTGTGTGTTCGAAGTGTATGGCACCCTAGGGTTCCAAATGCCCCGGGTTCCAATGCACCCTAGGTCCTTTTCACCTCCGGGTCCCAAATGGCACCGGTTTGTCACCTTCTCTTTTAACAGTGTATATATATATATATATATATATATATATATATATATAGCTCAAATTAACACTATCTTAAAATTTCACGTGGAATCTAAACCCGTCATAATTTTCATCTCAAAATTTACGTGCGCACATTTCAATTTTTATCAATTTTAAGAGAAAATGGTGTATTTCAGTTGCCACAATTACAAAATTCGTACTAAAAACTATAAAGAAAATTAATATGTTAAGAACAAATTGAGGTACAATTTTCAAATAAATTGCATTTAGAAGTACATATTTTACAACCTATGGTGCAAATAATATTTGTTATTAATTTTCAGGGATATACAAAAGTATTCCTTTACTTAAGAGTTTATCGGGAAATATTGTTTTTCGGCATTTTAAAAATATTAAATTATTTCACATTTTATGGAATTGATATACGTTGATGTGATTTACTACCAGTTTCTTCCTGTATAATAGAAAACAGATAGTATTTATAGGTATACACAAAATATTTCGGATACTCTACTGTACTCAAAATACTGTATTCTATAACACCAAGATCTGAAAATTTTTAAAATTTCCTTATAGTACCTACGCAACTCATTTGCTACGCTTTACATGCAGTTTCCAACTTGTTTCCCCAGTAGCTTCCATAGCTTTTCATGAGTACAAAATTTATTACGGACAGTATATAAAAATCAGTGATATAGAAAGAATAGAACTTCAACTTACATAGCACGTAGTCACCAAGGTACCTTTGAATTTCAAATCATTGAATACCTTTCAAGTAATTACGTATATGGCAGGATTTAATAGATTGAGACAAATTTTATTAATATCGCTTTAAGTTTTGATTACATTTTCACAAAATTTGAAGTAACTAGACATAATTCCACACACATTAAATTGCACACATCTTACACTTTAAATTTCAATCCATTCTGTTGTGCAGTTATTGCGCTCTTATAGACGGTCAGACGTGACGAGGACTATTTATAATTACAAACGCACCTAACAAGCGAAAATGTGCGGATTTGTATTAAACAACACGAATACAGAGTTGCTTCTCTGTATCTTTACATTCTAATATGAATTTCTTTTACAAACTTTACAAAAATACAATAAGGGCATTAAAATTAAACATCACCTTCATTTAAATGCATTTGGGATTAAAGAATTTACTAAAATGCATATATTTTTTTTCCTCTCTTCAAAAAAAAAAAAAAAAAAAAAAAAAATGTTCCGGAAATAAATAATAAATAAATAAAAATAATTTAAAAGTTACAAAAACCATTTGGAAAATGAAAGATTATAATCTAAAGCGTATTAATAAATTCTATATTTAAAAGAGAAATCAATGAGTTTTACATTATTTCTTTTTTCGTGATTATCGCACAGTTCGTAATCGGTGAGCTTGATAAAGAGACAACTTTTTTTCCTTTAAAAGACGATATTTCATACGATGTCTTTCTTTGGATTCGATTTTTTTCATATCTGATAATTTGCATCTATCCATTTTGTAACCTTTTTACTTTCTTCCTTATTATTAATGGCATTTTGATTTTCTATTCAAATAAAATTTCTTCTAAATATAAAGGATTTCGCAAAAAAAAAAAAAAAAAAAAAAAATAAAATAAAATAAAAAAATAAATAAATAAATAAATAAAATAAATCAATAAAAATAAAATAAACTTCAAACTTTTATTGTACAAAGCAAAATGTTTGAATATTTCCTATTGATTTAATAAACATCAGTAAAAACATTTGTATGATGATCAACAAAACGTGATTTATGTAATAACAGAGTCGTATATTACGTACCGCATGGATATTAATATTCTGGACGAATCATAAAAAAAGAAGACATCTCAAGGTTCATTCTCAACAGAAAAAACAACCATTTCCCTAATTGTTAATAAATAATCTGTTTAATATGACGTAAGTTTCTATGAGACGCTTTCAGTTAGACTCAAAGTGACCCAAAGCAAACTGTTGTTATTTTATACATTTTGTCGTTTGCATGTTCTGCTATATTTCATATCTAACACATAATAGCTATAATTTGCAGCTGTATCTTGTAGCTAAATGTGTTTAGGTACAGTGGTAAAATTCTTATTTTAGTTTCCATAGGAAATGTATCATAAAAACCATCTCTTATAATCAGCTCTTTACCTTTTTAAATAAAACTCAATGGCTGACATCGAGAGTAAAATTGACAAGAAAATGATTTCATTCCCAGTTAATCATTTTTCCTTTACTCTATCTTTATAGGGAGAAAGTATTGGATTCGTAAAAGTTTTCGAATTCCGATATTCAACGGATGATATGCACAGTTAGGAGTTAATAGTCAGAGATTCAAAAAAGCATATTTTTATAAAATCACCTTATCCGTGAGTAGATGACTTTTTCTGTCTATATGTGATATAAATTTTTTGGCACTCTATCTTAAGAACTAATGTACGGAATTTAATAAAACTTTATATTCAGGTGTCCCTGATATAAATTGATGCTGATTATTTTTTTGGTAAATGCTCGACAGGTGGCTGCTATGCTGAACTTTTTAACGATTCCTGCAATAGCTCTATCTCAAGAACTAAGGCACGATTAAATCGCCCAAAAGATGGCGCTTTTATGTTTCATTTTTCCCGATATCTGCAATAGCTCTATTTCAAGAATTAATGCACGGACTTTCATGCCTTTAGAATCCCCACGATAAACATAGATTTTCATTGAATTTTGGCCCTGTTTAAGCGATTTTGAAGTATTAACATTCAGGAAATAGAAGTTTTGGGATTGCCATATCCGATTAGTTTTTTTAAATTATTTTTTGAGAAGTCATAGTCTTTTTTTTGTTTCACGTGTCAAAGATAAATGAGAATTTTCAATACAATGTTGAATGCATGAAAACATCATCATTAATTATGAATCCAATTTTAATCCTGCAGGATGTTTCGGGGTTTTGACACCCTGAGGCTGCGAAGTGTATTACTGTTTTTTTCTTTGTAATCAATAAATATAAATAGTAATTGTCACCATATTTACTCGGAGTCAATTGTTAAAAATTATGCGATGAAATTAGTTGAAGATTAATTTAAAAAAAGTAATGGTGACAATTGAATAAACCATACGCACTCTGGGTATATCAGTCAAGACGCTCGTACTCCAAGGTTAACGATTTATGGACGACAATGCGCAGTACTTCGTTATTGTTGTTAACATAATTTTAATCTTTCAGTTTAGGTGTATCTGTAGCATACATTTTAATATTACCGTTAAATTTAGAAAAAAAAAAAATACCGAAATTGCACAATCTGTAAAAAAAAAGTGATTATTTAGTTTTAAAAAAGTTTCTTTTTTTTTTCTTTTTTTTTTTTCACTCATTTTCAAAGTTTTTTTCTATAGTTCCAAACGGTTCTTTGCAGGTTGCTTTAGAGATAATCGAAAAAGTTTCACTTATATCTCAAAAATAATTGCAGAAATGTTTTTAAACTATATATACATGTTTTATATATTACTTACTCTTTTTATGAAAAAAAAAATAATTTCGGTCGGAATTTATAAGTTTCCAACATGACTTTAGTAATAATTTTCAATTTATTTATTTATTTATTTTTTCAACAAAGATAGTCTAAATTATGTTTGTGTGCCTAGTATGAAGGAAATATTTCAATCGGATGTTTCTTTTGGGATAGCTAATATAAATTAAATTTTGTCATGTAGGTATGACAATTGCATCCCGAAAGTTAAAAATCATTTAACTTTGTAACAGTTTACAAAAACAGGACCATAAATTAAATAGGTTCCAAGTATTTGTTTTGAACTACTTAAGCAATGAAAACAATGTAATTATATGTAAGCAATCTAACAATCTGATTGTTTACATTTCAAAAATGAATGTTTGGGCAATATTCAGGTGGTAGACAATAACATATGGCAAAATAAACTATGCAGAATTATAAATAACGTTACGCAAATTATAATGAGTTTTGTCTTTATTCTTACAATAATCAGAATTTAAGCTATAGAAGTCTTTCCAATCTTTTATTTGAGATACTGTACTTTTAAAATCGTAGCCGAACTTCAAATATTTCTCTCAAATCATAAAAAAAATGCAAAACTCTCTATAATTTTACATATTTCTCGGTTAAATAAATAAGATTGAGATTCTCGGTCATAATTTTACAAACATTTCCCTTTTCTTATATCTAATTATCTGTTGGAATTTACGTGTATAAAACTTGTAACACAGAATACAAACTTTTAAAATTATTTTGAAATTTTATTGAAAGTATTGAAGAAGAAAATTTAGTTATTGTTTTTTATTTTATTTTAAATTTAGAATAGTTCAGACAGAAAAAAATCGTTTCCACTGAATTAGTGGTAATTACAATAATTTTCACCCCTGTGAATCATAAAAAACATACTTTTGAACTGAATAACAACAGCTCCTGTAGCTCAGTCAGTAAGGTCTTCTACCTCTGCTAAGAGTTCTCGAATTCAAATTACCGAATACCTTACCTATTCGAATTGAATATTTCCAACTGAGCGAAAAATTGCCCAGGCCGGGAAACGAACCCTCTTACCTGTAATTTAACAGAATCCCTATTTTTCTTAACCCTGTAATTTTACATAAGACATAAGATAATGGATTACTCGTAAATTCTCGGTAATTTCACAGAATTTTTTGGTACTACTTGGTTATCCCGTCGAGCAAAAAATTATCGCCAAATTACAAGATTAAATGCCAATAATGGTTGACAGTGAATGTCACATTCAATGATTTTAGACACGAAATATATGTTTAAAACGTCATCAAGTGATTTTTATTTCGATTTTTTATTTGTATTTTTATTAATGTTCTACTAATTTATTTCTTCTTTCGTTATTTAAAATAAAAATTGTGTCAGTATGCAAACTTTGGCTACGAGTTTGGCGATTTGTATAATTTGTTAAAATTAGTCGACGGGACTACTAAGTAGTACCATATTTTTATTAATATTCTACAAAATATTTGTTTTATCGCTATTTAAAATAAAAATTATATCAATATGCATAATTTGACGAAATTGTTCAACAGGATAACCAAATAGTACCAATTTTTTTTAACAATGCGCAGAGAAATTTAACTTACTGAATAAACTTCTCAGCTTCTTCTAAAGTATCTGGCATGCTGCATTTTCTGGTGTCCGGTAAAAGAAATACAAGGAGTCCGCTGGAAATTGCGATTGCACCGTAGATCATAAGTGGAACTATAGGATGTGTTGCATCGCCCTAGAAGAAGAAATGAGCTTTAATGTCATGTCTTTCAAAATCTTTAAAAGTGCTCTAAATTAAATTTTATGAATAATGTGAAATGAAGAGATTTTAAGATTTTTCGATACTTTTGTTTTATCCATATGTCAGTGGCGAACTTTTGATCTCGTTACGGACAACAAATCGTTTATGTTTATTCCAATAACACTTATCAAATGCATTTATATTATGTATGTACATACTAAGTGACCATTATTAAAGTACACGTGTTTGAAATGGTGTGCAAAGTAAACTATTTGAAATATTTTTAAACGTTTTGGTATTTTTATGTAGGACTGTCTAAACCGCCGTCCGCGAACGCCTTGTTATCCTTTTCAAGGCTTCTTGCTACTAGACATTTTTAAAATAAAATTACATTAGAACGCTTCGTTTAAAATTATCAATTTTTTCATCAGATATATTTTCAAAGCCTACGTATTAAAAACCAGATATATATTTAAGAGCCATTATTTTGAAAATCAGACAAAGTGCGATAATTTATATTTTTTGATTTTTTTAATTTTTTTTAATGTTGAAATAGATGGTATTTAGTAAATAATGTGCAATTTTGAAGCCCTGAAAAAAATTTCCCTTCCCGGAATAAAATTTCAAATTTCAAGGTTGTGAATGCCTTTTTTCCTGAAAAGTGAAATGACATTAGGTTTGGAATGCTATATCTCTGGAAAGCAACAGCATTCCAAAATTCTTTTGTAATAAACTGTTAGTAACTGCCTGCTTATTAAAATTTTCTTTTTTCCGTGGGGCATTGTTAATTTACATTGTTATGTTGTACAAAATTTCTCTATACAACGAATTTTTTATTGGAACGGTGGATTTCGTTATATAGAGACTCGACTGTATTTGTATTTGGAAAATACATTATCGTCTCTTGTACTTGACTATTCTTTGGTGATGTAAATGTATATGTTAATACTGACATTTAAAAAAAAATCGTACTTGACTATTCTTTGATGATGCAAATGTACATGTTAATATTGACATTAAAAAAAATTATATATGTTATATTATGTTATATTTAGAAAGAATTTAATTTTAAAATAATTTAATGTTAAGAAATTGAAGTCCGTGATTTTAACACTTAAAGAATAAAAGAACTTTTGCACTTGAGGACTGTATGAATTATTAAATAAAGTGTCCATAAAATATAAAATGATTTTTTTCTACAATCAAAATGATTGGGTAGTTCAAAAAGTTGTGTTCGTTGGAGAAAAAATAATTCCTGCGGGAAAATCCTGCTTATTATTAACATTAATAAACATTTGATATCGGAAACAATATCTAATAATAAAATGATAGAATTTTTCGGTGTGAATTAATATTCCCAAACGGACATGACTTTCCAAAAGACCCAATACGTCACTAGATATAATTTTATTATTTCAACTAATCAAAATTTCTGCTCTTATATTATACTGGAACGTTTTTTTACAGAAAGAAATTCGCCACCAGAAATTATCAATAGAACTTTTCTTCAATAAAAAAGTTTCGTTTACGATAAATAATGTGAATTTTTCAATTTAAAAACAGTGAATGCTTTCTGGCTTGTGTACGGTTACTTCTTGACTGTTTTTTAAATACATACACTATTTTCAAAGATTTTTTTCTTTAGATTTTTGTAGCAATTTTTTAGAAAACTACCCGAAATTTATTTCGTTAAAAACTTATCACGATTTTTTTATTATTTTTTTAAAGAAATACTGCTGTTAAAAAAACGAAATAACGGAAACTCTATCCGCGGGAAACATGATAAATAATCTACCTTGTACCATTCGTTAAAATCCAATATCATTACAAGTTTTTTTTTTAAATATTTTTAATTACAAAAAAAAAAAAAAAGTTCAGAAATATTTTTTTGCATTGTGAAAAAAAAAATTGTAAATATACGGTACTTTACCTTGAATTACTCCAGTAAATTTCTCATAAATGACACTGTTTCTTGATAAATGGTCAACTCCCGTAAAATTTTATGCTTTAACCCTTTCCGGGGCAGTGTTACCACTCCGGCAACACCTAATTTTAATTCAAAACTTACAAAAGGCATCAATAATATTTTAGTGAAATTTTACTTTTATAATGACAGCTTAAAGCAGGGAATTCTTAATTTCTAAAAAAGTCTTTTGTAAATTCCGGTGTCAGTCAACAATTTCTCATTTTACGAACAGAATTTGTCTGCGCCGGAAAGGGTTAAGGGCAAAATCCTCTTGTCTAAAGACAAAGTCTATTAATCTCGGAGCAAAACACCTTTTTTTGGAAGGGGGGGGGATAATTGCTTGGAATCTCTGCTGAAGTAAAATTACTGCAACATTTTTTTTTACAGTGGGCATCCAGTCCAATCTATTCCACTGTGAGCGAGGTTATACGCAACTAAACTTACCAGTTCCTTCATAAATGGAGCTGCAACTGTTAATAATCTCCCAGTGACATGTGCGGATACCATTCCACTGTTTCGGGCAACTGTGGGAAGCAATTCACTGGTATATATAAAGATAATTCCGTAGGAGATCGTAATGCAAAACTTTCCAATCATTGTAGCTGCAACAATCGGCCACCATGGATCTAAAAACCACATGTAAATTTTAATAAGTAAAGAAAACATACAGTTAAACTTCTATTTAAAGAAGTATCATCACCACACATAAAAACTTCGCTATGAAGAACATTCGTTAAATAGAAATCACTTGAATTCAAGAAATTTGTATACTAAAATACATGCATAAAGTGAACTAGTTGGATGTGCCAATCCCAAAACTTTCTATCTCATACGTATATTTTAACATAAAAAAAAAAAATAGTTACTCATTTTAATGCTTTAATAATTTTAATTCAATACCATACCAACTTTGATTTTCATCTTAAATTTATGCTTCAATCAATTAATCGCAGTAAAAATGAATTTCCGTCTCTGCACGAGCCGATAGACAATAGAATGATAGGCAGATTTTTTTTTTCAAATTCAGGGAGGACCTACTTGCCTTACCAAAAGATAATCATATACAAAAAATTTAGTTCAGTTCTAGAACTAACTTCACACACTTTTATGTGGTGCAATATTGAAAAGGGCATAAAATTGGCTATTGTAGCGCCCCCTTCCGACGGATTTTTTTCAAATCCAGGGAGGACCAACTAGCCATAGTCATACACAAACACAAAAAATTTTGTTAAATTCGATGCATAACTTCATATACTTTTGGTCGGTACAATATTGAAAATAGCACAAAAATCGCGATTGCAGCGCCCCCTTCCGACGGATTTTTTTCAAATTCAGGGAGGACCAACTAGCCATAGTCATACACATACACAAAAAAATTGGTTCAATTCGATGCATAACTTCACATACTTTTGGTCGGTACAATATTGAAAATGGCACAAAAATCGCGATTGCAGCGCCCCCTTCCGGCGGATTATTTTCAAATTTAGGGAGGATCAACAAGCCATAGTCATACACTTACACAAAAAATTTTGTTAAATTCGATGCATAACTTCATATACTTTTGGTCGGTACAATATTGAAAATGGTACAAAAATCGCGATTGCAGCGCTCCCTTCGACGGATTTTTTTCAAATTTAGGGAGCACCAACTAGCCATAGTCATATACATACACAAAAAATTTGGTTCAATTCGATGCATAACTTTATATACTTTTGGTTTGTACAATATTGAAAACGGTACAAAAATCGCGATTGCAGCGCCCTCTTCCGGCGGAATGTTTCAAATCTAAAGGAGGACCTGCTTGCCACAGCCAAAAACATTCACAAAAAATTTGGTTCAATTCTATTCATAACTTCATACACTTTTTGATGGTAGAATGGCGACATACACACAGATACACATACACACATACAGACACACGGACAGATAGACATTTTGTAAAAACATGTTTTTTGGAATCTCTGACTCCTAAAACGTATAAATCCGTCGAAACCCGGAAGTCGAAAAAAATTTCGATTACAATACTTTCTTTTATTGAAGATAGAAGAAAGTAAAAAGACACATGAAATGGAAATATCAGAAAAATGTATTATAATTTGAGCAGCAACTATTTTATGCAATGTCTTTAGGGTTTCGTTTATCCGACAAAATCCTAATCGTCCATGTCCTCTATCTGTCTGTCCGTCACAGAGTCCGTACATAAAAACTTTATAAGCCAGAGACTTCAAATTTTGTGTACTTACAGCTCAATGGATCGTTCACACGACAAAAAAGTCTATTTTGAAAAAGTCTATTATTTTAATTAAATTATTTTTATCATTGTCATCTGTTAATTTTTGAGATTTAAAATGAGAACCTCAATTTTAACAATTTTCGTGCAGACATTGTAGTTTAGAGGTAGAGCATTTCGCTAGTAAACAAAAAGTTCTTAGTTATAGCCTATGTGCTGGAACTTGAGATTTTTGTACTAACAAGGAAGGTCTCCATACGGGCATACTCCGAAAAATCTGAAAAAAATACAGAATGCTCTTCTCATGAGGCTATATAAGTTTATATAAAAAAAATTCGGCGGAATCTCCATGCAGTGTCCGTAAAAAAATAATGAACATTTCGTTATTTGGCGATTTATCATCGGTTGGCGATGGAATGCAATTTCAAAAAATACTTTTCCACGTCAAATACACTTAAAGGAAAAAAAAGTGTCATGTTGAACTTGTTTCGATAAATTTAATTTAAACAATTTTAGTTTTGACAGTTTTAGTTTGTTTTAAGGATAATTTTGTTATATCGATATTTACATGTATTTATATTCAAATTTAATGATCAAAGTTTGCGATTTAAAACGAAATTCATAATTTAAATTAGTTTTGTTTCAAGCTCAAAGTCCAATTGAACATTGTCGATTTGATTTTGTTGCCAGGGAAACATCTGGAATTTATTTTTGAATATGCTTTATACGAAAATAAATTTTCTATGACTATTTTTTATTTAATAAAATATATTTTGCCAATGATAATCTAAATAACTACCCCAACTGGCAATATATATATATATAATATATTAAACTCTCTCATTGTTTATGTTTGAATTCCTTAAATACCATTAACACGCATTCCAAACATCCAACATTTTCAGTTGCATTAAAATCGTTTGCTTTTGGCGAGGAAGAGTGCAGCGCGCCAAATCTCTTGACGCTTTCGTCTTTCCACGCCAAATATTTGAAAGTATTTTATTTTTTTACATAATTTCTAATGTAATTCCGCCTCAAATTTTGACTTATCCTTTATTACACACAGAAGTAGTTTAAATAGTATTTTTTTCAAAAAAATCGGAGTATGCCCACAATGGAGACCTTCCTTGTAAGAGGGATTTAATTAAAAGAAATTTCATATTTTTTGCCAATTTAAAGGTTTATATTATTATTTATTTTTGTCACTAACATTCATAACACTTTAAATTCAATTTTCTCTTCTCTTTGTATTTTGAAAACTATTGTAATTTATTAATGATTCAATATCTTAAATTTCGTTAAAAAAAACTTTTTTCGCTTTTAGAAATCTGAAATTTCAAGTTTTTCTCCGTATAGGGGAAGGTGGTGCATGCACCTCAGAGCTATTTTGACTTTTTAATTTTTAATTTAAAAAAAATTGCCAAAACTAAGAAAAGAAAATATTTTATAAAACTTTAAGATGTTGAACACTACATATATTTGTCTTAAATTTATATATAATTAATTTCCATGAAAAATTTTGAATTAAAAATAAAATGAAAATAAGACCGAGGTACACCGAGATGCCTTCGGTACATGGGACCGAGGTGCCTTGGTCCCATTATTAAAAATGGGAAAAAAACTTGCTTTTAGCGATAAAAGTCATCATTTATTAATCAAGAAGCTACATATATTATTCTTTGATACATTTCATTACTTATTAGGTTTTTAAAAATAAGAAATTCTAAATAGATAAAACTTCAGAACATTTGCACTTACTATAATCACAAAAGACATTAAAACTTATTTATATTAGTAATTATATTTATTTTTAGCCATGATTGTAGTTAGATAAATTAATTCCAGATGTTAACTTCTTGAGCTGCCTATCAGGTCCATTAGACAACTAGTATTAAAAAATACTCTGACGAGCACCAAAAAGGTTAATATGTTTTTAAAGTATGAAAAAGTGTTTGACAAGAGCTTCTAATTGAAAAAGAGAAAGGACAAGGGGTCCCTTCTTGGCTGCAATTCACTGTCAATGCCAAATTTGAAAAAATCATATTTGCGCTTTTTCCATATAAAAGAAATCAGTCACTGTTACGATAAAATTGTATAGTGTAAAGGCATAATTAGAAAAGACACCACGTGATTAAACATGAATGTGAAGCAAAATAGGGCCAAAAACCATAGTTCCCACAGCCAGTGTTGAATTCAGACACTTTTCTCCGGGAGGGACTTCTATGGCTTTAATAGAATAGAGTTCTAAGGGGATCATACTTTTTTACCATTAAAAACACAAAATCTCAAATTTTATTGGGAGGGGGTGGGCATTTGATACCAGAATGTCCCCCCGGCCCACCTCCTGCATTCAACACTGCCTGCAGCGTATCACATTCACGTAGCCCCACCATACACTGTCGCAGTGTAAAACAGCACAGAAAACTGATTTGTAGGGCAGTTGATGCAGAGTCAACAATGCAGTTAACATGTAAAGCACGATTGAAAGTTTTTCGCAGATTTCTTTTATATGGAAAAAGCGCAAATATGATTTTTTCAAATTTGGCATTGACAGTGAATTGCAGCCAAGAAGGGACCCCTTGTCCTTTCTCATTCTCAATTAGAAGCTCTTGTCAAACACTTTTTCATACTTTAAAAACATATTAACCTTTTTTGGTGCTCGTCAGAGTATTTTTTAATACTAGTCATTTAAATTTTTTGATAATCATATATTGAATATAAGAAAACCTTAGTTGCTTTTAAATATTCCCAGTACTTTTTCTTATTTCGCTCAATATTAAACTATTTAATCAATGGACAAAAAACGTGAAAAAACGAAATTAATTTTAATTTATTCGTACAGAAATTGACAGATTCAATTAATTTTAGATATTACATATTTTGTAGAAAAATAATGCGAATAGAAATTTTTATTCTTTTCGCATAGGATTTGTGGTATTCTTATTTACTTGTTTTAAAAATCAGATGTTATAAATATGAAATATTTCCGCCATTAGCGCGATTTTTGTGATCATGGCACCCAAAGGTCGCTAAACATAACTTTATAGTCAATGCACATAAAAATGAGTTTTCCCATTTAAATAAGAAAAAAATAAGTAAAATATTTTTATTTCTCCTTCCTGATATCTATTGGAATAGCTTATTCCAATTATTGAATAATATTCTAGGACATTTTCAGGGAAATTATTGGTTAAATTATCTTCCTTGCAGAAAGTCGCTCGAAATACAGCTTTAATAGATTTATGTCACACCAAGGATGAAAATATACTGAAAATTCATTTCTAGTATTATTTGTAAAATTGGCATTGAAATCACCAGCTGTAATTAAATTTTTATATAATATACAGTGGAACCTCAGTTCACGATTCATTCTTGTATCTGAATTTCTGTCGAGAATTAACGCACGGATTTTCATCAAACATCAAATTCAGTTAATCTTTATATGAATTGGCTTTGTTTACGTTTTGATTTCAATAACCAAACACATGGCACTGCTATGCTGAATTGTTCCGATTACCACAATATCTCTATCGCAGGAATTAATGCACAATTTTTCATCAAACTTGAGATTTAGGCACACTTTGATTTATATTATTGCTCATTGCGTGTTTTGAATAAATCTCCCAACAAGTGTCGCATATGTACTGTTTTTTTCCCGATATCCGCAACAGTCCTATTTCAAAAACTAATGTTCGGAATTTCATGTCTTTAGAATCCTCACGGTGAGCATATGACTGTCATTTGATTTTGACACTGTAATAATGAATTTTGAAGCATTAAATGCATGAGATAGAAAATAGTTTTGGGGTTACCATATCCGACTAGTTCTTTATCATCAGAGTAATCGACGGTTCATCTACACCGTATTGTTTAGCTATTTTGATTACACTATCATCGTTCTTAAGTTTTGTCACTACTTCTTTTCATAAGTAATCAGTAATTCGATTAAGCTTCTTACTACTGCTATCACTAAACGCTTTTTCATTCTTAGAAGTCATAATAAAAGCTAAAATTTTCGCGAAACTGATTAAAATTAAAACGATAAGTTAAATTTTTTACTGTACTGAAGGTCACAAAGCACTCTGACACGCGCACTTTACTTCAAACTTGACCTATAACAAGAGTTATGTGAGGGTTGCCAACTAAACTATTCGACAGCTTTGGTCGCGAATCGAGTTATCCTACGCCGAAAGAGTAAAATTTTGATCACTGAAGTTGGTCATAAACCGAACTTGTCAAAAACAGAGGGGGCCGTAAACCAAGGTTCCACTGTTTTTTGAGCGATAAGTTTGCAAATATGGCATTATTTATATATTCAGTGGCAATGATCATTATGCAACTTGGCGATTTAACCGATTAAATTTGCGATTTTAAAGTAGCGTTTGTTAATAACGGAAAATTGAGAATTTCTATTAGAAAAATTAGGATAATTACTATAATTTTTATGCACGGTTTTAAGTAAACTCTGATTTTTTTTCATAATTTGAAATTTAGTACATTTGGAAATGGAAGGGAGAGGGAAAGTATATTTTTGCAATGCTTTTTCTACAATATCTCAAACAAAAATACTTTTAAATGCCAATAATTGCTGATCGTAAATGTTACATTCACTTCACACGTTTTTTACATCACCATGTGTTTTTTTCATTTGATGCTTTCCTGGCACAGATGCCATATATGCACGACATTGTGCGATATTCTTCTGACGCCAATTTCGCAAAAGCTTAGTTTTCAAACTTCAATTACATACATATATATTGAGGTACTACTTAGTTATCCCGTCGATCAATTTCACCAAACTATACAAATTGCCAAACTCGTAGCGAAATTATACATATAGACATAATTTTCATTTTAAATAACACAAAAAAATAATTTGTAGAATCTTAATAAAAAATACAAATAAAAAGTCCAAATAAAAATCCCTTAATGGCGTTTTAAACACGTGCATCCTATTTAATGTCATTGGATTCGACATTCACGATCATCCATTATTGGCATATAATATTATAGTTTGGCGATGGTTTTTTGGTCGACGGGATAACCAAGTAGTACTTCTATTAACTATTTTCTCTTATTTTCTAAAGAAAATAATAATGAATAAAAACCGGTGATAATTGATTATCCCTTCGACCAAAAAATTATCGCCAAATTATAAAATTAAATGCTAATAACGAATTATTATAAAAGTTACATTCAGTTTACATTAAATAGGTTACCCATGTTTGTTATGCCATAATATGATTTTGAATTCAACTTTTTATTTGTACTTTTATTGATGTTTTACTAATTTATTTCTTCTTTCGTTATTTAAAATAAAAAATATGTCAATATGAATTACATGGTGAATAAATAGATGATTTGTAAAATTTGGCGAAATTGGTCGACGGGATAATCAAGTAGTATTGAAAAGTTTAATTAATAACTACAGAATGAAACGATTTATAAAATTTAACAAAATTAAATAAAGGTAAATATATCTTATACTATAATGCGAGCAAAAATTGTGTGTGTGTGTGTGGGTAAATTTTATCTCAAAAACGGCTCTAACGATTTTCGCAAAAATTTGGATTTTACCATTTTCGGGCACGAGAAGACCATTGGGCTAGGTCCCATGTTCGGGAAAATTCGATTACTGGGTCATTTTGGGTCACAATGGGTCAGGATCAAGCTATTTATATCTAGAGAACGGCTGGATGGATTTTAAGGCAATTTTGTATCCAATCGTTTTTTGGCACGAGAAAACTATTGGGCTGGGTCACATGTTCGAAAAATTTCGATTAGTGGGTCATTTTGGGGTCATTATGGGTCAAGCCATTTTTATCTAAAAAACGGCTCTAACGATTTTGACCAAATTTTATATTGTATCGTTTTGGATTACAAGAAGACCATTGGGTTAGGTAACATGTTCGAGAAAATTCGGTAAGTGGGTCATTCTTGGGGTCATTGTGGGTCATGCTATTTTTATCTAGCGATTTTCTCACGCAATTTTGACTAAAAATTGCATTCTATGGTTTTCGGGCACGAGAAAAACATTGGGCTAGGTTACATGTTCGAGAAAAAATTTCAATGGGTCATATTGGGTCATTAAGAGTCTGGGTCAAGCTATTTATATTTAAAGAACGGCGTGATGGATTATAACGAAATTTTGTATGTAACAGTTTATCGACATGAGAAAACTAATGGGCTAAATCACATGTTTGAGAGATTTCGACTATGAGGGTCATTTGTGGGTCATAATGGGTCATGGTCAACCTATATCTAAAGAACAGGTGGATCGATTTTAACGAAATTTTGTATGAAACATTTTTTTGGCACGATAAAATCATTGGACTAGGTTACATGTTCGAAAAATTTCGATTAATGGGTCATTTTGGGTCATTAAGAGTCCGGGTCAAGCTATTTATATTTAAAGAATGGCGTGATGGATTATAACGAAATTTTGTATGTGACAGTTTTTTGACATGAGAAAACTAATGGGCTAAATCACATGTTTGAGAGATTTCGACTATGAGGGTCATTTGTGGGTCATGATGGGTCATAATGGGTCATGGTCAACCTATATCTAAAGAACAGGTGGATCGATTTTAACGAAATTTTGTATACAAAATTTTTTTGGCACGATAAAATCATTGGACTAGGTTACATGTGTTGGAAATGTATTAAAAAACTATGCCTTATAGCGCACATAAGGATTTGCACCACATAAGGATTTTGTTTAATATTGTTTTATCAAATCAGTTCTATATTCTATATCTATCAATAATTATAAGAAGGCAAAATAATCCTACCTTTCATTCTTCTGGTTCTTCAAAACATTCGATTTTTCATGGCCTCCATTCTTTTGGAATCTTCGATTTGAAGTTAAGCCTTTTATAACTTATTAATTACTTAAATATAGCTGAAATGATAAATATTTGATTAAGTACTGTTCTTATTGGAGTAATGGGCTCGACGCACAGTTTTAAATTGAATAATCATATTATATTGAACACGAATTACATAGCTGCTTTTAGCAGCGAAAACAAAAGACGTTTACATGACTTACATCTACATAGAAAACTAAACAAAAACTGAAAAAAATATTAGAATGTCAAAAAAGAGTTCGAAAATGTTCTTTTTTATTTATTTTGTTCTTGGTCGTTGTCACGTGACTTCACTGCTGTAGAAAAGGAATAAGTGTCCTTGAATAAGATCAGTTTATTCGTTGTTAAATTGTTCTGAAATAGGGAAAAAATAATTTCTTTTGCTTTTTTTTTTTATGACGACAAAAAATGAAATCTTTGTGAATAGATCTATCTTGATTTTATTCAGCTGAAATAGTGATTAGTTTATTTCAACACCCTTCCTTAATCACTTCAGATGAATAACACTGTAGGTTCATAGATTCTCGATGTTTCACTAATTGAGTCTTTGGCAGGGGTTTTGTAAGCGCGTCGGCTATCATATCTTCAGATGGGCAATATTCTAAATTTATTATTTTGTCTTCTTTGAGTTGTTTAATGGCGTGGAATTTTATATCAATATGCTTCGTATATTTCGAAAACTTCTCATTCTCTACCATTTTTATCGCACTCTGATTATCTTCGAAAATCGTTATAGGTTCGTCTTGTTTCAAGTCTAAGTCGTTCAATAACTTCTCCAGCCAAATAATCTCTTGAGCTGCTGCGGCTGCTGATATAAATTCAGCTTCTGCCGAAGAATATGCAATACAGTTCTGTTTCTTCGTGTACCAATTAATAGGTGTTTTTCCTAGAAAGAAAACATTTCCTGTTGTTGACTTCCTTGTTCTGGTGTCACCTCCCCAATCAGAGTCTGCATAAGCTACCAATACTGGTTGGTCGTCTGTGCTGATTGTTAGTTTTAATTCTTTTGTACAGTTTAGATAGTTGACCACTGGCTTTGCTGCTTTCCAGTCCATCTCACGGGGCGTTTCGCATCTTCTGCTGAGGATATTAACTGCGGCTGATATATCTGGACGTGTGTTAGTGGCTATGTATAACAAAGATCCAATGACTTTTCTAAAATTTGTATTGTTAGACAGCAAATTTTGCTCGTCTTCTATTTTATAAAAGCCGGGGTCCATCGGAGTTCCTACGGGTTTAGCTTCTCTTAATCCTAGTTTATTTGCCAATTCTTCGATTTTTAACTTTTGGCTTAGAGTATATCCATTTTCTGTTTTCTTTATTTCCGTACCGAGGAAATATGCTATATGACCGAGATCTTTAAGCTCGTATTCTTCTTTAAGTAGTTTCACTATAATGTCAACAATTTTTTCGTCACCGGATAGTAATATGTCGTCAACATATATAATTATGTAAGTGTAATTTTCATTTTCTTTTCTGGTGAATAAGCAGGGATCAGCTATACTTTGATTAAAATTCAGTTTTTTTAAGGACTGTTCGATTCTTTTGTGCCAAGTTCTGGCTGCCTGTTTTAGGCCGTATATTGATTTTTTCAGTCTGCAGACTTTGTTTTCAGAATTCTTTTCTATGTAGCCTTCCGGCTGTTTCATATACACTTCTTCCTCGAGCTCACCATACAGAAAGGCGGTGTCAATATCTATGTGTCTAACATTTTGTTTGTGGTATGCGGCTGCTGCTAAAAATGCGCGAACTGTTGTTTGTGAGACGACAGGGGCAAATGTCTCATCATAATTTTCACCGTATTTTTGACTATAGCCCTTCGCTACTAGGCGTGCTTTATATTTTTGAACATTTCCGTAACTATCTAGTTTCTTTTTAAATGTCCATTTTGATCCTATAATTTTTTTGTTTGGTGGAGGATCCACTAATTCCCATGTGTTATGTTTTTTTAGCGAATTGATTTCCGCTTGTGTGGCTTTGAGCCAATTTTCTTTTTCACAGGGATTATCAATTTCCTGTATGTCATTCCAGCTAGTGGGTTCATTCATTTGGTTATTGTTTACATAACAGACGTATCTGTCTGGTGGTACCCCCCTGTTTGATCTTTGCGATCTTCTAAGTTCAGTGGTGGGTTGTTTGGACGAGGTTGGTTCCTCGATTGTGTTGTTTATCTCAGCTTCGATGTAATTTTTATCATCATATGAATTTTCTACATCTTTACTTTCTTTTAAGTTAATTTTGCTATTCTCTAGGAATTTTACGGTTCTTGCTATTACTATTTTGTTATCTTTAGTGTATACGCGGTATCCTTTTGAATTGTTATCATACCCTACGAATGTCCCTTCCTGAGCTCTATCGTCTAATTTTCCTCGATGTTGTTTGTTTACATATACGTATGCTTTGCAGCCGAATGTACGTAAATAGTGCAAATTTGGTTTGCGTTTAAACCAAAGCTCGTACGGGGTTTTATTCGTTGATCTTGTTGGTAAGCGATTTTGTAAATGATTTGCTGTATTAATTGCTTCTCCCCAAAATTTTTGCGGTAAATTGGCTTCGCGTAATAGACTTCTAGTCATGTCTAATAGTGATCTATTTTTCCTCTCAGCCACGCCGTTCTGGCTCGGACAATATGGCACAGATAGTTGGTGTTTTATACCTCTTTTTCTTAGATAGTCATTTGTTTCTCTACTCATGTATTCTCCGCCATTATCGGATCTTATTGCTTTCGGATATGAACCAAATTGGTTTCGTACCATAGCTATATAGTCGATTAATTTATCATGCACTTCGTCTTTATGGCTTAATAAGTATATTACTGTAAACCTAGAGTAATCGTCTATGAAGGTTACAAACATTGTTTTTCCGCCAATTGTGGGGGATCCTATAGATGTGCATACGTCTGTGTGCACTAGATCGAGTACTCTGCCTGTTTTGTTTTTATATGTTGTCTTTGGATAAGGTGCATCGCTTATTTTTGTTTGTATGCATGTTTCGCATATTGTTTCATGACTACAATTATTTAGTTCTATTCCATAGGTTAAATTTTCTTTAACCATTTCCTTTATGGAATTGTAGTTTCTGTGACCTAGGCGTTTGTGCCACAATTCTATGCAATTTTTATTTTTGCATTCATGCGCAATGTTTACTGTGTTAGATTCTATATTCTCTAACAATTCAACCTCATATAGATTGTTTTTCATTTTTGCTTCCAAGTATATTTTCCCATTTCGGGATAGCGTGCATTTATCTTTATCAAAAACTAGTTTATAACCGTTCTTTGTTGCCTTACTTACTGAAATTAAATTAGATTCTAAATCAGGTACGTATAATACTTCCTTTAATGTAATTTTGTTTACACCTCCGTCGGATGTTTTTGTCATAAATGTGGTTTCTCCCACACCATGCGAATTTAACGATTTTCCGTTTGCAATAATAACGGTAGTTTTTTCGGTGTCGTTTAATTTAGTAAACAAGTCTTTATCGTTTAAAATATGTGTGGAAGAACCAGAATCAATAATCCATGTTTGTTTTCCAGTTTTCTCAATTAGAAAGGCTGCGTCGCTGCTTCGATCTGTTTGTAGTTGTGTTTTGTAATTTGGCTTATATTCTTGTTTACGATCTTTAAATTCATTTTGGTTATACGATTGCTGATAACAGAGAGACGTTGTATTGTTTTTGTTTTTGTATGTTTGTTGTTTTTGTGTATTTGGGTGAGTTTGTCTATTTTTCAGGTGCCAACATTCCCTGTAAGTATGACTTTTCAATTTACAGTACGTACAATATTTTTCCTTTTTGCTATTATCATTTGGGAACCTTTTTTGTGTTTTAAACGCTTTGGTAGAATTGTCACCCTGATCCGCGTTTTCAACCCTTCTGTTATATTCATCAGTTAATTTATTTATAATAAATTCCGGTGTTAAATCGGTTTCATCGCGAGCCTCAAGTGCTACAATCAGTGTATTATAGCTTGGGGGTAATGAGCACAGCAATAATGCTGAAAGGTGCGAATCGTTAATAGTTTCCCCAATCGCTAATAATTTATCTTTTAATTCTAAAATGTACGTTATGTGTTTAATTAAGTTACCATTTTCTGGCAGCCTTGCCCCATACAGTTTTCTTAATAAATGCAATTTACTAGACAAATTCCCCCTTTCATGTATGGCTTTGAGCGCGTCCCAGGTCTGTCGGGCAGTATTTAGCCCTTTTACATGCACAATCTGCGAGTCTTCAATTGCAAGATTTATAATTGCTCTTGCTTTATTATCCTTCTTTTGCCAATCTGTGGTAATCGGATTCGGTACTGTATCTGTTATTACCTCGAAAATTTCTTCTCTTATTAACAACATTTCTATTTTAAATTTCCATGTTGAGTAATTGTTTTGATTTAATTTTTCAATTAACTGAAATTCTTTCGATGCGGCCATAATGGATCTTACTTATCAACTTATAAATATTTAATATCGTAATTCGATGAGAAAATTGTTTTTATTTTTCTTTATATTATATAAGAGATTTTCTCTGTTTATTTTTATTCATTCAAATATAACGAACATATCACTTGTTATGTTTACTCATTCAATTTCAACTCATATATATCATATATTTTCAATAACGTTGAGAAAAGAAGAACAAATATATTTTTTCACAATAATTATATGCATTAGTGATAATACGATTTATTTTTATGAGGCCATTTTATTTATTTATATCATATTATATTATAACCTTATGTGTTAATTTCAGTCTCATAATCGATTTGTTGGAAATGTATTAAAAAACTATGCCTTATAGCGCACATAAGGATTTGCACCACATAAGGATTTTGTTTAATATTGTTTTATCAAATCAGTTCTATATTCTATATCTATCAATAATTATAAGAAGGCAAAATAATCCTACCTTTCATTCTTCTGGTTCTTCAAAACATTCGATTTTTCATGGCCTCCATTCTTTTGGAATCTTCGATTTGAAGTTAAGCCTTTTATAACTTATTAATTACTTAAATATAGCTGAAATGATAAATATTTGATTAAGTACTGTTCTTATTGGAGTAATGGGCTCGACGCACAGTTTTAAATTGAATAATCATATTATATTGAACACGAATTACATAGCTGCTTTTAGCAGCGAAAACAAAAGACGTTTACATGACTTACATCTACATAGAAAACTAAACAAAAACTGAAAAAAATATTAGAATGTCAAAAAAGAGTTCGAAAATGTTCTTTTTTATTTATTTTGTTCTTGGTCGTTGTCACGTGACTTCACTGCTGTAGAAAAGGAATAAGTGTCCTTGAATAAGATCAGTTTATTCGTTGTTAAATTGTTCTGAAATAGGGAAAAAATAATTTCTTTTGCTTTTTTTTTTTTATGACGACAAAAAATGAAATCTTTGTGAATAGATCTATCTTGATTTTATTCAGCTGAAATAGTGATTAGTTTATTTCAACAACATGTTCGAAAAATTTCGATTAATGGGTCATTTTGGGTCATTAAGAGTCTGGGTCAAGCTATTTATATTTAAAGAACGGCGTGATGGATTATAACGAAATTTTGTATGTGACAGTTTGTTGGTTAATACTTAATGGGTTAGTAAAACTTAATGGGTCAAGGTCAAGCTATAGCTAAAGAATGGGTGGGTCGATTTTAACGAAATTTTGTATACAACATATTTTTGGCATGAGAAAATCATTGGGGTAGGTCACATGTTCGAGAAATTTCGATTGGTGGGCCACTTTTGGGTCATTCTAATTTTATCTTGACAACGTTTCGCGCAATTTTGATTAAATTTTGTATTTTATCGTTTTCGGTCACAAGAAAATCATTGGGTTAGGACAGATTTTTGTGAAAATTCGATCAAGGGGTCATTTTGGATTATAAGGGGTCAGGGTCAAACCAACTATATCTAAAAAACAGCTCAATCGATTTTATCTAAATTTTGTATCTAATGTTTTTCGGCATGCTAAAACTAAAGAGCTAGGCTACACGTTTAAGAGATTTCGATTATAAGGGTCATTTGTTGGTCATGATGGGTCATGCTAATTTTATATAGAAAATGGTACTCACCATTTTGACTATACTTTGTATTATATCGTTTTTGAGCAAGAGAAAACCATTTGGCTTGGACACATGCTCGCGAAAATTCTATTAGTGGGTCATTTTGGGTCTTAATGAGCTAGGGTCATTCTAATTATATACAATAACGACTCAATCAATTTTACCTAAATTTTGAAACAAAACGTTTTTTGTCACGAGAAGACTATTGGGCTGAGTCGCATGTTAAACAAAATTATATTAGTGGGTCATTTCGCTTCATTGCTGAATGCTGCCAAGCTAATTTTACCTAAAAAATGGCTTGAACGATTTTGATTCAATTTTATATTCTACTGTTTTTGATTACCTGAAGACGATTGAGCTATGTAACATGCTTGATCAAATTTGATTAGTGGCTCATTTTGGGTAATACGGGTCAGGGTCACGAGAATATGGCAAAAGCCAATAACTTGGTGATATTTGACAAAATATTGGCGACATATGGCCAAAAAATCGACTATAAAAATTACGAAAACCAAAACACGTATTTGGAGCCAAATGAAAGAATGCCTCCAAATTTGGCTATATCTAGCAAAATATATTGTCTTTCAGAAAGTAAAGAATTTTTTTATACATTCTTAAGAGGATTCGAGATGCATGGTTAAACCAATCAGAGTCGAGCTAAAAAAGTGATTTAGATCGATGTCCTTTCGTTGTAAAATTTAAAATAAAATAAAATTTATAAATATGCGCATAAAAACATAGTTTTCTTATTGATTGTTTTTCTAAATAATACTATTATAAACATGTTTTACAGTAATAATACAGAGTTAATGATACAGTGAAAATACTATATCGAGTTGAACACAAAGTTAATTTTAACCGAGCTAAGCTCGGTCTCCCCTGCTAGTATATATTTTTAATAAACATTAGCCCGGTTATCTTATCAGACAAAATAACAAAATTTTCGTGCCAACTAAATACCCTAATGCATATTTGACATTACATCCCTATTTAAAATCAATTGAATGCTATTTAAGATATGGACAGAATGTGAAGTTTTTGTTTTACTCTATATCTTTTACTTGCGTAAATTAGGACGTTATATGATCATAATTAAAAAATCTTACATTTAGTTCCTGAAGAGAAATTTTGGTTTTCCCAGATACTTTTTCCGATGTACTTGTTTTTTCCCCATTTTTTTTCTACTACTAAAATATGTACTTCTCTGTTATACTGTCGACCAATTTCACCAAATTATACAAATCGCCAAACTAATAGCCAAATTATACACATTGACATAATTTTTTATTTTAAATAACGAAAAAAGAAATAATTAGTAAAATATTAATAAAAATACAAATAAAAAGCCGAAATAAAAATCGCTTAATGACATTATAAACACGTGAATCGTATTTAATGTCATTGAATGTGACATTCAAGCTCATCCATTATTGGCATTTAATCTTAAAATTTGGCGATAATTTTTTCGTCGACGGGATAACCTAGAAGTACCCTAAAATTCAAAATGTTAGGACTCTCGAGAAAATCATCCCATGGTCATATAAATGCATGTTATTTGAAAAAATAATTATGGATTCGACCAAAAAAATAATAACATTGCGTTCACAACTTTATTATTTAAAGAACTGAAACTAAAAGCTTCGCAATAAAAACAAATAACTATGTTTTTCACGTGATTTGTTTAATTTGAATGAATTATGATACATACATGAGAATTTTTATATTAAACTTGGTGGCAATGAATAAAAAAAACTACAGTCGCAACAGCAAAAGACAATATTCAACTGGAGGTTTAAGACATAAATTCGATTTTCTCAGAAACCGTCAAAGATAGAAAGATGAAAAAAAAACTGTTCTAAGTTTTATCAAGACGATAAATATAAACCAAAAACGAAGTTAATCCATCCATAATAACATTAGCTATTGCTTGTTGGATTTTTCGTCTTCATTTTTTCGTTAAAAGTTAATTAAAAAACTACAGTAATCTGCGATAATTTTTTGAATGCTATCATTTTATTCGTCTCGTCGAGTTCTATCTTTTGAAACTAAAATCACTGTCATACGAAAACTGGTTCGCTAGAAATTTCGAAAAGACGTTCGCATTTTCTATTTCTTAAACATATTATACCAAACGCTACCGCGTTTGCTATGATATCTAGTGTACCTTGGACTCAGTTCAAGGTACACCACTTGACAGTTAAAAACAAAACTACCAATCATGATGTTAATGTTAGACCTAACTTTATTTAAAGCACATGGTATAGTAGCTAAAGCATTGCTTTATTATGCATAATCCTCATAAAAAAAGATATGTTTTAGTATAAAAATAACAGAAATATCTAAGAAAAATTTACTTTTGAAAGGTGAATTTCCTTTTTAAAAAATTGTACAATTAGTTGATTTTCTAAACAAATGCCAAGAACTTAAATGAGACCTCTGGTGGCAAATATTTAATATACGAATGCCCTTGTTTAATGATCTAAACAAGTAAAGCTAGAATTAGCATAGGTCCGAGTTATACCCATGTCCAAGGTACTTTACTCTCCCCTACTACATCTGAAAAATTTACTTAAATTTGTTAAAAAAAAAGGAGAGTTTTAATCACCGCTAAGGTTTTTTTTTTTTTTTTTTTTTTTTTTTTTTCAGTTTAGTCAGAGAAATCGCACGATTTCTTGATAGAATCATTTTCCTTTATTATTGATCAAAAAATGCACTCTAAATGCACAAATTAAAAAAAAAAAACTCAAAGGGTACCGAGTCCCTTTAATGAAAAAATATTTGCAGTGATATGCTGTCTTTCAATATATCCAGTATCTGATGTAGCATACTGAATATCTCTAGCGGTTTGGAAGATAATTATCATAATTTACCCCCTGCCCCGCTCCTTCTCTCCCTTTATTTGTAATGGACTTGTTTCCGGCTATTCAAACAGTGAAAATTCATGAACATTCATATCTCTGAAACTGCCTGATGATGGCTGTTTTCTAACAGTTAAAAATGCTTAAATTTTAAATCATTTGAGATGTTTTATGCTTTTAAAACATTTTTATGTACTTTAGTGCCTTTTTAGTAGGATATTTCAGAAGTTTCAATTGTATATGATTTTTCACTTATTACGAGGGTGAATTTGAAAATAAGATTCTCGAAGCGTCTGCTGACACAGGTGTATATAAAAGTCAAAAAATAGAATGAGAACATGAAAGATAAGACACAATTTTTTATGAAAAAAAAAATGAAAAAACGCCGTAAACACTGGCGATAAATGATAAATAAACTAAAACACTTTGTAAAATCACCATAAAATGAAAAATAAAGTAGGACGCGTTTCGAGCTACACTAACAGCTCGTCATCAGCTAAACCAACACGTGTCCGTAAGGGAACAGAATCGAGATAAAGTGTAAGAAAGAGGGAGAAGATTAGAAAGAGTGCGGGTTGCGCTAGCTGAAAGAGCACAGGTGGAAGGGAGAAATGTTGCCAAAACAATAAAACAAAGGGAAAAAGGTGGAAAAAGAATAAAAATAATAACGAAAATAAAATAAAATAATTAAGTTAAATAAAAATGTCAATTTTTTTGTCAAACTAAATACCTAGAACGTTGAGGCATTTGTCATACCTCTTGATAAGCTTCAAAAAGCCGTCCCGGAAAACATCAGGGCTTCGCATACAGACAAGCCGTTAAACGCTTCTTCCATACGCAAAGCTTTCAGTTTTTCCTTGATAGCTTTTTGAAGCTAATCAAGAGGTATGATAAATGTCTGAATGTACTTGGAAATTATGTGAGAAAAAAAGATATGTCTTACCTTTAAAGTCTCATTCTATTTTGTGACTTTCATACACACCTCAGTCCACAATCAACAGGAAAAAACTTATTTTCAGACTCTCCCTCGTAGTATATAATAGTAGTACATTGTAATACATAGAAATAGAGAAAACTGTAGTTTTTAAGCATGCTTACCAGATGGCAGGAAATAGGAAACAAAACAAGCCATTCCACCGATGACCATACTTCCACCAATTAGGTTTTTCTTCCCGAGTTTCTCAAGTGTAAATATAGCAAAAAAGTTTGCAGGAATTTCAACGATACCGTACAAAGCAAAATTAACAAAGGGATTTCCAGCGAGTTCATTTGTATTTTGGGAAAGTCCGTGGTAGACGATTCCATTTGCAGTCCTGAAATTATCGATTAGCAAATAAAAATTTTACAAATTAGAAGAATTTACATGTTTTAGTTAAAACCATTCAATTTTTGGTTAAATGGTACAATGTATTTTGAAAATAGTCAATACACTATATGGTCAATGATGACCAGTCACTTGCGATTTTAAATGTTTTGTAAAAAATATTCTTTTATATTAAGAACTCTGCAAATTGTAAGCAAAACACTTTGCGATTTTTTTAAAAATAAAAACCATAATTTCTCCACTAATTACATAAATTAACATAGATTATCACAAGAAGTCTCCTAATCATGTGATACATTTTCAACGTTTTTGCGATCTTAATTTTTACATGGAAAAGTATTCGTTTTTGATTAATTTGTTTACTGCCCTCTATCGAGTTTTTGGAAAAACTTATGATATTTGCTATGCTGGTTTTAAACGTGAAGTTTCAGGACAATTCCTTGTGTATCTTTCTAGATATTTAAAAAAATCTAAAATCACGAGTGACCGCTCATCATTGGCCATGTAGTGTATATGTGTTTTTATTATTATTATTATTATTGTTATTATTGTGTTAGTGTATATGTGTCGAAATTCAATGTTAAAAATCCCTGTGAATTGAACAGGAATATTCTTTTTGTCTCAATTTAAGCTTACAGTTATTTGTGTGAAAACATTCAGAATTACTCTGTAAATTTTCCATTATTTATAAGGAACATTTCTTCAAAATTGTGGGTGAGTCAACTGACCATCGTTTCCAAGGTATTTTCCCACTTTTTTTTTTTTTTTTTTTTTTTTTTTTTGGCCTAGGAACATGAATTGGACTTCCCTGTGTCACGAATTCGTCGGTTAGCGAGATAATTGTCACGCAGCCATCGACATATAATGCCAGTTCATGTCGTCATACGAAGGGACCTTATGCATGTGATGTCAGACGTAAGAGCTGGCGGTATGCTAATCTATTATTCTAGCCACTACACCGCCAGAATGCCAATATGCGCAGGCGCAAACATCGCTAGCAGACGACTTTAGCCTTGATCCAAGTTGAATGGATACATTTAAAAATTTACAAATTTAGATAATTTTCACGCAAGCAGATCAACAATTTTGATTTCATATTATAATATATCAAGTATATGCTGCTACAACAAAGAATCCTTTTAACAAACAAGCATTAATAACTCGCACTCCTTAGACTGCTATGCTAAACACGGGCAGTAAATACCGCCAGCTGCCGAATTTGAGCCTCGACCTCAGGCTGGGTGCATAAGGTCCAGTGGATCATCTTTAGTCGGTGATTGGTACAAAGCAGTGCACCCATCGTTTTGCGCCGATCACCGTCTAAAGGGTCCTTCCTTAAAGGTCACTTCCTATGACGCTAAAGCGTCATTTCATAGACTGGCTTTGCATGTGGCTGATCGCAATTACCAAAGATACATCTGAAAAGAAATCTTAGGTTAATTTAATGACAGAGGTTCTGCGACTGATATTTCCCAAAGTAAAGTGATTAGTTACTATGAAAACCCATGAAAAGGGAAAACGTTCCGAGATTATACGCGGAACGTTACCATTTTTTTACAAGGTATTTACGTAACACATCTGTTAAAAGATGGCAGGCAACATTTTATTTCTACAAAAGAACGTACGTGTTTACATCTTTCATTTGTCTAAACAATTCGTCACCGGAGAATTATAAAGTTCTATCTGTGTTTTTGAAAAAAAATGACTTATCGATATAGATAGGTTCTATTTATATCGATGAAGGCATTTTTGCATCAAAATGATGGTATGTATAATTTACATCCCGTAAAGCATGGTGACGTCACTGCAACGTCGTTGCGAAGTCACATTGTGACTTTGTGACCATCGATTGTCGATGTGAAGTCACAGTGACTAAAATGTGAAGTCGTTATGGCCGTTTTAGAGCTCTTTTGTGACGTTTCACAAAGTAGTCACAATGTGACAAATTTGTGAAAAATGTGTCTATTGTGACTAATTTGACATTAACATTGTGACGAAACTGTGACAAAAGCGACGATATTTAAATTGCGAGAAACATGTTTTTTAAAAGTAAATAACATGTTTTAAAGGATATTTATAAATTTCTAAAGATTTTTAAGAAAGTCACACCTCAGTCACAATGTGACGTCACTGAGTGGTGGAATTTTGGTCACAGATGTGATGTGACCAAAGTGACATCACTGTGACCATGCATGCTCTTAGGGAGATGACCTTACAATCATAATATGACATTATTTTAATCCAGAAATGCCTTCATAGATACAAATAGAACATTTCTATATCGGTAAGTCAATTTTTTCAAAAATACAGATATAATCTTATTATTCTCAGGTGACGAATTGCTGAAATTTGTTAATAGTTTTTGCAAGGATCATCGTAATTTAAAAATTAAAAGATAAAGAAACAAACTTTATTTAGAGCAAACAGTACATTAACTCTAAAGAATAGTTTATGGAGTCATTCTTTAAAGAATTTTATACAAAACAAATAACTCCTGTTACTTTGTTTTTCAAAACACTTTCTTTAAAATTCGACCAGCTTCTGGAGCAATCATATTCAACTTGCTGCTCTTGGACCGCATATGGCATAACGACATTTTATGTGCGACCCGGGACAAATAATCATTAATCCATATTTATGTAGATAATTGAAATGCGCATAAAATAGTATTTACAGGGTGTTTCAAAATTGACCGGTATATTTGAAAAATCAATCAAAATTAAACGGGCAGTGATAGAAATACACCGTTTGTTGCAATATGCTTGGGACAATAGCAAACTTTCTGGCACACAAACTTTCGAAATTAGTTACAATTTTCATCAACAGATGTCGCTGCAGGCTATTTGAAAGCCATAGAAGAAAACGCTGTCTGTGAGTTCGCCATTCTGTTCGCCATTCTGTAAGAATGTTGTAAGCGTGTGCTGTTCACAGATTGTAAATTTGCTGTGAAAAAATGGTTTATTCCTTAGAACAGAGGATTTTTGAGTTGAAAGACCAGGTGTACCTAAACAATTCAGAAACAATTGAACAACTGAGGCAATACATCTCTTCTGCATGTGAAGCCATCCCGCCTGACACATTTACAAAGGTTTCTGGTAATTTCGTTCTGAGACTGCGCCATATTATTGCTGCGCACGGTAGATACGTGGAAAATATCGTATTTTAGATTTTTACAGACTCCAGCGCCATCTGTTGCTGAAAATTGTAACACATTTCGAAAGCATTTCTGCGAAAGTTTACTGTTGATACAAGCATATTGCAACAAACGGTGTATTTGTATTTCTATCTCTGCCGCTTAGTTTTTATTGATTTTTCAAATATACCGGTCATTTTTTAAACACCCTGTATGATGATCAGTGTTTTTTTATGTATTTTCATGGGATGATAATTAAGAATAATAGGACAGATTTTAACAGAAAAATGTGTTAAAAACAATTTTCTTAGTCAAAAGTTCTTTTTACATGTATTCCTGTTGCAAAAAAAAAAAAAAAAAAAAAGAATTACTGGCTACAAAAACATTTTATGGTATAATTTTCAAACAGCAAACTTCGCGGTACATTTCTGTAATATTTTCAATAGAAATTTACTACGAAATTTAATATTTAGAAAGAGAGGGGAAGAAGGTGGGAAGGTGTGTTCTTATTTTGTGTCGAACTATTCAGTTTCATCAGCATGTAAGGTATTATAAGGTATAATAAGGTATCATCAGCATGTAATGTTATAAATTTAACATTTATAACAATTTTATTCAATAACTGAAATAAACGAAAAAATCATGCGCCCAGCATGTATTATGTAAACACATTCTGAGTACAGTAATAAATTTTTACAATTTACTAATATGAAAAAAGTCTAAAGAAGCAATTTAGAAAACACAGCATAACAATTTGAAAAACCAGTTTATGCAATTACCATGAATAATACGATAAATATCGGAAATTGTTTATGCAGAAGGATTTTGTTCAATACCATTATGTAATCCATAGATTCATACTTATATTACGTAGTTTTTAAGTTCAGAAGTTAGTTCAATGAAACGCATAGCACAGTTGAAATTTTTCATTCAGCAATTTCCGACAATTAACAAAAATGCTCTTCACATATTTTATATAGCCCTGTATATTACCTATAGAATTTATACACACAAAGTAATATGCGAAAAAATGTTTGAAGTTTGAATTGACAGTGCTTTGAGGCCTATAGCTGCAATGGTTGTTGCTTCGATTGATCCATTATACACAGAAACAGAAACAATTACAGAACACTTTTTAATACAGATATCCATTATATATTTATACAGGGTGTCCACTCTCAACGGCGGCCAATGGCTAATTTCTAAACCGTTAGTCATCGACATATAGTTCCAATTGCAAAAATACTTTAAAAAATGTAAAGAATTGTTTTTCAAGCGATTTAGGTGAAAAAGATATTTTATTAAAAATTTACGAAAATTAAATTTTTATACGGTCCCCCGGTCCTATAAGTGATATTTAGTAATTTTTTACTACTACTCTAACAAGTAATACAAAAAAAGTCCCACTCCTCTGCGATTAAAATTGACCGAGTTATAGCTATTTAAAGTTGAAGCATCTTTTTTGCTGCAGATTAGGGGGTGCAGTCACAAATTTACTGGAAATAAAAATAAACGCAAGATATAAAATTTAACATTAAACATTGAGAGTAAAATCATTTTTTCAATATTATTTTTAAATTCATGTTGATGATTACATATTAAAGCAAAATTTGTACTAAAATTATATGTGAAAAAATAACAGAAAGTTTGTTAATTTAAATTATGAAAAGCAACAGTCACAATTCATAACAAAATGGCATATACTTAAATTCTATTAGATGACTTAACCTAACAGAACTTGGTGTAGTCGTATAAAATAAATAAATGATACGCACCTAAAATTGTATTAATATTACATTCATTGGATATAAATAAGTATGCAAATTGAACCTCGATAGAATATTTGGAAGTCAGTTAAAATTTGAATAATAATTTTGAACTAGGGAAACATACATAGGAACGTTTTAAGCAAAATAAAAGCTTATCAAAATAACACACCTTTTTTAAGATATAATCGCGATTTCCCAAATTTTGATTTTCTGGATAAAGAGAATTTTAAAATTCACGTCTTCAACTATTTTAACCAATCTAGAAGTTAATTAATAAAAATTAACGCTCCGTAAAACTTATACGGTGGTAGCACCTTCAGTTAAATTGCTTTAAAAAATACTTTTTTTTTTATCTCATTTAAAACATTTTTGTAATTGGAACTATATGTCTGTGAAAAATGGTTTAGGAATTAACTATTGGAATGCGTTGGAAACGGACGCTTTTTATAATAATTTAAGCATGTAGTATACGTTCCCTGAAAACTTCGTCCAACTCATTCGTTTTCAGCTATAGAAAAGTGGTTTAAGTCACGAAATTTAAAGTTTCATAACTTGGTCAATTTTAATGTTAGATGGATGGGGCCTTTTTTGTATTGCTTAAAAGAGTGATGGAAAAATTTAACTAAATATCACTGATAGGACCGAGAGACCGTATAAAATGTTAATTTTTGTAATTTTTTAATAAAAAGTTTTTTGACCTAAATCGCTTGAAAAACAATTCTTTACCTTTTTTAAAGCATTTTTGCAATTGGAACCATATGTCTAAGACTAACGGTTTAGAAATTAGCCATTGGCCACCATTGAGAGTGGACACCCTGTATACTTATTACACTTATGACACATCCCAGCTAAAAATGAACTGCAGTTTTTTTATAGAAGTGAAGAGATTTTGAAGTTTTTCTACCGTTGACAATAGATTTTCTATAGTGCAATCTCGACTCTAAAAATACTTCAGTTTTTTTGTGGCTAGAGTTTGGTGTTTTTGTAGTTATTTATTTCAAATATTCCGTGAGTTATAAACGGCAAAAATTCTGTAGTTTTTGTAAAGTCCTTCTATAATCATAAATTTGAGAGAAAAAAAAAACTTGATATTTCCAGTTAACCGTAATTTTCCTTAATCGGAGAAAATTAATTATATTTTCGAAATCGAAGCAAGGACCTCCCACACTACTCACCTCCTTAACGATATTTTTTTTAGTTCCTGGTTTTTTTTTTTTTTTTTTTTTTTTGTAACTTGACAATTATAAATTTTACTAAATTAAAAAAAAAATGATTAAATTTTAAAATTTAGGCAGGAGAAATATCTATCCCATATGCTTCCTTCATCCTAACATAAAATCCTTAGTTCTTTTTAAATTATAAGATAAAGAAAATAAAGTTAAAATTTAAATTTAAGGGAGGAACAATGGTTCCCACCTAATGTCTCCTTCCCCTAACAGAAAATTCTTTGTTTCTTTAAGTTATTCTAAATAAATTTTTTTTCAAAAGTTGAAAAGAAAAATTAAATTTTTATTAACATTTTAAAAGACAGGCAGGGGCAATATGAACTTCTCATCGCTCCATTCCGCCTTTTTAATAGAAAATTTCTTAATTTTTTTTAATTCTAAGTTATTTGAGAAGCAGAATTTTTTCTACGTTTTTAAAAATAGATGAAAAGAAAGAAAAAATTAAATTTTAAAATATAGGAAGGGACAAGCTCTCTTCTACCTTTTTAGGAACAAAGAATATTCCTATTTCCTCTTTCATTTTAAGCTAAGAGTAAAGATTAAATTTTACTGTGTTTTTCAAAAATGGGGGAAAAAATTAGTTACATTTCAAAATTAAGGGAGGGGCAATGGCTGACCTATTCTACCTTCGCCTAACAGAAAATTCTTTTTTATTTATTTTTTTTTTAAAGTTACTGGAAAAGAATAAATCATGTTTTTGTAGATCGTATTAAAAAAAATAAATAAATTACTAATTAAATTTCAAAACCCAGGAAGTGGTGATGTGTCTCACCCCCCCCCCCTTTACTGAAATGTTTTTATTTCTTTTCTGTTTAAGTTTTTAATTTACTCGAAAAATTCACATTATGTTTTTGAAAGTAAGAGACAAGGAAATTTTAATTAATTAATTTTTTAAAATCCAGGGCGGGACAATAGATCTCCCTTGCTTCCTGCCCCCCCCCCCCCATCTTCATAACTGAATAATTTTAGTTCCTCTTTTATTTTAAATTACTCGAAAAAAATTGTGTTGTTCAAAATCGAAGAAAAAGAAAATTTAAAAATCAAGGGAGGGACAGTGGCTTTCCATTCTTTTTCATGGCGCCCATAATTCGAGCTTAAAAATACAGGGTGGGTTTATTCCTTACTCATTGCATAAATTGTCCTTATTCCATATCGGACATGACTTCCATTTTTCCACGTTTATTTCATAAAAAGCAAGATTAACACCAAAAGAATAATATACTTTTCTTTTTTTATTTATTAAGAATTCTTATGATTTCTTTTTCAAGCTCTTACAGTGCATTTCTGACTCCATGGTCTGTTTCCCCTGGAATAGACACACAACTCAACTTTCGGACCGGTTTATTTACTTGCAAATCGATCGACGTGCGGCGCCCGGTGTCACGTTGTAATCTGAGATCGTAGAAATAGTTTAATTAGTTTATTTGCGAAGATAATTTGTTCTGTTTATTGAAGTTAATTTAGAAGACCTGATTAATATTTTTGTAAACTAAATTAAATAATATTATTAAATATGGAAGACTTAGTGCATTTGAATTAAAGTTATAAGATCATTCGATTTAGTAGCATGCTTGCCTTTGCCTGATGCTTTTAAAAATTGAGCGTTATTCAGAAATAAAATATGTCTTTTTTAGGCAACCTTTCGTTTGGTGTTCTCTTCACCAGACGTGCCAGGGTAGCTAATATAAAGATAAAAATATTGAAATGGAAGAAAAAAGAACCCACTTTGTTTAGAAAAAAAAAAAAAAATCCTATAAATATGTTTATCTAAAGTGTTATCCATTTTATTATTATATTTTTTTTACATGATTTAGTACTTTACTGTTCATAATAATAATAATGTTTTATTTTAGATTTGAAGTTGTTCCAATCATTATAATCTTTAAAAAAGAATGTTTTTTATTAATGTTTTCTATTTCTATTTAATGTTCAGTTATATAAAAAGTCAATACTAAACTAAAAAATTTCATTTTCATATTATAAATAAGTTTACAATATATGCCATGGATTAGCATTTTATCGGTAAGTAACTTTTCTTTTTAGGAATCAAACAAATTGTGTGATTATAAAAAAGACTACCATGTTATTACCATGTATATGCTGATTTTCTCACATGAAATGCAATATATTTCTGCAAAACATAAATTTCTTTTAAGATAACATGGTAACTGCATATATGAAGAAATTTTCATTTATTTCTATCTATAAATTCGTCAAGCAATAGCGGACTATTTTCTTCAAAGAATTGTGAGCGATAGTGTGATTTCTGTAAAAGGATTACAGAAAAAAACTCTAATTTTTGTTAAAGGATCACAAAAAACAGGCAGAACGATTGAAGGGGGGAATGCAGTTTTTGTGAACAGCAGAAAAATACTCTAATTTAGTGTTTTTGCAGAAAAATACTCTCATTTTGTCAAAGAGTCGCAAAAAATACTCTAATTTTGTCGAAAGATTGTGTGAAAAAGAAAATGCATGAATTAGTCGCAAGATCAAGGAAAATATGCAAATTTTGTTGAAATATTGCAGAAAAATCGAGAATTTTGGTGGAAAAATTGACGAAAATATACAAAATTTGTTGGGAGATTGAAAAATAAGAGAATTTTGACAAAAATTGAGGAAGATAGATGCATTTCGTAGAAAAATCACACAAATTATAGAAATTTCATTGAAAAATAGTACGAAACAGACTTGTATAAAACCAAAAACTTTCTATGCACGTTACATTGGGTCAAAAACTTTCTGCAAATTAATTTAACATTTAATAAAATTATGCATTATATTACGAAATTTCCTTTTATTATGCAATTCATGGGTATAATTCCAAGATTTTTGCACGATTTTTGGACATAATTTGTGTTTTTCATGCAATTCATGAACGTAATTTGCATTTTTTAAAGCAATTAATGGGAATAATTTGCTTTTTTATGCAATTCATGGATGTAATTTGCGTTTTTTAAGCAATCAATAGACAAAATTAGTGTTTTTTGAGTGTTCTGTTGACCAAATTTATGTTTTTTGAGCAATTCATGAACCGCAATTCGCCTTTTTATGCAAATCATGTATATATTTTGCATTTCTTATCCAATTTATGAATGTAATTCACTATATTTATGCAATTTATGGGTGTAATTTGCATTCTTTGAGATTTCAGTTGAGAACATTCTCGTTTTTGGAACGATTTAAGACATAAATGTAATGTGCGATTCATGGATGTTATTTGTGTTTTTTTATGCGATTTATGGATGTAATTTGTGTTTTTCAGCAATTCATAGATGTAATTCACATTTTTAGAGCAAATCATAGATGAAATTCACATTTTTTACGTGATTCATGGATGTAATTCACATTTTTTGAGTAATTCATGGGCATAATTCTAATTTTTCCAGTGTTTCATAGGTGTAATTCGCATTTTTTATGTGATGTATGCACGTAATTTGTGTTTTTTGAGTAATTCATGGACTGTTATCCACGTTTTTTATGCTATTCATGAAAGTAATTAGCATTTTTAATGCGATTTTTCGACGTAATTTGCTTTTTTCATGCGTTTTTTTGAGCGATTTGTCAACAAAATTCTCTTTTTTTTTTATTAATGATTCATGAACCCCAGCAGCATAATTTTTTTCTGCAGTCTGCAACGCAAATAAAAACCTAAACTGTCTGCAGACCAATTCCTCGCATTACATGCACTCAAACCTCAAAAGTATTTGTGATAGACGTAAAAGAAAAGTATTCTTTTAAAAAGAAGTTGCCTTTGTTCTCAGAATTTTTACCACCTCATACATTGTCCGAAAGAGGGGAGAGGGGTTTCCCCTTTGACAAAATTGCAGGTTTTTCACGATCTTTTGACGCAATGTCATTTTTCGCGATCTTTGGACGAAATTACTTTTTTCACACTCTTTTGACAAAATTTGATGTTTTTTTTATGATCTTTTGTCGAAAGCTGTTTTTTTCATGATCTTTTAAATAAGTTTGATGTTTTTTTGTGATCTTTTGAAGAAATTTGCCGATATATCATGATCTTTGGACGAAAATTGCCGTTTTGTCGCGATTTCTTGGAGAAATTTGCTGTTTTTTGCGGTCTCTTGAAGAAATTTGCCATTTTTTCGCGATAACAACATTGCTTCATGATCTTTTCATGAAAACTGCCATTTTTTTCGTGAACTTTTGAAATTTTCTGTTTTTTGTGATTTTTTTGAAGAAATTTGCCGTTTTTGTGATCTTTTGATGAAATTTGGCGTTTTTTCTTGATCTTTTGAAGAAATTTGCTGCTTTTTGCGATGTTTTGAAGAAACTCGATTTTTTTTGCGATCTTTTTGAAGAAATTTTTTGAACAAAATTGATTTCTTTTCGAAGACTATTTGTCGAAAATCGTGATACAAAACATCGCAATTTTTGGATAATGTCCGAAATTTTTTAATTTTTGCTAAATTTTTAACAGTTGAAAAATAGTCTGCAGACCTTCTCAAGAATCTGCGACATATGTCGCAGCGTTGCGTCGATTCTGCTCTCGGGTCATGAACGTAAATCACGTTTTTATGCAATTCATGGGAGTAATTCGTTTTTTTTGTACTATTTGTGGGCATATTTTGCACCTTTTTCAGCTTTTTTCTGACGAAATTCATGTTTTTTGAGTGATTTATGGACATAATTCATGTTTTTTAGCTATTTATGGGCATTATTCGCTTTTTTAATATGATTTATGAGCATAATTCATGTTTTTTTTTGTGATTAATGGACATAATTTGTGTTATTTTATGCGACTCATGGACGTAATTTGCATTTTTTGAACAATTCGTGGGCAAAATTTGCATGTTTGAGCAAGTAATAGATGTAATTCGCCTTTTTTACAAGATTCATGCACGAAATTCTTGTGTTTGATTTTTAAATTTTGTCAAAAAATCAGGAAAATACAAGAAAATTGAAGAAAATCGATGTATTTTGTAGAAAGATTGCATAAAATATGTGATTTTTGTAGAAAAAATCACAAATTTTATCAAAAAGTCGAGAAAATATGTGAAATATCATGGAAAATACTCAAATTTTGTCGAAAAAAAATAGGATAATAGGGAAATAGATGAAAATAATAGGGAATAGACGAGGAAAATAGACCTATTTTGTAGAAAAATCGGAAAAAATTTGTGAATTTGGTCAAAAAGTTGGGTAAATGTGTGAACTTTTTCAAAAGATCACAGAAAATAAGCTAATTTTCTTTAAAGATTGTGACAATATGATAATTTTTATGAAATATCACAGAAAATATGCGAATTTTGACCAAAGGTGGCAGTAAAATATGCTCAACCATTCTCAAAAAGGCACTCTTGCATCACTTTTATATGTATAATTTAGAGACACTTTCACTGTTATTAAATAATTTTTTAATCTGCTCCTAGAAAAGGTAATGAATTGAACAGCCACGTCAATAATGGCAACAAGACTCAAGTAAACATTCTGAAAAATGACATTTCCAAAATGCAGTTCATCATGCCGTTTTGAAACGTAGGGGTATAAAGTGTAGTCTGTTAAATATACAAATGCAAACTGTTGCAATATCCTTGTGAACTTAATTGGGTATTTTATCTGTATAGGGGGCTATACCGTATATACTCGCGTATAAGACGACTTCGCGTATAAGTCGACCCCCTAACTTATATTGTTAAAAATAAGAAAAAATTCAAAACCCGCGTATAAGTCGACCCCCCTCCAAAAGAAGGAACCGATTGACTTTCCCCCGAAAAGGAATGATTCTCGGAGTTGTTCCAAAATGAAACGACCCCAAAAAGGACTAATTCTTCAGAGTCATTCCGAAATTAAACGACTCTGAAAAGAACTGTTTTCTCGGAATCACTCTGAAAAAGACCGACTCCTCTGATTCGTTCCAAAATGAATCGACTCCGAAAAACACGACTCCTCGGACTCGTTCCGATATGAAACAATCCCGAAAAGGAACGATTCATCAAAATCGGAGAATGATGCTGAAAACCCGGATCCATTCCTTTTTTTCTTGGATTCGTTCCTTTTTTCTTTGAATCGTTCCTATTTTCGGAACGAATTCGAATAACTCGTTCTTTTCGGTGAACGATTCTGACTCGAACGAATCTTTAAAATGGACGATTTTGCCCATCTCTATTTTTTAGAATTGGAAATGTGTTCTTGACATAAATCACACATTTTTTTTTCTTTGCAACAGGGTAGGGTAGATTATTTTTTTGAAAAATAAACTAAAAATGATCTTAAATTCAGAATCGTTGAGGTTGGAAGGATTTTGGATTTTGTACTCTACAAACAATGGGGTGTTGCAGCACTGATTCGCTAGCAAACTTGTTTATAAATTTTTTTAGGTCTCGCATATAAGTCGACCCCCCCCCCCCCCCCCCCACTTTGAAGTTCTTTTTTTCTCTAAAATTTTTCGACTTATACGCGAGTATATACGGTAATTAAAGTATCAAAATAGTCACCAAGCATATAAAAAGTGAAGCAGTCAGTTCAGAACTGTTGAGGACAGTCACATGAATTTATAAGTTTTTATTATGTAGATTGGATAGTAGATTGTGCATATATATATGGCAAACCACATTAATGTGAATCTCACGGTTTTAAATTTCTGTGTTTTCAGTAATTAACCGTTTCAGGGCCGAAACTAGAAGGGGGCACATGCCCCAGGTGCCATCAGAACAGAAGGTGACGTGATGCCAAATTAAGATTTTGTTTGGTGTGATTGATATAAAATTTGCATATATGTGGTGGATGGGGGCACCAAAATCCATGTTTACCCCAGGTGCAAAAAAGGCTAGTTTCAGTGCTGAACCATTTAAATGCCAATATTCCCAAATGGGAGCATTCCATTATTTGTAATACATAACATATATTTTCCAACATAATAACAATAATAATGTCCTTATTTTTCCTTTAAAATATGAGGTTGATTTCAACTTTTGAAAAAACAAAGAAAAATAGGTTTAAGCATTTATCACAGATATATATGGAAAAATGTAAATTCATTATTTTGCATAAAAAATATGGTACTACTTGATTATCCCATCGACCAAAAAACTACTACCAAACTTTAAATGCTAATAATGGATGATCATGAATGTCAAATTCAATAACATTAAATATGATCCACAATTAAGTGATTTTTATTTTGACTTTTTATTTGGTTTTTATTAATATTCTACTAATTAGTTGTTTTTTCATTATTTAAAATAAAAATTATGTCAATAGAATAGTATAATTTGGCTATTAGTTTGGCGATTTGTATAATTTGACGAAACTGGTTGATGGGATAACCAAGTAGTACTGAATATATTAATTTGTTTTTATCGTTTTCTCTATGTTACTTACATTTGACCACTAGGAATTTTAATGTTTTTGCAATTTGAGAAAAAAATCAAGAACATCATGTCATCATACAATAGCATAGAACAGAAAACAACTTGTTACATTTGTATAGGCTGTTAATAATCATGTTCCAAAATGCGAAGACTGAAATGGAAACAGCAAAAAAATCTGTAGAATTTTTTTTGTTATTTTAAAAATTTGTATGCATAATTACACGCATTTGTCTTTAACACTGGTACTATGAGCGACAACAACAGTTTTAAAGTATTGATTTATGTTTATTTTGCTTGTAGTTTTTAATTTAAAATAAGCATAACAAACAATGTTTTATGTGTTAAAAATGTTTTGCAATTGTTTCATTCTAAAAGTTAAAAAATTTAAACTATAAATTTAGATTTTTTAAAAGATGCCTCTTGACATTGGTAGAAATAGTGTTAAAAGGATATGTGCAATGTGGCGGAATTTGTGTATAATTATTTTCAAAGTCACCAGTAAAACTAATGCATATTGTATGTAGTAAACTGGATTTTATTAATAAAGTTGGGGATACCAAGCGTATCTATAAAATCCAGTTTTATAGATCACAATGCTCTTTTAAATGCTATGTGGGTGTGATGCATAATGAATTAAGTTGCAAAATTTGAAAAAAGAAAATAATGGTCATCAAATAGGATACAAAAAAAAACTTCGTTGTTGACATGTAAAAGAAAGGAACCAATTAAGATTGATTTTGAAAGCCATAAAATTATTCAGCTAGTAATCAGAAACAAAAAAAGTTTCTTCGTCTTGCTAGAAATAAACAGCAGAAAATTTAAAAAAAATAGTACAGTTGGAAAACTGCGGTGATTTGGCCGATTCCACTGTAAAATTTTTTAGGATGATACAACTACAAAATTAATGCAAAATTTTTAAGGTAGATACAACCACAAAAGAACTGCAGTTTGAAGACTGCGGTGAATTGGCCATTTCCACTACAGAATTTTTGTGGTCGATACAACTATGAAATTACTGTAGTTTGGAAACTACAGTAATTATGTGGTTGTATCGACCACAAAAACTCTGTAGTGGAAATGGCCAATTCACCGCAGTCTTCAAACTGCGGTTTTTTTATTAATTTTCTGCAGTTCATTTTTAGCTGGGATATATTTATTACACTTCAAAGGGACAACATACCATCCATGTCCTTACCCAGATTCGAACCGGGACCCCACGTTGTGGCAGCAGCTGCCGTAGGCCACGCCAATGGGGCGACGCGAAAAAGTGTTTAATTTGAAAACAAGCATGACAACGAAAAGTGAATGTAGCCGCGAATTTAAGGCTTCGCGCATTTTACGAAACCTTGTTCATCTCACTCCTGAATTGCCCATTACAGAACTTTTTCTCAGAAACTGTATAAGTTAGAAAACATAAATTTTGCAAACTTACACCTAACTACCTCTGATCACACCACACCACACCATGAAATTTCGAAAATGTCGTATATTATTTCAATAACGCGAATTATTTTAATGGTATTAACAACTTTAGCGGTTTAGAATTTAAAACAGAACATTTTTCAGTAGAGTTTAGATAGTTCTGAGGTGCATCATCTGTCTGTTAATAAAAACGTTCCTGATTCAATCTTCGATGTCGAAGCTTGAAATTGTTTCCAAAGAACATACTTTACTAAAGACCGAGAAGTGGCAGCACTGACAATTAGCTCATCGAATTCATGACTGAAATTCCAGAATTAGTTAAAATTATTAGAAATTGCATATTAAAACGCAATCGATCTGTCTAGTGATATCTTGATGGAAAATTCCTGGAAAATCAGTTTTAGCGATTGACTCCCAGATTTACCATTTTGTTTACCTATGCATCCAAAGTCACACTGCTATAAATCTGCAGCATTTGCTGCATACTCACTGCGCCACTTATATATAATATCAATTTTCTGACCAATGAGAATACTCCATAATGCAGTCAAGTAACCGTTTTCTAGGGCCTCCGTGGCTGAGTGGTCAAAGCACCACGCTGCTAATCGCCTTGGAGCGTAGGAAGTTGTGGGTTTGAATCACCCTGGCTTCATTAAACGCACTATTTGTGTGGAGCTCCTTGTATATCTCTTGTGTTGTAAAATTTCCTTGTGTGCTATATCGTCCTTGTATATTGACGATGACTTATAAACAGGCATCATGTCGAGCACACAAGTCAGATGTATGTTGTTTAATAAACAAAACGTTTTCTATACCAGCGGCGGGGTGCGTATGCAGCAAATTCAGCAGATTTTTCACAGTGCATGAAAATATAGAGGATTGAGTGCTGGAAAACATATTTGTAAATCTACATTGTTAAAAATTTGAAACTTTTGCTATATCTTCAGTCTAACACGCTTTTAGAAAACGATTACTTCACTGTATTATTGATCATTCTCATTGGTCAAAATAGAGATATTCTGCAAAAGTGATCAAGTAACGATACAGCAAAAGTTTTAAACTTTTAAAAGTATACGAGTACATGCGTAATTTTTCCCCCAGGCACCTTCGTCGTTCCAAGCCCAAGCTCGCACTCTGATTGGTTGTTGCTCTCGGCACTATTTTCATGTAACTTGGCGATAATCATACTTGGTGTAGCGATAGATGCTTCCGTCGAGAGTTTGATTTCCTTCCGAACCGAGTACAAAGTAACTTTTCTCTTGCGGCATTGGATTGGATGGAACGTGTCTTACTGAAAGCTGTACTCTTTAAAAAATTTTACACACAAGAGCACAAGACCACGAGGATAAGAATGAAGGAAGAATAAGAATGAGTAGGTTAGATTTTAGGTTTACTCGTTCACTTACGAGCGAAGTATTTTTCGCCAAGTATGGTTATCGCCAAGTTACATGAAAACAGTGCCGAGAGCAACAACCAATCAGTGTGTGAGCTTGGGCTTGGAACGACGAAGGTGCTTGGAAGAAAAATTTCGCCGAGTCAACAGCTACAATCGGTTTTTCAGGTGTTTTCTTCAAGATATGACATGGCAATCTGATTGCGTTTTAATATGCGAATCGAGATTTATATTAAGGGCATAGATTGAGGGTTATGAAAGTAAATTCATAAAATCTGGCGTAATACGCTATAATTAATTAAAAAGAAAGTTTATTTACTCTCTATTCAAGTATGCCCGTGGACTCTTCGACGTATGTGTTTATATTTTGAAACTTTAAATTGGACTTAACATCATTCTATTAGGGCCGCCGTGGCCAAGTGGTCAAAGCACGACGCCGCTAATTGCCTTCGAACGTAGGAGGTTGGGGGTTCGAATCCCACTGGCTTCATTGCACGCACTATTTGTGAGGAGCTTCTGGTTGCATATCGCTTATGTTGTAAAATTTCCTTGTGCTATCTCGTCCCTGTGATATTGACGATGATTTATAAGCAGGCTTCATACCTAGTACTCAAATCAGATGTATATTGTTCAATAAACAAACAAATCATTCTATTTGTCGCCTCAGTGGCGTGGTCAGTAGCGGTAACTGCTGCCACACCGAGGGGTCCCGGTTCGAATCCAGATACAGGCATGGATAGTGTGTTGTCCCTTCGTAATTATAATAAAATGTATGTAATGGATATGTGTAATAAAAATTGTTCTATATTGTCTCTCTTTCTGCGTATAATGGATCAATCGAGGCGACACCATAGTAGCTATAGGCCTCAAAACAATGTCAAAATCAAATCAAATCATTCTATTTCATTTTGACGACGTTCACAGTAGCGATACGAAACGTTGATAATTTTTAAGCGTATATATTGTTTTTAAGTGCACCATTTAGCAATCTGTATTTATTTTATTACATATTTTTAGCTACAATAGTGTTACAGTCGTTGACAAAAATGTTCATTATCGTTTTCGTAATAAATCCACCATTCAATATAATGTAAATTACAATTTGTTTTATGAAAATAAAAATGTTTATTACCAGTTATAACAGACAATTAGCGAAACTTTTCTCAATCCGGGAGTCTTTAGTAAATCCAACGCGCTTACTTTACTGCCATCAGATCTACTTGTCTGAAATAAATATTAATCAAAAATTAATAACAGTTTTAAATAAATATTGCTCTAGGGACGGTGCAAATGTAACGTTATCATCTTTTTGGTTATTTTTCACCCCCTCTCCCCCTTTCGATATCATACGTTACCCCCCCTCCCGGTTTTGATATCGATATAAAAGTGTACAAAATTTTTGATTTATAATACTTATTTCTTTTATTAAAAGTGATTGACAAAACTGGTTACATGTATTTTTTGCAGTTTTATAATTCAAAGGAAGAGAAGTCAATAAAATGTTTCTTTACATATGACAAAATTCTATATCAAATAACACTCAAAAGATATAACTTAAAAGTATGCTACTAATTGGTTATCCCGTCGACCAACTTTACCAAATTATACAAATCGCCAGACTAATAGCCAAATTATACACACTAACATAATTTTTACTTTAAATAGTGAAAAAATAAATAAATTAGGAAAACAGTGACAAAAATACAAATAAAGAATGAGATTTCTTCCTTTCTAACCGATGACCAGGCCCCTACCTGCCGAGTTACCTCATCTTAACGGGTATCGGGTATCTGGTATCGGTGCGGGTGGCCGCCTAATCGCCGCGTAGCGGCAATAACCTGTTGTCCTCGCTTCACACGTCATCATATCGGCAGTACTTTCTTCTCATTTGAGCTACTTTGTTTTTTCGCTTGCTAAGCGTTACATTCTGTTGTTTGTACTGCAAATGGCTACTCAAGTTGGTCTCGTAATTTAGAACCTTGATCAGATGACGAGACCTTCACCTGGCAAGCCACCTCCAGAAGATTCATTCACAGGTAACTTGGAGGACTTTGCACCCACGACAGATTTTACATGCACCAGGCGACATTAGCGTACATGACATAAAAAGTGGGATTAAAAATCACCTGATGACGTTTTAAACACATGCATTGTGTTTAATGTGATTGAATATGGCATTCACGATCATCCATTATTGGCGTTTAATGTTATAGTTTGGCGATCGTTTTTTGATCGACTGGGATAACCAAGTAATACCAAAATTATTTAAAGGCATATAAACACTTAAAAAGTATAGAAATATTTTAAAGTATTTTATAACAGTTTTCCGCTACATAATGTATTTAACAGCAATAATGTCCTGTTGCACTTGCCCCGAACGGAGGAGTGGTGGGAGGCAGATAGAAATTCTTTTCAGAAAAACAAGTGCACAACATTCCTTCTCTCTCCCTTTTAATTATTAGTAAAGACACATTTTATTTCAAATATACTTGAAACATGGTATCTCGAGGCGTGATTATACAGGGTGATTCAAAATTATGTAGACAAACTAATATGACAAATCAGGCATACGACAAGGATAAAAAATCACATAGGAACATAGGGCCGCAAACCACTTATTGAGTCACAAATACAGGGTGTTTCATCCTAACTACAGCCGGTTTGAAAGTAATAATTTCGAGGAAATTAAAAATATTGTAATGAAAATCCAACGATATGTACCTTATTTTATGTGAAATGTGATAACGTTACGAAAAGATCTGGAAAAACATATTGCTCAAGCAGCCGATGATACCGTATAAACTGATCATTAGGGTGCATGTGCCAAGTGCATATTGTTGGCGCGCATAATGCACACTTCTACCACTTTTGTTTGGTGTTATCACATTTAAAACAAAGGTGAGAATGTCTTTTAAATGTTTTATTACAATATACTTCAGTTTTCTGAAACTTATTACCGTCAACCCAAATTGCGTTAGGATGAAACACCCTGTATTTGTGGCTCAATAAGTGGTTTGCGGCCCTATGTTCTTATGTGGTTTTTTATCCTTGTCGTATGCATCATTTGTCATATCAGTTTGTCCACATAATTTTGAATCACCCTGTATGTGTATACACATATGAAAAAGAATAGGAATGTCGAACGTTGGGGTATTTCAAATTTTAGAATAAAATAATTCTTTAATAATTTAGTGATTTTAATAATAACTTTATATTTTCCTGAAAATAGAAAACTGGCTAAAAAATGACAACATGCTTTTTTGCACCAAAGATCATGTTATTAATAAAAAGAAGCAATTTCGATTGTCTATTGATATCGATACCGTAAAATAAGGTGAATCGAAACAATTTTCAACTTTAACGTTAAAAAAAGCAACAACTGATTTTTTTAATTTCTTTATTTTTCTACTAGAAACTTCGGTCTTGTTTTGTTCTTTACTTTTTAAGCAAAAACGAAACAATTTTACTGTTTATATATGTATTATTTACTTTTTTAATGGTATTCCAATTAACCCCGCAGATAGGGGTGAATCGGAACAAATGTTATAATCTTTATTTATTCGGATTCAAACTTTAATAGAGTTAATAGAAACATGTAATCTCTATAAATAAAAGGAATTCTGAGGATAATCTCTATAAATAAAAGGAATTCTGAGGATAATTAATTGGATAATTAATTAATTAATTGAGGCACAGATAGGCTCTCATCCTCTATTCCTTTTATTTATAGAGATTTTACACAGCTTAGGTAAACGCAGAAGAAATATAAAACAGATAATGTATTTATCACAAAAAATCGTCTGCTAAGAAAATCTTTTTTCATTTTGAACTCTATAAATAAAAGGAATAAAGCAGAAGAAATATAAAACAGATAATGTATTTATCACAAAAAATCGTCTGCTAAGAAAATCTTTTTTCATTTTGAACTTCTATAAATAAAAGGACAGATAGGCTCTCAAACAGTGAATCGTCGAATATAATTGAAGAACAAATGGAAGAACAAATGGAAGAACAAATGGAAGAACAAATGGAAGAACAAATGGAAGAACAGATGGAAGAACAAATGGAAGACCTCTTCATTAACAATAAAAAAAGATATGCAAACGAAACCCCAGAACACCGAGAAGAAAGACTGGCGAAGAAAAGAGAGCAGAATAGAAAAAGAAGAGAAAATGAGACTGAAGAAAAGAGAAGAGAAAGATTAAGTAAGCAAAGATTAATAAATCGAAAGATTCTCAGCGATGAGACTGAAGAAAAGAGAAGAGAAAGATTAAGTAAGCAAAGATTAATAAATCGAAAGATTCTCAGCGAAGAATCAGAAGAAAAGCGTCGAGAGCGATTGTCCAGAAATGATGAGTATAAGAAAAGAAAATTATATGAAGAGAACGAAGAACAGAGACTTCACAGATTGAATGAAAAGAAATGTTATGATTACAACAGAAAATACATCGTCGTTGGATCTTGTTACAACAGAGCCTTCTTGCTATTTTTTGATGAACCCGGGCAACGCCGGGCAGAACAGCTAGTAATGATAAGGGAGTAACAGGAACACGTAGTTATTGTGAAACCAAGCCTTTATTTTATATACAAGTAAAGATATGCCTTTTTAAATATTAGAAAACAACTTTGAAATCAAGAAAAACTAAAATTTATTTTAAGAAATTATATTCGAATTGCAGAAGTAGAATTTAATGCAAATTCAGCCCTGTTCTGTGTTATTCTTTACTAGTAGACATTGGGTAAGTGAATATATTGAGTAGCCCCAATCGCTGTATGTATTAATACGATCTACTAATACGTCCTCATCCTTAGTCCTTAGTACTGTTTGCATCCCTCTCTTTTTTAATTGGTTTCTAGCTCACAGGCTATCATAGCCTAAGAGCTTATGTGCCCGTCCGTTCTGTATGTATGTTCGTACGTTCGTACGTACGTTCGTGCGTAACGCGATAACTCATGATAAAAATATCGGATCCACTTGAAATTTTGTATATAGGTATATCCTGATAAGGCGCTTCCCTGATTAGTTTTTGGAGTTCATTCGATATGTATAAGAGGGATATAGGATCATTTAGATTTGGGATCATTCTGATGAGGCGATTCCGTGATTGTTATTAGGTGTTCATTGAATAAGTATAAACAGGGGGAACGGGGGGCTCATGCCCCTCCCCTTAATTGATAGAAACGGGATTTTCATGCAGAATTAACAGTTTTCCTTCAAAATTTAGATATAGGATCATTCTGATGAGGCGAATTCGTGGCTGTTATTAGGTTTTCATTGAATAAGTATAAACAGAGGGAACGGGGGGCTCATGCCCCTCCCCTTAATTGATATAAACAGGATTTTCATGCAGAATTAACAGTTTTCGTTCAAAATTTAGATATAGGATCATTCTGATGAGGCGAATTCGTGGCTGTTATTAGGTTTTCATTGAATAAGTATAAACAGGGGGAACGGGGGCTCTAATGCCCCTCCTCTTAACTTGTATAAATGGATTTTTCAAGCAGAATTGTCAGATTTCGTTCAAATCTCTGAATAGTTTTGGAAGTTTAATGGTTAAGTATAAAAGAGAGGAATAACTCCTCTTAAATTATATAAATGCTAAATGGATTTTTATTAAGAATTATCCGATTTGCTCTGAATTTTGGATATAGATTTTTATATGATAAAGCATGTCCTTGATAATTTAGGAGGTTCAATGATTAAGTATAAAAAAGCAGAAAGGGGAGAGCCGTTTCCCCTTCTTAATGTTTTTTTCGAACGAAATTAACGAAAGTACAAGGCTGTAATGTACAATTAGTATGCGTAGCCTGTGAGCTCAATGCCATCAGTTTAACTGGGCAATATTCTTTTTTTATTCATTTTGAGATGTTTGTGTAATGTTGTGGATGTCAGACAATAATTCTGTGCAATTTTTCTTAGTAATTGGCTATTTTTAAATTCTTTTATTGTGTGTTCCATGTCTGTTGGATTAAGCGCAGACTTTGTTGTTTATCCAAGTAATTTCTTGGCACCTTTAAACTCTTCAAGTAATCAGAACAAACAAAATACTTTTACAATACATATTCATACATATTTTTTCATATATTGCATGAAACTATTACTGTATATAAAGATAAACCATGGGAGAAAACGTGTTCCGATTCACCTCGTAAATCTTAAACGTCTGATGTTGTAAGCCATTTTTCATTTTTTCATTATGTAGTTTAGAAATGAGTAGAATTTAATACAGCGTATCGTTTACAGGTCTATGATTAATTAAAAATTCCCTCTCTTAGGTTTAGAATGCGAAAAATACTGTAGTTACATACAAAGTTTTGAAGACCCTGAAAAAATGAGGTTTTTGAGGATCCTCTTGAAGTTTTTTTATGTACCCCAGTAGTGGTACCAACATGTCAAAACTGAATTTCCCAACTCTTAATGTTATAACCTTCTTATAAAAAAATTGGCAACTAAAAATATCATCACATATATTTATAATGAATTTATTTGTATGACCGGGAAGTTTCGTTCCTATTCACCCCGTTGTTCCTATTCACCCCATTTTACGGTATCATTTTTGAATCAATCTCTTCTCCCCCTAGCAAAATCTTACGATAGTCCATGAAAATCTCCCTCCCCTCCCTTCTAAAATGATAAAGTTACATTTTCACAGCTCCTAAAATAAATATAGCAGTTTATTGTAAAACCCCGATATTTCGGATTAATTGGGACCAAACCCATACCGGATTATCCGGAGAATTAAAAAGATGAAATGTAATAAAACATAATTACAGAAAATCACCATTATGTTAAACTTATTGAATATTTACAGACAGTAAAAATGTTTACTTTGTACTAAAAAAGTTTGTAATTTTCTGCTGTGCCCTTTTTCTATGCATTTTGCCAGCCGTACGGTCACGCTTTCGCTTGAGCATAAGCAGTTCGTTGGGTGTAAAATTGACTTAAACAGTCCTGATTATCCGGAGATCCGGATTAACGGGATCAGAATTAGCGGGGTTCTACTGTATTAGTAGAAAATGATTGTAAACTGTACAAATTCATTACATCATTGTACTCTTTTATTATTTCTCGCAGCTCTAACTTTCCTTCATCAGAAAGGTTTACTCCATTGAATTTAGCAGCTCTAAGTATCACATTTTCAGCTTCTTCAATTTTTCTGTGGTTTAACAACCATCGGGGTGACTCTGGCAACCTAGTGAATAAAAGTAAAGTCATCTATCTATATATATAATACGCTAACATACCGTATATACTCGTGTATACCGCGCATGCGTGTATAACGCGCACACCTTATTTTACATGAAACGGGCCATTTTTTAAAATCTCGTATATAACGCGCACCGTAAATTTGATACCCTAATGAATGAATAATGACTAAATGAATTTCAGTAAAGAAAGTCGAAACAAATAATTACACCAGGCAGAAAACAAGGAGAAAATACATTTTTAGACTTCGAGTAGAGACTGTATTGTATTGTATTAATGTCGGCCAATTATCTACACTATGGGACATAGGCCCTATAATGTGGGATGCCCTCCGTGGGGGTCTTTCTAAGGGAACCTAACCCGTATTTACGCAAGGTTCGAAGAAAACCATGGAAAACTCCGAACGGTTAGGCCGATGGTCGCGATTGGGTTCGATCCCAGCACCTACCGTCTCCCAGTTTGGAGGTCAGAACCTCGCGGCCACTGGTGGGACACGAGTAGAGACTGACTAACGGCAATGAGAATTGTTAATTAGCGTTTAACCCTTTCCGGCGCACTACTCTTTAAAGTTGGAATTTAAAGAAAAAAAAATTAGGCAATCTATTTAGGCCTACAGGAGTACACAGGTATTGTTTTGTAAAGATTGCACTAACCATTTTAATTAAACAGCTGTTGCCGAAGTGGTAACCTCCCATAAGTAAAGCATTGATAAGCGCAGGGAGAAGAGCATTGCTGTGAAGTGCGTATTACAGTAAAACATTTTACCTATTATTTAAAAACAGTAGAGTTTGATCTCTGTGGTACTGCCATCTAGAACTCATAAGAAAGATTTAAAGTAGCCATTAGAGTAGTTTTTGAAATATTCACGGAGCTTTTGTGTCTCTAAACAAGGGGAACTTTAGGTGTTGCCGACCCGCAACACTGCGCGTTAAGGGGTTAAATAATGTTACTAGCTCTGTTGTATAGAAAAGTGCAAGTAGTGAAAAGAAGATGCAGTGATGCTTCAATTAAGTTAGATTTTCCGAGTGATTATGTCTTTTTTGAATACATTTCATGATTCATATGTATATCGTGTGATTATAATTAGCAGTAAAAAATATTCCGTGTATAACGCTCACCTAGGAGTTTCGCCCTAATATTTTGGGAGAAAAATACACGAGTTATACACGAGTAAATACGGTATGTGGCACAAAAATCACGATTATTTGTTAGTTATTTAATGACAACATCCAAATGAAATACATCTTACGGGTTACTATGCAAAAGTCCTTTGGTAATATTTATGCTGTGGTAAATTGGATTTATTTATGTTTTGTTCCTTCGCTGCAGTTATGGAGATTCAAAACATCATTATGTTTAATTTTTTTTTCTTTTATTTTTACTTAAAAAAATAAATAAAAGTCGTGAATTTTAAGTTTCAAATTAAAATTATATATTTATTTATTTATTTATTTATGCCTAAGTGGGACAAGATCACCAGATCGCTAGGATCCGGTGTAGACCCTATTTGTCCCACCCGGAATGTTCCCCGGCATGTGGGGATTCATTACAATAACTTCAACAAAAAAAAAAAAAAAAAAAAAAAAAAAAAAAAATACATAATATACAGGCTGTATACAACATCCACACAGTGGTATGCGCGCCGGAGACCTGCTCCATCGCGACAAGTGGCGCTACGACTGCCAAAAGCTCAATAAAGGCTCTAACGCGACAGCGGGCAGTCTTAGGAGAGAACGGTTAAGTGGTAAGATTGGCCAGGTCCATAAGGAAGTGATAAATTTGTGCCAATTGACGGAGTAGTTTTGGGCGGGTTAAGATATTTGTGAGCCAGGTATCTGGGCGGGAATAAGGGTTCTTAAGGTGCCAGGCCTCTGTGAGTGTGCAGAAGAAATAGTAGTGGTCTGGAGACCCTATGGCCCCACACTCACAGAGGTCCGTATCTGAGCGTTTAAAATAATTTAGGTATGTTCTGAATGGACCATGGCCGGAGAGGAATGCTGATGTGGGAGGGGAGAAAGCTAAGAGATTGTATGAGACTTTTGGGATAAGGGAATAGGTGTGCCTGCCTTTGCTTGAGGCATCCCAGTAGAGTTGCCAGTCAGAAAGAATGTTTCTTTTGAGGAAGTGGCGAACATGAGACGGGGGAACAGGAAGGGGGATATCTATGTTTGGACGTGAGGTGGCCTCCTTGGCCAGTGCGTCAGCTAGCTCATTGCCAGCTATGCCGATGTGAGCGGTGACATGGCCGAGAGAGACCCTATGGACGAGAGTTTTTAAGATAACTTTTATCTTAAGCACTAAAGGGTGTTTAGTTCTATGGGCGAATATTTCTTGTAGGCTTGAAAGGCTGTCACTATAAAGGTGAAAAAAAGTAGTATGAGGATAGAGAACAATCCATTCCAAAGCCCGCAGGATTGCGAAGAGTTCTGCTTGGAACACCGAATTGTTATCTCCAATCCTGCAAGCCCACTGATGAATAACAACACTGTCTTTGAAAACACAGAAGGATGATGCTACTCCCGTCTCCGTGTGTGAACCATCGGTGAAAATGGCTGGATTTTTCGAGGGGCTGTAAGAATGCTTATTAACATTAACTTGAAGATAGGATGTCTCATCCGCCGGATGCATAGTCCAGCTGTGGACTTTTCTTTGTAAGAGCAAGTTAGGGAAAAGTGCTGACTGTGTTGATTCGTGTTCTAAGTGTAGTATTCTGTTTTTCTGAAATTCGTAAGCGAGAGTTAAGTGTATGGGTGGAATACCAGTAAGTACTGTAAGTGCATCCGTTGAGATAGTTCTATAACCTCTAACCATTTGCAGAAGGAATATGCGCTGGATAGAGGCAAGTTTTTGCTTAGCCACTTTGGTTAGCGAACCTCCCCAAACGCCCACACAGTAAAAGATGATGCGTTCAATGATTATGTGGTACCATGTTTTTAACATATTGGGCTTGATGCCCCATGTTTTTGATGTTAATTTACAGGAATTATGGTAGTAATTTAAAAGTTTAATTTTTAGTGCTTTGATATGTGGAATCCAGCTCTGATGTTTATCAATAATTACACCTAATAATTTAAGAGTATGAACGTGGTGAACGCTAACCCCATTGACTCGCATCACGGGCTTGCGTTTGAGTTCTCTTGGTTTAATGAAGGTTAAAGCTTGGGATTTTCCGGGTGAAAGCTGGAGATGAAGGCGAGCCAACAACTGGCAAAAAGCAGGGAAAGCTCTTGCCGCTTGCAGTTCTAGATCCAGACGACGACGGCCCGAAAAAACAAAGTTGAAGTCATCTGCGAAGGAGTAAAGATTGAAGCCTAATTTCTCCAATTCTTTTAGCAAGACATTGGCAATAAGCAGCCAAAGGATTGGGCTCAAGCACGAACCTTGGGGGCAACCCTTTTCTAATGGGTGAACTGAAGTTCCTGAACCCCAGTTGATAAGAATGCTACGAAATTTAAGATATGTTGCAATGGTTCCAGCTATGTTTCTCGGGCAGCCGATTTCACGTAATTGTAATAAGATGTCCCGCCACTCTACATAAAATTATATATTAAAAATGAAATGAGTGAATGGATTATATTATTATATTTTAAATAAATTAATGAAATACGAAAATATGTCACGGGTACAATATTTGGCGATTCATTATCTGCGCCGAGTTTGCACAAAAATACTGAGTTCTTGATTTATCAGCATAAATGTCATATATGCACCACATTGGCGCGTTATTTTTTTGACGCCAACTTGGTGGAAATTCCGTTTTCAAATACCAGTTACTTATATATTTTTAAACTAATTCCTATTATTGAAAAAAGGAAATAATATATATTTTTAAAACTTTAGTTGATAATTATGGAATAAAACAATTTATATCATGTTAAAAAAGAAAATAAAAGTAAACAAACAGTTGGTTAATAAATAAATAACAATAACCGGGTTACCACGTGAGGCACATATAATTGCCATTTTGTTTCAATCGCGCCAATATGGTGCGTATATGACATCTGTGTGTATTTCCATCTTCGAATTTCGCAAAAATTGAGCAATTAAAATAAATTATGAATTAAAGCAATATGATTTAATGCTTAGTACACACTCAAGGGAGACCAAACTGGTCGCCAAGGACGGCTAGTACATATACAAAACAGTTTTTCCTGATTGACTGATAATCAACTCACAGCCCAAACTACTAAACGTAGAAACATGAAAATTAGGGAAAATATACTTCTTATGATGCAAGTGTGCACTAAGATGGGATTTTTGAAATTTTTCCCTTTAAGTGGGGGAAAACAGGGGGGGGGAGTAAAAAATTCTGGAAAATCTTCCGAAATCTCAAGCAGCTGTTTAAGGTAGCAGCGTGAAATTGCAGAAAATAAATTTGCTAAAAAAATAATTAAACATTTCAGCGATTTTAGAAATTGCAACCCTTAGGGGGTTAAAAGGGGGGGGGTCGAACAATTTAGAAGACATATCAGCAGTTGTTTTAAGTAGTAGCGTGAAACGGTAGAAAATAAATCCTTCTATAGTAAAAAAAAACTAGCCTTAAAAGGAATGACTCCTGGAATGATGCTGATGTGGAAGATTTCCGGAACTAACGAATCCGGTTTGTCCACTCCTTCCATGAGTCGAATAGACCAATCAGGAAAGGACTCCGTCTATGCATCGCCGTATGGGTTACCATAAAGAGTGGAAAGGTTACCATCGCCAACAATCGCCAAGTTTGTCGCCAACTTGGCGATATATCGCCAAATTTGGCGACCAAAATTAGTTGTCAAAAGTGACGCCAACTTGGCGATAACTGTAATATTTCGCCAAATTTTTAATTTCTTTACAACACCAGTCGTTTGATACATCATTTGAGAGGTTTGCAACTGCTTATTCATATAATGGATGTCTTGTGTGTTATCCCCCATTCTGCTCCCCAGGGGGGACACATTTTTAATTTCTTTACAACACCAGTCGTGTTACACAAGATATGAAAGGTCTGCAACTGCTTATTCATATTATGGGTGTCTTGTGTGTCACCCCTACACTCTGCTCTCCCCAGGGGGGTCACATTTTTAATTTCTTTACAACACCAGTTGTGTGACACATCATTTGAAAGGTCTGCAACTGCTTATTCATATTATGGATGTGTTGTGTGTCATCCCCCACTCTGCCCCCCAGGGGGCACATTTTTAATTTCTTTACAACACCAATTGTGTGACACATCATTTGAGGGGTTTGCAACTGCTTATTCATTTTATGGATATCTTGTGTGTAACCCCCCTCTGCCCTCAGAGGGGTCTCATTTTATAATTTCTTTACAACACCAATTGTGTGACACATCATTTGAAAGGTCTGCAACTGTTTATTCATTTTATGGATGTCTTGTGTGTCACCCCCACTCTGCCCCCCCAGGGGGCACATTTTTAATTTCTTTACAACACCAGTCGTGTGATATATCATTAGAGAGGTCTGCAGCTGCTTATTCATATTATGGATGTCTTTTGTGTCGCCTCCCACTCTGCCCCCCAGGGGGGCACATTTTTAATTTCTTTACAACACCAGTCGTGTGACACATCATTTGAAAGGTCTGCAACTGCTTATTCATACCATGGGTTATTGGCGAGCGCAGCAAGCAGGGGTAGCCGATAATTTGGAATCGCGAAGCGATTACGCGGGGGGTTGGCGAGCATAGCGAGCAGGGGGGCGGGGCCCCCTAGTATATTAAAAAATAATTAAAGATGTGTTTCAGCGATTTTAAAATTTCCACTTCCGAGGGAGTTAAAGGGGGGTAAAAAATTCTTGCTTGCCGCAACCTGGCGTGAAATCGACTATCGACTAGATATTCTCCGTGCAACGAAGGAGGCACACGTGGAAGTTCATTGACAAGGGTCATGAAGCTTTTTGAGTCTATCTAACCATTTATTTTATCAATTTAAGTATATTTTTATTATTTTATGAGTTATTAAACATCAAAATGGGTCCGTGACTTTATAAACATACTGTATTTGATGCGAAAATGTTAATATTAAATGCATGTTAATGTATTAAAATATGACTTAACACAATAACAAGACATACCACCACGTGGCCAGCAAGAGAAGACAAGGAACAGAAATAGCTATCTGAATCCAAAAGGAGTCTGCAAGAAGCCATGCTATTAAAGGTAGAAGTATGAGTCCCAGAGTGTAACCTAAAGTAACTGACATGCCATATATGTTGCGGTATTTAGGACCTAGTACTTCCATCACTGAAAAAAAAATAATGATTATAAGTTTTAATTACTCCATGACATTTAAATTTTTAACCTTCCGTCGGGCGCGCCGTTGTAAAAAAATAGAACACTCACTTTTTTTTAAAAAACAAAATTCAAGCACTAATGTGTGTTAATTACCGTTTGTATTCGTTTATTGGATCTCTGTACCCAGTTCCTGAAAGTTATTTGTATTTCAGATTTCACAATTAGCAGCACCTGTCATTTTAATCTGTTAACAGCACATGAAATGCGCAAGGTTTATCTGTAAACAGCCTTCAAAAAAGCAAATCTCATGCTTGATATGGGAAGCGACTAATATAGATGAAATACAGGACTAATTCTGTAAATCCGAAACCACTTAATTTTTGTATTTAGAAATTCATTATGATTTTTATTCTTTGTGATTGTAGTAGCAAGTAGCTTTTTATTCATCTAAACTTCTGCTTTAGTATGTTATAACAAAATAAGTGTATTGCAGAATACTTTCATAAATTATGAACAGAGATAACTTACATGATATTTGTAAGTTAAATTATTTGTAAAATTAAAATAAAACAGTAATAATTGATTGTTTTTCGCCTGTTGCACAATTTACAACGTGCGCCCGCTCATGTGATGAATATTTGCGCTCCCGGCGAAAGGTTAATGTTTCATCCATCCGACAAAACCCTATATGTCTCATTTCCTATGCCTACGAGTCTATTACACAGATCGTTCTCAGAGACTGTATAGGATAGAGACTTGAAATTTTGCATACTTGTTAACCCCTTAGCGACGGAAGCCTTTTACGAAATTTTTAATGTTTTGTCACCAGTTTTAAAAGACAGAAAGTTGTGGCTTTTTAACTCGAGAAAATGCTCTGATTACTCAAGCCAAAATTTACGGTATAATTTTACTGGTGGCGATAAACACGGTTTCTTAAGCCTATTTGCGGCACGTATACGTGTCGCTCGTCCCCAAGGGGTTAAAGAATTCCTCCGACAACACGACTAATCGTAAAATTCTGAATGTGTCATATTTTATTTTCATTAAATTCATTATTTGAGTGACATTCACTAATTTTCAGAATTTAGATTTTTAAACTAATTTCTGACTTTATTTCGAAGCATAGATAGCACCATTGTAGCGATTAGCTGGCTGATCAAAAGGTTCCCGTTTCACAGCCCGGTTTCGAAGTTTGAAAATTTTTATGAATAGATTTCATTACCTAATACATTCAATTTTACAGAATTTTTATTGCAACTTTACAACATTTTAACCCTTTAGGGTCCGAATTTTTTTTTTAATTTTAAGAAAAAATTACTTTTACGTTAGTAACTTTAACACTAGCAATTCAAATAGATTAGATAGTGTTTAAAAAATATCCCATTGTCTTAAAGATATCGAATGTTGTTGTTTTGCATACTGTTCAATTAATATTCATATGACAATAAACTTAAGAAGAGTTTTTTGAGATGTTTGGAAAATATCGTATTACAATAAGATTTAACTTATATTACAATTTTCTAATACTTTTTGCACTTTATTATGCATGATTTTTTCAGAAAAGTAACTTTTATTTTAAATTTAAAGAGTGAAATACGGTCGAGTCTCTCTATAACGAAACTCCATACATCGAATTTCTCTATATAACGAATTTTTAGTAGGAACGGTCTCCTTTTAACATGATTACATTAAAAACAGTCTCTATATAGCGAAATTTCTATCTCCATATAATGAATTTTTTCATAAATTGGTCTTAATTTATTCAGTTTTAAAAAAGCTTCGAAATCATATGGAATCAATTTTCCAACACTTATTTTTGATTTATCGTTCAGTGCTGAGGTTTTTTTTTTTTATTACTTTTCTCCTTGTTCTTTAAATCCAACGAATTCATTCCTCCTCCCACACACCTTTCAACATCCTTCTCAAAACAGAGTCAATTGGATTGTTACACATATAAGAGAGGAATCAATGAGAGGCACATGGAGGAAAATGTTAACTACAATTTTTCATTCCTTGCTAAAGTTTGAGCTTTTTTTTTTTTTTTTTGAGAGCGTAACAATTTTAAAATCAAAACAACAAAAAATTACAGATTTCTTCCTCTGAAAATAATGCAAGTCTTCCTCATTTGATTTTCATTAAGCTTTCAAATAAATGTCTCTCTTTTTTGAAACAGCTTAAATAATTAAGAAATAAAATGTTAGGTTAATATTTACTTTTAAACATTTCAAATTCTTAATTAAAAAGATCAAAAATAATATTTGTTCAAAATTTGCACATTAAATACGATTTTTAACATCATTCTCTATACATCGAATTTCTCTATAACGAATTTTTTACTGGATTTCGTTATATAGAGACTCGACTGTATTTTAAAGGTTTTATTATTAAAGTCACGTCTTATAAACGGAATAATTATTTATAATATAAGTTCTTCCCTTTTCGTTGTAGAATATATAATTGTTATTATGACAGGTTCTATAATAATTGTTTCTTATTATGTAAAACTGTTAAAACCTTATTTGATTTTCATTAAGCTTTCAAATAAATGTCTGTTCTCTTTTTTGAAACTGCTTAAATAATTAGATTAATATATACTTTTAAAAAGTATTTCAAATTCTTAATTAAAAAGATCAAAAATAATATTTGTTCAAAATTTACACATTAAATGCGATTTTTAACATCATTCTCTATACATCGAATTTCTCTATATAACGAATTTTTTACTGGAACGATGGATTTTGTTATATAGAGACTCGACTGTATATGTTTACAAGAAAAGAACAAACGGTGCAGAGAATTAAGAAAATAATAATAATTATTATTATTACTAAAGGCCTAAACATGAATGATGTTATATAGTAAATGCATAAACATATACTAACATTACTACATGTAGATAGTAACAAAAATATTTCTTAAAACAAAATAATACTCAATTAAAAGTCATGTACTATTAATAGTACACCAGACCCGAAAGGGTTAAGTGCAGAAGTTAATGTAAAATATTTTATTGATGGTTATTTTTTAATTAGGAAATATTTTTTCGATATATTGGGAAATTTTTAATTAACTACACTTTATTGTCAGAGGGATTTAATTAAAAGGTCTTTCATATATTTTCCCCTTTGTAGAGTTTTTTCTTCTTTTTCAGTTATGCAAACATGTGCTGTTTACAATTGATTGAAAATCAATTTTGTAATATTTTAACTAAATTTGACTAAAAAAATGTATTAGAATTTGTAATAATTGTGAAATTAAAATTAATGGTGCTGATATCTATGCTATTATTAAAATAAACAATACTGCCCAGTTAAACTGATGGCATTGAGCTCACAGGCTACAAATACTAATTGTACATTAAAGCCTTCTATTTTCAAGGGTTAATTCCGTTCGAAAAAAAATTAGGAAGGGGAAACAGCTCTCCCCTTTCCTCTTTTTTTACACTTAATCATTGAACCTCCTATACTATCAAAGACATGCTTTATCATATAAAAAATCTATATCCAAAATTCAGAGCAATGAGATAAATCTTAATAAAAACCCATTTAGCATTTATATAATTTAAAAGGAGTTATCCCTTTTTATCTTTTATATATCTATTATATATATCTTTTATTATCTTTTATACTTAACCATTAACCCTTTAACGTTCATTGGTTTCGCCACGAAACCACAAAATTTTAATTCCGATACGCAACCCTGACAGCGGTATTTTTTCCAAAAAATAACCCTTTTATTTTGTATGTGAAAAATCACGTTTTCTTATTTAGAACTATATTTGTTCTTAATTACCGGTGTCATTTATTTATTTCGCCAACTTAGCAATGAAAATGCTATGATCGTCAAAGGGTTAAACTTCCAAAACTATTCAGAGATTTGAACGAAATCTGAAAATTCTGCTTGAAAAACCCATTTATAAATTAAGGGGGGGGGGGCATTAGAACCCCTGTTCCCCCTATTTATATTTATTCAATGAACACCTAATAACAGTCACGGAATCGCCTCATCAGAATGATCCTAATCTAAATTTTGAACGAAAACTTAATTCTGCATGAAAATCCCATTTATATAAACTAAGGGGAGGGGCATGAGCCCCCCGTTCCCCCTCTTATACAAATCGAATGAACTCCAAAAACTAATCAGGGAAGCGCCTTGTCAGGATATATCCACATACAAAATTTCAAGTGGATCGGATATTTTTATCATGAGTTATCGCGTTACGCACGAATGTACGAACGTACATACAGAATGGACGGGCACATAAGCTCTCAGGCTATGATAGCCTGTGAGCTAAAAAAATAAGGATTAACTAATTATAAATTAACGATTTCAATTTATTAATTAAAGGATAAAATACTTTTAAAGCAATATTAAAACACTGTGTGATATCATTGATTATACCCATGTATTTGATTTTTGAAAAATAGTACATTAATGAGTGAATATTTAATAGTCCTTCCGGCAGTGCCGGGAGGGAAAGCTAGCTTTCATATACTTATATATTTATTTATTTATTTTAAATTAAGTTATGTTGTTCGAAAATACTGAGCTCAAATTAGTGGAACTTGATTATGAGCTTAGTCGAAATCTTAATTCAGGTGCACATGCACACTCATATTGAAATAGATTAATATATACGATCAAATTGATTTTTTTTAAAAATGTCATCCACGTTAGAATTTCAAACTGCTCAGGCGTTTTTTAAGTTAAAGACAAAGAAAAAAATACTCCTGAATTCATTATTAAGATAAATACTTTAAAAAGAACCTTTTTTTCAATTTCTAATTTTTTGTTTGTACATCATTATACATTAAAAAGATTTTTGACAAACTTAAATGGCTTCCATTTTGAAACAAGAGGACGGAAGAAGTTGGACAGTGAACGTGGTCAAGGCATTGCTATGTACTATGTGCACACGAAGTTGTATCCAAATCAGTTTATAAATACGCGTGTTATCACGTGACGAAAATCAAACCATTTCAAGGTATGATCAACACTAGAAATTAAAAATGCGATAACTCAGCCATTTTTTAAGATACAGGCGAAACAAAAAATGCTCTGTAATCTTTGTATCAAGTGCAAATGCATAAAAGAAAAATCTTTTTCAATTTCTTACTTTCTTGTACCTAATTTTAAATTTTAAAATTTATAAAAAAATTTAAATGTCCGCCATTTTGAAATAAGATGGCGGATAGAACTGAGTATCGAACTCGATTCAGGCCTCAGTATATACTATGTACACACCAAGTTACATCCAAATCGATTCATAAATACGCGTGTTATCACGTGACAAAAATCAGATCGTTTCAAAATGTCAGCCATAAGAAAAATTCAAAGTGCTATAACTCAATCATTTTTTAAGATATAGACAAAATAAAAAGTGTTCTAGAATTGCTATTTTAAGTTCTAACACGTAAAAGAAAAATATTTTTCAACTTTTAATTTTTTCAGATTTAATTTTAAATTTAAAATTTTTTTAAAAATTTAAAATTTTCGCCATTTTGAAACAAAATGGCGGATGATGCTGGGCAACAAACTCGATCAAGACATTTGTATGTACTATGTACATAACGAGTTTCATTCAAATCGGTTCATAAATACGCGTGTTATGACGTGACAAAAATCAGATCGTTTCAAAATGTCAGCCATAAGAAAAATTCAAAGTGCTATAATTCAATCATTTTTTAAGATATAAACAAAGTAAAAAATGTTCTCGAATTGTTGCTTTAAGTTCTAACACGTAAAAGAAAAATATTTTTCAACTTTTAATGTTTTCGCATTAAATTTTAAAATTTAAATTTTTAAAAAATTTTTAAATGGCCGCCATTTTGTAACAAAATGTCGGATGATGCTGGCCAACGAACTTGGTCGAGACATTTGTATGTACTATGTACATACCAAGTTTCATTCAAATCGGTTCATAAATACGTTAGTTATCGCATGACATGGGTGGTTTTGGGGTCTGGGGGTCATGATCGGTGAAAATACACCAAAATTTTCTGGAAGTGCTTTCCTCCGGACGGCTGCAATAGGTAGCTTTTTACTTTTTGTAATGAAAGCTACCTAAAAGTAGTCATTTAAGGAACTGCTTTTGAAACTTTTTTTAATACTGGCTTTTTAGGAATTTAATAAAAATTAGAAATATCCAACCCAATTTCACAGTTTTAGAAAATGTGAGATTTTTTTAAAAATATATTTTCGAACTTTCTCGGCTTTTTATTAAATATGGAAAGTACTTTTATCAAACAATGTTTCTTTTTTAAGATTAGACAGAAAAATACATTAATAACGTAAGGTATCTATACATATTTACTTCATAATGTAAGGCCGGTGTTTTAGTTACCCCGTAAATATTTCAAAAATGACGTAACTGGGACATGTCTCAGGGGTAATTGGACGCTGTGAGATCCAGTTACCTCAGCAGTTATAAAGAATTTTTTGGAGTTTTTCATAGCATGGGAAATTATTTTCTCAATTGTTTTTTCATTATAATAAAGAAAATTAAGTAGTAACATTTTTTTTGAATTAAGATATAAAAAACTTAACTTTATTATTAAGTTATTATTAGTATTAAATTAATTTTTTAAAACTTTATTATGTAGTTAAATTACATAATAAAGTTAAAAAAAAGGCATGTTGTTGGGTGTGACACCAAATTTCTTAAGTGCGATAGTCAAACATTGAAATTTTAGGAAAAATCCGATTTTTATTAAAGAAATCAATAACAAATAGTTCTGTTATACATAAAAATATGAAAAATAAATGGTCACATTCTCCACAGATCTTTGGGACTTATTGAAAGTTTATTAAATTAAAGGAAAAAAGGGAATGAGATTCTTACTTACATACCAATTTGTCCATAGATTGTTTATATATATATATATATATATAAACAATATATATATATATATAATATATATATATATATATAAACAACAAACAATATATATATATATATAAACAACAAACAGTTTATATATATATATATATATGTAGTAAAAAGAGGGTACGAGAGGCGTCGATGTTCAATGTGTCATTATTTATCATATCTGCAAAAATATTACTTCTCATTTATTAGTGGCCGAAGAAAGCTGGTAGATAAATGTAGATAAGTGAATCTAGTAATTTAGTGGTTTCTTCAACTAATTAAAAATACGCGAGAAGAGGGAACAACATATTTTATTACCGTGCACTTTCACTGTTACTCCACACATCTCTCAATCTCTATCACTCGATAATAAATACAAAATTGTTCTTCATTCAAACATTTCCATCAGAAAAAAATGCACCACAACAGACAAGACATTCTTTCTGCGTCCATATCACCATTAATAATAAAAGAATAAAAATGGGTCTGTGCAAAGCCGTTTCTGGAAAAACATTGCAACTCCGCAAAAACATTCTAAAAATAATCGGAGAAGTACCGTGAGTACTTTAACAGTGGGAAGTTCAGTCGATTCTGATCACTCCGAAAAAACCAACTGAGTCTCTTAAAAATTCTCAGATAAATTGCCCCCTCCCCTCTGACGCATTGCTTTTCAAAACCCACTAATATTGATTCGAATGTAGTTGTAATTTACTTCGAGCCCTCCCATTGGTTCATGGATGCGGCTAAACGTAAGGATTCTTTACTAATCGGCGTAGTATGCAAGAGTAAATCGCCCTATGCGGATGAGTCCAACCAGTGCAGACGATTATTAAATAAATACAACAAAATTAAAGTTTTCGATAAATGTTTTATTCTGAAAAGGGAAATAGATTAATGGAATAATTTTAATATTTCGAAATAAAATATTGACATTTAAGTAATACAGTTTAGTTCTTTTTAGGAAAATAAATAATATATTATGCTGAATTAAAGAAAAAAAGGGAACTTTAGCCTATAATTAAATATTAGTAGATTACGAAAAATAATAATGAAAGCATCTTCATATAAAAATTTAGAATGAAATCAAAACGAGAAAATGGCGAAAAACATTTTTATTATTACATATATATAAAAAATCCCTGTCGGCTTGGCCTATAGGCGGAGGTAGATTTCGAAGAGTGCTCATTTCAACAACAAAAAAATGAATTTGATTACGGATAAACCCAGTTTGACAACTTTATTTGTCCTTTTTTGAAAAATTTTTAATTTCATTTTTCTGTAAGGACTGGTTTTATCAGAATCATCTTAAGCTAAATTCGGATCAAATGCCCATTTTGACAACCTGTTTTGAAATAATTCTGACTTTATTAAAAAAATCAACTTATACGGCGCATTATATAGTTCCTAAATAACAAAAGACTGTCAAATTGAATGCGTTTGAGAGCAAAATTGAATTTAAAAATGAGTTATAAAATAACCAATTTTGAATATAACCTTAATTCTTAATCATGATAGCTTCGGGAAATTTTGCGCGAAGTGCCCAATTCGACAGAATTTCAAAAAATATATTCAGCCTGTATCAAAAAACTGACCAATACGGGACATTATACATCTCCTATATAAGACAATCTGTCAATTGGATGCGTTTGAGAGCAAAACTGAATTAAAAAAAATTAGTCAGAAAAAACGCAATTTGTTATTTCAATGCTTCCTTAAATTTTCAATCACAACTTCCGAAATTCTGTTCAAAATACCCTTTTTGGCAGCCTTTTTTGAAATATATTCTGTCTTTATCAAAAAATTGACCAACGTCACATTATACAGTTCCAAAATAAGAGGACTTGTAAATTGGATGCGTTTGAGAGTAAAAATGGATTTAAAAATGAGTCAAGAAAAACGCAATTTGTTATTTCAATGCTTCCTTAAATTTTCAATCGCAACTTCTCGAAATTCTGTTCAAAATACCCTTTTTGGCAGCCTTTTTTGAAATATATTCTGTCTTTATCAAAAAATTGACCAACGCGTCACATTATACAGTTCCAAAATAAGAGAACTTGCAAATTGGATGCGTTTGAGAGTAAAAATGGATTTAAAAATGAGTCAAGAAAAACGCAATTTTTTATTTGAATACTTCTTCAAATTTCCTATCACTGTCACTTCGGGAAATTCTGTTCAAAATACCCTTTTTGGCAGCCTTTTTTGAAATATATTCTGTCTTTATCAAAAAATTGACCAATGCGTCACATTATACAGTTCCAAAATAAGAGGACTTGTAAATTGGATGCGTTTGAGAGTAAAAATGGATTTAAAAATGAGTCAAGGAAAACGCAAGTTGTTATTTCAATGCTTCCTTAAATTTTCACTCACAACTTCTCGAAATTCTGTTCAAAATACCCTTTTTGGCAGCCTTTTTTGAAATATATTCTGTCTTTATCAAAAAATTGACCAACGCGTCACATTATACAGTTCCAAAATAAGAGAACTTGTAAACTGGATGCGTTTGAGAGTAAAAATGGATTTAAAAATGAGTCAGGAAAAACGCAATTTGTTATTTGAATACTTCTTCAAATTTCCTATCACTGTCACTTCGGGAAATTCTATTCAAAATACCCTTTTTGGCAGCCTTTTTTGAAATATATTCTGTCTTTATCAAAAAATTGACCAATGCGTCATATTATACAGTTCCTAAATAAGAGGACTTGTAAACTGGATGCGTTTGAGAGTAAAAATGGATTTAAAAATGAGTCAGGAAAAACGCAATTTGTTATTTGAATACTTCTTCAAATTTCCTATCACTGTCACTTCGGGAAATTCTATTCAAAATACCCTTTTTGGCAGCCTTTTTTGAAATATATTCTGTCTTTATCAAAAAATTGACCAATGCGTCATATTATACAGTTCCTAAATAAGAGGACTTGTAAACTGGATGCGTTTGAGAGTAAAAATGGATTTAAAAATGAGTCAGGAAAAACGCAATTTGTTATTTGAATACTTCAAATTTCCTATCACTGTCACTTCGGGAAATTCTATTCAAAATACCCTTTTTGGCAGCCTTTTTTGAAATATATTCTGTCTTTATCAAAAATCTGGCCAATGTTTCACATAATATAGTTCCTAAATAAGAGGATCTGCCATTTGGATGCGTTTAAAATAAAAAATGAATTTATAAAACGATTCAGAATGTAAGCAGTTTGAATTAGAGGTTTTTTCTCCAACTCCAATTTTTGTTTAATTAATTTTTGCTATAAGAATTGATCCTATGAAAAACTTGTCAATATAAAAGTTGTAGATATTATTGAGAAGATGTAAAATAAATTTAATTGGATTTGATAGTTTAAGAATTGACAAAGTTATGGATTTTTTTCTTTTTCGAAAGCCCTTTTTATTTTCGTTTTTAATTTTTTTTACCGGTAAGAGTTAGTCCTATCAAAAACTTGCAAATACAAAAGTTTTAGATAATTTTGAGAATATTTATAAAAAATTTAGATGGATTGGATATCTTGAGAATTGACAATGTTATGACTTTTTTTCTCCCAAAACCCCTATTTTTTTCGTCCCTTGAGCCCATTTTTTACTTTATCAAAAATATGTCATGCATAAACTTTTGGCCCGTTATTTAGAAGTAATATAAACTTTAAACTGATTTGATATCTATTTTCATTAAGAAGTTATGGGCTTTTTTCTGTTTTCACAGAAACGCCCCCTATTTCGACCCCCTTGGTCCAATTTTCCCCATTAACGAACTTAGCCGAGATTTTATTCCCTTCGATTTTATGTGCGAGTTTGGTGGAGATTGGTGGAGAATTATAGAAGTTAACGTGTCCATAAAAAAGTGAGATATATATATATAGATAGATAGATAGATAAATAGATATACTATATATAAACTGATAATAGTATATATAAACTGGTGCGATTGCAATAGGTAGTATTTCTTACGAAATCTACCTAAAATACCTATGTAACTTGTTCCTTATTACTATATTACAATAAAAAAGTACTAAATTCTTAAGTTTTTAATGTAAATATACAGGGTGTCCCTAAACAAATGGTATATACGCTAGTGGGTGATAGAACACATCAAGACGAGTAATAGTAAATAGGAAACCAAGGGTCCCATACGTTTTCCAAAGGAGATAGCCGCCATTAAAGTTTGGGGTCCAAAATTTCAAATACACATAAAAAACGGAAAAGTTGGTCGATTGATTTGCGGTTTTCACTAAAATTATTCTTTATGTTGGTATTTTCTTGAAAATAAATTATGAAGATAAATTTCGAAAAATGCCGATAGAGGGCGCTTTAGACTTTGAAGTAATGAAAAACTGTTTTTTGCCGTGATTTTCTGCATCTCACTAAATGGTTTCGTAAGCTTAAACTTAAATTTTGAGCCCAAAATCTGAATAGTTGGAAGCAGTTAAGTAGCACAAACTTAACTGTGCTCAGAGGGTTTAAATTTCAAATGATTATAAAAAACGGAAAAATTGGTCGACTGATTTGCGGTTTTCACTAAAACTATTCTTTATGTCGGTATTTTATAGAAAATGAATTATAAAGATAAATATTAAGAAATGCCGATAGAGGGCGCTTTAGACTTTTGATTAACGAAATAATCCATCCTAATACTATTTTTTGCCGTTATTTTCTGCATCTCATTAAATGGTTTCGTTGGCTTAGATTTAAACTTAAATTTTGAGCTCAAAATCTAAATAGTTGGGAGTGGTTAAGTAGCACAAACTGAACTGTGTTCAGAGGGTTTAAATTTCAAACGAAACTGAAAACTATAAAAAAAAAAAAAAAAAAAAAAAAAACGGAAAAATTAGTCGATTCGTTTGCGGTTTTTGCTACAACTACTCTTTAAATCAGTGTTTTCTTGAAAATAAATTTTAAAGACAAATTTCACAAAATGCCGATAGAGGGCACCTTAGACATTGGAGTAGCGTACAACTTTTTTTAACAGTTATTTTTTCAAATCTCATTAAATGCTTTCAAATGCTTAGATTTAAATTTTGAGATCAAATTCTGAGTCGTTGCGAGTGTTTAAGTAGCGCAAAAGTGAACTGTGTTCGAGGGGGGCGGGGTTAAATTTCAACTCCTGAACGCACTTCAGTTTGTGCTTCTTAACCCCTCCCCACAATTCAGAATTTGAGTTCAAAATTTAAGTTTAAATCTAAGATTTCGAAAAAACATTTAACAAGTTTTGGAAAGTATTTAATTAGATACAAAAAATAACGTTTAAAATTTATTGTTGGTTACTCTGAAGTTTAAGGTGCCCTCTAACAGAATTTTTTGAAATTTATCTTTAAAATTGATTTTCAAGAAGATACTGACTTAAAGAATAGTTTTATTTTAAACCGCAAACGATATCGACCAATTTTTCTGTTTTTTATTATCATTTGAAATTTGAACCCTCTGAACACAGTTGAGTTTGTGCTACTTAACCACTCCCAACTATTCAGATTTTGAGCTCAAAATTTAAGTCTAAGTTTACGAAAACATTTCATCCGATGCAAAAAATAACGTAAAAATTAGTTGTTCATTACTCCAAAGTTTAAAGCGCCCTCTATCGTCATTTTTCGAAATTTATCTTTATAATTAATTTTCAATAAAATACAGACATTAAGAATAGTTTTAGTGAAAACCGCAAATCAATCTACCAATTTTTCCGTTTTTTATAATCATTTGAAATTTAAACCCTCTGAATACAGTTAAGTTTGTGCTACTTAACCGCTTCCAACTATTCAGATTTTGAGCTCAAAATTTAAGTTTAAGTCTAAGCTTACGAAACAGTTTAATGAGATGCAAAAAATCACGGCAAAAAATAGTTTCTCATTACTTCAAAGTCTAAAGCGCTCTCTATCGGCATTTTTCGAAATTTATTTTTATAATTTATTTTCAAGAAAATACCAACATAAAGAATAATTTTAATGAAAACCGCAAACCAATCGTCCAATTTTTCCATTTTTTATGTGTTTTTGAAATTTTGAACCTCAAAGTTTAATGGCGGCTATCTCCTTTGGAAAACGTTTGGGACCCTTGGTTTCCTATTTATTATTACTGGTCTTGATATGTTCTATCACCCCCTAGAGTATATACCATTTGTTTAGGGACACCCTGTTTACAATAATTTCACATTTAGTGCTTTTTTTAGACACCTTGAAAGCAAAGATTTCCCTTACACCGCTCTTTAGTTTATATAAATTTTACATAATCTGCCTTCTTTGTTTTTTTTAAAGTTATTTAAAGTTTTTTAAACAGGATACAATACCCCATATTAAAAAAAGACAAATGCATGTCATACATAGAACCTCCTGGTCTAATTGACCATAAAAATGGGCAACTAAACCCATGAGTTAATAAAAATTAAATATATATATATATATTTGTTTTTAGACATGAAATTGTAACTTTGAACATCACTATCTGATATTAGTGATGGACGATAATGATAAGTTTTTATCAATTTTCTCGATTGTATGAACATCTCGATAAATTTCGATTGTGTAAAATTTTTCTCGATGACTCTAGTTTGCAATTGCTTTTATACCATACAGGATTCGATTTTATCAAGAGTCGTCTGCAGGTGATTGAGTCGGTGTTAATAAAGACACGACAGATTCACTCGCTAGTGAGCCCCTCGTTTCATTAGTGTCGCTAATTTATACGCAATCTTGTAATATGAAATCTTGACCTGGGTTCTCGTTGTATACGGCATCATGTACCAAACGCGGTGTGCACGCACAGCAAAATTTTGTAAACTAAAAACAGAAAAAAAATCTCGAACCGAACGAACCTCTGACCGGATCCTAAGAGGTGTGAAAGGTGGGGAAAGGGTCATAGGAGCTGCATAATATGAATAAATGGGCATACTGAATCCGAACTACATATGACATGAGGAGCATTGGCAAAATTTAGAGAAGTGCCCTTGAGAGGGCAAAGTGGAGTAAGGGTCGCCGAAGGTGTATAACATCAATAAGTGGTCACAAGCTTTTCCAACCATATGCCACCTGAGAGGTATCGATCTTAATTTACACAAATGCCCTCCCCTAGAGCGCAAATGGGGGGAGGGGCAAGGGAGGTGCATAACTTCGAAAGTAGTCAGAGGCCTTTCCGACAATATGTCATATGACGGGTCTTGGGTAAATTTATAAGAATGCTCTCCGGGAGGGGCAAAGTGAGGGAAGAACCGCGGGAGGTGCATAACATGAGAAAGTGGTAACAGGCTTTTCCAATGATATGGCACATGGTGAAGTCTCGGCTAAATTTATAAAAATGACCCTCGTGGTGGTCAAAGTGCATTAAAGGGCTGCGGAAGGTGCATAACATGAGTAATGGTCACAGCCCTTTCCAACAATGTATCACATGAGGGGTCTCGGCTAAATTTTAAAATCCCCCCCCCTTTCTAAGGTAGCGAAAAAGGGCAAATAAACAAGATCGAGGCACATAAGAACAGTAAGTGGTCACAGGCTGTACTACAACTTCCTGCTTTTCTAAATTCCATTTATTATAAATATTATTTACTAAAGGCTCCGTAAAGAAAAAAAAGTGGCACTTTAGGAGTGCTGATAGAAGTGAAAACTTGAACAATTACATGTGTATTTTTTTAATCGTCAGGAAATATTTTATTGTGCAGGAAATACAAGGACTAAGTACCCGCGGTAAATTAACGCCTAAACTCGAGAGCAGGCCAGAGTCCCAACAGTGGTGAACAATATTTATATGGCACAGATATCATACACACACCACATTGGCACGATTTTTTCAGATGCCAATTTGGCGAAAACCTCAAAGAAGTTTGAGAAATTTCAAATTTCAAACTGTTATAAATACGTAACGTGATACAGAATGACGTGAGAAAATTTTTTATGCTAGATTTGTAATGTATGAAGCATAAGGTTCCAATAAACATATTTTATCAAAAATTTAAAAAACGCCCCCCTACCCCCCCCCCCAAAAAAAAACAGGTGATATGGGGGAAAACCAGAAAACTGAAAAAGGAGCGGATAAGAAAAATTAGGTATGCTATCATTTTTCTCCCCGCTGTAGCTGCCATAGAAGCAAAGTTATAGCTTTTTAAAAATCAAAATGAAGTGAAGAAATGAGCAAAATTAGGTGAATAATCAACAGGGGGGAGTCCACATCCCCGGGGGTGCCATGTAGCTTAAACTTTTACGTTAAAATTGGTAGAGAATTAAATGAGCGATATAGCGATATTTTAAAGTGGATGTTGGGGGGGGGGGGGGTTCAAGCTCCTCCCCCCTGTAAGAGGCTTTCAAAGAGAGAACTTTAAAACAATGTCCCTAGGTGTTACGGTAACAATGTGATGAGTTTAATGGGATGAGTTTTTTCCCAGCTCAAAAAAATGCTCAATGCGCCCAAAGACGTTTTCAATTCAAAAATTCGATCTAAAATGATAAAAACGCAAAAAGTTTCGAAAAATACCCCCCTCCCACCGTGAGAACCAAATTCGGAAGGAGGAAGGAAGTATCATAATATGAAAGAGTAATCCGAGATCTTCAAGATGATATACCACATGACGGGTTTAAAAAAGTGAAGATTGTCCCCCTCCCCTGTGGGTCCACCTTTTCGCCTCCAATTTCCTGCAGCCCGCACTTTAATTTTTTTACATTTGATAAATAACATTTAATAAATGGTTCGATCAAAAAACCACACTTAAAATGATAAGTATTGTAGAAATTGCTTCGGTTTTAAACATGCGTTCGTCTACTCTCCAGCCCTTTTTTTGAGATTTTTTTTAATAAATAATATTTATTGGAGGGTTGCTGGTACGTAACAGCTTGGTAAAAATAAAATACGAGAAACTTTGAAAATTAGGTCTTAATTTCACAAGTTATTGTCTTATTCTCAAGCTTCTTTCTGTACTTCGTTTCTCGATAAACCTTTCATTTCACAAACCTTCATCGTAAAACTCTTCTCGATAAACACTCTCATCTCTGTTCTGAGCGAGAGCGAAATTCATCGTTATCGAAAAAGGTTTTCATCGGGAAACCACAAGAGATTCTGCCTTTATCGAGGTAGAAATTCATCGCAAGTTACAAGTCCCTCGATAAACCTCAGATCTCATCGAGGTTGATTTTCATCGCGAAGAAACGAGTTTCTCGAAATGCCTGAGTTTATCGAGATGAGATTTGCTGAAATGAGAGGCATTAACGAAAGTTCTTTTAACCATTATTTAATATTATGAAACTTCCTCCTTTTGGAGTTGAATATTTGGGGGTTGAGGGTGTGGGGGTGAATTTTTTAAATCGTAGCTATTTCGACAATAAATGTTATTTTTTGTTAGGATTTTTTTATGGAACTCTCCGGTAAATATTTATTAAATATAAAGATTTTAAAGTGGGGGCTGCGTCATATTTAGGTGCATTTTATGAAAAATGAGTGAACCCTTGGGTGACATGTAAATTTCAAACTTTTTTTTAGATCCGTCATGTTATATATATATCATCGGAAAGTTTTCGCACCTATCTTTCATTTTATGAATATTTCTCCTCCCGGAGTTGAATTTCAGGAGGGGAGGGAGAGGGGGAACGAAGAGGGGATAAATTTTTTAAATCATAGCGATTTCAACAAAAAAAATCCTTTCAGCTGTGGAGTTTTTTATGGAACTCTCCGGTAAATAAAATATAAAGATTTTAAAGTGAGGTCTGCGTCATTTTTACTGGTATTCTGAGAAAAATGAGTAAACCCACGAGTGACATGTAAATTTGAAACTCTTTTTTTTTAACCCATCATATTATATCGGAAAGTTTTCGCACCTCTCTTTCATTTTACGAATCTTTCTCCTCCTGGAGTTAAATTTTAGGAGGGTGGGGGGAAGGGGAGCGATAAGGTGGTGAATTTTTAAAATCGTAGCTATTTCGACAATAAATATCATTTTAGATGTGGAGTTTTTTTATGGAACTTTCCGGTAAAAATTATTTATTAAATATAAACGTTTTTAAGTAGGGTCTGCGTGATTTCTGGGTGTATTCTGGAAAGAAAAAGGGAACCCGCGGTTGAGGAGTAAATTTCAAACTTTCTTTGGACCTGTCACGTTGTATATTATCAGAAAGTTTCCGGACTTCTTTTTCATGTTATGAATTTTTCTCCGCTGGAGTTGAATTTCTCGAGGGGGGGGGGTAGAGGGAACGAGGAGGGGGTAAATGTTTTAAATCGTTGCTATTTAGACAATAAATATCATTTTAGATGTGGTTTTCGAATTGAGCGCTATGGTTAATATTTATTAATCAATAGAAGTGATTATAAACTTTTTAAAGTGGGAACTGCGCGATTTCTGGGTGTATGCTGGGGTGAAAAAGTAAGCCTGTGAGGCAGGAGTAAATTTCAAACTTTTTTTTGTACTCGTCATTTGATAGATCATCGGAATGTTTTCGGACCATTTTTTTTTCATATTATGAACGTTTTTCCTCCTAGAGTTGAATTCCTGGAGGGGAAGGGGAGAAGGAGCGAGGAGGAGGCGAATTTTTTAAGTCGTAGCTATTTCGACAATAAATATCATTTAAGATGTGGTTTGCTGATGGAGCGCTCTGGTAAATATTATTTATCAAATACAAAAAGTTTAAGGAGGGGGCTGCGAGATTTCCGGGTATATTTTGGGAAGAAAAGTAAATCCACGGCACGGTTGAGGAGGAAATTTCAAACTTTTTTGGACCCGTCATGTGATATATCATAGGAAAGATTTCTGACCACTCTTTCATATTATGAGCCTTTCTCTTCCTGGAGTTAAATTTCAGGTGGGGGAGGGGAGCGATGAGGGGATGAGTTTTTAAAGTCGTAGCTATTTCGAGAATAAATTTCATTCTAGATGTGGTTTTTTTGATGGAGCTGTCTTGTAAGTATAATTTATTAGATATAAACATTTTAAAGAGAAGCTGTGTGATTTATGGATGTATTCAGATAAATAACAGTAGTGCAATAGTGAAATGTACATTTCAAACATTTTATGGACCCGTCACATGCTACATATCATTGGAAAGTTTTCGGACCACTCTGTCATAGTATGAATTTTTCTTCTCTCTTCCCCTATTTGGCCCCCTTATAGAGGCACTTTTTGAACATCTTTGAAATAATTGTCTTTTTGCCATTTTAGATCGGATTTTTTTTAAGGAGACTTACGATATATACTTTATAATACATTAAAAATCATAAAGAGGGAGGGCAGAGTGAATTCCGCAGGGGGGACAATAGTTGGATTCTAAGGGGACACTTTTCTATCTTTTGCTTACATCTCTTTCGTGATATATCGCTGGAAAACTCTGTGACTACTATTTTATTATATATAGTTTCCGCGCTCCTCCCTCCATTTTGCCCCCATGGGGAGGCTCTTTTCTAAATGTGACCGACACCCCGTCATGTGATACATTGATGGAAAGTCTTATGATCATTTATTCATATTATGCACTTTCATTTCTCCTCCACCTCTTTGCCCGGCGCGGAGTTCTTTGAATATATTACAGTAGATTGTCTTCTAATAACGGGGAAATTGTAGAACTTACCTCAAATGTTGTACAAAAATCAATAAAAGTTTTTAATCACATTTACTATATTTCAAGTTCATTTTCTTGCCGTAAAAGATGCTTTTGATTATTTTTCTTTAGCCATTTTGCTACTAATTGTCGAAAAATTTAATTTTTGATATTTAAACTCCCCTTACCTTTTCATACTTATTCGCGACTTTTCAACTTTTTGCATCCAGAAAACGCCGCTGCATGGCTTTTAAATCCATCTGTTTTTAATTACCATGTACTTAGTAAGTTATCCTTTTTAAACACGTAATTACAAAGATTTAATAATCGATTGTAAAAACTTTCAATTTTAGATTCTCGAAATTAATCGATGACTTTATCGATTGTGTTTTTTTACGATTACGATTTTTATCGACCGTTAAATTTTCGAGAATCGCTCATCACTATCTGATATAAAGAAACCAACTGAACATACTTACAAAAGTTCACACTGTACAAAAAATTCTTAAAATTTACAGCAAAAAACTGCTGGCAACAATGTTGGCAGCAGTTTTTGCCGTAAAAATTGCAGTAAAAGTATATATATATATATTTTTTTATTAGATCTAATTTTACTGCAATTTTTGCTGCAAAAACTGCAGGCAACATTGCTGCTAGCAGTTTTTGCCGTAAATTTAACGGATTTTATTTTTTTATAGTGTAGACTTTAATTCAAATGAACATTTGCTTTTTTGAAGCTGAATTACCAGGATCCATAGAGTCACATTGTAAATTCATGTCCCAGTTGCCCCATATACTGTTACCTTCTGCTGCATTTTATGATTAAAACAAGTCTTTATTGCTTTTTAATATACAGGGTGAGTCATAAATATCGAAACAATAGGCTATCTCCTTAAATATTGTCTCTAGATCCCTACTTCCAATTGCAAAAACTCATAAAAAAAGGTAAAATTTCTGATAATATAAGTTGCAACTCCATGGGGGATCTATTTGAAAAAATACGAAAATTAAATTTTTATACGGCCCCAGTAGAGCAAGATTCCCAATTAGGAAATTATTCCTTATTCATTCCTAAATTGAACAAAAAAATTTCATCTCCGTATCTGAAAACCTGACAGAGATATTAAAATCCAAAATTCTCAAAAGTTCGTGACTTACACCACTTTACCATGCCAGTAAACGAAGTGTTTTTCATCCATTTTCAAAGCAAATAAGGGATCGTTCACAAATTGTCCGTTATTATATGTCAGTTTAAGACAGCGCCTCTTATTTGGACTTAATAAAGCAGCGTATTGATTTAAATCAAAACTTGTTTTCAAAACGTGTTGATCGTTAGCACCAGAGGTCTGAATAGATCAAAATATCTAGGTCCGGTCCTAAACCGACCCATAGGGATAAAAGTTCAGCGCGGCTTGAAATAATGTTAAAATCATAATCCGGACCAGTCTGGAAAAAAGCTTAAATCATAGCCGGCTCAGCCGTGAATTTCTACATAATTTTTTACTTCAGTATAGTTAAAAATTGTTTCGCGTGGAGGCGTTCTGACCAAAAATACTCAAGATAGAATTTCGTTTTTCATATTTATACTTTTTATTATTAAAGAGGCGCCAAAGGCTGGGATATATTTATTTTATCAATGAATCTTTGTTTATATCTAAATGTTTCACTTATATTTTATTATCGCTAATCCATATCCCGTGCGCTGGAGATTTTGAAAAATGTTATACAGTAAAACCTTTTAAGAAAGAATCACATAGGAAAGAAAAAATACGTAATAGACAATTGCCCTTCCTAGGAGATTTAAATGGAGTTTATTTTTTCTCAGGTATTATTGTATATATTTTGCATGGATCAACACATCTTCTGTTTAAGATAGAATTCCGCCATAGGCAGATTTTTTTTCTCTGGTTTTATGTTGTATATTTTTTTAACATTTAAATATACTATTCTTAAAAAAATATATATATATATTTTATTTTATTTTTTTTTATTTTTATTTTTTTTTTGTAAATTAAAAGCGATTTTAAAATTTATGTGGCTTTTGTAAAAATATTGATTAAACAAATTTTACTTATTTTATGCACGTATTAGGTCTGTGATTTCAATAAGGATTGTTCGAGGCCGGGATTGAAAATTTCGCCCAGTGCAGGCCTGGGAAAAAAAAGCAGTCCCCTCTGGTATGAAAAATACATAAGACCCGGATAGGCGAGTCTTCAGAAAAAGTAATGTCTCGGTCCTGATCTGACATGAGCCCAGAATACAGATTTTTTAATAGCCTCTCCAGGACGATAAAAATCTTGAAGTTGTGAGAGCTAAATTTTTAAAAAGGACTTAATCTACATCTTAGAAATGCATTCTTTTAAATAACTGATGGGCAGTAAGATAGTACATTTCGTTTTTCTGTATAATGACTTTTTTCCCGACTATTTCTTGTCTTTAAATTATTAGAAGTTAAGAATTGTTAAAGAAAAAAAAAATACAAATTTGAAATATGTCATTTTTAATTATTTTACATTAGTTTTGTTTAAAAAAACGAATTGTTTACTTTTGAATATATGATTTTTTAAAAGTTATTATTTTTTAGATAAATAGTTTTAATAGTTCTAAAATAAATATTGAAAAACAAAAACCCCGAAACAAAACTAAAATGAGATTTTCATTTCTAATTAAATGGAAATAAATTGAAATCCGATAAGTAATGTTTGGAGTTATAACGATTTTTAATTATCCCATTTAAACCAGTACTAACCATATGAAATTTTTATAAATTTTAGGATGTGATTTTCTTAGCAAATTATATGGCTAACCATCACAAAAAAAGAAAAAAAATCTTAATTCTAACTCAAAAGATAGATGTTTTAGGCGTTTTTCCTACAACTGTTAAAGTAACATTGTCTTTTGAATTGCACGCATTTCAATTTGTGTTTAATTCCTTAAAACCTGATGAATTATTCAAACGGTTATAACTCCGCGAATTTTGAAGATATGAAGATGCAACTTTTTGTGTATTATTCAGGACTGAATAAGGAGAGTTTTCCTAATTGGAATTTTTATCCTACGGGGGCCGTATAAAAAGTTAATTTTCGTACTTTTTCAAATAGACCCCCCCCCCCCCCCATGCAGTTGCAACTTAAATTATCAAAAATTTCACCTTTTTTCTAATGAATTTTTGCAGTTGGAAGTATGGGTCTAGGGGCAATATTTAATGAGATAGCCTATTGTTTCGATATTTATGACTCACCCTGTATTTAATTTTAAGTAGTATAAAATATTATAATTCCCGAGGTTATACATACTAGGATATTTTCTTTCTTTAGAGGTACATCTTTAAGCTATATTTTCTTTTAACATCGGATAACTCGAACTTACTTCAGAGAGCCTTCTAGTTCGAATTTACGAGCGTCCACTGTATACTGGAGGTCCAAATTTGGGCCACTTACTTTTAATCCCTTACTACATTGGCCTACTACGATCTACATTGGGCTAATTTTTTTAATGAAATTTTTTACGTTTTGATATTTTCAAATAAATTTCTTGTAAATTTTGGTGTCATTAAATCATTTTAGCATTTTACGAAAAGAAGTATTTTACCCACAAAGCATTAAAGCTAAACATTCCTTTAACAATTAAATGCAATTTTCTACTTACTGTACACAAACGATGCACTAGAAGTCCCTGTAAGGCCACAGGCAAATAAAAATCGAGAAATTAGGAACAAGGTGATCCATGGAGTATAAGCGTTGATAATGGAAAAACTCAATGCTATGGATCCAGAAATAATAAGGGCATTCTTCCTTCCAATCCTACATATATAAACAGTAAAAATAAGTTTTCAGTGATAGATATATAATGGTTTTCTGAAACTATAATAATAAATCTTATTTATTTAATCAAAAAACTTTCATTTTCAATATGTAATCGGGTTTTTTCTTTCCATAATAATAACTGTTTTTCCCGCTAATTATGTATTTCATCTTAATAATGCTATTTATGCAGTGTGATTGTGAAAGTACATTTTTCTATTAGTCTTCTAATTGTTCTCTGTAAGCTAACCAGAATATTTTACTGAAAATTTTAAATGTAAAATTTTATTATTATTTGTTTAATTTTAATTAAATTCAGTAATCAAGATTATGCAGTTGTTCCGTCCGTCTTTGTGCAAGATGACAAATGAATTTATGGTGAAATTTTTTTTAACATAAGGATACACATATTAAAAAGTATGGATTCACAATATAATATCTACTGAAAGTGCAACAAACAAGGCAGGACAAATTATATTACTCTTATTATTGCTTTTTATTGATGAGAAGCTAACTGTATTTAGTTCAGATTATATAATATTCAATATAGATGTCATTCACATCGTTAATTAATTACTTCAAACAAATATCGTGATTTTTTTTCCTTCACAAATAGCCGCAATTCAGTTATGCCACCCCCTCCTTGCATGTTTTCTTCAGAAAATTATGAATTCACTGGAAAATTATAGATAATTTTCTCAATATAAAAAAAAAAAATATATTGGCATTGTTACTGACACGGGAATGAATATTTTGTGACCGGAAGCCTTTATCAGTTAATATTAAAAACAATTACCGTAATTTCGGGTGTATAAGCCGCAGCTCAAACAATTCTTTTTCGACCCAGAATTTTTTAAGAAACAAATATAACTAGTTAGATCGCCGTAAATATTTGTCTTCAATCACTAAATAAGATTTCTGGGTCCAAAAAGAATTGTTTGATCCGCGGCTTATACACCGAAATTACGGTACATATAAAAATATAAAGTTTGATATTTTTATAGAGTTTTGTTTGGCGTTAAAAAAGCAATCTTTAAATTGAAGATTTATTTTTAAAAATATATAAATGCTAAAGTCTTTCAATATAAATCTTAAGAAAAAAAAACATTTATATAAACAAACAATATGCATTGTAAATTAATTACATTTTCCAGGGACAATTTGAAAAGTTTATGGGGTTCAAAAAGGCATTCGATGTTATAATCTAGCTATTTTTTAAATTTTTTAAAACAACTTTTCATCATTTCAACACAGATTTATATCCTATTTAGTCAAGTTATTTGTTTAAATTGCTGACAAACTGCAAAATAGCTCACACACACAAAAAAGTGTATTTGTACATCAGTACTGAAAATACAATAAAACATTAAAATAACAGTTAAGATATCAAATTTAAAAGAATTTAGGAAATTTGGAAAACTACGTCATAAAAATGTCTTTTCATGTGAAAAAATAAAAATAGAACAGCAAGTACGAGTATAACCCACGCTTAGTGGATTTCGTACAATAAATATTTGAATTATTAGTACTAATTGTACAGGGTGATTATAATTAAAGTCCGAGTTTCAAAACGCTCTAAAAAGCGAACCACTCGTTAGAATGGCGTCAAATTTAACAGCGTATTATTGAAGAAGGGAAAAAGAACATGAACCAAAAAAAGTTCCAAATTTTAGCGACAGATGGCGCTGTAAGCGTCAGAATTTCGACTACAAAGGACAAATCGTAAAACAACGGCTAAGGCGTAAGTTACACGATATAAACCAACTGTATTGTTTAGTGTGCTTGACTGTACGCGTGTGATACTGTTAGTTACGTAAGCCCGTCCACCACGGCAAGGTCGTACCACATCGAATGGGAAAAATCGATTTTTAATTGTCCTGAGGCCAAAAACCGCATAAAAAGCATCCATCTAACCTTACTAAGTAACGCTTACAGCGCCATCTGTCACTCAAATTTGGAACTTTTTTTTTTTTGGTTCATGTTCTTTCCCACTTCTTCAATAATACGCTGTTAAATTTTGACGCCATTCTAACGAGTGGTTCGATTTTTAGAGCGTTTTGAAACTCGGACTTTAATTATAATCACCCTGTACTTTAATTTCAAATAATCGCTGCTAAAGGAATAAGATTTTGTAAAAAACTATACAGTGCAGGATAGAGTTGGGTATAAATGTATATATAATAAAAGCATGAATGGGTATAATATAAAAATTCAAGGAGATATGAAGCCTAAATAATATCAAATATTGCTGTTTTGTATAACTTTTTAAATTTTATCTTAATTTTTTTGTATGAACTTAATTCGGTATTGACAGTACAATTAGTGCATATTTAAATTTCATTTAGCATTTCATAAAACTAAATTCAGCGCTATAAAAATCTTTTCTTTTTGCAGTGCATCTAAAACAAAACACTTGCTCAAAGTTTAAATTTAGCATTGTGATAAGTGCTCTTCGAAAGTAGGTCACAATATTTCAACGCCGCCTTAGTCCGTGCCGCGTTTTTACAAATAAGGTACCTGTACCCAATTTGGACACCCTAAGGAAAATGTATTTTTTTCATCTCCATGTACAAGTCATAGGACTCCAAAAATATGTGACCACTATCCTTGGACTATTGACTATCATTGTTAAAATTAGCGACCTTGTAAATATTCTGGTTTAATTTAAATGATAAAAAGAAAAAAAATGTTTACAAGTGTCCATATAAGGAACTACCTGTCCCTATTATAGACAGGTGTTTCTTTATTGGCTTTCTACACAGTGTGTACGGAAGAGACACTTTTCCAAGGGATTTTAGAGGAGAGGGAATAAAAAAAAAATGTGTCTTAAAGTATTCCGAGGACGAGAGGGGACAGTAAATATCTTCAGAACATACATTTTAGAAAGGGGGGGGGGCATTCTCGGTTTTTATCCTTCGAAGATCCATCCAAAGCCCCTTAGTTACTACCCAGCAAAGAAAGAAACAGTGGGCCATCAGCTGAAAAAAAGATGGCAGCCAGCAGTGCCATCAGAGGTAAAGTGCAATGGTGCCATTACTTAAACCTGTACTAAAGTGTCCATGCGAAATGCAGCTGGCCCATCAGTGATGACCAACAGCAGGCCAGCATTGGTATGCCATCACATTACTTCAATCCATCAGTCTTCCTGCAGTTCTATCACCTAAATTACAGCAACTCCTTTACTGGTCCAGCACTTTTAATCAAGCACTTCACTTATCCTACAGTGTTTATACAGTGGAAAGCCATCAGACAGCTTTTGTTTTACTATGAGCAGACACCCACCCAGTACAAAATGAAAAAAAAAATCTATAGAAAAAGTATCATAGAATTTTAGACCTTTTTCTATAAGTTAGTTTAACCGAAAGCTGCATACAGAAATATCTAAATAGAAACAATGTGAATATATTAGAAACATTCAAATACATTCACATTTCGCCAACATGCAGCGGACCCTCCTAAGTACTAACCACGCTCGATGCTGTTTGGATTTTGCGATCGTACGAGCAATGATGCCTTCAGCGCATGCTATGGCTTTTCACACCGCGCCCGTTCTTATTAGATATTTTAAATTTGTTTTTATTGCAATTTGCCTTCCTAATTTTTAAAGCCATATAGAAATACATGTTATACGCTTATTCTCAAATGTGTGAATTATGAAAATCGTCATTTGTAAATTAGAAAAACAAATGTAAGAATAAAAAAAAGTCCGTTAAAATAAAGAATATATTTATTGTCTTACTGCTTTATTTTATTATTAACGGTTGTTATTGTTTTTGATCACAATCACAACGTACGCAATGATCGCTAATAAAACATTAAAAATTCCAGAATGAAATTACAAATACCTAAAATGATGAATTCCGAAATACTCATTGTTTGCGATATTCACAATGCCACCTTGTGTAAAAGGCTCCCAGCATTAATACTGCAAAAGTTCGTGCACTTCCATCGAGAGGTGCGCATGAAATAAAACGGAGGCCGATCAGAACTTTATCTAATGATTTCCAGCAGCAAAGTTGACTGAAGCAATCCAGCAGTGGTCATGCAGTGGTAGACCATCAGCCAGCACTTCTCCATCATTGCCAGCATCTACCCTGCTTCTAGCCAGCAATTTCCTCTTTGCTGGGTAGTAAATATTATGAAGTAATATTGTTGGTTTTGCTTAGCTTTATTGCATCTATCTGCGAATTTACATTTGTTATTACTCAGTCCTCACAGTATGGACAAGTAGAAACTTTTTCACCATGGGCAGTAAGTCCCACATAATCCTCATGAACATATCTGCCACATGTGATGCATGGCCGCATGTTTGAAAAAAGCATCAATGCTGCAAAAGAAGCAGTACCAGCTCTCCTTTGTTCAGGAAGTCATACCATTGGTAACTACGATTTCGCCAACAGATATCCTACGGGGGGGGGGGGCTTCTTTTTATTTTTCTGCAAGGGTTTTTTGGAGGAAGGTTTTTGGGGGATTATTCAAATAGCATCTTGCTGAACAAAGATTTTACCACTTTGATGACTTTTCAAGTTATTACTTGGCAACGTTGAATTTTCTTCTTTCTTATAGTTGTAGTCCATGGGGACGTAAGCTGTCCATATTGGGAACCGGACGTAGTTTTACTAAATCTTGTACCAAATGAATAAGGAAAATTATTTTAAACAAAATATGCAATAGCAATCGAAAATATGTTTTATTAGCTTTCTAAAATACTCCACTTTTCGACATTTAATGTAATTTTAGCATATCGAATAAGATTTTAAGCTTACAAGTAATTAAGATCTGCACATCTCGAAATAACAAGTTTCCTCCTAAACGGCGAGCAGCGCGCTTTTTTACACTTTCCAGACTTAGTTATATTTTTAACTGCTTTTCTTCGCGAAAATGTTTAGCAATCTCTCGATCAAAATTATTACCTTTAAAAATATTAGGGGTGTTCACATTGAGAGCCCTGTCCATATAGGGTACAAATACCTTAGATTTTTTATGAATTTTTAAAGACACAGAAGGCGTAATGAGAAATCTACTCAATGCAAACAAGTCCCAAATTCCATGGTATTTATGTAAATAATTGTAATTAAATTAGTCTGTTTTTAACAACTTGACGTTTATTACTTTCATACTGCTATTAGATATTACATTATACAGGGGCTCTCAAACTTTTAGACTCACGTACCACTAAATAGAAATTCTACTTCCGTGTACCTCGAAAAGAAAATCTCAAATCTAATGTAGAAAAACCAATATAAAGTATATCAGTTGTACGTGACAAGTATACATGCACTTAAATAGAGTACAATAATACTCTTTGTTAAACATGGAAAAAATATACATTTGAAATCACCTTGTTCTTCATTATTTTTGTTGTATGAATACTATTTTTATATTAAAAGTAAAATACATACAAAAATTTAATAAGAGATGAATTTACTTAAGAAATTCCACACAGTCTGAAAATACACTGTTTATCAATGCGAGATCGAAGATCTTGAAGTAAGTAATGTATCCATATGCAATACTGTAATAGAACAAAAAATTTTCTTTTTTCAGGAAGGATAAAAGGTCAACTCAATATCTACCGAAGCATTAATTCCAATTGTCTAAAAATTCTAATCAAAATTACATTAAAATAAGAGAAAGCAAAACGCTGTCAAAGGAGTAGTAACAGAGAGCAAGCAACTCTGATCCTGTGAAATGACAAATCAAGAAACAGAAGCGGGTGATAACACATGCTGTTTTTCTCATGCTGTTTTTCACATGCTATATTTCTTATTTCATTTCCTGTACAAGTACCGCACTTTCGAGTACCAGTAAACAGAAATTCACGTACCAGTACTGGTATGCGTATCATACACTGTTAAAAATTTCCGTTCAATGTTGAACCAATTTATGGAGTAAAATAAAGAGAAGCACCAAAATGTGGTACTACTTATTTTTCGAAAACTCCATGTGATGGAGTAAGTTTGAAAAATAAGAAGTAGCACCAAAAGATGGTGCTACTTACAGCCAATCAAAACACAGATTTCTGCGCATATCTATGACGCTTTTCGTGAAGAACAGAAACAAAACAGTAATGGATGCCGATATTGGTGTGTATTAAGCAAAATATTTTTTAATTGTATAGTTTTCAATTTTGTATAGTTATTTGCATGATTTTTGGCTTTAATATGTAACATTACTATGTTCTATATATTGTTTAATTAACATCTTCCTTCATTAATGTTCTTATCAGTTTCTGTACAAGCTTTTAGTGCTTGTTATATAAATGGAATATTGTATGTGTTGGTTCAAATATCAAAGTTTTTGTTAAATGTGTATTCTACTTTAACCATATCTTTTGTTTTAAAGTAATTTTAACTTAGGGCTTGGAAAATGATTTCGGATCAAGCTCATTCTTAAAAAAAAATTTACGAATACGAACAAAAATTCTCCGCAGTAAAATTTACTAAATTAAATATTATTTCAGAAAATATGTTCTCATGAATTATAAGAATGTAAGAATATTATTGATTTTGAATGTAAGAAAGGATAAAAGTATCATTTGATTATAAACTTTTTGTAAATTCTTTATATTTTAATCAAAATAGCTTACTAACCTGACTTATAGAAAATGAATCTGATATATTTTAGAATAAAATGATGAAATGCAATTTCGTAATTTTTTGTGCTTAAATAAGTTTTTAAAATTTAATAATAAATTTAAAAAGTGTATTTTTAAATTGGTAAAATGATTAAGAAGTTCCTATTTAAAAAAATGCTTACGAATTAATTTCCTGTAGAAAAAGTTATTCTTTTATAATTCAGATGTAGTAAAAGTTGTTTTATTTTAATTATTAGCAGTACACTGTCAAAAATTTGGTGCTAGGTTGAACCAATTTATGGTGCTGCAGTAGCTGCCACCATAAGGTGGTGAAATGTTGTTCCAACATTTGGTGCTAAGGTCAAACCTTAAAATGGTGAAATGGTGAACCATAAAGTGGTGAAAGGTTGAACCATAAGTTGGTGAAAGGTTGAACCATTAAATGCATTCTGTTACAGTTAATGATTCAACCTTTCACCACTTTATGGTTCAACATTTCACCACTTTATGGTTCGACCTTAGCACCAAATGTTGGAACAACATTTCACCTTCTTATGGTGGCAGCTATTGCAGCACCATAAATTGGTTCAACCTAGCACCACATTTTTAACAGTGTAGTTTGAGAGCCGTTGCATTACCACTTTTATTAATATCATTAAAAGCATGGAAATATATCACTAAAAGTTGTTATCAAGGCTTTAAAAACCTATGGTACATAGAGTGTGCTATCCCTGTCATTATGTTTGCCCAAACCATCCGAGTTTTTCAGGGTCATTAACTTTTTGAGTCTCAAAAGGTTTGGTAAAAACACTGTCGAAAAATCCCAAGCAGCGCGATTGCGCTACTTTATGCCGAAACGACCGAAGCAGCGCGATAGCCTTCTTTTATTTTATACCGATAAAACTCGAGTGGCGCGATAACGATTCTTCTATTTCATGTCGATAAGTCCCAATCGGCGCACTATTAGTGGTCCAAACGCTGGAAAGGTGCTGGGTTTTCTTGACATAAAAACTGAACAGCGCGATTGCGCTGCTTGATACTTAAACGGTTAGCTATATTAATTAGCGATGATTTTTTTCGAAATTCATTGTCATCAATGCGTTTGCACTTGTTATACGATAAATACCTCCAAAGTTCGTCAACACCTTCGATGAATGCATGAAAATCTAAATTTGTGTGTAAAAGAAAAACATTCTCAAAATTTCTCAAAAAACTATGTTATCTAGTGTAACCACTATAGTTATCCTTCAAGGCTTAAATTAATGTCTACTACCTCTAATGTTTTCATAATTTTAATTTCATTAGATTCGTAAATACATGGGGGGGGGACATAGTTTTATACTACATTTTCGACGATATGTACGAAAACATACTACTTAAGATTTAAGACCTAACACCCTAAACATATTACTTTACATAAATAAGTACTACCTACCGTAATTTCGGGTGTATAAGCCGCGGCTCAAACAATTCTTTTTGGACCCAGAAATCTTATTTAGTAATTGAAGACAAATATTTACGGCGATCTAACTAGTTATATTTGTTTCTTAAAAAATTCTGGGTCGAAAAAGAATTGTTTGAGCTGCGGCTTATACACCCGAAATTACGGTAAATTTATTTTTGATTCAAACTTTACGAAAGCTTTCAATCGTAATCTCACACGATATACAAAGAGATCTTTTTTTCAAGTAACTTAATTAGCCCCTCTACCCTAAGTACTAAATATATTTATGAATGTTTGAAAATCCGTAAATATGTAGGTTAATTATCTTTATTAATTGCCATAATTTGAACTTTCTACGTTCTACAGTTTGCGAGTAAAATGGCTGTGACAAATAGACACAGTTGTGATCTTTTAATGGCTCTGTTTTCGCTTTTCAAGAACGAAATCCTTATAAACTTTTTACGTTCTATAGTTTGCGAGTAAAATGGCTATGACAAATAAATACAGTAGTGATCTTATAATGGCTCTGTTTTCGCTTTTCAAGAACGAAATCATTATAAACTTTCTACGTTCTACAGTTTGCGAGTAAAATGGCTGTGACAAATAGACACAGTTGTGATCTTTTAATGCCTCTGTTTTCGCTTTTCAAGAACGAAATCCTTATAAACTTTTTACGTTCTACTGTTTGCGGGTAAAATGGCTGTGACAAATAGACACAGTAGTGATCTTATAATAACTCTGTTTTCGCATTTCAAGAATGAAATTCGTATAAACTTTCTACGTTCTATAGTTTGCTAGTAAAATAGCTATGACAAATAGACACAGTAGTGATCTTATCATGACTCTATTTTCGCTTTTCAAGAACGAAATCCTTATAAACTTTCAACGTTCTACAGTTTGCGAGTAAAATGGCTGTGACAAATACACATAGTGGTGATCTTTTAATAGCTCTGCTTTCGCTTTTCAAGAACGAAATCCTTATAAACTTTCAACGTTCTACAGTTTGCGAGTAAAATGGCTATGACAAATAGATACAGTAGTGATCTTATAATGGCTTTGTTTTCGCTTTTCAAGAACGAAATCCTTATAAACTTACCCTAATTTCCTGCGTATAATCCGCGGATCAAACAATCATTTTTCGACCCAGAAATTTTATTAAATAAAATATAACATTTCAGATCGCCGTAAATATTTGCCTTCATATACAAAATAAAATTTCTGGGTCGAAAAAGAATTGTTTGATCCGCGGATTATAGGCAGGAAATTAGGGTACTACGTTCTACAGTTTGCGAGTAAAATGGCTGTGACAAATAGACACAGTAGTGATCTTTTAATGCCTCTGTTTTCGATTTTCAAGAACGAAATCCTTATAAACTTTCAACATTCTACTGTTTGCGAGTAAAATGGCTGTGACAAATAGACACAATAGTGTTCTTATAATGGTTCTGTTTTCGCTTTTCAAGAACGAAATCCTTATAAAAGAGAAAGAAAACTTTAAAATAAATATATTGTTATCTCGAAATGCATTTAATGGCAAAAAATATGCCATATATTAAATACATATACTTAAAACGGTTTTTTATTCTGTGTAAAATTCGTGCAACATTTTCACAGTTTCGGTGTTTGAATTCGATTTCACAGCATTTGTGCTTGAAAAATCAAAACATAGAGGGCAGAAAAAATCCCAACATTTTTTTTTACTATTCATATACAAGCCTGCACATAGGATTCCGAACATTATTCCAAATATGTATGGTAATTGATGAAATTGAGTATTATGCGTATTCGATCAACATTTTTCACTTTATTAAATAGTTTTTTATGACGGTATTATGGAAGTGTTGGAAAGTGTTTCATAATCTATGATTGGGACATGGCATTTTTTTCCTTGCTTTGCAGTTTGCTATTTTGAAGTAAGCCAAAGTAAGTAAAATCGAAAGTTGTATAAATTTATAAATATCGGGTTTTTGATTCACGAAGTGCCAATGTATCCGTGAAGTTTCTTAAGAAAGTTGAAAAAAAGTGTGTGTGTCTTCAAATTATGTTTCAACGATTAATAAAGAAGAAATAATATCATGACTCCCAGAATCTTCGTTCCACAACAGGGTAAGACTGTCATATGAATATAATTTCACAGACTATAACTTGAAATAATTTGTAATTGTTTAATGCTAAATATATGGTTCTACTTGTTTATCCCGTCGACCAATTTCGCCAAATTATATAAATCGCCAAACTGATAACCAAATCGAAAAATTGACATAATTTTTATTTTAAATAACGAAAAAACAAATAATTAGTAGAATATAAATTAAAAAATACAGATAAAAAGTCGAAATAAAAATCTCTGAATGACATTTTAAACACGTGTATCGCATTTAATATCATTGAATGTGACATTCACGATCATCCATTATTGACATTTAACCTTATAGTTTGGCGATTGTTTTCTGGTCGACGGGATAAAGTAGTACCAATATATTTATATAAGCTTAACTGTTTCTCCTTACTAGAAATAAGCTGTGATTATCATCTAAAAGCTTTAAAATAATAATAATAAAAAAAAAAACCACATAATAAGTTCGATAAATTCAGAAGAGATACGTCTGTTACAACAAGCGTTCATATAAATGGAACAATTTACCCCAATATTTTTTTCATAAGACTCGTATGAAGTCATATGTTTGTTGTTTGTAATAAATTACTGTTAATTTTCTCGCATGTATATTTTCAGAAAAATTTTAATTTTTATAAGGGCATAAAATAACATTCATTTGTGAGATACGTCCGTTACGAAAAGAAAAAAACAAGTTGAAAATTGCACGTGAAACGTAGCAAATGAGGTGTGTTCGTACGATAACGAAATTGCGATCAGATCTTGCTGTTATAATAGACAGTACTTCAGTTATACTAATAGTGGTCGAAATCTTGTTTGTGTTCCTGTAAATATACAGGAAGAAATTTTTATCACACTTCAGCAATGTATATCATATTCATAAAATGTGAAATAGTTTAATATAATCAACACACGTCCTAAACAATGTTTTCCCGTATAGCATTATGTAATGGAATACTTTTGTGTGACCCTGTAATTTAATAATAAATATTCTTTGCATCGCAGATTGTACAGAATGCATATTTTAATATATATATATATATATATATATATGTAATAAAATAAAAAAAAATCCTCCATTTTGTTTTCTCTTAGCTTTAATTCTAAAATTGCGGAACATATTTTAATCCTAGTTTCGTAATGTATTAACTTTTAACGGCTAAAATTCTTTTTCTTATTTTTTATTAATAATCTATTGCTTGTTTCTTAAAGAAGGTGGGTAGTTATTTCGTAATCTTTCCTTTTTAGAATATTCTAGGAATTATAATTTTATTTTTTTATTGATCACGTGATCTGTGTTAGTGCGCGGATATGTTAAAAAGCTTGTCTATTTGCGAGACAAGATATAATCCTTACCCGAGGTTTACGCTTCCTAGGCCAATCAGAGGTGATCATTTTTATTACGTAGACGCAAATTAATCCTGGTTGGATTTTAAAATGATTGACTCGGAGTGAGGAGGGGCTAGTTTGTCGTGAAAATGTGGATTTCTCATTTGGGTTTTTTCAGAGCGCAGAATGCGATTGACTTTTAAAATATTAGGATGCTGCTTCTTTTTCCCGAAAAGTCTAATATCTTGGAATGCAGTTTAATCACGAAGTTTTGGAATATTCGATGACCATGCCAATGTGAATGTGGGGAAGAACTTATGTAGTTTATGAGTTAATAAATAAAGGAATTGAAAGACTCATGGATTTTGTTTTTATAATGGGGAAATACCCCAATGCAACTCTTCCACTGCTTGCCAACTGCCGGAGCGACTGCTCTGCTCGTGCTGCTGCTGATTCTTAGAAGTAACATTCTTAGGAGTTTATGGAACATAGCCTTCGTCGAATTATTACATATATATATATAGATACTTCATAGGTTCCATCTATTCTACTATCGTATGAGTGTAACACCAGTAAAATGCATTTGAAACATTTTCTCCCATTGATCGTAATGTAACGGAATACTTTTGATTGTCCCTGTAATTGCTCTATGCATCCGATTTTCATAAAATTTGAAATGACCCGACAAAATTATGTGATAATTATATATTTTAAATTTCAAACGATTTGGTTGGGTAGTTTTTGCGTTGTTATATGCGGACGGACGGACAGATGGACGGACTGAATGACAACTATAGGTGCTACGTATTTACAAAATTACAAACGCACCTAAAAGAAAAAAAATATTGTTTCTGGAACACTTCAAAATTTAATTCCATTATGTAGAAGCAGAGTCCTTGTTCTTCATAGAGTCAATGCAATAAAACAAGGATCTAATAACTTTAGTATCTTTGAAGGGTGTTTTATGTAACGACTGATAAGTTCGCTACTGTGGAATTGCCCCAATGTAAATGGTATGGGCCATTTTCAAATTCTGCTTACATATGCTGTCCCAGAGTAAAAAGAAGAAAATTCGAACATAAATTAATATTTAAAGTTTGAGCTGAGCTATACATTAGCTAACGAAAATCTTATTGAACATTTCTAACATGAAAAATTAAAAAAATCAATAAAAAATTTTGAGATGTAAATCTGTAAAATTTTGATTCTAAACAAAAATGCCTGTCCCATTCCAAATTTTATGTTTTTAACTGTGTTTTTTTTTTATTTGAGCTAACTTTTTTAAGTAAAAAGGTTTAATTATTTTAAGTATTAACTGCTAGTGTTCTATATTAATGAAAAAATTATTACAAAGATATTTTCTTTAAGAAATGAACAAAAATCTTTTGTCCGTCTCTTTTTGTCAAGTCCGTTACCTTGTGATTAATTTAGTCAGTAGGTTTCTAATTCTGCCTAAAGTTAGCAGAAAATATTCGGCGATATAGTTAAACTATTCACGCAACTACTACTTGCTTTTTTTTACTCTTTAATTTCGAAGCAATGTAATAGTGGCAAGAATAAGCTTTTATCAAGGTTGGTATTTTTTTTTTCACTGTCAAGTCTGTTACCGTAAATTTCAATATTAAAATAAGGATTTTTGCACTTTTGTAGTTAAATATTGTTTATAGTTTCAGAAGGTATGTGTATTATTATCTAAGTTAGAAATTATACAAGCTCGTATACGTTCGTTTCCAATAGTTTTATTTGAAACGTCAAGTCCGTTACCATGAAATGTAAGCGATGAAATATAAGCTGCTAATTAAGTTTACTAAATAGTTTTAGAAGGTATGTAAATTATTTTCTGAATTAGAAAATATACAAGCTAGTTCATTTTAATAGTTTTTTAGTTTTATTTAAAATGTCAAATCCGTTACTTGTCAAGTCCTTTACCATGAAATGTAAGCGAATGGTGAAAATGGCCCGTATAATGTGTGATATAACATATGAAATGAAATATCTGGTTGCAAAAAAGTTATAAAATTAAAATAATTTGATAAAATTGTACTGTTTAAGATGAGGCCAGCAAGTAAGGATTATTAGAATTTCCACTAGTGTTTTTCTGGTCAGAGTCGGTCGTTACAGCATTTAGGAGCCACAAATTTGGCACATCTGCATTTTAGTTTGTCGTCTACTCGAAAATCGAAACAGAGCAAAAGATTCATGCAAAGTAAATCGGATTTATTTTTTGGAACGAAAACTTTCATCAATAATTTTCCACCGTCAATTGAGAAAATATGCATGATAATTAAAATTTGCTAAAAATTTAAATTAAATGTACGTGTTGTTATATATATGTTTTTTTAATTACGAAATTATGCAAGTTTAAATAAGCAATGAAACATAAAAAATAAAATAAAGTAAAATAAAAATAAAAATAAAATAAAATAAATAGATAAATAAAAACAACAGTATTTGTGTCTATAGAACAGAATTTGTTTCCTTTTTATTTAAAAATATTTATAGTTATTTCAATGCATAATCTACTATTTTTAACACAGAAATAAATTTTTCATTCGAAAAATAACATCAAGCTGTATTTGAACTCACAAAGAAAAAATCTCAAATCCCGTACGCTATTTACCATGCTACATTTACCAAAGAGGGAAATTTATTCTATTATAAACTATAGCGCTGTTTACATTCTATCTCGATTTTCGAGCAGACGACATACCAAAGCTTAAATACGCATATGGCTCCTGGTTTCTGCATAGATCATTCCCCCTTTTTTTTATATAAAATTTAAAATATGATTCAAATAATATCAGATGTACCTACCAATCAGAAAGATGACCCCAAAAAAGTTTCATAAAAGCAGCAACTAAGTACACAGATTTAGCGAAAGAAACCATCCACTGACGATCGCACACCAAATCGAACTAAAAGTAAAGTAATATACACTGGTGTGCAAAATTTAAGGACGAGTACCAAAATGCCAATTTTCAAGGGATTTTCAAGCGATAATTTTCACGCGATAATTTTCACGCGAATATTCAAAAGGAAGTAATATAATTTGAATAACTACTATCTCTGCATAACAGCTAGTCCATATAACATCTCATTCAGGTCACACATGGTCACACATGGTCACAACAGTCACAGTCACTACGGCGAAACAAAAAATAGGAAATTAAATACGTCTCTTTTATGAGTCTCAAATGACTTCTATATGTGACTCCACTGACAGGTCATTGTGACTGCTGCTTTTTGGCAAGTAACCAGGTGACTTTACAATGTCCTTTCATTCAGACTCTCGTGTGATCTCTCATCTGGAGATTCAATTTCAAAGTCATTGCGAACGTTGCATTATGATAAATTAACAAATAATGTCCCATTAAAGTTAAATGGTGACTTTTTACCACTTTTCACAGCGGTTACTTCACAGTAGGTTCTCTGTTACCATTTGAAAAAATCTGGTGACAAAAAGTGTTACCTGTCAGTGGAGTCACATATAATAATCATTTGAGGCTCATAAAATAGACATATGGAATTTCCTATTTTTTGTTTCGCCGTAGTGACTGTGACTGTTCTGACCATGTGTGACCTGAATGAGATGTTATATGGACTAGCTGCAATGCAGGGATAGTAATTATTCGAATTATATTACATCCGCTTGAATATTCGCGTGAAAATTATCGATTGAAAATCCCTTGAAAATTTGCATTTTGGGACTCGTCCTTAAATTTTGCACACCAGTGTATTAGTAAATTAGAACAAGTTTGTCATAGAAATCACTTTTAAATGAATCATAAATATAAAAGTAAAAAGAAAAGTTTTTTAAACGATAAAAAGAATCAAACATCGATTATAGATTATGAAACACTTTCGAACAATTCCAATGTTGAAAAACAAAATATTTCGCTGTTTTTAAACGATGAAGTATTTTTATAGGCATCGCACCATCAGAAATGGACAACAGAAAATGACTTCATATCTATCAAACTATTTTTTACTATGTTTTTCCTAAAGTACCTTTTTGTAATTGAAATAACTGTATTATAGCAGCTGTTTTGATTTCGAAAACATTATGTGTTTTAATTTATGTTATTTTATCACACATTTAGCTACAATTTCTATATATTTATGAAAAGATGTGCATTTTCTATTTAGAATGACGTCGGTTTCAAAAATGCAAAAAAAAGTCACAAGAATCTAAATTTTTATTGACTTATAAAAATAAAGTACACGTGTTATCCTTTTATGTTTTGATTATTGTACTGTTTTTAGGCTATGCCAACACAAAGGAAATGGTTGAATAGGAAAATTATAAAAAAGAGTTTTCTATAATGTAATTATGGAAGGTATAGTGCTATATAGATTTTACATGGATGTCATTCCCTTATTATTGGATATTCTACAGACCGACAGTATCCGACCTTCGAAATACACATACCTAAGCTTTCAAACAAGCCGCTATGCATCGCTAAATGTTTTATGGTTCGGATTGTAATTGAATTGTTGTTTTGTAAGAACTAGTCTAGCTTATTTACAAGAAAAAAGAAAAGCATCACTTATCTAAATGTGGATGTCTCGGGGGCTACAATCTTCTTTAAATTCTTTTTATAGCTTTAAAGACGGCACTAACACTTAGAACAATAAACACACATAAAATATTTACAAATAGAGTTTTTTTACACTATTCTACTTGCACACGCCGCCAGCACAAGACATGAAATCATTGCTCACAACCAACTTTCGAATTTTCGAACATCACTAAGAATAGAATGTTTTTAAATAGAAAAATAGTGTTGCCATATTTTTTTAAGACGAAAAATATTATAACTACATTTTTAATTCAGCAGAGCTCAGGTCACGTGACGAGTGATAGTCTATTTTTTTCCTCTCTTTTTTTTACTTACCCATCATACGTAGTATAGGGTAAGTCTTGCAATCGTTTTGAAAATCGAAAAATTTTTTTTGACGGATTTACACGTTTTAGATAGTGAAGATTCCGAAAAACATATTTTTAGAAAAAAAATTTTGCCGTCCGTCTGTCTGTCTGTCTGTCTGTCTGTAAACGCTCTATCTCCCGAACAAATTGAGATAGAGACTTGAAATTTTGTATGTAGTTAGTATGTATGAATGGGACGAACCCTATTTAATATCAGCAACCTCGATTATACGGAACTATTTTTTTCGGACTCTCGAAACATTCGTTCTGATGAAAGGTATATAAAAATTTTCGATTTTTTTTGTTCTAAGGAATGGACGTAAAAGGCAATAAAATAACACACATTTTGCATATAGAACAAAGTCGATCGGATTATTAGTTGCCGAGATATTTGTAATCTTGTTTTCCACATTCTTCGATTTTTCATGACCCTGTATTTCATTCAAATTTCAATTCAGAAGTATATTTTAATTGGAAATGAGACGCTTAATCCGATGCAGTTAATTGTTAGTTAATAGAATTATTATTTTTGGAGTTATAAGGATGTTTCTTTTACGCAGTTCAGTACTACTTGAGTAGTTTGGCGTTTTATATAATTTGTTGAAATTGTTACATCAGCACTTCTTTAACCCTCTCACTGACAAGCCCGTCTATAGACGTTCCCTAAGCTCCAGGTTTCACTGCAATGCAAGCAATAATTAAAATGATATAACTCAGTTGATTTAATGGATTTTTAATACATTGTGCAATGATTAACACACTCAAGGATAACATTCATATTCGTAAATAAGATTTTTCTATAATTTTGAAAGAATCCTATTTTTTTAGCAATTAAAACAAAATGCTGAGAAAACAACATTACAATTTTGCCCTTTTGCAAGACTGTCAGACGGTTTTAATATAGCATTACTATGTACTATATTAACAATATTTAAATTTTGTTTGTGAATTGCAATGCATTGTATAAATAGTTTTCACATGTTTTATTTTCATATACATATCCATGATGGGTAAGTATTACGGTGGCCCCCAACGACTAGTTTTCTTTGGAATGCGCGTGTTACAGTTCTTTTATTTTGTTTCATACAAGAAATGAGTGGGTAAGTGTGATCGCAGATTGCGCAGAAGGTTTTGTTTAATATATTTTTTAAAACAACTTATTCTTTAATTAATAAATCAAAATTTTTAGTTTTCTAATTATTATGTTCTTACGTAGGTGGTAGCACGAATAAATTTAATTTAAAAATAATTATAAAATGAAGTTATTTATTGTAATCCTTATACATAAATAAAAACAATTAAGCGCGTTTTTCACGTGATTTACTTAATCCAATATTTATGTTACATATACATAATAATTTTTATATCGATTTAAACTTGCGTGCAACAATTAGAAGAAAAAAAACAACCAAAAAATGAACTGACGATATTAAAAAACATATTTTAACTAAAATAACAGTCTTTTTCAAAATTTTATGATTTTTTGTGTGCCAAGAGGTATTCAGCTGTAAATAAACAAAATTTGAACTCTTTGACTTATATAGTTTTTGTATACGGATTCTGTGACAGATAGACAGACAGAGGAAGAGACGAATAAGATTGCGTCAGATGAACGAAACCCTGAAAACTAGTCGTCGGGGGCCATCATAATACTTACCCATCATGGATATGCATGATATAAAATATGAAAAAAAAAAAAAAAACGCAAGTAAACTATTTATAAAATGCATCACAATTCCAAAATAAAATGTAAGCGCATATTTAAATAGTTTTAATATACATAGTAATGCTCTATTAATGAATTGCTGATGAGCCAATTTCCACAAATTACATAAATGCCAAAATACTCAAGTAGTACCGGATTGCGTAAAAGAAACATCCTTATAACTCCAAAAATAATAATCTTATTAACTAACAATTTACTGCGACGGATTAAGCGTCCCTTTTCCAATTAAAATATATCTTTGAATTGAAATTTGAATGAAATACAGGGTCATGAAAAATTGAAGAATATGAAAAACAGAATTACACATATCTCAGCAACTAATAATCCGCTCGACTTTGTTCTTTATGCAAAATTTATTTTATTTTATTGCCTTTTACATCCACTCCTAAAAATAAAACGTTTCGAAAATTTTTATGTACCTTTCATCAGAACGACTTTTTCGAGAGTCCGAAAAAGTAGTTCCGGATAATCGAGGTTATTGATATTAAATAGACTTCGTTCCATTCTTACATACTGAGTACATATAAAGTTTCAAGTATCTATCTCAATTTGTTTGGGAGATAAGCGGTTACAGACAGACAGACAGACAAACAAACACACAGACGGACGGACGGCAATTTTTTTTTTCTAAAAATATGGTTTTCGGAATCTCCAATATCTGAAACGTGTAAATCCATCAAATTTTTTTTTTTCAATTTTTAAAACGATTGCAATATTTACCCAATTCTACGTATGATGTGTAAGTAATTAACAAAACAGGGGTTCTGAATCTTCAAAACTAATCGGTGGATCTAGATGAAATTTAGGCAAGTTATAAGGTTATGAAATTATGAACGTACAAACTTTGGACTTTAGTGTTAAAGATGCGTCTGTACTTTTGTAAACAGCACTATCGTGCTTTTTGATATTGTTAATTTTTTTTAATCAGTTCAGAAATTGCACAGTTTTTTTCATGTTTTTAACAGTTTATTGTTTTTTGCGATTCTTCTTTCTTATTCATATTTTGATATAATGATGAAAAAAAAAAAATTGCGAACTTGAATTTCAAAACTTGGCTTGGTCAACATTAAAGAAATCGAGTTTTCTTTAACAATCTATTCTATTGGTGATTTTGCACCGAAAAAACAAAAATTCAATCTGCAAACAAACTAGCTTTATTGCGTATTCAGAAGTACGGGATAAAATATTGGCTCAATAGCGAACTGTAAAATATTGGTTTACAATGAAAACCAATGGACACAGTCAGAAATTTTTGGCGATTTCTCAAATTTTGATTTTCTGAATAAGGCGAGGTTTGAAACTGACGTAATCATTTTAAAACCGCAGTTTCCAGGCTAGAAGGAATTGACTATGTGGAATTAGGAATTATGTGAAACTTACGATTGGAAATTGCTGTTTGTTTATTTTAATGCTGCGTATTTATTTCTGAACTGGAGGTTTGAAATGCTAAAAAAGTTTAAGGACAAAATACACATAATTACCTGATTAAGAAGAGTGAATTTGTAAACTGTATTATCGTATTCCCATGATTTTCAAGGGATTGTACTGTTCGAATGCGAAATACTTCTGTTTAGAGACGTATAGTTTATGTCTTCATACCTAGGAACAATAAGAAAGAAAAATCATATGTGATGATTTACAAGTAGTCACTACTTAATGCTATAAACACTATATGGCCAAAGATGACAGACAACTTGCGATTTTAAACGTTTTGTGAAATATCTAGAAAATTATACTAGGAATTATCCTGAAACTCCAGGTGTGTCAACATAATAGTTCAGGTCATATATTTTGGAGAGGATTATTTTTCTTGAAATCCTGTAGGGGAACGTCAACAAATTGAAAAAGAACGGATTACTTTTGGGTAACCCTGCCAAAACTAATGTAGCAAATTCATTCAAATTGTAGATTATAACTAAGTGGCTTATAATAATAAACTGTGTTTATTTTTATGAAGAAGCATCTATACTCGTAGAGAAATTAAGGTTTTCCTAAAAACATTCCCAAATTTTGCCAAGTTTTTTGCTTATAATTTGCAGCCTTCTTAATGTAAAAAAAATTCTTTTCAGAAAATATGACAAACAACATTATACACAATATCCTGTAATTAAAATTAAAAATTAATAAAAATATTGTATGTCTACTAAATATTTTTTAACTGCGCATGCATACTTGCTATCAAAATTTCATTTGCATATTGTATTAACTAAAAGTATAGAGCAACTTTCCTAAAAGTCTCAAAAACATACCTAGCTTGAAAATTCTGAAAATTATCGTCGATAGAATAAGCCCAAAATCCGTTGTTCGCAAAACGATGCAGAATAATGAGAGGCTGTATCCAAATATGGTAGTATGTACAATGTTGTGTGTTCTGTATTGACACTAATCAGTAGATATTTGGATACAGCTCCTTTTTGCTTAATTTTGGGAACAGCGGATTTTAAGCATATTCTACGGACAATAATTTTCATAATTTCCAAGCTATGTTTTTGAGACTTTCACAGAAGTAACTGGATGCATTTAGCTAAAACATTATGCAATTGTATTTTGATTGGATTAACGCATGCGCAGTGAAACATTATTTAGCTAACCCGCTCATTTTTCATACAAATTTTATTATTTTTTAATTCTGATTACAGGACATTCTGTACAATGATGTTTGTCATATGTGATGAAAAGAACATTTTTTTATTAAGAACTCTGCCAATTACAAGCAAAAAATTTTAAATAATTTGGAATTGTTTTTATAAAAACTTTACTTTCTGTATCAGTATACGTGCTATCCACATACAATTGAACACAGTTTATTACAATAAGCTTTTTAATGATAATTTACAGTTTAAACGCTTTATTACATTAGTTTTCACAGGATTATCCAAAAGATACTCGTTCTTTTTCAATTTGTGCGATCCCTTGTGGGATTTCGAGAAAAAATCTTCACGGAAATATATGACCTGCATTATTATGTTTACATACCTGGAATTTCAGGATAGTTCCTCATTTTTTTCTTGGTATTTAACAAAACATCTAAACCTGCAAGTGGTCAGCAACCATTAGACATATTGTGTGTGATACATGTAAATTATATTATTATCATTTTATAGCACATATTCAGCACATGCAATCAATCTACAAATTTCAAATTCGAATAATATATATATGTATATATTTGTTTGTTTTATTTTTTAAAAAGTATGAAAATTGGAAGATTTTACTTTCTATACTTTTTTTAAAAACAAGCAGTATATAACATTTGTTGCCCAAAGTTTTGCATGCAACTAAATTTCTATAATTAATTCAAAGTTTTATTAATAATACAAACCAGTAAATTAATAAAAAATAGATAAGTGCAGTTAAAAATTAATTTTATGTTCGATGCAATCAATAAATCGTTGCATTCGTAATTATATAAATGCATAACATCTATGGTCGTTGCCTGATTCGTCCGTCTATCTGTCCGCCTGTCTGCATATAACAGCGCAAAAAACTACCCTAATCGAATGTTTTTAAGATTGAACTATATAAAGTCATGTTACAAGAGCAAACAAGTTGGAAATTGCACGTGAAGCGTAGCAAATGAAGTGCGTTCGTACGATAACGAAGTTTTAAAAATATTCTGATCTTGCTGTTACAGTAGACAGTACAGATATAGTATAGTGGTCGAAATTTGGTTTGTTTTCCTATAAATATACAGGAAGAAACTTTTATTACACCTCAGCAACGTCAATCATATTCATAAAATGTGAAATAGTTTAGTACAATTAATACACGCCCCAAACAATGTTTTCTCGTATAGCATTATGCAGTGGAATACTTTTGTGTGGCCCTGTAATTTAATAATAAATATTCTTTGCATCACAAATTGTACAGAATGTACATTTTAATATTTGTATACTTCATAGGTACATGTATTTTATTATATTCGAATGAGTGTAACGCCATTAAAATGGATTTGAAATATTTTTCCCCATTGACTGTAATGTAACGGAATACTTTTGATTGTCCCTGTAATTGATCTATGCATCCGATTTCCATAAAATTTGAAATGACTCGACAAAATTATGTAATAATTATATATTTTAAATTTCAATCGATTCGGTCGGGTAGTTTTTGCGTTGTTATATACGGACAGACGGACAGACGGACGGACTGAACGACGACTATAGGTGCTACATATTTACATAATTACGAACGCACCTAAAAACGTCCTAAATCGCAATTTTTGTGATACTGCTGAGGCTAGCAATTTGAAATTACTCATAGTAGCTACTTATAAGTTACAAATAATTTTTAAGAACATTGCCTAAAAAATTAGAAATTTAAAAAGGATGAAAAGGGGCGAAAAGCGTTCTAAATAGCAATTTCTAAGGAACTTCACGAAATTTGAAATTAATTTCAAAAGTAATGATTGTAAATTGATTGTACAAATCTCTGCTTCAAAATAGGTTATACTTTATGTTGTCGTCAATAATGCCCATCTGGGTTTCAATATCAAAGATAAAAAAAAAACAACTAATTTCACTAAACTGCATTTCTTGCGACACTAAGGGGTATAACATTTTGAAATTTGGCATTAAAAAATGATGCAAATGTGTTTTAAGAACTGTTGAAAAAATTCCATAACCAAATGACGAAGTGAGCGATTGGTTTATTTTTGTCGGCCGATTATCTACGCTAGGGATATAGGCCCAGGGGGAGAGTGCCCTTCGTGGGGGGTCTTTCTCAGGGAACCTAACCCGTATTTACGCAAGGTTCGAAGAAAACCACGAAAACTCACGTACTACGGTTAAGCCGACAGCCGCGAATGGGTTCGAACCCAGCAAGTGCCGTCTACCAGTTGAGAGGTCAGAGCCTCTCAGCCACTGGTTGGGCCGACAAAGTGAGCGAAAAGCTTTCTAAACGTTCTAAATTACAATTTTTATGCAATCTTATGAAATACGAAACCGATTTGAAAAATAATGGTTAGAAACTGATGATGATAAAACCTGCTCATACTTTTGCTATACAGGGTGTTTACAAAGTCCCGGACCCATTTTGATGTTTAATAACTCAAAAAATAATAAAAATAGTTTAAAATTAATAACATAAATGATTAGATAGACTTAAAAAGCTTCATGACCCTTGTCAATGACCCCTTCCACGTGTGCCTCCTTCGTCGCACGGAGAGTATCAAGTCGATAGTCAATGGATACCGACAGGCTTGCAACTACCTGGCGTGAAATTGACTACCAACGTGATATTCTCCGTGCGACGAAGAGGGCACACGTGGAAGTTCATTGATAAGGGTCATGAAACTTTTTGAGTCTATCTAACCATTCATGTTATTAATTTTAATCTACCTTTATTATTTTGTGAATTATTAAACATCAAAATGGATCCGGGACTTTATAAACACCCTGTATTTTATGTGCATGCCTCTACTGCCACAGAGTTGCAGAAATAAAAAGCTTTCTAAATTCCGATTTTCCTGATACTGAAGAGGCTAGAATCTTATAAAATATAAATGCTTTGTAATAATTTGAAAATTAAAAAAGGGTAAAAAGAAAAGGAGCAAAAATCAAAAAGTCCTAAATTACAATTTCGAAGCAATCTCTTGAAATAATTCACCGATTACAATAGTAATGATTGCGAACCAATAGTGACAGCCTCTGATCCTACGCAAATTATATTTTATGCCGGCACCTTAAGTTGAATAGGCACAACAAACCTTTTAAGAAAGCCTTTAGAAACTTTCTCAATTACGTTTTCTGTGTATTAGGGAATGCCAAACCGATTTCAAAATAAATGGTAGTAATTAATGGTGAAAGTGTCTGTCACAAAATAGACATTTTGTTATTTCTATTAACACTTGAGAAGTGGTAGATCATTAGACAAAAATAAATTGGAATTAAACTTAATGGTTAATCTAAGATTTAAATACGCACTAAGAAAGATTTCTAAAAAATTCAAAACTTTAAAGGAATATTGGATTGAGTATAAAAGCTTCAATTTTTTTCTAAATTATCGTGTATTAGGCTAGAATCTTATAAAATATAAATGCTTTGTAATAATTTGAAAATTAAAAAAGGGTAAAAAGGAAAGGGGCAAAAATCAAAAAGTCATAAAAAGTCCTAAATTACAATTTCGAAGCAATCTCTTGAAATAATTAATCGATTACAATAGTGAATCGATTACAACAATGATTGCGAACCAATAGTGACAGCGTCTGATCTTGCGTAAGTTATATTTTATGCCGGCAACTTAAGTTGAATAGGCACAACAAACCTTTTAAGAAAGCCTTTAGAAACTTTCTCAATTACGTTTTCTGTGTATTAGGGAATGCCAAACCGATTTCAAAATAAATGGTAGTAATTAATGGTGAAAGTGTCTGTCACAAAAAAAAAAAAAAAAAAAATTTGTTATTTCTATTAACACTTGAGAAGTGGTAGATCATTAGACAAAAATAAATTGGAATTAAACTTAATGGTTAATCTAAGATTTAAATACGCACTAAGAAAGATTTCTAAAAAATTCAAAACTTTAAATGAATATTGAATTGAGTATAAAAGCTTCAATTTTTTTCTAAATTATCGTGTATTTAGAATTAGTTTTAGTGAATTTTATCAAATTTTTTCTCATTTCTTTCTAATGCAGTGTAATAAGGAAGTTTAGTCAAACTTTGTCTTAATTAGAAAATTTTTAATTACTCCCAAAAAGTATAATTTCTTCTATTAATCTGATAGAACATGTTTGTAAGATTTTCAATCGGAAAAATGCCAAGCCGACTCCATTTACACTCTAGGAAGAATAGCTTCTGAGGCCCAGGTTACTTTTACATATTTAGGGAAACGGTATTAGATATTGTTTTCTATTTTCTGTTCTGAGTAAAATTTTATTTTAAATTAAATAGATTGTACGCCTTCTACTAGTTCTCAGAATAAGCATTCCCGAAGTATATATATTTTTCCTACATTTTTGTGAATTTTAATAAAAGCATGTCATTTTAACATTTATATTTATGGCTAAAACGAGACTTTAACGATTGCTTGGCATCTGACTTGGCGGCTACACGAGAAATTCACCAATTCTATGAACTTAAATATTCAGATCCAATGTAAACAAATAATATAAATAAGTAATGTAATAAATAATGTAACAAATAGTATATGAACAATAATGTAAATAAATAATGTAAGCAAATAATTTACAGGAATCATTATTTTGGCAATTTTTTAAAAATACGCCAAACAGTCATTAATTCTAAAATGATTAAGTTTACGTTACATTGTGAGGGAAAATTTATTACATTTAGATTAGTATCCATATCTTTAAATCATATTTTTTTTTACTGTATTTGTTTTTTAATAGTTTTTTTATATAATAAAATTACAATATAATATTTAAAAACATAATTCAAATACAGGAACAAAAAAGTATTCATCAAAATAATGCGACATACCTGGGATGTTTAATAAATAAATTCATAGGGAGATAGTACGGATTTCCTTATTTTCGAATTGTACTAGCCTTGTTCGCCAATGCGCACTTCGCTCTATATTTCTATCAAACATGATACTTCAGTACTTACTTAGTATTTGAAACATTTCCCCCATTGACCGTAATATAACGGGATACTTTTGATTGTCCCTGTAATTGATCTACGCATCCGATTTTCATAAAATTTGAAATGACTTGAAAAAGATATGTAATCATTATGCATTTTAAATTTCAAACTATTAAAATACATTTGAAACTTTTTTCCCCATTGACTGTAATGTAACGGAATACTTTTGATTGTCCCTATAATTGATCTATGCATCCGATTTTCATAAAATTTGAAATGACTCGACAAAATTATGTATTAATTTTATATTTTAGGTTTCAAACGATTCGGTTGAATAGTTTTTGCGTTGTTTTATGCGGACAGACGGACGGACAAACGGACGGACTGAACGACAACTATAGGTGCTACTTATTTACATAGTTACGAACGCACCTAAAAAGTATATCGTCATAGGTAGATTCGTTTCCTCTGGTTTTACTGCATATTAATTTTTTATTCTTTCAAATCTACAATCCTTAAAAGAAAAAAAAAGAAAAAAGTAAAGTAATATCGATTTAAAAATATATGCACTTTTTGTAAAAATTTTTGGACTGAGGAAATTTTACTTATTTTTGTACGAATTAGATCAGTCTGAGACAATGGTTTTTCTACGGGTTGTGTCGAGACCGGAACTGAAAATTTAGCCCCGTGCAGATCTAAGAAGAAGGAAGCCAGTCCGTGTTCGGAATGAATAAATATGTTAGGCCTGACCGAGTCTTCATAAAAAAAAAGTAAGATCGCGGACCTGGTCCGGCCTAGCCCCAAAATACAGACCTTTTTTTAACACTCTCATTGGGACGATAAAAAGCCTGAAGTTGTGAGGGCTAATGTTATGAAAAATCTCCTAATCGGCATGTTAGAAAAAGCATTGTTTTAAATAATTGGCGCGCATTTAAATAGTATAGAAAGGAGGGGGAAACGGTAAAAGTTAAATTGAATCGTAAACTTAAGCTGCAGGAAGAAGTTGTTTTTTCACATGTAATTTTTAAAAAGCACTTGAACATGTTATTAGAAGCCAAACATTCTTAAAAATTTTAATAGTGCTTTTTCTTTTCACGATGATTTATTTTTTTTTACCATTTTTTGTCTTTGAATTATTAACTCAAGAATCGTTAATGAAAATAGTGCAAACTTGGAACTTGTCTTTTTGTAAATTAGTTTTCTTACATTATTTTTATTTCGGAAAATGAAAAAAAAAAATTATGTTTGAAAATACGATTTTTGAAAAAATAAGTTACATTATTTTTAAAATAACTATTGTTAACATTTTTAAAAAATCCTGAAATAAAACTAAAATTATATTTTCCGCTTTAATTAAATGAAAAAAATTGAAATCCGATGGATAATGTTCCGAATTATAACGATTTTAAATTACTGTACTTAAAAATTACTAATGAGCTAAAAAAATTTAACTTTATGAAAAATTTTAGGATGTGATTTTGTTTGCAAATTATATGGTTAACCATCACAAAAAAATCGAAATTCTAACTCAATAATAATATTTTTTGCATGTTTCTAGAATTCTTAAAGCAAAATTTTTTTTTAATTGCACGCATTTCAATTTGTGTCTAATCCCGTAAAACCTGACTAATTATTTTGAATGGCTATAACTCTGTAAATTTTGCACATATGAAGATGCAATTTTTTTGGTTTAATTCAGGGGTGGATGAGAAAAGATTTCTTAGCTGGAATTTTTACCTTACAGTGGCTGTATAAAAATTTAATTTTCGCATTTTTTCAAATAGACCCCGCATGGGAGATGCAACATATGCCATCGTATTTTGCACCTTTTTTATGAATTTTTGCAATTAGAAGTATGGGTTCTAAGGGCAATATTTAAGGATATAGCCTATTGTTTCGATAATTATAACTCACCTTTTCTATACATATCAGTAACAATATATTTGAAACAGTGCAACATGAATTGCATGAATAACATACAACCAAAAATATTTTTTCCCGCATATCGTAATTTAACAAAATTCTTTTAAGCGTCCCTTAAAAAAAAAAAAAAAAAAAAAAAAAAAAAAAAAAAAAAAAAAAAAAAAGAATGTTATGCATATTTTAATTTATTTTAAGAATTATGTAGTGCACTTCAGAGATGTACCGTAAAGTACCGAATATAAGACGTCTCCTCTAATATATGTCAAGATTTCCTTTTTTGAAAAATTGCCATGCATAAGCTATCCCCTGCAAAATACCCTTCCAAATTGCCTATTATTTTCACAATAGTTTCAATTATAAGACCCTCTCACCCCAACCTTAAAATCATTAGAATTTCCTGTCAGTTAAAGGGGGGCTTACTTTTGGTTCTTTATGGTATACAAATTTCAATGTGATTTAAATTGTGAAACATCATTAAAAAGAAAATGTTTTTCCTCCTTAGACCGCAATGCACTCAAAAAATATATATATACCGCCTTCAACTAGAATGAATAAGTAGTCCTTCTCTAAATCCCTAAACTAGAAATATACATGTCAGAGTTATACAAATAAGTCTAATAAATAAACCGTATCGATGAAATGATCGAGAATTTCTAATCTGTAGTTTTATAGATGACGAAACTAAATTTTACGAATTATAACTATTACGAATCGTTTGAACTGCGAGAAATTATCACTTTGATTTCTGGAATTAATTCATTAACTGGAATTCTACCTATTGTAACATTTTTCTTGCGTTTGCATTTATTTGCAGAGATTTTTATTACGTTTGGCAGCAATAATATAGGGAAATGGTCAATAATAAGCACAGGTAAATCAGCGAGAATTTTAAAGTTTTCGTGTTGCTTTCTGTTTTAAAATGGTGTTTTAAAAAATTAATCACTTTAAAAATTTAAAGCTTTCTTAATTTGTTTATCATCTATCAGTATAATTATTGTTATATTTGACAAAAAAAGAGACTGGAGCTTTTTATAAAACTTGAACTATTTTGAAACAAAAAAAATCGGATATTTTAATTAGAAAACTCTTGTAAAATATTACAGCATACATAAGAACAGATGAGGGGGGAAAATTACCTGCCCGGAAATAGCAGACGATTTGAAAAATGACGTTCGAATAAGCTGAAAGTTTGTTGTTTAGAAAAGAATGGCTGTCTCTTGAGCTGTATTGTCAATCTTGATTTAAAAATTTAACTAAAATATTTCTCAAGAGTCCTTAAAAATATAATCTAGATGACAATGCGTCAGAGAAAACTAAAATTACTGTGGCATGTTAAAAAGAATTCATGTCATTGTTATTTTAGTTATTATCGGAAAGTACAAATTTGTTCTTCATTTGTTCTTTGTGAATATGGATTACATGAAAAAAAAAGGTATGACAAAGCTTATTTATTTTTTCTTTTGCTTTTCTTTAAATTATTTTTTCTCTTGCTGTTCTTTAAATTTTATAATTTTATTCAAATAAATGTCTCTCAATAATTGCAATCCAACGATAGAAAGCAGTTATATAAATTACATTTTGATAACATTTGTTTACTTATAAAATATCATTGATTAAAATCACATGTTTTCTCAAATTTTAAAATGATCCCGAAAAAATTAACAGTTAAAGTTTTACATTATTAGCAAATATCTAAAGGTATTTAAATTACTAATTTAAAAAGCTATCTTATAGAATATAACTGTTTGAAAGTTTAATTTTTAAATTTATATTTACAAAGGAAGTTTTCAAAGTAATCTTTAAGTCTGAAATCGTTAAAAAATGAAAATACAAAAATTATGCAACCAGTAATAATTTAAATTTTATTTTACTGAAAAATTTTAATTAAAAAAATAATGTATATATTTGAAAGAATGAAACTAAAATGAATCAATGACTGAATGATGCTAGTTTATTATTATTTTTTTTTTATTCTGGATTTTTCCGACCCACCTGGTAGGCCTAGGGTTATAATGAGGCTTGGTAAGGTACCCTGGGGTAATAACGCCAGGCGGGGTAATAACGCCAAGTGCTTATATTTTGCATAATTATGAAATAATCAGGTAAATGACACCCATGTGCTCTGCGCAGAAGGGTTTTGAGTCATATAAATCGCAAAAAACAGCTTCAAGTTAATTTGTTTCATTTTTAGGTCTTATTGTTTTTACAAACAACTAAAATTAACGCTTGATCTAAAATTTGCGAGATACGTTTTGTATATGTGAAGACTAACTTTTTATCCGGAAATACTTTGTTAATTACATAAATTTATAGTGCATTTCATGTACTTTTAAAATGTTGTTGAAGATTTTGGATATCTTCTCGAGATAATTTGTAATTTAAAATGTACTGCGCAATAACTATACCGGGGTAATAACGCCAATCCTTGACATTAATACCCCGGTTGATTGCTTACATTGTCCGAGCTACATCCTAAATACCGATTCAAATAAACACAGTTAAAACTGTGCAATGTTTCTCATATTTCTATTTAAACGGTCCTTTTTAAGCAAAAAGAAACTCACTGTCTTATATTCATTTGCCTCATCCCCCCCCCCTCTCACACCACACCTTTATATTTCTTACACTTTCACAAAAATTGAACATTTTCAATATCTTAGAATGCAATTTGTCAATTTCTAAGTTTGTAGAGTTTGTATTTTTAGAATTGGGCTATTTACTTGCAATTATTCCATCTTATTTCATAGTTTTGTTTGCATGGCGTTATTACCCATATAGGTGGGTAATAACGCCAAAATACATGGATCAAGAAAAAACGCCATTACATTTTATGAATACATATCTGTTAAATTATTTTATTTTATAGATAGTCAATGAGTTGCAGTATCAGATCCTATATTTGTTTGAAAAATACAATCTAAAACTAAGCCGTGAAAATTTGTAGAACCTTAACGTGGCGTTATTACCCCAGGGTACCTTATTTATAATTATCCTCTAATCCTGCAAATATAATAATAATAATAATAATATACCAGTGTGTGTTTCTATTTTGTGTTTATGGTCTGAATTTTTATACTTTATTTACATTAAAAAATATTAACGTGATTATTTAATATTTAAAAATTGATAATATTGATTTGAAGTATGTAATTTTCTACTTATTGCAAATTTGAAAAAAAATCATTAGTTAGTTTTATGTTTGAAATCTTTTTTACATGTTGAAAATTACTTGTTCCCATATTCGAGTAAATGTTTGCATTTTCAACGTTATATAGCATTTAAAATAATTATCAGATTTAAACACTGTTTCTTTTAGCATGCTTATCATATATTTTGCTATGAAACTATGCGTTTTCATATATTTAGAACATGTACTTATATATAGTATATGGGCATATATAAATGAGGTGTTCAGATGTGAATTTGACTATCTCCATTTTTAAATAACTATAAATGTTTAAAATGAGCGTTTTTAGTTGATGGAGTTAATCGGTTTGCCTTCTGAACACTTCACGTGTGCCTGTGTGTGTGTGTACATATGTATATATAGGGCATATATAAATGTATTTATATGTAACATATATGGCACAAAAGAAGTAAATTATACATATATAATGACGTGGCACATAACAGTGTTTGGAGTGTATTCATATCATATATATATGTATTTACATACAAATTTCGGAATGATCTTGACGAGATCATAACTTTAATTTTCTCGTAATTAAATTTATAGAGACTGTTATAACAAAAAAGTACCACATTGTCTGTGTCCCAAATTGTCTGAATTAACGTGCGTTTATTGTATTACAAAGAAATTAATATATATATTTTATAGTAAACTTTATCGTTCTATTAAAACCCATAAAATATAATTAGTTAATATCGAATTCTCTATTTATCTATCACTCTTTTTCTAATTGTTGTGTAGCTGAAAGAATCACCAGTGACATAGAACTCGTAATACGTGTATTAAATGAGATAAATTAATTTCATTCAGTCTCTCTATAGTTTAAAGAATACAAAAAATATTGTATAGAACAGGATATTATTTTTATATAAATTTATTTCGACAATGCTTCAAGAATTAAACAGAAATGTTTCTTTAGTAACAATTAATTTGTAAAATATGCGATTTTTTAAAGTAAGATTTGTTTTCAAAGTAATCTTTAAGTCTGAAATCGTTAAAAAATGAAAATACAAAAGTTATGCAACCAGTAATAATTTAAATTTTATTTTACTGAAAGATTTTAATTAAAAAAAATATATAAATGAGGTGTTCAGATGTGAATTTGACTATCTCCATTTTTAAATAACTATAAATGTTTAAAATGGGCGTTTTTAGTTGATGGAGTTAATCGGATTGCCTTCTGAACACTTCACGTGTGCCTGTGTGTGTGAGTACATATGTATATATAGGGCATATATAAATGTATTTATATGTAACATATATGGCACAAAAGAAGTAAATTATACATATATAATGACGTGGCACATAACAGTGTTTGGAGTGTATTCATATCATATATATATGTATTTACATACAAATTTCGGAATGATCTTGACGAGATCATAACTTTAATTTTCTCGTAATTAAATTTATAGAGACTGTTATAACAAAAAAGTACCACATTGTCTGTGTCCCAAATTGTCTGAATTAACGTGCGTTTATTGTATTACAAAGAAATTAATATATATATTTTATAGTAAACTTTATCGTTCTATTAAAACACATAAAATACAATTGGTTAATATCGAATTCTCTATTTATCTATCACTCTTTTTCTAATTGTTGTGTAGCTGAAAGAATCACCAGTGACATAGAACTCGTAATACGTGTATTAAATGAGATAAATTAATTTCATTCAGTCTATCTATATTTTAAAGAATACAAAAAATATTGTATAGAACAGGATATTATTTTTATATAAATTTATTTCGACAATGCTTCAAGAATTAAACAGAAATGTTTCTTTAGTAACAATAAATTTGTAAAATATGCGATTTTTTTAAAGGCAATAAATAACAAATAGATTATTTTCAAAAAATTATGTCAAATCGAATTTTTAACAGTTTTAATTTTTAACATTTCCAGTTATGACCATGCTTTCTGCTTCAGGATATTATATTTTGTAGTTAATGTGTCTTTAAAATCTAGTTCTATTACCTATCTTAGAAAGTCAGGGAACTAGAAGTTCTGATTTGTGTAACCAGAAGTTATTGTTATGAAATTTAGCCATTTTGAAAATCTAGCTCGAAGCCCGTTTTATTCTAGTTCTGGGAACAAAACAATTCTAGTCTACTGAATCAGAATATTAACTAGAACACGCTAGAAAAGGGAACTAGAAATTATAAGGATGACATGGAACTATTTTTTCTAGAGCCACAGTTTATTTTCTAAATGCCAGAGGCAGATTTTTTTTCAGTGTGTAATGAAATCTTTTAATGGCTCTGTAAAAAAAAAAAAAAAAAAATCATGTGCTGGGTCAATCCATTTCAAGTGGTCCAGAAAATATTTTTTTGGTCGCCCGACCATTTTTAAAAAATCTGAAATTTTTTGTACAACAACCCTAACATGACGGAAGTTCAAAATGACCGTTCTTTTAATTTTACTATTTTTTGTTTGTGCATGGCGGCCATCTTTGTTTCATCGTGTGCAGCGATTTTCTCAGATACTAGGATACACAAAATTGTAAATATCTCGTCTTCTATTTTCCCAATTGAAATGGGGTTTGCAGCATTTTGTTCAGAATAAAATAGGCTAAATATACAGTGATAGAAAATTTTTGAAAAATAAATTTTTACAGGTGAAATTTTAGCACAAAATGTACGATTTTTTCCAAAATCTATCCGTTTGCAAGGGGAGAATTTTCATGCAAGAGCAACTGTCAACCTTACACAATTTTTTCTACAAATAGGTCAAAAGTGCGTGTACTCATGCACCAAGTCCCAGATCTCGGAGTTAATTTCTCTTTGCGAAAAAAATTCCGAAATTCGTCAAAAATTTCAAAAATCGCACTTTTTAGGCTTTGATATCTCTGGTGGGGCACGAGATAAAAATCTGAAATTTTGGCCTGTGATAGTATTGTGTAGTAGCGTTATGTACAAAAAATTTCAAGAAGGAGATTTGACTACAAGCTGAGATATGACAGGGAAAATATGTGAAAACAATACTGTCAAACTATTTTAAACCTACTATGTAGTTTTTCAACAAGACTGTCAACCTTGCACAATTTTTTCTACAAATAGGTCATAAGTGTGTGTACTCATACACCAAGTCCCATGTCTGGGAAATAATTTCTCTTTCCGAAAAAAATTCCGAAATTCGTCGAAAATTTCAAAAATTGCACTTTTTAGGCTTTGATAACTCTGGTGGAGCACGAGATAAAAATCTGAAATTCTGGCCTTTGATAGTATTATGTAGTAGTGTTATGTACAAAAAATTTCAAGAAGGAGATTTGACTACAAGCTGAGATACGGTGATTAAAAAAATGTTAAGAAATGCTATTACGAGTACATTAGAAGAAATGAGATTAGTCTCTTTTATTACAATATTTACACAGAAAATATCGTTTGTTGAAAACAGTTAAATAATAAGCATTTAATTTACAAAATACTATATATGCTCAACAAAGAGCTTAACAATATTTACGAGAGATGTTATGAGTTCGACCAGTTACTGTTATCAGTCCATCAGGCTGTTCTTTCTAAAAATTTTATTTGAAGCCCCCCAAGTCTTGTCATTCCTTGTTAACTTGAATGAAATTCTCCAGGTTTAATAATTGAAGCCATGTCAACTCGATCAGTTACAATTCATTGTCTGTAATTTACTTTTCCTGAAATGTGTTCCGAGTAAAATTGTTGCAATAGCATTTCTAGTAGATTTGTTCATCTGGACAAATAGTGTATTGGCTTAGCATACATTCTGAATTATTTAAATCACACAGAAGCATTTGAAAAAGATATTTGTAACTAACATTTAACTTTGTACCATAAATAATTAATTTAAAATTTTGGAGGTATGAACAATTACATAGTATGTTATAATAGTTTGGCAGTATTGTTTTCACATATTGTCCATGTCATATCTCAGCTTGTAGTCAAATCTCCTTCTTGAAATTTTTTGTACATAACAATACTACACAATACTATCAAAGGCCAGAATTTCAGATTTTTATCTCGTGCTCCACCAGAGATATCAAAGCCTAAAAAGTGCGATTTTTGAAATTTTCGACGAATTTCGGAATTTTTTTTCGCAAAGAGAAATCATTTCTCAGATCTGGGACTTGGTGTATGAGTACACGCACTTTTGACCTATTTGTAGAAAAAATTGTGCAAGGTTGACAGTCTTGTTGAACAATTACATAGTAGGTTTACAATAGTTTGGTAGTATTGTTTTCACATATTTTCTATGTCATATCTCAGGTTGTAGTCAAATCTCCTTCTTGAAATTTTTTATACATAACGCTACTACACGATACTATCATAGGCCAAAATTTCAGATTTTTATCTCGTGCCCCACCAAAGATATCAAAGCCTAAAAAGTGCGATTTTTGAAATTTTTGACAAATTTCGGAATTTTTTTCGCAAAAAGAAATTAACTCCCAGATCTGGGACTTGGTGTATGAGTACACGAACTTTTGACTTATTTGTAGAAAAAATTGTGTAAGGTTGACAGTTTCCCTTGCATGAAAATTTTCCTCTTGCAAACGGATAGATTTTGGAAAAAATCGTAAATTTTGTGCTAAAATTTTACCTGTAAAAATTTATTTTTCAAAATTTTTCTTACACTGCATATTTAGCTTATTTTATTCTGAACAAAATGCTGCAAACCCCATTTCAATTGGGAAAATAGAAGACGAGATATTTACAATTTTGTGTATCCTAGTATCTGAGAAAATCGCTGCACACGATGAAACAAAGATGGCCGCCATGCACAAACAAAAAACAGTAGAATTAAAATAACGGTCATTTTGAACTTCCATCATGTTAGGGTTGTTGTACAAAAAATTTCAGATTTTTTAAAAATAGTCGAGCGACCAGTGCTGGACCACTTGAAATGGATTGACCCTGCTACAAATTTTTTATTTTCAATACAGAACATACCATAGTAAGCCTGAATAACATATATCAATTTCGCGCAAAAAATGACTATACTTAAGAGGCTATTCGACTCACTCAAAAAGGCCCGGATGATAATGTTAAGTCTATGGGGGCGTTATTTTCAAATAGTTTGCTCAAATTTTAATATTTTTACATAAGTTTTTTTTTTTTTTTTTTTTTTTTTGCATAGGATAGCTGAAAAGTATGTACAATCGGTCTAGTTACTTTCTTTTATCTTTACAAGAAGAAAGTATTGGATTCATGAAAATTTTCGACTTCCGGTTTTCGACGGATTTATACGTTTTAGAAGGTCCTGAACACGTTTTGACTATTTTTAGAAAATGTCTGTCTGTGAGTCTGTCCGTCTGTCTGTCTGTCTGTCTGTCTGTCTGTGTGTCTGTCTGTATGTGACAAAAAATTTGTGGGCGCTCTATCTCAAGAACTAATGCTCGAAATTTAATAAAACTTTATATTCAGTTAGATCTTGATATGAATTAGTGCCTATTGGTTTTTGGTGAAAATTGGCCTGCAGGTGGCGCTGCTATACTACGTTTTTCATGATTTTCAAGATTGCCATATCTCAAGAACTAATGCACAGAATTTCACCAAACTTCAGATTCTGTGACCCCTTGATATACATAGACGCTGATTAAGTTTTGGTGTAAATTGGCCTGCAGGTGGCGCTACTATGCCGCGTTATTCATGATTTTCTTGATAGCTATATCTCAAGAACTAATGCACAGAATTTCACCAAACTTCAGATTCTGCAATACCTTGAGATACATAGCCGCTGATAAGGTTTTGGTGGGAACTGCCCTATAGGTGGCGCTGCTATGCTACATTTTGCACGATTATTGCGATAGCTATATCTCAAGAACTAATGCAGAGAACTTCATCAAATTTTAGATTCTGTTACACTAAAATATATAACATAATTAGACGCTGATTACATTTTGGTATTAATTTTGCAACAGGTGGTGCACCTATGCTGCATTTTGCGCGATTTTTCCGATAGCTATATCTCAACAACCAACGCACAGAATTTCATCAAACTACAGATTTTGTTACAAAATGGCGTATAACATAATTACACGATGATTACGTTTTGTTATAAATCCTTCAACTGATGGTGCTGCTGTGCTATATTTTACACTTTTTTTTAAACTAGCTATATCTCAAGAACTAATACACAGAATTTCATCAAACTTCAGATTCTTTTGCACCATAACATATCTAGACATTTTTTTACGTTTTGGCATAAATTGTCCAAGATATGGTGTTGCTGTGCTACGTTTTGCAAATTTTTTTTTATAACTACATGTCAAGAACTAATGGACAAAATTCCATCAAATTTCAGATTCTGTTAGGTTTTGACATAAACAGATGCTTATTAGGTTTTAATATAAATTACCCAACATGAGGCACTACTAAGCTCATTTTCTCAGAATGTTAATTAAATTTTGCGTTTTAGGCTTTTCGGATACCAGAATCTCATTAGGCTAGGTCAAATGTTCGAGGAAATTCGATAGTGGGTAACTTTGGGGTCACCACGTTTTTTTTTTTTTTTTTTTTTTTTTTTTTTTTAATGTACTTATGAGATAGAAGAAAGTTTTGGGATTGACACATCCAACTAGTTTTTACTTGTTAAAAGTAAAAAGTAGGACCAAGTTGTAAATCGTACTCAGCTATCCTATGCAAAAAAATCATGTAAAAATATTAAAATTTGAACATGATATTTGAAAATTACGCCCCCATAGACTTAACATTATCCGGGTCTTTTTGAGCGACTAATGTAAGCCCTTAAGCATGTTAGAGCAGTCAAGCAGACGGACAGATAGACAAACCCAATTCATAAATACTTTTCAACTACGTTGGAAAGTGTTAAGAATGTCGGATTTAAAAGATTTAACATGAAAATCATACTAACCTAGAGCAATGCTGGTCATCAGCTGGTATGGCTAATGCTCGCCATTGCTTCACAGATAAATTTCTCGCTTCTGGGGGACGAGCACACCAATGATCTATGTTTGGGGCTAAGAACGATAAAGCATAATTGTTGAGGCTGTGCAGCATAAACAAGAAGAACACATATACGAAAATACATCGTTGCCAACGACCATCTTCACCGATGATATCAGTTACTTCAAACTTTCTCTTGCAAACGCCTGATTTCGACTGAGATTCATTCTCAACAACTGCAGCCTTCATTATCCCGATTTCCTGCAAAATAATGATGAAAAAAAAAACATTTATATTGATTACAATATTAAACTAGTCGTTGTGTGTGTGGGGGGTGGCAACGTAATACTTACCCATCATGGATATGCATAATATAAAATATGAAAATAAAAGGCGTGTAAACTATTTACAAAATGCACCGGAAATTCAAAATAAAATGTAAACATATATTCAAATATTTTTAAACGTATTAATGCTTTATTAATGAATTTCTGATGAACCAATTTCGACAAATTATATAAAACGCCAAACTACTCAAATAATAGCGAATTGCGTAAACGAAACATCCTTATAACTCCAAAAATAATAATCATATTAACTAATAATTTATTGAGCCGGATTAAGTGTCACATTTTCAATTAAAATATAATTGAATTGAAATTTGAATGAAATACAGGGTCTTAAAAAATCGAAGAATATGAGAAAAAGGATTACAAATATCTCGGCAACTAAACATCCAATTGACTTGGTTCTTTATGCAAAATTTGTGTTATTTAAATGCCTTTTACGTGCACTCCTTAAAATAAAAAAATCGAAACATTTTACATACCTTTCATCACAACGAATTTTTCGAGAGTCCGAAAAAAATAGTTCCTGATAATCGAAGTTACTGATATTAAATAGGCTTTGTCCCATTCTTACATACTAAGTATATACAAAATTTCAAATCTCTTATCGCATTTTTTTCGGGAGATAGAGTGGTTACAGACAGACGGATGGACGGCAATTTTTTTTCTAAAAATGTATTTTATGGAATATTCAGTATCTGAAATGTGTAAATCCGTCAAAAAAATTTCGATTTTCAAAACGATTGCAAGACTTACCCTATACTACGTATGATGGGTAAGTAAAAATTGATAAAAATATTTTCTAAGCGTCGAACTTTAAAAGAGTTATCTAAAGACATGGTTATAATCGGCGTAAGCGTTAAAAGATGTAATCTAATTTACTTATTTTTTTTTTAATTTATTTCACTTTTTTTTATCACGGTTGCAATTATTTACACTTCTAAGGGAAGGAAAAAAACATTTAGTGATATGATAGATACAGTATGATGCAATTTTTACACATAACACTGCTCGCTTTCTAATAGAGAAAAAAATAATTTTAAATTAAATATAGAAACATTTTATTTTTCATATGTTATTAAACGCTTTCCAACATATTATGTTTTTATAAATTCGGCTTCCCTGTCTGTCTTTGTGTCTGCAGTCTGGATGTATTTTGTCTGGCGTAAATATAAAAAGAATGCGGTTACATTGATATACAGGGTGGTCATAAAGTTATTTCATAGATATATGTACATCTATAGAAACCCAACCGCTCAACCAATCGAAAGAAAGTTTCATATTTAGTTAGTTAAAGATATTTGCTCGAGATTGTGATGATTTAAAACCACAGAGCTCTTACGGTTACAGTTGCAGTGGGGAAATTCCGAAATTTTCTATGGCCACACACTTTTTTTCTGCACAAATTCTTCAGCACATTGAAAAATATAAATGGTGTTGAAACGATAGACATATGAATAAAATTGGCCATGTAACATTGTGGCTCTCAATTCTAATCAGTTCGTATATAAAGTATTATTCAGCATTTTAACAAATGATTACAGTTTTATTTTCACTATGTGTACACAAAAACAACTCAAAATAAATATAGTTTAAAATAAATCTCGCAACATTACTTAATTTACAAGTGAAAAAAAAAATAGGCTTCTGAAAAACATTATCACAGGTCTTTTATAATGGGGCCGCACCAGTGGCCGAAAGGTTCTGCTCTCAAAACTAGTAGACAGCAGGTGCTGGGTTCGAACCCAATCGCGGCCGTCGGCCTAATCGTTCTGAGTTTTTCGCGGTTCCCTTTGAACATTGGATTTCCTTGTGTGAATATCGATTAAGTTTCTTTAGAAAGACCCCCATGGGGTGCAAACCCTCCCTTAGGGCTTTTATCACTTTTGCTGATAATTGGTCGTCACAAATACAACCAACCTTTACAATCGTTTTTTCACAAGTGTTTTATGCCGGCAATTTCATCGTACATCACTCCAACGCCATTTATGGTTTTTTAATGCGCAGATGAATTTCAGCGTGAAAAATATGGGTGTTGTTTTTTGGAAATTTCGATTTTTTTTTCTCTGGAACCGTATCTGTAAAAGCTCTATTATTTTAAATAATCACGATCTCGAACACATACCTTTATATAAGTATATCTAAACTTTCTTTTGGATTGGTTAAACGGTTAGATCGCCAGGTGTTCATATATTGGGAAAGTTTTTTGTGACCACCCTGATTGTAATTGGTGTTTATTATGGTATGCTCTTCTTAAAAAAATCCTTGCCGACTCGGCCTATAGGCAGAAGTAGATTTCAAAGATAAGTACTGTCACAAAAAAAAGAAAAAAAAAACAAGATTAGAAATAAACTTAATTTAACATTTTTATCAGGCTACTTTTGACGAGTATTTAATTTCTTTTTTTCAATATGCGATATTTTTCACAAAACCATCTTAAGGTGATATTCAGAAATGTATTTTTCCATGTTCAACCACACGACAATTTTCTGACTGATTTTTAAAACTAAAAACGTGAAACTTGCTGATGTCATTTTTAAAGGGATTTATAAGTGACCTGTATTTTTATTTTTCATTCAATTAATTAGAACTTGATTTACAAACAAATATTTACAGGTAGAGGAGACTGGGGCAATTCACAATAATACAGATTTTTCTCATAACTGGGTTAATTTATATAAACAAAAACTATCAATATACTAAAGAGAGCCTTTTTTCACACATGGTAATTTTTTAAAGTCGCCTTTATTGTTCTTCTTACTTTTTTTAGTAGTTTTATAAATTCAAAAAATGTTTCACTTCTGCTCTATTAGCGGGGTAGTTGTGAACATACAAGAAAAATATATAAAGATATGTTTTTTTTTCTGCTATTTGTTTGTCGTCATAATCATTAGTTATACTAGTCAGATGTGGCAATCCCAAGGCTTTCTTCTATCTCTTACATTTCAAAACATCAAAATTCGCTATCACATTATTAAATGTAAATGTTAACCTATTCTGATTGTGTGGATTCAAATGGCAGGAAATTTCGTTCATTACACTGAAAAATAAATCTGCCGCTGGCATCTAGAAAATAAATTTTGACTCTAGAAAAAAAAAATGTTCATGTCATCCTCATAAATTCTAGTTCCCTTTTGCTAGCGTGTTCTACTTAATATTCTGATTCAGTAGACCAGAATTTTCTCGTTCCCAGAACTAGAAAAAATAGGCTTCGAGCTAGATTTTCTAAATGGCTAAATTTCATAACAATAACGTCTGGTTTCATATATCAGAATTTCTAGTTCCCTGACTTTCTAAAATAGGTATTAGAACTAGAATTTAAAGACACATTAACTACAAAATATAATATCCTGAAACAGAAAGCATGGTCATAACTGGAAATGTTACAAATTAAAACTGTTAAAAATTCGATTTGACACAATTTTTTGAAAATTATCTATTTTTTATTTATTGCCTTTAAAAAATCGCATATTTTACAAGTTATTGTAACTAAAGAAACATTTCTGTAATTCTTGAAGCATTATCAAAATAAATTTATGTAAAAATAATATCCTGTTCTATACAATATCTTTTGCATTTTTTAAACTATAGAGAGACTGAATGAAATTAATTTATCTCATTTAATATACGTATTACGAGTTCTATGTCACTGGTGATTCTTTCAGCTACACAACAATTAGAAAAAGAGTGATAGATAAATAGAGAATCCGATGTTAACTAATTATATTTTATGTGTTTTAATAGCACGATAAAGTTTACTATAAAATATATATATAAATTTCTTTGTAATACACTGAACGCAAGTTAATTCAGACAACTTGGGACACAGACAATATGGTACATTTTTGTTATAACAGTCTCTATAAAATTAATTACGACAAAATTAAAGTTATGATCTCGTCAAGATCATCCCGAATTTTGTATGTATATATATATATGTGTGTGTGTTATAAATACACTCCAAACACTGTTATGTGCCACGTTATTATATATGTATCATTTACTTCTTTTGTGCCACATATGTTACATATAAATACATTCATATATGTCTTATATATTACATATGTACACACACACACATGAAGTGTTCAGAAGTCAATCCGATTAACTCCATCAACTAAAAACGCTTATTATAAACATTTATAGTTATTTATCTATTAAAAAACTATTTTTTTTCACAATATTTTGATTATACGTTGATTAATTGTCTTATAATCAAGGGTAATTCATAAGCATATTATAGATACATAATAAAGTTTAAACATGTCTTTACGAATTTCTATGAAAAAATGGAGTTAGTCGGATTCATTTCTGAACACCTTATTTATATATACCCGTATACAATATATAAGTACATGTTCTATACATATCATTCACATATACGTTTTGTATGATTACAATTGGACCATATATCTCACGAAATATTATTTGCATCGAATATTATTATATAGTAATACATGTTTTATAATTTGTCAATTCACCTTCGGGCTCTGCTATAACACAAAACTACCTAAAGAAAAGGTTAAAATATTTCGATTCTAAGATATACACTGATTAGTCATCTATCGCTCTATTCTAAAAAGAAAGTAAAAAAACACTGTTGTTTCTATAATTGAATTTATTGTAAATTTTCGAATTTCACTGCCTATATTTCGAAAACTATCTCATGTAAATATATGAAAAAGCATAGTTTTATAGCAAAATATATGATAAACATACTAAAATAAACAGTGTTTAAATCGAATAATTATTTTAAATGCTATATAACGTTAAAAATGCAAACATTTACTCGAATGTTAGAATAAGTAATTTTAAACATGTAAAAAATGATTTCCAACATAAAACTAGCAAATGAATTTTTTCAAATTTGCAATAAGTAGAAAAATACATACTTCACATCAATATTGTCAATTTTTAAATATTAAATAATCACGTTAATATTTTTTAATGTAAATAAAATATAAAAATTCAGACATAAACACAAAATAAAAACACACACTGGTATATTATTATTATTATATTTACTGGATTAGAGGATAATTATAAATACCAAGCCTCGCTATAACCCTAGGACTACCAGCTGGGTCGGAAAGTAGAATTAGAATCCAGAATAATAAAAAAAAATAATAAATTAGCATCATTTAGTCATTAATTCACTTTAGTTTCATTCTTTCAAATATAAACATTATTTTTTTTAATTAAAATTTTTCAGTAAAATAAAATTTTAATTATTACTGGTTGCATAACTTCTGTATTTTCATTTTTTAACGATTTCAGATTTAAAGATTACTTTGAAAACTTCCCTTTGTAAATATAAAATTTAAAAATTAAACTTTCAAACAGTTATATTCTATAAGATAGTTTTTTTTAATTAGTAATTTAAATACCTTTAAATATTTGCTAATAATGTTAAGCTTTGACTATTAAATTTTTCCGCATCATTTTAAAATTTGAGAAAACATGTGATTTTAACGAATGGTATTTTACAAGTAACCAAATGTTAGCAAAATGTAATTTATATAACTGTTTCCTATCGTTGGATTGCAGTTATTGAGAGACAGTTATTTATTTGAATAAAATCATAAAATTTAAAGAAAAGCAAGAGAAAAAATAACACTTTCTCATACCTTTTTTTATGTAATCCACATTCACAAAGAACAAATGAAGAACAAATGTATACGTTCCGATAATAATTAAAATAACAATGACATGAATCCTTTTTAACGCGCCACAGCTATTTTAGTTTTCTCGGACGCATATTTCATCTAAACCATACTTTTAAGGATTCTTGATAAATTTTTTAGTTAAATTTTTAATAAAGATTGGAGATACGCTCACGAGACGGCCATTCTATTCTATGAACTTTCTGCTTATTCAAAAGTCATTTTTCATATCGTCTGCGATTTCTGGGACAGGTGATTTTTCCCCCCCTCATCTATTCTTATATGTTCGTATGCTGTAATATTTTTACAAGTGTTTTTTAATTAAAATATCCGATTTTTTTTGCTTCAAAATAGTTCAAGTTTTATAAAAAGTTCCAGTCTCCTTTATTTGTCAATTATAACAATAATTATACTGATATAGATGATAAACGAATTAAGAAAGGTTTAAATTTTTAAAGTAGTTAATTTTTTAAAACGCCATTTTAAAACAGAAAGCAACCCAACAGCTTTAAAATTTTCGTAAATTCCCGCTGATTTACCTATACGCATTATTGAGCGTTTCCGTATATTATTGCAGTCAAACTTGTATAAAATTCTCTGCAAAGAAATGCAAACACAAGAAAAATGTTACAATAGCTAGAATTCCAATTAGTGAATCGATTCCAGATATCAAAGTGATAATTTCTCGCAGTTCAAACGATTCGTAGTAGTTATAATTCGCAAATTTAGTTTCGTCAACTATAAAACGACAGATTAGAAATTCTCGATCATTCCATCGATACGGTTTATTTATTAGACTTATTCGCATAACTCTGACATCTATATTTCTAGTTTAGGGATTTAGAAAAGGACTACTTATTCATTCTAGATGAAGGTGGTATATTTTTTTTTCAGTGTAGTTCTTAAAATAGAATTCTTGCAAATATGAGGAAAATGCTGAAAAAAAGTTTGTTGTGCGGTTTACACCAAAACATAATCAGTAATAAAATTTTATCAAGATAAAGCTATAGGCATATCAGTGAATAACTTAATATAAATTTTTATTAAATTATGTGCATCAGTTCTTGAGATAGGGCACCCACAGAGAGAGACAGACAAAAAGTTTGTAAAAACATGTTTTTTGGGACCTCTGAGGCCTAAAATGCGTAAATCTCTCAAAAACCAGAAGTCGAAAATTTTCACGAATCCAATACTTTCTTCTTGTAAAGATAGAAGAAAGTAAAAATATGTATAACATCTTTTGCTTTTGAATGAAAAGGCGATGTTTATAATTTAGATTTTATGTTAGCTGTCAGTTTAAAGTTTTCACTTTCTTAAGATATTATTGATATCTTTCACCATTTAAGGCATCATAAACAATGTATAGCTATTTTACAGATGAAAGTAAGCTATATCAATGTAAGTTTGGAAGAAATGAAATAGAAAATTTTGCAAAGTTGTTTAATGTAATACTTTTTGTATTAACAATGCATAAAAATATTTTTAAACCGTTTAGTAAAATATTGCATTACTTTTTGTATTTTAGAAAATATTAAATTTATTTAAACTACAATAGATTCTAAACTAGCTTGTTGCTTTTTATGTACTTGCTTACAGATGTTTTTGTGGAAGTTTCATTTAAATAATCAAGCGTTTTATGCGGTAAAGGCTTCTGTTTCAGGAAAATTATAGATATTGGAGCAGACATAATTTTACATGAAGTTACCTGAAAGGAACGGAACACAGAATGATTGATTATTGCTACACTAATGAAGTGTTCCTATCTGCCCCCAACTAGTCTGCTTACAAGTGTCCCGCATGGCCACTAGAGTTAAATTGACAAATCAGCAAGGTTTTATAATTTTAGACGAAAAGTTTTCCATCAAAAGCATTTATTATTATTTATAGTATATAGTTAAAATACAGTTAAACCTCCATAACAGATACTCCCAAATAGCGGACACCTCTATTTAACGGGACAATTTTCCGATCCCCACTCCCAGAACCTAAATTTTTCTATGTTTAATCTCTGAATAGCGGACATTCCGAATAGCAGACACTATTTTCGGCGATAAAGAATGAAAAATATTTTTTTAACGAGAAAAAAAAAGTAAAAAGGCCTCTAAATTTATCAGGGTAATGTGTCACAAATAAGTGCAGATCGTGGCTGTGGAAAATCACCCCTCAACGTTCAGTGTTGAATTCAGAGGGTTGCAGAGCCGTCCCTAGCAAAGGCGAGGCCGGGTGCGAGAACTTTTGCGAGGCCCTTTTCTTCAAGAGTCTCCTATCGAATCAGGGCCTTAAAAAAGGGGGTGTCAGGGGGTGGGGGGCATAGCCACCCATCCTAAAACATTTTGAGCATCCTCTGGAAAAGATTCTAAAGTCATTAAAGGAATTTCTGTTTCAAAAATCTAAATGAAATTCTGTTAAAAAAGTAGAATTTAGTTTTGTGGCCCATGTTTTGTAGAAGTACTAAATTGTAGCATTTGTACAAAAAGTACAAATTAGTGTTTCACTTGCACATCCTTTTTGCATATATGAAGCTAAGAGGATGTATAATTTTGCACTAACTGTACACTTGAATTTTTCATTCTGCATTCTATTTTTTTCTTAGCATAAAATGAAGTTATTACAAACCGTTTAATAAGAAACATAGTGCTTAAAATGTGTTTGTGTGCGCATTTGTCAGAGAGAGAGAGAGTAAGAAATGAGCCCCTCTCCTTACATTTTCTTGGACTCCTATGAATATGTGGAACAAAACTGGAAAATTTTATTCCAAATATTCTATTCCAATTCATTCCAATTTCATTTGGATTTTTGGATATGTTCACAAAACTAAACTTTGGAAACTAAACGACTACAAGGAATATTTTTTGCTTTCGAATATCCGCGCCTATCTTTTGATTGATAAATTGATTTACATTTTAAAAATAAACATTTTTAAATATCTAAATTTAATCATGAAATAAATAACTTGCATAAATTAAAAAAAATTTAAATATTTCAAAAATTCAATTGTTTTTTCTTTTTTTTTTCTCAGCGCGAGGCCTTTCTATGCGCGAGGCCCTGTGCGGCGGCACCTTTCGCACACCCCTAAGGACGGCTCTGGAGGGGTGCCCGGGTGGGACATCTTCTAGAGCATTGAAATGTCCCCTCGGAAAGTTTTGAGATTTTGTGCTTTTAATGGGTAAAAAAGTGCAAACCCCCTACCCGCGTGGAACTCTATAATGTCTAATAATGTCACGTTGAAAAACAAAATACATGTAATCGCATGCAAAAGAAAACTTTTGCAACAGATTTTTTTCACAAGAATGTAATAAACAGTGGATGAAGATATGCACCTTTCAGTTTCAGCTTTATTGTTTAAAAAATAATTCTAATTTTTGATTAATCATATAATAGAGGTTATAGGACATATAAAAGTCAATTAATGACACATTAAGCATTTCTTAGTGATTTTTGTATCTTTGAGGTTTCCTAATAGCGGACACCTCCGAATAGCGGTCAATTTCTGCGCTCCCGAAGTGTTCGTTATTTAGAGGTTTTACTGTATTAAAATACAAATAAATGTATAAATAAACAAAGCTATTCGCTTGAACTGATATTTCACTTTTGAGATCTATAAACAGTGTTTTGGATACTGAGGACAATCAAAATTTCAAAATGCTTCGAAAATTTTTTACAGTATGTCTATAGGTATTGTCACCGGGGCTATTTTTTCTTCAAACTATGGAGCTCTGCCCCCTACGAGCTACGCTCTTAAACCCCTGTTCAGACACAACAGACTTTAACAACATGCTAATTTGATCGAGTTTAAATAGATTACTGAATATTGAATTATAATAGAATTATAAGAAACCAGTGGTAACCTTCTTGTAACTGGCTTTCTATTCATTTCCGCTTGATTGGAAAATTTGAAGGTTGAATCAATCTCTGTTTAAAAGATTCAATGGCTATTTCCGTTTTTGATTAAATAAGACATGTTGAATATTTACAAATAAGGTAATATAGAAGGAATTAAATAAAAAAAAAAAATTGTGTCTTGGTATTTATGATCAAGGCTATAAGAAAGCTGTTTTTAAATAAGACATTTTAAAAGTATTGTTTTAAATCTGACGTAATTATGCCTAAAGTTTTCTTTTTTTAATATTCACGTAAAAATATTTTTCTTAAGAAAGGAAATATTATTTATGCTGTCTCAGATCATGCGTCAAGCATACATTATGAAGCACTTTCCAACAAATTCAAAATAATATAACAAAACTTAACGTTTAATGCTCTGTTACCGTTATGAATGATCTGTTTTAACGTGATCGTAGTGAAATTCAGGGATTTATATAAGTTTCAATAAATTTGAAATATTGTAATGTCATTAAATCTAAACGATTTTTCCACATATAGCATAATATAATCGAATTCTTTTGAGTGTCCTGTAAATGAACCATAAATCATACATACTTCATATTCAATGCAAAACATCTTTTTGGTGACCGTAAATAAGCTTTAACAATTATATGACCATTCGAGTTTATTTACGGAAGTTAGATCGTGGAGAGACGGCTAGACGGACAGACAAACCGAATGCATAAGCACTTTTCAACTTTGTTGGGAGCTGTAAATATATTTTTAATTTTAATTCTTTTCCAATATTTTGTTTGATCATTTTAAATATGATGCAATTTCTTCTATTTACTGCTTTTAAAGCATATGGATTTTGTTATTTTAAAATTTTCTCTTTTAAAATCCACATGAAAATATTGTTGTTGCGAGAACAGGAATTGTTTTATTTGAACTGGTTTAGAGTTGAAAACAATAGTTTAGAAGATTATCGTGAAATTTAAAATAGATTTACCTTGTAAATATGTTTAATTAGTTGGATTTGGAAATCCCAAAACTTTCTTCTATCTCATATGTACATATTAATATTTCAAAATTTAGTTACACATGTTAATACATTAATATTATTAATTCAATACTATAGTACGATATTCATCTTAAATTCCTGTTTCAGTCAATTAATCGGAGTAAAAACGAGTTTCCGTATCTGCATGAGCCAAAATAAAGAGTAGAATGATAGGCAGATTTTTTCAAATTCAGGTGGATCGCAATCCAATGGAATACTTTTGATTGTCCCTCTAATTATTAAACTATACATTCGGTTTTCATAAAATTTAAAAGGATTCGACAAAATTACGCTAAAATTATATATTTTAAATATCATGCGATTTGGTTGGGCAGTTTTTGCTTAGTTATATGCGGACAGACAGACGACCGGACGGATAGATGGACTAACAGACTGAACGACGAATATAGGGGCTACCTATTTATATTATAGTTAATTAAAATTAAAACGCATACCAAACAATGTTCTCCCAATACGATTATGTAATGGAAAACTTTTGTGTGGCCTTGTAAATCAATAACAAATAAGTAAATCAATAATTCTTTGCATCACAGATAGTGCAAAATGTAAATTATAATATATACTTCATAGATGCATATCAATTTTATTATGTTCGAATGATTGTAACACCATTAAAATGCATTTGAAACCTTTTTTCCCATTTACCGTAATGTAACGGAACACTTTTGAATGTCCCTGTAATTGATCTATGCATGCGATTTTCATAAAATTTGAAATGGCTCCACAAAACCATTCAGTAATTACATATTTTAAATTTCAAACGATTAAAATGCATTTAAAACTTTTTTTCCCATTGACCGTAATGTAAAGGAGTACTTTTGATTGTCCTTGTGATTGATCTATGCATCCGATTTTCGTAAAATTTCAAATGACTCGACAAAACTATATGATAATTATATATTTTAAATTTCAAACGATTCGGTTGGGTAGTTTTTGCGTTGGTACATGCGAACGGACAGACAGACGGACGGACTGAACGACAACTATAGGTGCTACATATTTACATAATAACGAACGCTCCTAAAAACGGTAGCCTTTGATTTACCTTTGTAAAAATGTACACAAAAATTGCTATGAGATTTCGATTCTTAGCCGATAGAAAAAATTTAATCGACTAATGATACATTACATAAAACTAATACATGCACTGTAAAAAAAAAAAAAAAAAAAAAAAAAAAAAAAACGATTTTACAGAAGTACTACCTGGTAATCTGGACACCAGTACAATTTACTGTTTTTTAACTGAAAAATTTCCGTAAATTCCAGGAAAATACTCAAAATTTTCTGGAATTTACGGAAATTTTTCCGTGACTTGTAGCTGGCAATTTTATTTATGATTATTTCAATTGTTGAACCTTTAAGGGGAAAGTGGACCTTTATTTGAGCAAAATCGTCGCAAAAAAGGTTATTTCTGTAGTATAATAGTATGAAAGCAACTTTTTCCTATTAAAAAAGGTCCTTCCGGCAGTGCCGGGAGGAAGAGGTAGCTTATTTTAAATTAAGTTTTATTACTCAAATATACGAAGCTTAAATTAGTGGAGCACGATTATATAAGATTGAATACTAGTTTTTGTCTATACTGAATATCAATAGGAATTTTTAGAAATTAGTCATCTTTTATTCAACCTGGTTTTATTTTAAGCGATTTATAGGGTCGCCAAATTACACAATATCCATTTTAAAGCAACATGATGGATAAAACAAACCAATGAGCTTGGTCGAAATCTTAATTCATGTGAGCATGCACATTCACATCGAAGTCGATTAATATTTACGAGGGCTGTCGCGGGCAAATTGATTTTTTTTTTTAATGTCACCCACATTAGAAATTCAAACTGCTGTATACCAGGCGTTTTTCCAGGTAAAGACAAACCAAAAAAATACTCCGGAATTCATTATTAAGATAAATAGTTTAGAAAGAACCTTTTTGCAATTTCTAAATTTTCGTTTGTACTTCATTATACATTTCAAAGATTTTTGACAAATTTAAATGGCTGCCATTTTGAAAAAAGATGGCAGATAAAGTTCGTCCGTGGACTCGGTTAAGACATTGGTACGTACCATGTACACACGGAGTTATATGGAAATCAGTTTATAAATATGCGTATTATCACGTGACAAATTTCAGACCGTTTCAAAATGCCAATCACACTAGAATTTGAAAATGCTATAACTCATCTATTTTAAAGATATAGATGAAACAAAAAATGCTCTGGAATCTTTGTATCAAGGTCAAAAACACAATAGAAAAATCTTTTTCGATTTCTTACTTTTTTGCACCTAATTTTAAAATTTAAATTAAAAAAAATTAATATTCCGCCATTTTGAAACAACATGGCGGATGGAACTGGCCAACGAACTCGGTCCAGACATCGGTATATACTATGTAAGCACCAATTTTCATCGAAATCGGTTCATAAATAGGCATGTCACGTGACGAAAATGAGATTATTTCAAAATGTGAGCAACTCTAGAAATTAAAAGTCCTTCCGGCAATGCCGGGAGGAAGAGGTAGCTTTCATATGCTTATTTATTTATTTTAAATTAAGTTAGATTATTCAAACATACGAAGCTCAAATTAGTGGAACCGGATTTTATAAGATTGAATGCTAGTTTTTGTCAAAACTGAATATTAATAGGAATATTTAGAAATTAGTCATACGTATTTTATTCAGCCTGGTTTCATTTTCAGCGATTTAGAGAGTCGACAAATTCCACGATATCATGAAGTGTATGCACTTTTAAAGCAATATGAAGGAATAAAACAAACCAATGAGCTTGGTCGATATCTGAATTCATGTGCACATGCACACTCAAATTGATTAAATATACGAGTGCTGTCGCGGGCAAATTGATTTTTAAAAAAATGTCACCCACATTATAAATTCAAACTGCTTTATCTCAGCCGTTTTTTAAAATAAAGACAAAGCAAAAAATACTCCGGAATTTATTATTAAGATAAATACTTTAGAAAGAACCTTTTTTCAATTTCTAATTTTTTGTTTGTTCATCATTATACATTTAAAATATTTTTGAAAAACTTAAATGCCCGCCATTTTGAAACAAGATGGCGGATGAGGTTGAACAGTGAACTCGGTCAAGACTTTATATGTTTTATGTACACACGGAGTTATGTCCAAATCAGTTTATAAATATGCATATTATCGCGTGACAAATTTCAGACCATTTCAAAATATCAACCACACTGGAAATTGAAAGTGCTATAACTCAGCCATTTTTCAAGGTATAGATGAAACAAAAAAATGTCCTGGAATCTTTGTATCAAGGTCAAACACACAAAAGAAAAATCTTTTTCGATTTCTTACTTTTTTGCACTTAATTTTAAAATTTAATTTAAAAAAATTAATATTCCGCAATTTTGAAACAAGATGGCGGATGGAGCTGGCCAACGAACTCGGTCCAGACATCGGTATGCATTATGTACGCATCAAGTTTCATCCAAATTGGTTTATAAATACGCGTGTTATCACGTGACGAAAATCAGATCATTTTAAAATGTGAGCAACACTAGAAAGTAAAAGTGTATAATTCAGCCATTTTTTAAGATACAGACGAAACAAAAAATGCTCTGGAAACTTTGTATCAAGGTTAAATGCATTAAAGAAAAATAATTTTTGATTTTTCACTTTTTTGTACCTAATTTTAAATTTTAAATTAAAAAAAAATTAAATGGTCACTATTTTGAAAGAAGATGGCGGATGGAACTGGCTAACGAACTCGGTCCAAGCCTCATTACTTACTATTTACACACCAAGTTATATACAAATCGATTAAAAAATACGCGTGTTATCACGTGACAAAAATCAGACCGTTTCAAAATCTCAACCATAAGAAAAATTCAAAGTACTATAACTCAATCATTTTTTAAGATAGAGACAAAGTAAAAAGTGTTCTGGAGTCGTTGTTTTAAGTTCTAATACATAAAAGAAAAATATTTTTCAACTTTTAATTATTTCGCATTTAATTTTTAATTTTAATTTTAAAAAAATTAAATGGCCGCCATTTTGGAACAAGATGGCGGATGATGCTGGCTAATGAACTGGGTCGAGACATATGTATGTACTATGTACATACCGAGTTTCATTCAAATCGATTCATAAATACTCGGTGTTATCACGTGACAAAAATCAGATCGTTTCAAAATGTCAACCATAAGAAAATTTCAAAGTGCTATAATTCAATCATTTTTAAAGATATATACAAAATAAAAAGTGTTCTGGAATTGGTGTTTTAAGATCTAACACATAAAATAAAAATATTTTTCAACTTTTAATTTTTTCACATTTAATTTTAAATTAAAAATTTTTTTAAACATTTTAAACGGCTGCCATTTTGAAATAAGATGGCAAATGTTGCTGTCCAACGAACTCGGTCGAGATGTTTGTATGTACTATGAACATACCAAGTTTCATTCAAATCGGTTCATAAATACGTTAGTTATAGCATGACAAAAATCAGATATATATATATATATTATGGTTATATACAGGGTGTCCCAAAAGGTCGTTTACAAACTTAACATACTGGTCTGTCATATCATGATGAACAATATTAAATAGGAAACTAAGGGTCCCAAACGTCTTCCAAAGGAGATATGCGCCATTAAAGTTTAGGGTCCAAAAATTCAAATGATTATAAAAAACAGACAAATTGGTCGATTCGTTTGCGGTTTTCACTAAAACTATTCTTTATGTCGGTATTTTCTTGAAAATAAATTATAAAGATAAATTTCAAAAAATGTCGATAGAGGGCGCTTTAGACTTTGGAGTAACGATAAACTAGTTTTTACCATTATTTTTTGCATCTCATTAAATTTTTTTAGAAGCTTAGACATAAACTTAAATTTTGAGCTCAAAATCTAAATGGTTGGAAGTGGTTAAGTAGCTCAAACTGAATTGCGGGGGGGGAGGTTCAAATTTCAAATGATTATAAAAAACGGAAAAATTGGTCAATTAATTTGCGATTTTCACAAAAATTATTCTTTATGTCAGTATTATCTTGAAAATAATTTATAAAGATAAAATTCAAAAAATGCCGATAGAGGGCGCTTTAGACTTTGGAGTAACGTACAACTATTTTTTTTTCCTTTATTTCTTGCATCTCATAAAATTTTTTTAGAAGCTTAGACATAAACATAAATTTTGAGATAAAAATCTGAATCGTTGGGAGTGGTTAAGTAGCGCAAACTGAACTGTGTTCAATGGGGGTGGGGAGGTTAAAATTTTAAATGATTATAAAAAACGGAAAAATTGGTCGGTTTTCGCTAAAACTATTCTTTATATCAATATTTTCTTGAAAATAAATTTTACAGATATCTTTCAAAAAATTCCGCCAGAGGTCGCCTTAAACTTTATAGTAACGAACAACTATTTTTAACCATTATTTTTTGTATCTAATAAAATGCTTGTAAAAGTTCAAACTTAAATTTTGAGCTTAAAATCGGCATCGTTGTGAGTAATTAAGCGGCCAAAAATTGAACTGCGTTCGAGGGGTGGGGAAGGTAACATTTCAACTCCTGAACACAGTTCAGTTTGCGCTTCTTAACCCCTCCTATCGATTTAGATTTTGAGCACAAAATTTGAGTCTAAACTTTTGCAAGCATTTAATTAAATTAAAAAAAAAAAGGTTAAAATTGATTGTTGGTTATTCTAAAATTTAAGGCGCCTTCAAACGGATTATTTAAAATTTATCTTTAAAAATTTTTTTCAAGGAAATATTGACATAAAGAATAATTTTAGCGAAAACCGACCAATTTTTCCGTTTTTTATAATCATTTGAAATTTGAACCTCCCCACCCCCATTGAATACAGTTCAGTTTGCGCTACTTTACCACTCCCAACGATTCAGATTTTCATCTCAAAATTTAAGTTTATGTCTAAGCTTCTAAAAAAAGTTTATGAGATGTAAAAAATAACGGAAAAAAATAGTTGTACGTTACTCCAAAGTCTAAAGCGCCCTCTGTCGGCATTTTTTGAATTTGATCTTTATAAATTATTTTCAAGATAATACTGACATAAAGAATAATTTTAGTGAAAATCGCGAGTCAATTGACCAATTTTTCCGTTTTTTATAATTATTTGAAATTTGAACCTCCCCCCACAATTCAGTTTGCGCTACTTAACCACTTCCAACGATTTAGATTTTGAGCTCAAAATTTAAGTTTATGCCTAAGCTTCTAAAAGAGTTTAATGAGATGCAAAAAATAATGGTAAAAACTAGTTTATCGTTACTCCAAAGTCTAAAGCGCCCTCTATTGACATTTTTTGAAATTTATCTTCATAATTTATTTTCAAGAAAATACTGACATAAAGAATAGTTTTAGTGAAAACCGCAAACGAATCGACCAAATTTTCTGTTTTTTATAATCATTTGAATTTTTGGTCCCCAAACTTTAATGGCTCATATCTTCTTTGGAAGACGTTTGGGACCCTTAGTTTCCTATTTAATATTGTTCATCATGATATGACAGACCAGCATGTTAAGTTTGTAAACGACCTTTTGGGACACCCTGTATATATATAACCATATTAACCATTGTATATATATATGTCAGCATTTGAACGGAGTGTGGTTTTGGGGTCATGGACGGTGAGAATATACCAAAATTTTCTGGAAGTGCTTTCCTCCGGACGGCTGCAATAGGTAGCTTTTTACTTTTTGTAATGAAAGCTACCTAATATAATTTATGAAGGTTCTAAAAACTAAATAATAAGGGTAAGTGTATTTATATACTTTAAATCTGTTCTTCTTAAAACTCATTTTTCAGCGTGTTTAGATTTTTGTAATGCTCTTTGCGACGTAATTTTTGATCAATATTTATGAAATTGATAAGAAAGTATCCTGATGTTGTTTAAAAATAAATTGTGTAAGCTTTTTAAAATTCGTCTTCATTAAGATAATCAAATTTGATTTTTTACTTATTAAAAGGCATAATTTTGATGAAAATCCATATGGAATAGTAGTATTTGTTTATAGTAGAGTTTTAAATTATAAAAATGCAAAAGGCAAGAAAATATCTCAAAAATTGAAACACCGAGGAGCATTTTAAAATTTCGTTTAAATATTAAATTTTTTCTAAAAAATAAAAGAAAATTAATAAGATTGAAAACATTTTTGAAGGTGTTCTATAGCTCATATTCAAAATATTAGAATAATTGAGAAAAAGTAATAAGAAAAAATTATTTGTCATTTATTTATTTTTTATACTAAGTAAATGCAATTAAATTTCTTATAAATTAAATCTGGAATGTTTAGATAAGATTTTAATATTTATAAAATATAAAATACAGCACAATAAATTAGGTATACAGCTTCCTTAAACACACCAGAATAGTAAAATAAAATTTAGATTGGTTCAAAATATTAGAATATTTTATTTTACGCAACAATATTACCTTATGAATATGAAGTAAATGGTAGTTAATATTTTGTAGCATCCCCTTTAGCTTTCATAGCAGCGTACAATCGATCTTGCATACTATATACAAGGTGTTTACAAACATTTCTATCAATATTAGCCCAAATAGACTTTATACGTGCCACTAACTCAGTTTTACTTGAAGGAGGATTTTCTTGAAGTTTTTTCTTCATTATACACCATAAGTTTTCGATGGGATTAAGATCTGGTGAATTTGGTGGCCAAGGAAGTACTTTAATGTTGCGTTGGCGGAACCAATTCTTAGTTGACACCGAGGTATGCGGGGACGCTAAATCTTGTTGAAAGATGAAATCATCTTCAAATAAATCTTCTGATGATGGAATCATGTAATATTCTAAAATTTCTTGATATATCAGAGAGTTAACCTTTTCGTAAACGATGCATAACTTTCCAGGTCCTTCTGCACTCATACAACCCCAAACCATGACACTAGCAGCAAATTTTACGGAACGTTTAAGGCATTCTTTATCAAATGCTTCTTGCTTCATTCTCCAAACTCGAATACCTTGATAACCATATGAAACACAAAACATACTTTCATCACTAAATAATATATTTTTCCAATCTTCATTGCTCCATAAACGTCTTGATTTACACCAATTCAATCTTATACGCTTTTGTCTTGCAGTCATGAAAGGTTTTGTTTTCGGTACACGAGATTCAAATTTAAATTTATAGAGACGTCTTAATGTTGTCGATGTAGAAACTTCAACTCCTTCTTCTTTCCATTTTCGGTGCAAGAATCGCACACTTTTAAAACGGTTTTTCTTAACTATACGTTTCAGTTTCCTGTCATCTCTAGCAGATGTTTTTGGTTTTCGGCCACCATTTCGGCGATTATTTTGAAATTTTCCAATTTTTGAATATTGTGTTAGTATTTTACTAACGCTCGATTGCGAACAATGTAAATAATTCGCTATAAAATATTGATTTTTACCGTGCCGATACAAATAAACCATACGAAGTTTAGTAGATTCAGGAATATCACTCACACGGCCCATTTTAAGACGAAAAAGAAACGAACTGCAAAAAAGAATACTGATTTTAAATAAAATAGTCTGAATTTAATCAATGATGCCACCAGTTAAGAATTGGTAATAATTAAAGGAGAATTAATGTGAAATATTCTAATATTTTGAACCACTTGAATAAATATTCTAATATTTTGACTTTTCAAAATAATTTTTTTTGCAATTAATCTTTTCAAAAATGATATTAAATTTAAGATAACAAGTAAGTTTAATCAACAATAAGTTCTTAATAAAAATATCGTTTGCATATTTTCATTAAAAGACATTAAATTACCAAATGATATTTTCAATTTCTAAAAAAAAGGTAATTATTCTAATATTTTGAATATGAGCTGTATATGCTTTTGCTGAAATGTATACATGCACAAAATTCCATATTGCTATGATGAAAAAAAAAAAAGTCTACCGTTTTCTTAGCTGATGTTTGCGGTCTTATAGAGAAGTATTTTTTTCAATTTTTACAGTTTAATTTGTATTTTTGTAATTATCTATAAATACTACTAACTTTTTTTCTGTTTGAGCTTTACTACTATCACCAGAGATTTTAGAATTGATGAAAATTAATGATAACAGTCCTATAAAAAATTTAGTACCAAAACACCATTCTATCAGTTAATAGCGCCTTTTTATTGATCTTCCGATGAAGCGGTCTGCTTAAATTTCTGTTATATTACTTTATTTTATTGGTGAAGTTTTAAATTATTTATATCGTGATTTGGAGTAGTCACTTATAATTATTATCATTACAGTTTTTTTTCCTTTAACCATTAACTGATGTTTCCAGTCTTATAAGTTACTGCTTTTTTCAATTTTTGTATTTTAGTGTGTAACTTTCTATTTAATTATCAGCACTACTAATTTTTTTCCTGTTTGAGCCTTTAGTACTATCACCAGAGATTTTAGAATAGTTGAAAATTAATTATAACAGTCCTGTACGTACAGTTTAGTACAAAAACACCATCATGTGTGTTAATCACGCCTTTTATTGATCTTCCAATGAAGCGGTCTGCTTAATTTTCTGTCATAGTATTACTTTCTTCTATCTTCAATAGAAGAAAGTATTGTAATCGAAATTTTTTTCGACTTCCGGTTTCCGACAGATTTAAACGTTTTAGGAGTCAGAGATTCCAAAAAACATGTTTCTACAAAATATCTGTCTGTCCGTGTCTGTCTGTGTGTGTATCCGTACGTCGCCATTCTATCACCATAAAGTGTATGAAGATAAGCATAGAATTGAACCAAATTTTTTGTGAATGTTTTTGGCTGTGGCAAGCAACTTCTCCTCCATTTTTGAAATATTACGTCGGAAGGGGGCACTGCCATAGCGATTTTTGTGCCATTTTCAATATTGTACCGACTAAAAGTGTATGAAGTTAGGCATAGAATTGAACCGATTTTTTTCTGAATGTTTTTGTCTTTGGCAAGCAGCTCCTCCTTCATTTGTGAAATATTCCGCCGGAAGGGGGCGCTGCGATAGTGATTTTTATGCCATTTTCAATATTGTACCGACTAAAAGTGTATGAAGTTAGACATAGAATTGAACCAATTTTTTTCTGAATGTTTTGTCTTTGGCAAGCAGCTCCTCCTTCATTTTTGAAATATTCCGCCTGAAGGGGGCGCTGCAATAGTAACTTTTGTGCCATTTTCAATATTGTACCGACTAAAAGTGTATGAAGTTAGGCATAGAATTGAACCAAATTTTTAATGTAAGTGTTCGGCTATGGCTAGTTGGTCCTCCCTGAATTAAAAAAAAATCCGCCGGAAGGGCGCAATATAATCACGATGTCTGTGCCATTTTCATTATTTTACCATCAAAAAGGGTATGAAATTATGTATAGAACTGAACTAAAATTTTCGTGTATGATTATTTTTCGGTATGGTAAGTAGGTCCTCCCTGAATTTGAAAAAAATCTGCCTATAATTCTATTTTCCATCGGCTTGTGCAAAGACGGAAACTCGTTTTTGCCCCGATTAATTGACTGAAGCAGAAATTTAAGATGAAAATCAAAGTTGGAACAGTATTGTATTAAAATTATTAAAGCATTAACATGTATAACTTTTTTTTAAAATATTAAAATGTACGTATGAGATAGAAGAAAGATTTGGGATTGGCACATCCAACTAGTTTTATTTTACTGATGAAGTTTTAGCTTCTTTATATGATATTAGCCTGTAAAAAGTCTACTATGTTAATTAATACGTTGAATGTCACTGATGCAAGTCATCAGTGACTGACACTGGACTTTACGGTTTTGGCCGCGTCAGTCACCGGTGTCTCACAGTGTAAAGTATGATATAAAACTAAATATATATATATATATTGTTTTATGTTATTTTTGGGATTATTTAAAATTAATTTAACTTTATTTATTAGAGGATTATATCACTTAAGAGCCCACAATAGTTACAGAAAAATTACTCAAAAAGCCCCGGATGACCATGTAAAGTCTATGGGAGCGTTCATTTCGAATATCTCGCTCCAATTTTAATATTTTTGCATGATTGTTTTGCACAAGATAGCTGAGGGCGATCCACAACCGGGCTAGTTTTTACTTTTTCGATTTTGGTTATATATTTTTTATATTACGATAGTTTCAGTTTCAGAACCGGTTTAAATCGGTTTCGAAAGTTAGAGTAATTTTTTAAAGAAAATCTGAAACCAAAATCGAAAAAGTAAAAACTAGCCCGTTTGTGGATCGCCCTCAGCTATCTTGTGCAAAAAAAACATGCAAAAATATTAAAATTGGAACGAGATATTCAAAAAGAACGCTCCCATAGACTTTACATGGTCATCCGGGTCTTTTTGAGTAATTTTTCTGTGACTATTGTGGGCTCTTAATAAGAGACCGTGTAAACAGAAAGTTCAGTGTCAGTCACCAGTGACTGACTAGGCACTAAGCGGTTTAGCTAAGTACAAACAGATTTACCTTTCATAATTGTCTGCAGGCAACAGAGGAAGATTTAAAAAAAAAACATACTTCAAAATTATTTTTAAAAACTTTAAAAATGAATAAATTGTGATACTAGTTTTAAATTAAGAAGTAAAACTAATAATATGTTACACTGCCATCGGATAAAAACATTTGTATATAAATTGTATAATTGTAGTGCATCGGAAAGTAGGTAAAAACAGATCTTGGTGTAATACTGTACAGTATTTCGGATACAGTATAGTAGCCGAAATCTTTTGTTTGTTCCTTAAATATTGTCTGCTTTCTAATATACAGGAAGTAACCTGTAATCTTCAGTAACGTATATCAGTTTCATAAAATATTAAATACAGTCGAGTCTCTATATAACGAAATCCACCGTTCCAGTAAAAAATTCGTTATATAGAGAAATTCGATGTATAGAGAATGATGTTAAAAATCATATTTAATGTGTAAAGTTCGAACAAATATTATTTTTGATCTTTAGAATTAAGAATTACAAATGTTTAAAAGTAAATATCAACCTAACATTTTATTTCTTAATTGTTTAAGCTGTTTCTAAAAAGAGAATAGACATTTATTTGAAAGCTTAATGAAAATCAAATAAGGAAGACTTGCATTAATTTCAGACGAAGAAATCTGTAATTTTTTTTTGTTTTGATTTTAAAATTGTTACACTCTCAAAAAAAAAAAAAAAAAAAAAAAAAAAAAGCCCAAATTTTAGCAAGGAAGGAAAAATTGTAGTTACCATTTTCCTCCATTTGAAGGCCTCTCTTGTGTGTCTCTCATTGATTCCTCTCTTACATGTGTATCAATCCAATTGACTCTGTTTTGTGAAGGATGTGGAAAGGTGTGTGGGAGGTGGGATGAATTCGTTGGATTAAAATAACAAGGAGAGAAGTAATAAAAAAAAATCTTAGCACTGACGATAAATCAAAAATAAGTGATGTAAAATTGATTCCATATGATTTCGAAGCTTTGTTAAAAATGAATAAATTAAGACCAATTTATGAAAAAAATCGTTATATGGAGATACAGGGGTTGGACAAAAATATGGAAACACCTTAAAAAAAACACGTTTCCTTGCCTAGTATTGTGTACGGTACCCGTTGTTATTCAAAACAGCTTGCAGTCTTCTCGGAATGGATAAATACAGTTTCTGTATGTTTGCCAAGGGAATATTGTACCATTATTCCTGCAAAACGGTGACAAGTTCAGATAACGATGTTGGCGGTGGATAGCAAGAACGCACTTTTTGCTGCAATGTATACAACAAAGGTTCGATAATATTCAAGTCTGACGACTTTGGTGGCCTGGGGAGATACGAAAATTCATCCTCGTGCTCAGAAAACCAGTCCTGGACAATGTGAGCTGTGTGAACGGGGACGTTGTCGTCTTGGAAGATACCATCATCATTGGGGAACAAAGCTTGTACCATTGGATGGACTTGATCGGCCAAAATGTTCACATAAGTTTGAGCAGTAATACGCCCTTACAGAGTTATCATGGGGCCAGAAGAGAACCACGATATGGCTGCCTAAACCATCACCGAACCCCCGCCATGTTTCACTCTTGCCAACAAGCAGTCTGTATTGTAGGCTTAAGATGGCGTTCTCCAGACGTAAACTCGGCCAGAAGTGGGGAACAATGTGAAAGAAGACTCATCAGACCATATTACGCTCTTCCACTGCTTTATAGTCCAGGCTTTATGACTTAAACACCACTTTTTCCTGTTACAGACATTAGCATTACTGATGGATGGCTTTTCAATTGCAACACGGCCAGCAATTCCCTATTTATGAAGCTCCCTTCTAATTGTTTTGGTACTCGCAGGATTTGGTAACACGTCATTCATTTCAGCAGTAACTTTTGCAGCTGTGGACTGCTTATTTTTCGTGATAATCCTCCTTAATGATCTTCTGTCACGATCACTCAGCACACACTTTCGTCCTCGCTGTGATATAGCGGATAATGTTTTTTCCGCATTTCAAATATGCGGAATAAATCTTCGACACAGTACCTCTTGAAACACTAAAATCCTCGGCTACCTTGCTTACGGAAGCACCCACCATACGCGCGCCAACAATTTGTCCACGTTCGAAGTCTGTTAACTCTGACATAATGCAATGATAATCTCACATAACAGTGCTCCAACAACGACTGAACTGTGCAGCGATTTTAGGAAGTTGTATAGGTGGCGTCAGTAGGTAAAAACTCCAGTGTCATCAACACAGTTCATTATGATCAATCTTTCTTTTCAAACATGCATTTCAAAAGGTGTTTCCATATTTTTGTCCAACCCCTGTAGATATTTCGCTATATAGAGACTGTTTTTAATGTAATCATGCGAAAAGGGGACCGTTTCTACTAAAAATTCGTTATATAGAGAAATTCGATGTATGGAGTTTCGTTATAGAGAGACTCGACTGTAGTTTAATACAATTAAAAAGTGCCCCAGGCAATGCTCCCCCTATACCGTTATGTAATGGAATACATTTGTGTGGCACTGTAAATCAATGACAAATATTCTTTGCACCATAGTTTACACTGAATGTATATTATAGTATATACTTCATAGATGCATATCAATATTATTATGTTCGAAAGAGTGTAACATCATAAACATGAATTTAAAACTTTTTTCCCATTGACCGTAAATGTAACGGAATACTTTTGAATGTTCCTGTAATTGAACTATACATCTTATTTTCATTAAATTTAAAATGAATCGACAAAATTTTGTAATAATTATATATTTTAAATTTCAAACGATTCGGTTGGGCATTTTTTGCGTTGTTATATGCGGACAGACGGACGGTTTGAACGGCAACTATGGGTGCTACGTATTTACGTAATTACGAACGCACCTAAATACCAAGTTAAATAAAAGAATGTAAAAACTTACCAAAATACACAAGAACTTCTGGACACACGAAATTACAACTATTAGTAATTTTGATGCTATTTTTTCCGTCTTATCTCTTAAAGACATGTATTAATTGTACTGCAAGTACCTTCAACATTGCTTTTTTATAGTGATAGTTAAAGAAATTCAAGTGTCAAAAAGCTTGGATTTATTTTGCCTAGCTAACACTTGCGTTTACATACAATGGACAAGTCTCGTATCAGCACAAACAGTAGTAGAAGGATAGAACATAGACTGAGATATAGATATATTCATTATTCTAACAAAAGAAATGGAATCGGTTTGTGAATAAATTATGCAACACAAAATGAAAGAATTCTAAAAAATCCTTCCGGGTTTGGGGTTGCGCTAATATAACGTTATCACTTTGGAGGAGGAGGGGTGTCTTTCACTTAATATCGTTTGATATTTCTAGTGGGAGGGGGGGGGGGGATACTTTTTGATAAAATTATCATGTTTTTTTTTTTTTTTTTTTTTTTTCGGTCCAATCATTTTTTTTTTCATTTTGAGTCATTTTTTCTTTACATCCAAACAGTCTATTACCTTTTATTTATTAGTACTTTTGTATGTTTTTGTGAAAAATAAAAAGCAACTATTAAAGACATAAGTTTATAAAATCGTTTCATCTCAAAATTCGCAATAACCCAACGTTTGATAGTGCTTTTATTCTGCTACGTGTGAATGTAATTCACTAACCAGAAACATAATACATTGGAAAAGATATTTGCATTTACCAGTAAATAAAGAGAAATAATGATATCCATTGTTGCGCTGATAAGTTCTGCTTTGAACCTTTTAAGGCAGCGGGAAATTGTAAAAAGACAATATTCTTGTTAAATGCATTACGTAATAATAAACTTCTATTAAATACACATATATAGTAACTAACACATTTAGATGATATTTGACGTAATTTTTTTTCATGTATTTACATTTTAATGACTTCTTGAATCCGCAAATTATGCTACTAATAAAAGCGTAATTATATGTATGCATTACTGCAAAAGTATAAAAGCAAGCAAAAAAACGTAAAGATAAAAATAAATTTTAGACATTGCTAACGATATCATTTAGCAAAGGAGGAAGGGGGACGACGAATGGTAACGCATGATATCGCAAGAAGGGGAGGGGGAGGGAATCCAAAATTGGCAAAATTTTAACAACGTTATATAAGTATAGCCCGTTATACCAGTTAGTCTTCTTATTTCTTCGTTTTATGATTTTAGCTAATTTTATCCAGAAACACGAGGCTAAAATGTGAAGAATCTGATTAGATAAAAACATCAATAATGAATTTAAGTGAGAATTTTACCAATTTAGTCAGCTGTAGCGAAGTTTTCTTCATTTATGGCGATTTATGTTTGGCCGCTAATCTCGGCTTTTTTTACTTGAAAATTGAGTAAATAAATAAAAATAAAATGTCACACAATTATCATTACATCATTTAATACCCCTGCATATAGCACGCATTTTGTTATTGATTGTAAATTTAAGAAAAAAAAGTTCCTAAATTTTTCAAGTGAAAAACGCTTGGAGAAAAAATATTTATTTAATTTTTAAACATAATAATTTTAATAGTTGTGTGAATGCTTTACACAGCACTTAAAAGAAACTAGCCAAAATATCTCCAAAAAAGTACTGTATAAAAATGTTATGTATTTGGTACAAGTTGCTTTTCGACTTAAAAAACTGAGTAAATAAATAAAAACAAATTGATACGCATATAGTATAATATTATTTAATACCTCTACCTATAGTTCGCATTTTATCAATGACAGTAAATTTAAGGAAAATTTGCATAATTTTTCAAGTAAAAATCGGATACGAAAAAATATTTAATCCTTTATTTATAACACAATAGTTTTATTAATAATATCATACATTTTGAATAAATCTAAAATTCTTTTGTGACAGTGTTTCATCAGTCTCATCAGTTTTCAATCTTGTATATAGTTATAGTTTACCAAATTAACGCTGTCTGGAGTTGTCTTCTTGTTTCGTCTTCTCCTGAAATAAAGTACAAACTGTATTAACACAATTCATTTTTTCCAAAAGCTCACATAATATCTAAACAACACATAAAACTTGATAGCACAGATTTTAATAACAGCTGGTCCTTGCGGAAATTTCACACTGCAATTTTTGAGTTTATTTTCTGGTACATTTTTCATTAATTTATAATTTTCTGAAATTTTTTTTAAACACTAGATTGCTCTGCCCCCCGACGAGATAGGCTCACAAACCCCCATACAGGCATTTCAAATTCTAAAAGCACGCTAATATAATCGGCTTTAATAAATTTGAATTAAGGTACTTGTACCCTATATGGACAGTGCTCTCAATATTGACACCCTTAATATTTTTAAAAGTAACAATTTTGATCGAGAGATCGCGCTATATATCCGTGAAGAAAAGCAGTTGAAAACATAATTAAGCTTGGAAAGTACAAAAAAGCGCGCTGTTCGCCATTTAGAAGGAAACTTGTTGTTTCGTGGTGTGCTGATCTTAATTACAAGAAAGTTTAAATTCTTATTAGATATTGTAAAATTACTTGAAATATTGAAAAGTGGGGGTGTTTTAGAAAGCTTTTAAAACATATTTTCGATTGCTATTGCATATATTGCTTTAAAAAGTTTTCTTTATTTATTTATAACAAGATCTAATAAAACTACTCCCGATTCCCAATATGGACACCTTATGTCCACATTGGAAGTACAGCAGGTGAATCTTCATATTCAGAAAAATAGAAAGCCAAACAAAACCAACTACATTATTTCATAATATTTTGTAGTAACTGAGGTGTTTTGCATCGGTCTTCGAAGAGCTACAACCGAAAATGACCTCCCGCTCGAAAGTGCATGTTCTGAAGATATTTATTGTGCCCCGCAATACCTTAAGATATATTTTTTTTTATCCCCTCTACTCTAAAATTCCATAGAAGAGTGGCTCTTCCCTACACCCTGTGTAATATGTCAATCAGGAGGCACCTGTCCATAATAGGGACTGGTGGTTCCTTATATGGACATTTGTTAACATTTTTTGTTTTTATCATTTAAATAAAACCGGAATAGTTACAAGATCGCTAATTTTAATAATGATAGTCAACAGTCCAGGGATCATGGTCATATATTTTTGGAGTCCTATCACGAGTACATGGGGGTGAAAACAATAAATTTTCCTTAGGATGTCCATATTAGGCACAGGTACCTTATAGCTTTAAAAAACAGTGTCGAATTCCCTGTAAATGAGTTTCCAATCATTTCACTTTGATTTGATTTTAAGGCTAAATCATCTGCTATTAAAGGATACAATGTCTGTTTTTGTTTTGGATTTAAAAAATAGTTACAAATTTGAAAATAAGCTAATGTAAAATGAATTAAATAAAACATAATCTTTGGTCGTCCCAGTGGCGTGATCAGTAGCGGCAGCTGCTGCCACGCCGAGGGGTCCGGGTTTGAATCGAGGATAAGACATGAATGGTATGTTGTTTTCTTGTAGTGTAATAAATATGTAACTAGCAAAAGCCATGCTTTGTTTGGATTCGCGAAGCATTATTTCATAATATAAATATTTGAAAGTAACAATATATTTTTAAATTACTTTGGCATCTCCATTAAGAAAAAACGTAATTTTTTATGTTTCGGCACATTTTAATTCTAGCAATGTAAATTGCGCCAAATAACTGAGAATTTCTTCGGGATTTTTTTTATTTATGCTGTAAGACTGGTATAAATAAAAATATTTTCAAAGCAAAATTATACAAAATATTAATTATTTTTATTTGTTTACAATTCTCTTATTGCCCCTTCACATACACAAAAAAAAATCATAATATAATTCTTTTAAAATACGTAATTATCGTCTGCATAAATGATTTCGCAAAATAAGAATAAATATAAATAGTGTATTTGAATTTCTAACACTGAAAAATACTTTAAAAGTTACTTTAAAAATTTCATAAAAGAAATCGTGAAACTATTATAAAAGGAATGAGCATAGTTTGAAAATCTGAAAGCAGTTTTTGTGAAATTTTGGCAGAATAATGAAAATATGCTTTTGTATTTAATTAATCATGAATCTATCTATAATTACCGACTCCATGATTTTTATTTTCTTCCGAAAATGTACGTGTTTCATTTGCAAAAATGCGTCCGTAATGAAAAAACATATAAAATAAATTAATTAAAATAATAATTTTTTAAGGTTATTCTGTAAAAAAAATTATATTGTGCAAATCTGCAGATCATAATTTAATTTTATGCTTAATTTCAAGTCAAAATATTGAATAGTTTTATAAAGTGTACAATAAAATGTAATTTGTGTAACCTAGTAGAGGATTCGCTTCGCTCATCCTAATAAAAAAAAATTAAAGGTTATTTTGTAAAAAAAAAAATATTGTGCAAATCTACAGATCATAGTTTATTTTTGTGTTTAATTTCAAGTTAAAATGCTGAATAGTTTTTTTTTGTAAAGTGTACGACAAAATGTAATTTGAGTACCCTAGTAGAGGATTTGCTTCGCTCATCCTAATGATATAAGTAATAAAATTATTCTGAGTTGTCGTTGTTTCTATGTGTAATGGATCATTCGAGGCGAAAGCCAAAGAAGCGGCTATAGCCTCAAAGCAATATCAAATCAAAACAGAGTCTTTCTCTCTCGGTATTTTTTAACAACGCTTTAATAAAGTTCTTTTAAATAAGACATTTGAAATGTATCATTCTCAACCTGAAGTAATTTTCACGAAAGTTTTCTTTTTCTTTATAATATTCACATGAGAATACTTTTGTTGTCAGAAAGGAAATATTATTTGCATTGTTTCAGATTTCACAACAATAGTTGAAAAGATTATTTGAAAAAATGAAAAAAAATGTCTCATGCAAATATATAATTTAAACTGTTTGCCAACTTTTAATTATTTGCTCATTTTAAATATGACGTAATTTTTTCCCTTCATGATTTTTAACGCTTAAAAATGTAATTATTACTTAAAATTTTCTGTCTCTTTTAAAATTCTCGTGTAAGTATAGTTTTTATGACGCAAGTTTCAATATTTTCCTGCTTTTCATACGTAATTATTTAACTCTAATTTTGAATGTTTTGCTCTGTTTATATTAGCCACGTGTGAATAAAATTTCAGTTTGAAGAAAACATTATTCTTTGCGTTGTTCTTAAAATTGACACTAATTTAAAATAATACCCTTTTCTAAAATATGTAAAAAATATCTCTGGAAGGGCTGAAAATTTGAATTTAAAATGGAAATAAATCCTCACAAAATGAGTCAAATAAAAAAAAAAAAATAAATAAATGTAGTCTGCATATCGGTAACTTCTAATGTATAAAATGATCTAAAAATGTTTAAATTCCTATGTATAGTTTCTGCCCTTTTCTAATGGAACGATTTTAAGAAACTTTAATATGAAACATATCTTAAAATAAAAATTCGATTTAAAAACTGCCTGCATCACGATGTTTATCAAACATTTTTCTTACCACCAATTTACATATTTTTGTAGGAAACAGTTTTATTAATATTGACGAAGAATTATCCCCGGTCGCGAAAAATTCACTGTTAGCTGCGGTGACAGCATTAGTTACTATTTTTTATTATAGAGAGAAACAGTTTCTTTTAACGAAATATGAATGCACTATAGAAAAAGTCTGTTAAAAACCTTATGTACACCTTAGGGTACACCATTTACGTACCCTATTTATCGCTGCTTAATATGTATGCAGAAAGAATTATAATGATACATAACTCCTTGCGCCCCCCTCCCAGGCTTCATTCCGCTGATGAAGAGCTATATACCAGACTATAGTTATATATTTAAAAACTAACGATTTGGAAATGGGCCAATGAAAATCTACGTAGATAACAGATGGACCAATGAAAATCTATGAAGGTACCGCATGGATAGGTGTCAGGCTCTGTCGCCAACTTGGCAATATATCGCAAAATTTGGTTACCAAAATTATTCGCTAAAATTGACGACAAATTGGCGATTCCTCTAATTTTTCGCCAAGCTTCCACAGATATCCAATGAAAACCAATAGGTTTTTCTTGCTTCCAAAAAATTAACAAATTGGGACACTTTAATGCAACAAAAACTAATATTAGAATTTGAATAGAACTTAATAGGATTATTTACATTATCTTTTATAACTAAATAAATAAACAACGTTCAAGAGCACAAATATTATAAAATAAAAAATGTTAAAAGATGTTAAAAGCATACATGTTTTGGGACTTCTTAAGTCCCATCATTAGTGCTAAAAGTGTAAAATGTAAAAGAAGATTATCTTTTAGTACAATTACTTACTATTTACGAAATGCGTAACAATATATTTATGTAAACTTCTCAGATAAATAAACCCATATGCTAAAATTATAGAATATAGCATGCATTAACTAGAATTGGTCGATAAGAATATGTTTTCAATTTTATAACTTATAAATTTGATGACAAGAGAAGATGTAACAAACCAACAACTTCGGAAGTTCAGACTAGGTAGTTAAAAATGTTTATATCATAAAACTCACTTTTCACCAGTGCGATTGTTATAAGGGTTACATATCACAGACCAGTCCTGTTCTAATATGCGACGATAACTGTGTACTGAACGACGTGCGTCATAGTCGTTGATTACAAAAATGTAATTACATATGCAGCGTACATCTTGGACTTCAAGAGCTTAAGAGGCACTCGACTAGCCCAAAAAGACCCGAATGATAATATTAAGTCTGTGGGGGCGTTATTTTTAACTATCTTGCTCAAATTTTAATATTTTCCCGTATTTATTTATTTATTTATTTATTTATTTTTTTGGATAGGATAGCTGAGGACGAAGACGATCAACAACCGGGTTAGTTTTTACTTTTTCTACTTTGGTTATATATATTTTTTATATTATGACAGTTTCAATTTCAGAACTGGTTTCAATCGGTTCCGAAAGTTAAAGCAATTTAAAAAAGAAAAAAAAAATCCGAAACCTTAATCGAAAAAGTAAAAACTAGCTCGGTTGTAGATTGTCCTCAGCTATACTATCCAAAACAATGACGTGTGAAAATATTCAAATTTGAGCGTGATATTTAAAAATAATGCCCCCACAGACTTAACATTACCATCCGGGTCTTTTTGAGCGAGTCGAGTGGTTTCTTAACATAATAGTATAACGAAAACTCACAAGGAAGGTCTCATTACTGGGCATACTCAGAATATGTTGAAAAAAAATGCTACTTATACTAGGTATATATGTAATAAATGATCAGTTAAATTTTGCGGCGGAATCTCAGTAGAAAGGCTGTAAAAAATAAAATATTTTCGAGTATTTGGTGCGAAAATATGAAACGACACGCAATTTAGAAAGCAGGATTTTTCCTCGACAAAAGCAAACGTTTTTAACGCATCTGAAAATTTCTTGTTAAGGATCGCTGAGAAGTCTTCATTATTCCCACTTGTTATACTTTTTATTGTAAAGTTTACCTTATTTAATCAGAGCATTATCGTGATTCAATTACAAAAAGTTTTCTGTTTTAAAAACCGTTTTAAAATTTTTCTTTTTTTTTTTCTTTTTTCTTTTTTACGGACATTGTATGGAGATTTCGACAAAATTTTTTTCATAAATGTATACATCTTCATAAGAAGAACATTCTGTATTTTTTTCATATTTTTCGGAGTATGCCCGTATGGAGACCTTCTTTATCAGTATGCAATATCATATATAGGCAAAAATCCTCTCAAATTATATAGGCTTTTTAAAAAACTCTTTTCACTATAAAAAAAACTGCCATAAGGAAACTTCTAACTTACTTAAAATATTGAGCAGCATCTTCCAAGGTGTCTGGCATGCTGAATTTTCTGGTATCGGGTAAAAGGCATACGAGGAGACCGCTGAAAATGGAGAGGACTCCAAAAATGATATGTGGAAATATGGGATGTGTTGCATCACCCTAGAAAAAGAACAGAAGACAAAAATGAGATATTTCATTCGAAATGTTACATGTGCATTCAGTCGTGAAAAAAAAAAAGGTAAACACTTTTTGCTAATTTTGTGAAACATTAATCGCTAAAACCTTGTGCGGAAAATTACAAACATTAAAATCAACGTTTAACACACAATAAATAAAAATGTGCTACCGACGTACACGTTTCACGAGCACCAGGGCTCGCTTCCTCAGTGTACAAAAGGTAATTTTAAACACTGAGTTTTTAAACTAGGTAAATTGAGGTAATTTTAAACCCTGAATTTTAAACATTTTTACCTTTTGTGCACAGAGGAAGCGAGCCCGGGTGCTCGTGAAACGTATACGTCTGTAGCATGTTTTTATTTATTGTGTGTTAAACGTTGATTTTAATGTTTGTGAAACATTACACTGAGAGAAAAATATAGTTCTGGCATCTAGAATCTAAATTGTGGCTTTAGAAAAAATAGTTCCATGTCATCCTTATAAATTCTAACTCACTTAGCTTGAGAATTCTAGAGTCTCCTACTAGAATTCCGAAGCATTTTCCCATAATCTCGTTGTACAATTTATTTAAAAATCTCTACAAATAGATGCGAACACAAAAGGATTGATTTAAAAACTATAATTCTAGTTTATGAAACGATTCCCGAAATTAAGCGAGTATTTCTCGTTACTGAAATGATTCAATACCGTTTTGTCACCAAGAAAACGAGAGACTAGAAATGGCATGTTATTTCATCTATTCAGCTTAGTTGTTTAACCTATTCGCATAGATTCTTCATCTATAGCTCTAGTTTAGGTATTCAGAAAGTGACTAACTATTCATTCTAGTTGAAGGAGGTATATTTTTTTTCTCAGTGTATCCTGGAAGAAAGGTTACTAGTACTAAACGATTGAAAATAATGTCTACTTTTAAATGATGCATATAAAAATGTTATTAAGAGACCATCTACATATAAAAACGAACCTTAACTTTACTTTTTTCAATAGCAGTACTTATTTCTGACAGCATAAATGAACTCGACACAAATTTTCATATAATTCGTATTACATGTTCCGGTAAATTAACTATTTTAAAACGAGCAAATTTCTGAGCTGTATCCAAATTGAAGTTTGATACTAGACTGTTGACCAAAGAGTTCTCTTCTTGATCAAGGCCTCTTAGGCGTCTCTCAAGCAATCATTAAAAACGGGATAGCGTGAAAAGTTTCTAAATATCTAGTCGCTTATATCTAGACGGCTCCGACGCAACACTAGTCACAGAAAAAAACCCGGAAGATACACTGTTAAAACTAAAGGTTGCATTTAACTCTCCTAGAGGTGAAACGCTTGTCCAGTCAGTGACACCCTTAAAGGAGCCAGAATTGCACCACTAGGGGTGCCCTAATGCACCCGATGGTACCACATGGCACCCCAAGGCACCCCCATGGCACCCTATGAGGTGCCATGGGGTGCTCTAGGGCACCTTTCAGGGTGACAATCTGGCTCCCTTAGTCGTGTCACTGATGGGACAAGTCTTTCACCCCTAGGAGTGCCATATGCAACCTTTAGTTTTAACAGTGTAATGTTAAGGCCCCACAATAGTCGCTGAAAAATACTCGGATAATAATGTAAACTCTATGGGAGCGTTTTTTTCAACTATCTCGCTCAAATTTTAATATTTTTAAATTTTTTTTTTCTTTGGATAGGATAGCTGAGGACGATCCACAACCGGCCTAGTTTTTACTTTTTCAATTTTGGTTTCAGATTTAAAAAAAAAAATACTTTAAATTTCAAAACAGTTTAAACAGGCTCTGAAATTGAAACTATCATAATATAAAAAGTATTTCAGCGAAATCGAAAATGTAAAAACTAGCCCGCTTGTAGATCGTCCTCAGCTATCCTATCCAAAGAAAAAAAAAAGTAAAAATATTAAAATTTGAGCAAGATATTTGAAAAGAACACTCTCATACACTATACATTATCATTCGGGTCTTTTTCTATGACTAGTGTTGCGCCTTAAGTCTATAAGGGCGTTATTTGCAAATATCTCGCTCAAATTTTAATAATTTTACATGATTTTTTTTTTTTTTTTTTTTTTGCATACGATAGCTGAAGCTGATTTACAACCGGTCAAGTTTTTACTGTTTCGATTTTGGTTATATATTTTTTTACATTATGATTAGTTTCAATTTCAGAACCGGTTCTAACCGGTTTCGAAAGTTAAGGCGCAACACTAGTCACAGAAAAAGACCCGGATGATAATGTAAAGTCTATGGGGGCATTCTTTTCAAATATCTCTTTCAAATTTTAATATTTTTACAGGAATTTTTTGCACACGATAGCAGAGGACTATCCACAACGGGTCTAGCTTTTTCTTTTTCGATTTTGGTTATATATTTTTAATATTAGGACAATTTCACTTTCACAACCGGTTCAAACTGTTTCTGAATGTTAAAGTATTTTTTTAAAAAAAATCTGAAACCAAAATCAAAAAAGTAAAAACTAGCCTGGTTGTAGATCGTCCTGAGCTACATTATACAACAAAAAATCATGTAAAAATATTGAAACTTGAGCGAGATACAGTCGACTCTCGTTAATTCGAACTCGTCAGGACCACAAGAAATGTTCGAATTATGGAAAGTATGAAATAAGAACATGCTTAATATGGTACTATTACAAATTAATTAATGTTATTGTGTTTTTAAAATTTATTATATCTGTTATCATCAGAATATGATTTAATATTAAATTAGAATATATATATATATATATATATATATATATAAACTAACTAAAAGATTAGAAACAAGCACAATGGAAGAAAAATTTGAAGCGTCACTGATGGAAAGACGGGGGACTTAGAATGTGGATATCATGGGATTATATTTATACAGTTTTCACAAACAGTTTTCACAAAAATCGAAGAAAGAAAGTTATTCAAATGATCTGAAATCCGTGAGAAAAAAAAGGAGGAATGAAAAATCGGAATACTCGTTAGTTCGAATTAAGCGATGTCAAGAGAAAATGAGTTCGAATTAATGAAAAAGTTTAACATTATTCTGCCCTTGAAAATTTCGGGAATTCATGTTTAGTTCGAATTAAGCGAAGTTTCGAATTATCCGATTTCGAATTAACGAGAGTCAACTGTATTTGAAAAGAACGCCCCCATTGACTTAACATTATCATCATGAACATTATCACATCATCATTCACACTGAATTAGTGTGAGGCATTAAGACGCATTTACCCACTACAATAACATTAGAATAGGACATTCAAAGATTTTTACTTTCTTCTATCTTTACAAGAAGAAAGTATTGGATTCATGAAAATTTTCGACTTCCGGTTTTCGACGGATTTATACGTTTTAGAAGGTCCTGAACACGTTTTGACTATTTTTAGAAAATGTCTGTCTGTGAGTCTGTCCGTCTGTCTGTCTGTCTGTCTGTCTGTCTGTCTGTGTGTCTGTCTGTCTGTATGTGACAAGAAATTTGTGGGCGCTCTATCTCAAGAACTAATGCTCGAAATTTCATAATATTTTATATTCAGTTAGACCTTGATATGAATTAGTGCCTATTGGTTTTTGGTGTAAATTGGCTTGCAGGTGGCGCTGCTGTACTACGTTTTTCATGATTTTCAAGATTGCTATATCTCAAGAACTAATGCACAGAATTTCACCAAACTTCAGATTCTGTAACCCCTTGATATACATAGATACTGATTAAGTTTTGGTGTAAATTGGCCAGCAGGTGGCGCTGCTGTGCCACGTTTTTCATGATTTTCACGATAGCTATATCTCAAGAACTGATGCACAGAATTTCACCAAACTTCAGATTCCGCGATACATTGAGATACATAGCCACTGATAAGGTTTTGGTGTGAACTGCCCTATAGGTAGCGCTGCTATGCTACATTTTGCACGATTTTTGCGACAGCTATATCTCAAGAACTAATGCAGAGAACTTCATCAAATTTTAGATTCTGTTACACTAGAATATATAACATAATTAGACGCTGATTACATTTTGGTATTAGCCTTGCAACAGGTGGTGCAGCTATGCTGCATTTTGCACGATTTTTCCGATAGCTATATCTCAACAACCAACGCACAGAATTTCATCAAACTTCAGATTTTGTTACAAAATGACATATAACATAATTACACGATGATCAGGTTTTGTTATAAATCCTTCAACTGATGGTGCTGCTGCGCTATATTTTACACGGTTTTTTTTAAACTAGCTATATCTCAAGAACTAATGCACAGAATTTTATCAAACTTCAGATTATTTTACACCATAACATAATTAGACGCTTTTTTTACGTTTTGGCATAAATTGTCCAAGATATGGTGTTGCTGTGCTACGTTTTGCAAATTTTTTGTTATAACTATATTTCAAGAACTGATGGACGAAATTCCATCAAATTTCAGATTCTGTTAGGTGTTGACATAAATAGATGCTTATTAGGTTTTAGTATAAATTACCCTACATGAGGCACTACTAAGCTCATTTTCTCAGAATGTTAATTAAATTTTGCGTTTTAAGCTTTTCGGATACCAGAATCTCATTAGGCTAGGTCAAATGTTCGAGGAAATTCGATAGTGGGTAACTTTGGGGTCACCACGTTTTTTTTTTTTTTTTTTTTTTTTTTTTTTTTTTTTTTTTTAATATTAAAATGTATTTATGAGATAGAAGAAAGTTTTGGGATTGACACATCCAACTAGTTTTTTTATTCATTTAAAGGAGCACACAAAAGAAATCGTTACAGTACTGTCTTTGAGTAATAATTGCTGGAACGTGCGTTTAAAATTCGTTTGCGCTTTTAAATTTAAATATTTTTTTGCATGTTACTCGTTATATATAAATTCTATACCTCATATCCAAGACTGCACAAAAATATTCACGCATCATTCTCCATATTAGAAGAAATTGCTGAAGGGGAATTTTTAATTGAGATACATACATTTCTTAACTGAACTAAATTTCGACATGCATGTAGTAAATAGATACAAATCTCTATGTCACATACAGAACTGCTCAAAGAATTTGAATGATTTTCCAATTTTAAGAACAGCTGAAATTGGGTTTTCAAATGCTCCATGCGATTCCATATTGTACAATTAAACATAATATTTTAACTTATTAAACAGTGCAGTTTTATTACATTATTCTGAAAATGTTAGAAAGTGTTTCATTATTTTTTTTCTTTCTAGTTCGCTTTTTAGTTGGGGCTCGTCTTTGTAGGTTATTCGTCTGTTATTTTCTTTTTGAATATAATGGAATACTTAATTTTTTTCTTTCTCACTTGTATTTTATTAAACTTTTAAGTACTTTTATTTAAAATTAATATATTTAATCTTTTTATTACATTGTATTTCGCGACTTAACCGCACCTAAACAAAACAATTTTATTTTATATCTCTCTATACCTCGCCTAGAAGAATAATCTTTACATTAGATGTACAGTATACAGCAACTAGGCAATCCACATAAATTGTTCTATTGTTAATGTACTAAATAATAACAAATTGTCTAAACTAGTGTATTCTAAAACATTATGATTTCGCAAATCCCATTCATATAAAGAACTTAGCTCTACAAATTATGGAGAAATGAAGGTGTGTTCATAGAAAAAAATATATGGGAAAAAGTTCAAACTTTAATCAAGAAGAAAAGCTTTCTTTTTAACTAAAATAAAAATTTAAGAACACGAATTTTCATCAAACTTCAGATTCAGTTATTCTCTGATGTAAATTAGTGCTGTTTAGTTTTTAAAGTAAATCGTTCAACAGATAGAGCTTCTATCTACATTTTTATACAATTTTTGTAATGATTGATATCTCAAAAACTAACTCATGAATTTTCACCAAACTTCGGATTCAATTAGAACATGACATAAGTAATTGCTGACTAGATTTTGGTCTATAATACCTAACCGATGACGCTGATATGCTTCGTTTTTCAGAAAGAATTAACATGTATGAGAAAGTTTTGGGATTGCCACACCCGATTACTTTTCAGTTAAATTTAAATCATAGAGAAAATCAAAATTAAAAAGAAAAAAAAATTGTCGGTTGTGGCAATCCCAAAACATTCTTCTATCTCATACAAGTTAATAATTCAAGAAAAAATGAAATATAGCATAGCGTCACCGATTAGATAACTTACACCAAAATCTGATCTGCTTAAACTTATTTCAAGTTCTAACTGAATTCGAAATTTCATGAAAATCCGTGTATTAATATTTTTAATAGAATCATCGCAGAAATCGGAAAATATTGGATAGATGTGCCATTTGTTGAGCGATTTACCCCAAAAGCTAAAGAATACTAATTTATTGCAGAGACTAATTGAATGTGAAATTTGGTGAAAATTCATGCATTAGTTCCTGAGATACACTGTTAAAACTAAAGGTTGCATGTGACACTCCTAGAGTTGAAACGCTTGTCCCGTGAGCGGCACCTCTAAGGAAGCCAGAATTGCACCCCTAGAGATGCCCTAGGGCATGCCATGGGGGTGCCTTGGGGAGCCATTTGGTACCTTAGGGCACCCCTAGTGGTGCAATTCTGGCTCTCTTAGGGGAGTCGCTGACGGGACTAAGGCTCCAACAATACGGGCTGAATCATGCCTCCATTAAGTTTCCAAAATGGTTGCCTGACTTGGTGTATTATCGCATAGATGGCGAGGCGAATAAATTTAGTTACTCAATCTCTTTCACGGGAAAATATGAGAGTAGAACATTCGAAGAACCGGTTTGTTGAGTACAACCGATTAGGTTGGCGCGATATTTGGCGAAGTTCTCCAATCCAGATTTATTCTTTTAAGCATTTATAGACAAATTATTCCATTTTTCTTCATTTATATGGAATTTAAATACTCCGAAGCCATTCCTGAACATGTCAGAATAATTTTCTGCTCAACAACCGTCCATTTTTAATGATTTTGTAGCTTTAAAATCATTCGGAATTCGCCTCATAGGAATCAATGGGAAACAAACGGTAACTGGGAAACAAGATGCTTGATGATTCAGCCTGTGTTATAGGAGTCCTAACGGGACAAGCGTTTCACCCCTAGAATTGCCATATGCAACCTTTAGTTCTAACAGTGTAGGGTTATTGCTATAATCATGAATAAGGCCGCATAGCAGCGCTACCTGTTGAGTGATTTTCTCCAAAAATTAAAGAATACTACTTTAAATCAGGGACTGCTTGAATATGAAGTTTGATGAAAATTCCTGCTTTAGTTCCTGAGATAGGGCTATTGCGATAATCATAAATGACGTCTCATAGTAATGCCATTTGTTGGTCGATTTATACGAAAACAAAATGAGAACCATATTATATCAAGGACTAATGGAGTCTGAAGTTTTATTAAAATCCGTCCAATTAGTTTTACAGACATAGCTATTATGGAAATCGTGAAAAAGGCAGCATAACAGCAACATCTTTTTGGCGATAAAAAAAAAAAAAAAAAAAAAAAAAAAATCAGATTTAGTTTATATCAAGAAATTGAATTTAAAGTTTTGTAAAATTCCGTGCTTTAGTTTTTGAGATAGAGCGCTCACAATGCTTATGTCATATACAGACAGACATTTTGTAAAAACATGTTTTCTGTTGCCTCTGACCCCTAAAACGTGCAAATCAGTCAAAAACCTGAATTCTAAAATTTTCACGAATCCAATAATTTATTCTTGTAAAGCTTTTTTTTTTAATGTAATTTAATAAATTTTAATGATTATTTGGAAAATGATATTTTCAAAGACTAAAATTTTAAATTACTTATAAATAACTTCTATATTTAAATCAATAATAATAATAAACATCATTTTTATGATGATCGTAACGAGTCATATATTACATACGCCATGCATTAAACAGTAATATTCCTTGACCATTGATAAAAAACAGTAATTTATAGATATTTTATTTGATGGAGTTATTCAGACTGAGTTTAGAACGCCTCATATTACGTTCGACATGGATTAAACTTTAACATCCTTGGACCCATCATAAACAAATTTTAAATGAAATATCAATTTTACAATTTTCGGAGTTGCAAATTTTTAAACTTCTAAACATCGCACATTTAAAATTTTTACACCATTGCGTATAGAAAAAAATGCATTTTTAAGTAAAAATTTTTTGAAATCTTTATCACAATTTGTTTTTAAATTATTATTTTTTAAAAGTTTTTATTACCTTTTTTTTTGTCGTCGTGACAACAATCAGAAAACGAAAAATAAGTTGCGAAATTCAACCAATAAAAAAATTTGGATATACAGGGTGTTTATAAAGTCCCGGACCTATTTTGATGTTTAATTACTCATAAAATAATAAAGATAGATTAAAATTAATAACATAAATGGTTAGATAGACTCAAAAAGTTTCATGACCCTTGTCAATGAACTTCCACGTGTGCCCTCTTCGTCGCACGGAGAATATCAAGTCGATAGTCTGTGGATGCCGACATGCTTGCCGCTACCTGGCGTGAAATTGACTATCGACTTGATATTTTCGCGCGACGAAGGGGGCACACGTGGAAGTTCATTGACAAGGGATATCAAACTTTTTGAGTCTATCTAACCATTTACGTTATTAAGTTTAATCGATCTTTATTATTTTATGAGTTATTAAACATCAAAATGGGTCCTGGACTTTATAAACACCCTGTACTTCAGATATCCCAGTTCTCTATCGAGAACAACAACTTTTTTCCAAATAGTTAAAAAATGTATGAACAACTTCTGCATAAATGCGATCTTTCACTGACATCTATCTCCCATTTCATTCCCAGACCTTGACATGGAAATTGAGAGCACATCCTATACGCCAGCGTAATTATGAGATTTTGAGTAATGTTTCCGTTTGCTGAGTTACATAGCCTGCATCTAGTCTTTACAATCTTTATTTTCTATCTGATTTTTGTATGTAAACATTTCACACTCAAACATTAACACATTTCCTGATGGGCTAGCGTTATAAAATTTAACTTTTATTTTAAAACTTTTCTGTTTTGTGTCAATCTTAATCGTTGCCTAGCGACGAATTAAAAATTCATTTTTAGGTGCGTTCGTAATTATGTAAATACGTAGCACCTATTGTTGTCGCTCAGTCCGTCCGTCTGTCTGTCTGTCCGCATATAACAACGCAAAAACTACCCAACCAAATCGTTTGAAATTTAAAATACATAATTATAACATAATTTTGTCGAGTCATTTCAAATTTTATGAAAACCGGATGGATAGATCAATTACAGGAACATTCAAAAGGATTCCGTTACATTACGGTCAATAGGAAAAAAAGTTTTAAATGCATTTTAATCGTTTGAAATTTAAAACATATAATTATTGCGTAATTTTGTCGAGTCATTTCAAATGTTATGAAAATCGGATGCATAGATCAATTACAGGGACAATCAAAAGGATTCCGTTACATTACGGTCAATAGGGAAAACGTTTCAAATGCATTTTAATGATTTTAATTTACACTCATTCGAACATAATAGAATCGGCATGAATCTATGAAATATATACTAAAATATGCATTCTGTACAATCTGTGATGCAAAGAATTTTTATTTTTAAATTACAGGGCCACACAAAAGTATTCCACTATATAATGCTATACGGGGAAACATGGTTTGGTACGTGTTTTAATTATATTCAACTATTTCACATTTTATGAATAAGATTTACGTTGCTGAGGTGTAATAAAAATTACTTCCTGCATATTTACAGAAACGTAAAGTTTTCGACTACTATACTGTATCCGGAGTACGCTCTACTATATCAGCAAGATCTGAATAATTTAAAAACTCGTTATCGTACGAACGCACCTCATTTGCTACGTTCACGTGCAATTTCCAACTTGTTTATTTTGAGTGACAAAATATTGACGGTATACCATGCATTAAAGAAAGTACGTATTTATGCAATAAATTGTGCATATTTTCTTCATACTTCTGGCTGTTCCTTTCAAACACTTGTACAAAAGGAAGTGTATCGATTTCGGTTATTAGTTGGTGTAAAGGGAACGATTTATCTTAACCATGTGAACCAAATGTCGTTTCGTACTAATTAACTAATAGTCTAAAACTTTCTAAATCGAAATTTTGCTCCATCTCTTTCCGTTTTCGATTTTCAGTGGCTATCTTCCAAATTTCGCCACTGGAGCGCTGTTGTCGTTCGCATTTGGCCGGGCGTTGTCGCTTTACTATATCGTTATATCACTTGCATAGCTGTAGCTCTCTCCGTTCGCAAGTATTTTCAGGCTTAAGGGTGTATTTCGATTCAAGCTGCCTATTTTCCGATTTATTTTTAAACTCATTATTGCTCTCAAATACACCAAACTTTCAAAATCTCTTATTTGGAAAGTACACAAGGTGCCGTAATTGTCGATTCTTTGATAAATGCAGAAAATATTGCAAAAAAAGCAATCAAAAACGGCATTTCGAACCGATTTTTCCCGAGAGGGAGATCTGAGAACGAAAAAAGGGGTCATACTGAGAAGATAATTGCTTATAATTCAAATTCTAATAAATTGAGCGTAAAAAGACATTACACGGCGCCTCATACGTCCCTTGAAAAATCCTCTCGGCAAATTTCATGTTTCTACGTTTAAAAATATGTCTGAAATTGTATCGGAAAATTTCGAGCTGTTGAAGATGGAAAAGCGTTTTTTCGAATACACCCTTAAAAGGTCAAAACTCGTAAGTCGGTTTCCAATAACAGTACGACATTTTAATAAGTTCGCAACTTCATCATAAATTAATACGTTAATTTAAAATCATTTTAGGTAAATTTCGTAAGAAATATTACCTATTAAATTCTTCCTCTGTTGCAATTTTTGAAAAGCGTTTCAGATCTACGTCAGTCATGATCACCTAGAACCGAAAACCCTCCCCGGTTAAAATATTTATATACAGGGTGCATAGGAAATACCTTTTAGCCTGAAAATACTTGCGAACGAAGAGAGCTAACAGCTATGCAAATGATATAGTAAAGCGACAACGCCCGGCCAAATGCAAACGACAGCAGCGCTGCTAGTGGTGAAATTTGGAAGATAGCCTTTGAAAATCGTATACGGAAAAGGATAGAGCAAAATTTCAAGTTAGAAAGTTTTAGAGCATTAGTTAATTTGTACGAAACGATATTTTTTTCACATGGTTAAGATAAATCGTTGCCTTTACTCCAACCAATAACTGAAATCGATGCACTTCCTTTTGTGTAAATGTTTGAAAGGAACAGCTAGAAGTATTAAGAAATATTCACAATATTTTGCATAAATACATACTTTCTTTAATACACAGTATACCGTAAATATTTTGTCACTCAAAATAAATAAATAAATAAACAAATAAATGAAACGTATTTTTAATTCGTTGCTAGCCAAGGATTAATATTGACACAACAAAATAAAAAATAGTAAAAAAGCTCGGACATTCGGATTAAAATTGTCGTGTGACATCGATAAGTTTAAAAAAAAAAAAAGAATATTATGATGTTTGTATCAATCGAGCGTCAATACCTTTTAAACTAAAATTTCAAATGGATTGGAAATGAAAGTTTTAAAGACGTTACTGCACAGACAGCGCCGTGCGAAAAGAGGGGGGCGCTCGATCTGCGCGCGGTAATTTAGGAGGAGACAAATTTATACTACAGCTCATATTCAAAATATTAGAATAATTGAGAAAAAGTAATAAGAAAAAATTATTTGTCATTTATTTATTTTTTATACTAAGTAAATGCAATTAAATTTCTTATAATTTAAATCTGGAATGTTTAGATAAGATTTTAACATTTATAAAATATAAAATACAGCACAATAAATTAGGTATACAGCTTCCTTAAACACACCAGAATATTAGAATAAAATTTAGATTGGTTCAAAATATTAGAATATTTTATTTTACGCAACAATATTACCTTATGAATATGAAGTAAATGGTAGTTAATATTTTGTAGCATCCCCTTTAGCTTTCATAACAGCGTACAATCGATCTTGCATACTATATACAAGGTGTTTACAAATATTTCTATCAATATTAGCCCAAATAGACTTTATACGTGCCACTAACTCAGTTTTACTTGAAGGAGGATTTTCTTGAAGTTTTTTCTTCATTATACACCATACGTTTTCGATGGGATTAAGATCTGGTGAATTTGGTGGCCAAGGAAGTACCTTAATGTTGCGTTGGCGGAACCAATTCTTAGTTGACACCGAGGTATGCGGGGACGCTAAATCTTGTTGAAAGATGAAATCATCTTCAAATAAATCTTCTGATGATGGAATCATGTAATATTCTAAAATTTCTTGATATATCAGAGAGTTAACCTTTTCGTAGACGATGCATAACTTTCCAGGTCCTTCTGCACTCATACAACCCCAAACCATGACACTAGCAGCAAATTTTACGGAACGTTTAAGGCATTCTTTATCAAATGCTTCTTGCTTCATTCTCCAAACTCGAATACCTTGATTACCATATGAAACACAAAACATACTTTCATCACTAAATAATATATTTTTCCAATCTTCATTGCTCTATAAACGTCTTGATTTACACCAATTCAATCTTATACGCTTTTGTCTTGCAGTCATGAGAGGTTTTGTTTTCGGTACACGAGATTCAAATTTAAATTTATGGAGACGTCTTAATGTTGTCGATGTAGAAACTTCAACTCCTTCTTCTTTCCATTTTCAGTGCAAGAATCGCATACTTTTAAAACGGTTTTTCTTAACTATACGCTTCAGTTTCCTGTCATCTCTAGCAGATGTTTTTGGTTTTCGGCCACCATTTCGGCAATTATTTTGAAATTTTCCAATTTTTGAATATTGTGTTAGTATTTTACTAACGCTCGATTGCGAACAATGTAAATAATTCGCTATAAAACATTGATTTTTACCGTGCCGATACAAATCAACCCTACGAAGTTTAGTAGATTCAGGAATATCCCTCACACGGCCCATTTTAAGACGAAAAAGAAACAAACTGCAAAAAAGAATACTGATTTTAAATAAAATAGTCTGAATTTAATCAATGATGCCACCAGTTAAGAATTGGTAATAATTAAAGGAGAATTAATGCGAAATATTCTAATATTTTGAACCACTTGAAAAAATATTCTAATATTTTGACTTTTCAAAATAATTTTTTTTGCAATTAATCTTTTCAAAAATGATATTAAATTTAAGATAACAAGTAAGTTTAATCAACAATAAGTTCTTAATAAAAATATCGTTTGCATATTTTCATTAAAAGACATTTAATTACCAAACGATATTTTCAATTTCTAAAAAAAGGTAATTATTCTAATATTTTGAATATGAGCTGTACCAACGTCACTTTTTAGTCTGCCACAAGAAAAAGTTGTGTGTTTGTGGGGGGGGGGGGGGGAGGGGAGGACACGCAATTGAAACTTTGCCCTGGGCACAGCTTTCTTTTCGCGTGCCACTGAGTAGTGTTCTCGCTGACAATCGACCAAAGTTAGTAATTTGGCTAATTAAATATAAAAAACATTCGCCAAATGAAAAAAGTATTAGCAAAAAAGATTCCCCGTGTAACACAAAAAAACCCTTTAATTTTTCAATGTACCCCCTTTTTTTCAATATGTTCTAAAATAACCTTAGTTTTTATAACTGCGACAATGATTGTTATTGATCTAATTTCAACTATCCGCTACAAATATACTGTTATTAATAGTATTATTAATAGTATTAAAACGTGTATATATTAAAAATATGTATGTATGCATATGTATGAAAAACGAAAAAGAAAAGAAAGAAAAAGAAAAAATTGCACTAGCAATTTGGCGAATCTAACTGCTTGTTTACTCGCCAAATGAATATTTTATGCGCACTTGGCGCAATGGTGAGCGACAGTGAGATTCTTGCCCCTGAGTACAGATCACCATCACAATCTGCATCATTTCCGAAACGTGAATATGCAGAGTAGAGACATTCTACTTTGAAGAGAGACTTCAAAAAACATTTGTAAAAGAAGTACAGAAAATTTCGTGGCATTTCATGCTTTTGTATCGCGGTTTTTTGTATTAGGATCTTTTGCGTATAGTAAAAATCTGTAAAACGTCATTTTGAGGAAAAAATAAAAGTAACTTTGAAATAAAATTCAAAATATGTAAAAGATGTAACTTTAAAAGGCTGTAATTTTGGTTATAATTAGATACACACACAATTATGCCGAAATTGACAGATAAAGAGTCTATTTTAATGTTATTGCATCGTTGAAAAATCAATATTTTGATCGAAAATTACGTTTTAAAAGTGTTCGGATACTTTAATATCTTAAAATGTAAATGTTTTTAAAGCACAATTTTTAAAGGTATAAAAGAGGAATGTAATATAAGTACACTCTTTCATTTCATATAGTTAAAAAATTACAAGATGCTCAATTAATATTTATTGGGGGTTTCAAACTTTCAGACATTTTTCGAAAAGGAAATTGGTATGATAACGTATGCACGGGATTGTAAAATTAACTTTGATTGTAGAACAAAAGATTTTATACCTACTTATACTTCAGATTGCAGCAATTAATCGAAACCTAAATAAATTTGTAGTTAATCAACTTTTGTATTTTTAATACAAAGTTGTATTTAGCTGATGAAAGTGTTGAGTGTTGAGAATTTCAATCATATAATCATCTGAACAATATTTATTTTTAACTATAAAAAAAATTCAGTTTATACGTATCAACATCAAACATACATTTTAAAATTAGCGAAAAAAATTATTGAGAAAATTTTGAAATATTCTGCGCGTTATGCCTGTGATGTCCGCGCATATCTTTTGTTTCTCTAGTAGCGCCCCCTCTTGGAAAACGAGAAGAAACTACCTAGAACGAGGAATAATTTTCAGCTGTGAAGGTGTACGCAAAAGGCGGTACTGATTGCACCGACCGTAATCAAAAGTAATGTAGAACAAGCAAGAAGGATAATATTGGTTATATGTTTGTTGATTTTGTGTTCCTGTACGTCATTTGTCTTGTTTGTGATGTTTCGTCCAGTAATAAAGTATGTTAAAAAAAAGAAGTTCTACGATAATTTCCTGGCCCACTAATGAGCACCCACACCACGGATCGTCACAATGCCCAAAAATGTTATTTGGAAAAAATGACTAAAAAGATTTGAAAATACTACTTCAGTTATTGAGCTGATATAATTCTAAAAGCTATAACTTTTGTTCAACAAAACATACATATCAAGATGTTCAGACACGACAGATGTATAATGCATAAAAAAAATTAAAATTTCCAAACTCTTGATGCTTTAAGGCGACAGTGAGACATTCAAAATCACGAAATTTGAGAAAGAAGCGGGTTTTATTCTTTTCGAGAATTATGAAACTAGATACCCAAATCTATCTGATACAAAAAGAATTTTTTAATTCTGAAGTTTCTTTGTAGAGGTATTAGCTTTTATATGTTTAAAAACTTTATATATATACGCAGTTCGTTTTACTTTTAATGCTGTTTTTTCAACATTGAAAATTTTTCAAATTTCTAACCTTTGAAACGTTCTATGCGCATTCTCAATCATCAGATTCTTTTAAAATTTATACTTTGTATCCTCTGTACAATAATAAATAAAAGTTAAACTAAAAAAAGCTGCATTTCAGGAATATTTTAATGTTTAAATTTTTGTGGATATGAAAATATATAGATACTTTTTTGAAAAAAAAAAAAAAGCATAGATATCAAAATGTATTTTTTTCAACTTATATATTCAGTGAAATTTTACAATTCGTGCCAACTTCCATTTTAATACACAAAAAGTATCTCATAAATAAATATTGTCGTATTTTATGCAAATGAATTACTCATGAGACATTTTAAAATTTGATATTTTTTCGTCCTTGTAAAAATTTAAAAATTTAATAATTTAAAACCTTTATATTATTTTATCACCAATTTTTTTAATATAACTGTTTGAACTTGACATCAACACATCTGCCAATTTTCAAATGAATCCATTGAAAATAAAAGGATTTGGTTTTTAATGTCCACTGTTCCCTTAAGAATCAAGAGACTTTTTCAGAGGCCACTCGACTCCCTGAAAAAGAGCCGAATGATAATGTTAAGTCTGTGGGGACTTTATTTTCAAGTATCTCACTCAAATTTTAATTTCTTTACGTGATTTTTTTTTTCATAGGATAGCTAAAGACGATCTAGAACTGGGTTAGTTTTTACTTTTTCAATTTTGGTTTCGTTTTTATTTATTAATTTATTAATTTATTTTTTATTAATATAATTTTTAGAACCGGTAGAAACCGGTCCTGAAATTGAAACTATCACAATATTAAAAAATATATAACAAAAATCGAAAAAATAAAAACCAGCCCGGTTCTAGATAGTCCTCCACTATTCTATGAAAAAAAAAATCATGTAAAAATATTAAAATTTGTGTGAGATATTTGAAAATAACACCCCCATAGACTTAACATTATCTTCCAGGTCTTTTTTCAGCGATTCGAGTGGCCTAATAAGCAAAAGGTAAAAAACTTATTTACCAGTTCTCTCATGAACGGGGCAATAATCGTTCCGAATCTCCCACAAACAGAGGCTGATCCCATACCGATATTTCGAACGACTGTTGGAAACAATTCACTGGAATATATATAAACAATCCCGAATGAAATCGATATGAAGAATTTTCCACTCATAGAAACTGCAACAGCTAGCCACCATGGATCTATAAAAGAAATACAATTGCATTAAGTAAAAATAATACAAGACAAAGAAACACGTGTTAACTAATAAATAAAACAAATTTTGAAGATAAAATTTAGTGAAAATAAATTAAGGGGATCTGGGATTTAAAATAAAATAATTTATTGAGTTAAAATTTTGATTTTTTGTGATATTATTTATATTATTATTTGTAATATTATTTATAATGTTATTTGCAAACAAAATCGCAGGATAAAATATCTCATAATATTAAAAAAAAAAAAAAATATTTAAAAATGATTAAAATGTGGGGTGATTTTTAATCGTTATAACTCAAAATATTATTTGTAGAATTTCAACTCTTTTACGTTTAAATAAACAGAAATATCGAAAAAATATGCGATAAAATTTACAACTTATTTTACTTCGATTTTTACGTAAAAATTGCTGGCAACATTGCTGCCAGAAATTTTTGCAGTAAATTTAACGGATTTTTTTTACAGTATTTATTTAATACTGTTCACCTTGCTTAAAAATATCCCATCTATGTAAACAATAACAACATGATCAAGTTGTGCAATAGCCAACAGTTCTCGCTCATCTTATCACTGGAACTTTTAGCGTCTTCCTCTTCACTTCGTATGCACATTGCACATTATGGTACTTAATTTCGTGTGGCACATTCAACCAGCGACATTTTCCAACTCACTTTTGACATATTTCTAGGGTTAGCACTTCAAGAAATCTGCTGTTCGTTAATCCTGGCTGTTCCGGCTAGTTCTTAGACAGTAGAGATGGGAAATACAGTTATTTTTGGTTAACAGGTTACGATGTTACACACTTGCACAAGTAACAGGTTCCAACAACCTGTTATTTTTATAACATATATCTAATAGTATGCGATCAACAAATGTTTTAATTAGAAGGCCTTTAACAAAATATTTGAAATAATTTTGGGACATAAGTATAGATGCTGTTTTTTGATCAGATGAATCCACACCATTAAAATCAGTTTTTGATTAAAACCTGAATTTTTACAGGACAAAACTAACTTCTACTAAAAGTATTCTACTTTTAATTTCAACCATTTTCATCTTTTCTGACACTAAAAATGCGTTTTCTGTTTATGGTGATTGAAACATCGAAAATTCATAAAATTCTAAGTATATCAAAACTCAGTATGTTTTAGCTGCAGAAAAATACATTTTTACTGTCTTGGGGGCACTAGTCACTCAGCGGCCGAATTCCCCTTGATAATATTAAATCTATAGGGGTATAAAGCATTCTTATATTCAAATTTTTGCTTAAGGAATCAATATTTTTAAGTTCTTTTTACAGTATTCTCTTAAAGAATGTCACTTTGTTTTTTAGCTGTCAAAATATTTCTAAAATTTATCATCAATTTAATATTTTATGTTTCAAAAAATAACGAACAGGATATAAAATTGTAACACTTCATATAAAATTATGCGTAGATTTTAGAAATATTTTGAAAACTTAGAAAAAAAAAAAGACATCCTTTAAGAAGAGAACACTGAAAAAAGAACTCTAAAATATTAATTCTTTAAGGAGATGTTTTAAGTATAAGAATGCATCAAACGCTTATAGATTTAACATTATGGATGGGAAATCGGCCTCTGAGTGATTAGCAGCCTTAATGATTAGAACATGGAAAAAAACTGAATGAAGCTTATAGGATTCAAATATTGTAATTTTTTTTACATTTCTTAACTATTAAAAAAACCTATTTTAGCGTAAATTGGATATTAAATGATGCATAACAAAATCTGAAACATTTTATGTAATTGGAACTATACCACTAAAACTAACGGTTTAGAAATTAGCTTGTGCAAACGATAACAAGAGATGCCCTGCATAAAATTAAACTCAGTTTTAACATAATTTGTAAATAAATAATAATAATAATAATAAAAAAATAATAAAGTTTCTTCCCGACTTCATTGTTGCCATATGTATCAATACATATGCATAGCGAACACCAACAGACCATGAAAATATTATTTAGGCATTTTAAGTATTTTAAAAACAGTTATTTTAACATAAATCGATTTTTTATGATACAGAACAAAATTTAAAACAGTTTTGCAATTGTAACTATACCACTAAAACTAATGTATTTTACATTAGCTTTTGGTAAACGATGAGAAAAAACTTGCTACATAAAAATAAACAGTGCTTCAACAACACAATTTGTTTAAAAAAAAAAAAAAACTGAACCCCGATTTCATTGCAGCCATATTTATCAACGCCTATTCAAAGATATTCAATAGAACCTGAAAATGTTTAATAAAATTATAAACTTTTATAATCAATTATAAACTTTTAATCAAAATCATTGTATCCAAACATATTTTAATTACTTTTTCAAATTACTTTTTCAAATTACAATTGTACTCGTGTAAATAATGCGATCTTTGTTCTTTTTATGAATGTCTTTCTTTGATTTACAATTAAACAAAATCGCAGAAATAAAAATGCTCCTAGCGCTCATTTACTAAAAACACAGTATTGAGAAATTAAATAAATAAATAATATGCCTCCCCCCCCCCCCCCAACAAAAAAAATCTAATGTCATGTAAAAAAAAGAAAGAAAGAAAAAAAAAGAAAAAAAGCCTCTCAAACTCCATGAGCATATTCCCTTTTAAGCATCCAAAATCAAAGGAACCGCCGCTATGACAAAAGTACAACGAAATCAAAATAATCCCCATCCTCCAATTCCCTTTAATCATTCAAATAATAATAAAAAAAAAAAAACCACATGGGCAAAAATGGCTGACGAAACTAACTCTGCCAAAGGAACGAAATCAAAATTAATCCTATCCTTTGATATCGTTTATTAAATAACACCTTTTATATTTTTATTCCAACTAAAACCATCTACTAATATGGTTTTATGCAACATGTTTTATCTGCACAACAAATTAAAACATTTAACTTCACTTTCATATAAGTGTTAAAAACATTCATGTGTTAATTTTTTTTTAATTTTTCTATTGAATAAAAGTAGTTGCAGTATTAGCAGTATTAGAATTAACGCTAATGAATAAATTCGGTTTTTTCAGAACATTTTGACAATCGTAGTTTTTTTTTTTTTTTTTTTTTCCTGGTGAATGGCCAGGTGTTTGTTTGCTAGTGAATTGGACTTTGATCGGGTGTTAGGATACAGCTAAGGTTTACGTATTCTGCAGTGGATAGAGGATGGTGAATGATATTTTCTAGGTATTGATGGGTAATAAGAACGCGGAAGGAAGATTTGTGACTGTATGCAGTTGATCATATGATTTCTTTCGCTTTGCTTAGGCGCGTCATCAGGGCCCGCTTATGAATTAGAAGTAGGGGAAGCCCGGCGTCCAATTGGGGGGCCCCCTATTAATCAACTATTTTTTTAAACTTATTTATTTAATAATCTATTTTTCACATGCTTAGATGATATGAAATTTTGCTATCAAAATTTCGATAAATAACATTTTTAATATTAAACTCAAACGATTTTATGTTTATTATACATATGAAAAAGTATTTTATTAGATACATAATTAAATATAACAAATTAATTTTGTAAGAAACAAATATGAAACTATAATTAAGAATATTTCAACTTCAAAATATCTTTTTATGATTTTCAAATTACAACATAATAAGAAAAACAAAATCCTTATGCAAAAAAATCCATTATTTTTTTTATCATGAATTTTTTTTCATCTAAAATTTAAGTTTGAAAAGTAAATTTTGGGGCCCTTTTAAAAATCAATGGGTAAGCACGGGCTTCACGGGCCTATTCGGTAAACAGGCCCTGCGCGTCATAATAAGCGTTTAAAAAAACTTTTTTTTTTTTTTTCAAAACATATTTTAAGCTCTTTTTATATTAATATCGAAAGCAAATTTTGAAAATTTTATTTTTATTATAATTTTAATATGTATTTCTAAAAAATTGTTCATTCAGCTTTTTTTTTTTTTTTTTTTTTTTTTTTTTTACATATTTTGCAGGCAATGCGTTCCAAATTTAACAGGGACTTTCCGGTAATCTGTTACTAAATAATGCATGGTAAACGAATAACATTGTTATTTATCCTAATACGTTAAATAATGCCCATCTTTATTAGACAGCTAGTTAACCGACGCAAACTCTGTTTTGAACAGTATCGAACACTTCTGCTCTGAAACAAAATAATCTGTTATGAAACTAGAGTCTTTTGAGATGTAACATTTCGATAGCCTTTTATAGATTTTTAATGTTTGTTCCTGTTATTAAGCGTGTTTGTTTTGTCCGTAAAGATGGAAATTCTTTGTCGATATAAAGACATTGAGCCACCCCAAACATTAGATTAACCGTGAATTGATTATTTAGAACACTTTGATTTTAATGGAACTCTGGGATTTAAAACATTTTTTCATAAAAATAAATTTCTATTTTTGGTACTTTCAGCGTTTTCTATTTTCAGTTCTCATTTATTCAAGAAAGCTGTGCTTCGAGAGTGAAAAAAGGTTGAAAACTATTGTTCTCAATCTTACTTACCTGTTGGAAGGAAGTACGAAGCAATACAAGCAATTCCACCAATGACCATACTTCCAGCAAGCAAATTTCTCGAACCCAATGATTGGATTGTACAGATAGCAAGCAAGACGGCCGGAATTTCAACGAGTCCTGACAAAGCAAAATTGATAAAAGGATTGCCAGCGAGTTCATTTGTGTTGATAGAAAGTCCGTAATAAACAAATGCATTCACAAACCTGAAAAATGAACATAAATAATTAGAATAATCTAATCGCATTACAGTCCCACCGAAACTGGTAGATGTCCTGTGCTGGGTTTGAACCCATACCCGGTCGTCGGCCTAACTGTTCGAAGTTTTCCGTGGTTTTCTTCGAACCATGAATTTCCTTGAATAAAAACCGATTAGGTTTCTTAGAAAGACCGCCACGTAGGACACCCCACCTTTTAGAACCTATATCCCTCGTGCTGATAATTGGCCGTCAGAAATACAACTAACTAAACACTTGTCAATTTGTAACTAATACAGGGATCCCACTAGTCCATTTAAAAAAAAAATCAGTAATATTTTTGAAAAAAATTATTGGTAGGTTTCTGCAACAATCACAAGAAAAAGGCCACTCTGTGTGACTATCAACGAAACTTATAAAAAAGATTTTTCTTTGAAAAAAAAAGGGTATTTGAAAAACGGACAGAGTAGGAGCCCTGAAAAATTATATACACTGGCGTGCAAAAATTAAGGCCGAAGCTGATAAATTAAAATCCAAAAAAGACAACAGTAAGGATTGTCTAAATAATTTTGTTCACATAATAATTCAAATAATAGTTCAAATAATTTTGTCGCTTCTGGGAGAGATTATGGTAACAGTATGATTTTGGTCAATGTTGAAAACTTTTGAACGACGATACATTAAAAATATATCGTCCTTATTTTTTTAACGCTTGAAATTATTTTTTGCAGATTTGATTTTGGTGTAAATTACCTGACAGATAACGCTGTTATGATACAATTTTAACCGACTTCCAAAAAGGAGAGGAGGTTATCAATTCAACGCGTATGTATTTTTTTTTTTTTTTTTTTTTTTTTTTTTTTTTTTTTATGTATGTTCACCGATTATTCCGAAACTATTCAACCGATTTCTGTTATTTTTGTTTTAAAGGAAAGACGATGCTCTCGAATTGGTACCATTTCCCTTTCATCGAAATTGGTTCAGTACCTTTTTAGTAATTAGGCAAAAACTAATAAAATTAGTGATTTTTCGCTAATTAAAAATGCTGAATACGTTCGCGTAGTCCAGTGTAGACGGCATGGCCGAGCGGTCTAAGGCGCCCGATTGATGTTCTGTTTCTCGAAAGTGAGCGTGGGTTCGAACCCCACTCCGGACATAATTTACATCCATGTAAAATTTACAATTTTTTTTTCGCATTACAATTTCTATTATTAACCGGCTTCAGAAAAGGAAGAGGAAGTTATCAATTCGACGCGTATGTATTTTTTTAACCGACTTCCAAAAAGGAGAGGAAGTTATCAATTCAACGCGTTTGTATATTTTTTATGTATGTTCGCCGGTTAATCCGAAACTATTCAACCGATTTCTGTTATTTTTGTTTTAGATGAAAGATGATGCTCTCGAATTGGTACCACTTACGTTTCACCAAAATTGTTTCTGTACTTTTTTAGTAATTTGGCAAAAACTAATAAAATTAGTGATTTTTCGCTAATTAAAAGTGTTGAATATGTTCGTTGAATGGAGTGTAGACAGCACGGCCGAGCAGTCTAAGGCGTCAGATTGAAGCTCGGTTTATCGAAAGAGAGCGTGGGTTCGAAAGCCACCTCCGACATAATTTACATCCATGTAAAATTTACATTTTTTTTCGTATTACAATTTTTATTATTAACCGGCTTCAGAAAAGGAAGAGGAAGTTATCAATTCGACGCGTATGTATTTTTTTTCAATGTATGTTCACCGATTACTATGAAACTATCCAACCGATTAATTTGGTTTTTGTGTTAAATAAAAGAGGCTACTCTCGAATTGGTACCACTTCCATTTCATTGAAATTGGTTCAGTACTTTTTTAGTAATTAGGCAAATTTCAATAAAATTGATGATTTTTCACAAATTAAAAATAACATGGACTTTGAATAAGCTCGCCGATTGGAGCGCAATCAGGATGACCCAGCGGTTTAAGGAGCCACATTTAAGCTCTGGTGCTGTAAAGAGATTGTGCGTTCAAACCCCACTTCTGACAAAATTTACATCCATGGATAATTTACAATATTTTTACCGTATTATAATTTTTATTAGCTGACTTCAAAAAATCGTTAACTTTTAACTAAAAAGAGAAAACTAAACTTTTCTACCAAAAATTGAACCGACTTCAAAAACTACTACAAAGTGAAAAATAATTTTTTACATAATAGTAATAAGAAATTAAATTAAGAGCATAGTATTTACCATGCGTATTATTATATTTATGTACATTAATTTGATTTTTTGGAGTCGGTGCCAGCCAAGCGAATTTTAAAAATTAAATTAAGTATCCAATGCAAATCCTAAAAGAATGAAGGCTTGGCTGGCACCGACTCCAAAAAATCAAATTAATGTACATAAATATAATAATACGCATGGTAAATACTATGCTCTTAATGTAATTTCTTATTACTATTATATAAAAAAAATGATTTTTCACTTTGTAGTAGTTTTTGAAGTCGGTTCAATTTTTGGTAGAAAAGTTTATTCTGGAAGTATTAACGTGCATAAGATTGTAGAAAGTTTTGGGATTGCCACATCTGACTAATTTCCTGATCATCTTTTAATGATTTATATGTGAGAATGCACAGAACTCTGTTACTATGATCGCCATATTATTTAATTTCTATTTATTTTATCATTAAAGACTTCATGAGTAACATGAGCAAAATCAGATAGTTCTGATAATATTAGCGAATGAAGAAAAAAGCATGTCTTTCCTGAGATGCATTCCCAAGTATTTATCAACAACTGTGTGGTTTTCATTGATAGTTGCACTGATGACTCTGAGAGTCTTGTCTAAAGTTCAAAAATTTTACTTTATTCTATAATTTTATTCTGTTATTTTATTTTGAGATTTTATTTTTCGCTTTAAATCTAATTTTTATTAAAAACCTGATTTTTTTTATAAAAAGTATCCTATTAATTTTAACAATTGATTTAAGAGTAATTATGTTTAGATATTTGAAAATAACCTGTTTTACTGTTTTTAACGAGACAAAACTTAAATATTGGCAAAAAAAAAAAAAAAAAAAAAAAAAAAAACGTGAATTTTAGATTTTATACGTATTTTTTACTATAAAATGCTTTACCCTGTAGCATAAACTTCTCAAAAAAATAATTAAAATCTCTGAACAACTTTAGTGGGCGCAGCATTTCCCGTAGGGAATTTTGTGTCATAAAACTCCAACCAACCTGAACAACTTTAGAATACTGTACTTACAGTTCAGAATGCTCTTTCTGAAAAAACTACATATTTGGTCTTCTTTCCACATACACACACACACAAACACATACACACACACACAAGAAAAAAAATGTTGGTTATTATGTAGCCATTGAAGAATTTCTGCGTACGTTTCTAGAAAACCAGCCACATTTATTGTCCCATAATTCCTTTGAAAATACCATTTTCCAAATAGTCGTTGTAAATTACATTTTTTTTATTTAATTACAATTTTTTATTACAATCATTTCAATTAATCAATAATACCATAATATATCGTCATGAAGGTGGTAATCTTCAATTTCTAACTTTTTTACATCTATATGCATACATAATTACAAAAAAAAAAAAAAAAAAAAAAAAAAAAAAAAAAAAAAAAGTGATATTACAATGGATTGGAGTGGACAATATTTTTGGCAGATTTTAAAAATTTATCATATGCCATTAAATTTTCTAATAATTTTCATATTGACTTAAACAATTAATAAATAACTATTGCAACTATAAAAGACAAAGTATCTACGCTGATGTAAAGATTCCATGCTATCATAAAAAAAATATATATATTTACAAAATAAGTGGATTTTTAGTCAAAAATATCCATAGCAATTACAACTACATCGATTGCCATTTTAAAAAGGTTAAAAGAACATTTCATTGTTGAGCCAATTTTTGATAGTGTTGTTGTAGAGATAGGCTGCTACTACTTAGTTCTTTTTTTGTGCTAGATACCTTAGATTTTTATGCTGTCGACTCTTGGACTATTTATTGTACAATAATTTACTTTTAAAAATCTCATATACATTTGAGAAAGATGTTTTGAAATGAAAAGTTTAAGCATATTGTATAGCTGCCAACATCTTCCGCTTTTTCGGCACGGAAAAATTTTACAGCAAATTTTACTATTTCAAATCGCCGTAATCTGCTGATTAAATAAGGCAAAAATTTCTGTTAAATTTTTCCGGGTCAAAAAATCAGAAGAGTTGGCAGCTATGATATTGTTACTTTTACCAGTCGGAATAAAGCTTCAATATGAATGAAACTGTCACGATCTAAAATGTAACCTGCGCTATAAAAATCTTACCCTGTAAGACAGTTTAAACTACATATAAATAGAATAAATGAACAACACTTTGCCTACAATTCAGAATATTTAGTCTGCAACAATCATATTTTTAACCCCCCCCCCAAAAAAAAAAGTGATCATACCTTTTAAACACCTTAATCAAGATTTTCTGCCATGCCTTTTTTTTCTATTTAAAAGCTGATTTACCACAAAATTGATATTAATGTTAATTTTTTAAGGTACATAAGAAAAATAAATATAATAATCCCTTAACAGTCGCGAAAGTTATGTTCTCGAAAACATCCGCGAATATCAAAATCGCGAATGTTGAGACTATCTTCCTGTACATATAAGGGGGTTTAGATTCAATTTTTTTAATGGAAAAAAACAATTAATGTTCAAAAAATATCATTAAGAATAGGTGCGTGCTTTAAGTACATTTGAATAGTTATAAAGATATTCTACAAAATTAATTAGCTAGTGTATGGTGGAAAAAAATTTAGTGATGTGCGATTGTTTGACAGTAACAGATCTTACGTTTATGAATTTTCAAGTAAGGAAAAGCTGCGGTCTTCATTTTTATATGAAATTTAAGCTTTCTCACCAGCGAATAATCTCATTCTATTGCCTTTTTTAATAACATTTTTTTCATGCTTTAAAATTTAATCGACAATTTTCTCAAAAAAATATTTCATTTGCATTAAAATTTTTGAAATTGTAGAAAAATTTAAAAAATCTGCATAAAAATTAAAGGAAATTGCTGATCTATATTTTCTCTTAAAATACGCGATAAAGTTCTCGCAACTTAAATCATACAGTACTACAATAGGCTATACAGTAGATAAGTGTTTAGTGTCACGTAGCTCATATAATTGGTAAAAGAAAGCGAGTTTACTTTGTAAAAAAATATTCTTTATAAAACAAAATTCGCGAATAACCAAGTTCAATCTTTGCGAACGTTCCACAATTTTTGTATCGTGAATAATCAAAAGTCGCGAATGTTAAGGGATCACTGTATGCCAGGTTATCGAACAAAAAACAAAAACAAATAGCATTTTTCATAGCTATTATTTTATAAATCATTAAACATATGTGAAAAATTATATAGGATGCCTAAAGAGTTATTTTGAGGACGATGAGGGTGTTAATTTGTGGGCATATAAGCTTGACAACCAGTCCCACATAAGCATGCGAGCGAAAAACCACGGTCAGGGAAATTTTTCAATTTGGCTCCCCCTTCCTCTGGATTTCTGTTTTTGACCGGTGTCACAAAATTTACAAAGTGCAAAAACAGAAACTTCCGCTATTGAATACATAATTTGCGTTCATTTCGGAACTTTAAAAGGTTTAACTTTATTTCATAAATTTCAAACAACTAAAAGATATAATAGAAATTGCACTGCATTTTCGCAAAAGTGGTATGGGACATAGGTGTTTAAATAATGTTTCTATTGTGTGCCCCATCAAAATAAATCCACCTTGATTTTGTACCGTAATTGGACACTAAACAAATGCATAAGAAAGAAACAAATATATTAAGAAAGTTTTTGTAGAAATACAGGGTGTTTATAAAGTCCCGGACCCGTTTTGATGTTTAATAACTCATGAAATAATAAAAATAGATTAAAATTAATTACATAGATGGTTAGATAGACTCAAAAAGTTTCACGACCCTTGTCAACGAACTTCCACGTGTGCCCCCTTTGTCACACGGAGAATATCAAGTCGATAGTCAATTTCACGCCAGATAGCGGCAAGCATGTCGGCATCCACAGAGACTCCTTAATATCCGCTCGAATAAAACATCACATACAAAAGTAACATAGAACAAACACATCAAAAGTAAACATAACATTGCAATAGTTGCCAAAAACAAAAGAGAGAAAAATGCAATTAATAAGCAGGCGATATTTAGAAAAGTACATCTATTTAGACTGGAAAATGAAATTATCTGAAATTAACCACACGCGCAGACGATATTTACAAAAGTAAAGATATTCAAACCTGAAAAGGAAAATATATGAGTCATTCCATCAATAAATGCCATAAGTTTGTTTATATCTTCATTATTTTATGCGTTATTAAACATCAAAATGGGTCCGGGACTTTATAAACACCCTGTACATATTTTTAAGGAGTAACTCACTCCCTGCTCTATTTGATCAGGAAAAAAAATGAACGTATAAAAAATGAGGCAGAATAAGAGCCTCGCCGAAATAAAGCCACTCTTTTTATTAGCCATTATATCCGCATGCTTATATATGATTTCGAAAACATGAAGTGACATACTATTTACTACCAATCCCTGGAAAACAGTAGCATCAATACTATCACAGGCCTTAATGATAGCAGTCTTTAGTTCTGCCACAGACTTGAACTATACGCCACTGGCATTTAAAGCTCTACTGAAGATACCCCACCCATTTTTGGGGGGATGAGAGATTCAGGCCATTTCCATGACATGTCTCCAATTATCCAAATCCCATTTCTAGAAAGATTTTACAATGGTTATGGAGATCTTTTCTTGCTAGAAAATTCAAATTCAGTCACCAATTCTCTCTGCAGTTGACAATAAATGGGATTCTAGCGATTCTTGGTAATTGGTAGCTTCCATGCGGTCTGAGGGAACGCCAGGTTAAGTTTACCCCCATAGCCGAAGCCTCGCAACACTATTAATAAGCCTCCACCGTGCTGTCTTTTGGAGAAAATTCCCTCTCCCTAATACCAGTACACTGTTAAAAATAAATATGTGAATTCCAGGTGAAAGTACCGGCAGCAAAGTAGCCGAACTTTGACCGTTCTGTTAGTAGATTTTCCGTTTGGAAAATAAAAAAAAGGAAAACTTCCGTATGGAAAAGCGGTAACTTTCCGTTACAAAGTTTGATTTTGTAATGATAATAATTCAATTTAAAAGTTAGCGAACCGTACGTTCGTCAAAGAGTTCGAACTTTCCGAGTGGCCATATACATAATTTAAATCACTTTTTAATTATTTATTATTATTTTGCATATTTTATTTCAAGCCGTCCTGAGGATCGAACTCGGGACCTTTGGACAGCGGTATAAGTCCTTACTGATTCAGCCAAAGCTGCTGATGCCATTTTGTACAAAGTATGTCTTTTATGAGTTACTGGGAATATATGTTGTGTTTTTCAAAGATTTCCTTTCAAATATATTCGTTAGAATATTCGTAAGCGGTTTATTTTATTTTATTTTAGACTGATGCATAATACTTATTACTTTTAAAACCAATTTTAATTTTTTAACTAGCTTAAATTAAAAAAAAAATCATTGTTTAAAATCACATTTTTTTTTTGAATGAATGAATGAATGTATGAAAAAAATAAAATTTATTCATTTTTTACAAAAATTAGACAATTTTTCGAAATTATCGCGCGCAATTTATTTATTTTTTGGGAGGCTAATTAGTTAAAAGATTTTTTTAATAAGAAATAAGAAAAAAATAAACAGAAAAAAGTAATTAAAAGGTACTTTTTGTGTTTTCATTATTTTATGGGACTAGTGGGATACGAACCCACAATCTACGCTCCCAGGCGTTTAGTTGTTGTATTTTGTGTCGGCCGATTATCTACGCTATGGGATATAGGCCCTATGGGGAGGGATGCCCTTCGTGGGGGTCTTTCTAGGGGAACCTAACCCGTATTTACGCAAGGTTCGAAGAAAACCACGAAAACTCCGAACGGTTAGGCCGACGGCCGCGATTGGGTTCGAACCCAGCACCTGCCGTCTACCAGTTGAGAGGTCAGACCCTCTCGGCCACTGATGGGGCCCCAAGCGTTTAGTGGCGTGGTGCTTTGGCCACACGGCCACGGAGATCCCCGAGTAACGGAGTGTCTCCGTTTTTTGTTTTTATTTCCATCCTTTTCGTTAGTTTCAGGAAATATCGTGGAGTTTTCAGATTTGTAACGGAAAATGCCCTTTTGGTGCGAAAAAGGAATTTTTCTGTGAAATTCAGAAAAAATATATCCGTGAATTTCAGATTTTTTTTAACAGTGTAGAAAGCAGGGTTGCCTGCCTGAGTCATAAAAACTAATTTTTTTCTCATCCGAAAACATAAAAAGATGACAATGATCCTTCCATGTTTGATTATGTTTATTCGTCCCATTGATTCTGATTTGCTTGTGGATAGCTTTCAACATGGGCTGGTAGGTTGAGGCTTACTAATAGTGTTTGGAGATTTCGACTATGGAGATAAACTTAACCTGACTTTTCACTCGGAATGCTTGTTGGCTACCGATTACCAAAAAACGCTAAAAACCCATTTACTGCCATTTGCAGAGAGAATTGGAAGCCTAAGTTTGATTTTCCAGCAGAACAACGCCCCCATAACCTTTGCAAAATCCTCCTAGGATTTATTTATTTATTATTATTATTTTGGATAACTGGGTGCGTGCCTTGTACCCTCATCTCAATCCTCAAGAAAATGTGTCGGACATCCTCGGGGACCTGTATATGCCATTGGCAGACAGTTTAAGTTTATGGAAGAACTGAAGGCCGACATCATTGAAGCCTGAGATAACATTGATTCTACTGTCTTCTAAAGATTAGTAAGTGGTATCCAACAGTGTATATTTAACGTCATATACAAATATGGCAGAAATATTGGCTATTAACGGTAGTGGCTTCGTTTCGGCGGAACACTTTTCGTCCCCTCTTTTCTTATACATTCATTATTTTTCCTGCCCAGGGGGGCGGGGAAAGAGTTACTCCTTGTAAATATGTATTTGTATATAAACTTTCTTATTATGTACGTTTTGTTCTTATTGGTTTGTTTCCTATCCAATTACGGTACAAAATCAAAGTAGTTTTATTTCGGTAGGACACATTGTAACAGCACAGTATAACGTTTACAACTCTTTTTGATTCAAAGATGGAAATCAAATGCTATCTTGAGACTGTATACCATTGAGACCAATCATATTAAACCAGAGTGATGAAAAACATGTAGCAATCAAATGGAAATTCTTAAAGGAAGGTATCAAATGACTACAAAGTAGAAATCCAAATAATACATTATGAAGATGCGCAATGCAGCAATAAACTTAGTGTATAAAAATTAAATAATTTGCTAATGTTAAACATATAGCTATCCGATTATATATTACTTTAATAATATATAAGATACCCATAATAAGAATTTTACAAATCATAGTGAAATAGAAATAAAAAAGTATACATTCATAATTACTTGCGCTTTTGCATCATAGCAATTTGAATGCTTAAATAGAACCATTAGATAATACTACAAATCAACATCAAAATATGGAATAACTCGTTACATAACAAATTTCAAAATAGGTATAAAAACGAGATTGGTAGTATAAATTCCTCTCCTCATTTTTGCGCCGGGGCGACCATTTTTCTTTGTAGGCGTCTGCAGCCTTATTTATTGCCCCAAATTACATACCTACTGAAGAAAATATCTTTTGAAATGAGCAGATTATGTAGAAAGATGGTACTTTATTAACATTTCTTATACTTTTCCATAAATTTTAAATAATAAAATCTAGTTTATATTTGATTAACCTTGTACATTGGTAATTTAAACTTTTATAAATACAGTCCAATTTTTTTTGATAATCAAATGAAACTTCTCTTACCAAATGAAAAAGATATTTAATGTAATAACCGCCAATCCAGGTGCTGTGAGTAAATTCCAAACATTGAATTTACTGCCACCAGATTTCTTAGTCTGAAAAAAATATGAAATAAAATGCTACTTTAATACTTATAAGATTTTAATTGTGTAACAAATACAAATGTTGAAAAAAATGTTCTAAATTATTTTAAAAATTCATATACAGGGTGTCCCCTCTCAACGGTGGCCAATGGCTAATTTCTAAACCGTTAGTCATAGACATATAGTTCCTATTGCAAAAATGCTTTAAAAATGGTAAAGAATTGTTTTTCAAGCGATTTAGCTCAAAATAAAAAAAATATTAAAAAATTACGAAAATTAACTTTTTATACGGTCCCCCGGTCTTATAAGTGATATTTAGTAAATTTTTCCCACTACTGTAACAAATAATACAAAAAAAGTCCCATTCCTCTGCGATTAAAATTGACCGAGTAATAGCTGTTTAAAGTTGAAGCATCTTTTTTGCAGCAAATTAGGGGTCAGTCACAAATTTACTGGAAATAAAAATAAACGCAAGATATAAAATTTTACATTAAACATTGAGATTAAAATAATATTTACAATATTATTTTTAAATTTATGTTGATGATTACATATTAAAGCAAAATTTGTACTAAAATTATAAGTAAAAAAATAACAGAAAGTTTGTTAATTTAATTTATGAAAAGCAACAGTCACAAATCGTTACAAAATGACATATACCGGGTGATCCAGAAGTTCCGGGAGTTTTCAAATGCTAATAATTAAGAAACTATAAACAATAGAAGTATGCGGTTTTCACAGAAATGCTTAGAAACTTATGGGATTTGTATTTTTGATGAAACAAACAAATTATGTTAGTTACACTTTTTGCCAACAGGTGGCGCTAAAATTGACAGTATTATTTTTATGGTATCATATAGCTCGCTTAAAAGAAAGAATTAGTGTCCAAGAGTTACAAATTTTCATTATGACGCACATAGCTTATAAGTACCGCTGTGAGCCGACGCAAAACAATGTGCACAGTATCCTCAAAGGAGAAAGAAATTCCAGATGAAATTTTAAATTTATCGTGATATTACAAGTGTACTGATTCATTATGATCTGATGATTTCCACCGAGTATTGGCATCGAATTCTACCTCACTTACGATTGCAACAGACATTTGGGATCTCCTGCTTCTATTACGATCTTTCAATTAGACTTTTTCTCAAACCTTTCTTACCATGGCATTTCACATTTCTAATGGCCATCGAATCTTTTTCTATTTTAACTTCCGTATTGTACGATAAGAACACAGCTCGACATGCAAAGAAAGCATGTCTAAACATAGCAGTTACTCATCAAATTTTGTATCCCAAAATTCCCTTTCAATGCAATTTCAACCACTTTAAAAAAAGTGATTGAACATAAACCATTCTTAAAACGAAATCTTATTAATAGCCTACAAAAGATGTTTCGCTATGAACTCATACTCATGTGTCTATAAAGCATATTTTATAGTTACATTCAGTGTTGTACAGCAGCGCCACCTGTTGCTAAAAATTGTAACTATATACATGTAAAAAAAAAAATCATACTAAACAAAATCCCACGTGTTTCTGAGCATATATCTGAAAACCGAACCTTTGTATTGTACATAGTTTCCAAATTATTAACATTTCAAAACTCCCGAAACTTTTGGATCACCCGGTATTTACTAGTCTTTTAGATTACTTAACCTAACAGAATTTGATGTAATCCTATAAAATAAATAAATGGTACACACTTAAAATTGTATCAATATTATACTGTCATTAGATATAAATAAGTGTACAAATTGAACCTCGATCTGATATTTGGAAGTGAGTTAAAATTTGAATAGAAATTTTGAGCGAGGGAAAAAATAAGTACGAACGTTTTAAGCAAAATAAAGGCTTATCAAAATACCACACCTTTTAAAATAAAATTGCGATTTCCCAAAATTTGATTTTCACGATAAAGAGAATTTTAAAACTCACGTTTTCAACTATTTCAACCAACCTAGAAGTTAAATAATAAAAATTAACATTACCGTAAAACTTATACGGTGGTAGCACCTTCAGTTAAATTGCTTTTAAAATATTTCTTGATCTCATTTAAAACCTTTTAGAAATTGGAACTATATGTCTGTGGCAAATGGTTTAGGAATTAGCTATTAGATAGCGTTGAAAATAGACGCCCTTTATAATACTTTAAGCACTTAGTGAACGTTCCCTTAAAGCTCAGTCCAATTCATCCGTATTTAGCTACAGAAAAGTGGTTTAAGTCATGAAATTTAAAGCTTTATAACTCTGTCAATTTTAATGTTATGTGAATGGGACCTTTTTTCTCTCACTTGTTAGAGTAGAGGGAAAAATTTACTTATAGGACCGGGGGACCGTATAAAAAGTTAATTTTCGTAATTTTTAAATAAAATTTTATTTTGAGCTAAATCGCTTGAAAAACAATTCTTTACCTTTTTTAAAGCATTTTTGCAATTGGAACTATATGTCTATGACTAAAGGTTCAGAAATTAGTCATTGGCCACCGTTGAGAGGGGACACCCTGTATATTTATGACAAACAAATCACATTAAACATATATCGATAAAATAATTCTTAAGAGACAGAAGTGATTATTGTTTCAAAATGGCTAAAAAGATGGATACATTTTGACATAAATCTCCCTGATTACGAAATAACAACTGCTGTCATGATTGTTCTGCTGTGGATTGGGTGTAAGTACAAAATTTTCAGCTAATAAATTTTGTATTTGATTGTTTGTTAAAACCTATATACTTCAATAAAGAGATTTTCGGAATCGACAAGACTTCAAATATTAGAAAACTTTACCATACACTATATAGCCAAAGGTGACCGGCCATATTCGATTTTTGACGTTTTATCAAATATCTAGAAAAATACACGAGGAATTATCCTGAAACTCTAAGTGTATAAACTTAATAGTACATGTCATATATTTGTGCAAAGAGTTTTTTCCCGAAACCCAATAGGGGACCGTCAACAAATTGAAAAAGAAAGAATATTATTTGGATAACCCTGCCAAAACTAAATTAGCAAAAGTGTTCAAACTGAAGATTATGATTGAGTAGATTATTGTAATAAACTGTGTTCACTTTATGTGGATAGCATGTGTACTCGTACAGAAATTAAAATTTTTATATAAACAGTCCCAATTTTTGCCAAGTTTTTTGCTTATAATTTGCAGAGTTCTTAATATAGAAAATGTTTTTTTCAGAAAATATGACAAATAACATTGTACATAATATCCAGTAATCAGAATTAAAAAAACAATAAAAATTGTATAAAAAATGATTAGGTTTTCTAATTATTGCTTCACTGAACATGCGTGAATGCAATCAAAATATATTTCGCATAATGTGATTGCAAAATGTATGGAGCAACTTTTATGAAAGTCTCAAAAACATAGCTTTAAAATTCTGAAAATTATCGTCAATAGAATAAACTTAAAATCCGTTGTTTTCAAAATGAAGCAAAAAGATGAGGGGGTGTATCCATATATCATTGATCAGTGTCAATATGGATTACACAATATTGTACACCCAGAAAAAAGTTTTGTTGAATCAACAAAAATTTGTTTGATCCAACAAATCCTTTTATTTAAATATGGGTCAATGGAAATTTTGTTTGAATAAACAAAAAAATATTGTTTATTTATTTATTTTATTTATTTATTTATTTATTTATTTATTTTTGCAATTTTCCGTCCACAATTTTCATCCGAAATACTTAATAACGTAATAATAACTTTATTAATCAGTCTCAATTGAAAAAGATTTATTATTCAAAAATTATATTAATCCTTTATAGCTATATAAGTCAATTAAACAAAATTACATAAGAGAGTAATGGCTACAGCATACCAATTTAAATTTTGCAAAAACAAAAAAAAATTTCTGGAATTACAAATTAAAAATACAAAACTTTAGTAAGACTCAAATAAAATTGATGAAATTTTGTTAAAATTTTATAAAAGTGTTAACAATATATATATATATATATATATATATATATATATATATATATATATATATGTCTGAGCAACAAAACTGATTTTTAACTTTAAATAAAAAAATTCGCTTAAAACAGCCAAAATGTACTCGACAAAACACGTTTTGTAGTTTTAATCAATTCCTTTTCTGGGTGTATGTACTACTATACTTGGATACAACCTTTCGTTTTTTTTCTTCATTTTGGGAACAACGGAATTTCATCTTATTCTATCGACAATAATTTTCAGAATGTTCAAACTTTTTGCGACATTAACAAAAGTTGCTCTATACGTTTAGCTAGCAAATGAATGCTAGAATATGCAAATGAAATTTTTATATCAGTCAAGCATGCGCAGCAAAATATTATTTATAAAACCTGCTCATTTTTCATACAAATTTTATTATTTATTACTTTTGATCGCAAAGTATTGTGTACAATGTTGTTTTTTGTATTTTCTGAAAAGAACATATTTTTATATTAAGAACTCTACAAATTATGAGCAAAAAACTAAGCAAATTTTGAGACTCTTTTTATAAAAACCTAAATTTCTCCTCGAGTGTACATGATAGCCACATAAAAATGAATACAGTTTATTACGATAAGCCGCTTAATTATAGCCTACATTCCGAACGGTTTTGCTAAATTAGTTTTGATAGGGTTATCCAAAAGATTTTTGTTCGTTTTCAATTTGTTGACGGTCTCCTGTGCTGTTTCGAAAAAAAAAATATTATTTGTAATATATGACCTGTACTATTATGCTTACACGTCTGGAGTTTCAGGGTAATTCATCATGTATTTTTCTAGGTATTTGACAAATTGTCTAAAATCGCACGTGACCGGTCACCTTTGTCCATATAGTGTAGTTTGAAGTGCCATGACATTAAAGTATTTTGAAAAATAATGATTTTTGAACATAAAAGTAGTCTCATCACATAGTTTCGTTCCTCACAGTGCGGGGTAACCATATCCCCTATTAGAAACTAAATTTTTCCTGCAAGGGCCTGTAAAAAGGACGATTCTGTTTTCTCTACATTTGTGCTCCAAGTGACCTTTACAATAAAGTGCTTATGTATCCTTTTGATTCTTTGTTTAGACGTTTTTTAACACTTGTCCCTTATTTCCACATCTTGAAGATCTTATGTATTATTTTGGTCGATGCGGAAAACTTCTGGGAGACGTTACATTCGAAAAACCCTCTCGTCCTTAATTTTTGCACACCAGTGTATTTTAATTTAAGAGCTTTTTTTATTGAAAAATATACATTAAAAAATGTTTTATATGCAAAATTTATGATATGTTAGACAATTTAAGAGCTATTGCAAATCTTTTGCTTATAACACAAATAAGTGATTTGCTATTACATTGTTGGAAAAATGTGACATATCTTAAACAGATTCAGTTATGTAAATTTCGATATAAAACCAATTCCTTAGTAAAATTTTACTAAACATTGCCTAAATTTGAAAAGTTAATTAAACTTTCATTAAAAATTTAGATGAATTCATAGTTTTACTCGTTGTTTTAACTAAATTCATGTGTTTTAGATAAAAATTTCATATTTTTCCCAAATGTGTGCGGAAGGTAAGCATTTACATTAAGTTCCTTTCTCTCCAGACCACCAATAACCTCACAGTACTAAATGTAAAAGATTTTGTGCCCTTGAAAATTCCTAGCTTTTGGCGTTCCGTGCGACAATTATGTGGAAAATATCTCGGAAATCACGAAAATCAGGATACAGGCAGCATTATTCGGTACTGAAAATAATTCGCATTCGTCATTTTCCTTTTATTTTTATTTAATTGAAAGACTACATATTTTGCTAGTAATTAACCGGTGCTTTTTTTTAAATTTTTAATATATTAACTTCTTACATATCATCAACAATTCTTTTTTAAATGACTAGGAAGTTCTTCCATTTATGAGTTTTACTCGTCAATTACTACCCACACCCCACGATTTCTAAAAACACACTAATTTGTTCTGCGTTGAGAATATTTCTCAATTAGGGAACATCCAATAATATTATTAGGAACAGTGTGGATCTTTTATTATGGAATTGCTGTTTATTTCCTTTTTGACAAGGGACATTTAGGTACTCAAGGCCGCATCCACCTCTGTCGGATACACACACACACACACATATATATATATATATATATATATATATATATATATATATATATATATATATATATACAGGGTGAGTCATAAATATCGAAACAATAGGCTATCTCCTTAAATATTGCCCCTAGACCCATACTTCCATTTGCAGAAATTCATAAAAAAAGGTGAATTTTTTGATAAGATAAGTTGCAACTCCATGGGGGGGGTCTATTTTAAAAAATACGAAAGTTAAATTTTTATACGACCCCCAGAGAATAAAACTTCCAATTAGAAATTTTTTCCTTATCCATTTCTGAATTGAACAAAAAAAAATTCATTTCGATATCTACGAATCCCCGAAAGATATTAAAACCCAAGATTTTCAAAAATTCGTGACTTACACCACTTAAACAACCTCTGAGCGCAGCGAAATCAGTTCATTTGAAGTACAATTTAGGGATCGACCATAAATTTACGCATTGTTAAATGTCGATCCAAGACAATACTTTAACTTTTAGATATAAAATAAAAGCATATAGGTTTTTGTTTTAAACTTCCTTGAAATATGCTAGAAGTTTGCAATATCTCGACCTTGGCGCCAACCTCGTAACTGGCACGACCCACTGGCCGGACCGTCTTATTAAGCACTTATTAAAAGTGTTATTAAATTAAGTGATATTAATTAAACTCTCATTAAAAGTGTCTTATAAACTTATTGCCGCAGGCAATAAGTTTAAAAAATAGTAATAGCGATAATGACACTTCTATTAACGGAATCATAGGAAATATATTTTAATAAATTACATAGAAATATTTTCAAAAATCTACTTTTTTTACTATTCAGCTTCAAAATTTATGATGGTTTTAAACCTATTTTTACTTTCTTCTATCTTTACAAGAAGAAAGTATTCGATTCATGAAAATTTTGAATTCCGGTTTTCGACGGATTCACACGTTTTAGGGCTCAGAGATACCGAGAAACATGTTTTTACAAAATATCTGTTTATGAGTCACTGCACAACGAAAAAATTTGAAATCGACGTGATAAAAATGATTTTTAAATCAACTGACGCATTTGAACAGTAATTAAAGAGGGTGAGAATGGCAAAACTATATCGAAACTACACAGAATCGAAACTATACAGGACGGAGTTAATCATCTAGAAATTTTTAAAAAGTATTTAAACGTTAGGAGCCCATCTTTTTTAAAAACTAAATGCACTTTTCTGCATCAAATGCGCTTATTTCAGTATTTCTCAATTTTAAACTGACATAAGTCAGTAACCTTTTCATTTACGGTAATAGTCCGGCGAGTTCAGCTGAGAAAATTTACTTTTAAAAATATGATTTGTCTACAAAAAATTGCATCTTTTTTTATATTGCTATTTTAAATACTTTTATTTTTTAAAAAGTATATATTATTTAAAATGCTGAATCAAAATTGAAAATTAAACATTTTCAATTAATAAAAAGAAAAGAATTCCAACGCGACAAATAATATTTTGAGATACAACCATTTTAATTTACTCTAATTTTTTTTGAAAAAAAATTATTAAAAGTCTTATGATGTAATAATGCTTACAAATTATATGGCTAACCATCATAAAACATTCAAAATTCTAAATCTATAAATAAATAAATAAAATAAATGTTTCCTGGACCCATTAAAGCAACATTGTTTCTTCAATTACACGCATTTCCATTTGTGTCTGATCCCTTGAAATCTCACGATTTATTAAAATTGTCATAACTTTCTGAGTTTTGAAGATATCAAGATGAATTTTTTTTTGTTCAGTTCAGGAATGGATAAGGAAAATTTTTCTAATTGGAAGTTTTATCCTCTGGGGATCGTATACAAATTTAATTTTCGTAATTTTTAAAATAGACCCCCCCCCCCCCCCCATGGAATTGCAACTTATCTTATCCAAAAATTCATCTCTTTTTAGGAATTTTTGCAATTGGAAGTATGGTTCTAGGGGCAATATTTAAGGAGATAGCCTATTGTTTCGATATTTATGACTCACCCTCTATATATAATAACATAGATATATGTTTCATGGCAAACAAACTATATTTATGCGAATTTGAGCACGGTCAGACGAACATACAAACGAAATTCATGAATACTTTTGAACAATGTTGGAAAATTGGAAAAATATAGAAATTTAAAATCTATGTATATATTTTTACTTTAGTTCTTTCGATGATTATCCCTCTTAGCAATGTCTTATCTTCCACAGTAAGCTTAACACCATTCACTTTGGCTGCTCTAACTAGCACACGTACAGCCTCTTTTGCTCTTCCGTGGTTTAGGAGCCAACGAGGGGATTCCGGCATGCTTAAAAACAAAAACGAAAAATCATGCATAAAACATAGCTTATAAAATATTTTCCAGAATAATGCAACGAAACTTTGCAATTTCATAAGATTAAAGATCATGTCTGTGTAAATAAGCTATAAAACGCATAACATATTTGAAAATTAATTTAAACAGGAAAGAAAAAAATCATGCTCCAAGCATAGATTATGCAGTACTTTCCAACACATTCAGAGTAATGAAACAAAGCTGCACCATTTAAAAAATTAAAATATTACATCTCATTTGACTACATGGAGATGATTTGAAATTTTTAGCTGCTCTCAAGAATTTCCTCAAATAGGGAGAATGGTATGGGAATACTTTTGTGCAACCCTGTATATTGTAATATTAAGCAACCGACAAAACAAAGTATGATCAAACGAGAAGGAAGCACTGCAGATATGATGACGTGCGAATCGAAGGAATCAGGTTTATTGCCGCTACGTAGCAATTAGGCGGTTAACCGCCCCCATACCAGGTATCTAACCCGTTAAGCTGAGGTAGCTCAGCAGGTAGGTGCCTGGTCATCGGTTAGAAAGAAAAAGGTGTTGAATTTATATAGGAAGAGTAATATGCAAAAAACTAATTAAATTTAAAAGGCATAATGAATTTTAAAATGTGTTCTCTATCAATTATTACCTAAAACCGACTTCTTTTGTTTGTGCCTGTAAATTAATTTTAAAAAATGCTATGAATGCTCTGTTTTAACGTGATCGTAGTGAAAGTCACTGATTTATATCAGTTTCGACACATTTCAAATTGCATAATGCCATTAAAATTCTCCAAACTATTTTCCCCCATATACCATAATATAATAGATTTTTTTAATGCCCTTGTAAATAAACCCTTAATCGTATATATTTCATATTCAATACCAAACATGTTTTGGTGACTCTAAATAAGCTTTATGAATTGCATGAAAATCCGAGTCTATTTACGGAAGTTAGAGCGTGGGAAGGCGGACAGACAAACCGAATACATAGGCACTTTTTAATTTTGTTGGAAAGTGCTAAAAATTACCATCAGCAGTGCGTAAAGTATCTGGATTATTTTGTGCATCTGTGTATACAGTATGTAGAATCGTTCAAATCTCGCAAATAACCAAACTCCAACACTCAGTCATTTTCTCTCCATGTATACTGTTACAAAATTTTCCGTGAAATGATGGAGAACCTACTAGTAATCCATTATCTTAGGTCTTGCGTAAAATTAAAGAGACTAGAAAAACAGAGAAATTATTTGGTAAATCTAGAATAGACTTGTTAATTAACATCGTTAAAAATCACAAGACTCTGTAAATTCATTTTAAGGGGGCTCAGAAGTTGAAAACTTTTCAAAAAATCGATTTTTTTTTATGATCTAGTTTGATTATTCAACTAATTCTTAACTTAATGCAAAAAAACCGCATAAAAATATTTGCATTTTTAACGGAGTTTTAAGCATTTATGTATCAACATTTTCATAGCCGCACCCATACAATTTCAATTTTAAGTCGTGTTTTCTCAAAACTTGATTTTTGACGGCTAACACCAAGATTTAAAAAAAAGTATTTGATGGAATGACTTAATATTTTTTGTGCATGCATATAGCACCATTATCTATAGAATGAATTAATATAGTTTAGATAGTTTAATATTTTGAGTATTTTTAATGAAAAAAAAGTTTTATTGATTAGGATTTTTTTAAATTTTTAAGTTTGAGAGCTTTTTTAATAATGTTTTTTTCGAGTGATTGTTATATCCTTAATTTATTCTATAGAGTAATGTTTCTTGATCATTTTAAAGCAAAAATTAGGTTCTTAAGTCAATTCAACGTTAAGATATCTTGGTGTTGGTGATAGAGCACACAATTTTTTTTTCGAAACTTGTGTTACACAAATTTTGCTATATTTCTTATTATATTACATTGAAGAACTTCATTTTATAATTTTATAAGACTAAAAACACACCTTTAAAATATCACAAAGTTTAAATTAATTACACTGGATACTTCTGTTTTTATATGGACTCGAAGAGAGAGCTCTTTTTACATGTTTTTCCGTATCGATCAACCCCTGAGCCCTCTTAATAATAATAATTTAATTTAGCTTTCAAAACCAGTAAATCACTCAATCTGCAGTGAGCCTGGAAGAATATGAATTTTCCGAGTGATTCTGAAAGTTTATTTGTTTATTTATTCTTTACACAATTTGTTTCTAGCTGTCATGGGATTGTAAATTGAGACCTTTTGACTATGACCCCTTAATAATAATAATTTAATTTTGCTTTCAAAGCCAGTAAATCACTCAATCTGCAGTGAGCCTGGAAGAATATGAATTTTCCGAGTGATTCTGAAAGTTTATTTATTTATTTATTCCTTACACAATTTGTTTCTAGCTGTCATGGGATTGTAAATTGAGACCTTTTGACTATGACCCCTTAATAATAATAATTTAATTTAGCTTTCAAAACCAGTAAATCACTCAATCTGCAGTGAGCCTGGAAGAATATGAATTTTCCGAGTGATTCTGAAAGTTTATTTATTTATTTATTCTTTACACAATTTGTTTCTAGCTGTCATGGGATTGTAAATTGAGACCTTTTGACTATGACCCCTTAATAATAATAATTTAATTTAGCTTTCAAAACCAGTAAATCACTCAATCTGCAGTGAGCCTGGAAGAATATGAATTTTCCGAGTGATTCTGAAAGTTTATTTATTTATTTATTCTATACACAATTTGTTTCTAGCTGTCATGGGATTGTAAATTGAGACCTTTTGACTATGACTCCTTAATAATAATAATTTAATTTAGCTTTCAAAGCCAGTAAATCACTCAATCTGCAGTGAGCCTGAAAGAATATGAATTTTCCGAGTGATTCTGAAAGTTTATTTATTTATTCTTTACACAATTTGTTTCTAGCTGTCATGGGATTGTAAATTGAAACCTTTTGACTATTAGCACTTTTAAAAGAGCATTTTTAAATTGAATTTTGCTCTCAAACGCATTCAATTGTCAGTTTTTTGTTAAATGGAACTACATAATGTGCCATATTTGTCGTTTTTTTAGTAAAGTCAGACTATATTTCAAAATATGTTGTCAAAATGGGCATTTGAGCCGAATTTAGCGTAAGATGATTCTGATAAAACCAGTTCTTATAGAAAAATGAATTTAAAAATTTTTCAAAAGGTGTCAAATAAAGTTAATAAACTGGATTTATCTGTAATCAAATTTTATTTATTTATTTTTTGTTGTTGTTGTTGTTGAAATGAGCACTCTTTGAAATCTACCTTCGCCTATAGGCCAAACCGACAAGGATTTTTACTATTTTTTCTTTTTTTTATGATAAATGTTTTGGTACGGTTTTTGCAGTCTCCAGCAAAGGTTTCAAATTTTTAACTCGCCATTTAACATTTTTAATTTTTCGCGTGGTGAATTAAAATAATTTTTTGATGTTGAAATTAAATATCATGGCTTATGGTATTATTTTTTTTCTTAATTTTTTTTATAAATAAATAAATGTCGTGAATTTAAAATGTTTCGGTTTTAAATTAAAGGTGTGTGTTTTAAATAAAATGAATGGATGAATGGAAAATATTATATTTGGTACTACTTGGTTATCAAGTCGGCCAAAAAACTATCGTCGAACTATGAAATTAAATGGTCAATAATTGATGATCATAAATGTCGCATTAACTTGACATTAAATACGATACACGTGTTTGTTACATCAGAAAGGGATTTTTAATTAATATTTTTATTTGTATTTTTAATAATGTTTTACTAATTTATTTGTTCTTGCATTATTTAAATTAAAATTACATAAATTTGTATAATTTGGGGAAATCGGTCCTCGGAATAATCAGACAATACCTTATATTTTAAAAGAAATTAATGAAATGCAAAAAAAATGCGGCGGGAACATGTTTGGCGATTTATTCCCTACGTCCAGCTAATATAAATATACCGAATTCTTTATTTCTCTACCAGAATCTTCCAATTTGGTAAACGATTCAACAAGTAAATTAAATTATGAATAAAAGTAACTTCTTAAAATGTTTAGCATTACATTTTAGGCCAACCAAACTGGTTGTCAGGGCAACTAGTTACAAATAAAGGTCCATAATGCTTTAAAACGCAAGATAATAGTTACCGATATATTTCATTTGATTCAAGGTTTCTTTGGAGAAACTAACCAAAGTAGCGGAAGAAGCGTGCTAGATCAAATAACATATATATATCTATATCTTTAAAATAGAATTTTATATGTCCGGAGAATTTTCTTCTGTTAAACTAGACTAGGAAAATTTTACGAAATTAACTCTATCGACATCAGTTTCACAGAGTGATTCTTAAATATCTAAAATACAGGCTACCTCCTTAAATATTGCCGAATGGCCCATACTTGGCACCTATTGCAAAGCTTCGTAAAAAAAGGTGTAAATTTTGTGTATGTAATTAGCAACTTAATACGGGGTCTATTATAGAAAAATTTTCAGATGGAAAATTTTCCTTAACTGTTCTTGAATTAAACAAAAACAAACTTCATCTCGATAGTTACAAATATCACAGATATATTAAAATAAAATATCCTCCAAAATTCGTGTCTTATATCACTTGACCCTATCTTTGAGCAACGAATTCTTGACACAATTTCAATGCAAGATAGGGATCGTTCACAAATTAAACTTTAATAAAAATTTATTTAAGATAGTGTCTCTATTTTCAACATAAAATAGCAGCGAGGTATTCAGCTGTAAATACACAAAATTTGAAGTCTCTGACTTATACTGTTTTTGTGTATGGACTTTGTGATAGACGTATAGTCAGAGGACAGAGGTGAATAGGATTTCCTCAGATGAACGAAACCTTAAAAAAGAGCTGTGCAAATATAATGTTATCAACTTTTTTTTTTTAATTTTGGACCCCCTCTCCCCCTTTCAATATCATACGTTATCATCTCTCGAACCCTTCTTACCCCCTCGGTAATGATATCGTTATCAAAGTGTAATTTTATTTTATTTTTAGAATTTAGTTCTTTTGTTTGGAGTAATATATAAAACTGATTAATTTATTTTTCGCATACTTTATTGATTCAAATGAAGAGAAGTCAATAAAGTATTTCTTTTTTGAACTAACATTTAAAAGTATTTTAAAATAGTTGTTTGTTACATAATGCATTCAACAGTAATAAAGTTTTGTTGTATATGCCTCGAATGGAGGAGGGATGTCGGGGGACAGGGAGGGGTAGATAGAAATTCTTATGAACAAAACAAGTAGAGAACATTCTTCGTCTTTTGTTTATTAGTAAACACAAGTTTCATTTTAAATATACTTCAAATATGGGATGCGTATTATGATTATACATGCATACACATATGAAGATGAATAGGAATGTCAAAAGATGGAGCATCCCATATTTTAGAATAAGATAATTTTATAATAATCTTCTAATTTTAATAATAACTTCGTGCTTTCATAAAAATAGATAACAGACTAGAAAAAAAATAGCATACTATTTTGAAACAAAGACCACGTTACAAATAAAAGAAGACAATTTTGATTGGATCAAAAATGATATCGATATCAAAAGGCAAACCCCCTCCCTCTCCAGATAGCTTACGATATCATGTGCAGTCCCTCCTCCCTTCTAAAATGATAATGTCATATATGCACAATCACGTACAATGCATGAAATTTTACTCTTGAGCTAAGTTTATCAATATTTATCTAAATAAAAGAACTTACCAACAAACTGCTATGAGTATCACACATGGGGCAGTAATAGCTAGCTGAATCCAAAAAGAGTCTCTAATTAGCCATGCTATTAATGGGAGAGATATAATTCCCACAGAATAACCTAAACAAACTGCCAAGCCATATATATTGCGGTATTTTGGACTCACGATTTCCATCACTGAAATATAGAATTATTATTAAACTTTAAGAATAGCTCAGTAACATTGAGTACATTTAGAAACGAAAGTATAAAAATAACAAAACTCTGGATTGTCCCAAGTGAGATATGGACATGTAGCGTTCATAACAACTTTTTTTTATATTTTAAATCCTATGGTTATGGCTAAGTATTAGCCGAAAGTACTCAGTTGTTTAAAGACTTTTTAACTGTTTAATAAACTTTTAAGTAATGAAACAATTATTTAATTTTATATTATAATATTAAATTGTATTTTACCATCCTGGATTAGTTTTATATCCTTGATACATTTTAAAGTTCAATTAAAAATAAGTAATTGATGTACAAGGAATATAGTTTGAAAGAAAAAGTTAACCTTGATATAATGTTTTGTTTGGACGAAGAAAAGTAAATTAGTATTTAAATTTTCTCATAGATCTTACCTTTAAAGCTTAAAAAAAGATATACCCCCCCCCCCTCTAAGATAAGAAGATACAGAAGATTTATTTTATACGGGGTGTTTCTAAATAAATATTGGGGATTTGACGCTTGGTAGTATTTATTAAATAAAACTTAAAATTATGATTAATACATAAAATGAAAGAACAACTCAAACAGTTTTACCTACAAGTTTATAGGGGTTCAATATGAGAATTTTTCGTTACACGGTACACATCAAGTTGATAGCTCAGTTCTGTCGCGAATTCGATTAATATTTGTAATTACTTTGGTGTTCACACTCTCATAGTGACTCCATGGTCATAGTTTTATTTTTCGCAAACGATCACGAGAAATGAAAAAGTAGTAGTAGAATTATTCTGGAATAAAGTTTGTGTTAAGTTTTTATCTGAAATGTTTTCAAGCTTCATTTTTTTGTAAGATACTTACGTTATTTTTCACACGTTTAAAGTAAAACGACGATGTTTATATTTTCGGGTAGATTTTATAGCTTCGATTTCGCAATTGTTTGTGATATGTGGCACCCGAACTAATAGGGACGTGTGAAAAGTAACTGTTTTTTATTTGTTAACAGAAGTTGCCATTGAAAATATGGATCCTTTGAAAATCAAAAGAACGCCTCTTAGAGCTGGATTTACGAAATCTTATAATGCTTTAAGTGAAGCTTTAAAGGACGCAACTCCAGATGCTAATTTAATAGAGAATTTAATGTGTCAACTGAAAGATAAAAGCACAAGATTGCGAGCTGTAGATGAAGAAATTTTGAATTTTATGTTGACAGAGAAAGTTATAGAAAAAGATTATTCTAGAGAATTTGAAGCATGCGAGGAGTATACAGAAAAATTTATTGCTATAAAGCAAAAAGTAAAGACATTTTTGGTGAAGCCTATCGAAGAACAACTCCGATCGCAGAATTATACAGATGTTGAAAGAACGCTGTCCCGACCACTTCGCTCACCATAAATAAGTTTACAGCCGTTTGATGGCGATGTAAGATTATGGTTAACCTTTTGGAATTCATTCAGCAAAATTTATGAAGACACCACTTTAGATGACCATTTGAAATTTGTTTATCTTTTACAGGCGATAACGCCGAAATCCAAAGCTGCACAGATAGTTAATAGTTATCCGGTTTCTGCTGATAATTATCCAAAAGTAATTCTACATCTGAAAGAAAGGTTCGGCAGAGAAGATACACTTATTGAGATATATGTTAGAGACCTTCTTCAATTAGTCTTAAATAATAATCGATCATCAAGCAAGAATTTTAATTTATCGTCGTTATATGATAATCTAGAGACAAAACATAGGTCTCTAGAATCCTTAGGTGTCACAGAAGAGAAATATGCCAGCATACTTTTTCCACTTGTAGAATCTTGTCTACCTCATGATATATTAAAAATCTGGGAAAGACAGCGTGAGAAGACTGCTCAGGGTAAGAATCAATTAAATTCTATCCTTGATTTTTTTTTTAAATGAAGTAATTGCGGAAGAGCAGGTTCTTTTGGCTCATTCCAATCTTGGTTTTGAAAACCCAAAGAAATGTAACAAATGTAATAATGAATATAATTCAATGCCAACTGCCACAGATTTATTTATAAATAATAAGTCTAATAAGAATTTAGTTAAAAACGTGAAGACATGAGTATATTTTGTGACAAGTGTCACTTATCAGAAAAATGTTTTAAAGCTAGTTCGCTTTCTTTTGATGAGAAACGTAACTTAATTTTGAAAAAAGGAGCTTGCTTTGTTTGCCTGAAGAAAAACCACATTTCACGCAATTGTAACTCTAAAATTAAATGCACGAATTGTGGTAAAAGACATTTTTTTATATTATGTCAAAATGTTTCTAATGAGGGTGGTAATGTGTCGTTAGAAAGTCATAAACATGAATCTTGGAGTAGAGACACTGTTTTAACTACTCAAGGTTCGGATCCAACTGTGTTACTCCAAACTTTGAGTGTCCGTGTAAAGCACAATGGAAAAGAGAAAATCGTGCGTGGAGTTATTGACACAGGATCCGAACGTTCCTATTTATCACGAGATGTAATTAAATATTTGAATTATAAAAGTATTGGTGAAATTAAATTAATTCACACATTATTTGGTAATGTTGAAACAAGTGAAACAAAGCATAATAAATATAGAATTCACTTAAGTAGCATAGACAATAGTTATAAATGTGATATGCATGTTTTAGATGTTCCTGTTATTTGTTCTAAAATACGAAAAGTGCCAAATGGGCCTTGGTTATCAGAATTAAATAAATGTGGTATTAAAATTTCTGATGTTGAAAATAGTTCATGTGAAACCGAAAATGAAATTAAATTATTGATTGGTTCTGATGTGGCCGGAAAATTACTCACCGGAAATATTAAAGTTTTAGAAAGTGGTCCGGTTGCGGTAAAAACCCATTTGGGATGGACTCTAATGGGAAAAATTTCAAGTATTAAATCAGAAACAAATAAGGCTGCTATGATTATTTCATCACTTTGGAACAATTTTTCCGTTGCTGATTTGTGGAAGCTGGATATTATGGGTATAACGGATCCAGTTGAATACAAAACTAAATCTGAAATTCATGAAGAAACTATGCAGCATTTTAAGAGTAATATAAGAATAGATTCAGAAGGGAGATACGAAGTAGCATTGCCATGGGTGCTAGATAAAGCTTGCTTACCTAACAATAGAGAATTGGCCGAAAAGCGGCTTGCTACAACGAGGAAAAAGTTAATTAATTTAAATAAAATTGAGGTATATAGCGAAGTATTTGATTCGTGGATAAATGCAGGAATAATTGAAAGGGTGATTGATAATAAAGAAACTAAAGTACATTATTTGCCACACAGACCTGTATTTAAAGAATCGAGTGAAACTACTAAAGTTAGACCAGTTTTTGACGCTTCGGCTCATGTTAAAGGTTCCCCTTCTCTCAATGATTGCCTAAATAAGGGATTAAATTTGATTGAAATGATTCCTTCTATATTGCATCGGTTTCGGACACCATCCTGTTGGTGCAGTATCCGATATAGAGAAAGCATTTCTACAAATTGGTATTAGAGTAGAGGATAGAGACTATCTGAGATTTATATGGGAAAATGGCATAATTTATAGACATAAACGTATTGTTTTTGAAATCAATTGTAGCCCCTTTTTATTAGCGGCTACTTTGAGACATCATTTAGAAAGTGCGACTGAAAATCTTGCTTCTACAGTAGAAATTTTGAATGAATCGTTATATGTAGATAATTGCGTTTGCAGTTTCAACACAGTTGAAGAATTAAATAAGTTTATATTTGAATCCCAAACGTTACTATTCTCTGCAAAATTTAATCTCAGGGGATGGTTGTCAAATTATCCCATTCAAATTATTTCTGAAAATTCAACAGCTAATGTAACACCAGTATTAGGTTTAAACTGGGATCTGGAAAACGATACCCTATCTTACAATATCGGTTCTATTGAGGAAAAACAAATTATTCCCACAAAACGAGCTGCACTTTCATTTGCTCAGAAAGTGTTTGATCCTCTTGGATTTACCTCTCCAGTGACTTTGCTCCCTAAACTTATTCTACAAGAATGCTGGAAGTTAAAAATTAAGTGGGATGAATTACTCCCAACTAATTTGGCTAAACAATTTTTAAAACGGGTGCAAGAATTGAAGATGATTTCTGACATTAAATTGCAGCGATGGATGTATTTTGATAATTATGAAAGTAATGATGTAGGCCTTCACATATTTTGTGATGGAAGCAAACATGCGTATGCTACTTGCATTTTTCTAAGAGTAAAGAGAAAAGATAAAATCCTGGTAACTTTCGTACAGTCACGTGCAAGAGTAGCTCCCCTTAAGAACATAAAGATACCCCAGTTGGAGCTTTTAGCATGCTGCATTGGAGCCAGGTTGGGAAGTCGAGTTATATCTGATCTACGAATTCCAAATTTAAAGATATTTTATTGGTATGACTCAACTACAGCTTTAAGCTGGATAAAGAGAGACGAAAGATGGGGAACATTCGTTTGGAATCGCGTAGAAGAAATCAGATCCTTAACTCAAAAGAACCAATGGCGACACATTGCAGGAAAATTTAAACCGGCAGATATCCCTTCCAGAGGTTGTTCGATTGAACAATTTTTACAACTAAGATGGTGGGAGGGACCGGATTGGTTGGCTCAACCTGAATATACTTGGCCTCAAAGTGTTGAAATTCCCGATGAAGAAATTATTAACTCTGAAAAACCGAAAAGTGTCATTTCAGCAATGAACAAGAACACAGAATCTAGTGATTGGTATTATCGACGGTTTTCATCTTTCAAGAAAATTATAAGATTGATCGCCTGGATTTTAATATTCTTAAACAATGTAAGAAATCCTAATTCAAAAGAAGTTACTGAACTTACGTGTTTGGAATTAGAACAAGCCGAAAGAAAATTGATAATTTTGATTCAGAAAGACAGATTCAACGAGAAGAATAATCAGAAGATACGTAGCTTAAGACCAATCCTAGATGAAGATGGTATTATAAGAGCGAAAACGCAAGTTATTTATAGAGAAGATGCTTTCAATTTTAAATACCCTGTTCTTTTGCCTTCTGACCATCCTGTAGTCCACCGCCTGATCTCCTGGAAACACCAAGAGCTTTTGCATTTAGGAGTGGTTCTTATGATGACATCGTTACGAGAAGACTACTGGATCCTAAAAGTTAGGAAAACTACTCCAGCAGTAGTACAGAAATGTGTAGGATGCAGAAGATTTAGCGCCCAAAAGATTCGCCGGAAATTTAACCTATCTACCGCTGCCTGGTGGGAGCGATTGATACAAATGGTGAAACGCATCCTGAGAAAAGTTCTGGTAGAGCTTCGTTATCCTACGAAGAACTGCTCACAGTGCTCTGTGATTGTGAACAAGTTGTGAATGCTAGACCTCTAACATATGTTACTGAAGATGTGAACGATCTAGCACCGTTAACACCATCAATGTTTTTACAGGACATAAGATCTTCAGATGTGAGAGATTTTGATGCAATTGACGCGCAAGAATTAAATAAAAGAGTTAAGTATAGGCAACATGTTCGAGAACACCTACGTAAGCGATTTCGTATTGAATATTTAGGACAATTGCGCCAGCAAAGTTCTTTGCAAAAGAATGTCAAGCAACCGACCGTTGGTGATGTCGTACTCGTAGAGTCTGATAAGAAACGTGCCTATTGGGCTTTAGCCCGAGTGCAAGAACTTATTTCTGGTAAAGATGGCCACCCAAGAGTTGCACGATTAAAAACTGAAAATAGTGAAATTTTTAGAACTGTGCAAAAACTGTACAATTTAGAGATTACAAAAGAACTTTCTAGTGATCCAGTATTAAGAACGAGAAGTGGCAGAATAGTGATTGTCCCAAAACGTTATTAACTCTAAATACTGTTTCAACAAAAAACTTTATTCTTATTTTTTAGTATATTTCATAGTGTTAATTTGAATTTGTAATAATATGTTTAATTTGATTTGAATATTGCAGAAGAACATGTTTATTTACCTGTTTTGAGAAAAGTAATATTGTAAGAATTGTATCTTATCACTGTAATGTAAGTATCACGAGAAATGAAAAAGTAGTAGTAGAATTATTCTGGAATAAAGTTTGCATTAAGTTTTTATCTGAAATGTTTTGAAGCTTCGTTTTTTGTAAGAGATTTAAATTATTTTTCACACGCTTAAAGTAAAACGACGATGTTTATATTTTCGGGTAGAATTTATGACATCGAGATTGCAATTGTTTGCGATAAGTTCTTCCAAAACGTTGATTAGTGTTTGTGGGGTCATTGTTGCAACAGCTGTAATGGTCAATTGGTAGTTGAAGCACATACATGTGATCCTTTATGAACCCCTACAGGTAGAAATCACATGGCGTCAGATCGGGTGAGCGTCTGAACAGAGCTTCTTTGGCAATCAACGTTTGGGAAGAATTATGCTATCGAATTAATGTGTGTCGTGTTACGAAAAGTGCTCACATTGAACACTTGTAAGCATGTAGGTAGAACTGTTGGAGTTGCTCTTTCCCTCATAGCATGCATGGTCACAGTGACGTCACAATGACATGACTGCGAGTCACTGTGGTCACATCCACATCTGTGACCAAATTACCACCACTCAGTGACGTCACATTGTGACTCAGATGTGACTTTCTTAGAAAACTTTAGAAAATTACAAAAATTCTTCAAACCATGTTATTTACTGTAAAAAACATATTTTCTGGCAATTCAAATGAATATTGTGAAATCTCTGTTATATCACTGCATGTAACATGTACGTCATATCACATATGTGAGATAAAACCCCCATCATATGAAACTAAGCACCCAGCAATGAACCCATGAGTGAAACTTCCATTTAAGGAAATTTCATCGTTACACTTACATGCTTCGTTATGAAAAAAATATCGTTGAATAGAAATCCGCGAAAATTCGTGAAATTTGTACAGTAATAATACAAATAAAAATGGAAACATTATAAAACTGTATTTTAATTTGGATAGTAATTTTTGTTATGCAATATAGCCACATAAGAAAAAATTCATTAGAATAATATCTAAAAAACCACATAATAAGGGAAGGAAAACAAAAACTGAATCGCAGAGTTCTATTTCTCTTTTTCTTGTATTTCCAATGAAAAAAAAAAATCGGAATATTATTTTGTGGCCGATTTCTTATGAAAAATACACTGTTCATAAAAACTTTCGCACCTTTTTTAAGTATTCAGAGAATGTACCCTTATAGCATGCATGGTCACAGTGACGTCACTGTGAGTCACTTTGGTCACATCACATCTGTGACCAAAATGCCACCACTCAGTGACGTCACATTGTGACTGAGATGTGACTTTCTTAAAAATCTTTAGAAATTTATAAATACCCTTTAAAACATGTTATTTACTTTAAAAAACATGTTTCTGGCAATTTAACCTCTTCCGTTCCTGAGTACCCAAATGGGTACATCAGTTTTGTCCCATTTTATTAATGATACTCAAATATAAATGAAATTTCGATGTAAGAATAATATGTTTCGAATTCTAAGATTCGAGCTAATGAAAATAAAACAAAAATCTCACTCAGAAGTCAAATGAGAAAAGAAATAATTCAGTAATAATTAAAAATACTGTAATAATCGCCAGTAGCGAAGAGGTTAAATATCGTTGCTTTTGTCACAGTTTCGTCACAATGTTAATGTCAAATTAGTCACAAATGACACATTTTTCACAAATTTGTCACATTGTGACCACTTTGTGAAACGTCACAAAAGAGCTCTAAAACGGCCATAACGACTTCACATTTTAGTCACTGTGACTTCACATCGACGTCACGTGACGTCACATCGACAATCGATGGTCACAAAGTCACAATGTGACTTCACAACGACGTTGCAGTGACGTCACCATGCTTTACGGGTTCATTTTAGGTATCAATTATAATTTTAAGTTTTATGCAATAAATACCACCGTGCGTCTTAAACCCCGATATTCATTTAGCAACACCCAGTATAATGTACTATATTACTTCAATTAACTGTTAAAGTAAAATATATAACTATGATAAAAGATACTAAAACCACTCAAAATATTGGTTAATATAGACATTTAGATTCTTCTTCAGAATACATACTCAAAACACCAGAGAACGATAACAGAGAAAAGCAGTAAAAACCATAGTTTAATTAGGACATCACACTAAGCCGGGCGACTATTTTTAATTTATATGTAGCACCGCAGTCACATTTTACATGTATTTAATGAACATTTTCATGGAATTTACATTCTAAAATTTACTTTTAAAAATAGAGTTAAAAATAGAATATAAAAATAGTTGCAGCATTGGCAGCCATTGTAGCCATTGCAGCAAGGCATTGGCAGCCTTGTTAAATGGCGATACAGCTAGAACAGTCAACTAACCTTCTAGGAAAACACGATTGCTGTTTAATCCTTTTGCGACGGGAGCCTTTTACGAAATTTTTTATGTTTTGTCACCGGTAGAATAAAAATTTAAAAATAGAAACTTGTGCCTTATTGAATCGAGAAAATGCTCCAATTAAGTAAGGCAAATTTCATAGTAATACAGTCGAGTCTCTATATAACGAAATCCACCGTTCCAGTAAAAAATTCGTCTTATAGAAAAATTCGATGTATAGAGAATGATGTTAAAAATCGCATTTAATGTGTAAAATTTGAACAAATATATTTTTTTGATCTTTTGAATTAAGAATTTGAAATGTTTAAAAGTAAATATCAACCTAACATTTTATTTCTTAATTATTTAAGCTGTTTCAAAAAAGAGAACAGACTTTTATTTGAAAGTTTAATAAAAATCAAATGAGGAAGATCTGCATTAATTTCAGACGAAGAAATCTGTAATTTTTTGTTGTTTTGATTTTAAAAGTGTTACGCTCTCAAAAAAATGCTCAAATTTTAGCAAGGGATGAAAAACATTAACATTTTCCTCCATTTGAAGGCCTCTCTTATGTGCCTCTCATTAATTCCTCTCTTACATGTGTATCAATTCAATCGACTCTGTTTTGAGAAGGATGTGTGGGAGGTGGGATGAATTCGTTGGATTTAAAGACCAAGGAGAGAAGTAATATATATATATATATATAAACTCAGCATTGACGATAAATCAAAAATAAGTGATGGAAAATTGATTCCACGTGATTTCGAAGCTTTTTTAAAACTGAATAATTTAAGACCAATTTATGAAAAAATTCGTTATACGGAGATAGATATTTCGCTATATAGAGACTGTTTTTAATGTAATCATGCGAAAAGGGGACCGTTCCTACTAAAAATTCGTTATATAGAGAAATTCGATATATGGAGTTTCTTTATAGAGATACTCCACTGTATTTCACTAGTGGGGTTAAACAAGGATTTTTAAGCCATTTTGCGGCACGCGTACGTGTAGTTCGTCCCCAAGAGGTGGAAACAAAAAAGAAAAATCTTGACACTCATTGAGAGTTATGTTTGTGAGACATGTTCCTTACAGATACATTCTTTAGTAATGTTTATTTTTTATTTCTGCAGTTATTATAGTTGCAATAAACAGTATTTTTTCACTTTTAAAAAAATTATCAGACCCGTCTGGCGTTTTCTCGGTCCATTTGGAGCGATTTTTCGTTTTGGTGTACCTTGCCTTTTTAGGGCATAGAAAATTTGCGCTGATGCTTGTAAATCTAAGGCTTTAGGATATACTCGAAAATTTTAGTAAGACAAAATCAAAGCAAGAGGTTTCTAAATGAATTTCTATTTGTAGAGAAAATAATTTAAAAAAATCTTTCTTTTCAAACCGCTACCAGAACTGAAACTAGTGAGATGTGGATATATCCCAGAACATTCTTCTACCTCATACATTTCAATATATTTCATAAAATGAAAAATAGCATCGTCACCGGTTAGGTAATTTACTCCAAAATCTAATCTGCAACAACTTACTCCAAGTTCTAACTGTATCTGAAATTTGATGCAAATCAGTGTATTAGTATTTGAGATACAAATCATCGCAAAAATCGTAAAAAACTGGGTAGAAGCGCCACCTGTTGTGCTATTTACTCCAAAAACTGAAGAATACTAATTTATATCAGGGACTAACAGAATTTGAAGCTTGAAGAAAATACGTGCATTAGTTCCTAAGATAGAGCTATTGCAATAATCTTGAATAATTCCACATAGCAGCGCCATCTGTTGAGCTATTTACTCCAAAAACTGAAGAACACTAATATGCATAAGGGACTAACAGAATCTAAAATTTTGTGAAAATTCATGTATTAGAACTTGAGATAGAGTTATTGAGATAACAACGCCTCCTGTTGAGTGATCTACTCCAAAAACTGAATATTAATTTATATCAAAGGCTAACTGAATATGAATTTTGATAAAAATCCGTGCATTAGTTCCTGAGATATGGTTATTGTAGAAATCGTAAATAATGCAGCATAGCAGCACTAACTATAAAAGCGATATACACCAAAAACTAATCAGATATATTTTATATCAAGGTAATTCTGTGCATTAGTTTTTGAGATAGAGTGCCCACAAAATTTTTGTCGCATACACACAGACAGACTGACAGACTCACAGACAAACATTTTGTAAAAACGTGTTTTTCGAGTTCTCTTATCCCTAAAACATGTAAATCCGTCGAAAACCGGATTTCGAAAATTTTCACGAATTCAATATTTTTTCTTGTAAAGACAGAAGAAAGTAAAAATAAAGGGAGAACTCTAAATCTTGTTAAGTTGCAAGGAACACCACTCTAGGAAACCAATGCAAGAAAGCAACTCTCCCCTGCCTCTACTATTTAAAACTATTTAAAACTAAATAAAACATTGGAACCTTCATATTTTGACTTAAATATCAAGATTTTTTTTCTGGCACTGTAGACTTTATAACTTGCGCATTATCAAAATCTGTGAAATGGTCGTATTAAAGGGCACGTTTCCAGTTTAACCAATGTAGAGCCGACTTGCAACTTTTGTAAGGAATTTTATACGCAAAATCCTCTAAGGCCAAAGTTTCTAAAGTCAGAAAATTTTGTTTATAGTTTCTAAAAGAATTATCAGTTTATTTATTGAACACATACATCTGACTTGTGCTTGGCATGAAAGCCTGCTTGTAGGTCATCGTCAATATGGAGGGACGAGATAGCACAAGGAAATTTTATAACATGAAGGAAATACAGCTGGGAGATCCAGCCAAAGTGAGTGTGCAATGGAGTTAGCGGGATTCGAACCAACAGCTTCCTACGCTGACAAGCGATTAGCTGCGTGGTATCTTGACCACTCGGCCACTGAGGCCCATAAATTTAGGATTCTAGAACAAAAAAGCAATGTTAACAAGTTGAGTGCCATGGTGGCTTATAATGAAGCCAAAAAAAAACTACAATGCTTTAAGTTATTATTAAGAAAATATAGCCGACCCAGTGGCGTGGTTGGTAGCGGCAGCTGCTGCCACAGCGCGGGTCCCCGGTTCGAATCCGGGTTCGGGCATGGATGGTGTGTTGTCCCTTATAAGTGAAATAAATATATGTAATGGATATCTGTAATAAAAAGTGTTTTGTATTGTCTCTGTTTCTGTGCATTATGGATCAATCGAGGCGACAGCCATTGTAGCTATAGGCCTCCAAGCACTGTAAATTCAAAGTTCAAAGTAAGAAAATGTAATCCTGTAATAAATAAAAATTAATTAAATTTTAAATTAATTTTAAGTAATTATTTAAAACAATATATATATATTGTTAGTTTTATATCATATTTTAGACTGTCATTCATCTGTGAAAAACGCAGTCTTAACGGAAAGTTTAATGTCAATCACCGGTGACTGAAATGGCGCTTAATGTATTAATACAGTAAATCACTAATTATAGGTCATTTCAGTGACCGTTCAAAAGCGGCGTATAACTGAGAAAGACCTACAATCGAAATTGTAATCGCCTAATCTTTTAATAAAATATTTTCATTAACTGTCGTTCCATTCATTCAAATACGTCATAATACAAAGGTATTTATAAATCTTTAAATCTGCTGTTTCCCATTTTAGCGTGTATAGTTTTAATTCAAAGATAATAAGTGATTTTCTTACATACAGTCGAGTCTCTATATAACGAAATCCATCGTTCCAGTAAAAAATTCGTTATATAGAAAAATTTGATGTATAGAGAATGATGTTAAAAATCGTATTTAATATGTAAATTTTGAAAAAAATATTATTTTTGATCTTTTTAATTAAGAATTAGAAACGTTTAAAAGTAAATATTAACCTGACATTTTATTTCTTAATTATTTAAGCTATTTCAAAAAAGGGAACAGACATTTGAAAGCTTAATGAAAATTAAATAAGGAAGACTTTCATTAATTTCAGACAAAGATATCTGTAATTTTTTGTTGTTTTGATTTTAAAACTGTTACGCTCTCAAAAAAGCTCAAATTTTAGCAAGGAATGAAAAATTGTAGTTAACATTTTCCTCCATTTGAAGGCCTCTCTTATGTGCCTGTCATTGATTCCTCTTTTATATGTGTAACAATCCAATTGACTCTGTTTTGAGAAGGATGTGGAAAGGTGTGAAAAATCGTTATATGGAGATAGATATTTCGCTATCAGGGATCTGTTTAGGAAAAATTTGGGTCCGTTAACGGACTCTTCACAATTTTTATTACGGTAAAAACGGACCCTTCACAATTTATATTACGCTAAAAACGGACCCTTCACAATTTTTATTAAGTTAAAAACGGACCCTTCATAATTTTTATTAGGTTAAAAACGGACCCTTCACAAAATATTTTATCTTAAAAATGGACCCTTCATAAATTTTTTCCCCTTAAAAATAAAACCTTTCAATCGCCTTCGCCTTTAGTCAGATAGAAACGCAACGGCGGAAATCGGGTTTTTCTCGTTCACAAAACAGCCAACTAGCACCTGCGCCGAAAAGAGCTTTCGGTGACGTATTGAGCGAGCGCCGATCGCAGCCAATGAGATACAATCTGACAATGAGCGGTACAGTGCAGAGACCAGGCATGCAATTCTTCAGCGGATCCGCGGTTTTCCGCTTTTTTGTCATTTTCCGCGTTTCCGATTTTTTATATCTTCAAGGATCGCGGAAAAAAAGAAATTTCGACAAAAGATCGCGAAAAAAACGCGATTTTCGTCAAAATATCGCGGAAAAGAAATGCGATTTTCGTCGAAAGGTCGCAGGAAAAAACGCTATTTTCGTCAGAAAGTTCCGGGAAAAAAACGCCATTTTCGCCGAAATGTCCCGAAAAAATTATATTTCCGTCAAAATATCGCGAGAAAAACGCGGTTTTCGTCAAAATATCGCAAGAAAAACGCAGATTCCGGCAACATATCGCGATAAAAACGCGGATTCCTTCAAAATATCGCAAAAAACCCTCGATTTTCGTCAAAAGATCGCGAAAAAACAACGGTTTTCGTTGCAGATTGGTTTTTTGGGTGGTGGCATTTTTGGGTTGCAGATAAATTTTGTTTTGCTGCAGATTGATACAAAAAATTCTGCTACTAAGATTGTTTCTTGTTATCTAGTTAAGAATTTGAAAACCAAAAATTATTATTAAAGTAAAAATCTTTTATGTAGATTTTAAAGAACTTAATTAAAAGTTGAAATGAATTATATAATGTTTTTACACACACACACACACACACACACACACACACACACACACACACATATATATATATATATATATATATATATATATATATATATTATGTGTGGTTCATCCAAACGGGAACGTTAATACTAGTTTTGCAAAATTTTGTTTTTCACAATTTTACAAAAACAGGACCCTGTCACTGAAGTCCGAAGGGACCTGAATTTAACGTTATTTTTAAATTCACAAAATTAATAATACATTTTTCACAATTTCACAAAAACAGGACCCTGTCTGAAAAGTCTGGTCAGACCCCTGGCTATATAGAGACTGTTTTTAATGTAATCATGCGAAAAGGGGAACGTTCCTACTAAATATTCGTTATATAGAGAAATTCGATGTATGGAGTTTCGTTATAGAGATACTCGACTGTATTTTCATAGATATTATAATTTTCTACTTACAATATACATAGGGTGTGCTCACGTTAACAGTGACACCAACGGCGATGAAAAACCGAACAATTAGGAACATAGTGAAAGAAGTGGAGAAAGCAGAGATGGCACCAGAACAGATTGTTATGAATCCAGAAATTAAAATCACAGGTTTTCTTCCAATCCTGCACCGAAAAAAAAATCATTAAATATGTCGTAAAAAAAGTTTTATAGGGTTAAAATAAAAAGTTGATTGGTACTTACGTATTAACGCCGAAGTTGCGCTAATGCACCAATAAAGAGCAATCTTGTTGTTCGCACGCGCACGCTGTTATCATTTGGATGCTTTGTTACGTTGTTGTTTGGTGATTTTTGACGCCATTTTTTAGTGCTACGAAAATGCGTATTTGGAATTTTCCAAAAAATAGAACAAGATGCAATTTTATTTTTTCAGGAGTTAACACAGGTGTTAAACCTATATCAGCCCATTTTACACCGAAATCCAATTGACTACTGGTGAATTCCATGAAAATGCAACATGGACATCATTTTTTAAATTTGAATTAAATTAGTATTTTTTTGTTCCAATTGATAGAAAATAAGTCAAATTTCATGAAAATAACAAGATATAATAAGATAATTGAAAAAATAAATTTTTATAGTTAATTATTATCAAGACTAACTTTGAAATCAAAAATCTGCTATTTTTATCTCTAGTTTAATGTCCTTTGAAGCATTTAAATATCACATAGATTTTTGAAACAAATATATCTTTTAAAAAAATGGCTAACAGTATGTTTAAAAACACCAAAATTTTCACATGAAACATTTTAACTATTTTGCTATTGCCCCCAAATTTTATATTAGTCTTCATGTCATGTCTGTCAGAGAAAATGTCGATTTTTTATTTTCAAGAAAATCTACTTGATAAAAATTATTAACACTTTATTTTCTCTTTTTATATGTCAAAAGGAACAGTTCATAAGAAATTGAAAGATAAATTTAAAATTCGAGTGAAATATAAAGCATTACATTTTGTCATGTCTGTCACATTTGTCATGTCTTTCACGCCAGTCATGTCTGTCACAATTAGTTTTTCAAGCAACTTTACCTTAATCTCTTTCCTAGAAATTATTTTTGTAAATTTTTAACTTAGTGTTGATGCCAATAATATTTCTTTACAACTCAACTCAACAAAATGCTTAAATTTAGAATGCATGTAATAGTTACCAGATAATTATGTTGATACCAATTTCTTTGTTTCAGATATATTATCTTTCACAATTATTTTTTCAAACAGTTTTGCTTTAATCTTGTGATTTGAAAGTATTATTATTTAACTTGGAATTGATGGCTATGGTATTTCTTGATGTGAAACGTACACAATCTAAAGTTTTCTACTATTTAAAAGAAAATCTGCCAAATAGAAAATTTCTGGTACAAACTCATTTCAGTGAAAACTATTTGCATATTTATTAGAACAAGATTAAATCTGCTCATTGGCAGAATATTTCTTCTGCTATATATATATATTACAATTGTATATTATTGTTATAGTGACTCAGTCACTGTTTCTTCAGAGCCATATATAGTGATATCTGATTATGGTAATTATGACAATTAGGCTGTTATAATGTTTATCAATTTGATCATTGAAAAAAAATCATGATAAATAATTCAAAGTTAAAAGTCAAAGAGATTGAATTCTAATCTGATGGAGCATCTCTACACTTCAAACAAAATATATGATATTTTCAATAACACAAAACAAATTCCCAACAGTCTGGCATTTTTCAGTGACATCACATGGAAAAGGATGTATTGATGAGACTATTAAGAATCAGTTCCTTGATGCTACTCAAGCTAGAAGTATAAATCCTAGAGCATCATGTAAGTGTGCTGAAGCTGCGAGGAAAATTGGTCCTGGAATCTATTTCTTCATGAATCACAAGAAAAAAATACAAAAAATGAAAGCAAAACTTGATCTGACATGGCAAGTAATCAAAACAATGCCAGAAACAAGAAAGTTGCATTGTTTCCGATCATGTGTACCTGGCATAATATTCTTTTCAATTTCAATACTGGTGCATGCACTGAAAATTATTTCTTGGAAAATGCAACAAAGCAATATAGCCAATGGGTGAATGTGCAATAAGACAATAAGGTTTATCATGGAATAATAACACAAATCGCATCGATACAGCAACAACATAAAATAAAATGCTTAGTACACACTAAAATTAAAAGCATGTTTAAATTTGAACCTGAAGATCATGTTGTCTGGTATGAGAAGAGCCAAATATTAGCAAATGTTTCAACTCCAACACTAGTCACTTCCAAGGGATTTTATAAATTTTAAATATTTTTTATAATTTATTTTGAAATTCTTTTAACATAATATACCGTTATATCATATTGTAATCTCCAAGTTGTGATAAAAGTAAAGAAAGTAATATTTAAGAAAAAAATACTTATACTTCATAGAAAATTGTACACGTGTCATGACTGTCACAAAACTTTGCCATGTATGTCACGCTGATAAATATTTTATAATATTTTTCTATTTACAAATTTTTCAATATTTTTCTTTCTGCTTCACATATCCAAGTCTTATTTTATTTCCTAAAAAACTCTGGTCTTGGTGTGCATGCCAATTAAGAGCAAATGATAATAATATGTGTCTAGTCAAAATCTATGTCTAAATTTTGTCATGTCTGTCACGGCAGATTTTAACCCTCAATTAAATTAAGTTTTTCCTTGAATTAAAATTTTAGTGTTTTTTTATAACATAACATATTTACACCACCCCATGCAATTTTTTAACTATCAATTAATATTTAGTACTTAAAGATGAACAAAAAAGTTCTCTCAGTCATGTCTGTCACAAAATGGAATTCGCCTACTTTGTTTTTAAAGTGTTTTGAATTTTGAAAGTGTTTTGCTTTTAAATAAAGTGTTTTACTTTATGATTTGACGTAAAAATGTTAGGTGTAGATTGGTGGTACTTAAAAACCGCCAAATCTGTAGCTGCGGTGGCGTTAATACGTAAGTACCAGTTGATGTGTAATAATGAGATTTGAATTACAAAAGGCGTTCCACAAAAACTTAGAGTAAAATCTTAAAAAAAGTAAATAGAATATTTACAGCAAAAAGTTCAGCATTCGTTTTCAAAATACCTTCCCTCAGATAATATTCAATTGTTCCATCGTTCGACCCACTTTTCAAAACAAATAGAGAAGCTTTTTTGTGGAAGCTGCTTCAAAGAACCTTGCATTGCTGAAATATCTTCAGAAATTGTATAGAATTTTCTGCTACGAAGCTTCTCTTTCAAAGTTGGAAACAGCCAGAAATTAAATGGTGCCAGAACTGAACTCTAAAGGGGATGTCTGCATGATTTTAATATTACATTTACTAACATACAGCTGAACAGAATGCAGGCGAGTATTATTGCAATTTAATATCCACTGTCCATGAGACTTTCTCGAAATGTGTTCTCACAAAAACAGACACAAAATGTTCACTATTCACAATAGTTCTTGGAAATACAGCATGCTTAACAATTACACATTTATAATCAAAGCAAATAATTATCATAATCTTTCCAGCAGATTTAGTTTGTCAGGTTTTTTTCGGAAGCGGAAAATCAGTATGTTTCCATACGCTTGTTATGGACTTCGTAAGGGGATCAAAACAATGAACCCATGTTTCATCACCAATAATTACACGCTTTAAGAAATTTTGATTAATTTTAAGTATTTATTTTCTCATAACATTGGTGAATTCTCGTTTGTATTAGTTCTTTAGTAAGGTTATCAGAGACTCATCTGTAACAAACATGGAGAATCTGTAAATTGATGCGTAGAATGCAAAATATCAACGTTTTCGAAATGTTAGTTGATGCCGCTGTTTCTTTACATGTTATTCACCGATTTTCTTGCAAGATTGCCCGCACAGTGTTAATATTATTATCATTCACAAAACTTAAGCCAGGCTTAAGAGCCAGTACTGGAAACAAACTTTCTCTTTTGAAATCGCCATGCCATCTAAAAATGGGAAACTCACTAAAATATTTGTCTTTGAAAGCTTCTTTCATTAACTTAACTGTTTTCCTCAAGGGACCGCAAAATTTTATGGCACAACTCATTTCGTTTTAATATTCTTTATCACTCATCTTCATTTCTGCAGGGAAAATAAAAGCAATTTTTTAAACAAGCACTAAACTAGGAAAATAAAATCGTCTACTTTGTTCAAAATATTTATAAACATACAGTTAACAGTTTGAAAAAGTAGTCAGCAATTTCATTTTTTAGTTTCGAAGTGTTGCCACTACTTAGAAATACAAATCTCTGTTTTTAAAGATTGCCCTTTGAACGATGTTGTTATGTGCAGATACTTCATTTTTATTGATTGAATATTTCTTTAGGCGACATAATAACTGGAAATTTATCTGTATGTTCCTGCGTGCTGATTTAAATTCTCAGGAATGTGCGATACTATTACTTTCGAAAAACAAAATTTACCTTATTTAATGACAGAAACTTTATATCAAAAGAACACGAAAATACACTTTCGGGATTTGTGGCATTAAACTATTTTCGGGCGAAGACATTTAAGATCCCTACCGGAAAAAAAATTACGCAATTGTATTGCGTCAGTTACAAACGACAGCTTGTTATTTTCGAGCAAAAACAAGTGTTTTAAAAAGAACTGGATAATTTAAAAATTCAATAATAAATAAATAGCTGCAGCTATTGAAATTACTCAATGATATGGGAAGTCAGAATCTATGTATACATTACGCTAATATATGTGGCAGAAAAATCGCGGTTATTTGTTAATTGTTTAATTGCAACGCCCAAATGAAACGGATCTAGGATCTCTAAATTGAGTTTATTTACATTTTGTTCTTTTGCTGCAGTTATGAAGATTCAAAGTATCGTTATTTTTGTTTTGTTTTTTTATTCTATTGGCTTAAAAAATAAATAAAAACCATGAAATTTAAACGTTTTAGCTTCAAATTACAATTATGTTATTATAAATTAAATGAGTGAAAGGATTATATTTTTAAATATATTTTAAATGAAATTAATGAAAAAAAATGCCACGTGTACAATATTTGGCGAGCGCCAAGTTAGCATAAAAAACCGAGCGCTTGATTTATCGGTACAGATATCATATACGCACCACATTGGTGCGATTTTTTTTTCTGATGCCAATTTGGCGAAAACTTCGTTTTCAATACCAATTACATATATTGTTAACTCTTTTCAATTATTTTAAATAGGAAATAATAATAATAAAAAAAGTTTAATTAATAATTATAGAATAAAACAATTTATATTATTTTTTAAAAAGAAAATAAAGGTAAATAAATAGTTTATTAAAGAATAAATAAACAACTGCCAGGTTATCATGTGAGGCATATATTTGCCATTTTGTTCCAACCACGCCAATGTGGTGCGTATATGAAATATGCGCCTAATTCTCTAGCAGAATCTTCTAATTTGGAAAAAAAAATGAGCAATTAAAATAAATTATGAATAAAATCAGTATGATTTAATGCTAAGTATGCATTTAAAGGGAGACCAAACTGGTTGACAAGGGCGGCTATTTTGTTATAATGCTTCTTCTTAAATTACAAAGATCACCAATAGATGCCAAAAGCATTGTATCGAATTGTAAACTTCGAAAAGTGTTGTAGTTTTAAGTGGTTAAAAAATACTTTTTGGTATTTCAGCAGTTAGCCCTCTGACAGTTTTGCAAAAGGGTTAATGTTGATTTCACTGCATTTTCTTTAAATACTAAAAAAATATATTTCTTCAATATAATATCTAAAAAAAAATTAATTGCAAATACCAATGTACACTGTAAAAAAAAATTCAAGAGGTTACTAAAATTTTTTTAGTAATTTTGTATTTCACATATTTTTTTAGTAACTATTACATACTTTTTTTTGCAAGTGAAACAAACATTTCTTTTGTAAACTGAACATTTTTTTTTTTTTTTTGTATAACTAACTTAAAACTTTTTAGTATGAGCCACCAAGCAAATTTTAATAATAGCTCCAAAAAAATTTTTAATAACCAGTACGTATGCCCGAAGGGCAGGATTTACTTCGAGCTGCATCCAGTGGGTAAAAAGAGAGACTTCTGAAGAGGAAGATTTTCAGCTAAACCGCAATAAATGGCAGCACCAAACATTGCTACCTGCCCAACAGGATTTTCATAATCCCTTTATTTAACGAGCACTTATTCTGCATACATTCGGTGCGTATTTGGTGGTGTCCAGCCTCGAACCCGGGACCTTTCAGCCTGGATGTCGATGCTATGACCACTAGGCTATCACGGCCACACCAAATGAATTTTAGTAATAGCTATTAAAAATATAAAACTATTAACTCTGTTCGTTGCTAGCTTTTTTCTAGTAATTCTTACAGATTTTCTTGTAACCGAGTAAGATTACTAAAAATTTTTTAGTAATTGCATGGATCACTAAAATTTTTTTAGTAGATCGACCCTTTTTTTTACAATGTAACATTTTAGAATATTTTTCATTGTTCAGTGTATTAAAAATCATTTAAATGGATAGGATTATATTGCTTTAAATATTGCTTATATTGCAGTGAAACCAGGATCTTAGTAAGCATACTCACACGGGCTTGTCAGTGAGAGGATTTTAGACAGAATGACGAGTACACACTGGATGAACTTCGATACATCTTTATATGTTAGTTTGCGATTCCTCAACGCAATCGGTATCTGGTATTTGGAATGAAAATTCCAAAGTGTAACAAAGAAATTCTCGACCTCGCACATTACTACATAAAAATAAAAGGGGGAAATTGCAACGTAGAAAATGAGGTGCGTTTGTACTATAACAAAGTTTTCAAAATATTCAGATCTTGGTGTAATAGTATACAGTATATTGGATAAAGTATAGTGGCCGAAATCTTTTGTATTTCCTTGTAAAGACATATGCTTTCTATTATGCAGGAAGGGATTTATAATAAACCTCAGCAACGCATATAAATGTCATAAAATGTGAAATACACTGTAAAAAAAATTCTGTAGAGGTACTAAATTTTTTCTAGGAAACTGGGATTCCTAGAACTTTTCCTGTAACAGTAACAGCAAATATTCTAGTTTTAGAATCAGTTGCATGGATTTTTCCTGTTATCGTTACATGAAAAGTTCTTGGAATCCCAGTTTCCTAGAAAATGTTTAGTACCTTTACAGAATTTTTTTTACATTGTAGTTTGATAGCATTAAAAGGCGCTCCAAATAGTGTTTCCCCTAAGCCATTGTGTAATAGTATACTTTTGTGTGGTCCTGTAAATTAATAAGAAATATTCTTTGCTCCACAGACTGTGCAGAATGTATTTTTTAGTCTATACTTCATAGATGCACATAAATTCTATTATGTTCGAAAGAGTACAACATCATTAAAATTAACTTGAAAATGTTTTTTCCCATTGATCGTAATGTAACGGAATGCTTTTGGTTGACCCCGTAATTAAACTATATATATCCGACTTTCATAAAATTTGAAATGACTTGACAAGTTTATGCAACAATTTTTTAATTTAAAATTTCAAACGATTCGGTTGATTAGTTTTTGCTCTGTTATACGCGGACAGATGGACAGATAAACAGATGGACGGATGGACGGTCAGACTGAACGACGTCTATAGGTACTATGTATTTATATAATCACGAACGTACCTAATAAATATAAAAACCGTCAACATTTACCAGTTACTGAATCATTAAAACTGTATGTTGCATTATTATATTACAATAGTATTAAAACTGTATTATGGCAACTAAAATTTTATCTGTAATTCTAGTTGTTGCTGCATAAAAAGTTCTAGGAATTCAATTTACCTAAAAAATATTTAGTAACCTTAAACTATTTTTGATTCACAGTACAAATCTTTATCTGTTACATGAATTTTTGCTGTTTTCTAGGCGAATTGCCGGGAATACAATTCGCCTAGAAAATGTTTAGTAACTTTACAATATTTTTAGAGCGTACCGTAAAAAAAAAAAAAAAAAAAAAAATGCAGAGTTACTAAGATTTTTCTAGTAAATTTGTATTCTAAGAACTTTTCATGCAACGGTAACAGCAAAAACTCACGTAACCTTCCTCGGTTACGTGGAATTTTGCTGTTATCATTATATGATAAGTTCTTGGAATACAAATCTACTAGAAAAATGTTAGTAACTTTACAGATTTTTTTACAGTTCAGCTATAAGGTATTGTTTCACTTTTCCTTTGTAAAATAATATTACAATCCTTTGTACAATGATAACGCTCTATAGAGGTATATCATTGTGCTTGTCAGCAGAGTGTATAATAGAAATTTCGCTATTCAGCGAATCCAAATTCATGCCAGAAAATCTTAATGATAAATTTCGCTTTATATAAGGACGTAAAGTTTGGCATTAAATGTAGCAAAGATTACTATTTTAAATATCTGATATGATTTCGGAATGGCTAAATACAAAAATCCACTAAATTAGGAACATTGATGAAGCAAAAATGATACCAAGGACATTACAGGGTTAAAAAAATGCACCAGTCGGTAACAAATGGTCTGAATTTTTCTCTAATGTCATCATTCCGTTGTTAAAAATTTAGTACTTTTGCTGTTGTACTGCAGTCACTTACATATAAGGTAAAGTCTTAAGGGGGTCCGGTACACATTTAAAAATATATATATTTTTTTTATTGGGCAAAAAAAAAAAAAAAAAAAAAAAAAAAAAAAAAAAAAAAAAAAAAAAAAAAAATTCGTGATGGTTAATCATATTATTTGTAAACAAAATCGCATGATAAAATTTCTGATAATCTTTTTTCTTTTTTTAATTTGAATTACAAATTTATTTTAAAAAGTGGGGTAATTTAAAATAATTATAACTCAAAATATTATGTGTAGACTTTCAGTTTACTGTTCATTTAAATAAACAGAAATATCTAAGTTTTAATTTTGATTCTGCATTTTCAAAAACATTAATTTCTAAAATTTAAAAATATTTAAAGTAAAGATTCGAAATTTTTGAAAAAAAATGAACTTTCTATTTAAAAAATCCTATTTTCAAAAGTATATATATATATATTTTTTTTAATTTTCTGAATCAAAATTAAATTAAAATAATCAAAAAAGACATGTTTCAATTTTGAAGCATTTATCTTCAGTGGTTCTTGAGTCATAACAACTTAAATTCGAAAAAGTGTGATAAAACCCATCATGAAGAAAAACGAATTTTTCACAACAAGTCATTTCCATGGCAACCATTGCTTAAAAAATAGATTTTGAAAACAAACCAAAACGAAAAAATTAATATTTAAGCATCTAATTGAAATAGAAACGTAATTTAAGCGTCATTTTAAGCATTAAAAAAATTAATGCAATAAAAGTTTTTTTACAAAATTTAAAGATTTTTGTGTCCCGAACACAATTTCAGAAAGAATCACATTTTGAGCACCTTATCGCCAGAACAACGATTGGCGCGAAGATGAAATCAATGCTACGCACCCATTCTTGTTTGTGACGTCAAACGCCTAGCGAATAGTAACCCTTCCTTCTGCAAAGAGATCGCGCTTATTGTTCATTTGTTTTTTTTTTTTTTTTCGTAAATGTTATCAAGCAAAGACTACAATATGAGAAAAATGTTATTCACAGTTGTTTACGATTAAAACATAGCTTAAAACAAAGAGCTTTTTCAGATTAAAATGCTTTAAATTTCACAAAACATCTGAACATAGGTTTTTTTTTTTTTTTTCCTCAATTCAAAAATATTATTTCCTTAACTCTCTATGTTCGAAGAAATTGAGAAGTTAATTAAAAACAGTAGTAAAGATTCTCTTGTAATAAATATAATTCTACTAATCATATGTTTTATGACACATTTGAACTTAGTTTATTTTGTGTTTGGCCATGCAGCTTGCTGAACGTTCTCACTTTCGCCAACTCGCCAAGGCTGGTGCTCAAAACGTGATTCTTTCTAAAAATGCGCCCCGGACCCCTTAAAATATACATAGCATTATTGATCATTTAGAGAGTTATTAAAAAAAATTCTACTTACCAGTCAGACACGTGACCAAAAATGAGAAGAGAAAATAAAAATCCAGCCATGAATACTGACTTCGTCAGTGAAACCAGCCATTTTCGATCACACACCAAGTCAAACTGAAAACAATTTTGACTCATGACTAATTTACATGAGCAGTAGAACAGCAAAAATAATTACAATTATCCTTCAAATAAGACAATAATTGAATAAAAAACAACAATTGAATAAAACAATAATTGAACAATAATTGAAAATAAAACAACAAATTAATCAAACAATAATCGAACAATATTTGAAAATAAAACAATAATTGAATCAAGCATCAACAATTGAATAAAACAATAATTGAATCAAACATCAACAAATGAATAAAACAATAATCGAAAATAAAACAATAATTGAATCAAACATCAACAATTGAATAAAACAATAATTAAATCAAACATCAACAATTGAATAAAACAATGATTGAATCAAACAGCAACAGTTGAATAAAACAATAATTGAAAATAAAACAATAATTGAATCAAACATCAACTATTGAATAAAACAATAATTGAACAATAATTGAAAATAAATCAGTAATTGAATCACACATCAACAATTAAATAAAACAAAAATTGAACAATAATTGAAAATGAAACAATAACTGAATTAAACATCAACAATTGAATAAAGCTATAATAGAACAATAATTGAGGTGGCTGGTAAAAGGAACTGTGTTACAAATTTAAAATTTCAATAAAGAAGAAAAAACTCTTACTGAACTGGAATTTGAGTTCTTTTTCCGATTTTAATTGCATTCCACATTTCTCCTCATGCTGAGATTTCGACAAGTAATAAACTAGACAAACAAACTAGTGGCAATCAAAAAATTTCCTTTATCTCATAAATATTAATACTTCCTAAAAAATGCCACATAGTAGCGTTACCGGTTAAGTTTTTTACCACCAAAATCTAGTCAGAAACATCTTATGTCAAAATCTAACTTAATCTGAAGTTGAATGGAAATCTGTGTATTAGTTTTCCAGATATAACCATTTCGAAAATCGTAAAAAAAGATGGATAGATACGCCACTTATTTAGAGATTTATTTCAAAAGCTAATCGTCCTCAGCTATCCTATGCGAAAATATATTAAAATTTGAGCGAGATATTTGAAAAGAACGCCCCTATAGACTTTACATTATCATCCGGGTCTTTTTCAGTCAGTAGTGTTGCATTTATGTGGCATTTACTATGTATATTGAGGGGCTTAAAAATGGGAATCGAACAGGCAGAAAAGTTGCCGTTTATTTCATGATTTATTTTACAAAATTTCCATTTGTAATTTTTCGTTATTAAATGATATTTCATTTAAGGATATCTTCCACCTCGCGGTTTAAATTAAATCTGAAAAAGAAATAAAAAAAAATATTTTATGATTTTGATTTTATGTTATAATGTTAAAAAAAAAGAAAAAAGAAAAAAGAAAAAAAAGAAAAGAACAATCTGTGAAAAAATGGAAATCGTACAGGCAGCAAAGTTGCTGTTTATTTTATGATTTTTTTTTTTACAAAATTTCCATTTGTAATTTTTCGTTAACATGAAATGAAATTCCATACATGTATTACCTGACTGAGAACAGTTGAGTTATAAATAGTGGTATCGTATTCCCATGATTCACAAGGAATGGTATCATTTCGACTGGAGTTCGCCGGATAAAGCTGTGGATGCGTGAAGTTTACATCAGCGTACCTAGAAATAATACAAAATGAAACTGTGTTACACATAGGTTATGCCAATTTTAATAAAGCATTTTTAGGTGCGTTCGTAATTATGTAAATACGTAGCACCTATTGTTGTCGTTCAGCCCGTCCATCCGTCCGTCCGCATATAACAACGCAAAAAACTACCCAACCGAATTGTTTTAAATTTAAAATACATAATTATTACATAATTTTGTCGAGTCATTTCAAATTTTATGAAAATCGGATGGATAGATCAATTACATGGACAATCAAAAGGATTCCGTTACATTACGGTCAATGGGGAAAAAAGGTTCAAATGCATTTTAATCTTTTGAAATTTTAAATACATAATTATTACATAATTTTATCGAGTTATTTTAAATTTTATCAAAATCGGATGCATAATTCAATTACAGGGACAATCAAAGGTATTCCGTTACATTACGGTTACAGAGGAAAAAAGTTTCAAATGCGTTTTAATGGTGTTACACTCATTCGAACGTAATAAAATTTACATACACCTATAAAGTATGTATTATAATATACATTTTGCATAATCTGTGGTGCAAATAATATTTGTTATTGATTTACAAGGCCACACAAAAGTATTCCATTCCATAATGGTATAGAGAGAACATTGTTTGGTGCTCATTTTAATTGTAATTATTTACAATTTTATGAGATTGATATATGAAAGTGATATTTTTAAAACTTTGTTATCGTACGAACGCACCTTATTTGCTACGCGTCACGTGCAATTTCCAACTTGTTTTTTATGTATACTGTCGGCTCTCATTAATTCAAAATCGGATAAATCAAATCTTTGCTTAATTCGAATTAAACACGCAGTCCCGAAATTATCAATAGTAGAATAACATAAAAATGTTCATTTATTCCAACCCATTTTCTCTTGACTTCGTTTAATTCGAACTAACGTGATTCCGATTCTTATTTTTCCTTACTTTCTCCCGGGCTTCAGATTCTTGAAATATCTTTCTTTCTCTCGTTTTTGCCAGAATTGATATCTTAACAAGTATACACTGTTAAAACTAATGGTGACACATTGCACCTTTTAGGGGTGAAAGGCTTGTCTCACTGGTGACAACCCTAAAGGAGTCAGAATGACACCTTTAATTAGGGTGAAAAGATGGCACCCTTAATCCAGAGTGTCCAATAAAAAAATTTTTAAAAAATTACAAACCGACTTTTGGCCGTCGAAGGATTCGAACTCACAACATCTGATTACAAGCTCAGCATTCAAATCGCTCGGCCATCGAGCTCACCTTCATTCACTCATAGCCATAGATTTTACTTGCCGTCACAGAAAGCAGAAAGACACACGTCACAGCGCATGCGCATGGTTCCAGTCACCCGATGAGGTACCACATTTCTGCCAATACGAAGTGTTTAGCACCTTATTTAGCTCCAATCACACAGTAAGAGACCTGTCGGCACTGCAACCACATATCCAAGCCCCTATGGCACCCTAGGGTTCCAAATGGCACCGGTTTGTCACCTTCACTTTTAACAGTGTACATATAGTCTCATGCACTTGATATCCGCTGTTTTTTAATGCTCCGTCTGTACATCAATGAAAATTCCATCCCATTTTCGTTTGTGTTTATTCCTAATCCCTGAATCCTTTTTAGGGACAAGCAATTGTGTTTGTGTAATTCTGTATTCCCACCGCAAATTTGGAAAAAATCTATATTTAAGTAAGGAAAAGCAATTTCATGACCTTTTTTTCCCCCACCAAAGTTAGAGAAGCAAAACTTTATAAAAATTTTCCGGTGCAAATCTACATTAATCGTAGATGGAATATAGTATATCCCATTGCCCTTCAAGGGACTAATTAGCTTATTATTTTCATCTTTAATTTAATATTAAGTACTATGCTAATGATAACAGCCGAAATATATTTAAAAAATATTACAACGTTAATATCTTTGTAATAGTACCCCTTTAAACATTTTTACCTCTCATACTTTCCATAATTCGAACTCTGGATAATTCGAACGTTTCTTGTTGTCCCGACGAGTTCGAATTAACGAGAGCCGACTGTATATATATAATGGAGTCCGGGTTACATTGTAAATTAATTTTTATTTATTGATTTAAAATTTTGAATTTTTTTGTGTTGGTTAACCATACTATTTGTAAAGAAAATCGAATGATAAAATTTCTGGAAAAAAATATATTTAAAATTTATTAAAAAAGTGAGGTAATTTAAAATTGTTATAACTCGAAATATTGTATGCAGAATTTCATGTTGTTTTCAGTTTAATAAACAGAAATATATAATCTTTAATTTTGATTCCGCCTTTTTAAAAATACCAATTTAAATAAAAATTTAAAATATTTAAATTTAAAAATCTTTAAAAAGTGATCTTACTTAAAAAAAAACCATATTGTCAAAAGTAAATACTTTTTTTAAATTTGCTGAATCAAAAAAATATTCAAATATTCATGAATCAAAGTAAAATATTCGAGAAAGACATGTTCCAATTTTGAACCATTTTTCTACAATGATTCTTGAGTTATAACACTTTAAATGGGAGAAATGGTGAAAAACTTAAACATGAAGAAAAATGTATTTTCACAAAAAGTCCATGAACGCAACATTCACAACCATTGCTTGAAAGCTAGATTTTGGAAACAAGCAAAACAACAACAACAACAACAAAATAATAATAATATTTCCTGTTTTAATTAAGATTGAAACATGCACATTTAAACAGCATTTTAAGCAGAGAAAAAAACAGACATTTTCATTGGAATAAAATGTGTTCAGAAATTTTGTAGATTTTTGTATTCTTGACCCCTTTAATAAAGCAGTGTTTTAATTCTACTTCTGGCCCAAACTTTTGGATGAACTACATTTAATAATTATTTCTTTAAAACAAAAACCGTTACTACTTGTTTATCCCATCGACCAAAAAACTATCGCCAAATTATAAGATTAAATGTCAATAATAGATGACCATGAATGTCACATTCAAAAATATTAAATAGGATACACGTTTTTAAAACGTGATTAAAGGATTTTTATTCCGACTTTTTATTTGTATTTTTATTAATACTCTACTATTTATTTATTTTTTTTTTGTTATTTAAAACAAAAATTATGTCAATATGTATAATTTGGCCCTTAGTTTGGCGATTTGTATAATTTGGCGAAATTGGTCATGGAATAACCAAGTAGTACTGCATAACCGTTTATTTTTTGATGAGTCCGTGCTTGCATTCTTTTTAAATGCTTAAATTTTATATTTGAATTTGTATTTTACATGAGATTTAATAAAATCTCTTCATTCAAGGGGCGATAGAGCACTTGAGAGAAAATGGAAATAATGGTATTATTTTATATTTATTACTAGCTGGCCTGGCATGGCGTTGCTGAAATTGTCAATGCTCTATCAACTGAGCTATCCCGGTCAAACCTGCCAGCCGCATTATTCACTGAGAAACCTGATGACTATGACTTATGTCGGATACCTAAATGAACTACTAAAAATAAATCACAGGTAATGTAAAATCCATGGAACGTTGAACACGTAAATATATTCCTAAAACGTACACTGTTGAAAATTTGCAGCATTCTGTCCAATCATTCGACCATTTAAAAGAAGAAGAAGAAAAAAAGGTTACATAGCGGTAATTAAACTATACTAGCCGCCGTTAGCGACCAGTTTGATATCCTTTAAATTTATACAAAACATTGCATCATAATCATTTATTCATAATTTAATTTTACCTGCTCAATAGTGTGCCAAATCAGAAAATTCTGCTAGAAAATTCAAAAACTCGGTATTTTTATACTGACCGGGCACAGGTGATAATTCACAAAACAATCTTCCCGTGTGCATTTTTTCGTATTTAATTAATTTCATTTATTAAAATATAAGTCTTTCCCTTGTAATCTCCATGAACTTGTCAAAATTAATTTTATTGTTTTGGCAACGAAAAGCCAAACGATATTTTTGTTATTGTAAAGAATAAATTTTTGTGTTTGTTGTTAATATGCAGAAAGCGATCTATTTATTTTTATTTTACAAATAACTTAATATAGTGAAATGATTTTAATTAATTTTTGATATTATGTGATATAGAACTATTTTAATTAATTACTTGATATGCTGTAGAAATAGCGGGTTATACCTTGTATTGACCGGTTCTACACTGTTAAAAATAAATCTGTGAATTCCAGGTGAAACTACCGGCAGCAAAGTAGCCGAACTGTTACCGTTCCGTAAGTAGATTTGCCGTTGTGGGACATACAAGAAAGGAAAACTCCGTTTGAAGAAGCGGTAACTTTCTGTTACAAAGTCTGATTTTTAATGATAATAATTTAACATAATTTTTAAAATTAATAGATCGTCAAAGAATTCGAAATTACCGAGTGATTTTAAGCTGCTATGTTATTTTACTTATTATTATTATTATTGCACAATTTAGTTCACGCCGTCCTCAGGATCGAACTGGGGACCTTTTGATAGCGGAATAGATCCTTACTAACCGAGCCAAAGCTCATGGGTTGTACAGAATATGTCTTTAATGAGTTTGTGGGAAAATCTGTTGTGCTTTTTAAAGATTTCCTTTCAAATACATTCTTTATAATATATGTAAACGGTTTATTTTATTTTATTTTAGCTTATTGATGCATAATGCTTATTATTTTTTTAAATCAATTTTTCATTTTAAATACTTTAAATAAAAAAATCTCTGTTTAAAACCACTGTTTATTTTTATTTATTTATTTATTTATTTATTTTGAATGAATGAATGTATGAATGAATGAATGAATGAATGAATGAATGAAAAAAACTTTTTATTAACAACTTTTTTTAGAAAAATAATGTTATAGACAATTTTTTGAAATTGTCGTATACTATTTATTTATTTATTGGCTAATTAATTAAAAGATTTTTTAATAAGAAATAAGAGAAAAATAAACAGAAAAAATGTAATTTAAAAGGGGCTTTTTATGCTTTCATTATTTCTTGTCGCCAGTGGGATACGAACCCACAATCTGCGCTCGCAGGCAATTGGCGGTATGGTGCCTTGACCACTCGGCCACGGAGCCCCTTACACAACGGAGTGTCTCCGTTTTTTGTTTTTATTTCCACCCGTTTCGTTATTTTCAGGAAATATGGTGGGATTTGCTGATTCGTAACGGACAATGCCCTTTTGTTGTGAAAAGGGACTTTTTCTGTGAAATTCAGGAAAAAAATATTCATGAATTTCAGAATTTTTTTAACAGTGTACCTTGTATGTTTAATGTACGGAACCCTCTGAACGCCATTAATACTCCCTCTTGACTTGTTATTATTAATTAATTAATTAATTTATTTTGCGTCAAACTTGTAAAGATAGTTCCCATTCACCTCGTGAATTACTTAAAATGCATATATAAAATAAAAATCAATCTAAAATGTCATACGAACCTAGAACAGTGTTGATCTTCCGGTGTTGCAACTAAATTTCTCCACTGTTCTACGCTTAAGTTTCCGGCTTCTGGAGGTCGAGCACACCAGTGATCCAGATTTGGAGCTAAAAACGACATAGAGAACACATGGAAGGCAGCGATTGTTTGCAAAAAGAAAACAAATATGAAGATACTTCTCTGCCAAAGACCATCTCCGCCCGTAATGTCGACTATATCAAACTGCTGCCTTGAAGCACGTTTGACACAACGCTCAGACAGCGGTCTCTCTTTCACAGAATTTTCCATTCTTGTTTCGATGATCTGTAAAAATTAATAATAATAATAATAATAATCTATATATTACGCTATCGTTGTGGCACAAAAAATCGCGATTATTTGTTAATTGTTTAATGGCAACGTCCAAATGAAACACATCTTATTGGTTACTGTGCAAAAGTCCTTTGGTAAGATTTAAGTGTGATAAATTGGATTCATTTATGTTTTGTTCCTTCGCTGCAATTATGGAGCTTCAAAATATCATTATTTTTATTTTTTCTGTTCTTTTTACTTAAAAAAATAAATAAAAGTCATGAATTTTAAACTTTTCAATTTCAAATTAAAGTTATGTATTATTAATAAAATGAGTGAAAGGATCATATTTTAAAAAAATAATGAAATACGAAAAAATGCCACGGGTGCAATATTTGACGTTTTTTATCTGCAGCAGGCTCGCATAAAAATACTCTTAATTCATTAGCACAGATTCATATGCACCACATTGGCGCGTTATTTTTCTGACTCCAATTTGGCGAAAACTTCGTTTTCAAATACCAGTTACATACATATTTTTAAACTAATTTCTATTACTTAAAAAGGAAATAACAATAAATAAAAAAAAGCTTTGTTAATAATTATAGAATAAAACGATTTACATCATTTAAAAAAAAGAAAATAAAAGTAAACAAACAGTTTATTAAAAAAAATAACAATAACCGGGTTACCATGTGAGGTACATATAATTACCATTTTGTTGCAATCACTCCAATGAGGTGCGTATATGACATCTTGTAATAATAATTAGAAGAAAATAAAAAAAAAAAAACAATTGGATAAATGCGGTCGAAAATAGCACAAAGGATTTCGTTTAATAATTTCTATGAAAACCCTTTTTCTTTAAATTAATAAATCAACGCCATTAATTTATATTAAATCATTGCATAAGTAGCAACATAGTTAAATTTTATTTTAAAATCAAACTGACAACAAAACAAAACCATTTTTCATCAAATTTAAAGCATTTTAGTCAAAATATTTAAACAAAATATCAAAAATCTAAAATTTGAAAAACAAAGCGCACGTCTAAGTAATATTTTAACTTTTCATAAACAAAAACATGATTCAGCGAAATTAAAAAAAAAAAAAAAAAATAGCTATGTTTAGGTGGGGAAAGGGGTTAGCTCCTGCATTTCTCTCCTTTGTGATGAACAAATTAACCCCCAAATGTAAAGAAAAAATCTGGAATCAGAATCAACTGGTATACCTAAATTGATGAAAATCGGATAATTCTGCATGAAAGGCCACATTATCTAAATTAATTTTGGGGAGAATAGGTCCCCTATTTCACTCCATTATACTTAACTAATGAACCTCTCAATCTAATGAGGGAAGCGCCGTATCAGAATAAACCAATAAGCCAAATTTGAAACAAATCTGATATTTTTGCATGAAAAACCCATTTAACAAAATTCATGGGAGAGATTAACTCTTCCCAATCTCCCCATCAAATAACCAATGAACCTTCAAATTTAATCAAGGAAATGCCTTATAAAATAAATCTGTGTACCATATTCGAAGCAAATTTGATAATTTTGCATTAAAGGTCAATTTATCTAAATACTAGCTGACCCGCCCAGCGTTGCTTGTGTCCTTAATAATAGTAATATTAAATGAACATGAAATTTGTATGATTTTATCATTTTCACGAAATATGTTGAAATACATTGTCTGAAATACGTGGCCGCTGACTGTGTGAAAAATAGGTTAAAAAAAAAAACCCCTCATATTTAGCTGTAAAAATACTCAAAATAACTGCAAAGGGAAACGTGGAAGGGAATATGTGTCCAACGATTGCGTGATTTTCGTGTTAAAGTGTTGTTATTTATCTGTAAAATTACTGTTAAGTCACGTAACTAATTACTTTTTTCACATAGAAATCCCAAGTGAAATATTTTGAATTTTAAACTAATTATATCACTCTGAAATCTAACTATACCGTGAATGAAATCGATACTCGATGATTAGCTATAAGGTTTGTATATAGTATTATAATTTCAGAAGCATTGTACAAAAATAAGTGTGTATTTTTAATCGAAGCATGCATAATGGACACTGTGGACAAAATCCTAACCGTATCATATTTGTACCGTAATCATAATCTGTCTGTAACGTAACTACAACTTAACCGTAACTTAAATATGACATAAATATAACCTAGACGTCACCTTATCGTAATCTATCCGTAATCTAACCATAACTTAACTGCAACTTAACCTAAACCTAACTGTAACTCAACCGTAACCTACTGTAACACAACTGGAAATTAAATATAACCTAAGACTAACCTAACTGCAACCTAATCGCATCGTAACTGTTACCTAACCATGACCAAATTCTAACTTAAAACTAACTATAAACTAAATATCGTAACTATAAAAAGCACTTTAGTTTCAATTTCTGCCGCCACGGGGCGCATTATGTTTCATGGAACATAACTCCGTTTCGTGGAGCACACTTTCATATACAAACCTAAATCTGAACGATACTCCGATTTTCAATCTATCAATAGCTATATTGCCCGACGGGGTGAGAATACAAATATTAATTTAAGAAATTTTCTGAAATTTCTATTCGGAAATAATGGTAACCACCACTCAATTAAGAGCTCCATATAAGAGCCTCCTACTCGGCTTGCTGCTGTTTGCTTCACTAAATAGAAAGCTATCTGCACACGCTCTGTAAAATATTTTCATCTCCAGGAGCGCACTCATTTCATAACAAACCTATATCCGGAAGAAATTCCGTTATCAAACCTATTCGTAGATATATTGATAGGAGATGTACTTTTATTAATATAAAGATTATTCTTTTTATGTTATAAATCTTTTTTAATCAGAAATTTTAGTTGATTATAAAGATTATAAAGATTGAGTTCTTTGGAATATTTTTGTCGGTCTCAGGTTTCGTTCGGGTCATATTTCAGGTTTTTTTTTTGTTTTTTTTTTCAAGTGGAATACTTAGGTTCGGTTCGGATTTATCTCCACGGAAATTGTTTTGTCTTGTTCGGTTCGGGTTATGGTTCTTTGGCATATTTTTTGTCGGTTTCAGATTTCGTTCGAGTCTTATTTCGGATATTTTTTAAAACATTTTTCTGATTCGGGTCGGATTCATGTCCACGGAAATTACTTTGTCGTTCGGATCTGGTTATTGTTATTTGGATATTTTTGCCGGTTTAGAATTTCGTGAAAAAATTTGTGTTAGGTTCGGATTGGATTCATGTCCATGGAAATGGTTGTTATGGTTCGTTGGAATATTTTTGTCTGGTTCAGATTTGGTTCAATTCACATTTCGTTTTTTTTTTTTTTTTTTTTTTTTTTACAAATTTTTTAGGTTCAGATTGGGTTTATGTCCATGGATATTACTTTGTCTTGTTTTGATTTGGTTGTGGTTCTTTAGAATTTTTTTTCGGATTCAGATTTGATTCAATTCAGATTTCCAGTTTCTCTTCAAATGAAATTTTTCGGTTTGTGTCGGGCTGCGTATCCACAGAAATTATTTTGCCTTGCTCGGATCTGGTTATGGTTCTTTGGACTATTTTCGTCGGATTCAGATTTTTTTTTTTTTTTCAATTCATTTTTTTTTCAAAAGGAATTTTTAGGTTCGGGTCGGTTGCGTGCCCACGGTAATTATTCTGTCTTGTTCGAATAAGGATAAGCTTCACAGTAATAATTTTGTCAGATTCAGATTTCGTTCAGTTCAGATTTCAAGATTTTTTCAAAGAAATTTTTTTAGTTCGGAAAAGGTTCATGTCCATGGAAACTTTTTGTCTTGTTCGGATCCGGTTACAGTTCTTTGGAATATTTTTGTCCGATTCAGATTTGATTCGATTCAAATCTCAGATATTTTTTCAAATAGAATTTTTAGGTACAGATCGGGTTCACGTCCATGGAGTTTATTTTCTCTTAAACAAATCCGGTTATGATTCTTTCGAATATTTTGGCCGGATTCTGATGTGTCTGAAGTTTTTTCAAATTTTCAAATTTTTTAGGTACGAGTCGGGTTTAAATCTACGGAATTATTTTGCCTTTGCTCGGATCCGGTTATAGCTCTTTGGAATATTTTTATCAGTTTCAGATTTTGTTCGGGTCATATTTAGGGATTTTTGTGGGTCGGGTTGCATCTCCACGAAAATTATTTTTCCTTGCTCGGATCGGGTATGCTTCATTTGAACACTTTTGTGGGATTCAGATTTGGTTTGTGTTAGATATCAAATCCACAGTTTTTTCAAATAAAATCTTTAGGTTCGGGTCGGGTTTAAGTCTACGGAATTAATTTGTCTTGCTTGGATCGGGTTCTAGTTCTCTGGGATATTTTTATAGGTTTTAGATTTCGTTCGGGTCATGTATCGTTTTTCTTTCAAAAAAAAAAAAAAAAAAAAAAAAAAAGGTTCAGGTTGGGTTGCATGTCCACGAAAATTATTTTTCCTTGTTCCAATCGGGTATGCTTCATTTGAACATTTTTGTAGGATTCAGATTTGGTTCGGGTTAGATATCAAATCCATGGTTTTTTTTCAAATGGAATTTTTAGGTTCGGGTCAGTTTTATGCTCATGGTATTGTTGTCTATATCGGACCGGAGTATAAACTGTTTTTTTTTTTTTTTTTTTTTTTTTTTTTTTTTTTTTTTTTTAGGGATGGGATCGAGTTACGTGTTAATTAATCTAAACGTTATGGCTGCAACCAGTTTTGTTATTATTCTTTTACTGACAATTTCTAAAATATAATTTACTTTACTACTTGATAATTTATTGTGGTGCATAAATAGTCTTCAAACAATTGTACGAACAGTTTGGCGGTCTATGAATTTTAAACGTCTTTGGGAAAAAAACAGTCACTTATGAAATGTTAAACACTCAAATTAACTTCTTTAATTCTGTCCCAGCTTTTTTAATTATTTCTGCAAAAATTTATGCAACCAACCAACCGTAAACAAATGAAAGGAAAAAAGCGGAAAAAAGGCTGATTTTTAATGAGAGTGAGTTTTATATTATAATTAATTACTCAGTTAATAATTAGAATTTTGAAATTCTGAATATCAGGTACATCAGCACAGACATTGGTTACTTTCAAAAAAAATTTTTGCCTCGTATGTGCCGCAGATTTTGCTAGCCATCGCAGACACACACACACAGAGCGTTTTTTTTTTTCTTTTATTAGTATATAGAGAAAGGGACGGGGAGTTAGTCCCTCGTCACCCCTCCTTTATATTTAACCAATAGACCATAAAACTAATCAAAAAATTGCCTTATCAGAATGAACTTATATCCAAAATTTGAAGCATATCGAATATTTCTATCAACAGTTATCGCGTTACATACATGCATTCATACTTAAATGCAGAACCTGCGGGTACATTAGTTCTCAAGCTTTGATAACCTGTGAGCTAAAAGGGCCATTTAGAAGCCCTATTATTGGAGACAAATAAATATTTATATTACCTGTCTAGGATCCTGCTTTATATCCTAAAATAAATATGCACGAAAGTTTCGTTTCGTAAATTAAGCTGCAGTAAAAAAAGTCGACAATTTCGACAGTCACTCATCTGTAGTGGATGTTACATAGAGGATGTCACGTGGTCTCGTTCATTAACGAGTGTAGTTCCGAATTAATCTTAATAAAATATATCACGGATCTCACTGACTGATGCAGAAATTTACTTTCAGTTCGTAAACTGTTTATATTTTTGCTACCGTCTGAAGTTGTATTCTCAGGTTCCTATGTTGTGCAGTTCATATGGAAAAAAATGTAAACCCCCTACTAACTCCTCCACAAATTACCGTAGAAGAAAGTTACTGGTACCGAACGTTTGGGAATATTGTCTACTTTTAATTGTTGTACATAAAATTTGCTTATGGAGTTATCTAAATATTAAAACGAACCCAAACTTCATTTTTATCAACGGCAGTGCCCAATTTTAACAATATATTTCAAATCATCAGTCCAAACTATGCCTAAACACCAAATTTCAAGTCATTTGAAGGATTAGTTTTTGAATTATAAACATTAAAAATTTTATGCTTCTAATGTTAAATTACATTTTCATATTTTTATTGAGATCTCCTGAAATTATGCCCCTAAAGTGCAAATTTTTTACGTAGCAATATTACTAAAATACATAAACATAAATACGTTGAGTTTGAAATTTTCAAAAACTTTGTGATATGAATTATGAAATTAATATTCGATAAAATTATGAATTGCAACACATAATTTTTTTTTTTTTTTTGTATTTAGACTTATTAAGTCCTGCTTTATAAAAATTTTTAAATTTCACATTTTTCTTCCAAGAATTTTTTAAATTATGCTTAAAAAGTGGCTAAATGGCGGTTTTAGGAGCTGTCAACGATAGAAGTGACTAGACATTTTGAAACGTCTTTATGCTGTCCTATAATTTTCCTATCACCATTGACTGCTTTAGTGGCGGGAGATGGTCACTCCGGCTCCCCATTGTTTATTGACAAGCATTGTTATGTCCGCTAATCCCTTTTTAAAGTTGTCTAAATACGTCTCTTGAGACCTAGACTGGTAACTAACTTGGCAACCCTTATTGGCGATTTTCAAAAAAAAATTTTGGCAAAGAAATCTTATGTTTATGTAACCTATGAATATGGAAGATTTTGAGTTTGGATCGGATTTGAGATTCAGATCAAAATTTTAAGTGTCTCATTAAACATGAATTTCGTAAACCGGAAAATCTTTTAATCATATAATTAGATATAGACAAAAATGCTTTTTCAATGCGTTGTAATTTTTTATGCTTTATAAACCGGCTAATAGGGAAGTAGAAAATTAAGTAAAATCATATGGAAAAAGTTATAAAATATGTTAAGTTATAGATTATAAAAAAACTAGTTTTCATTGCCGTAATATATCTTAACCCTTTAGTGCATAATGTTGCCTATTGGCAACAAATTAAATTTTCTCACCTTATCATTTATTTACCGTTGTTTCTTAAGTAACTTTATACTTTGCGTATTCATTCTGATCCTATATTAAGTTTAATTCATTAAGTATACCATAAGTGATGATATTTTTTATAACTTACAAATAAAAAGAAACTTGTTAAGCTTTCCATTTTCCTAGCCATAGATGGATTTCTTACAAAAGTAAAAACATATTTAAAATGCAAAAATTCTTTTTCAAAATAAAGGTTTAAAAAATTATTCTCATAATGTAACTGGTCTTTACATATTTTTTTTCACATGAAATTTTAAACAATTATCTCAATTTTACGAAATTGCTTGTTTACTGTCTTAGACAAACTTAGAACTCTGTTATAACAACCCAATCTTGAGATCCCTTCACCACCATTAAAATAACGTTAAGGTGGACTTATAATTTGTCCTTTAAAAGAAATAAAAATTAAATGTCAAATCATAATGCTTTTGTTTAAATCTAACATATTAAATTTTTTTTAATAAACTGATTACAGCTTTAGTTATAATAGACTGTAGCCCCCCCCCCCCTCCTCCTCGACTTTTTGGACGACTTTTTTTCGCGTTCTGTCGCGAAAATTGATTCAAAATTTTAACTTCGACATCCGCAGCTGAAAGTTTCATTGTTTTTATGGGAAATTAAAAACGCTATTCGTTTTTTTTTTTTTTTTTTTTTTTTTTTTTTTGTATGAAAATAACACTACATATGAAAATTCTTTTATTAATGAATAAAAGTAAATTTGAGACTTTTTCAAAAAAATTCAATGTAGATTTGAGAGTAGCTTTTATTACTGAAAAATACTTACAGATTAGAATTATTCATTTTTTGTATTTTATAAATGGCAAAAAAAAAAAAAAAAAAAAAAAAAAAAAAAAAAAAAGAGAGAGAGCATGATTTAAGATGAGTTATTCGAAAATGTATTATTACATATTTGGTTATATATGATGGAGCTAAATAACAATATTACATTCATATGAGTCTGTGCATAACATTTTTTGAAAGGGTAAATTTAATATTATACATATATTTTTACTTAACTTGACATTCATATAAAGGTGGAATTTTATAGTTAGTTTTTCACTCACTTTCTGATATTAAAGATCTAGAAATTACATATAGTTAGTTTTATATTCCCAATTACAAACTATTTTTAAAATTTAATTTTGGAATATAATAGTACTTAATTTTGATTATATGGTAGGAAAAATTTTAGAAATCTTAGATAGTTTAATAATATGGCAAATGATATTTTTAAAGTCTATTATTTCGTGTGGTTTCTTACGATAATTTTAAGAAATACATTTACAAAAATATGAAAAAAAAAAGAAGAAGAAGAAAAAGAAGAAGCTTAGCAAAAATTAACATTCTTAATAAAATTTCATTAATATTGAATCTTTATTCTGCATTTTTTATTAATGAAAATGCGATGTCACATGAAAGGGAATTTTTATTTAAAACTTTAAGGCTTTTTTTAATTTTAATTTATTTTTTTTATTTTTTTTTCCGCAGTACATTGTAAATAATACTCATTATATATATATTTATTGTGCGCAGTATGCTTTTTGTACCAAAAATCATAATTTTATCTAGATTTGTCAACAAAGTGTAATTCCATTTTTAATTCCAGTAATTAATTCCATTGTAATTCCAGTGTTAGCTGTTTTTTGAATAAATAAAAGTTAGAGAGGATGCACTGTTCTTCTCTATGTACAGTAAGAAAAAAAGAAAGAAAAGAAAGTGTGCATCAATAGTTAATAATACTTTATGAGTTGGGATTATTAAATTAAAAAAATAAGCAAATAAATAAACATTTATATAAATAGAACAATTACAGTCTCAAAAGGAAAAAAAAGAGTGTGCGTGTGTCTGGGGGGGGGGGGGTTCTTTTAAAAATACAACTAACGTTAATAAGATTTTTGTAATATTTTTTAACAAAACAAAATAATCAGACAAGGTAAAATTATGCCTATGTTATTATCAGTTATGAAACAAATATACACAAAGCGTCGTCCGAAACTAGGGAAGGGCAGATGGGGAAGTATCTCGAGTGCCAAAACAAAATGTGAAGGAGGGCATCAAATGAAGATTTTGTTTGTAGTTTGATACAAAATATATGTGTACATGAAACTTGAAAAAAAAAATCTCGCATCTCGAAAGCTCAACCATAAAATTAACTGAAAGTAAAAGTAACATTTAAAATTATTTGAGTGCAAGAGAGAACTTTCAAAAAGAATGTTCCCTTACATTTAACATTAACGCTCCAAATTTTTTGCGTGACTGGTGTAGTAATTTTAATTTTTGAAGTTTTTTTTTAGATTTACGTGTACTAAAAATATAATTAAATCATCTTATTGAAGTATTAATTTGATTTACATATTAATACTTCATTAAAATTAATGTGGAATATTTATTAAAATGTTATATTTTAAATTTAATAGCACTTAAATTTAATAGTAATAGCATTAAATTTTAAGAGCATAAAAATGTAATATTATTTCTGAGAATGCTCAAAAGAAAAGAGTAAATAATGTCATTTTTGCATTATTGAAGTCATTTTCTTATTAAAATTGAAAAGAAAACTAAAAGACGATTTTTTTTCTCTTTGCAGTAATTTATGCTACCATTATTTCAGATATTCGTTTCAGATACCAAATAGTTCCAAAAGGAAATTTAATAATTTTTATAATTCCTAAATGCAAAATATTAAAAACGTAATATTATTGAAAGATTAATTTGTTTAAGATTTTATTGTCATTTACATTCAGTTGAGTAATGTACCGTAATATTCCATTTGGTTCCAGGCTATAAAAACCGCAATTGAACTTATCGTACACAGATGATTACAGAAATTTATACACTTAATACAGAAAATTATTACACTTAAAAGAATGTATGTAGTTACGCATTTATCTCCAGCTAATAACTAATAAAGAAATAGACCCTATTCCTCATTTTGGTTCAAGGCTATAATAATAGTCATTTTGCCAATTGTGACATCACAGGAAATTTTTGAAGAAATCGCCTTCAAACAAAATAGTCATTTAATCAGTTGTTTTCATAAAATCGTTTCATGAAGTCGTTTCATTAGGATTTTATATATATAGGGTAGCTATGAAACAAAAGCAAGCTTATCCATTTTTTCATTACTCATCCTATCTTATAGTTTAAACTGAGAAAAATGGAAAGAAAAAATTATTATACTGAAACAATAAATAACTTATGCAAGTTAGACAGTTATTTTCCCAATGACTATTCTAATTAAATATTGTCCCGCAACATTATTGGTTGTACATTTAAAAATCCAAGGTCAAATGTAAAGCTAGAAATATATTATTATTATTATTTTACCTTTATTTATTTATTTCATTTTTTAACGAGAGGGGGAGGGGGTTAAGAGGCTACTGCTAGAGCAAAAGTTCTGTGTCTACAGAGTAACATAGTCAATAATTAAAGAAGAATATTTTACAACTTCTTTTATTTGAAAATATCAAAAGTATCATACATAATACATTGAAAATAAATATCAAATATATGAAAATATCAAAAATATCGAACTTTATTTTATTTTTTAAATAAATATCGGATATTTATCATGATGCATCAAAATATATATTCATCGATATATATCACCGAATTCAGTGTTTAAAGTACAGCAGCACTTTTTTTAGAATCCTCCCTTGAATTTTAATACTATTTTTATATGATACCATTTTCATATGGTACCTGAAGCTGTTATGTAACGCTGTGCGTTTTTACGTTTTCGGTTGCATTTATTTAATATGAAGATACTTTAAATTGCAAAACCGACAACAAACAGCTTCCCGAAAGTGAAAGTATCTGAATATTAATATTAATCGGTGAAATACAAGTACATTAAAACCCCGATAATTCGGATTAATTGGGACCAGACCCAATCCGGATTATCGAAAATCCGGATTAGCCGGAGAATAAGAAAAAAATGAAATAAAATAAAACATACGTACAGAAAATCACCTTTATGTTTAACTTATTGATTATTTAGAGACAGTAAAAATATATTTTGTAATAAAAAAGTTTGCAATTTTTTGCTGTGCCAGTTTTCTATACCTTTTGTGAGCCGTACGGTCACGCATCCGCTTGAGCATAAGTAATTCGTTGGGTGTAGTTTAAATAAGAGTTTAAATAAGAAAGCATAAGGTATTCTTCCGAAAAGATTTCAGAAAAAAGTTTTTTTTATTCAGAATACGACGATGAAACAAGTTTATGCTAGGGAAATTAACCAAATCGTTTCTCAATCGCTTGACCAAACCGATACGGATTATCCGGAGATCCGGATTTACGGGGTCCGGATTTGCGGGGTTCTACTGTATTACACACACACAGAGGGTTTTACGCAATAAATAAATATTAATTATTAATTGTACTAATACAAAAAAATCTTTGTTAAAAGAATAATAAGACTGTAAGAACTATACAATGCAGAGCTGAGTAGTTCTAATATACTAGAAAAGTATGAATATTTTCCTAACTGATTTATGACGAAACTAATTCGGTCATTTAAAAAAAGATTTTAAAGGATTTGTATTTTTTTCTTTTTTACTGTAGGATTTAGCATTGTTTATTAAGAAAATACCATGTTTTATAGAAAAATGTTTTAAATATAAAATAAGTAACTTTTTTTAACATAACTATAAGCTTTTCTGCTTTTTTTGCAGTTAAATAATGTGAAATTAAACGAAACTGAAGTCAGAAAAGATATTTCTAATGAATCTATAAATGACTGGTTGTTTAAATTAGACCAAAGTTGTCCAACATTCCACAAATCAGGGGCGTATTTCAGCTCTTGGAAAATAATGAAGGTTACCATTATTTACAGGGCTCAAAACATGCAACAAAAATGTTCCAAAATATTTAGTAGCGATACATACATCCAAATACATATCGCAATAGAAGACATAAGGTCTAATGTTTCCGAAGCTTCGAGTAAAAAAGGAAAGAAAAATTAAAACAACCACCGATAAATCATATTAAATCACGAATTGCACATTTTTCAGCGGGAAGCAGAGTGGGGAGAAAAAACGCTCTTTTTTCTTTTCTTTTTTTTTTTAGTAGGAGGCAGAATTTTTAATCAAAGAGTCTATATCAAAAATAAAAAATCAAAGGCATTGTTATTTTTTATTTATTTATTAATTTTTTTTAAGGACGCAAATATACAATTTGATTTACTTGGGAGGCGCAAATATGTCATTACAAAAAGTACAGAAACAAAGACAAGCATATTAGTAAACAATGCATAATTACAAAGAGATAACCTGGAAAAGCTCTCATTGATGAAAATCATTCCGCATGATTTTACATATTTTTTTCTTTCTTTTTTTTTTTTTTTTTTTTTTTTTTAACAGAATGAGAAAAAATTCAGGTGAGAAGAATACCTGAAATTTTAAAAGTTTGTAAGAGAAAATGGCATCTTTTCTTTCATATTGCAGCATAGAAATGGGCCAGAGTAACAACATCAGCCAGAGTAGCTAAATTTTCCCATTTGCCATCGCCATCATTTCCTTAAAAAAATTTATATATATATATATATGTTACAGGCCAAACCCGATTTTAGGCCAAACTAGATTGGCCTAGTCCAAACTAGTCTATCCTAACGCCCATCGGATAAACTAGTTTTTCCTAGGCCAAACTAGTCTATCCTAACGCCCATCGGATAAACTAGTTTTTCCTAGGCCAAACTAGTCTATCCGGACGCCCATCGGATAAACTAGATTTTCCTAGGCCAAACTAGTTTGGCCGAACGGTCATTAGGATGAACTAGTTTAGCCTGCTATTCATTGGTTTGAACTAGTTTATCCTAGGCCGAACTAGATTGTCCTAGGCCAATTCAATTTGGCGTGATTTTTTTTTAAATCTAAAGACCGCCACGGCGCCAACTTTCTAGTTTTGATCTAATTTAGCCTAGGCCAATGCAGTTTGACGGGATTTTAGCTCACAGACTATCAAAGTATGAGAGCTAATGTGCTCGCAGATTCTGTGTGTGTGTATGTAACCATGTACGTATGTATGTACGTATGTACGTAATGCGATAACTCCTGATATAAATATCCAATTTGCTTCAAAATTTGGGCATACATTTATCCTGATAACGAACTTTCCTGATTAGTTTCAGGGGTTAAAAACAAAAGAATATTAATTTATATCAGGGACTAACTGAATTTGAAGTTTGATGAAAAACCGCGCATTTCTTCTTGAGATAGAACTATTGCGATAATCATGAATAATGACACATAGCAGCGCCACCTGTTGCACGATTTACTCCAAAAATTAAAAAGTACTTTTGTACTTTATATCAAGGACTAACAGAATCTGAAGTTTCATGAAAATTCATGCATTAGATCCTGAGATAGAGCTATTGCAATAATCACGAATAATACCGGTTAGCGGCGCTACCTTCCAAGAGATTTACTCCAAAAACTACAGAATACTAATTTATATCAGGGACTTACTGAATCTAAAGTTTGATGAAAATTCGTGCATTAATTCTTGAGACAAAACTATTTCAAGAATCGGGAAAATTGAGCACAACAGCGCCACCTATTGAGCAATTAACACGAATACGTAAAAAGATTTAGTTCATATCACGGATTTACTGATTCGGAAGTTTGATGAAAATCCGCAAATTAGTTATTGAAATAGTGTTAATGCAAATCAGTAAAAACGCACTTTAGAAGCGCCATCTGTTTACAGGAAAAAGTAATCAGTATCGATTTATACCAGGGACTATCTGAATATAATTTTTTATTAAATTCCGTCCATCAGTTCTTGAGATACAGCTATTGTGAAAATTGTGAAAAATGCAGCATATCATAGCCATGTTGAGTGATTTACTTCAAAATAGAAACAACACCACTCATGTCATGGACGAACTGAATCTAAAGTTCGATGGAAATTTGATGGTTTAGTTATTAAGATAAAGCTAATGCGTAAATCGTAAAAAATGCAAAATAGTAGCTCCACCTGATGAACGATTTACACCAAAAAATAATCAGCATCAATTTAGATCAGAGACTACCTGAATATAATTTTTTATTAAATTTCGTGCATTAGTTCTTCAGCCGAATCCCCACAGCCTGCGGCAGCGTATAGCAGGTATTCTGCACGCGTACTGCTAAATGCCCAATCCTTCCTTTTCGAATGAACTTCGAAGCGAACAAAATTTAAATCGTAGCAAGCGTGCTGAGCACGCAGCACCGAATGTAACCCTTCTTTTCGAAAGAACCTCGAAGCGAACGAAATTCGAACCATATCTCCGCTGCCCACGCCAATCCGATAGCGGGCGAAGCCAGCAAGTTTTAACTAAGCCACGTTACATTAGTTCCTCATTCCAACATTAGGGAGCGTACTCTATTATTAACAAAATTGTATCTGAATGAAACTCCGTTAAACAACTTATTAGTAGATATGTTACTTGAGGTCGCGGTACTTTAAAACATTGAATTTCCGTTATATTTCCTGATTTTGTTCGCAACCACATCCTCTTTCACGCCGAAATGTAACTTTTTTTTTTTATATAAATTTATTCATATGCCATAAACTATCACAAAGTTTCAAAAAGTTCCAGCAAGAATATAACATTTTTACAAAAATTACTATTAGAAAATAGTGGTATTTCGATGCAGAATCCTTTTTCTTAAATATTTATCATCATTTTTTTTCTCTTCGAAGTTCGTTCGCTTCAACATATGTCAGTTTCAAGATTTTATATAAAAGAAGGGTCCCGATAGCGGGCAAAGCCGGCTGGTTTGAACTAAATCGCGTCCAAATTCCAACACCAGAGTGCTCGCGTTATATTAGCTACACATTAGTCCGTTATATTAGTCGCGTTATATTAGTTCTACATACGTACGTACGTAAGTATGTACGTGTATGTACATGGTTACATACACACACACAGAATGTGCGAGCACATTAGCTTTCAGGCTTTGATAGTCTGTGAGCTAAAATCGCGTCAAATTGCATCGGCCTAGGCTAAATTAGATAAAAACTAGAAAGTTGGCACAGTGGCGGTCTTTAGAATCACGCCAAATTGAATTGGCCTAGGACAATCTAGTTCGGCCTAGGATAAACTAGTTCAAACCAATGAATAGCAGGCTAAACTAGTTCATCCTAATGACGGTTCGGCCAAACTAGTTTGGCCTAGGAAAATCTAGTTTATCCGATGGGCGTCCGGATAGACTAGTTTGGCCTAGGAAAAACTAGTTTATCCGATGGGCGTTCGGATAGACTATTTTGGCCTAGGAAAAACTAGTTTATCCGATGGGCGTTAGGATAGACTAGTTTGGCCTAGGAAAAACTAGTTTATCCGATGGGCGTTAGGATAGACTAGTTTGGACTAGGCCAATCTAGTTTGGCCTAAAATCGGGTTTGGCCTGTAACATATATAAAGAATAACTGTAAATTAATGAAGAAAGATTTACATCGGATCAATTTTTTGAAGTCATTTTTCATTTTTGAGGCATAAAATAAACTCACAGAGAATTTGAAGACATCTCTCAAGCAAATAACAAAGATTTTTAATAAAGATTCCTTTAATTTGGAATTTTATTCTTAAAGTGTTAGCAATAGGAAACTTTCAAAAGGGTGCCAAAAAAATTTCAGAGGGCGCAATGGCCTCTTCGAGCGCCACATTGGATTGTCCTGATTTGACAGTTTATCTTTCAATAACCGATCTAACAGGGTTCAGTATATATATCTATATCTATACACATACACACACACACACACATATATATATATGCATATATATATGTATATATGTATATATATATATATGCTATATATATATACATATATATATAGCATATGCATATGTATATTATATACATATGCATATTATACATGTGCATATATATTATATATATATATGCATATGTATATATATATACATATGCATATATATATTTACCATAATATATACCATGATGTATATCCAACTTTTATTTTCAAAATGTCAAGAAGTTTGATATTTTTGATATAATTTAATTTATATTCAAAATATTCTGTCTAATACTTTTTATATTTTTAATCAAAACAAATGTAAAAATGTTTTAATCATTATTAATTTTGTCATTCTGTAGATAAAAAGCTTTTGCTACGGAAATGGTTTCTACCCCCCCCCCCCCCCCCAACCAACAAAAAAAAAAAGTTACGTTTTACTTCTGAAGCTGAATTCTTAAATGAAGAATCAATAATAATGTGGGGATGCAATATTTACTCAGGAAAGGTATTGAAAGATGAACTGTCTAATTAGATAAGTTATTTAAATATTCATTGGAAATAATCTTTACTGGTTTTAGTTTTGTTCAATTTAAATTGCACAACAAATTAAAAAAAAAATAATAATAAACACGCATACATTTTGTTTTGATGTTTTTCAATTTGTATTTCAAATTTTGTTGCATAAAACTTAACATTTTCTTAAAATTTCATACTAAATCCTTTTTTTTTTTTTTTAAGCAAATTGTGACAGTTTTCAAGTAATTTTCTTACATAAGTTAAAAAAAAAAAAGGCGCTTAGAAGATTGCTTTGTTAAGTTTTCACGCTAAATTTATTTATTTATTTATTTATTAGTTTCTAATTTAAATTAGGTCTGAAAATATTTATAATGTTTAATAAGTTTACTACTTTTAAACTATCAAATATGTACCAAAGATATCGGATATTTTTTTATATTTTTGAAAATATATTTACTAAACCTGAAATTAATATTGCTAACACAAAATTATAGGTTCTCTATTGAAAAATTCAATTTCAATCATGTAAAAAAAAGAAAAAAAAACTTTCTTAAGCTATAAAAGCATTTCCAGAATTAAAAATATTCTTTGTCCACTGAATGACACAGTCAATAAAAATTGAAAAATATAATTACACATATTTTGACTGGAAATATTTAATTTATTTGTCTCTAAATATCATGGTATATCCTGGGAGGTCATTTGATTTTTCAGAATATCGTGAGTATTAAATGCATTTACGAATGAACGTTATACTTCATAAATGTAAGAGAATTTAGCGATTTTTGTTTTTAGATCAAATAAGAAAAAATCACTAAAATATTAAAAAGATTTTAGTATTTTGTTATGATTTAAACCTTTTTATTTTTAAAACTCTTCAAACATATATTAGAATTAAAATTCTAAAAAAAAAAATTTTTTTCCTGTAAATAACATATTCCACGAAACATACGCAGAGATTTCTCCGAGAGATTTTCTCCGAGATTAAAACATTCAATTTCCGTTATATTTCCTGATTTTGTTCGCAACCACATCCTCTTTCACGCCGAAATGTAACTTTTTTTTTTTTTTTTATAAATTTATTCATATGCCATAAACTATCACAAAGTTTCAAAAAGTTCCAGCAAGAATATAACATTTTTACAAAAATTACTATTAGCAAATAGTGGTATTTCGATGCAGAATCCTTTTTCTTAAATATTTATCATCATTTTTTTCTCTTCGAAGTTCGTTCGCTTCAACATATGTCAGTTTCAAGATTTTATATAAAAGAAGGATCCCGATAGCGGGCAAAGCCGGCTGGTTTTAACTAAATCGCGTCCAAATTCCAACACCAGAGTGCTCGCGTTATATTAGTTACACATTAGTCCGTTATATTAGTCGCGTTATATTAGTTCTACATACGTACGTACGTAAGTATGTACGTGTATGTACATGGTTACATACACACACACAGAATGTGCGAGCACATTAGCTTTCAGGCTTTGATAGTCTGTGAGCTAAAATCGCGTCAAATTGCATCGGCCTAGGCTAAATTAGATAAAAACTAGAAAGTTGGCACCGTGGCGGTCTTTAGAATCACGCCAAATTGAATTGGCCTACGACAATCTAGTTCGGCCTAGGATAAACTAGTTCAAACCAATGAATAGCAGGCTAAACTAGTTCATCCTAATGACCGTTCGGCCAAACTAGTTTGGCCTAGGAAAATCTAGTTTATCCGATGGGCGTCCGGATAGACTAGTTTGGCCTAGGAAAAACTAGTTTATCCGATGGGCGTTCGGATAGACTAGTTTGGCCTAGGAAAAACTAGTTTATCCGATGGGCGTTAGGATAGACTAGTTTGGCCTAGGAAAAACTAGTTTATCCGATGGGCGCTAGGATAGACTAGTTTGGACTAGGCCAATCTAGTTTGGCCTAAAATCGGGTTTGGCCTGTAACATATATAAAGAATAACTGTAAATTAATGAAGAAAGATTTACATCGGATCAATTTTTTGAAGGCATTTTTCCTTTTTGAGGCATAAAATAAACTCACAGAGAATTTGAAGACATCTCTCAAGCAAATAACAAAGATTTTTAATAAAGATTCCTTTAATTTGGAATTTTATTCTTAAAGTGTTAGCAATAGGAAACTTTCAAAAGGGTGCCAAAAAAATTTCAGAGGGCGCAATGGCCTCTTCGAGCGCCACATTGGATTGTCCTGAATTAGACAGTTTATCTTTCAATAACCGATCTAACAGGGTTCAGTATATATATCTATATCTATACACATACACACACACACATATATATATATGCATATATATATGTATATATGTATATATATATATATGCTATATATATATACATATATATATAGCATATGCATATGTATATTATATACATATGCATATTATACATGTGCATATATATTATATATATATATGCATATGTATATATATATACATATGCATATATATATTTACCATAATATATACCATGATGTATATCCAACTTTTATTTTCAAAATGTCAAGAAGTTTGATATTTTTGATATAATTTAATTTATATTCAAAATATTCTGTCTAATACTTTTTATATTTTTAATCAAAACAAATGTAAAAATGTTTTAATCATTATTAATTTTGTCATTCTGTAGATAAAAAGCTTTTGCTACGGAAATGGTTTCTACCCCCCCCCCCCCCCCAACCAACAAAAAAAAAAAAGTTACGTTTTACTTCTGAAGCTGAATTCTTAAATGAAGAATCAATAATAATGTGGGGATGCAATATTTACTCAGGAAAGGTATTGAAAGATGAACTGTCTAATTAGATAAGTTATTTAAATATTCATTGGAAATAATCTTTACTGGTTTTAGTTTTGTTCAATTTAAATTGCACAACAAATTAAAAAAAATAATAATAAACACGCATACATTTTGTTTTGATGTTTTTCAATTTGTATTTCAAATTTTGTTGCATAAAACTTAACATTTTCTTAAAATTTCATACTAAATCCTATTTTTTTTTCTTTTTTTTTTTTTTTTTAAGCAAATTGTGACAGTTTTCAACTAATTTTCTTACATAAGTTAAAAAAAAAAAAAAGGCGCTTAGAAGATTGCTTTGTTAAGTTTTCACGCTAAATTTATTTATTTATTTATTTATTAGTTTCTAATTTAAATTAGGTCTGAAAATATTTATAATGTTTAATAAGTTTACAACTTTTAAACTATCAAATATGTACCAAAGATATCGGATATTTTTTTATATTTTTGAAAATATATTTACTAAACCTGAAATTAATATTGCTAACACAAAATTATAGGTTCTCTATTGAAAAATTCAATTTCAATCATGTAAAAAAAAGAAAAAAAAACTTTCTTAAGCTATAAAAGCATTTCCAGAATTAAAAATATTCTTTGTCCACTGAATGACACAGTCAATAAAAATTGAAAAATATAATTACACATATTTTGACTGGAAATATTTAATTTATTTGTCTCTAAATATCATGGTATATCCTGGGAGGTCATTTGATTTTTCAGAATATCGTGAGTATTAAATGCATTTACGAATGAACGTTATACTTCATAAATGTAAGAGAATTTAGCGATTTTGTTTTTAGATCAAATAAGAAAAAATCACTAAAATATTAAAAAGATTTTAGTATTTTGTTATGATTTAAACCTTTTTATTTTTAAAACTCTTCAAACATATATTAGAATTAAAATTCTAAAAAAAAAATTTTTTTCCTGTAAATAACATATTCCACGAAACATACGCAGAGATTTCTCCGAGAGATTTTCTCCGAGATTAAAACATTGAATTTCCGTTATATTTCCTGATTTTGTTCGCAACCACATCCTCTTTCACGCCGAAATGTAACTTTTTTTTTTTTTATAAATTTATTCATATGCCATAAACTATCACAAAGTTTCAAAAAGTTCCAGCAAGAATATAACATTTTTACAAAAATTACTATTAGAAAATAGTGGTATTTCGATGCAGAATCCTTTTTCTTAAATATTTATCATCATTTTTTTTTTCTCTTCGAAGTTCGTTCGCTTCAACATATGTCAGTTTCAAGATTTTATATAAAAGAAGGGTCCCGATAGCGGGCAAAGCCGGCTGGTTTGAACTAAATCGCGTCCAAATTCCAACACCAGAGTGCTCGCGTTATATTAGTTACACATTAGTCCGTTATATTAGTCGCGTTATATTAGTTCTACATACGTACGTACGTAAGTATGTACGTGTATGTACATGGTTACATACACACACACAGAATGTGCGAGCACATTAGCTTTCAGGCTTTGATAGTCTGTGAGCTAAAATCGCGTCAAATTGCATCGGCCTAGGCTAAATTAGATAAAAACTAGAAAGTTGGCACCGTGGCGGTCTTTAGAATCACGCCAAATTGAATTGGCCTACGACAATCTAGTTCGGCCTAGGATAAACTAGTTCAAACCAATGAATAGCAGGCTAAACTAGTTCATCCTAATGACCGTTCGGCCAAACTAGTTTGGCCTAGGAAAATCTAGTTTATCCGATGGGCGTCCGGATAGACTAGTTTGGCCTAGGAAAAACTAGTTTATCCGATGGGCGTTCGGATAGACTAGTTTGGCCTAGGAAAAACTAGTTTATCCGATGGGCGTTAGGATAGACTAGTTTGGCCTAGGAAAAACTAGTTTATCCGATGGGCGTTAGGATAGACTAGTTTGGACTAGGCCAATCTAGTTTGGCCTAAAATCGGGTTTGGCCTGTAACATATATAAAGAATAACTGTAAATTAATGAAGAAAGATTTACATCGGATCAATTTTTTGAAGTCATTTTTCATTTTTGAGGCATAAAATAAACTCACAGAGAATTTGAAGACATCTCTCAAGCAAATAACAAAGATTTTTAATAAAGATTCCTTTAATTTGGAATTTTATTCTTAAAGTGTTAGCAATAGGAAACTTTCAAAAGGGTGCCAAAAAAATTTCAGAGGGCGCAATGGCCTCTTCGAGCGCCACATTGGATTGTCCTGAATTAGACAGTTTATCTTTCAATAACCGATCTAACAGGGTTCAGTATATATATCTATATCTATACACATACACACACACACACACATATATATATATGCATATATATATGTATATATGTATATATATATATATGCTATATATATATACATATATATATAGCATATGCATATGTATATTATATACATATGCATATTATACATGTGCATATATATTATATATATATATGCATATGTATATATATATACATATGCATATATATATTTACCATAATATATACCATGATGTATATCCAACTTTTATTTTTGTTAAATCCTAAAAAGAACTAAAAAGAAATCTGCAGTAAAAAGACATTAATTATTTCGGATATATGACTGTAGATGGCAGCACCAAAACTTTTGATCTTGACAAAACGAGACTATTTTGACTTTAATTAATATTATATTTCATTAATTCTCATTCATTTGTACTTTAAAATTCATAATATGTTTTTTCATAGATATAATTTGTATTTATTCATCTCTAATCCATCTTTTTAGATTGTATTCTTTATTCTGCAGTTGACTGCGGAACTGTTTTTAGAATGTTCTGATTCAAAAAGAATGTTTACGTTTTGCTAAGTCTATTAAACCTCTTTAAATCCCTCTAAATCATAATTTTTTTTGTGTGTGAAGAACCATACGTAAAAGGTATAATATTGCCAGTAGGCAAAATTCATAAATAACTATTTTCAAGATATGAAGAAATCGTAAATTCGAAGACTGGAATTCAAGTTATGAAACATACAATTGCTTATGAAAGTCGCCGACAAGAATTGCTCAGGTAATAAATCTCTCTTTGACTATAATAAAATCAAGTCTATGTTTTATGCAGTCTAAAATCTCTACATAAATAAATTTTCTGGTCCGTCGAGCCGGAGCGTTCAGTGAAATAATATTTTTAAAGTTTAATTATAAAAGTTAATTACTTCAGAATGAAAACGAAAGTAGAAATACAAAATGAACAGAAATTTAATTTCACTATAAAAGAAATTAATAGATATAACATTCAAGTAGCTGAAGCAATAGAAAATAAAAATGTTAAATTAACTGAGAAGCTTAAAGAAGAATTAATTAGCTTAGAAGCTGATTTAAAGAAATCTTATTTTGGAATAGCCGAAGAAAGTATTAATACTTTATATGGTTCATTTACAAAAGCGAAGGACATTGTTGTTGACGATTTAGTAAAAATCGAGGAATTTTTGGTTGTAAAAATACAAGAAATTACGAGTGAAACCAGTAATAATTCAATTTCTGTTAAGGATAACGCTTTAAAGTTACCTAAATTTGAGTTGCCGATGTTTTATGGAGATATCAACAATTGGATTACCTTTAAGGAAACATTTCTGACTGCAATTCATAATAATGAAAATTTATCAGATCAGTTAAAATTTTCTTATCTAATAGCGAGTGTAAAAAATTATCCTGCTAAATTAATTTCGGGATTTTCAATTTCCGGTGATAATTATAAAGAAGCGTGGGAAACTTTGGTTAATCGCTATGATAATCGTAAGAATTTGGCATATTCATTACTGTCAAAATTCATTAATGCTAAATCATTAAAATCACCTACGCAAAAATCAATTCTAGAGCTATTGGACATTTGTAATGAAGTTATTCGGAATTTGAAATCTTTAAAATTTGAATTTAATGAATTTGTTGATTTGATTTTAGTTTATTTAATTCAAACAAAATTTGATGATAATTTAAGAAAACAGTGGGAGTTATCATTAAATAATGATTGTTTTCCAACTTATGAAATGGTAATTAGTTTTCTTGAAAAACAAGCACGTAGTCTGCAGAATTGTAATGTTGAATTTATTAAAGCTGAATCTAAATTTAATAATAAATTTGATCCTAAATCTCAACATTTTCCAAAAAGATCGGTATCGAATACTGTCGTAACGGATAATGTGAATAAATCACAAAAAATTATTTGTCCAAAATGTAATAAACCCCACCAACTTCATAGATGCCCATTAATGCAGAATTTATCTGTTGAGCAACGCTGGCATTTAGTAAAATCTAAAAAGTTATGTACGAACTGTTTGCGTTCTAACCATTTTGTTGCTAATTGTTTGATAAATACCACATGTAAACATTGTAATTCGAAACATCATACACTCCTTCATCGTGATCAATCTGCCCCTGCACAACAACAAATTATTGGACAACAAGATCATGTAACAACCCCAAATGCTGTAGGTAATTTAAATGAATCAAATTGTTTTACTAATCAATCGTTTAGTAGAGATTCTCAAACATTGTTGGCTACTGCCATTATACGTGTAAAATCCAAATCAGGCAAATTCATTCCTTGCAGGGCGATGATCGATAGTGGTTCTCAAAAGAGCCTACTTTCTAAAACTTGTTGTGAAAAATTAGGTCTTCCATCAAGGCCTACAAATCATAAAATCTCAGGTATAAATAATTTAGTTGCAGAAACATCTCTTCAGGAAGTTTCTTTGACATTCTCTCCTCATTTTAATGATGAAATCTTTCAGTTAGACGCGTTAGTTGTTAACCAGATAACAACAAATTTACCAAATTTTCTGATTACGACTACGTTTTGGCCACATATTGAAGGCTTGAATCTTGCGGATCCAAATTTCCATGTGTCCAGTCCCATTGATCTTCTTATAGGTGCAGATTTGTTTGCTAATATCATAATAGGAGAGTCTAGGACCTAAAGGATCACCGAGTGCTATTAATTCTAAACTGGGTTGGATACTATCGGGAATTATTTATTCGAATGAATCAAACCAAAATTCATCTGTTAGTTGTCATGTTACTACGCAGATTACTTCTCAGCTGCAAAAGTTCTGGGAACTTGAGTCGGTTCCCAGTTCTGATCCAATTTCTCTTGTTGAAGATAATTATTCTAAAACCGTTTCACGCACAGAATCAGGACGATATGTTGTAAACTTGCCGTTTAAATCTAAGCCAATCCTCGGTGATTCAAAATCTCAAGCTCTAAAGCGGTTTTATTTTTTGGAGAAGAAACTCCACCAAAACCCTTTGCTTACAGAGCAATATTTAGCATTCATGCAAGAATATATCGATTTGGGGCACATGGAACTTGTACCAAATTCAGAAATCTCAAATCCGGATCATTTTTATCTTCCGCATCACGGGGTACTAAAGGAAGATAGTTCAACTACACGACTTAGAGTAGTATTTGACGCATCTGCAGTTGGTTCATCAGGCCGCTCTTTAAACGATTATCTAGAGATAGGTCCAAAATTGCAGCCGGAAATATTTCCTTTATTATTAAAGTTTAGAATGAATCCAATTGCTTTTAGTGCTGATATCGAAAAAATGTTTCGGCAGATCCTCGTTAATCAGAATCATATTGATTATCAACGCATTCTTTGGAGATTTAATTTAGAAGACACTATCAAATCATACAGGCTGTTGACCGTTACATACGGTTTTACCTGTGCACCCTTTTTGGCCATTAGGACATTACGCCAATTGGCCATTGATAATGAACAATCTAATCAAAAGGCCTGCCAAATTATTCAAGATGAAATTTACGTTGATGATCTCCTTTCTGGATCCGACTCAAGAGAAAACGCTCAGAATTTAGTGACAGAGCTAATTAAAATTATGAAAAGTGGAGGTTTTAATCTACGAAAGTGGGCCTGTAACGATCCTGATGTAATTGCTCACTTACCTGATGAAATGAAGGCTTCCTCAAAAAAGGTCATTCAGGAAGATGATACTGTTAAAGTGCTTGGTTTACTTTGGGACTCTTCCAAAGATATTTTACAAATTAGGTTCGCTGATTTAAAGGATGTACAAACAAAACGAGATTTGTTATCTGTAGTGGCTACAATCTTTGACCCTCTGGGTTTCCTAGCTCCTACAACAATAAAGTTTAAAATTATGATGCAAGATCTTTGGAAGGATAAGATTTCTTGGGATGAGAAAATCCCACCTGCCATACAACATGTTTGGAATGAATTTTCTTCTGAAATGCATTTATTGAAATCGTTAGAAATTCCTAGATACATAAATTTATTCAATGAAGCAGTTGTTCAAATTCAACTGCACGGTTTTTCCGATGGTTCGAATAAAGCCTATGCTGCTGTTACATATTTACGTGTGGTTACACCTGAAAGGGTATTTGTTAATTTGATTGCTGCAAAAACTAAGGTGAATCCTATTAAACCTCAAACATTGCCTAGAATCGAGCTTTGTTCAGCTCTTTTGCTAGCTAAGTTATGTTCTGTAATTATTGACACATTAAAAGTAAAATTTGACAATATTTATTTGTGGTCGGATTCCCAAATTGTTCTCAGTTGGCTAAAAGCACCACCTTTAAAGGGAAATCAGTTCGTACTCAATCGAGTATGTCAAATACAGGCATTAATGCCTTCCTATGAATGGGATCATATTCCAGGTGCTTTAAATCCTGCAGATGTAGCTTCTAGGGGAATTCCTCCACGAAAGCTTCTTAATCATTCTCTGTGGTGGCATGGGCCTCCATGGCTACTGTCAAATGAGCAAATCCCAATACCTAAACTCACTGCTCCAATAGGTGAGTTAAATCAAGTAATTGACTCTGTCAGTAATGTAACACAAGTAAGTGCACCTCCTGACTTTCTTCTTAAGTTTTCGAAATTCTCTAAGCTGTCAAGAGTCACAGCCTATTGTCTTAGATTTATTCATAATGCTAGACATAGTACATCGAAAAAATTTGGAAATCTGAGTTCAGAAGAAATCTCTAATTCAATTCAATGCATTGTAAAATTAATTCAGAGTTCTGAATTCAACACAGAGCTTAAGTTGTTAAAAGAAAGAAAACCCTTACTAAGCAATAGTAAACTATTACCACTAAATGTATTTTTAGATTCAAGTGATATCATTCGAGTAGGTGGTCGTTTGTCACAACATCAGTCTTTAACCTTCGATAAAAAATATCCGATGCTACTCCCAAAAAATAACTTTGTCACTAAACTATTAATAAAGCATGTACATGAGAAACATATGCACGCAGGTACACAGCTAGTACTTTCTATTATACGTCAACAATTTTGGTTTGTTAATGGTCGTTCTACTGTGCGACAAGAACTCAACAAATGTGTACTTTGCAAACGCCTAAAAACAAGAGCTTGTCAACAAATGATGGGAGATCTTCCCGCTGACAGAATCACCCCATTCCGTCCATTTTCCAAAGTTGGCATAGATTTTGCCGGCCCCTGCATAACCAAGCCAAATTTGCCTAGAAGTAAGATAAAATTAAAAACATACATAGCAGTATTCGTCTGCATGTGCACTAAGGCAGTGCATCTGGAAGTGGTATCAGACTTGTCTGTGCAAGCCTTGCTAGCAGCCCTAAAGAGATTTATTGCACGTAGAGGCCTGCCGTCTGATATTTATTCAGATAATGGGAAAAATTTCGTAGGTCTAGCAAATCAACTAAAGCAGTTATTCCAATATTTGAGGGACAGAGAAATTCAAGATTTCCTTTCGAGCCAAAAAATCAATTGGCATTTCATTCCTCCATATGCGCCGCACTTTGGTGGGCTATGGGAGGCAGCTGTAAAGCTTACAAAAAATCATCTGTTAAAGGCATGTAAATCCAGTATTTTAAATTTTGAAGAATTATCTACTTTACTGTGTCAAATAGAAAGTTGCATAAATTCCAGACCTCTAACGCCGATGTCATCAGATCCATCAGATCCGCGTGCATTAACGCCAGGTCATTTTCTAATCGGAGCACCGCTCCTTGATATTCCAGAAGCTTCTAATTCGCGAGCTCTATCATTAAATGCTCGTTGGCGCCTTATTGAAAGGGCCAAGAACCAATTTTGGTATAGATGGTCAAGAGAATATCTCCAACATCTACAACAGCGTCCTAAATGGACTACTCCAAGTGTTAATCTACGAGAAGGAGACTTGGTAATAATTAATGAACGATCCGTGCCCATGAGATGGAAAATGGGCCGCATTCTACAAACTTTCCCAGGACAGGACAATCGAGTTCGTGTCGTCTTAATTAAAACAGCAGACGGTGACATCAAACGTCCTATTACAAAGGTATCCCCTCTACTGCCGGGGGGGGGGAGGATGTTAAATCCTAAAAAGAACTAAAAAGAAATCTGCAGTAAAAAGACATTAATTATTTCGGATATATGACTGTAGATGGCAGCACCAAAACTTTTGATCTTGATAAAACGAGACTATTTTGACTTTAATTAATATTATATTTCATTAATTCTCATTCATTTGTACTTTAAAATTCATAATATGTTTTTTCATAGATATAATTTGTATTTATTCATCTCTAATCCATCTTTTTAGATTGTATTCTTTATTCTGCAGTTGACTGCGGAACTGTTTTTAGAATGTTCTGATTCAAAAAGAATGTTTACGTTTTGCTAAGTCTATTAAACCTCTTTAAATCCCTCTAAATCATAATTTTTTTTGTGTGTGAAGAACCATACGTAAAAGGTATAATATTGCCAGTAGGCAAAATTCATAAATAACTATTTTCAAGATATGAAGAAATCGTAAATTCGAAGACTGGAATTCAAGTTATGAAACATAC